>CM042693.1:391908537-393204243 GCA_023614405.1 Avena insularis | reverse complement strand
GGAGGCCGGAGCAGGAACGGGAGCGGCGCGGCCTTGCTCCCCCGCGCCGGTACCAGCCCTCCGTGGGCCTGTCTTTGCTCGAACCCTCCGTCGGCGAGTGGCGTGGCCGTAGATGCGAGCTCTGCACGCGCGGAGCAGGGATAGCCCCGTGAGATGCCTCCGTCTGCGAGCAGGACAGGTGGGGCGACCCTGTGGAAGGCCTCTGATGGCAAGAGATGCGACGGCGAACTGTCGGGGAGTGGCAAATAGCTGGGAGGAAGGAGACGACAAGATTTCAATTTGAAACATCAAATTTAGGGCAAATATGAAAGGTTTTGGATGTACCATGGAATTTTTTGCAAATTCAAAATTGAACTACCCTTCTGACATATTTTATGGGACAGATGGAATACTAGATTATACTATGCTTTTGGTGGTTAAGAAAATCACTTCTATTAATTCTTTTTGATAATGCTACAACTTGCTTCTCTGAAATTAGTATAACCATATTACCATAATTTACCTTTGAATGCTTTCACCTTAATTACTAGTATTCTTGTTTTTGTGGTTCAGACACACAGCCTTATTTTAGTATTAAACTAGAGTTAAGATAAATTTTAATGCTCATTAGCTCATGTTATGTATATTTTAAATGTCAATGGTTTATGAATGTTGAATCATTTTCATGTCAGTTAGATTATTGGATGACTATAAATTGTAGCAAGTAATCTGTCTAATTTTTTCCATTCGGTAAAAGATATGGCACAAATATGTTCTGCAGCAATAAATTTAGCTTTTCACTTGAATTTTAGCTTGACTAGACTATCTAAACCCGGGCTTTGCTATCTTTGGATTACGGATTACCTAAGAATTGCTTGGCTCGAACCTGCCTAGTTGGTTTTGCACTGGAAACTATCCTTGCCTGGAAATACAATAATCAAAGATAATGGAGGTTATATGTAAGGTACTAAGTCCCCTTTGATCTTGCCGCAACTTTTAAATCTTCTAGCAATATTAAACCAAATATGCTTCTATTTTTTCATGTGATTTATCAACAGGTGATCAAATCTTGCAGTTGATAACCGGATCTTGTCATATTGTCGATTCTCTTACAGATCCACCTTCAGTTTTGTCGGCAAGGGTGCAAAGCAGTCCGTTAGATGGTGGTGTCGGTGAGTTCACTGCTTCGTGTGATGGCAGAGGTGGACTTTTTCGACTCCGTGGCTTTAGGTGAGTCCTCGGGGCTTCGCCATCAGGCATTGGTTATTCTTAAAACAATTCATATATATCAGCGAAGCTTATTGTATATGTAGTGTTGAGCTGTACAAATTGCTAAAGTGTACTGGTGTGTATATATTGAATAGTAATAATAATTTAGCATGCTGCATTGGCGAATAATTTAGTTGCTGATGTATGTAACACCATTTATCCGTGTTAGCTTTGATTATGTACTTCATTTTATTCGTGTTAAATTTCACAGTGAATACGTCAGGACAATCTCTGTTTTGTCCAATACTATTGCATGCATGTCCGTTTCAAGTGTGTTGTTGGGTAATGGTTTAGCTTTGGTACAGGAGCCTACAAATATCTAGCTGGAGTTTGTGTCTACACTCTTTCCCTTGGTAATTTTAGAATCAACACAATTAGTTGTTGGGTTTTATCTGGAATCTAGTTCTTCTATGATTCACCTAGTGGATCAATCAAACATGCACAACTTTTGTTGGTGATATGCATCATTCTTTTTTTGCAAGAACATGCTGATTTCCTATATGAACATCATTTGCTATTTGAGAGTGATCTTGCACTTGTAATAGAGTTGCTATATATCTATCTTGCTCTTTTGAACATCATTTTCTATATATCTATCTTGCACTTTTGAACATCATTTGTTATAATCCTTGGTTTATTTGAGTTACCTAACTATTTTATTCATAAATTTTGTTTCTGTTCAGTTCTGCTCGAGCCTCCTCGCCACCCGGACCAAGAGCCGAGAGGCATTTGGGCACCCTTTTTCGACGTAGCTGATGACCCAAGGCTGCTGCTGCCTGTCTTCATCGAGGTGGTTCTGCCAAGGGCGGTATGTATCCTCCTCCTAGGTCTGTTTCTAGTGTCGTTTCGTGTGTTCATCTGTTGGTTCGTTCTTCACTTATAAGTTCCAGTTGAACATGGTGAGATGGAATTTTAGTTTTGCAATGCACCTAATGGATTAAACTTTGTTTGAAGTAGTTGACAACATGATGATCCAACCTGGGTATTGTTTCATTGATTTAACATGTTTAAATAGTAGTATTGCGGCTTCTAGAATAGCATTTAATTTGGACCTGGTTCGGTATTGGCACTAAAAATATATCAGCCTAGAAATGGACACAATCATGGACTTTGAACAAGTAGCTGTTCATAGTCTACTAGCTAAAGATTGCTCCTGTTTGGAATCGGCACACATTATTTTTCTTCTCATATTTAATACTCCCTCTGTCCTAAAATAACTGACTTGGCTTTGTCTAGATTATCATGTATCTACACACTAAAACATTGTCTAGATACATGTGACTTCAGACAAAGCCAAGTCACTTATTTTAGGATGGAGGGGATATATGTGATCTGTGCTCGTTACAATTCTACCGCCATTTGGAGTTTGACTAACGGGGAGATTGTTTGAGGATATAAGGAAATGGTTTCTTTAGATTAAATAAGTTCGTTTCTCGCAAACATTCTCACTAGTGAATGCATCGGTATTGTTGTCAATGTGATCCTCTAACTCGGATTTTGAGCATATGTGTTTTTCCTGACATAATTTTGCTTGTTTTAAACCTCGTGATATTTAGCCTCCCCTTTCTATCATTTCACATTGTTGCTGCTGCAGGTTGTTAGGATGAGAATGTAAGCATGGTTGTAGGTGTTGTCTAAAGAATTGGCAATCTCACATACTAAAATAACTATCTCCTAACAACCATTGTTCATTGTACTGATGGTCGTTTAGTTTGTTGTCATGCAATCTGGTAGTACCTCCGTTCCATAATGTAAGCCTTTCTAGGAGTTCAAATTGAACTGCTAAAAAGGCTTACATTTCGGAATGTAGGCATTAGCATCTAGGGCATGCTTGTGTCTGAAAAGCATTTCTAGAATTGAACTGGATTAGATGGTATTGTGGTATGGACAATTACACTAAGGGTTTCTTGCTCTACTAGTCGCGCCCGAGCACTTGTATTTTTGCTGGATTCTATTGTTGCTTAGATATGGCCCGGCTTGATAATTGGTTATGGTATATCCATTGTGCTAGTTTCTATCTGTTTGGCGCCTGAGCAATTTTGTTTGTTATGCTCATTTATGCCCTTTCACCTTGGTTCATTGTTAAATGTAGACTATCCTAACATATCTGTGTTTATATTAAGATCAGCATTCCCTAGTTTCTAAGTATTTTTGGCTAGTAAAAATGAAACCTCTCTTTATGGAAATCTTATCCTTGAGTATTTCAGTAATCTCATACCTTATGTATTCACCTCGTCTGGTACAACACTTGCTATATGATTTATCTTGTACGAAGACTCTTATTTTATCATCCACCAAATTGAGTTGTCTAAGCTTGTTTCAAGTTCTTCTACATGCCTTCTCCTAGGGATCATCAAATGTGAGCACATCACAATATCTATACTTATTCAGTTTGCTTTGATGCTTCCCTTTGATGTCCTAGGACTATGGATTGGAATTGCATTAAGGGAATTTCCTTAATGCTTCCTTTGTTCACAGTTTGATTTATAGTCTTTTGTTGCTTGGTTCTTTTTACCTAGGCTTGTATTTTGCTTGTTGATTGTGGTTTGAATAATTTTTTTCTAAGTTAAGAGTCGTCGAACATGAGCAAGTTGCACCATGTCGACCGGATAGGTGTCGAGCTGGATTCTGATAACCTGTTGAGTTGTCAATTGCAATTCAAATGGCTATAGGTTTAGTACCATGAAGAAATAAAATTAAATTATCATACACAGCCATATATAGTTTGATAACCAACTTTACGATATTTTATTTGTATTTACAAAACAGATGCTCATAATGAGTTTACGCTAGTTGTGGTACAGGCTGCACGTGAAACCGGTGTTCGCTGAGGCCAGTGTGAGCTTGCTTTGACTTGATCTGTTGGGCTTGCTATGGCAGCGACGAGGCGGGTGTCATGACGAGTACCACTAACTCTTTTGCTCGCTCTCCCTACATCAGAGTAAATATCCACTACACTACACTACACCTTCATCCTTCTCAGGTATGATATGCATTATTTTGTTCAATATTGATTTCATAGCCTGATGATTCAGTTTTTGCATGCATTATTTCTCTACATTGTGATCTTGGTTTCATGGAAAGGGTGCTTAAAGGCACAACTCTATAATTTGTTAGTGCCTTGCAGTTTACTTATGCATGGTTATATAATTGCTGGGAGTTTTGATTAAGCAGAGTTCAATTTCCTTTTTCCGTTTTCTGTCGGTACGTACTTCTTGACCAGTGGACACCACCATGCAAATAGATTGCATTCTTTTATCAGAATTTGGTTATAGTTTTGCCTTGTCTTCCGATTTCTTGTATCTACCATCCATTATCTTTCATCCACATGAAGGAACCCTGTTTAGAATTTAAGTAGAAGGGAATGTTAAACCGTCGCTATGATAGCATGATGTATTTGTATAAACACTCATCACAGAACCTCGCTATGATATCATTATGCAGAGCTTAATTGTTGGAAGGAATTGAGCTCACTTACAAATTGTTACAAGGTGGTTATTTTCATGCAATATTTTCCATCCAAACTGTGATACTCCCTTCGACCCATATTAGTTGACTTGGATTTGTCAAAATTTGGATGAACCTATATACTAATTAGTGTCTAGATTCATCTAAATTTAGACAAATCCAAGTCAATTAATATGGGTCGAAGGGAGTAGTTGTTTACATCAGAAATGCAAAGAACCGAGACCCCTTGTTAATGCTCCTATTTTTGATATCAACAAGGTGCTCTGAATTGTCATGTATTCTTCAAGTGAAGAATGATGTTGGCTTCTACACTTAATGCCTGTCATATTTGAACTTTGCAATATGGTTCATTTCCCTTTTTAATTGTTTGAATGAGCAGTACTTTCCTTTTGAGTTGTACCTTTTTTATTTGTACAATTATCAACATTTTCCACTTAGTATTTGTCGACCATGATACAATTTGGAGTGCATT
This sequence comes from Avena insularis, assembly GCA_023614405.1. Taxonomy (NCBI): domain Eukaryota; kingdom Viridiplantae; phylum Streptophyta; class Magnoliopsida; order Poales; family Poaceae; genus Avena; species Avena insularis. The sequence continues at coordinate 393,199,055 of CM042693.1, read as the reverse complement.
GAACACTTCGTATTGATGGTATCCTTTTTTGTTTACTAAAAAAGGACCTTAACAGTCTAATGGTTCCTTTTATTATTTGTCCTTTTCGTATTGGTTGGGCTTTCGCTATTGTCTGGCACTCTCTTGCAATGCTTGGTATTAATCAATGGTTTTGTTCATCCATCCTTTGCATGGTAGAAGGGGTGAATTGGAGCTGTTGCTTGCCAATCATGGCCGCTAGAGCCATGACCATTCTGGCTCTGCCGACGCTGCTGCTGCTGTGCTGGCCGTGGCCTCTTGCGCCTTGCCTGCAGTCGTAGGCCCTCGGTTTCAGGCACACGAACTAGCGGGAGTAGGAAGCAGCCAGCTAAAGCTGATGAAAGTTCTAACATCACTTCTAGGCATATGACTATTCTGACAACCGATTTCCTATGCTAGCTGCCGAGCCTTTTTGACGTTCGCCTCTGCTGCCTAGCTAGTACATGAGCTGGGTGATGGAATGATGAAACTGAATTTCATTTTCTTTTGGGGTATTGTACTTATCAACGTGTGAAGGTGTACTATTCCCTGAGTTTCATGTGGCCCACATGATCTACTCTTTTAGATTACATTGCGAACTGCTGCAATTTACCACTTGGCGCATAGACATTTGGCATGAAAAATGGTTTAGTTCATGACTGTGAAATTATGGGGCTATTCTGTGTCACAGGGAAATAAGATTTTCTTAGCAGCTTCCGATTCCAATATCTAGATGTGTAGCTACGAACAAATAGCTGGGTTTTGGGTTGAGCCGCACTTTCAACCATATAAGAAATGCTGGTTGTTGCAATTACTACCTTTTTTGGTATGTGGCAAGTAACTTTGTTGAAAGTGGTTCTCCCGGTGGGGTTCGCGTATTTCTATTCCATGTGGCTAGAGTAAAGCACTTTGCTGAATTTATGTTTTGTGCCTTCTAATTTTTTTTGGAATTGTTGTTTGTTTCTTTGCAGGATATGGAATGCATGCTCAGTGCGCCAATGTAGATTACAAAGCAGCAACATTGATTGCACTATTGGTCCACGTTACACTCATGGATATGAAGGGGGTGTAGAGGATATGGAGTGGTGGAGGATGGGGTGGTAGAGGAGGTGCAAAGTTCGGAGATGGTTCTCCACGGGAAGGAGCTGATCGCATGGGAGGGACTATAATGGTCCTGGAAAGGAATTCATTTTGATTTTTGAAGAATATATTCGCAGGAATGCCCAAATATTTGACCAAGAGAAGGTGATTTGATATGCCAGAATCCGAGTAAGGTCATTTTCAGTTTTTCATGGTTACTAAACTTCATCTTGCTTATGAGCCTCATTTCTTGTTGCTTTCTGTTTCAGTTGTGGAAATCTCAACTTTGCTCGTTGAAGTCAACGTAACCATTGCAACAAGCACCGCTATGAGCCTAGTCGCAATCCTCACAGGGTTACCATGAGTCTCCTCCACGAGTGCTTGTAAGTTCACTTGGTCCACCAGGTGATCTTACCCCACAAAGAGAAATGCGCAGGTACAGATCACCACCCTGTGACTAGGTTGTGGTTGATGCTAGAGGCTATAAAGCTAATTCAGCTCCAGATCGTGTAGGGAAAGAATGGGCTTCCTTTGGTGACCGTGGGTTGAGGGAGCCTGCGAAGATTGAGTGGTCTGGTGCTGAGTACGCAGAGGGCGACCACATGGTGCTTTGTTTATTGACAGGCAGTGAATTCCTCGACCCTATGGATCTTCTCATGGGAACTGGGGGAGGGATATGTGGGCAGGAGCCGATCTCTTGCATATTTATTGTACGTAGGCTGAGGGTGGTGGTCTAACAATCTGGATGATGGCTGTGGGCGTGGGCTTGGTTACAGACCAGGAGTTGATGGTTGAGGTGATCGGCGTGCTTTCTCCTCATGGTAGGAATGAGGGACACTAGTTATGAATTGATAAGTCTTATTCTTGGAGCTACTTTCAAAAAAAATAGTTAAGAGAGTGCTTGAGAACAATACAGTCTATAATATTAACCTTTTTGTACTACCTGCCCAGAACTGTTCACTGATGAACAAGTTTAACATGCTGTGGATGATGGTAGTATTTGGTTCTGTGAGCTATTGCGGTTATTTGGTTATGTCAAGCTGATTATTTGATTCTTTGGGCTTGTTCAAGGCTGGTGAAGATAGGGCTGCAAAAACTTGTGGTTACAAGCCTTCATATTTTCTATAGTAGTACTACTTGTGGTCATCTGCATTCTCTGTGTAAACAGTACTAATATAGCCTTCATATTTTCTATAGTAGTACTACTTGTGGTCATCTGCATTCTCTGTGTAAACAGTACTAATATAGTTGCTTATTAGTGCGTCTACTTGTGGTTACAAACTAAATGTTAGTAATTTCTAGAGTGGAAAACATCTCCATATTTTACAGATTGCAAGATTCAAGTCCAGGCAGTCAAAGGTCTGCTACCAAAGAAAAAAGGATGCATTATGTAAGACAAATACTTCCTCCGTTTCAAAATATAATATGTTTTAGGTTTGTGAAAAAAGTATATCTAGACATCTTTTGGTGTGTAGATTCACTCCAAACACGAGTGAACCTACGTACTCCCTCCGACCAATATTACTTGACTTGGATTTTTCAAAATTTGGATGAACCTATATACTAAATAGTGTCTAGATTCATCCAAATCTAGATAAATTTGAGTCAACTAATATGGGTCGGAGGGATACTAAAATAGTCTAGATATATTTGCTTTGCAAAGCTAAAATATGTTATATTTTGAAAACGGAGAGAGTATATCCAATATTTCCGTTTCATGCAGTCAAAAGGTGTCCATACTAGTAGTAGTAATAAAGTGGACATCTTCTAACTACATAAAGGTTTGGAATCAAATCAAATTTGCAAAGCTGAATTATTTGACCATAATTAATATGACAATGACGAGATTGTCACAAGTCAGCATCTTTCACAGGGTTTGAAATAGCTGAAGAAGAGGATATAAAGTTTAGGAGATTTAGATCATTCAAAATAGAAAGCGGAACTGGCCTCCACATTTAAAGCCATTTCCTATGAATTGACCAAACCTACAAACAGTAAATTTGTTTGACTCAAACACTAACTTATGACCATCACTGCACATCAGTGAACAACTAGTAATTATCTTCCTATTTATTACACAGGAACATGCGAGAAGACATGCATCCTCCTTGGGACGCTTTATTTGTCACTCGTGAGAGGTTAATGGTATTTCTGGTGGTGTAAGAGAAAAATTCGCTTGGGACTAGAGTGTTGTGGCAAAATTTCCGGACGAATGGCTCAGGAAGCGGACGGCCTATACAAGGGATTCATTGGAAAATTTGTGGGAAGTCGGGCCTAATGGATCGCTTTCCCGTAATAAATTGGTCATGACTCAACAATTAATCAGGGAGTGATTCCGTGGTCTTAAGTTTGATACCAAGACAAGAAAGCTGAAAACAATAAGTAACATGATTTGCGGATTTTAATATCCTAAAGTCAGCGGAATATATGTTCCATGCAAGATTCTCGGACTTGGCCATCTCGCATGATTTAGGTGCAAAAATCACGGAGTGCAACCAATCAATCAGTTATAACTAACTATACTGGCCCACGTTTTATCAGGTCAGACACCCAAACAAAGAGGGACCGATCCTTTGGGCGCGGGGGTCATATCATTGAGTGGCGGCAACCCAAAATTTGATTTCGTTCCGCTATACGTGAAAATTCAAACTGGTTTTAAAACCTGTTGAGTCTCCACTATAAGTACAAGACCATCGCCACAAATCCGCGTGCGGTATCGCGTGACTTGTGGCTTTGTGCTTTGGCGAGGCGAGGCGTCGTGAAAGGCGGAGAAGGCGGAGATGGTGGTGGCGAGCATTCGCAATTCAATCCTCGCGACCTCTTCTCTGGATCGTTCCAACGAATGAACACTACAACAGGTTCCTCTTCTCATCACGATCTGTTTATATTTTCGTAGCTCGTCCTGTTTGTTTACACGAGAAGTAGATCCGGCCGTACGTGTGGATTTAGATCTCCATCAATTGTTTGATGATTATATATATTGGTTGTTCATTTCCCTGTCTGCCATACGTGCCCTTTTTAAGACTGGTTGTTCTTTCTTCAGTCGATTGATTGATCCGTGGGCGAGGCGTGGGCGTGGTGGATGAATGCGCAGAAGATTCCATCCTCGTGGAAGCAGATGGTGGTGGCGAGCATTCTCAATACGATCTCCGGCTTCTCCGGATCGTTCCAACACACTCTACAGCAGGTTCCTCTTCTCACGATCGATCTGTTTATATACTATATGTATTTTTGTAGCTACTTTGTTTGTTTTCCTGAGAAGTACGTAGATCTGGATGTGGATTCAGATCTCTTCATCAATTGTTTGACGATTATATATGCTCTGGTTGTTTTTTCCCCGTCTGTCGCCGTGTGCTCCTTTTAAGATTATATAGTACTCCCTCCGTCCCGAAATAACTAACGCGGCGGCATTTTTGTACATAACCCCCTAACCTTTTTCACCTGAGGCCTGCGGTCCCTGGCCTGTCTTCTCCATGTGTCCCCGACCTCCATTCCTCGCGTTCCCCTCTGTGTTCGTCTCCCGCGACGGAGCACCTCCGCCGCTGCCGTCCCTTTGCCTTGCTTCCCCCGTCCCCTCGCCTGGCCGAAGCCGGCCCTTCGCCTCGCTGCTTCCGTCTCCAGCGTCGCCACCTCCATCCCCTAGCATCGCTGCCTCCGTCCGCTAGCCTCGCCGATCACCGCAGGTCACAAAGATCGAGTTTTTTTGTGGAAGGAATGGTCCTTTTTCGTCCAAATTGGCGAGGAATCGCCAGATCCGCGTGCGGCGGTACTGTATCTGGTGACGGAGGAGGCAGCCGCGGCAGGGAGGAAGCGGGGATTTCCTCACCAACTCTCTAGGCTCCCTCTACAAGGTCTGCAAGACTGAGGTATGATAATAAAGCCTGAGGGCAAGGCTGATGTCGATTAGGAGATTGGCCAAATTAGAAGTATGATGCAATGCAAGTATCATGTTGTTCCAGAGCATTAATCACAACTGTTCTGTTCAGGTTATTACCCTTGACATGGGGCCCCTTGTTGCTGGTACCAAATATTGTGGAGAGTTTGAAGAAAGACTGAAGAAGCTTATGGAGGAAATTAAGAAAAATGATGACATTATTCTCTTTATTGATTAAGTGCACACATTGATCAGGGCAGGTGCAGCTGAAGGTGTAATTGATGATGCTAACATATTAAAACCAGCTCTTGCAAGAGGTGAGCTGCGGTAATGTTCTGATTTTGAACTCTATTGCTGCCATTGTCATATAACTCACATGTCTAGTTTAGTCAGGATATGTCATGAAGACCTTACGTAGGCTGGATCCAGATACCGGGTCCTTCCATTTCACAAGTAATGTATGCACAAAAGGATACATGAGCTGCCCTAATTTCCTCATTTACGGCCTTTGTTCTCTAACTCTCCATTTGTTCTGAGAGAAGATATATTAAGGGCAAAAAGAATCCCCACAGTATCGAACACATGAAGCCAAAACTGAAAAAAGATGTCATGTAACCTGTCCCTTCCTTAACCATTTATCCTGAGTGGCTGAGTGATGATCGATGCTCCATTTCCTCTCCTTTTTCTTTTCTTTGTGTTCTCCCCACCCATTCTGCCTCTGACCTATGCTGGACTAGCTTGGATGTCACCAGGATAGACAGTGATCATCTTCGGTTTGTTCTGTTGCTAGCAATTCTTGATCCCTCGACGGCTTGGAATAATTGGTCTACCTTTTCTTGAAGAAGAAGAGTCCACTCCTCTCGAGTCTCGACAACTCAATTCCTAACTTGTCCTTCTCAAGACCATTCAGCCGGAGGCCCGAACTCTCTCAGAGCTGCACGTACTGGTAATGAATCTCGGAAGAAAAATTACAAGATGAATGGGAAGTGAGTCTAACATTTAGCCGCTGTTTGAAGCAGCCTTGCATGTTACACACACCGGGAAAATATTTTTTTGAAGGTTTGAAAGAAAAGGCTGTATATTATGTTACCAAAGCCTTGCATGTTACCAATTCTGGAGCATATCTTTCTAACTGCTTCATAGTTTCAATTTCACTTAGCTATAGGACTGTATATTATGTTGGGGTCTCCGGTGGTTTCTTTTGTCTGTATTGTTCACTTATTTGCATCACCAATTTGATTACATTTTCATTGACTAGCTAAAAATTTCTGTATATATCTGGTAAATTGAGTACTTGCATAAGAGGAATAACCTAGGTTGGTTGGTTGCAGCAAGTGTGCGTATGTTCTTTCAACTGAAATTCCCTACATTAGACATGTCAGTTCTACAAATTAGTAAATCGTTTTGCCACAAGAACTTTATTTAGTTGGGTAAATTTCAGCAATGCTTGTGCTAAAATTACAGCAAGTACTCGTAGGATTAACATTGCCCTAATGGTTGTTGTACAACACTAGCATTGCAGTAATGGTTTATGTACAATCCTGTGGTTACTTAGTGGTTTGTTTCCTGTGCTAATTTTGTCATAGTAAAAAAATGGAATTTCATTTATGTTTAAACCTTTTCAGTATCTTGTTTTGGCTTGTCTTTCTGAGCGAACAACATCGATATAAGGAGGAGTACATGAGATAGTGCACATACATGAGCCATTGTACTAGGAGTACTTATTTAACACACAACATATCTTCTTACATATCCTGATATAGGATCAGTACTCCCTCCGACCCATATTAATTGACTTTGATTTGTAAAAATTTGGATGAATCTAGACACTATTTAGTATATAGGTTCATCCAAAATTTGACAAATCAAAGTCAATTAATATGGGCCGGAGAGAGTAGATGAACTAGACCCCCACAGGATATCTAGTTAAATGTTGCTTGAGACAGGATGTTTCATGTGGAATAACCAACACTCTTGGTGTTAACCATCTCAGTTCAGTTTAGAAATGCATCATGTAAACTACTCCTGGTGTTAACCATCTCAGTTTAGCAACGCATCTCAGTTTGGTTAATAATGTGCCACATTTACTCATTGCAGCTATGTGGCACCAGAATATGCAAACAGTGGGTTGTTGAATGAGAAAAGTGACCATTACTTCTTTGGAGGCAATCACAGGGAGGGATCTTGTTGACTTGTCGTTGCTTTCACATAATTGACATAAGAAAAGCAATCAGAAGAAGATTGTGCATCAACAGTTGAGACAAGAATAGAGTCCTGCGGATAATCTTGGATCTGTAGAACTATTTCAGTATTTCTAGCATTTGAGTACTTGAGGTGGAGATGGTTCATCAACAACATCTAAAGTTCAATTTGATTCAGACAGTGGAACAATTCTTGAATGCAGATACAGATGAATCTATCGAGCCAACTGCAGATGCAGATGCTAATGAGTCGACCAGAGTTACTATCATAAGCCGGCGCCCTGCCCCAAGTTCAAATGTGCCTTCATATGGAAATGATACTGAAATCCTTTGATGTTTGTAATGATGCAGGTTCTGGGAGAGTCAAATGGCACAGGGAGGCAAGATAAGGTCAAGAAGGGCAGCCTTTGTTCCCTGTGGTGCAGGAGACTGGGCGGAGGGCCATGGTCGGAGAGGACAGAGAGGTCGGAGGCGAGTCGGATGGTGGAGGTGCAGGGGCGTCGGTGAGCAGGAGTTGATTGCGGTTGTTCGGCTGGATCGCGGGGCGGAGCTGCTGCTCGTGGTTGCGCTGTTCGTGAGCCGAAGCAGGAAGAAGACCACGACCTTCTTGGGCGGAGCGGCAACGGCGAACAACGGCGAGGGAGCTGCGGAGGCCTCGATCCAGCTCGAGCACGTGGCCTCCGTCGAGCTCCTGCACGTGTTGCGGACGGTGACGGTGTAGGGGTGCCGACGAGAAGGATCTGATCGGAGCTGCCTGACTGCATCGCAGGCGGAGCTCCTGCTGGCGATTCTTGTTGTTGGGCGAGATCACATGCGAGCGCGATGGGTGGATCTGCAGTGAGCCGATCACGCTGATCACGTCTGGGCGCGCGGGCGGCCGGATGGGGATCACGGGTGGATGGATGGGGGTCGCGGCCGGCGTTGATTGCGACCGAAAGTTTGGATTTTGATTCCAGCTAACTTTGTGATGATCTGATTCTATTTGGGTTTATTTGCAACTTTTAATTTGAACATACCCCGCGTCAGTTATTTTGGGACGGAGGGAGTATGTTTCTTCTTCAATCGATTGATCGTGTTTCCCGGCAAGCACAATAGATTTTGCGTACGTGTGCTACTAGTATACGTTGCTTTTTCTTCTTCTGATCCGGGGAAAGAAATAAAGAGGACGGAGAGACAGCTGGTCTGTTGTGCTCTTGACCATTGGCTACCATGAACCTAAATGAACTGACCGCTTGACGAGCTCTCGGCTGGCTCCTTGTCGTCGCCAATCCCAAACAGCAGCAGATGCTTGTTCTCTATATCAAGTCCACGAGTACTTCTTGTATTGCCTTGTCGTGGCGTTCCAATACAGTACATCTGCGACGGTTTTGAGGATCATAGGTTACGTGTCTGAAGACGATCTTGTATTTCCTTGTCGTGGCGTTCCAATACAGTACATCTGCGACGGTTTTGAGGATCATAGGTTACGTGTCTGAAGACGATCTTGTATTTCCTTGTCGTGGCGTCGAACCCGAATTCGAAGCATAACGAAGACCAGCCAGCCGTTGGTGCCTCCGGCGGTGGCTCCGGCACGGTAATCGCCTCACCGGTGAAGGGTTGTACGATCCTGATGACTTTTTCTCGTCGGTCGTGGAAGCAGAGCAGGCCGTTGGACGTTCCTACCATGTCCTCGGATACGTCGACGGTGAACCTTGCCGTGAGACGCCAACCCTCGTCGAAGAGGAACCCGATGCCACCAGTGCTCCGGCTGGAAGAGTGAGCGAACACGACCGTGTGGGTCGGTGCGTGTGATCCTTGGAGCGTTTGTGCCCTGATGAAGATTGGATCTGAGATTATGTCTCGCCATTCTTTGCAAACGATGCGGAGGCGGCGGAGAATGCTCGTGGGGAGACGGATCAGGATGCTGGCGATGACGTCGCGCGGGAGGAACGCTGCTGCGGCAGCGTCGGAATCGGCGGCCGGCGTCACCGCCTCGTTGTTGGACACTACGAGCGGAGGCATTGGAACAGCTGCGTCGATCGATCGGATCTGTGCTTGGGTGATTATATTCGTCGTGAGTCCCTAGCAATTTTTTGGCTGTGGGCCGGGCTATATGAAAAGAGCGAGTAGAAGACGGTTTCTGGTCAGAGTTGTAAATCACCTGGACTCTGATAAGTTCATACTTGTAAAAAAAAGATGTTAGACCCATGAACATACACGGTCGTACTCAAGGTTTGAATATGGAGTACTACTACTACGGACCGATCCGGGAACGATCCATGCGCCTGGGTCGAATGTGGCGCGGTTTCGCCAGCGAAAAGCTCTGGCGGGCATGCGAGATAGAACTCTGGTGCCATTTTGACCGGGGAGAGGGGAGAACTATGGTGCCGGCGACGACGGGCGGCGGAATTGGGCAAGAGGATCGGGTTGTTGGCGAGAAGGAGGGTTTTAGTTCCTGAGATCGGCGCCGAGAAAATATAAGAGTTGCGGGGAAGTTTTGGAGGGCGGCCAAAAAGTTTTCTTCCCTAGCTAGTGGTTAAAAGAGGATCGGTTCGTTTCCGGTCTCTAAAAATCCTCTAGCCAGGGATCGGTTAGAGTTGCTGTGGAATCTTAGCTTCCCTCGAGAAAAAAAATGTGGAATCTTAGCTGTATATTTCCGTGTGTCTGCGATCTGGATCACCCGATATTGAACATAAGCCACGACGTTACTATTCGATCTGGACGGCGACCATGCATGGCTGCCACCAGGCCCACCGGATCCTGTTATAGCCGAGAAGCTCTCGTACGTCGCCGGTGAAACACGTACGTGTTGGCCGCGCGCCGCGACAAGGCCTATGTACGTCGCGCGCGCGTAACGTGTCGTACGTGGAGAGCTGGACCGCTGGCCGTCGCCGTCGTCGGGCGACCGAGAGGCGGCGTTGCGGACCAGCCAGACGGACGTGTAGTAGTAATAAAGTGGACATCTTCTAACTACATAAAGGTTTGGAATCAAATCAAGTTTTCAAAGCTGAATTATTTGACCATAATTAATATGACAATGACGAGATTGTCACAAGTCAGCATCTTTCACAGGGTTTGAAATAGCTGAAGAAGAGGATATAAAGTTTAGGAGATTTAGATCATTCAAAATAGAGAAACGGAACTGGCCTCCACATTTAAAGCCATTTCCTATGAATTGACCAAACCTACAAACAGTAAATTTGTTTGACTCAAACACTAACTTATGACCATCACTGCACATCAGTGAACAACTAGTAATTATCTTCCTATTTATTACACAGGAACATGCGAGAAGACATGCATCCTCCTTGGGACGCTTTATTTGTCACTCGTGAGAGGTTAATGGTATTTCTGGTGGTGTAAGAGAAAAATTCGCTTGGGACTAGAGTGTTGTGGCAAAATTTCCGGACGAATGGCTCAGGAAACGGGACGGCCTATACAAGGGATTCATTGGAAAATTTGTGGGAAGTCGGGGCCTAACTGGATCGCTTTCCCCGTAATAAATTGGTCATGACTCAACAATTAATCAGGGAGTGATTCCCGTGGTCTTAAGTTTGATACCAAGACAAGAAAGCTGAAAACAATAAGTAACATGATTTGCGGGATTTTTAATATCCTAAAAGTCAGCCGGAATATGTGTTCCATGCAAGATTCTCGGACTTGGCCATCTCGCATGATTTAGGTGCAAAAATCACGGCGTGCAATCAATCAATCAGTTATAACTAACTATACTGGCCCACGTTTTATCAGGTCAGACACCCAAACAAAGAGGGACCGATCCTTTGGGCGCGGGGGTCATATCATTGAGTGGCGGCAACCCAAAATTTGATTTCGTTCCCGCTTCTTCTGTGAAAATTCAAACTGGTTTTAAAACCTGTTGAGTCTCCACTATAAGTACAAGACCATCGCCACAAATCCGCGTGCGGTATCGCGTGACTTGTGGCTTTGTGCTTTGGCGAGGCGAGGCGAGGCGAGGCGTCGCCGAGAAGGCGGAAGCAGATGGTGGTGGCGAGCATTCGCAATTCAATCCCTCGCGACCTCTTCTCTCTGGATCGTTCCAACGAATGAACACTACAACAGGTTCCTCTTCTCATCACGATCTGTTTATATTTTCGTAGCTCGTCCTGTTTGTTTACACGAGAAGTAGATCCGGCCGTACGTGTGGATTTAGATCTCCATCAATTGTTTGATGATTATATATATTGGTTGTTCATTTCCCTGTCTGCCATACGTGCCCTTTTAAGACTGGTTGTTCTTTCTTCAGTCGATTGATTGATCCGTGGGCGAGGCGTGGGCGTGGTGGATGAATGCGCAGAAGATTCCATCCTCGTGGAAGCAGATGGTGGTGGCGAGCATTCTCAATACGATCTCCGGCTTCTCCGGATCGTTCCAACACACTCTACAGCAGGTTCCTCTTCTCACGATCGATCTGTTTATATACTATATGTATTTTTGTAGCTCGCCTGTTTGTTTTCCTGAGAAGTACGTAGATCTGGCCGTGGATTCAGATCTCTTCATCAATTGTTTGACGATTATATATGCTCTGGTTGTTTTTTCCCCGTCTGTCGCCGTGTGCTCCTTTTAAGATTATATAGTACTCCCTCCGTCCCGAAATAACTGACGCGGCGGCATTTTTGTACATAACCCCCTAACCTTTTTCACCTGAGGCCTGCGGTCCCTGGCCTGTCTTCTCCATGTGTCCCCGACCTCCATTCCTCGCGTTCCCCTTTGTGTTCGTCTCCCGCGACGGAGCACCTCCGCCGCTGCCGTCCCTTTGCCTTGCTTCCCCCGTCCCCTCGCCTGGCCGAAGCCGGCCCTTCGCCTCGCTGCTTCCGTCTCCAGCGTCGCCACCTCCATCCCCTAGCATCGCTGCCATAGCCTATCACCGATGAGGTCGCAAAGATCGAGTTTTTTGTGGAAGGAATGGTCCCTTTTCGTCCAAATTGGCGAGGAATCGCCAGATCCGCGTGCGGCGGTACTGTATCTGGTGACGGAGGAGGCAGCCGCGGCAGGGAGGAAGCGGGGATTTCCTCACCAACTCTCTAGGCTCCCTCTACAAGGTCTGCAAGACTGAGGTATGATAATAAAGCCTGAGGGCAAGGCTGATGTCGATTAGGAGATTGGACAAATTAGAAGTATGATGCAATGCAAGTATCATGTTGTTCCAGAGCATTAATCACAACTGTTCTGTTCAGGTTATTACCCTTGACATGGGGCCCCTTGTTGCTGGTACCAAATATTGTGGAGAGTTTGAAGAAAGACTGAAGAAGCTTATGGAGGAAATTAAGAAAAATGATGACATTATTCTCTTTATTGATTAAGTGCACACATTGATCGGGGCAGGTGCAGCTGAAGGTGTAATTGATGATGCTAACATAATAAAACCAGCTCTTGCAAGAGGTGAACTGCAGGTAATGTTCCTGATTTTGAACTCTATTGCTGCCATTGTCATATAACTCACATGTCTAGTTTAGTCAGGATATGTCATGAAGACCTTACGTAGGCTGGATCCAGATACCGGGTCCTTCCATTTCACAAGTAATGTATGCACAAAAGGATACATGAGCTGCCCCTAATTTCACAAAAGGATACATGAGCTGCCCCTAATTTCCTCATTTCTGACGCCTGTTCTCTAACTCTCTATTTGTTCTGAGAGAAGATATATTAAGGGCAAAAAGAATCCCCACAGTATCGAACACATGAAGCCAAAACTGAAAAAAGATGTCATGTAACCTGTCCCTTCCTTAACCATTTATCCTGAGTGGCTGAGTGATGATCGATGCTCCATTTCCTCTCCTTTTTCTTTTCTTCGCTTTGTGTTCTCCCCACCCATTCTGCCTCTGACCTATGCTGGACTAGCTTGGATGTCACCAGGATAGACAGTGATCATCTTCGGTTTGTTCTGTTGCTAGCAATTCTTGATCCCTCGACGGCTTGGAATAATTGGTCTACCTTTTCTTGAAGAAGAAGAGTCCACTCCTCTCGAGTCTCGACAACTCAATTCCTAACTTGTCCTTCTCAAGACCATTCAGCCGGAGGCCCGAACTCTCTCAGAGCTGCACGTACTGGTAATGAATCTCGGAAGAAAAATTACAAGATGAATGGGAAGTGAGTCTAACATTTAGCCGCTGTTTGAAGCAGCCTTGCATGTTACACACACCGGGAAAATATTTTTTTGAAGGTTTGAAAGAAAAGGCTGTATATTATGTTACCAAAGCCTTGCATGTTACCAATTCTGGAGCATATCTTTCTAACCGCTTCATAGTTTCAATTTCACTTAGCTATAGGACTGTATATTATGTTGGGGTCTCCGGTGGTTTCTTTTGTCTGTATTGTTCACTTATTTGCATCACCAATTTGATTACATTTTCATTGACTAGCTAAAAATTTCTGTATATATCTGGTAAATTGAGTACTTGGATAAGAGGAATAACCTGGGTTGGTTGGTTGCAGCAAGTGTGCGTATGTTCTTTCAACTGAAATTCCCTACATTAGACATGTCAGTTCTACAAATCAGTAAATCGTTTTGTCACAAGAACTTTATTTAGTTGGGTAAATTTCAGCAATGCTTGTGCTAAAATTACAGCAAGTACTCGTAGGATTAACATTGCCCTAATGGTTGTTGTACAACACTAGCATTGCAGTAATGGTTTATGTACAATCCTGTGGTTACTTAGTGGTTTGTTTCCTGTGCTAATTTTGTCATAGTAAAAAAATGGAATTTCATTTATGTTTAAACCTTTTCAGTATCTTGTTTTGGCTTGTCTTTCTGAACAGAACACTGTCAGATATAAGGAGGAGTACATGAGATAGTGCACATACATGAGCCATTGTACTAGGAGTACTTATATAACACACAACATATCTTCTTACATATCCGGATATAGGATCAGTACTCCCTCCGACCCATATTAATTGACTTTGATTTGTAAAAATTTGGATGAATCTAGACACTATTTAGTATATAGGTTCATCCAAAATTTGACAAATCAAAGTCAATTAATATGGGCCGGAGGGAGTAGATGAACTAGACCCCAACAGGATATCTAGTTAAATGTTGCTTGAGACAGGATGTTTCATGTGGAATAACCAACACTCTTGGTGTTAACCAGCTCAGTTTAGTTTAGAAATGCATCATGTAAACTACTCCTGGTGTTAACCATCTCAGTTTAGCAACGCATCTCAGTTTGGTTAATAATGTGCCACATTTACTCATTGCAGCTATGTGGCACCAGAATATGCAAACAGTGGGTTGTTGAATGAGAAAAGTGACCATTACTTCTTTGGAGGCAATCACAGGGAGGGATCTTGTTGACTTGTCGTTGCTTTCACATAATTAACATAAGAAAAGCAATCAGAAGAAGATTGTGCATCAACAGTTGAGACAAGAATAGAGTCCTGCGGATAATCTTGGATCTGTAGAACTATTTCAGTATTTCTAGCATTTGAGTACTTGAGGTGGAGATGGTTCATCAACAACATCTAAAGTTCAATTTGATTCAGACAGTGGAACAATTCTTGAATGCGGTCTGATGAATCTATCGAGCCAATAGCAGATGCAGATGCTAATGAGTCGACGAGTTACTATCATCATAAGCCGCCCGCCCCAAGTTCAAATGTGCCTTCATATGGAAATGATACTGAAATCCTTTGATGTTTGTAATGATGCAGGTTCTGGGAGAGTCAAATGGCACAGGGAGGCAAGATAAGGTCAAGAAGGGCAGCCTTTGTTCCCTGTGGTGCAGGAGACTGGGCGGAGGGCCATGGTCGGAGAGGACAGAGAGGTCGGAGGCGAGTCGGATGGTGGAGGTGCAGGGGCGTCGGTGGCGTGAGTTGATTGCGGTTGTTAATTTGGATCATGGCGGGCTGCTTGCTCGTGGTTGCGCGTCAGAGCGGCAGAAGAAGACCACGACCTTCTTGGGCGGAGCGGCAACGGCGAGCAACGGCGAGGGAGCTGCGGAGGCCTCGATCCAGCTCGAGCACGTGGCCTCCGTCGAGCTCCTGCGTGTTCGCAGACGGCGCGGCGTGTAAAGTGCCGAGAAGGATCTGATCGGGCTGCGCATCGCAGCGGAGCTCCCCTGGCGCGATTCTTGTTGTTCGTGGGCAGATCACATGCAGGCACTGATCGCGGGTGGATCACAGGCAGGCACTGATCACGCTGATCACGTCTGGGCGCGCGGGCGGCCGGATGGGGATCACGGGTGGATGGATGGGGGTCGCGGCCGGCGTTGATTGCGACCGAAAGTTTGGATTTTGATTCCAGCTAACTTTGTGATGATCTGATTCTATTTGGGTTTATTTGCAACTTTTAATTTGAACATACCCCGCGTCAGTTATTTTGGGACGGAGGGAGTATGTTTCTTCTTCAATCGATTGATCGTGTTTCCCGGCAAGCACAATAGATTTTGCGTACGTGTGCTACTAGTATACGTTTCTTTTTCTTCTTCTGATCCGGGGAAAGAAATAAAGAGGACGGAGAGACAGCTGAGGACATGCTTGCAGATCAGAAGCACCATCAACGGGCACCCTACGCTACACAGGGCACTTGAGCAGAGGACAAGACGTGTCAGACATACGCGGTAGCAGCTGGCAGCGGCAGAGGACGATCGGACGGGGCGAGGGCGGCGCTTCGGCGCGTCGAGCACGAGCGGTGGCCGGCGATGCAGACGAGCGGTAGGACCGAGGACGACGGCGCTGGCGCCGGCCGGAGAGGGCGGGCAGCGGAGATACGCGATGGCGGGGCGGGGGGTTGACGGACGATCTCGGGAGGTGGAGCCGGGCACGCAGGCGCAACGGGGGTCGCAGAGGCGGCCGGACGCGGACCCAAGGCGACGATGGCGAGCTCAGGGGGGGGTAGGTGGCATCGACGGAGGCGAGGTTGCACTGGGCGAGGGCGGGGACGGGCTCGGGCCGGCAGATGCGGGGGAGGCGCGGCCGGCGGAGAGGAGGCGAAGCGGAGGCGGCGGCGAGCCCAGGCGGGTCGAAGGAGAGCCGCGGCGGCGGCTCGGGGCCGGAGGCGACGGTGACCGGAGCGAGGGGGACGGCGACGTGCGCGGAGGCGGGGGTCTGCGACGGTCGGAGGAGGGGGCCGCCACGGAGCTCGGGGTCGCGTCGGGGGGAGCGGAGACGAGGCACGGCGGCGGCCGGAGCGAGCGTCGGCGGGCTGCGGAGGGGCGCCGGCTGGACGAGGAGGTGGCAGACGGTGGCGGCTCGGTGCAGATGGGCGCAGGCGAGGCGGCGGGGATGGGGCCTCGATGCGGGGGCGGACCGGGTCGGGCGCGCGCGGGGCCGGACGGCCGGGGCGGGGGTTGACCGCCGGGCAGGGAGACGGCCAGGCGCTGGCGGCGGCCGACGCTGGGATCCAGAGGGAGGAGGGAGAGAGGAGACGAGCGGGGATGAGGGAGATGCGAGGCGGGGGTCGCGTGCGGGAGATGGGGAGGTGGGACCGGGATGGCGCCAGGGGAGTGGGTCGAGGCAGGCGGGGGGTGGAGCACGAGGCGTTGGGGGCCCCGCCCAGGTGGCCTGGGGTCGGTGGTTGGTGGCGTGGGAGTGGGTGGAGGCAGGGGTTTGGGCGGGAGATGAGGTGGCGCTGGGGGCAGTGGGGTGGGGAGAGGTGGCAGAAGGTGGTTGGTGGGGATTTGGGGTAGGCTGATGTGGCGATCTGCGATTGGGTGGGATGAGGTGGAGGGGGGCTGGGTAGGTTATGGTTAGGTAGATTTAGGATTAGATATTTTTGACTAGGTTTTTCTTTGGACCGGGTAGTCTGGTTTTTGTACTGGGGGTGGCCGACTGGGTCGGATCGGCCCGGTATGGCTGCCCCCTATAAATAAAATAAATAACTTTAATATTTAAACCGGGGCTTTTGAAATCTATTGGTAGACGAAACAAAATAATCCGGAGACCCGGGTTTTACTTTGAAATAAAGACGGGGCGTTTCGAAAACAAAGATAGTCTTTCGAAAATAGTTTTAGACAAACAGATGCATGATGATGACGATGCTCAAATGCAATGTGGCATGATGACATGAGCCTGCGGTCATGATGATGCAATGCACAAAAACAACGCGATTTTCTAGTAGTGGTTTTAGCGGGATGCCACAATTCGACACCACTAGCAATGGATCTCGCCCTCGAGATCCGCCTCATGGTACCGGAAGGAAGGTCGGCGATCAGAATCTTCTCGCTGCGGGTAGATCCCCGCGACACCACTAACAAGAGGTCGTTGTCCGAGATCGTAGAGAGAACACTCCGGGAACAAAAAGTCGAAGGTAGAGGTATCAACAAATAAAGCCACCTCTAACTCCGATAGAAAGAGAGAAACGATGCATTCTCATCCACTTCAATGTACAAAAGCGAATAGAAGGGGTAGTCGGCATGGGGGCCAATCCATCACGCACCCAAACTATTACTCTGCAATCGGAGAAAAGCGTCGACCCTTCTCGGAATCGGTGAAGATCTCGACAATCGAGGTTCGAAACAAAGGAGTGATGCGCATCGGATCGGATCTGCGAGATGATGTCGTCGGAAAAAACACCGGAAGGCACGAGAAGGTACCAAGAGACTTCCACCAGACGAAGGATTCCTCGGATAGCATGAAGACCAGATGTAGCATCACCGTTACCAAAGGAGGAAGCGAAACCCTGAAGGTACGATGGAGCCCAACCACGAGAAATCCTGGACTCGAAGAGAGAGAAGAGAGCGGATTCAAAACACGCAGAGGTGAGAGGAGAGCAGCAGAGGGGTAAGGAGTAAAATCAGACCTAATCAGAACTATCCAACCGATTTTGCAAAAATAGTTTTGACACTCTACTTCGGCCGTTAGCTAGGTTATCCTACAGGCTGGACTTGTGGGGTATCGCAACTGCTGGGCTCTGATACCACTCTGTAACACCCTCAGAATCGGCCCTATGCAAGTATTAGCGAATCCCGCCAAAACCCGCATAGAAACGATTCAAAGGTGTCCATCAGGCACTTTCGTGCGGGTGGAAAACGAAGTAATAACATTACACAACAGTCCTCGATGGGACCCACAGAACAAATATATATACAACAGCGACTCAATGAGTCAAGGATACAGATGTAATATACAAAGATCCAAATCACCTTGAAAATGATAGAGCGTCCGACTACGGACAAGATGCAAATGGGGCTCAGAGCCCTGAAGAATAACCAATGGCGTCCATAACCCCGCCGAGCCAAGCGGAAGGAAACCACTAACGACGTCGATCTCAAAACCTGCTTAACAAAAGGGTGCCGATAAAGGGCAAAGGAAAAGAGGAGCGTCGATCGAGGCGATGCAGCGAGACTAGAATTCGCCGGTCCTCGCCTACATAGGTATGGTGGTGAGCGGCGTGAGCATGCACTAGAACAACCTATAGAGACCCGATATAACTGACGGCTATCAGAGAGGGATAAGAAAGACCTATTCGGAACCAACCTGATACTACCACCAAACATACCCATCCTGGTCTTTCCCCCTCGAGACCAAACGAGGAAGTCAACCGAGGAACTCACACAGTGGGCGCTTTATTTATTCGATTATCATTGCAATTACTAGTCGGTATAGGTAGCATGAGTCATCCCGATATAAAAAGCGATGGCAGTTTTAGTTAACCATTCCGTTGTAGTTGCAACACTTACTAGTCAAATATACGATTAGCATGAGATATCCCAAACCCAGTTGTTGGTACTTTTATTTAGTCATTCCGTTGCGGTGAAGTGATTACTAGTCATATCGAAACAAGTGAAATTATAACGATAAACTTTAGTTATAGTTGTCTATGATCGAGAACTGTGCTCCAAGTCGTCCATAACCGCGGACACGGCTTTTGAAAAGATTTAACCTAGGGTGCACCAAAGTATCCACACGCACTTGCCGACCCTTTTTGCGGATCGTTAACATACACCCATCGGTATGTCGGAGGCCTAAGTCATGACGTTTCCAGGACCC
The DNA here is from genome assembly GCA_023614405.1 of Avena insularis. NCBI lineage: Eukaryota > Viridiplantae > Streptophyta > Magnoliopsida > Poales > Poaceae > Avena > Avena insularis. The sequence continues at coordinate 393,179,975 of CM042693.1, read as the reverse complement.
AAAGCAAGTACATAGGGGGCCACCCCACTAAGCTACCCGCAAGTCGGCGGTCTCGAGACGGACTCGGGGTTTCGTCGATGGTCAGAACGATGAAACCCGAAAGTGAGACTGGGCTTGTCGATACCGCGAAAACACTCCGCTTCCCTAACGATGCGATGCGTAAGACTCGCACAATTTAAATAAAGCAGTAAAACATGGCATAAGTACAGGATAGTAAATAAAACCTCAAACTAGTTTGTGGCCCCCAGTATAGTACTTGGAATCAGGTACTAATCGATGGGGGTGCCCATACACCCCACCTGTGGTTAGCGCGCTCGATCTCGGAGCAGTGTCAAGAACTTCGGGGTCCTACGGGACACAGGTGGACGGTTAACAACCAAATAACATCTATTGCCCACCTGTGCCTCTGCATTTACCTACTTTCAATTTTAGTTCTTAAACAGTAATTAAAGCCATGATCACCTCCAACATAAAGCATGCGGCAAAACTCCAACAACTGTGGTACTTGACGACACGCAACAGCACTGGAGCAAGCGACTACGGCATAAAGTCCAACTATCTACCAATCAACAGGTAATAGGATGTGTCCAAGGCAATATAAGGCTGCAAGGGATATCACGGGCACGAAAACTAGAGCATCGCAACAGATAGCAATAGATCAACAGGAGGAATAAATACTATAAAAGTAAGATAGGTAGAAAGGGAGGTGCTGCTTTGAAAACATTGTCGAAGGTTCATCAGAAGATCGGATCGACACTCGCATCAACTCATCGGCCTAGTCCGTGAAGAAGCAAAACACTAGCAAAAAACACCGGTGCAATATTTAATACTACAATGGCGTAAGATCGGGCATGATGCATGTATGATGTATGACATGGCAAAGGTGCGATGCAGCTAGGCCACATTAAGCGGAACCGGGGTCCCGACATTGATTTAGAAGGTTCATGTTGTTTAGATACCCTGCAATTTAAATGTTGTATTAACAAGGCAAAACATGGCATCGGTTTGCTACTCAAATTTAAATGGAGCCATTATTAGACTAGATTTGCCCGCATATGGCCTCCATATTTAATTTAGGTGAATCGGCATAAGGCCCCCAACCCACATGACAATATGTATGCAAGCATGGCAATTTTATATGCAACAAGGTGATAATGTAATATTATAAAAAAATAGGGTCTCGGATAAAGAGGTCACACATTAGGGTTCGGCGAACTTGGCTCCGAGGGGTTCGGGGTCGGGTCTCAGGGTCCGGATCTGGGGTTCGGTCTCGGCGGGATCGTTCTCGGATAACAGAGGTAGATCTTGTCGCATCCGGGTCTTCGGGTTCGGTCTTCGGAGGTTGTCGAAGGACTTGGCTCGGTGTCGGCGGCTCATCGGTTTCGCCCTGATCGGTGTCGATCTTGTCGTTGCGAATGTCTTGTCGGGTCCACGGATCGGGTCGGACTTTGGATCCGTGAAGGAGAACTCGTCGGTCCACTATGAAGGTCCACCTTCGGGTTCACGGCCGGGGTTTGCTAGACGGAGTACTCGAGGTTCTGGTCTTGTTGTCGATGACGGACTTGGCCGGATGTCTGGTCTTCGAGCTGGGCTACACCATCTTCACACGGGCATCACCTCATTGGTACCACCACGTCGGCACATCCGATAAAAATACTAGCAGGCACCAACACACATGCTTGCAGATCAGAAGCACCATCAACGGGCACCCTCATTTGCAGGCACTTGAGCGGAAGGACAAGGCGTGTCGACATCTGTGATAGCTTGTAGCGTGGCGAAGGGCGATCAGACGAAGCGGCGGCGCGTCGAAACCGAGCGGTGGGCCAATGATCTGAGCAGATAGGACCGAGGGCAATGGCTGGCGCCCGGCCGGAGAAAAGCGGCGGAATCTGTGATAAGCGAGGCGGGGGTTGTGACGATCTCGGGAGGTGGAGCGAACCTTGGCCTGTTAAGGGTCGCAGAGGCGGCAGACGCGGACAAAGCGACGATGGCGGTGAGGGTAGGTGGCATCGACCAGGCGAGGTTACCTTTGGCGGCGGGGCCAGGCTCGGGCAGCGAGATCTGAGGCCTTGGCCGTGAGAAGGAAAGCCAGGCGACGAGCCAGAGTCGAAGGAGAGCTGGCGGCTTCAGGCAGGCAGCAGTGGCCGGGCGAGGGACGGCGACGTCTGTGAGCGAAGTCTGCGGCAGTCGGAGGAGGCCATACTGAGCTCGAGTCGCGTCGGGAGAGCGAGGCGAAACCTGTGGCCGGGCCAGCGTCAGGGCTGGCTGAGAGGCCAGGGCGAGAAGGTGTGAGCAGTGGCGGCTCGGTCTGGTCGTATAAGCGCGGCCAGGGGATGGGGCCTCGTCTGAGAAGCCGGGCAGCGAGGTTGACAGCCGAGGCAACCGCCCGCAGCACTGGGATCGAAGGAGGAGGAGAGAGGAGATGGGAGGTGGGTCACGGAGATGAGGTGTGGCCAGAGGCGGTGGGGTGGGGAGAGGTGGCGAAGGTGGTTGGTGGGGATTTGGGGTAGGCTGATGTGGCGATCTGCGATTGGGTGGGATGAGGTGGAGGGGGGCTGGGTAGGTTATGGTTAGGTAGATTTAGGAATAGATATTTTTGACTAGGTTTTTCTTTGGACCGGGTAGTCTGGTTTTTGTACTGGGGGTGGCCGACTGGGTCGGATCGGCCCTGTACGGCTGCCTCCTATAAATAAAATAAATAACTTTAATATTTAACCCGGGGCTTTTGAAATCCATTGGTAGACGAAACAAAATAATCCGGAGACCCGGGTTTTACTTTGAAATAAAGACGGGACGTTTCGTAAACAAAGATAGTCTTTCGAAAATAGTTTTAGACAAACAGATGCATGATGATGACGATGCTCAAATGCAATGTGGCATGATGACATGAGCCTGCGATCATGATGATGCAATGCACAAAAACAACGCGATTTTTTAGTAGTGGTTTTAGCGAGATGCCAAAAGGGAGCCCTTTCGTGGATGGCACATCCGAGATGAGCGGGGCCAAGAAGATAGCGATGACCAGAGAATCGATCGGGGCAGAAGGCCCTCAGCTGCGCCATCGCGTCTTGGTGGCCGGCACCCCCTTGTTGCATGCAGCAGCTGCTCTAGGCCACTGACTAAGCACCTGCGGCAATGCACTTAACATCAGCAAGTGAAATCAAGGAAAAATATAACTACTCTAGAACCATGGTAGTGAACTTAGTCAGTTATTAAACATAGGCAACTAAGACTCGAAAGATGATCAAGACCTAGAACTAAATTTCAGAGGATATTATATAGAACCGTGACAGTAGGTAGTAACCAGGTTAATAGCCAACATAACAGCAAGATCGACCAACCAATTTCCAACAACAAATACTAGTTACTTCAGAACTATGTCACCGAACTTTGGCAGTTACTGAAAATAGGAAGTTAAGCCTCATGAAATGATCAAGCCTCACCACTTATTTACATTCATTCCAAGATAGATACTTTGCTGGATTAACTAACTGATGGAATTCAGGGCACTAGCAAAATAGATTCCTGAACATCAACAAAAGAATTAGTTAGACAAATCTTACAACTGCCATGACCACGTCCTAATTATACAACCACAACACACAACTGGAACCTACACCAGCATGTCATCAGCTCGATCGCTGCATCAAACTATAGCCATGTCTTCATGGTGTCACAGAGCACAAAGAGGGAGAACACAGTGCAGCCAAAAATTGAGTCAGACAAACTCAATTCAGAATTAAGATGTGCTTGAAAGGAACTCAACTGAGTAATCTGCTTAGAATGACTTACAACGGTTCAATATACAGTGGGCTTAAATTGTGAGCTAAATCATCATAATCAAAATCCAAACCTGACATAAAAATGAAACCTGGCAATGCATCAAGTATTGAGATAACTATACTACATGTCGAAAGTTATAACGACAAAGAGAGCACACAACAGCCAGAACAACATATTGACCAACTTGTTCCATTCTCTACAAAGGTGGAACTACAAATAGGCAAAATTGGCATCACTGTAGTTGGTTTTTACTAGACTAATGCTGGTCTGTAACTAAGAAAAAAGAATGATTTTTTGGTGTCATGCACTTGACGGGCAACACACAAGAAACCAAGTGCAGGATTTTCCCTCTCTGGCAGCAATAAGGGGCTACTTCCAGGAACGGCGAAGAAGCCATCCATAGCAGCAGGCGCCACCGCAAAGACGACAGCCGTAGAGCATAAGCAGAGGCAGGGGATCGGCGGAGGAATCAGCAACCATGCGGCGGCGAGTAAGAAAGGGGATTACTCGCTCTGCTTGCAGCGCGTGGCAGACGACGGCATGCGAGGCCTCCGTGGGCGTCGATGCCGCCGCGATCTGGTTGTCGCCGCACGGCACCCAACTCCGTCGGCCATGAGTGCAACGCGGTCCCACGATCTCGACGGAGCAGTGCGCATAGTCCAGCCGATGCACGTGCGCGCCAGCGAGAAAGCCAGCCGCGCCGCCATGGTTCCGTCGCTGCGGCGGCTCCGCCTCTCTCGTGGGAGGAGGGGAAATGGGGTAGGGTTTGGTTGGGTCACTGTTTGGTTTCAGAAAAGAGTTTGATTCAGATAACGTTTCCAATTTCTGGACACATACAGTACATTAGCATTACCAAACCAAAATACTCATGTTGTGGTCTGAAACTCGGAGTCAGTGCAATTCAGGGCACAATAATGAAATTCGGGACTATCTAGGCTTTCTCAGGCTATCTAGACTGGTAGTAAACAATTCACATCACTATGGTTTGGTTTTTACTCCCTGCCCATATTAATTGACTCAACGTTGTCGAGATTTGAATGAATCTAGACACTATTTAGTATATAGGTTCATCCAAATTTTGACAAATCAAAGTCAATTAATATGGATCGGAGGGAGTAGATTATTCGTGATGGTCTGAAACTATGTACAAGGATCCAAAGACAAATGGTGATAACTAAGAAAAAAATGAATTTCTAGTGGCGTAAACAAGAAAACGAACAGCCCTGTGCTTGACAGGCAGCAAAGAAATCAAAAGGATTTTACCTCTCAGGCAGCTTAACCTCGGCCCTGCATTTGACGGGGCTGCCGCCGGCACCCCGAGCTCCTGCGTGACAGACTTGAGCATGTCCTCCCCGGCAACCTCAGCAAGCCCCTCTCCCGCCTTCACAGACCAACAGGAGATGCATGGGTTCATGGTGCCATGTCGTGGCTAGCATTGCCGCCATCGCGTCCTGGTTGCATCGTCAAGCACAGGGCAAATCCAATCTGGGCGCACACAGTAGATTAGCAGCACATATTGTTGTTGGTTTTACTAAATTACGTGTTAATGTTGGTCTGAAGCTACGTAGAAGGATCAAAATTGGCATCGCTGTAATTGGATTTTTACTAGCCTAATGCTGGTCTGTAACTAAGAAAAAAGAAGGATTTTTTTTGGTGCCATGCGCTTGACGGGCAGCACACAAGAAACCGAGCGTTTGATTTTACCTCTCGGGCAGCGGTACGGGGCTCCTTCCATGTCGTCAGGCGCCCCCGCGAAGACGCCGGCCGTAGAGCATCAGCGGTGGCAGGGAATCGGCGGAGGAAGCCGGTGAACGGCGGCGGCCGGAATCAGCAGCCCATGCGCAGGCAAGAAAAAAAAAAGGGGGAATTACTGGAGATGCTTGCAGCGAGTGGCGGACGACGGCATGCGCAGCCCTCCATGGGTCGCGTCACCGCCGCCGCGACCTGGTTGTCGGCGCGCAGCACCGCACCCAACTCCGTCGGCCATGAGTGCGTCGCGGTCCGGCTATCTCGACGGAGCGGCGCGCATAGTACAGCCGATGCACGCGCGCGCCGGCGAAAAAGCCAGCCGCGCCGCCGCGGCGTCTCCGCCTCTCTCGTCGGGAGGAGGGGAAATGGGGTAGGGTTTAGTTCAGGTACTGTTTGATTCCAGCGGCCGTTGATTGGCATCAGACGGCTTCGAGCGTGCCCCGCCGCAAAACAAGCCACCGGTCAGTATTTTAGGCCGCATTTGGCTATGGGCTGCGGCCAACATTTACTTCGGCCTGCGAGTTTTTCATTTAAGAGAAGTATTATAGCGTGAGATTCTAAACGCATCGGATGCATGCACGTGAGCACGTCTACTTCAGTAGCAGCATGTAAGTTGATACATGCTCTAATTAGTAACTCCATTAGCTGCTAGCTACTTAACTCGATCATGGCAACCTTTTACAACTTGCGATCCATTGATTTATTTTGCCTCCTCCCATAAGGAAGAGGTCGGCTGCCATGGATGAACTACCCACGAGGATGTGCAGCGGAGAAACGTCGCGGCAAAGGACCATGTACTCGTCGTACAGCTCCGAGAGAGGTGGAGCGACCGTGGTCCATGATCGCCAAAGACATCCCCCGTCGAATCATGACGAGATCAAGAATTTGCAGAGATCCAGAAGAGGTATGGAGGTGACGATGGGCAAGTCCTAGACAAGCAACCCAAGTGCAGGGGTGATCATCGTGTGTCCGCGAGGCTATTGTGATGGAAGGACTCGATGGAGCAGTATGATCACGCGGGTCCATAGTTTCTTGTGCGAGGCCACCGATGCGCCTGTCGTATGGCGAAACAAATAAAAAGCACAAGTCTAGAAAACACTAACTCCTCGAGAGCATCCAAACGCCTTAAAAATCACCTCGACCAGATCGCGTATGCAAGCGTGCGCATGGAAAGAGACAATGGCCGTGAAATGGTTTGAGGCCTAGTTATCCTAACATGTCACCGTGACGACAAGGCGAACGTGGAGAGGGGCAGGAAAACTTCAAAATGAAAATAGTGTGCTATAGCCCTTGAGAATGAACAGAAAACGACTAAAAAGTGATTCCCATGACACACTCTGCAATCGTGTCTCAGGGGTTACCTAGTTTTAGATGGTTGTGATGCAATGTTGTTGACGCAATAGTAGCCTAGCACACCGCTCAGTAAGGATTGGGAGATGAAGCTACCTGGAATGACAATGCCAGGTCTTGAGCACAACAAGCTGAGCAATATCATTGGCGTGCCCTTTCCTATCTAAATGGTGTCCGCCTCTAGGCCTTCACCACACTGGGAAAAACATGGTCGACAAGAGCTTTTTATTTGTCGACGGTTTTACCGAGGTCCTCGCAAAAGGGCTATTTGGATATGGCTGGACGGTGGCGATAGACAAAAATGAATATGCCACAACACTTTTGCTTCAGCACACCCTGTAAGGAGTACCTCTTTACAACAGAGGGTACGCTACTCATTAGTTAATCTTGTGTAAAGTCTACATCTATTGAAACCGTATTTTTAGCCAATATAAATTCGCTTCTTTCTCTGCTAAATTTGGTTGATTATAGCGAATTATTACAGCAAGTATTGATTTATTTTGCCTCCTCCCACATGGAAGAGGGTTGGCTGCCATGGTGAACTACACGCCGGGACATGCAGCAGAGAAATGTCATGGCAAAGGACCATGTACTCAACGTAGAGCTCGAGAGAGGTGGGCGGCGGTGGTCCATGATCGCCAAAGACATCCACCGTTGAACCATGATGAGATCAAGAATTTCTGGAGGACCAAGATCCAGAAGAAGTGTGGAGGCGACGATGTCCAAGTCCTAGACAAGCAACCGAAATGCAGGGGTGATCATCGTGTGGCCGCGGGGCTGTTGTGATGGAAGGACTCGATGGAGCAGTATGATCACGCGGGTCCATATTTTTTTATGTGAGACCACTGATGCATTTGCGTATGGTGAAACATCTAGGTCGCGAAAAGCACAAGTTTAGAAATCACTAACTCCTTGCGAGCTTCCAAACACCTTAAAAATCGTCTCGATCGGATCTCGTATGCAAGTGTGCTCACAGAAAGAGACAATGGCAGTGAAATGGTTGGACACCTAGGTATCTTAACATGCCGCCGTGACGACAAGGCGAACGTGAAAAGGGGCAGTAAAACTCCAAAATGAAGACGGTGTGCTATAGCCCTTGAAAATGAACATGAAACGACTAAAAAGTGATTTCCCGCGACACGCTCAACAATCGTGTACCAGGGGTTACCTAGTTCTAGACGGTTGTGATGCAATATTGTTGACGCAATAGTACCCTAGCACGTCGCTCAGCAAGGGTTGGGAGATGAAACTACCTGGAATGACAAGACCATGTCTTCCACCACAAAGCCCAGCAATATCATCCGTGTGCCCCTTTCCTATCTCGTCGTGTCCTGACTCTAGACTCTAGAGCATCATCACCAAGAAAAAAATAGCGTGCTATAGCAAATAGGGCCAGCCTTAAAAATACTCTATTAGCGTGCTATATCACGCTATAGCATGCTATTAACAAGTCACTGCACACTGATTTATTTAGCGTGACATGGCTTAGAACGCTATAGCGTGCTTTATCGGAGGTCATAGGGAAGAAAAAGCAAATATCGGAGGCCAAGCTCATCTAAGAGCTCTAGGAAGAGATGTGATCCCCACCATTGACATCTTTCTAGCCAGAGAACAACCGTATTTTAGACATTTTATTGTGTAGGACATAAAAGTTACTTAGGTTTTGATATGGTCAAAGTCCTTGGTCTGGTACTCGCATTTGCGAAGACACGACTACATACACACTTGAGCCGTCTAACAAGCCCCGAAAAAAAATCATACGTCGACTACAACAATAATCGTTTTAGTTGTTCGATGGAATCCCCGACCTTGCATCTGAGTTGTTCATCCGGGATTCGAGCGTAGCTAGCACATGGCAAGCTCGATGGACAAGTTTTTTTTTCCTCAATGAAGTACTCCCTCCGGTGTGGGCATGCATGGTGTTGCTGGGATGGTGGCCGGGGTGATCCTTGAGTCGGTACGCCGGAGAAATAATACTATGTGACAAAAATTCCCGGCGTTTACATAATTTTCTCAATTTTAAACAATTTTGATGAGTTTTGGATGAATTTATTAGAATTTTTTGAAGTTCTTCGAGTTCAATGTCCAACGTCGCCTGGTGCTGCTACGGAAGGCCTAGCTAGTCCTTGGAATTTTTTCCAGCTTAATTAGCTCTACCTGGTGCTTATACTGCAATAACAAGCAACAACCCGATAACTTAACTGACAATACGCCGTCGCGTCTGTCTTCTTCAACGCTGCAACACCTGGTGCTGAAGAGACAGGCACATGCACATACGCCGTCGCGTCTGTCTTCTTCAACGCTGCAACACGTACGGAAGCCAACGTGCTAGTAGGAGTGCTGCCGTACGCCGCGTGCCATCCTCGGCGCCGGCGGGCCAGGCCGGCGTCCCCCTCGCGTGACGGCGCTCCGGTTGCAGGGCTAGCTAGGTTACCGGCCGGCGTCGTCGAGCACCAGGTCACCAGCTGCTGCATGCGCGCGGCCGATGGAGTTGCTGCTGCACATGTAGATCAAGGCGCCATTCAGAGTCATCATGAGCACGACGTATTTTGCTCTATATCATATATCCACCAAAGTCACACTTATAATAACTAATTTTGTGATTGCTATTTCAAAATAAATTTTGTCTGCCGAGGATGAACTATAAGTGCGGTTTCGTCACCTTAAGTAAGATCATCCATGGAAGCAAAGATAAAAGTAGACTGGGTGAGTCTTATACGTCACTTTTTTTTTTTGCATTTCAAAGCATTTAAATTAAACTCCACTGTGTGGTGGATCTCCGGCTCTTTAAAATTCCACGACATGCATATGCTATTCACTTAGAGCTAACCCATGCATGCGCTTGTTTTTCTTTTATTTTCCATTTCCATTCCTCGTCTCATAGTATGATGCTATATATATGAGAAAGTACATTGACTAGCTGAACTCCGAAGTGTCATGTCCGGCAATTTAGTACGAATATTATGCTAGTAGCTTTGGGGTGTGGCTAGACATGTGGGAGCTACCACGCGGTCGGTTCCTATAGTCCAACAATATGTTCGAATAGGCCGGAATAGTCATACAACCCAACTTCCACGCGGTGATCTTTCTCACTTAGCTACCCAATTAACCACGGCCAACTTGCCAACCACACCACCGTATCACCCTGTCGACGGCCCGTCATAACCCTCTTGGCTTAACCGGTATTCGTCTCTCTTCGTTTTAAAATATAAGATGTTTTAACTTTTGTGAAGTGGATGTATCTAGACATATTTTAGTATATAGGTTTACTTTGAATATATACACTAAAATGTGGCTAGATACATTTGTTTCATAAAGATAAAACATCTTTATATTACGAAACGGAGAGAGTAGTATCAAAAGCAATGCCATAACTCACCCGCAAAAAGAAAGGCAATGCCATAACTTGTGTTAAAAACAGTAAGGGCTTGTTTTGCAGAAGAGTTTTGGCAGGGATAATTGGGTGCTATCCCGGTCTGTCCCAGAAGCATTAGAAAACTCAAATCCACCGATTTGCAGTCCTTTGTTGGGTGGGCTCAGCACCAAAAACCCCTTTAAAACACCCCAGATAGAAGTGTAACTGCGTCACGCCTCCACCCTCGTGTTTTTCATGGTTTCTCGAGGACGTCGTCTTCCGTTCGACTAGTAGAAAAGAAATTGCGGCTTCTCCCTCTGACGAGGTTTGATCTTGTTAATGCCCGTTGTTATGGACTTGGATTTTGGAGAAGATGGGGATGCTGGAGATCGCGGAACGGTTAGCAAACAAGCAACACGGGACACGAGGTTTACCCAGGTTCAGGCCCGGAGGAAAACCTACTCGCTTATGCGCTCTTGATTATGGCAGAACCGATGATTATAGGGGTGCGCAGATGCGATCTGGCGTGGAGGTGTGTATGCGGAAGTATGAGTCGAGATCTGTAGATCTGTTGTGGTCTAGTCTATCGGGGGGTGGAGAGATTAGGTCGTGCCCTCCTCGTTGGACCCTCCTAGCCTTTATATATGGGGAGGCTAGGTCTCAAGTACCGATACGAGTAGGTTACAAGCTGTATTCAAACTCTAGTCTTGATGTTTCCTTGTCTTGTGCGCTTGGGAGTCCGTGTCCATATAGACTTCATAGCAGCGAAGCGTCATGACGGCATGGACCCTGGCAGGTCGTCGAGTGAGCCTTCCGTCGGGCTGGACCAGGTAGGCTAACATCGAGTACCCGTAGGGTATAACCATGTCACCCTCTACATGGGCCACGGCCTTAACATTTATAGCTAGATGCTGCCCATCAATATATACATGGGAGTGTACAATGAGTGCTAAAATAATCTTGTACTGTTCCAGTTTCTTACCAAACTAGACAGCCTAAGTAGAAAACCTCTAATCATTGACATGCATGGGTTCTATGAAAATATTAACCAAGGTTTTTTCTTTTCTTCTTCTAAACACACAAATAACTAGTTAATATACTTTTAATTCCATAGTAAAAAACGTTCATTTACTATGGACATAACATAGGTGAAAATTCTATAAATATCGACATGGAACTCTTTGTCGGACATTGGTGTGTAGAATTGATGCACTAGCCAACTATTCCAAAAGTCCTAACTAATAGAAATGGCTAGACAATATACTATATTCTCTCTCATGTCTAGGCTATTTTAGTCCTTAGCGTGAGTTTGATTTAGGCCACAAAATATCTTTCTAATACTGCGTGAGCAAGGTTTTGAACTTGAGACATCTTTGTTTTGATGTCGTATAGAATTGATGCGCTAGACAACCATCCCAAAAGCCCGACTAATGAAAAGATCTCGGCAATATATTATATTCTGAACATGGTGGTCCATCGCCCATTGGCGATTATGATCTCACGTTTTCTCTTGTGGTATGCTTCACGGATTTCTCGCTCCTCATGGACTGATTCATTTGTTATTTGTTGATGCAATTCTTCAAAGAGCTTCTCGTCAGGGATGTAGACGGACGTCCATATAGACACCTACTCTTGTCCGCCAAATCCTAAAATCCTACAGTAAACCATGCAGCCGAGACAAATCCGTTTTTCAATTAAGCATATCAACTTATCAACGGACGTCCGCCTACTCCGCCGGACTAACAGCCCAGATCCCTACTTCTCGGCGTGCATCGTTGCATGACACACCTTATATAAGAGTTTTACTTCTTTGGTTGGCTTAGGCAACCCACCCAACGAGACTCTTGGGCCCCCTTCTTTTTGGCGAACTTCTCAGGAAGCTACATAAACCAAACTCCTAGAATCTCAATACCATAAAATCGTTTATACTTTTAAAATTAACATTGAAACTACTACTTAAGAAGTTTGAATGAATTTTGAAGACGAGATTCTGGAAGAAGCTGGTCGAGGATAGCTTCTGGGAGAAACTGACCAAGAAGCTGAAAAGAAAAGGGCCTTGATGTCTCTTCTTTCCATGGACGTCTATCGTCTTGATCAACTGGTGTTTGGCTCGGTAGGAGCATATGTACTCATGGGGTTATCTTCTTTTGAGACTTGTCTAACATGCTTATGCAAGCCCCTCATCTATGACGGCGATACATTCACACCACTAGCTAGCCTAGTGTCCCCATAAATCTCACGGAGTCCATCACCACCGGTTAGTGGATGAATATCAAGGTTAGTCATCGTCGGCATCGGATAGTCCACGGAGTCGAGTTCCTCTTAGCCGATAGTTGTCGAACGTCGTGATTCACATGCTGGAAGCTCAACTTGATGCGTGTTGTCCTCTAGGTAGGTGATAGTAGTAGCTAACTAATTAGTGTACGGTGCTAGTATTTTCATTCCATGACTCGTTGCTAAAATAAAGCTTCCCAGTGCATCCATACAGGAAGTATATCCCTCCGTTTTAAAAAATATAAAATATTTTAGTTTTATAAAATAAATATATATTTATATATTTTTAGTGCGTAGGTTTAGACTGAACCACGTGCTAAAATACATCTAGACAAATTTCGCTTTCATAAAATCTAAACATCTTATGTTATCACGTAGAGGGAGTACTTGTTAACATACTTATTAAGTCATGCTAAATCACTGTATTTTTCAGTTTTATTATTTGCCACACCATGTGTCACTGACATGTGGTGGTTAATGTGGCAAATAATAAATTTCTGAAGTAAAGTGTAGCAAATAATAAAATATTTAAGACAGAGGTTAACGAAATTTCAGGACACAAGCGGCGCCACAGATATTTGATTTTGGAACCAAAAAATTCCTTTGAGGACGAGCGGGAATTGTGGCCCCAAACCGCGAGCGAAAATTAATTTGGCCCTTATTCCGAACGCTTCCTGCAGAGGCCACCTCCTCGCTCGCCTCCTTCCGCATCCCAGCGACACCATCTCCTACTCCCGATCCCCTCTACCGCCGCCTCCGTCACCGGTCGATTCCGGCCGGCTCCCACGACTCCTCGCGCCACTGACCACCGGCCCGGCACCTCCTCCTCGGCCTCGGCCTCCACCAATTCCATGCCATGGAACAGTCAAATCGCTGCCCCTTGACGGACCCTAGCCGCGATGGATATCGACTTGTCGGCGCCGCCCCAGACTCCTACAGCGTGGCTCCTCCTCGACGCTGTGTGGTGGCCGTAGATGCCGCGCCGGTGATGTTCCTCACCTGCTCTTTTGTCTTCTCCGAGCGGCGACCGCGAGTTCTCCGATCGGCGGCTGCTCCCCTGGATGGCGACTGCGGCCTCCCGATTCCACCGCTCGTTAGTGGCCACCGCTGTCTCGCTGCTCACCAGCTAGAGCTGGGCATGGACGCGGACCTGCGACGCTCAAGGGGCGGAGAGGGACGGCCTGGACGAAAGAGTAAGCACGCCTGACTCCTTTTCGCTCCTCCCTAACCTGCTTGGCTCACGCTGTGTGTTAACCAAAATTCGCCCAGGTCACGTTGCTGTTCCCGAGGGGTTCTATGGGCGACATCGTCTTCTTCAGGTTGCAGATCAAGACTGATGCCTTCAGCCTGCTGGAGATGCTGCTACCGGCGTCTTCCAATGACCACGTCCAAGAGCAATTGCTAGGAGTGATTGAAAAAGGTTGATAATGGAATCCTTGACTCCCCCATGATTTAAACTCCAACTAGTATGCGTGCAGTGTTTGATGGTTAATAATTTATACTATGAAATTGATATTGAAACTTGTTTGGAACATAGTAACCTGCCATGTGTAAGTTAATAGAAATTGTTGTCTACATTATTGTACTTACCATGAGGGTCTTGTAATTGTGTGCATTGTTACATTTATCAAACTCTAATACGGTTTAGTGTAAAGTGTTCCATCCTGGTGTTACAGATAATATGACAAAACAGAGCCAACTAAATTAGTTCATGTGATTTAGTGCTTTGTTAGCTTCGCTTTTGGCAAGCTGTATGATTTATCATCAGCTGCCAGTGTGGTAACTAATTTCTTGTGTTGCTGATATGCAGACATATTTAGTGCAGGGGAACAAACGAAGTGTTGCCAGTTACCTACTTGGGATGCTGCTGCCGGCGTCTTCCCTGACAACGTGCCCGAGCTGTGTTGTCAGCATGGCTTCCTTGGCCTTGGATGCGGCCTTGGAGCCCTGCACTGTCTGGAGCGGTCATATTCCGGCGGTGGTCTCGCTTAGTTCCCTGTGGTCGACGCCTCTCTCCGCGCACTAAGATGGGCATCGGCTACCACCCTTCTCAAGTGAGCTCCAAACCCTCACCTCTGCTCCGAGCTATGGCCATGGTGCCATAGCATTCTTGGGTTAGGACTCGGTCATCATGCATGTACAGCATGATGATTACTTGGATTAGGCTGCCAATCTGTTATATTAGAAGAATACATGCATCAACATGAACTTTGTCGGTTTCATTAACTATATTTCTTGTTCTTTAAGAAGTCCTCTCAATTGAATTTTCATGCTTGTGTTCTTTATAATGTGATTCAGTTCTGCGCAACAGCCTTTGCATACTATGCACGAGCCACTGCATCTCAGGAGATCTTTGGCCACACATTGCAATCTCTGCGTGTAATTAAGTATCTGTACAAGTAAGTCTTGAACTAGCATGAAGCCGGTACAATTATCAGCCCATAGTTGTACGTTGTGGACACCAGAGCCTCAGGGTTTTCACTGATATTGAACTTTCCAACCTTTTAATTCAGCAAAGTGTGAGCATGAATGAAATAGGCCTCATATGTTGCTATCAAGATCCAATCCTCATAGAGAAATAAATCAGTTTCCAAGCTATGAGAATTAAGTCCAAATTTTTTACAGCACATCTTCCTAGAACAACTTCAGTTTTAATGCTATGTTCTTCATCGTCTCTGAACCTGCAGGAAGCTAGGCGGAGTGTGCTTGCGCTAGGATCGACTAGAACGGTAGCAGGGGCTCGGCTCAGCCGGCGGAGGAGCTTCGGTGCTCCGACGGCGTGGTCGACGAGGAAGAGGCGGCGGGGGCAGGAACATGGCGAGGAGGCCGGAGCAGGAACGGGAGCGGCGCGGCCTTGCTCCCCCGCGCCGGTACCAGCCCTCCGTGGGCCTGTCTTTGCTCGAACCCTCCGTCGGCGAGTGGCGTGGCCGTAGATGCGAGCTCTGCACGCGCGGAGCAGGGATAGCCCCGTGAGATGCCTCCGTCTGCGAGCAGGACAGGTGGGGCGACCCTGTGGAAGGCCTCTGATGGCAAGAGATCTGGCGAACTGTCGGGGAGTGGCAAATAGCTGGGAGGAAGGAGACGACAAGATTTCAATTTGAAACATCAAATTTAGGGCAAATATGAAAGGTTTTGGATGTACCATGGAATTTTTTGCAAATTCAAAATTGAACTACCCTTCTGACATATTTTATGGGACAGATGGAATACTAGATTATACTATGCTTTTGGTGGTTAAGAAAATCACTTCTATTAATTCTTTTTGATAATGCTACAACTTGCTTCTCTGAAATTAGTATAACCATATTACCATAATTTACCTTTGAATGCTTTCACCTTAATTACTAGTATTCTTGTTTTTGTGGTTCAGACACACAGCCTTATTTTAGTATTAAACTAGAGTTAAGATAAATTTTAATGCTCATTAGCTCATGTTATGTATATTTTAAATGTCAATGGTTTATGAATGTTGAATCATTTTCATGTCAGTTAGATTATTGGATGACTATAAATTGTAGCAAGTAATCTGTCTAATTTTTTCCATTCGGTAAAAGATATGGCACAAATATGTTCTGCAGCAATAAATTTAGCTTTTCACTTGAATTTTAGCTTGACTAGACTATCTAAACCCGGGCTTTGCTATCTTTGGATTACGGATTACCTAAGAATTGCTTGGCTCGAACCTGCCTAGTTGGTTTTGCACTGGAAACTATCCTTGCCTGGAAATACAATAATCAAAGATAATGGAGGTTATATGTAAGGTACTAAGTCCCCTTTGATCTTGCCGCAACTTTTAAATCTTCTAGCAATATTAAACCAAATATGCTTCTATTTTTTCATGTGATTTATCAACAGGTGATCAAATCTTGCAGTTGATAACCGGATCTTGTCATATTGTCGATTCTCTTACAGATCCACCTTCAGTTTTGTCGGCAAGGGTGCAAAGCAGTCCGTTAGATGGTGGTGTCGGTGAGTTCACTGCTTCGTGTGATGGCAGAGGTGGACTTTTTCGACTCCGTGGCTTTAGGTGAGTCCTCGGGGCTTCGCCATCAGGCATTGGTTATTCTTAAAACAATTCATATATATCAGCGAAGCTTATTGTATATGTAGTGTTGAGCTGTACAAATTGCTAAAGTGTACTGGTGTGTATATATTGAATAGTAATAATAATTTAGCATGCTGCATTGGCGAATAATTTAGTTGCTGATGTATGTAACACCATTTATCCGTGTTAGCTTCGTGATTATGTACTTCATTTTATTCGTGTTAAATTTCACAGTGAATACGTCAGGACAATCTCTGTTTTGTCCAATACTATTGCATGCATGTCCGTTTCAAGTGTGTTGTTGGGTAATGGTTTAGCTTTGGTACAGGAGCCTACAAATATCTAGCTGGAGTTTGTGTCTACACTCTTTCCCTTGGTAATTTTAGAATCAACACAATTAGTTGTTGGGTTTTATCTGGAATCTAGTTCTTCTATGATTCACCTAGTGGATCAATCAAACATGCACAACTTTTGTTGGTGATATGCATCATTCTTTTTTTGCAAGAACATGCTGATTTCCTATATGAACATCATTTGCTATTTGAGAGTGATCTTGCACTTGTAATAGAGTTGCTATATATCTATCTTGCTCTTTTGAACATCATTTTCTATATATCTATCTTGCACTTTTGAACATCATTTGTTATAATCCTTGGTTTATTTGAGTTACCTAACTATTTTATTCATAAATTTTGTTTCTGTTCAGTTCTGCTCGAGCCTCCTCGCCACCCGGACCAAGAGCCGAGAGGCATTTGGGCACCCTTTTTCGACGTAGCTGATGACCCAAGGCTGCTGCTGCCTGTCTTCATCGAGGTGGTTCTGCCAAGGGCGGTATGTATCCTCCTCCTAGGTCTGTTTCTAGTGTCGTTTCGTGTGTTCATCTGTTGGTTCGTTCTTCACTTATAAGTTCCAGTTGAACATGGTGAGATGGAATTTTAGTTTTGCAATGCACCTAATGGATTAAACTTTGTTTGAAGTAGTTGACAACATGATGATCCAACCTGGGTATTGTTTCATTGATTTAACATGTTTAAATAGTAGTATTATGCTTCTAGAATAGCATTTAATTTGGACCTGGTTCGGTATTGGCACTAAAAATATATCAGCCTAGAAATGGACACAATCATGGACTTTGAACAAGTAGCTGTTCATAGTCTACTAGCTAAAGATTGCTCCTGTTTGGAATCGGCACACATTATTTTTCTTCTCATATTTAATACTCCCTCTGTCCTAAAATAACTGACTTGGCTTTGTCTAGATTATCATGTATCTACACACTAAAACATTGTCTAGATACATGTGACTTCAGACAAAGCCAAGTCACTTATTTTAGGATGGAGGGGATATATGTGATCTGTGCTCGTTACAATTCTACCGCCATTTGGAGTTTGACTAACGGGGAGATTGTTTGAGGATATAAGGAAATGGTTTCTTTAGATTAAATAAGTTCGTTTCTCGCAAACATTCTCACTAGTGAATGCATCGGTATTGTTGTCAATGTGATCCTCTAACTCGGATTTTGAGCATATGTGTTTTTCCTGACATAATTTTGCTTGTTTTAAACCTCGTGATATTTAGCCTCCCCTTTCTATCATTTCACATTGTTGCTGCTGCAGGTTGTTAGGATGAGAATGTAAGCATGGTTGTAGGTGTTGTCTAAAGAATTGGCAATCTCACATACTAAAATAACTATCTCCTAACAACCATTGTTCATTGTACTGATGGTCGTTTAGTTTGTTGTCATGCAATCTGGTAGTACCTCCGTTCCATAATGTAAGCCTTTCTAGGAGTTCAAATTGAACTGCTAAAAAGGCTTACATTTCGGAATGTAGGCATTAGCATCTAGGGCATGCTTGTGTCTGAAAAGCATTTCTAGAATTGAACTGGATTAGATGGTATTGTGGTATGGACAATTACACTAAGGGTTTCTTGCTCTACTAGTCGCGCCCGAGCACTTGTATTTTTGCTGGATTCTATTGTTGCTTAGATATGGCCCGGCTTGATAATTGGTTATGGTATATCCATTGTGCTAGTTTCTATCTGTTTGGCGCCTGAGCAATTTTGTTTGTTATGCTCATTTATGCCCTTTCACCTTGGTTCATTGTTAAATGTAGACTATCCTAACATATCTGTGTTTATATTAAGATCAGCATTCCCTAGTTTCTAAGTATTTTTGGCTAGTAAAAATGAAACCTCTCTTTATGGAAATCTTATCCTTGAGTATTTCAGTAATCTCATACCTTATGTATTCACCTCGTCTGGTACAACACTTGCTATATGATTTATCTTGTACGAAGACTCTTATTTTATCATCCACCAAATTGAGTTGTCTAAGCTTGTTTCAAGTTCTTCTACATGCCTTCTCCTAGGGATCATCAAATGTGAGCACATCACAATATCTATACTTATTCAGTTTGCTTTGATGCTTCCCTTTGATGTCCTAGGACTATGGATTGGAATTGCATTAAGGGAATTTCCTTAATGCTTCCTTTGTTCACAGTTTGATTTATAGTCTTTTGTTGCTTGGTTCTTTTTACCTAGGCTTGTATTTTGCTTGTTGATTGTGGTTTGAATAATTTTTTTCTAAGTTAAGAGTAAATCGAACATGAGCAAGTTGCACCATGTCGACCGGATAGGTGTCGAGCTGGATTCTGATAACCTGTTGAGTTGTCAATTGCAATTCAAATGGCTATAGGTTTAGTACCATGAAGAAATAAAATTAAATTATCATACACAGCCATATATAGTTTGATAACCAACTTTACGATATTTTATTTGTATTTACAAAACAGATGCTCATAATGAGTTTACGCTAGTTGTGGTACAGGCTGCACGTGAAACCGGTGTTCGCTGAGGCCAGTGTGAGCTTGCTTTGACTTGATCTGTTGGGCTTGCTATGGCAGCGACGAGGCGGGTGTCATGACGAGTACCACTAACTCTTTTGCTCGCTCTCCCTACATCAGAGTAAATATCCACTACACTACACTACACCTTCATCCTTCTCAGGTATGATATGCATTATTTTGTTCAATATTGATTTCATAGCCTGATGATTCAGTTTTTGCATGCATTATTTCTCTACATTGTGATCTTGGTTTCATGGAAAGGGTGCTTAAAGGCACAACTCTATAATTTGTTAGTGCCTTGCAGTTTACTTATGCATGGTTATATAATTGCTGGGAGTTTTGATTAAGCAGAGTTCAATTTCCTTTTTCCGTTTTCTGTCGGTACGTACTTCTTGACCAGTGGACACCACCATGCAAATAGATTGCATTCTTTTATCAGAATTTGGTTATAGTTTTGCCTTGTCTTCCGATTTCTTGTATCTACCATCCATTATCTTTCATCCACATGAAGGAACCCTGTTTAGAATTTAAGTAGAAGGGAATGTTAAACCGTCGCTATGATAGCATGATGTATTTGTATAAACACTCATCACAGAACCTCGCTATGATATCATTATGCAGAGCTTAATTGTTGGAAGGAATTGAGCTCACTTACAAATTGTTACAAGGTGGTTATTTTCATGCAATATTTTCCATCCAAACTGTGATACTCCCTTCGACCCATATTAGTTGACTTGGATTTGTCAAAATTTGGATGAACCTATATACTAATTAGTGTCTAGATTCATCTAAATTTAGACAAATCCAAGTCAATTAATATGGGTCGAAGGGAGTAGTTGTTTACATCAGAAATGCAAAGAACCGAGACCCCTTGTTAATGCTCCTATTTTTGATATCAACAAGGTGCTCTGAATTGTCATGTATTCTTCAAGTGAAGAATGATGTTGGCTTCTACACTTAATGCCTGTCATATTTGAACTTTGCAATATGGTTCATTTCCCTTTTTAATTGTTTGAATGAGCAGTACTTTCCTTTTGAGTTGTACCTTTTTTATTTGTACAATTATCAACATTTTCCACTTAGTATTTGTCGACCATGATACAATTTGGAGTGCATTGAACACTTCGTATTGATGGTATCCTTTTTTGTTTACTAAAAAAGGACCTTAACAGTCTAATGGTTCCTTTTATTATTTGTCCTTTTCGTATTGGTTGGGCTTTCGCTATTGTCTGGCACTCTCTTGCAATGCTTGGTATTAATCAATGGTTTTGTTCATCCATCCTTTGCATGGTAGAAGGGGTGAATTGGAGCTGTTGCTTGCCAATCATGGCCGCTAGAGCCATGACCATTCTGGCTCTGCCGACGCTGCTGCTGCTGTGCTGGCCGTGGCCTCTTGCGCCTTGCCTGCAGTCGTAGGCCCTCGGTTTCAGGCACACGAACTAGCGGGAGTAGGAAGCAGCCAGCTAAAGCTGATGAAAGTTCTAACATCACTTCTAGGCATATGACTATTCTGACAACCGATTTCCTATGCTAGCTGCCGAGCCTTTTTGACGTTCGCCTCTGCTGCCTAGCTAGTACATGAGCTGGGTGATGGAATGATGAAACTGAATTTCATTTTCTTTTGGGGTATTGTACTTATCAACGTGTGAAGGTGTACTATTCCCTGAGTTTCATGTGGCCCACATGATCTACTCTTTTAGATTACATTGCGAACTGCTGCAATTTACCACTTGGCGCATAGACATTTGGCATGAAAAATGGTTTAGTTCATGACTGTGAAATTATGGGGCTATTCTGTGTCACAGGGAAATAAGATTTTCTTAGCAGCTTCCGATTCCAATATCTAGATGTGTAGCTACGAACAAATAGCTGGGTTTTGGGTTGAGCCGCACTTTCAACCATATAAGAAATGCTGGTTGTTGCAATTACTACCTTTTTTGGTATGTGGCAAGTAACTTTGTTGAAAGTGGTTCTCCCGGTGGGGTTCGCGTATTTCTATTCCATGTGGCTAGAGTAAAGCACTTTGCTGAATTTATGTTTTGTGCCTTCTAATTTTTTTTGGAATTGTTGTTTGTTTCTTTGCAGGATATGGAATGCATGCTCAGTGCGCCAATGTAGATTACAAAGCAGCAACATTGATTGCACTATTGGTCCACGTTACACTCATGGATATGAAGGGGGTGTAGAGGATATGGAGTGGTGGAGGATGGGGTGGTAGAGGAGGTGCAAAGTTCGGAGATGGTTCTCCACGGGAAGGAGCTGATCGCATGGGAGGGACTATAATGGTCCTGGAAAGGAATTCATTTTGATTTTTGAAGAATATATTCGCAGGAATGCCCAAATATTTGACCAAGAGAAGGTGATTTGATATGCCAGAATCCGAGTAAGGTCATTTTCAGTTTTTCATGGTTACTAAACTTCATCTTGCTTATGAGCCTCATTTCTTGTTGCTTTCTGTTTCAGTTGTGGAAATCTCAACTTTGCTCGTTGAAGTCAACGTAACCATTGCAACAAGCACCGCTATGAGCCTAGTCGCAATCCTCACAGGGTTACCATGAGTCTCCTCCACGAGTGCTTGTAAGTTCACTTGGTCCACCAGGTGATCTTACCCCACAAAGAGAAATGCGCAGGTACAGATCACCACCCTGTGACTAGGTTGTGGTTGATGCTAGAGGCTATAAAGCTAATTCAGCTCCAGATCGTGTAGGGAAAGAATGGGCTTCCTTTGGTGACCGTGGGTTGAGGGAGCCTGCGAAGATTGAGTGGTCTGGTGCTGAGTACACGCAGAGGGAGCGACCACATGGTGCTTTGTTTATTGACAGGCAGTGAATTCCTCGACCCTATGGATCTTCTCATGGGAACTGGGGGAGGGATATGTGGGCAGGAGCCGATCTCTTGCATATTTATTGTACGTAGGCTGAGGGTGGTGGTCTAACAATCTGGATGATGGCTGTGGGCGTGGGCTTGGTTACAGACCAGGAGTTGATGGTTGAGGTGATCGGCGTGCTTTCTCCTCATGGTAGGAATGAGGGACACTAGTTATGAATTGATAAGTCTTATTCTTGGAGCTACTTTGAAAAAAAAATAGTTAAGAGAGTGCTTGAGAACAATACAGTCTATAATATTAACCTTTTTGTACTACCTGCCCAGAACTGTTCACTGATGAACAAGTTTAACATGCTGTGGATGATGGTAGTATTTGGTTCTGTGAGCTATTGCGGTTATTTGGTTATGTCAAGCTGATTATTTGATTCTTTGGGCTTGTTCAAGGCTGGTGAAGATAGGGCTGCAAAAACTTGTGGTTACAAGCCTTCATATTTTCTATAGTAGTACTACTTGTGGTCATCTGCATTCTCTGTGTAAACAGTACTAATATAGCCTTCATATTTTCTATAGTAGTACTACTTGTGGTCATCTGCATTCTCTGTGTAAACAGTACTAATATAGTTGCTTATTAGTGCGTCTACTTGTGGTTACAAACTAAATGTTAGTAATTTCTAGAGTGGAAAACATCTCCATATTTTACAGATTGCAAGATTCAAGTCCAGGCAGTCAAAGGTCTGCTACCAAAGAAAAAAGGATGCATTATGTAAGACAAATACTTCCTCCGTTTCAAAATATAATATGTTTTAGGTTTGTGAAAAAAGTATATCTAGACATCTTTTGGTGTGTAGATTCACTCCAAACACGAGTGAACCTACGTACTCCCTCCGACCAATATTACTTGACTTGGATTTTTCAAAATTTGGATGAACCTATATACTAAATAGTGTCTAGATTCATCCAAATCTAGATAAATTTGAGTCAACTAATATGGGTCGGAGGGAGTACTAAAAATAGTCTAGATATATTTGCTTTGCAAAGCTAAAATATGTTATATTTTGAAAACGGAGAGAGTATATCCAATATTTCCGTTTCATGCAGTCAAAAGGTGTCCATACTAGTAGTAGTAATAAAGTGGACATCTTCTAACTACATAAAGGTTTGGAATCAAATCAAATTTGCAAAGCTGAATTATTTGACCATAATTAATATGACAATGACGAGATTGTCACAAGTCAGCATCTTTCACAGGGTTTGAAATAGCTGAAGAAGAGGATATAAAGTTTAGGAGATTTAGATCATTCAAAATAGAGAAACGGAACTGGCCTCCACATTTAAAGCCATTTCCTATGAATTGACCAAACCTACAAACAGTAAATTTGTTTGACTCAAACACTAACTTATGACCATCACTGCACATCAGTGAACAACTAGTAATTATCTTCCTATTTATTACACAGGAACATGCGAGAAGACATGCATCCTCCTTGGGACGCTTTATTTGTCACTCGTGAGAGGTTAATGGTATTTCTGGTGGTGTAAGAGAAAAATTCGCTTGGGACTAGAGTGTTGTGGCAAAATTTCCGGACGAATGGCTCAGGAAACGGGACGGCCTATACAAGGGATTCATTGGAAAATTTGTGGGAAGTCGGGGCCTAACTGGATCGCTTTCCCCGTAATAAATTGGTCATGACTCAACAATTAATCAGGGAGTGATTCCCGTGGTCTTAAGTTTGATACCAAGACAAGAAAGCTGAAAACAATAAGTAACATGATTTGCGGGATTTTTAATATCCTAAAAGTCAGCCGGAATATATGTTCCATGCAAGATTCTCGGACTTGGCCATCTCGCATGATTTAGGTGCAAAAATCACGGAGTGCAACCAATCAATCAGTTATAACTAACTATACTGGCCCACGTTTTATCAGGTCAGACACCCAAACAAAGAGGGACCGATCCTTTGGGCGCGGGGGTCATATCATTGAGTGGCGGCAACCCAAAATTTGATTTCGTTCCCGCTTCTTCTGTGAAAATTCAAACTGGTTTTAAAACCTGTTGAGTCTCCACTATAAGTACAAGACCATCGCCACAAATCCGCGTGCGGTATCGCGTGACTTGTGGCTTTGTGCTTTGGCGAGGCGAGGCGAGGCGAGGCGGGGGCGTCGTAGAAGGCGGGAAGCAGATGGTGGTGGCGAGCATTCGCAATTCAATCCCTCGCGACCTCTTCTCTCTGGATCGTTCCAACGAATGAACACTACAACAGGTTCCTCTTCTCATCACGATCTGTTTATATTTTCGTAGCTCGTCCTGTTTGTTTACACGAGAAGTAGATCCGGCCGTACGTGTGGATTTAGATCTCCATCAATTGTTTGATGATTATATATATTGGTTGTTCATTTCCCTGTCTGCCATACGTGCCCTTTTTAAGACTGGTTGTTCTTTCTTCAGTCGATTGATTGATCCGTGGGCGAGGCGTGGGCGTGGTGGATGAATGCGCAGAAGATTCCATCCTCGTGGAAGCAGATGGTGGTGGCGAGCATTCTCAATACGATCTCCGGCTTCTCCGGATCGTTCCAACACACTCTACAGCAGGTTCCTCTTCTCACGATCGATCTGTTTATATACTATATGTATTTTTGTAGCTCGCCTGTTTGTTTTCCTGAGAAGTACGTAGATCTGGATGTGGATTCAGATCTCTTCATCAATTGTTTGACGATTATATATGCTCTGGTTGTTTTTTCCCCGTCTGTCGCCGTGTGCTCCTTTTAAGATTATATAGTACTCCCTCCGTCCCGAAATAACTAACGCGGCGGCATTTTTGTACATAACCCCCTAACCTTTTTCACCTGAGGCCTGCGGTCCCTGGCCTGTCTTCTCCATGTGTCCCCGACCTCCATTCCTCGCGTTCCCCTCTGTGTTCGTCTCCCGCGACGGAGCACCTCCGCCGCTGCCGTCCCTTTGCCTTGCTTCCCCCGTCCCCTCGCCTGGCCGAAGCCGGCCCTTCGCCTCGCTGCTTCCGTCTCCAGCGTCGCCACCTCCATCCCCTAGCATCGCTGCCTCCGTCCGCTAGCCTCGCCGATCACCGCAGGTCACAAAGATCGAGTTTTTTTGTGGAAGGAATGGTCCTTTTTCGTCCAAATTGGCGAGGAATCGCCAGATCCGCGTGCGGCGGTACTGTATCTGGTGACGGAGGAGGCAGCCGCGGCAGGGAGGAAGCGGGGATTTCCTCACCAACTCTCTAGGCTCCCTCTACAAGGTCTGCAAGACTGAGGTATGATAATAAAGCCTGAGGGCAAGGCTGATGTCGATTAGGAGATTGGCCAAATTAGAAGTATGATGCAATGCAAGTATCATGTTGTTCCAGAGCATTAATCACAACTGTTCTGTTCAGGTTATTACCCTTGACATGGGGCCCCTTGTTGCTGGTACCAAATATTGTGGAGAGTTTGAAGAAAGACTGAAGAAGCTTATGGAGGAAATTAAGAAAAATGATGACATTATTCTCTTTATTGATTAAGTGCACACATTGATCAGGGCAGGTGCAGCTGAAGGTGTAATTGATGATGCTAACATATTAAAACCAGCTCTTGCAAGAGGTGAACTGCAGGTAATGTTCCTGATTTTGAACTCTATTGCTGCCATTGTCATATAACTCACATGTCTAGTTTAGTCAGGATATGTCATGAAGACCTTACGTAGGCTGGATCCAGATACCGGGTCCTTCCATTTCACAAGTAATGTATGCACAAAAGGATACATGAGCTGCCCCTAATTTCCTCATTTCTGACGCCTGTTCTCTAACTCTCCATTTGTTCTGAGAGAAGATATATTAAGGGCAAAAAGAATCCCCATAGTATCGAACACATGAAGCCAAAACTGAAAAAAGATGTCATGTAACCTGTCCCTTCCTTAACCATTTATCCTGAGTGGCTGAGTGATGATCGATGCTCCATTTCCTCTCCTTTTTCTTTTCTTCGCTTTGTGTTCTCCCCACCCATTCTGCCTCTGACCTATGCTGGACTAGCTTGGATGTCACCAGGATAGACAGTGATCATCTTCGGTTTGTTCTGTTGCTAGCAATTCTTGATCCCTCGACGGCTTGGAATAATTGGTCTACCTTTTCTTGAAGAAGAAGAGTCCACTCCTCTCGAGTCTCGACAACTCAATTCCTAACTTGTCCTTCTCAAGACCATTCAGCCGGAGGCCCGAACTCTCTCAGAGCTGCGTCTTGGTAATGAATCTCGGAAGAAAAATTACAAGATGAATGGGAAGTGAGTCTAACATTTAGCCGCTGTTTGAAGCAGCCTTGCATGTTACACACACCGGGAAAATATTTTTTTGAAGGTTTGAAAGAAAAGGCTGTATATTATGTTACCAAAGCCTTGCATGTTACCAATTCTGGAGCATATCTTTCTAACTGCTTCATAGTTTCAATTTCACTTAGCTATAGGACTGTATATTATGTTGGGGTCTCCGGTGGTTTCTTTTGTCTGTATTGTTCACTTATTTGCATCACCAATTTGATTACATTTTCATTGACTAGCTAAAAATTTCTGTATATATCTGGTAAATTGAGTACTTGCATAAGAGGAATAACCTAGGTTGGTTGGTTGCAGCAAGTGTGCGTATGTTCTTTCAACTGAAATTCCCTACATTAGACATGTCAGTTCTACAAATTAGTAAATCGTTTTGCCACAAGAACTTTATTTAGTTGGGTAAATTTCAGCAATGCTTGTGCTAAAATTACAGCAAGTACTCGTAGGATTAACATTGCCCTAATGGTTGTTGTACAACACTAGCATTGCAGTAATGGTTTATGTACAATCCTGTGGTTACTTAGTGGTTTGTTTCCTGTGCTAATTTTGTCATAGTAAAAAAATGGAATTTCATTTATGTTTAAACCTTTTCAGTATCTTGTTTTGGCTTGTCTTTCTGAACAGAACACTGTCAGATATAAGGAGGAGTACATGAGATAGTGCACATACATGAGCCATTGTACTAGGAGTACTTATTTAACACACAACATATCTTCTTACATATCCTGATATAGGATCAGTACTCCCTCCGACCCATATTAATTGACTTTGATTTGTAAAAATTTGGATGAATCTAGACACTATTTAGTATATAGGTTCATCCAAAATTTGACAAATCAAAGTCAATTAATATGGGCCGGAGAGAGTAGATGAACTAGACCCCCACAGGATATCTAGTTAAATGTTGCTTGAGACAGGATGTTTCATGTGGAATAACCAACACTCTTGGTGTTAACCATCTCAGTTCAGTTTAGAAATGCATCATGTAAACTACTCCTGGTGTTAACCATCTCAGTTTAGCAACGCATCTCAGTTTGGTTAATAATGTGCCACATTTACTCATTGCAGCTATGTGGCACCAGAATATGCAAACAGTGGGTTGTTGAATGAGAAAAGTGACCATTACTTCTTTGGAGGCAATCACAGGGAGGGATCTTGTTGACTTGTCGTTGCTTTCACATAATTGACATAAGAAAAGCAATCAGAAGATTGTGCATCAACAGCTTGAGACAAGAATAGAGTCCTGCGGATAATCTTGGATCTCAGAGAACTATTTCAGTATTTCTAGCATTTGAGTACTTGAGGTGGAGATGGTTCATCAACAACATCTAAAGTTCAATTTGATTCAGACAGTGGAACAATTCTTGAATGCAGATACAGATGAATCTATCGAGCCAACTGCAGATGCAGATGCTAATGAGTCGACCAGAGTTACTATCATAAGCCGGCGCCCTGCCCCAAGTTCAAATGTGCCTTCATATGGAAATGATACTGAAATCCTTTGATGTTTGTAATGATGCAGGTTCTGGGAGAGTCAAATGGCACAGGGAGGCAAGATAAGGTCAAGAAGGGCAGCCTTTGTTCCCTGTGGTGCAGGAGACTGGGCGGAGGGCCATGGTCGGAGAGGACAGAGAGGTCGGAGGCGAGTCGGATGGTGGAGGTGCAGGGGCGTCGGTGAGCAGGAGTTGATTGCGGTTGTTCGGCTGGATCGCGGGGCGGAGCTGCTGCTCGTGGTTGCGCTGTTCGTGAGCCGAAGCAGGAAGAAGACCACGACCTTCTTGGGCGGAGCGGCAACGGCGAACAACGGCGAGGGAGCTGCGGAGGCCTCGATCCAGCTCGAGCACGTGGCCTCCGTCGAGCTCCTGCACGTGTTGCGGACGGTGACGGTGTAGGGGTGCCGACGAGAAGGATCTGATCGGAGCTGCCTGACTGCATCGCAGGCGGAGCTCCTGCTGGCGGTTGCGCTGTTCGTGGGCAGATCACATGCAGGCACTGATCGCGGGTGGATCACTGCAGTGCATCGATCACGCTGATCACGTCTGGGCGCGCGGGCGGCCGGATGGGGATCACGGGTGGATGGATGGGGTCGCGTCGGCGTTGATTCGTAATCAAAGTTTGGATTTTGATTCCAGCTAACTTTGTGATGATCTGATTCTATTTGGGTTTATTTGCAACTTTTAATTTGAACATACCCCGCGTCAGTTATTTTGGGACGGAGGGAGTATGTTTCTTCTTCAATCGATTGATCGTGTTTCCCGGCAAGCACAATAGATTTTGCGTACGTGTGCTACTAGTATACGTTTCTTTTTCTTCTTCTGATCCGGGGAAAGAAATAAAGAGGACGGAGAGACAGCTGGTCTGTTGTGCTCTTGACCATTGGCTACCATGAACCGAAATGAACTGACCGCTTGACGAGCTCTCGGCTGGCTCGTTGTCGTCGCCAATCCCAAACAGCAGCAGATGCTTGTTCTCTATATCAAGTACACGAGTACTTCTTGTATTGCCTTGTCGTGGCGTTCCAATACAAAGACATCTGCGACGGTTTTGAGGATCATAGGTTACGTGTCTGAAGACGATCTTGTATTTCCTTGTCGTGGCGTTCCAATACAGTACATCTGCGACGGTTTTGAGGATCATAGGTTACGTGTCTGAAGACGATCTTGTATTTCCTTGTCGTGGCGTCGAACCCGAATTCGAAGCATAACGAAGACCAGCCAGCCGTTGGTGCCTCCGGCGGTGGCTCCGGCACGGTAATCGCCTCACCGGTGAAGGGTTGTACGATCCTGATGACTTTTTCTCGTCGGTCGTGGAAGCAGAGCAGGCCGTTGGACGTTCCTACCATGTCCTCGGATACGTCGACGGTGAACCTTGCCGTGAGACGCCAACCCTCGTCGAAGAGGAACCCGATGCCACCAGTGCTCCGGCTGGAAGAGTGAGCGAACACGACCGTGTGGGTCGGTGCGTGTGATCCTTGGAGCGTTTGTGCCCTGATGAAGATTGGATCTGAGATTATGTCTCGCCATTCTTTGCAAACGATGCGGAGGCGGCGGAGAATGCTCGTGGGGAGACGGATCAGGATGCTGGCGATGACGTCGCGCGGGAGGAACGCTGCTGCGGCAGCGTCGGAATCGGCGGCCGGCGTCACCGCCTCGTTGTTGGACACTACGAGCGGAGGCATTGGAACAGCTGCGTCGATCGATCGGATCTGTGCTTGGGTGATTATATTCGTCGTGAGTCCCTAGCAATTTTTTGGCTGTGGGCCGGGCTATATGAAAAGAGCGAGTAGAAGACGGTTTCTGGTCAGAGTTGTAAATCACCTGGACTCTGATAAGTTCATACTTGTAAAAAAAAGATGTTAGACCCATGAACATACACGGTCGTACTCAAGGTTTGAATATGGAGTACTACTACTACGGACCGATCCGGGAACGATCCATGCGCCTGGGTCGAATGTGGCGCGGTTTCGCCAGCGAAAAGCTCTGGCGGGCATGCGAGATAGAACTCTGGTGCCATTTTGACCGGGGAGAGGGGAGAACTATGGTGCCGGCGACGACGGGCGGCGGAATTGGGCAAGAGGATCGGGTTGTTGGCGAGAAGGAGGGTTTTAGTTCCTGAGATCGGCGCCGAGAAAATATAAGAGTTGCGGGGAAGTTTTGGAGGGCGGCCAAAAAGTTTTCTTCCCTAGCTAGTGGTTAAAAGAGGATCGGTTCGTTTCCGGTCTCTAAAAATCCTCTAGCCAGGGATCGGTTAGAGTTGCTGTGGAATCTTAGCTTCCCTCGAGAAAAAAAATGTGGAATCTTAGCTGTATATTTCCGTGTGTCTGCGATCTGGATCACCCGATATTGAACATAAGCCACGACGTTACTATTCGATCTGGACGGCGACCATGCATGGCTGCCACCAGGCCCACCGGATCCTGTTATAGCCGAAGCTCAGAAAAACACCATGAACACGACAAGGCTACCGCGACAAGGAAGGTGCCCTCGCCGCTGCCGTAACGTGTCGTACGTGGAGAGCTGGACCGCTGGCCGTCGCCGTCGTCGGGCGACCGAGAGGCGGCGTTGCGGACCAGCCAGACGGACGTGTAGTAGTAATAAAGTGGACATCTTCTAACTACATAAAGGTTTGGAATCAAATCAAGTTTTCAAAGCTGAATTATTTGACCATAATTAATATGACAATGACGAGATTGTCACAAGTCAGCATCTTTCACAGGGTTTGAAATAGCTGAAGAAGAGGATATAAAGTTTAGGAGATTTAGATCATTCAAAATAGAGAAACGGAACTGGCCTCCACATTTAAAGCCATTTCCTATGAATTGACCAAACCTACAAACAGTAAATTTGTTTGACTCAAACACTAACTTATGACCATCACTGCACATCAGTGAACAACTAGTAATTATCTTCCTATTTATTACACAGGAACATGCGAGAAGACATGCATCCTCCTTGGGACGCTTTATTTGTCACTCGTGAGAGGTTAATGGTATTTCTGGTGGTGTAAGAGAAAAATTCGCTTGGGACTAGAGTGTTGTGGCAAAATTTCCGGACGAATGGCTCAGGAAACGGGACGGCCTATACAAGGGATTCATTGGAAAATTTGTGGGAAGTCGGGGCCTAACTGGATCGCTTTCCCCGTAATAAATTGGTCATGACTCAACAATTAATCAGGGAGTGATTCCCGTGGTCTTAAGTTTGATACCAAGACAAGAAAGCTGAAAACAATAAGTAACATGATTTGCGGGATTTTTAATATCCTAAAAGTCAGCCGGAATATGTGTTCCATGCAAGATTCTCGGACTTGGCCATCTCGCATGATTTAGGTGCAAAAATCACGGCGTGCAATCAATCAATCAGTTATAACTAACTATACTGGCCCACGTTTTATCAGGTCAGACACCCAAACAAAGAGGGACCGATCCTTTGGGCGCGGGGGTCATATCATTGAGTGGCGGCAACCCAAAATTTGATTTCGTTCCCGCTTCTTCTGTGAAAATTCAAACTGGTTTTAAAACCTGTTGAGTCTCCTCTATAAGTACAAGACCATCGCCACAAATCCGCGTGCGGTATCGCGTGACTTGTGACTTTGGGCTTTGGCGAGGCGAGGCGAGGCGAGGCGGG
This sequence comes from Avena insularis, assembly GCA_023614405.1. NCBI lineage: Eukaryota > Viridiplantae > Streptophyta > Magnoliopsida > Poales > Poaceae > Avena > Avena insularis. Next base: position 393,148,310 of record CM042693.1, on the reverse strand, counting down.
GGCGTCGTAGAAGGCGGGAAGCAGATGGTGGTGGCGAGCATTCGCAATTCAATCCCTCGCGACCTCTTCTCTCTGGATCGTTCCAACGAATGAACACTACAACAGGTTCCTCTTCTCATCACGATCTGTTTATATTTTCGTAGCTCGTCCTGTTTGTTTACACGAGAAGTAGATCCGGCCGTACGTGTGGATTTAGATCTCCATCAATTGTTTGATGATTATATATATTGGTTGTTCATTTCCCTGTCTGCCATACGTGCCCTTTTAAGACTGGTTGTTCTTTCTTCAGTCGATTGATTGATCCGTACAGGCGGGCGTGGTGGATGAATGCGCAGAAGATTCCATCCTCGTGGAAGCAGATGGTGGTGGCGAGCATTCTCAATACGATCTCCGGCTTCTCCGGATCGTTCCAACACACTCTACAGCAGGTTCCTCTTCTCACGATCGATCTGTTTATATACTATATGTATTTTTGTAGCTCGCCTGTTTGTTTTCCTGAGAAGTACGTAGATCTGGCCGTGGATTCAGATCTCTTCATCAATTGTTTGACGATTATATATGCTCTGGTTGTTTTTTCCCCGTCTGTCGCCGTGTGCTCCTTTTAAGATTATATAGTACTCCCTCCGTCCCGAAATAATCGACGCGGCATTTTTTGTACATAACCCCCTAACCTTTTTCACCTGAGGCCTGCGGTCCCTGGCCTGTCTTCTCCATGTGTCCCCGACCTCCATTCCTCGCGTTCCCCTTTGTGTTCGTCTCCCGCGACGGAGCACCTCCGCCGCTGCCGTCCCTTTGCCTTGCTTCCCCCGTCCCTCGCTTTGGCCGAAGCTGCCCTTCGCCTTGCCTCGTCTCCAGCGTCGCCACCTCCATCCCCTAGCATCGCTGCCTCCGTCCGCTAGCCTCGCCGATCACCGCAGGTCGCAAAGATCGAGTTTTTTGTGGAAGGAATGGTCCCTTTTCGTCCAAATTGGCGAGGAATCGCCAGATCCGCGTGCGGCGGTACTGTATCTGGTGACGGAGGAGGCAGCCGCGGCAGGGAGGAAGCGGGGATTTCCTCACCAACTCTCTAGGCTCCCTCTACAAGGTCTGCAAGACTGAGGTATGATAATAAAGCCTGAGGGCAAGGCTGATGTCGATTAGGAGATTGGACAAATTAGAAGTATGATGCAATGCAAGTATCATGTTGTTCCAGAGCATTAATCACAACTGTTCTGTTCAGGTTATTACCCTTGACATGGGGCCCCTTGTTGCTGGTACCAAATATTGTGGAGAGTTTGAAGAAAGACTGAAGAAGCTTATGGAGGAAATTAAGAAAAATGATGACATTATTCTCTTTATTGATTAAGTGCACACATTGATCGGGGCAGGTGCAGCTGAAGGTGTAATTGATGATGCTAACATAATAAAACCAGCTCTTGCAAGAGGTGAACTGCAGGTAATGTTCCTGATTTTGAACTCTATTGCTGCCATTGTCATATAACTCACATGTCTAGTTTAGTCAGGATATGTCATGAAGACCTTACGTAGGCTGGATCCAGATACCGGGTCCTTCCATTTCACAAGTAATGTATGCACAAAGGATACATGAGCTGCCCTAATTTCACAAAAGGATACATGAGCTGCCCTAATTTCCTCATTTCTGACGCCTGTTCTCTAACTATCTATTTGTTCTTAGAGAATATATATTAAGGTCAATAAGAATCCCCACAGTATCGAACACATGAAGCCAAAACTGAAAAAAGATGTCATGTAACCTGTCCCTTCCTTAACCATTTATCCCGAGTGGTTGAGTGATGATCGATGCTCCATTTCCTCTCCTTTTCTTTTCTTCGCTTTGTGTTCTCCCACCCATTCGCCTCGACCTATGCTGGACTAGCTTGGATGTCACCAGGGATAGACAGTGATCATCTTCGGTTTGTTCTGCTAGCAATTCTTGATCCCTCGACGGCTTGGAATAATTGGTCTACCTTTTCTTGAAGAAGAAGAGTCCACTCCTCTCGAGTCTCGACAACTCAATTCCTAACTTGTCCTTCTCAAGACCATTCAGCCGGAGGCCCGAACTCTCTCAGAGCTGCACGTACTGGTAATGAATCTCGGAAGAAAAATTACAAGATGAATGGGAAGTGAGTCTAACATTTAGCCGCTGTTTGAAGCAGCCTTGCATGTTACACACACCGGGAAAATATTTTTTTGAAGGTTTGAAAGAAAAGGCTGTATATTATGTTACCAAAGCCTTGCATGTTACCAATTCTGGAGCATATCTTTCTAACCGCTTCATAGTTTCAATTTCACTTAGCTATAGGACTGTATATTATGTTGGGGTCTCCGGTGGTTTCTTTTGTCTGTATTGTTCACTTATTTGCATCACCAATTTGATTACATTTTCATTGACTAGCTAAAAATTTCTGTATATATCTGGTAAATTGAGTACTTGGATAAGAGGAATAACCTGGGTTGGTTGGTTGCAGCAAGTGTGCGTATGTTCTTTCAACTGAAATTCCCTACATTAGACATGTCAGTTCTACAAATCAGTAAATCGTTTTGCCACAAGAACTTTATTTAGTTGGGTAAATTTCAGCAATGCTTGTGCTAAAATTACAGCAAGTACTCGTAGGATTAACATTGCCCTAATGGTTGTTGTACAACACTAGCATTGCAGTAATGGTTTATGTACAATCCTGTGGTTACTTAGTGGTTTGTTTCCTGTGCTAATTTTGTCATAGTAAAAAAATGGAATTTCATTTATGTTTAAACCTTTTCAGTATCTTGTTTTGGCTTGTCTTTCTGAACAGAACACTGTCAGATATAAGGAGGAGTACATGAGATAGTGCACATACATGAGCCATTGTACTAGGAGTACTTATATAACACACAACATATCTTCTTACATATCCGGATATAGGATCAGTACTCCCTCCGACCCATATTAATTGACTTTGATTTGTAAAAATTTGGATGAATCTAGACACTATTTAGTATATAGGTTCATCCAAAATTTGACAAATCAAAGTCAATTAATATGGGCCGGAGGGAGTAGATGAACTAGACCCCAACAGGATATCTAGTTAAATGTTGCTTGAGACAGGATGTTTCATGTGGAATAACCAACACTCTTGGTGTTAACCAGCTCAGTTTAGTTTAGAAATGCATCATGTAAACTACTCCTGGTGTTAACCATCTCAGTTTAGCAACGCATCTCAGTTTGGTTAATAATGTGCCACATTTACTCATTGCAGCTATGTGGCACCAGAATATGCAAACAGTGGGTTGTTGAATGAGAAAAGTGACCATTACTTCTTTGGAGGCAATCACAGGGAGGGATCTTGTTGACTTGTCGTTGCTTTCACATAATTAACATAAGAAAAGCAATCAGAAGAAGATTGTGCATCAACAGTTGAGACAAGAATAGAGTCCTGCGGATAATCTTGGATCTGTAGAACTATTTCAGTATTTCTAGCATTTGAGTACTTGAGGTGGAGATGGTTCATCAACAACATCTAAAGTTCAATTTGATTCAGACAGTGGAACAATTCTTGAATGCAGATACAGATGAATCTATCGAGCCAACTGCAGATGCAGATGCTAATGAGTCGACCAGAGTTACTATCATAAGCCGGCGCCCTGCCCCAAGTTCAAATGTGCCTTCATATGGACATGATACTGAAATCCTTTGATGTTTGTAATGATGCAGGTTTTGGGAGAGTCAAATGGCACAGGGAGGCAAGATAAGGTCAAGAAGGGCAGCCTTTGTTCCCTGTGGTGCAGGAGACTGGGCGGAGGGCCATGGTCGGAGAGGACAGAGAGGTCGGAGGCGAGTCGGATGGTGGAGGTGCAGGGGCGTCGGTGAGCAGGAGTTGATTGCGGTTGTTCGGCTGGATCGCGGGGCGGAGCTGCTGCTCGTGGTTGCGCTGTTCGTGAGCCGAAGCAGGAAGAAGACCACGACCTTCTTGGGCGGAGCGGCAACGGCGAGCAACGGCGAGGGAGCTGCGGAGGCCTCGATCCAGCTCGAGCACGTGGCCTCCGTCGAGCTCCTGCACGTGTTGCGGACGGCGGCGGTGTAGGGGTGCCGACGAGAAGGATCTGATCGGAGCTGCCTGACTGCATCGCAGGCGGAGCTCCTGCTGGCGGTTGCGCTGTTCGTGGGCAGATCACATGCAGGCACTGATCGCGGGTGGATCACAGGCAGGCACTGATCACGCTGATCACGTCTGGGCGCGCGGGCGGCCGGATGGGGATCGCGGGTGGATGGATGGGGGTCGCGGCCGACGTTGATTGCGACCGAAAGTTTGGATTTTGATTCCAGCTAACTTTGTGATGATCTGATTCTATTTGGGTTTATTTGCAACTTTTAATTTGAACATACCCCGCGTCAGTTATTTTGGGACGGAGGGAGTATGTTTCTTCTTCAATCGATTGATCGTGTTTCCCGGCAAGCACAATAGATTTTGCGTACGTGTGCTACTAGTATACGTTTCTTCTTGATCCGGGAAAGAAATAAAGAGGACGGAGAGACAGCTGGTCTCAGTTGTCTTGACCATTGGCTACCATGAACCGAAATGAATCGACCGCTGATTTAGCTCTCGCTGGCTCGTTGTCGCCGCCAATCCCAAACAGCAGATGCTTGTTCTCTATATCAAGTACACAGTACTTCTTGTATTGCCTTGTCGTATGCTCCAATACTGTACATCTGCGACGGTTTTGAGGATCATAGGTTACGTGTCTGAAGACGATCTTGTATTTCCTTGTCGTGGCGTCGAACCCGAATTCGAAGCATAACGAAGACCAGCCAGCCGTTGGTGCCTCCGGCGGTGGCTCCGGCACGGTAATCGCCTCACCGGTGAAGGGTTGTACGATCCTGATGACTTTTTCTCGTCGGTCGTGGAAGCAGAGCAGGCCGTTGGACGTTCCTACCATGTCCTCGGATACGTCGACGGTGAACCTTGCCGTGAGACGCCAACCCTCGTCGAAGAGGAACCCGATGCCACCGGTGCTCCGGCTGGAAGAGTGAGCGAACACGACCGTGTGGGTCGGTGCGTGTGATCCTTGGAGCGTTTGTGCCCTGATGAAGATTGGATCTGAGATTATGTCTCGCCATTCTTTGCAAACGATGCGCGCGGGCGGAGAATGCTCGTGGGAGACGGATCAGGATGTCATGGCGACGTCGCTGGGAGGAACGCCGCGGCGCGGAATCGGAATCGGCGTCGGCCACCGCCTCGTTGTTGGACACTACGGCGGAGGCATTGGAACAGCTGCCGTCGATCGGATCTGTGCTTGGGTGATTATATTCGTCGTGAGTCCCTAGCAATTTTTTGGCTGTGGGCCGGGCTATATGAAAAGAGCGAGTAGAAGACGGTTTCTGGTCAGAGTTGTAAATCACCTGGAATCTGATAAGTTCATATTTGTAAAAAAAGATGTTAGACCCACGAACATACACGGTCGTACTCAAGGTTTGAATATGGAGTACTACTACTACGGATCGATCCGGGAACGATCCATGCGCCTGGGTCGAATGTGGCGCGGTTTCGCCAGCGAAAAGCTCTGGCGGGCATGCGAGATAGAACTCTGGAGCCATTTTGACCGGGGAGAGGGGAGAACTATGGTGCCGACGACGACGGGCGGCGGAATTGGGCAAGAGGATCGGGTTGTTGGCGAGAAGGAGGGTTTTAGTTCCTGAGATCGGCGCCGAGAAAATATAAGAGTTGCGGGGAAGTTTTGGAGGGCGGTCAAAAAGTTTTCTTCCCTAGCTAGTGGTTAAAAGAGGATCGGTTCGTTTCCGGTCTCTAAAAATCCTCTAGCCAGGGATCGGTTAGAGTTGCTGTGGAATCTTAGCTTCCCTCGAGAAAAAAGATGTGGAATCTTAGCTGTATATTTCCGTGTGCCTGCGATCTGGATCACCCGATATTGAACATAAGCCACGACGTTACTATTCGATCTGGACGGCGACCATGCATGGCTGCCACCAGGCCCACCGGATCCTGTTATAGCCGAGAAGCTCTCGTACGTCGCCGGTGAAACACGTACGTGTTGGCCGCGCACCGCGACAAGGCCTATGTACGTCGCGCGCGCGTAACGTGTCGTACGTGGAGAGCTGGACCGCTGGCCGTCGCCGTCGTCGGGCGACCGAGAGGCGGCGTTGTGGACCAGCCAGACGGACGTGCGTACGTACGTGGATCGACGATGCACTCACAAGCGCACGCCTGTACTTCCACGTCGATCGTCGGAACTGGCCAGCCGGCAAAGAGAGGCAGCCACACAAGCCACTCCTCGAAACAGGCATACACCCAGCTATATAAATATAGCAACCACGATTAAGATCGCTGCTGGGCCAAACAGCACAACGTCCAAAGACAAAACAAAGAAAAGAAAAGAAAAGAAAAGAAAAAAAACAAAGCCGACAACAGAGGCTCGACGAAAACGAGGACAACCCGCGACCGTTGCGCCCTCCAGCTACATTCTACCACATGCCTAGCACTCTGAAGCACTGCGCACCAAGCAACACCTTCAAAAAGGAAGGCGACGATGACGACGCTGCTGCTCGGACTAGGCCTAGGGTTTCCCCCGGTACGCGCCGAGAGGTGGGAAAGAGGTACACCCGACGTCCTTCAGAAAGGACGATGGCCCCCGCAGGTGTCACCGCGTCTGTGTCAAGATGACAAAGATTTCTCCCGACCCCTAAAAAAACACACTCTCGGACGCTCCGCAGTGCTCCACCATGCTCGACGCCCACTAACGCACGCCACCACGGTCTTGCAGCCGCCTTCGCCGTCTCACCGTGACACACGAAGTAAGGCCGGTATGATAGAAAAAAAGGACTTTGATGAAGGTTGCCGGAACAACAACGCGCGGGAGGGAACAGCCTCCACCACCGGAAGGCGACAGCCGACCGGATACGGACACAAAGGCAAACCAGACCCTCCTGGTCTGGCCGAACCCCAAGGGTCCGTGAAGCCCCGGTCGTACTGCAGCAGGGGAACCGTCATCCCAAGCCATCCCCACACTAGCCCCTACTTCTCCTTCCACCAAGAGATCAACCGCCACTGTCGATCCCTGCCGCCAAGTAGCAGCACCAACACCACCGCGTGCACCCGGAAGAACCGGACCATCACCGGTCTGAGGAACATCACCTGGGCCCGCAAGGACGTGGAAGGACAATCCTGACGAGCATAGCAGCTCCGTACCGCTTACGGAGCCGAGCAAGAGTGTTAGACGAGTGCGAGATCCAGACCCACCCGGCCAAAATCCAGCACCCCGGCCGCAACGCAGCCAGGAGAAGGAACCCAGCCGTGGTGAGCAGGGGCCCTGGCTGGTGCCCGCCTGGTCCAGATCGGGCCCTGCAGGCGCCTTTGCCGGGAGCCGCTGGCTGGTGCCACACAAGCCACTCAGCAGTGCCTTGCAAGCATCCCCGCGTGCTCCACACGCCTGTACGTCCACGTGACCGCGTACGTCTTTCGGCCATCACCCTTGGCCTTCACCCGGGACGACCCTGCCAGCCAGGGCTGTGGAAGCCAAATGTTCCCTGACATCAACTGGCGCCGGCCAGAAAAATGCGTGCTGGATTTGTGTTACTCGTGGAAATACATACTGGAATTAATAGATACTTAATTTTTTGGGAGTGTCTAGATCTGAGGTATATGAAAACTTATTATGTCTAAGTTGTTGATGTTATTCTAATATTTATGTTAATTCTCAGTTTCAACCTAGTTATAACTCATAAGATTTGTACTAATTCTTAGTTGTAATCTAGTTGCAACTCATTAAATTCTTAGTTACACCCGAATTGCAACTCACGTGTAAATTTTGCACGAATCATGAGGTAAATCGAACAGTGAAAGAAACGACTGCGACTTAATAAGTTCTCAGTGAGAACTAGCAAATCCGTAATTATTTTTAGAGCATATATATGATGAATCTAGACTAGAGACGCCAGCAGCCATCAGGTGATCAAATTTAACACATGTAGTTTGTTCCTACTTGTGCCACCAGACCAGGTCGACTTGCACGGCCAGTTAATTGGCCATATATGGAAGGGGTTAGTGTGATGATCGTTCCTTCTTAGAGCATCTTCACTCGTCTATCCAGTAGGCCGATCTGGACGCCGAAAATTGGCTCAGTCGCGTATCCAAGGACCTGTTTTCGTCCGGATTTTGGTATGTTTTGGTCCGGTCTACCCAGGCCGAACCCAGGATCCTGGGTACGCCATGGGAACACCGGACGAAGCGAATTCGATGAGTGGACCCACCTAGTCAGCATATATTCGCCCTTATTTATCCAAAGTTCGCCCATATTCAACCAAAGTTCGCCCATATAGACCATATTCGTCCAAAGTTTGTCCATGTAGACCATATTCGCCCAAAGTTCGTCCAAAATTTGGGCATATTCGCCCAAAGTTCGTCTGTATCGCCCATATTTGTCCAAATTTCGCCCAAAGTTGTCCATATAGACTAAATTCGCCCAAAGTTCGTCCAAAATTTGGGCATATTCGCCCAAAATTGGTCTGTATCGAGCATATTCGCCCAAATTTCGCCCATATAGACTAGATTTGCCCAAAGTTCGCCCAAAATTCGGGCATATTTGCTCAAAGTTCGTCTGTATCGCTCATATTCGCCAAAAGTTTGCCCATAGTTCGTCTATATCGCCCATATTCACCCAAAACCGCTTATATTCGCCCAAAGTTTGCCAAAATTTGTTAAATTTTAGCCAAACGCGAGAACTCGTCTGGATACTCGAGTGGAAAACTGGGCATACCCAGGCCGAAATCAAGCTTCATCTGGCCAAAAGAAATGTCCGGATTTCAGGCTGGGTTGTCCAACGAGTGGAGATGTTCTTAAACCACGCAGAGAGATCTCGAAGAAAAAAAGGCAGGCAGACCCCAAGACGGAGGGAGATTCCACCGCACTTTTTGCGTTTGATACAAGCTTCGTGGCATTGATAACCGGATTCAGTCAGACGACCGGTATATACGCCTACTACCTCCGTTTTTACTACATTCGTTTTAAATATAAGATATTTTATAATTTTATAAAACAAATATATCTAGACTTTTTTATGTGTAAGTTTACTTTAAATCTAAGTTAACCTATATATTAAAAAAGTTTAGATATATTTCCTTTATAAACATAAAAACATATTAGAATTATGCTAGTACACCTACCAACTAGACTGTACTCCCTCTGTTTCAAAATATAAGATGTTTTAGTTTAGTGAGGAAATATATCTAGACTTGTTCTAGTGTGTAGATTCACTCCAAACCTGAGTGAACCTATATACTAAAAGTAGTTTAGATATATTTGGTTCACAGAACTAAAACATTTTATATTTTAAAACGAAGGAAGCACGTGTGATGTATCCTCGCTTCATGTACCACCGGAATCGTGGATGGGAGGACAAACGCACTCAAAATATCTCGGCCAGTCCGTCAAAACGCGTTTGCTCCAATTAATCGGTCTGATACTAGCTTACTCGTGCTGCCTTGAGAGGCCAAAGTCAGTCTAAGGTAGGATTGGAAATACGGAATGGAATGTACGTTCATCCAAGGCGCAACTTAAACAAATTCAAAACATAACATAAAGAACTATTCATCCCAAGTCCAGATAATGGTATATTTCATAATCTTATCTCAAAATAGGCTTTCACCCAGCTTTATAAATAAATCAACCCGATGAGATCGCTGCTGGCCAGACAGCACAACGCCCAAAAAAAGAGACGCAACACGATACAAAAAGCACGGATGAACATGTCCAAAAAGAAAAAAAAACACAGATGGCAGTGAGTCGACTAAACAAGAACGATCCGAGACCGATGTGCCCACCGACTATGTCCCACCACGCTCCAAGCCCTCCGATGTACCCGTACCAAGCAGCACCCTCGCGGAGGGAGGCGCCGACGCTCGACGCAGATACCCGGACCATTGAACTGGTCCTAGGGTTTCCCCCGGTACACGGGGCACATAGGGAGAGGGATCTCCGCGACGCCCTCCAAGAAGGAAATGCGCCACTCGAAAGCGGCACCGCGGCGGAGTCGGCTAAGCCGACAAGGATTTCTCCTGATCCCCTCCCTACCAAGGCGCCCCGAGGCACACCGGAGCACCACCACCAACCTTGCCACCCACGAGCCTGCGCCACCACGCTCTCAAAAACACCCTCGTCGTCTCTTCGAGGACCTTGGAGTGCGTACTGCAAGACGGAGGACCATGCCGTCGCGAGACGAGGTACCGCGGCACCGAAGCCGTGCGGGAGGGACCAACCTCCACCACCAAGAGGTGGTAGTCGACTGAACAGGGTATCCGGGGCACACCAGGCCTCGACAGGCCCGACCGGGCCCAGAATGGGCCCGTGAAGCCCCAGTCACCCCGCTGCAACAGGCAAGGCACGATAGTGCAGTCCCAAGTCCTAGCGGAGTCGCCGCCTCCATCTCCAGTAGGTGCAGCACCCGCCAGCAGGGCGGCCCACCCAGGCACGAGGGGCCCAAATCTGGGTCGAGCCCAAACTCGCAACGCCGGAGCACTCAACTCGCAGCAGTCTGCGTCGTCACCCCGCCGCACTCCCGGCCGCGCGCCGGACCGCCGCCTGCGGAGGAACTGTCTCACCCACCGTGCGCCGCCAAGCCCGGCCCAAAATGACCCAGGTCGGGTCCAAAGGGCCCAGATCTGGGCCTGCAGGACATCACCGGCCGGTGGCCGAGCTTGCACCAGCCACCATCGCCACCAACTGGAGGCGCCACCGCGACGCCACCATCCACCAAAGTCGCGCCGAACCTCCGCCAGGGCCAGGGAGCACCACCCGGAGCCGAGCCACCCCACGCGAGGACGCCTCCGGAAGGGGAAGGGCAGGAAGCCGCCGACGCTGACGCCGCCCGGGCCTTGCTCGCGGACGCACGCCGACGACGGCGGTGGGGGAGGAGGTGGGGGAGCTACCGGAGGAGGGGGGCCGCGGCGGCGTGACCAGACGCCCGTGCCGGGGGCGTCCAGTCGCGAGAGCGTGGTTTTTTTTCTGGTATGCGGTATGTCCATTTCATAATCTTCTATGTACTGACGATTGAAGTTTTAGATATTTGAACAGTACGTGAGCTACTACATATGATGAAAGTACACAAGCATGGTAGTGGGTCCACCTGCCACAACAAAGAACATCGAAGCTATGTTGAGTTAAGGGCCTCTTTGATTTGCATATATTCCATACACCTGGAATAGGAAAAACAGGAAAAGGACATCAAATGTTTGAATCACGGGAATTGTAGAAATACAAAATCCCAACTGATATGGTTTTCCTATTTGGTACGTATGTACTCTCTTCGTCCTAAAATAGATGTTCTCAAATTTGTCAAAAATAGAATGAATCTAAACACTATTTAATATATAGATTCATCCAAAATTTGAAAAACGTAAGACATTTATTCTTAGACGGAGGGAGTATGTTTTTCTATTAGTGTTCTCACTTATCTTCTGGATGTCAGATTTCCTAAGATTTTCTTTTCTATGTCAGTCAAAGGAAAAAAAAGATACTCCGATGATTTCTTTGTACGCATCAAAATGTGCTCTAAAATGGACAATTTCATGGGACTTTAACCAAAGAGGCCCTAAACTATCTACAGTTGTAAAATAGAGGATTGTTTTCCGAAAAGGGGAGGTGTAAATAGAGGATTGAGTTCAGCTCTTGGGAATTTCAACAAAGATCATCGATGTAATATAATACTCCCTCCGTTCCAAAATTCTTAGATTTATCAAAATTTGGATGAACCTAAATAGTGTCTAGATTTATTTAAATTTTGACAAATCTGAGACATCTATTTTGAGACGGAGGGAGTATATATTTGACTTAATGGCCTCTTGTATTTTCAGTATTCTGCACGAGTAAACAGCTCTTGTATTCTCAATATTCTGCACGAGTAAACAGAGGGTTGCCCTCAGTTGTTAAAATCGCTTAAATGAAGAAGATACAAGGATCCAACTGATGATGTTATATTGACCATATTCATGGAAATTTAAATATTTATCTTTTATATAAACAAAATATATGCCCTACTAAACCACGGTCAAAGTCTCACTCTGACTCCCACCAATGAGATAGCTACTGATTGGACCGTCGGCCCAATAGGTTTTCTCCTTGTAAGCTGAATGCCGGATGTCCATATAAGATGGCATACGGGCAGCCGTTAGGGCAAGAGACAACGATCAATCTCACCTCGCACAAGCGAACCACCATCAAACCCTCTATAACCTCCAGCTTTATCGGATCTAAACGGGATAAACTTGTGTGCTCCCCGTCCTAGACATGTCACGTTTCATAGCCCCTCTCGATCCACTCCTCGAGGACCCACTAATGGCGTACTTGTCATCAATATGACAACATGGCACACGAGCCACATCAAACTCTTGCAACTTTGGTCGAAACTACAATCCCTGGGTTGTTGACGTCTTGGTACTATCATCACGGTCTATAGTTCAGATTTGTGCTAAACTTAGCAGTTCTATTTGTTTTGTATATGTACCGTTCTATTTTTTTTTGGAAATTAGCATGTGCTCCACTTTGCAAAGTTTCAAAAAATGTTTCTTTGAGTTTTCACACAGATTCTTGTTTCACAAAAAAATTGTATGAATGATTGAAGATTCAACATAGTTTTATATTTGTTTTATACATCCCTCAGTTTTTTATACATGCTTTAATGGATATCTTCTCATTTTTGTATATGTTTCACCAAGGTGTGAAACTTTTGTGAATTAGCCGTTAAACTTTAGTTAAATTGTGTGTTTTTAAATGTACGCAGATTCAACATATTACACTTTATGTTCTAGACTACACATGTTTTCTTGAAAGAACACAATTGTGTGTTTCCCTAAAAAAGAACACAAATAGTTCCGTATATGTAACTTTTTGGTGAAACTTTGGTTGAAATTCGTGTGACACCCAATAAAACATTTACAAAATGACCTAGAGATGCAGTCCTTAAAACAAAACAATCTATGTGCACATTTTCCCGAAGCACATGTTGAATCTGTAGAACGATGACCCTCTCGGCCATTGGTTGCATGTTTTATATAGGCAGGAAAAAGGCCCCTACGTGATAGTACAAGATAGGTACGTGTACGATCGAAGTATTACTCACTCGATCTATAAATAAGTGTACTTCTAAGTTTGTCCTAAGTCAAAGTTAGTAAAAATTGACTAACTTTATAGAAAAACTTGACAATATTTAAGACTCTAAATTGGTATAGTAGATTGGAGTTATAGGTCCTATATGTATAACTAGATCGTTCATTTAACTAGTAAAATATAAGTTATATAGCAAAAAATTATGCCGCTAAAAGGTTATAGTATCTAAAGTTTCTACTGGTATAATTTTTGTGTTATTCTATTTATATTGTGTCGGTCAAATTGAAAACCTAGCTAACCGTGCATGTCCTATAAACCTAAATGAAGGGAGTATGTTTTCAAATTTAGTTTCATAATATATTAATTTGATTTAATATATTTTATATTTATATATATATATTTTTTAAAATTTAATAAAGTTTAACTTAGGCAAAAAGACGGAGAGAGTACATACTCTAACAGCACGAATCTGAAAACATTTGACGCCGAAAACAGTGCCATGATACTCTGGATTTCTGTGTGCTCTGGATCGAATCTTAAAACCAGAATGTTAACTTATTATTCGATCTGGACGGCGACCGCACATGCACATGCATGGCCGCGACCGGGGCCACCGGATCATGACGCCGGGAAGTTCTCGTACGTCGCCGGTGAAACACGTGTTCGCCGCGCGCCGAGACAAGCTGCGCGAGCTACGTAACGCGCGCGTAACGTGTCGTGGAGAGCTGGACTGCTCGCCGTCGCCGTCGCTGTCGTCGGGGCGACCGAGACGTGCGTGCGTACGTGGACCGGCGACGTACTCACAAACGCACGCCTGTAGGTACACGTCGTCGGAACTTGCCAGACGGGAAAGAGAGGCAGCCGCACAAGCCACTCAGCAGTGCCTTTGCAAGCATCCCCGCGTGCTCCACACGCCTGTACGTCCACGTGAACACGTACATTTTTCGGCCACCACCCTTCAACAAGAAAACAGCAACCATCGCTAGTGAAAAAATCGTAGATTAGAACAAACCGACTTGCTAACACATCAATAAACACAAAAAAGATCGATTTTCACGGATCCGTCAGACACACGACTTCACGCTTTTTCTGTCGACGCTAGACACACCATCGGAGGAAGTATACGGCAGGGAGCCATAGACGACAAACTTATTCTGGTTTTTAGATATTATCGCCGTCCTGCCATTTTAGAAAAAAAAATCACTAAAATCAGGCTAAACAAAGAACGAAACCTCCCGCCGACGAGGTACCGTCGTCCGCCACATCTTCAAGGCCTCTAGGCCGTCTGAGACGAAACAGACTGAGGACGTCGCCAATGAGGCAAACAAAACCCTAGATGGGTTTTGGAGTCGCCTCATGATCCCCTCTCTCCTCCCCGTACATACAGGTTTGCTTGTCTCTTTCCCTAAATAGATACTGGAATTAGCAGATAATTATTTTTTGTAAAGGGTATACGATGAATCTCGAGTAGAGAAGATAATTATTTTTTGTACAGGGTATACGATGAATCTAGACTAGAGACGGCAGCAGCCAGCAGGTGATCAAATTTAACACATGTAGTTTGTTCCTACTTGTACCACCAGACCAGGTCGACTTGCATGGCCAGTTAATTGGCCATATATGGCAGGGGTTAGTGTGATGATTGTTCCTTCTTAAGCCAGACAGAGGCAGGGATCTCTATAAAAGAAGTCAGACATAGAGAGAGATTCCTCCACATTTCTTGCGTTTGGTACAGATTTGTTGTAGCTAGCGCACGGAGGATTCAGTCAAACGAGCCGCCCGTATACTCCTAACTGTACGTGTACCATGAAGTGCCCTCACTCCATGTACCACTTGAACCGCGTGTATGGAAAGACAACGCACTGGAAAATATCTCCGTGAGTTTGTCAACGCATTTTGGTGCAACTGATCTGTGCACTGTACATGCATGCTGGAATGGGCGAGGCGGTTAACAATTCTCTGTCAAGATTGTGGAAAATACAAAAATAATACACATGTAAAACAAGAACGAAAAAAATGAATCACATAAATTGTAAAAAATACTAGCTCTACCCCAAATTAGTTGACTCAAATTTATACCATTAATACTAAATCATGTGTGGACACAGTCGAATCTAGAAAAATCTAAATCAACTAATTTGTATCAAAGGGATACAAAAATCCAACCAAGGCCCTGTTCGATTAATCCACCTAGAAATGGATTAGAGGGGATTGGAGAGAATTAGAAAGGATTTTGACTTGGGTGGGATCTAACCCAGATCCATCCACGTGGATCCAACCCAATCCCACACTAACTGAACGGGGCCTAATAGTGTTTTTTAGTGTTTGTCAAAACGTGTGAACCAGTTATCGTTGTAGATGTCAGCTTTCCTACGATTTTATCCTTTTCAATGGCATATATGAAGAAAAGAACCGCAGTGGTTTTTTTCCTTGTACAAATTACAAAACCAAATTCGGCCTTGTTTGGTAGTAGAGGTTTTGTGGGGATTAGAGAGGATTGTCCCCACCAAACCCCAATTTCCCACTTATTTTTAAAACAATGTTTTGTTTCAGTGTATTAGAGGAGATTATTCTGACTTTTTCCCAATTTTCCTTGAATCCCTAGTGCATTTTTCTCAATGCCCAATACACTACCCCTATCTAGTGGATTGTTGGGTATTGGATTTTTTGTTGGGATTTAAGAGGATTGGGTGAAGATAGGATTTTACCCAATCCCTTTGAGGATTATACGCTCTAATCCCCACTAAACCTCCGGTACCAAACATGGCCTTCATGGGAATTTCAGTATTCTGTTTTGCCACGTACCGTGGTCAAAGTCTCGCTCCCACGGCCCCACCAATTGAGAAAACGGCACCCGCCAGGTGCCAGCATTGTGAAAGGACGCGCTCCTTCTCCGAGGAGCGGGCACATCGCACACCGACGTGCCAAGCCGGATTACCGGAGAATCGATGGATCCCCACCCCACCCCAGTTTCTCCCCTGCACGCCACCGATCACCAGCCGCGTTCGTTCCCGCCCTCTCCGGGCCAAGGAGGAGGAGGAGGAGGAGGAGAGAGGCCGCACACAACCGCGACGTTTCCCGACGCCTCACTCCACCTCCACCCGCTGTGTCCTTCCTTGACCCCCGCGCGCCCTAACCGCTCTTCTATAACTCCCTAAACCGAGATGGCCGACGATCCAATCATCAGTAGCTATCTCTGCCGCTCGTTGAACAAACGACGAATCCAATAGAACTCCCTCTCCCTCCTCCCTCCCCCTGTGCCTCTGCCAGTGCCGCACGCACACGCCACTCCGCTCGATCGATCGATCTCCTGCAGTCTTGGAGCCACTGGATCTGGTCGTTGCTTAATTTCTCCGGGTTGAGGCGTGCAAGCAATCCCACAGCGTCTGCCTCTTGCTCCCGTCCCGCAGGTTAACTAGCCGGCGACCTAGCCGACCCTGCTGCTCCATAGGCTCTTCCTTTCTCGGCACCTGGTCCAGCGGCCCACTTTTGGTTTGCTTGCCTCCGCGCGAGGTGAAGAAAGCAGATAAAGCCTGATCAATCAAGAGGGGAGCAGACAGACAGACAGACAGACAGACATGGCCACCGCCGCTTCCACCATGTCCCTGCTCCCGCTCTCCCACCTCAAGCAGCTGCACCACCAGCGCCGCCGGCACGCCGCCTCCCTGCTCGTGCTCGGGCGCCGCAAGCGATTCCTCGTGCCGGTAAGAACCATCTCCATCGATCGCCTGCTATCCCTGGCCGCACCACGTTCTGCTGCCGGTGACTTGACCTGCTGACTCTGTTTTTGCTCGCGAGTGCAGAGGGCTCGGCTGTTCGGCCCGGCGATCTTCGAGGCGTCGAAGCTGAAGGTGCTGTTCGTGGGGGTGGAGGAGGAGGGCTCCAAGCACCCGGGGAAGCTGCCGCGCACCTACACGCTCACCCACAGCGACGTCACGGCGCGCCTCACGCTGGCCGTCTCGCACACCATCCACGCCGCGCAGCTGCAGGGCTGGTACAACCGCCTGCAGCGGGACGAGGTGGTGGCCGAGTGGAAGAAGGTGCGGGGGAGCATGTCACTGCACGTCCACTGCCACATCTCCGGCGGACACTTCCTCCTCGACCTCATCGCGCCGCTACGGTACTACATCTTCCGCAAGGAGCTACCCGTGGTACGTCCTACGTTACCTTTCTTTCTTTCAGTAGCCACGAGCTCGTTTAGGGCAGCATTTGGACCACTGGCCTCTTTGCGAGAATTGTAGACCACTAGTAGTAGTTTCTTTGCGAGAATTGTAGACGTGATCCAGCACAGCGTGGTCCGAGATCTGACATCCATATCCGTTAGCATGTGAAGTTTCATTGCTATCTACAGTACATAGGAGATTTTGCTTTGGCACGGTGCGGCATAATTAGACAATATCCTCTGATGTCTGACTCTGCTTCCGTTCCGGTCCGGCATGTTTGGTTGCAGGTTCTCAAGGCGTTCGTGCACGGCGACGGCAGCCTGTTCAGCAGCCACCCGGAGCTGGAGGAGGCCACGGTGTGGGTCTACTTCCACTCCAACCTCCCGCGCTTCAACCGCGTCGAGTGCTGGGGCCCGCTCCGCGACGCCGCCGCGCCATACGACGACGAAGCCCCCGCCGCCGATGCCACACTGGCCATGACGGCCGCGGACGAGCCGCAGCAGACAATGCCTACGTCCGGCGAGTGGCCGCGGCGGTGCCCCGGGAAGTGCGAGTGCTGCTTCCCGCCAGAGTGCCTCATCCCCTGGCCGCACGAGCACGACATGGCAGCGGCCGCCGCCGACGCCGGCCAGCCGCCGCAGTGACGTTCGCCGCAGATTGTTCAGCTCGCGCATGCAGGTACATAGGTACACGGTCCGTCATCCGATCCAACGCAGCAGTCGCATGCAGTGGCGCCAAACAACACCACCCATCTGCATGCGCTGCGCTATTCTTTAATTGGTAGCTAGTAGCATAATTAGCTCAGCTCTACTTAGATTAGTTAGCTAATTAATCCATCAGCGCCATGGATGTACTGCAGCTTGTACATACATACAATTGTTAGGCGGTGAGCAAACACACACATAATTGGAAGAACTGGAGTGTACGTATTTGTGTATACTAGTAGCAAATAAAGCATTTCATGTAATTAGCTCGAAATGGTCAACTATGAATTCGTTCAGTCGTGTCGCGATCAGGATGGTAGGTGTCGGTCGAGGTTGATCGGGACTCTGCTGGACTCTGGAGTCGTTCCGAGTTTGGCCAGCGTGTGCACTGAAACTGAAAAGAGTGTTGTGTTGGTAACAGTTGCTGTCAGCAATTGCGTGCCGGCATGGGGAAGATGGCCGTGTCAGGAGGAACTTTCTCACGAGTAATCGATTCGATCGAGCTGGTCGATTGACAGTCACTGGGTTAACTGGATGGAGCACAAAGCTTGGCGTCATTGCTGGGATCTGCAACTTTGTCTGCAGCTTGTGGTGGTTCATGCGTGCAAGCCTTGCCATCCTTCTACCGCTAAAACCGTACGGCTCTATTACTGACCACGTCATCGCGAGTTCTTACTTTGTTGCATCAGTGACATAAATAATTTTGTTATTCAGTTTACCGGACTACCAAATATATTTTTTTAAAGATAAATACATGTGAGGCCTTAACGAGGAAACCTAACCCTAAGGGGCATGCGGTGCTTTAAACAAAAATAACCCATTTATATAACAAATTTAAATAATAAACTTTTTTCGAAAAAAATCCACACGAACTAACCCTTTTTTGCGGCTCCCGCCATGACGGCACTGCATAAGAGGCTGCAACTCCACCTGCCGTGACGCCGCACAAGTGACATGCTGGCTCGGCGGCCGGCGGGGTACGTGGCGCCAGGCGGTGGGCCTAGCCCCGTCCGTGCTGCGCCAGAGGGCGGAGCCACTGTATAAAGTGGCGCGTGAGTGGCGTCGAGGCAGCTGGGCGCGGTAGACTTATGTATTAATGGATTGGCGGGGGAGTTGTTAGAAGAAATCGAGAGAGAGAGAGAGAGAGAGAGAGAGAGAGGGAGAGACAAATGATTCAACTTTTATTTTATTCCACTGATGATCAGTCTATTTATACAAGGGGAACAGACACATGTATGGGCCACGTCCGTTCGGAAAGGGTGTGAGAAGTCGGTGGACAAACCCACCGACATAGGAAGGATTATCATTTAATTAACCTATAGATTAAATACTAACACTTCCCCTAATCTTTTCTTGTCCTTGCTCAATCAATCATCTTGGAATCATCTCCTCTAAAAACCCTGTGGGAAAAATATGAGGAGTAGTGTGTACGATATGTTGCTAAAACTCCTTTAAACCCAGTGGGAAAATAAGGAGAAAATGATGCAACATATAATAGTCAGATATGCTGTTAAAACTCCTTCAAACTTAGTGGGAAAATAAGGAGAAAATGATACAGCATATAATGATTATTGCCTCCGAGTTAACTCCGTATGAGAAAAATCTTGTAAAAGGGAAAAACCCATAGAGTTTAGAGGACAATATATATGTTGTGTATACTTTCCTAAAAACCCTGGTGGGGAAAAAGATAGTATGACATATGATCTTGTGTTGATACTATCTCATTAAAAACCTTGACGAGAACCTGGATAGTAAACTCATAAAGGGAAAAAGAGTGTAATATGATGCATTGAATAGGAGTCGTACAGGGCGATACTCCCCCCGATTCTTGCAAATCATGAAGCCATCGAATACCAATTTTATGAAAACATTTCTGGAATGTTAAAGTTGGTAGAGACTTCGTGAATAGATCAGCGATGTTATTATCGCATGATTTGACTCGCAAGATGTTTATTCCCCGACTTTTCTGGAGTTCATGGAGATAAAACAATTTAGAGGCAATATGCTTAGTGATATTGCTCTCGATGTATCATATTTGCATCTATGCAACACAAGCAACATTATCTGTGTAGATAATGGTCGATGATTCGAGAGAACCGATACCACATGACTCATGTATGTGGCTTATCATTCTGTAAAGCTACACATGCCAATGATTCGAGAGAACCGATACCACATGACTTTGTGTTTGAGAATGATTGGTAGGTGTAGTCACCGAAGTCTATTTTGAAGACATCAATAAAATGACACTTATACCATGTAGGTACACATTATGGGGATCATTTAAGTTGCAAACATCAGTGTATTCTGATGATATTGGAGTTCAGATTTCTCTAAAATTACAAGAAAAGGTCAAATAATGTGTGGTGCCTTGGAGATATCGAAAGATATTCTTGGTTCCCAACCAATTGTGTTGGTGGGTCCAATGGCATTGGGATATGGAACTTCAAGTCTCAACATCCCTTCTACATCATCACGTGGTTTGAGTGAATCATTTCTCTACGTCTAGAGATCGAATAACCGACATGGGAGATGGATATGACTTGTGCATTTTATGTTTCTCCAATATTTATAATATAGGCAACTTGGTGTACCATAAAACTTGAGTGAGGTAGCTTGACTTGTAGTATCAAGCATTGTTTGGGTTTAACCAAATCCTTTATCTCAAATTCAGTCTTTTAGATGATCACGTGCTTCGTCATTGCAGGAATAATCCTTATGTATGACAAACATACATGGGTAATCATCATTGTAGGAGTAATCCTTGTATATAAGGAACTCACTACGTCGGTTGTACCAAAATATACCGACAACAGTAAGCCATATAATGACTTATCGACTTTTACACAATGCATGTTGCATTTATATTTCGATTAGGATAGAGATTCCATCGGGAACCATACATGTCCAAATCTAGTGATCCACATGAAATGTAGTCACTACATCTATCAACTGCATAGATAGATGATTTCGTACTGCCAATGATATAATTATCGGAAAATTTTGAGGACTCCAATCCTGTCTGGAGAGTAGGTCTCGAATCTCTGCGAAAACCCGATCTTATGCTACAAGCCTTGCTTTCTCACCACCTTGTTGTTCTCTAGAAGAAAACATGTTGAATCCTGTATAGGGAATTAAATTGGAGGAGCGAGGCCAATTCTGCTTGGATTGCATCCTTTGTTTGTTTCAGTCCGAGTGAGTGATTTACACTCTGCCATGGCCATGGTCTATGGATCTAAATCATTGTAAAGGTTTTCGCAATCATACAAGATAAATGTTTGTCGACAGTTGTAGGCTTTTGTTGTATGATTCTTCAGAATCAATATAGTTAGAGGAAATCGCATCCACCTATGATGACTCTTCGTGATTTCCCAATACGCGTGAGTCCAGGTATTCCGATGTCCTAGCCAGTGTGTGCAAGCTGAAGCTGGGTTGTGGAAGTTTCCCTTCCACTGGGTGTATACTACCCATAAGGTGTTTGTTAACGCTAGGTTAACGTGCATTTACTGACTTAGAGGATTTCTCCTCAATTTCCTTTGTTGCTTGCGGGAAGCTCGATCCTGGTTAGAGGTCGTACTACTCCCCCTCTTCGGAAATAGGGAGTTGAGTGGTTTTTATTGGTACCTCCACTCTTTCAGGCGCATTTCTAGCCGGGTTATAGGATTTTATAACACCTTTAGATCAGTAAATGGTTTTGGCATATTATTTGCAATATGTTGCAAATGTGTGAATGTTGAACGTATAGTTCAAAATCTTGTATACGTGGATATATGGTGAAACGTGTAGTCTCAATTGATTTCCTGGCATTCTATGTGGTACTTGAATTCTCCCCCTAATGCCCTGAAAATAATCCATCCTTGGATATAGCAATAAACATACTGGGCAATGAATGGATCCCACAAGAAGGGTTTCAGGTACTTTATAATCGACGAAGATCTGTACCCCACATTGATCCCTAGTCGGTGGGCCCTCTTAATGTATGTTGCGGTGGTGAGATCGGTACGCATGAAGCGCTTTCGAACTTACGCAGATGGCCGGGGAACATGGCAACAGTCTATTTCGGAAAGAGAGAGACAAATGATTTAACTTCTATTTTATTCCACTGATGATCAGTCTATTTATAAAAGGGGAACAGACACATGTATGGGCCACGTCCGTTCGGAAAGGGTGTGAGAAGTCGGTGGACAAACCCAGACATAGAAAGGATTATCATTTAATTAACCTATAAATTAAATCCTAACAGGAGTAACGGCCTGCGGCGCCAAGCCGTGTCGGTGTTGCGTGGAGTGTTATGGCGCTGCTTTGATTTTGTGCGTGCCAAACAGAGCCTGGAGAAGTACATCATACCCAAGCTCTTTGACCGCACCGTTGCGGCGTCGCCCGAGGACATGGTGGCCGATGCCGAGGTCTCAGAGACGATTGGCCTCCTGCAGCGATTCATGAAGCCTGAACACTTGGACATACCCAAGGTCCTGCACAACGAGGCTTCGTGGCTGTTAAGACGATGTTCTCTGTTCTCAGTTTCGTTTAATAATCTCACTTTACATGGAAACAGTAGGTTTCTGCTGCAATCAACGATTTTCCGTTAGGTGGCTTTACATGCTGCATCGATGTAGTTTCTTACTAAGTTGAGTACAACTGAATCCCCATCAGTTAAAGTCCATCAAAAACACAATCTGGCACAGTACGTGGTTGCCATGGAAGAAATCGACTCACCGGAACTTGTAGGTAGGTCACTCCAAAGTCCTTAAGGTGATCCAACATTGGATGACCCCCTGATCCGAATGACCTCCTCCAGGGTGTCGTAAGGAGGCCCGGCCACCGCCAAGAGCTGCAGGATTGAAGTTCACATCGATCAACTTTTCTCAATGTGAATTTTTGCTGTTTCTCCGTTATGTTTGTTACCTCATGTCCAGGGTGCAGAAACGCGAACATGGCACAGGCGATGGCATGCGTGCCGGAGAAGAACTGGCAACCAGCAAGAAAGAAGAAGAGGTCGCCAGTTGGAGCTAAGATCAGTGCATCAGTCGAGCTCAGCAACATAATGGTTGTGGAGGGAATTACCTGGGAGCGACAGCCTCAACGCCTACGACGTGGGTGAAGACGAGTCTAGGGCTCTAGGCGTCTAGCACTTCCTGGCCGCCGGCGTTGTCGTGGCCGTACCCTGTCGACCCACCCGGCGTCAGGCTCAGATTGGCACGCACAAAATCAAAGCAGCGCCACCCCCATGACACCGCACCGTCGGCACGGCCTGCCACGCCCGGCGCTGCACCTGCGGCGCCAGCTCCCACGGCGCTGCAGGCTTGCGTGCGGCTCCACCCCTCCTAGCACCGCACGGACGGGGCTAGGCCCATGGCCTGGCGCCATGGCCCCCGTCGAGCTAGCGTGTCACTTGTGCAGCGCCACGGCAGGTGGAGTTGCAGCCTCTTATGCTGCGCCGTCGCAGCGGGAGCTACAGAAAAGGGTTAGCCGGTGTGAAATTTTTTCGAGAAAGATTTATTATTTAAATTTGTTATATAAATGGATTGATTTTGTTTAAATTGCCGGGGCATGCTAAGCATTCCTCGGGTGTCGATGACATTGATCTGCACAGTACATCTGTGTGGTCAACGCTCCCACACATCTAAAGAAACAGTAATGCTACGTCTACGGACTCCACTTACGGAATCAGGCATACGGGATTACGTGGTGTAAAAGTGGTGGCTCACGATCCTAAAATGACGGAACATGAAAAAATGTGAACCAATCTGGTGGTTACACTTTATCCCATAAAATATTTTCGTAACCAAACTCCCGTAGGTCTAGCATTATTGCTAAAGAAAACACCCATGACGCCAATCGCGTCCACGCCGACTCCCACCGTCCACGAGAAAGCATTGTGTCCCGTCAGCAGCACTTGCCACCCGCGCCAGCGGCTTCTTGGGTAGCACCACTCCCGTTCCTTGGTAGCAAACCCATCGTTCCTTGGTAGCACCTCCACTCCTAACTCCTTCTAGACCTTTGACTTGCAACATCAAAACTACGGCAAGTAGGAGTCTCGTCACCAATGGGTAGTATCGATGCCCTCCTTTTGTAGCATCTCCGCTCGCCTATGGTAGCACCGACATACTTTTTTTGGTAGCATTGGCGAACTGTGATGGAAGCAGAATCCGATCATCGATAGTAGCAGCCTCAACCGCCGATGGCAGCAACTCCTCCCTCCGATGGCAACAACTCCGACCATCGATAGCTGTCGCTGACCGTTGGTAGCAAATTTGTTGGCCGCATGTAGCATCGCCAGCTCCCATCCATACCACCGCCATCTACCCATTGCAACAGCGTCTCGGTTGGGAGAAACTGTGCCCGTCACTGGAATCACCGTCGGCTTACGACGGTAGCATCTCCGGCATGCGAGGAGTAGCACCGCCGTCATCTCCGGTAGGCGAGGAGTAGCACCTTCTTTAAGCAAGTCTCTACCATGCAAAATGCTCCTCCATGTAAATGAGGCTAATTTGGGGGCATTTAGATGCCATGAACTCCCCCTCTTTGCAGTATCTTCCATGCAGCACACGAGAGCACAGATTATCAGGAGTTGTAAGAATTCTCCAGGCCTGCTTCGCAAGAAGAGCTTGATTGAAGTCCTCATAATTCTGAAGCCCATGCCACCCCTCCGTTTTGGTGCACATATTCTATCCCAAGCTATTCAATGCACTTTCCACTTGCCATCTGCAACACCCCACCAGAAACGGGCCGAGATCGATATAAGTTTATGGCAATGTTTTGTTTCAAAACCTGAAGCAACCCATGGCGTAGGTCGTTACGGCCTATAGAACAGATTTGAACAATGTTTCCTTCCCTTCCATTGACAGACCCTGCCTCTTCCAACCATGAACTTTGCCACATGATCGATCTAGCAAGTGCTTAAACACACCCTCTTTTGAACGTCCAACCACAGTAGACATGCCAAGGTACTTCTCGGAGAGGACTTCGCAGTCAATGTTAATCATCCCTTCAAAGACTGCATATCATCTTGGTGGCAGCCCTTACCAAAATAAATAGAATATTTTTTTAGATTAACCTTTTGACCTGACGACACCTCATAATCCTCCAATACCCCTCTCAAGGCAACCAAATTCTCAGCAGTAGCCTCGAGAAAAACAATACTATCGCCCACAAATAAGAGGTGTGCAATCGTTGGTCCAGCTGCACCAAAAGAGAAACCTTTGATATGTTGCTGATGTTGGGCTTGACAAAGTAGTGACGAGAAACCCTCCACACAAAATAGGAATAAATAAGGGGAGAGCAGGTCTCCTGTCGCCATCCCCTTGCAGGAATAAATTGTTCCAAAACCCGTCCATTCAACTTCACCGAGAAGTGGGCTGGTTGAACACACCTCATAACCATCTGCACCATCCAGGAGAGAAACCCATCCGTGACATCATTTGCTCAAGAAAACACCACTCAACACGATCATAAGCTTTCATCGTGTCGAGTTTTACTACATAAAGGGGCTTCTTTATCCTCCTCTTCCTAATAGCATCCACACACTCATAAGCAATAAGGACATTGTCTGTAATGATATGCCATGGGACAAAAGCGCTTTGCTCCTCCGAGATGAGAATGGGGAGGATTTTCTTCAACCTATTAGCCAACACCATTTAGGCTATCTTATACTCCCTCCGTGTCAGAATATAAGATGCTTTAACTTTTGTGAAACTAATGTATCTAGATATTTTTTAGTGTATAGATTTAGATTGAAACACACACTAAAATGCATTAAATACGTTCGTTTCATAAAAACTAAAACATCTTATATAATGAGGCGAGGGGAGTATAACACATTACACAAGCTAATTGGTCAAAACTATGTGAGGAGCTCAGGAAGATCAACCTTTGGATCAACACCATAATAGTATCATTAAAATCCTTTGTACACTCCCTTCATTCTAAGAAATCTCTAAAAGCCCTGCATACAAAGGGTTTAAGAAAAGACCAATGTCTTTGATAAAAGAGTTAAACACCTGAGTGGTCTATTACGTTGCCACCTATGAACGCATTGGTCACTAGCTGAAAAAAATGCAAACTATCGGTCACGAAGTTATGTGGTTGTGCCCGTTAGTTATTCGGTCACGTCCGTCGTTAAATCGCTGACGTGGCTATCTATTTTTTTTTTTGCAAATATCCCCTTAAATTTTGGTTTCTTCTAATTACTAGGTCCTTTTTCATTAAACCACGTAGACCAATTTTCGTTGGCCCTCCTATCGTGCCCGTGCTAGCCTGATCACTTTCTTGGGATAGTCGTGTCATACCAAACTGAATTCTCCTAAGTCTCCTTGTTGCATTGCTCCTCTCTTGCGCATGTATGATTTCAGAAAGGCATGAATAACTTGAGAGGTAATTAATCCTACTTTGTTTTTTTTATAAATAGAAAAAGCTCCACATTGATCTACAAGATTCTGGAATAATTGTTTCTCAACAATTTTACCATGGTTCGTCGTCTGTATTTTCTGCGAAGGGGCCGTGCCGGCCCACACGCCCATCGTGGGTTTCTATTGGGCTAAACAGTTACGGGCCCATTCACCATCGGACCAAATGGTCCCCTGGATTGGGTAGTTGGGTTTCCTGCATTCCTCGCTTGCCATCCGTGGCATCCCCACGCCACTCCCCACTCTCCCGCAGGCGAGCGCGAGAGAGGGAAGGAAGCGCGCGCCCTCCGGCGACGGCGGGCCCCTCGCCGCCGCTTCCCGACCGGATCGGGCCAAGGTCCTCCCTCCTGCGATAGATGGCCAGTCCGAAGCGGCTCCCGTACACCACCGCGGGCACTGGCGGCGGAGCGAGGCGCGGCTCCGGTACGGTGCCGCGGGTGGTGGTCCTCGTGTTCCTCTTCGTCATCGCGCCGTCGATCTTCTTCGTCGTGCGCAGCGGAGGCCACGTCCATGTCGCGTCCGGTGCGTTCCGCCTCAGTCCCTAAGCCATATTTGTCATGGAAAAAAGTCACTTAGGTGCCAGCGGTTCTTCTCAATTCCGGCTCCCGTTGCGCGAGTAGCAGCGCCTAGATTTGTCCATCCAGTTCGAATTCGTCTAGGCTGCGAGTTTTGCTGCGCTTCTCGGGTTTGGTTTGATGAGGGTGCTGCGAGAGTGGAGCCCGTGTAGATTTGATTTGAGTGGTTTAGGATTGCTATTCAGATGTTGATGTGTTGTGGCCTGTTTTGGTACTTGCTAAGTTGCTAGGGTTGGATTGGAGTTGTAGCTGCAACGTGACACTCGGCTGGAAAACCAAAATGCAGTAGATGGAAGTGTAAAGGATCATGAGTATGTGAGAAACGGTGGACGTTCTGGTTCAAGTAGTCTGGATATCGTTCTCCTGCTGCCCTCTTGGTGCCAGATTGTATGTCATTTCTAGGTTGGATGTATGTCGGAACGGGGGGCTAGGAGGCTGCTGTTAGGAGAAGGTGAAATGCATTCCAGTGACATTGTACTAGCGCTATATGACAAATCAAACGTACGCTTTGCTGTGCAAACAGAATCATGAGCGGGAGAAAATTATAAGATAGGCATGACACACTCTCTTCTGCATTATCATCGGCTTAAACATTATTTACCTGTATTTTCTGTTATCTATTACGTTTTAGGAACATTGTTCTACTATTTTACCTGCAACATTTTATTTTACGTACATGGCGCCATCGGTTCTTCTCAATTTTCGGTCCCGTCCCCCGAGTAGCAGCGACTAGATTGGTCCCTCCTCGTTTGAATTCGTCTAGGCTGTGAGTTTTGATGCGCTTCTCAGGTTTGATTTGATGAGGGTACTGCGAGAGTGGAACCTGTGTAGATTTGATATGAGTGGTTTAGGATTGATATTCAGATGTTGATGTGTTGTGGCTTGTTTCAGTACTTGCTAAGTTGCTAGGGTTGGATGGGAATTGTAGCTGCAACGTGTCACTCGGCTGGAAAACCAAAATGCAGTAGATGGAACTGCGAAGGATCATGAGCCTTGTGAGGGACAGTTTGGATGTTCTGGTTCAAGTGATCTGGAGATCACTCTCCTATTGCCCTCTTGGTGCCAGATTGTATGTCTTTTCTAGGTTGGATGTATGTCGGAACAGGGGGCTAAGAGGCTGCTGTTAGGAGAAGCTGAAAGGCATATCCATGACATTGTGCTTGTGATATAAAAAATCAAACCTACACTTCGCCGTGCAAACTGAATCATGAGGGGGAGAAAACTAAGATCCTCTTAGACATGACACCCTCTCTATGGCATTATCATCGGCTTAAACTTTATTACCTCTATTTGTTGTTAGCTATTAGGACTTAGGAACATTGTTATAATGTTATTTGCGTCCAACATTTTATTAACCTGAGATTAATAAGAGATTACCTTTTTTTTTCATCTGCAGATTCCAAGGGTGCGAATGGCAACCAGGTATTTATCTATTCAAAAAGGGAGTCAATTGTTTTACTAGTCTTTTTTTATATGATTGATCTCACATTGAATTACTAGCCTCTCTTTATAGGATTCGTCTCACATTTAGCCTTGCCCTGCAGGAAACAGATTGGCAACAGCAACTGGTGACAAACCATCTGAAATCTATTTTGTCTAAGGAGGTCAGAGCATCCTGCAGCCAGTAGTGTACATGCGCATCTTTTAATTCTATATTTACTTTCTATGAGGATGCACTTAGTTTAGATGTTGTGATTATTCAATAACCATACACTTTTATGCTGTTCACATAGGAAACATTAAGTTTCTATAATTTTACTATGCTTACAGTCATACAGTATTTTGTTTTTCAGGTGAACGTGCACATCTTTTAATTCTATATTAACTTTCTATGAGGCTGCACTTAGTTTAGATGTTGTGATTAACAATAACCATGCACTATTATGCTGTTCACATAGGAAACATTAAGTTTCTATAATTTTACTGTGCTTACAGTCATACAGTATTTTGGTTTTCAGGTGATCGATGCTATAGCTGCTAGTCAACAAGAAACAGGCGCTTTAAATCTTGATTTTTTTAGGGATCATGCGTCTCCCTCTTGGAAAACTGATGATCTAGTTGATAACAAGATGAATACTAGTTTGGATGTTGGTGACAAGGAAAAGGCTGAAAACAGTACTGCAGAACATGATTCACCTCTACCATATAAAGCACCCAAGGATCGTTCTGGTATAGATATAATTTTTTTTCTTCAAAATTTTCATCTACATAATGTGACTTGACGGTAGAGAATAACAAATACTTATCTAAGCAGATGAGCATCAAGTTGACACAGCAGCAAAAATAGCTCGAAGGGTAAGAATCTGGTATATATGTTGATACATTCTTGTCTCTGTTGATAACTAGATATAAATGTTGTTTATATTAGATCTTGGTACTATTTGGTTGATACAGAAACTACGGGAGAAAAGGCGGGAAAAGAGGGCAATGGATTTGGTACAGAAAGATGATGAAGCGCATGTTAAGCTGGAGAATGCGGCTATTGAGCGATCAAAGGCTGTAGATTCTGCTGTCCTTGGGAAATACAGCATATGGAGAAAAGAGAATGAGAATGAGAACTCAGACTCAACAGTTAGGTTGATGAGGGACCAAGTTATTATGGCTCGTGTTTACTCTATGCTTGCAAAATCAAAGAACAAGCATGATCTTTTTCAAGAACTGCAGACTCGAATCAAGGAAAGCCAGCGGGCTATTGGAGAGGCTACTGCTGATGCTGACCTCCATCACAGGTGTGCTGTGTGTGATATATTATTGCATATTTCTTACACCAGTTACCTTTTTTTAGAACTTCTTATACCAGTTATCTTGTACCCCGTTTTCACAAATATGCTACTTTACAGTGCACTTGAGAAAATGAGAGTGATGGGTCAAGTTTTATCTAAGGCCAGAGAAGAAGTGTATGATTGCAAGGTGATAACTCAGAGACTAAGAGCAATGCTTCAGTCAGCAGATGAACACGTCAGGAGCTTGAAGAAGCAGAGTACATTTCTTAGCCAGTTGGCTGCAAAGACTATTCCAAATAGCATTCACTGCTTGTCTATGCGCTTAACGATAGATTACTATCTCCTTCCTCTGGAGAAACGGAAGTTTCCGAGAAGTGAAAACTTGGAAAATCCAGAGCTCTACCATTATGCACTTTTCTCGGACAATGTCTTGGCTGCCTCTGTTGTTGTGAACTCAACCATCATGAATGCTAAGGTAATTTTCAAGATTCTCCTATCAATGCACTCTTGTATCATAGTTGTTTGAATTAATGATGGTTGATACAACTTTTGCAGGAGCCTGAGAAACATGTTTTCCATCTTGTAACTGATAAGTTGAACTTTGGAGCCATGAACATGTGGTTTTTGCTGAACCCACCTGGCAAGGCCACAATCCATGTTGAGAATGTGGATGAATTTAAGTGGTTGAACTCGTCATACTGTCCTGTTCTCCGGCAACTGGAGTCTGCTGCCATGAAAGAGTACTATTTCAAGGCTGATCGTCCCACCACTCTTTCAGCAGGTTCTTCAAACCTAAAGTACCGTAACCCCAAGTACCTATCCATGCTGAACCACTTGAGATTTTATCTCCCACAGATCTATCCCAAGTTGGATAAGATACTTTTCCTCGATGATGACATAGTTGTGCAGAAAGATTTGACAGGATTATGGGATGTTGATCTAAAAGGAAAGGTCAATGGTGCAGTGGAGACCTGTGGAGAGAGTTTCCACCGTTTTGACAAGTATCTTAATTTTTCAAATCCTCATATTGCTCGGAACTTTGATCCTAATGCTTGTGGTTGGGCTTATGGGATGAACATCTTTGATCTAAAGCAGTGGAAGAACAAAGACATTACCGGCATCTACCACAAGTGGCAAAACATGGTGAGATTACTAATATCACCATTGGGTTTCACTGTTCAAAACATCATATCTCACATTATCCTGCTTTTTTTTCTTGTGCTAGAATGAAGATAGGGTTCTTTGGAAGCTCGGGACACTTCCACCTGGCCTCATGACGTTCTACAAGCTGACACATCCCCTTGACAAGTCGTGGCATGTCCTTGGATTAGGATACAACCCAAGCATAGACCGCTCAGAGATAGACAATGCTGCTGTGGCTCATTACAATGGGAATATGAAGCCATGGTTGGAGCTGGCAATGACCAAGTACCGGCCATATTGGACAAGGTATATAAAGTATGATCATCCTTATATCCGTGGATGCAACTTGAGTGACTAGAAACAAGAGTGCATCACCCATCTGGAGCAGAAGTGTCCCCCTTCTCCTGAGGTATCTATGTAGATTAAGCAAAAGTAGTATCAGCTGGAGCTATTGGTTGCCTACACTCTCTGAAAATTTCTGATTGACGCCCTCGTGAACAATGTGTTAGTCTTAAAAAGTCCCTTTGTTCAATTGATGTGCAGCTTTGTTTCACCAAAAAAATCACGGTAAACCTGTTAAATGTATGCCTGGGGTTGGGGTTAGTGTTTCCATGTTGCTTAGCACTAGCAGAATTTATAGAGTAATGATTATATTCTATAAGGATCTTTGTGTGCATTCAGAATCAAAATCATGAGTCAAGAGGGGTCAAGGGATAATAATGATATAAATCTAAGAGAAATAGATATACTATTAACCACCGGTTTCTGCATTTATAGTTTGTGCAACTCTGATAGCTTGCAAAAGAGTATTGTGCCAAAGGAGCAGGCAACAGTGGCGGGACATGGCAAAACGTCCTCGCATTGCCCTGCTGGGGTGGGCATTCTCCTACTCCTATTATGGTTGCCTGCTCCTGGTTAGACGGGACTGGGATGAACAGCCCCCGGTTCGTCCTGCCGGCGTGTTGGCTATTGGACGAGCTCTTGGCTGGTTGCGACCTCTTTCTCCTTGATTATCTTCAGCATCAGCTTCACCAAGCTCGGACCACGGCTAATTGAGGTAAGCATACCGATGGCTATTCTCCTCTACCAACAGGTGCCTCTGTTGCAAAGGTTGCGACCGTGCAGGGCGTTGCCAAATAGGCAGCTCAATTTCGATGTAATGGTGAACCCAGCTGCCGCCCTCTCCGATGAACAGCACATTCCGGCATTGTCTCGGTCATATCGTCTCGGTGATGGCTCAAAGGCTTCTGCTAACGGGGAGAGACGGATAACGTGAAACCAATCCCCTGACTCTGAACTTTGATCCGACCGCATATTCTGAGTAATCGGTGACCTCCGCCGGAGAGGTGTGCGCGGAGAGAGAGGACTGAGCTCCTCTCCGGAGAGCTCGCCCGGGGAGTCATCCTCGTTTCTGATCTCGCGGAGAGAGAGCCCAGAACTTCCCCCTGGGAGTCACTGCTCATGTCGCCTCTCTCGTGTCTCTGCTAACCGACATCAGTAGGAAAATAGAGATGTCGAAGATCCGCTGCCTAGTTTCCTGCCGCCTGGTCCACAGAAAGTGGCCTCGGGCAGGACCAGATTACATTTCTGTTTAGAATGGGCAGGGGATGCAGAATACTGTCTGTAGTAAGCATATGAAGAGAGAAGAGGACGGTTTCGGATGCAGTTCGAATTAGTTATCGGATCCGAGTTGTGACAGTCCTACATGTACACCAACTTGTGGTGAGTTTATAACATGCGACTTAAACACTTCGGTGGTGTATGGAATTATTTTGAGAGTGGAAAAATGAGAGAGCAAAAATTCGGTCCAGGCGCATACATGACTTGATACAACAAACGAGAGAGCAACAATTACTCACAATAGATGGGCCACACATGATCTATAATTTGGAAAATTATAAGCATTGACACAAACACATAATCTATGGATTGCAACAACTAGCTAGGAGGTAGGTTGCTCTAAAAAAAAAATACAAGGAGTACGTAGCTCAAGCATGATTTTTTTCGAGTAATAACAGGGATTTGGATCCCCGGTTGCATTCATCAAAATGAAACCAAAACAAGATTCGGGTAGCTTACAGATGCATGCATAAAGGCAAGCCTCATGAAACGAGTGCTGGAAAACAAAATGAGATTAAGACCCCCAGCTAATAAACCAGGGGATTACAGTTACAGCGAAGGCAGAAACATCATCTACTCATTGCAGCATGGGATTAACACTAGAGAAGGTAGGAAGCTACAGCAGAACAGCCTGCATGCTTCATCTTCTTCAAGGGAGTGGCTTGAGCAGGGGACCAGCATTCCAGGTCGAGAGTCGTCGACGCCGGGCTCGCTCAGGTAAGTTTCATCTTCTTCAAGCATGATCTAGTACAATGTAGTAAGTTTGTTTTCGGCAAGAGTTTGCGGTGGTAACCCACACGGAAACCCGCATCGGTGCGCCAATGGAGCAGGCGAGACTGGCGGGGCGTAGCAAAAGGTTGTCGTCGTTGTTGCACCGGTCAGTTCGCGTGGGAGTCGCCCTTCCTGGTTCAGCAGAGCCGGGACGAACAGGCCTCGGGTGCTGCTCTTCGCCGACGGCTCTTTGTCGTCTTTCTCCTCGCCTATCTTCAGCAGCGGCTTCCCCGAGCCCAGATCACCGCTACTACTCGTCGGCGGAATCGGATGAAGGTACATGCCGCCCTCTCCCATGCCGGCTACTCTTTTCCTATCTTCGGAAGCGTCGGCTTGCTCCAGCAGCAGGTGCCCACGCTGCAGGGCATGTGGCAACGCGAGACGCCGTAGGTCAGGCAGTTCCACGCCGCCGCCGCAGCAACTATTTGGTGTCCAGCGGCCGCCGTCTCCCATGGAGAACACGCCGCACTCGCCGAACGGCCCCACGGTCACCACGCACAGCCGCGCGTCCGAGTCCGGGTCCGAGTCCGCCATCAGGTGGAACGCCGTAGGACACTCATCATCACCCACCGGAAGCAGGAAGTCCATGGTGGACACCGCCGTGATTTCCTCCGTCGCCAGATCGAAGCGCACCAGCTTCACGAGCTGACCCGTCGTCTCCACGGGCCAGTACAGTGACCCGTCCACGAGCACGGGGTCCTTGTATGACACGCCGGGCTCCACCGCGCCGGCGTCGACCTGCAGGGTCCTCCAGCAGTTCTCGCCTCCTCCTCCGATCGTGTACACCTCCAGCAGGTCTTGCTGCTTTGTCGTGTCGTCGCCCGTGTGGAAGTCGTCGAGGCGCTGGTGGACGATCTTGTACCTCCTCGAGCTGGGGTCGAAGCCGAAGCAGTAGGCGCCACGCTCGTGCGACCTCTCGCTCTTGGGCGGCAGCGGCACGGCCAGCGACTCGCCGTTGAAGGGCTCCACGATGATGATGGCGCCCTGGCGGGCGTCGAGGAAGCATAGAAGGCCGTTGCACGTGCCCACCATCTCCTCCGACTGGCCGGCCGTGAACGTGGCCACCAGGCGCCACTGCTCGTCGAAGAGGAACCCGTGGCCGTCGTGCGGGTCAGGTCCGCTGCTACATCCGCGAAGGAAGACGATGGTGTGGGTCAGGCCCCAAGGTCCGTGGTTCATGTGCTCGTTGACGAAGACGGGGTCGGAGATGACCCCATGCCACTCCTTGCGGACACGGCGGAGGCGGCGGAGGTCGCGCGCCGGGAGGCGGAGGAAGACGTTGGCGAGAACGTCTCCGGGGAGGCACCCATCATTGGCGTCGTCGTCGTTGGGTGTCGCGTGGTTCATGGTGCCGCTCGCCGGGTACTCTCAGCGATTTTGGTGAACCAGCTGAGCTTTGCTTGGCCGATCGCTTCCTGACAGCTTACATATATAGGCGTAAGCTTACGAAGAGGAGTAGAAGACGGACTCCGAACAGTGCTCTAATTAGTGACCGGGACCGACTTGTGTAGGCTATGCTAGGTTGCCCAAACATGGATCGTGATTCGGGAACCGAGTCATCTCAGCTCGAACTAAAATAAGGGATGGATCGTGTGGGCTCTAGTTTTTTTCTAACAGGATAAGGGTCCGAAGACCCTGGAAGCTTCAGTCGACTCGGTGGCAACAAATTACAGCAAAACCCCTAGGAGATAGGTATTTTGCAGATAAGGCTATGTCTTTAATAGATAAGACCCTAGGGATAAAAAATACTAAGCAATCAGATCCCTGGTCTTCTCCATCGCCGACGAACAACCTCCCGACGTCGGTGCCGCCGCTGCTACCGGGGAACCAGCCACTTGGAGCAGCAACCGCCATGGATCTAGTGTCGTGGTCAAGGAAGATCCTCCCATAAGGCATGTGGCTAGGAGGAATGAGCAAGGCCAATTCATGGCCATGGAGGGGCCGCCATACGGCCATTAGAGGCAGAGGCAAGACGGCCACCGCCGTCGCATGAAGTCCTCTGCTTGTAAACTCCAGAAATCGAAGCTTCACCTAATCCTTCTCCCCGACCAGATCTGAGCAGCCCACCGCCTAGATCCCACTCCCCCTCGCCGCCACGGTCGGCCAGGAGGGAGATCCACTTAGGAGCTTCACAGATCCGCCGGTGACGAGGTTTAATCTCGTCAATGCCCATTGTTATGGACTTGGGTTTTGGAGAAGATGGGGATGCTGGAGATCGCGGAACGGTTAGCAAACAAGCAACACGGGACTCGAGGTTTACCCAGGTTCAGGCGCCCGGAGAGAAAACCCTACTCCTGCTTGTCTGCTCTTGATTACGGCGGAACCAAAGATTACATGGGTGCGCAGATGCAATCTGGCGTGGAGGTGTGTATGCGAAAGTATGAGGTGAGAGACCTAGGTCGTGCCTTCCTAGCCTTTATATAGAGTTAGGCAGGTCCTGTGCACGTAAGTCGATTCTGGTTTTAGGGTTTACCCCTTTGAATTTTCTATCTACTCTAGTCTTGCTCTCCAAGGATCCGAAGGCGTCATGGGCCTTGGCCACCCGAAAGTATTCATGGGCCGGCGTATATTTGTCGTGGGCCTTTCTTGGGATGGACCAGGTATGCTGATATTGTGTACCCGCGGGGTATAACCATGTCAATAGCCCCCGAGTGTTCAGTCGAATCATAAATTCGGCTGAGGACTCTTCAATCCTTCGGGTGCAACTCTGTCTTTTAAGAGAATGTGTAGGGATTGTTGACGCGTGTGCTTGACTCTCCCGACGGATCAGGGTCAGTTAACTGTCTTAGGACAAAACAACACGATCTTGTTCAGGTTCGAGTCCCTCGACTCGAACCCGGAACATATGCTGGCGTAATTCGACTCAGGCCGCGGAGGACTTATAGGAGTGGAATTCCAGTGAATTTAAATGATGTACCCAACGCGTCCGTCAGGATTTTTCATCACGCCTGTTGGCACGGATTCATATAGCAGAGCGCAGTCATGTGCGTTACCAGGCCATCAGATGATATCTGTAGGTCTTCTCTTTGCGTCGCAGACACAACATCCGAATGTTTATCACCGCGGAGGTGTTTCGGGTGGCCAAGGAGATTGTTACTCACTTAGCGTTAATTGGGGCAGAGTTGCCGAAAAAATGTTGCATGCCGATCCAAAGGATCGCAGTCGAAGAATTCATAGGGTGCACGACCAGCGCTCCCTATGGGAGTAGCCCTCGAGTGTCTGTTCGAGTCGTAGACTCGAGCAGAGACTTTGATTCAGCCATTGTGCAGCTTCAGGTTCGTAGGACACAAATTTTTTGGATGCTTGAATCCACGCTCCGTATGGGAGTAGCCCCCGAGTCCGTAGTGGAGTCGCAGACTCGACGTAGGACTCGAAGAAATAGTTTAGTGCTGTAGTGTTTTGTTCATTTTCGGGTGCGCGGCCAGCGCTCCTGATAGGAGTAGCCCCCGAGTAGTTAGTCAAATCGTAGATTCGAGTGAGTACTCTTAGCTTTGAAGCCGAAGAATTGTGACTTTTGCTAGTATAGCTGTTGATGACGTCAGTGCTGACGATCAGTGACCTCAAGCGTCCGCTGCGCCAGAGATGACGTGACTGGACAAACATGGGTCCCACCTTCTGACCTTGAATTGACCGGTCACGCGCGGCGTGGAGATAATTACAGCGTCGCCTCGATTTCCGCGCGTTGTGAGCGACGGTTTGTTGTGATGCTGACACGTGTATGGTTAGATCTTGCCGTTGGCGTTAGGTCTTCTTGATGGACGGCTATCGTGCATCCTCTTCGTCCTTATAATCATTGGGGGAAAATTAGTCTGTTTTCACCACAGCCATTATTGTTTCACTGCTCCATTGTTCTCTGAGATTTCTTGTTGCGCGCTGAAATATCCTCGGGCATTTTCTTCTTCGATCCTACGTTCTCGCCGTCGGCGCCGCCATACCGCAATGGGGAAGCCTAAGAAGTCTTCTTCATGTAGAGGTGCAAATTCTTGGAGGCAAGAAGAGTGCTGCCGCTACCCGTGTCACCGACGATGGCTGGCGGCGATCGGAGACGCGGGAGAGTGATCTCCGCAAGCTTCGTGAGCGGGGCCTAATCCCGCAGGATAGGGAGGCCGTCAAACTCCCTGGCAACGAGGTAATTCCCCGCCCCCCCGCTGGGTTTCGGGTTATGTTCCTCGCTTTTGTTCTTCGGGGCTTTTCCTTTCCAGTCCACAAATTCCTTCGTGGACTGCTTTTTCTTTACGACATCCAGATGCATCATCTTTCCCCCAATTCTCTTCTTCACATTGCCTGTTTCATCACTTTCTGCGAGTGCTGGCTTGGTATCGAGCCGCACTTTGGCCTCTTCCGGAAACTCTATTCCGTGAAGAGGCAATCTGGTTCTGATGGTATTTATCCCATTGGGGGGTTGCATCATCTCCCTCAAACCCAATCTTCTTTTCTTCTCTTTTTCCATGTTCGAATCTGTCCCGTACTGGCGGAGGCGGTGGTTTTCCATCCGTGACTCCACGGTGGCTGGGCAAGATTTTGGTCTTGCTCCTTTCGACCCTTCCCAAAAGATCGAGCCGAAGAGGTCCTGGAAGAACCAGATCTTGGATGGAGAGGTAGCGGAGATAGAGACTCTCTATCGTCGGGTGGAGGATCTCCAGCTGATTTCGGAGAAGGAGGTGAACGGTGTGGATATCATCCGCACTTTTCTCAAACGTCGGGTGCAGCCGCTCCAGGCTAGGGCGCACCCGATGTTCCATTATGCTGGTCGTCGTGACCCGACGAGGGTTTCGACTGAAGAATTCTCCAGGAGAGATCTCGACGGGGTCCTTCGCCCGTTGCTGAAGTTCAAGGCTGGAGAGGATATCCCGGGGAAGTCGCTGACTTCTCCGTTCTCCGCTTCTCTTCCGGTTCCGCAGGTGTAGATCTGGGATGTGCACGTGGCGCTATTTTCGACTGCGTTTTACTTCTATTTATTTGTCTGTTGACAAATTTGCTTCTTGTTGTGTAGGAGTTCAAGGTGCCGGGCATGTCGCCACCGCTTCCCGAATTGTTTCCGGCTGCACCGGACAATGAAGTGGTGGACTCCATGTCCAAGCTCCCATCGGCACGATCTCCGGCTGAAGAGGCCAACGAGTCGAGCGAGGACCACACTCACAAGTGGACACGGAGCTCCATCAAGTCTTCGGATGCCTCGACTCCGCCGACGCCTAGGAACCCACTGTGCCTTGATCGTCACGGTGATGGGCATGGGGGCTCTTCCTCTCCGATTCCTGCCGTTCCCGTGCGGGCTGTGGCACCACACCCGCCGGCGAAGCGGAAGAAGGAAGAAAATAAGGAAGAGAAGAAAGAGGAGAAGAAGGTCCGAAAGACCCCTCCCGTCTTCGACTTGAGCGAGCTTGACTCGTAAGTTTCCTTAGCCCTGTATTGCCTTTTCTTGTGTACTTACCTTGCGCTTAGCTAATTTGTCATTGTGTAGCCACTCCTCTAACGACTCCTCCAGTGATGGTGCTCGGGAGATGATGGGGGAGTCGAAGGTCGTGCTTCCTTCTCCTCAGACGGTGGCCACCTCCTGCGCTGTTCTGAGACCCTTCTCCGCAGGAGATTCGGTGGTCAGACCTAAGGCTGCGACAATCTCCTGAGTCGCCAAATCATGTAAGCACTGCTCGCCACGGGGGAGCCCCTGAGCCTTTTTGAATGATCTATTGATTTTTTCTTTTCTTCCCACATCGGGGGGGGGGGGCGAGCATCCGTAGGTTATTTTCCTTCGAGTCTTGGGGGGAGCCCCCGAGCATCTTTCGTATGTGTCACTTACTTCTGCTTGTTCTTTTGGGCGTAGCCCCCGAGCCCTTCTTTTGACTTTTAGTTCTTTTCTGCAGCCTTTTGTGCAAGGTGCCAACCAACTGGTGCAGCAGCACCTGGCGCTGGAGGCCAGCCTCAAACAACTTCAAGGTATTTTTATGCCTTGGTCTTTGTTTCTTCTTGCATTCTTATCCGTCTATCCGACATTTGTATTGTTTACTGCAGAGGATCACAACACCTCCCTTCGTGAGATTGATGCTCTCAAAAAGAGCCTCGGTCAAGCAGAGAAGAAGGCCGAGGTCGCCGTTGGTGCAAGGGAGCGCCTCGAGCTGGAGTTGGCCAACGCGGCCGAGGCTAAAGAGCGCCTGCAGCAGGAGGCTACGGACCGCGAGGAGCAGCTCGCCACCGCCACGGCTTCGCACGAGAGAGAGGTGGCCGGCAAGCTTATGGCGGCTGCCAAGGCTGTTTCGGGTGAGTATCTCCGCCTTCATCTTTTTGATTTCCTTGTCTTTCTTTTGCAGTGCTTTTGTTCATTTTGCTTCCTTTGTTTTCTTAGATGCCACGAGCATCGAGTTTGATCGCGGTGCTCTGGAGCACGGGAGCGCTCTGGATGATGCTACTGCGGCGGTCGAAGACCGCTGCAGCACCGTCGTCAACTCGCTTGCCAAGGCCAAGGAGGTCCTTGGGCGCTTCTACAAGGAGCTTATCCCCAAGGGCGTGGCCCTTGAAGATGTTGATGCCCTGGCGGAGGCGCTGTCAGCCGAAGCACCTGCGGCGTACAAGCGCAAGCAGAAGGGCATCAGCGCATCCGTCGGCCTGGCGATGGCTTTGGCGGCTGGAGCGGAGTTGGACCTTCCTCAGGTCACTTCCCGGATGCCGACGACTGCTGATGGATCCGAGGTAGCCTTCGCCACCTATGCTGCTCGCTGTAAGCATTACAGGCCGAAGCTGATTGATCTGCTGGCCGAGTACGCGCTGAGGCAGCAGGGGGAAGCCAAGGCGAGGCAGTCCGGCTCCGAGGCGACTCAGGGTGCTGCTTCGTAGGCATTGTAGCTGTAGGATAGTTGAAGCTTCTTTTGTTGTAAATATTTTGATGGACAATTCTTGTGCCACGTAGTGGCTTTGCTGCACTTAATGAATTTGCTGAGTTTCGTGTTCCTTCAACTGCTTGTTCATGTCTTTGTCTATCTGTTAATCTAGGGTCCTTCGGGTGGTGATCCCGTAGACACTTCATCTGCAGCACAGCTGCGGCTGTCCCTGGATGATGCGTCGCAGCTTGCGTTTCTTCGAGACCATATCCGTAGCCTCGAGAAAGAGCTACTTGGGGTGCGTGGCCACGCTGATGTTTGGAATTCCAAGGCGGATCGAGGCGCTGCTAGAGAGGAGTACTTGATGGCGGAGTTGCTTCGCTTGTTCGAACAGCTTTAGTGTGAGTTTTTCGAGCTGTTGCTCGTTTCTTCGGATGCGCATGTTGGCATTTCATCTTACTCTTTTGCAAGTACTGCAGCTGCTAATATTGCTCCAAGGGAGGAGAAGGAGCGTGTTGCTGTTCGGATCAACTGCTTAACTCAGCAGGACATGGAAGCCGGCGGGTTCTTCTGGATGGACCATGACCGTGCCATGGTCCTTGCGACGGTGCAAGATCACGTTCACCAAGTATCGCGGGTGCTTCGTCAGGTGAAGACTTCACTCGCGTTGGTTCTGCATGTGATGTTTCCGCTGGATGATGCGCCATCAACTCTCTCTGGTCTGCTGTCGAAGTTTCGGAACGTGCATCATGTCAAGGAATTGGTGCGGCATCAACTCGTCGTAGGGGTGAAGGTTGCGCTTTCCCTTGTGAGGCTACATTGCCCTGATTTAGATCTATCTGTTGTGGCGGCTGGGCCGCCTCTTCGGCCAGATGGTGGCGAGTGGGATATGCGTCCGCATTATGCGGTTGTAAGGCAAGATGTCAATGATCGTAGATCTGTTTGAGCAGCGTGCTCAGGTTATTCTTCAGAATAGGTAGTACCTTTAAAAAAGATAGATGTAAAATTTGTATACATTTGACTGGGCGTGTTTTGCCCTTGTTATAAAGGTTTGGTTGCTGTTGTAGCACGTAGTGCTTTGTTCGTATGCGTGCCCTTTTCGCTAGCCTGACGTGGTCAGCTACTCAGGTGTACACGTGTTATCCTCAGTCGACGAAGTCATGAGGTGGGGGGATCCCCGAGTGCGTTTGTAGCATGGAGTAAAAGTGCGAATAGTAAACAAAATTTTGGGGCGAGACACTTAGCTTTATTCATATCGTAATGGAGGAGGTACATTGTTCGGCTGAGTAGCCTTGGCTAAATAGCCTTATTGCAAGTAAAGAGGGAGGTAGCTAGGGGTAGAACCATCGCAGTTGTGTGTCGTTCCATGGGTTAGAGTATGCGACTCCAGACTCCACGTGCTTGAGGAGATAGGCGCCACCTGGGATGACTTCGGTGACGATGTAGGGTCCTTCCCATGGCGACTCGAATTTCTTCGGTCGCTCTTGCTTGAGTCACAAGACTAGGTCTCCTTCGACGAAGGACCTTGGGCGCAGCCGTCGGCTGTGGTAGTTGCAGAGACTCTGCTGGTACACCGCTGATCGAGCTACTGCTATGTCTCGCGCTTCGTCGAGTGTGTCGACGACGTCTTCGAGTGCAGCCGTGGATTCGGTTTTGCTATAAGCGACGACCCAGGGGGCCTGGTGGCGTACTTCGGCTGGTAGCACGACTTCGGCTCCATGCACCATGAAGAACGACGTGTAGCCGGTTGAGTTGTTTGGCGTGGTACGCAGGCTCCATAGGACGGAGGGTAGCTCTTTCGTCCAGGCTCTGGCGAGTCGCTCGAGTGGGCTCATGAGGCGCTTCTTGATGCTGGCCGATTAGGCGCTGGCCTTTTCCACCTGCCTGTGCTTATGCGGGTGCCACGAGGCGTATGTGATATTGATTCCGAGGCCTTGCGAAGTCCTGAATTCTTTGAGATGAAGTTCGATCCATTGTCGGTGATGATGCTATGCGATGCCCGAACTCAGACAATGGATTCAAAGAACTTGACGACAGTCTTGCCCTTTTGGTTAGTGACTGGCATGGCCTCGATCCACTTGGTGAATTTGTCGACTGCGACCAAGAGGTAGACGTGTCCTCCTTTCGAGGACCTTGGCAGTTTGCCGATCATGTCGAGGCCCCATTGGGCGAAAGGCCAAGCTAAAGGTATGGGCCTGAGCTCTGACCCGGGTGCGTGCGGTTTGTCGGCGAACCTTTGGCACCCGTTGCATCTTCGGACGATGTCCTTGGCGTCGTTCATGGCCGTCAAGAGAATCCAGC
The DNA here is from genome assembly GCA_023614405.1 of Avena insularis. Classification (NCBI taxonomy): domain Eukaryota; kingdom Viridiplantae; phylum Streptophyta; class Magnoliopsida; order Poales; family Poaceae; genus Avena; species Avena insularis. Next base: position 393,106,005 of record CM042693.1, on the reverse strand, counting down.
TCGAGAGCTTTGACACAAGGGAGGCTACCGTCGCATGATGGCCGCAGATGCCCTCGTGGATGTCTTGGAGGATGGTTTTTCCATCGCCGATGGTGACACACCTTTGTAGTACACCCAAAATGTTGTGCTTGTACAGCTCGCCATTGATGATGGTGAAGGCTTTGGACCGGCGAGATATGCGCATCCGCTTGCCATCGTGCGTTCTCCGTCTATCAAGTACTGGAGGTACGGTCGGGTCCAAGTTTCTTCGACTGCCATGACCTGCATCAGGTTGACCATGGCGACCTTTGTGTCCAATTTTTTGGGTCCTTCCTGACCTTCGGGTAGCGTATCCCCCGAGTGTTCTGCTTCTTCGGGTGATCCCTTGGGGAATTTCCGCTTGATGGATGGCACGCAGATCTGTTCGAGGAACACACCTAGCGGCACCCGTGTGCATGTGGAGCCGATGTTGGCGAGTCTGTCGGCCTCCTCGTTGCTTTCTCTTCCAACGTGCCGAAACTCGCAGCCGTCAAAGTCTCCTTCGAGTGCGTTGTAGAGTGCGCGGTATGCAATCATGTTGGCGGCGTGCGCGTCGCACTCGTTCATCGTCTGCTGGACGACGAGGTTGGAGTCACCGTAGATGACCAGGCGCGTTGCGCCGCAGATTTCTGCCATCCTCATGCCGTGGATGAGGGCCTCGTATTCTACTTTGTTGTTGGAGGCTTGAAACTTCATCCGGAGGACGTACTTCATCTTATCGCCCTGCGGGAAGGTTAGTATGACCCCGACTCCTGCACCGGCTTCACGCTTGGAGCCGCTGGCAGCATCGTCCATGATCGCCATATGTCCGGGTGTCTGGCAGCTGTAGCTCCATCCAGTGTACAAGGAAGTCCGGGAGGACTTGAGACTTGATCGAGTGGCGTTTCTCATAGATGATGTCGAGAGGTGACAACTCGATGCCCCACAGGGCCACGCGTCCTGTGGCCTCTGGGTTGTTCAAGATGCTGTTCAGGGGTGCCTCGTTGACGACCATCACCTGGTGCTCCTGGAAGTAGTGGCTCAACCGACGAGCCGTCATGAACACGCCGTAGGCGAGTTTTTGGTAGTGAGGGTACCTCTGCTTTGTTGGCGTCAATACCTCACTGAGGTAGTAGATTGGGCGTTGGACCCCATGGGTCTTGCCCTCTTCGGGTCGCTCGACCACCGGTACGGTGCTCACCACCTGGTGTGTAGCTGCTATGTACAGCTGTAGGGGCTCACGCTCCTTTGGCGTGACCAAGACAGGCGAGGTAGAGAGCAGCCGCTTTAGATCTTCGAATGCGTCATCCGCCTCAGGCGTCCACTCGAATTTGTCTTCCTTGCGTAGCAGCTGGTAGAATGGCAGTGCTTTCTCGCCCATGCGACTGATGAACCTGCTTAATGCTGCTATTCGTCCTGCAAGCTGCTGGACACCCTTGAGGTTTTTCGGCTTCTCCATGGCCATTATGGCCCGGATTTTCTTCGGGTTCGCCTCGATCCCTCGCTGGGAGATGAAGTAACCAAGCAGCTGACCCGATGGGACACCGAAGGCGCACTTTTCGGGGTTAAGCTTGATCCTGTAGCGGTCAAGATTATCGAACGTCTCGCGGAGATCGTCGATGAGCGTTCTCGCCTCCCTGGTTTTGATGACTATGTCGTCGACATAGACTTGGACATTGCGGCCGATTTGGTCCTTTAGGCATGCCTGCATGCACCGGTGGTACGTGGCACCTGCGTTCTTTAGCCCAAAGGGCATTGTGTTGTAGCAGAACACTCCGAACGACGTGATGAACGCCGTTTTCTCTTGGTCTTCGACCTTGAGTCGAATCTGGTTGTAGCCTGAGTAGGCGTCAAGGAAGGAGAGTTTCTCGCATCCTGCAGTCGAATCGATGATCTGATCGATCCGAGGGAGAGGGAAGTGGTCCTTTGGGCAGTGCTTGTTCAGCGACGTGAAGTCCACGCACATCCGTAGGATGTCCGTGTCCTTTTTGGGGACCATCACTGTATTGGCGAGCCACTCGCTTTCTTTAATCTCCACGATGAAGTTTGCGTGAGTAGTCGTTGATTTCAATCCCTATGGCTTGGCCCGGGCTCGGGCAGTCTTGGATGGGTTGATGGGCTTGGTGTCCGGAAAGACGTTGAGTGCGTGCTCGGCGAATTCGGAACTCTGGCATGTCCGCGAGACACCGGTAATTTCCAGCGCTCACGGAGGAATTCGGCGCTTTCCTATCTTGAGGCTTGAGATCGTTGGCGATCAGCGCCGTCTTGGAGGCATCCGTCGGGTGGACCTGCACCTTCTTTGTGTTGACGGTGGAGTCGAAAGACATATCAGGTGCGTTTGGTCGTGCGACTGGGGGTGCCCCATTGTCCGTCACCTCGCGGAGCCTTACGAGCTCCTCTTGCATGCCAAATGACTGGGAGATTCTGTTGAAGTCCCTGTCGCAGTGGTCCAATCGGGTGAAGCTCCCGTGGACCGTGATGACGCCCAGGTCTGGCATCTTGAGTAGCGAATACGCGTGGTGGTACTGCCAGGAACTTTGCAAATGCTACACGCCCGAGGATGGCGTGGTATTGTGATGGCCAGTCCACCACTTCGAACTCGAGTTGCTCGCATCGAAAGTTGTCCGGTTTGCCGAAGATGATGTCGAGCCATATCTTTCCTAGGGGGAATATGCCCTTTCCTGGAACGATGCCATGGAACGTTGTGTCTGACTAAGGCTGCACAGCGGGATCCGCATTGCTGCTAGGGTGCTTGCGAACATCAGTTTGATGCCGCTGCCACCGTCCATGAAGACGCGACTCATCTCAAAACCTCCGATATGCGCCTCGAGCACCAGGGCAGCATGACCTGGGCGAGGACTGGCAAGGTGATCCGAGCAATGAGCGTGATGCGGGACTCCGATCCTGAGGTCTCGGGGATGGCGGGTGGAGCCACGGCCAGTTGATCCGACGGGTGATTTTCTTACGCACCTTATTCGTTGGCGCCCTTACGGATCATCGGCGCTCCTTTCGGCGGGGATACCTGTTCTACCGTTATTCTATGTTGGTGCGTTGGGTGGTTCGGCCTCCTACAGTGGTGGTGGAGGAGCTCCATGCGCTATCTACTTTGGTGCGTGTGTTCCCAAATCCGTGGTTTGGGGCTTGCCTCATCGAGCCATGCTTCGCTGAGTTTCAAACTCGTGGCGGTCCTTGAGCATGTGGCTTGCCTTCTTCTTGCCATCCCCTTGTCGATGTAGAAGTGGATGGTGCATGGACCCGAGTTTTAGTATCTTTGAGGGTCCGCTGCCGCGACCATGGAGCTGCCATGATGTGTTGGCGTCCTCCGTCGTGGAAATTGCCTCATGGTATCCGCCATTATTGCGGTTGGCGTCGTCACGGCGGTCGGCCCGCGACCATGTCGGGTCCATCGCGTTCGTCGTAGACGCGCGATCTCCTCTTGCTACGGTGTTCTCGTCGTCGACCGTAGTCGTCCTCTTCTTTGGAGTGCGCTCGGTGGACGGAGTCCTTGCTGTCGGCCCACCTATTGGCGATGTCCATGAGGTGGTCGAGTGTCTTGGGCTTGACGCGCCCAAGTTCTTCCTTGAAGTCCTGGCGCTTCACGCCATCCTTGAAGGCATCGATGGCCCTTTCTTCGGAGATGTGCGCCGCGGAGTTCTTGGTGTTGGACCAGCGCAGTATGTACGAGCGAATGGATTTGCCCGTTCGTTGAGTGCAGGCTCGCAAATCCTCGATCGAGGCAGGCCTCTTGCTGGTACCTTTGAAGTTTAGGACGAAACTATATGCCAGCTCCTCCCAGCTTCGGATGGATCCTGAAGATAGGCTGCTAAGCCAGATCCGAGCTGCGCCTGTCAACTGCAGCTGAAGGCATTGCATGGCGGTTTCCTTGTTTCCACCGTGCATCTTGACGGACGACAAGTGATCGCTGAGCCACGCATTAGGGTCTTGTGTGCCGTCGAACTTCAGAGTAACCGAAGGAAGCTTGAAATTTCACAGCATCCGTGTCCGTCGAACAGATCTGCTGAAGCATCGGGCTCCGCAGAGTTCTCCTTCGTCTTCATCCATCTCAGATTCAGACGAGCATGCGCGCTTGGCTCGCGCTTTGTCGACTTTGCGCTGTGTGAGCGCGTTTCTGGCGTCGTAATCGCGGCTGCGATGGCGCGATCTCTTGTGCCTTCGAGGAAGATCATGGTCCTCATCTTCAGATGAAGGAGTGGGGCTGCGGTCGAATTTGACTGTAGCTTTCTTCTTCGGCTCCGTAGGAGCTTCTTCGTGGAGCGCAGCTCCAACGAGTCCGAGTCCGGTAAGTGTGGACTTGTGCATGTCTCTTTTCGGGTCCCCCTCCGGAGGTGGGTGGGATGCAAGGTACGCGGTGGTTGCCATGATCGCAGCTTGCGGCGTTTTCAGGATGATGTTGCCACCGGCATCCATCTCCATGAAGGATGCGTTGAGGGTCTAGGTTACCTCACGACGCTCCTTGGGGTCCATGTTCTCCATCCGGGAACGGTGCTTGTTGCCGTGGTTGCCATTCGAGCTGGAGTCGATGCCCATGGCGGAGAGCGCAACTCGTCGCGCACTGGACTCCGAGGCTGCTTGCTTGCGTTTGTCAAGCACCTCTTGCACCTTGACCTGCTTCTTGTGCTCCTCGATTAGGAGCAAGTGGTATTCCATCAGCAAGTCCCGTGAGGCGTCTGCGGGCAGGATCGTGTTACCCGCCACGACGTCACATGCTTGGGCCCATCCTTCTTTGCTGAGTCGGATGACCTGACCGGCGTCATCCCCGTCGGGTGGGAGGGACTGGCTTCTTCTGTTCCCGTCGTTTCTGTTCTGCGGGTTAGGTGGCGGGTTGGGCGCTCGCTGATCCACGTCACTCTAGATGACTGCGGGTTAGCTGCCGCAGCTTTCGGATCCGGAACCATAGGTTCCTTCCTCCGATGGTGGATTGCACAAATCTGAGTTGCAGCTGCTGCTGTCATAGGACTCATCTGTTGATGACGATGTGCGTAGCACAGGATGTGGGGCCCATGAAGCGGGCCTGATTGATGGCAGGGGCACCCGCTCTGGGAGGCGGAGGGTGCTGGTTTGCCCCACCTGGAAGCAGAAGCTCCCGAATAGGATCTCGAGTCCGTCGCCAATGGGCTCGAAGTCCTTCATGGTGGCCGGTGAGAGGGCGGTGAAGTCGAAGGCGCCGAAGAGGAGATGACTCTCCGTCGCCGTGGAGTTGTAGATCGCTCCGGTTGGGACCATCACGATCGCACAATCAGCGTCCCCAGTTCCCACAGACGACGCCAATTGATGAGATTTAATCTCGTCAATGCCCATTGTTATGGACTTGGGTTTTGGAGAAGATGGGGATGCTGGAGATCACGGAACGGTTAGAAAACAAGCAACACGGGACACGAGGTTTACCCAGGTTCTTGAGGGAAAAACCCTACTCCTGCTTATGCGCTCTTGATTCTGGCGGAACCAAGATTACAGGTGGCAGATGTCTGCGGGCGTGGAGGTGTCTATGCGAAAGTATGAGGTGAGAGACCTAGGTCGTGCCTTCCTAGCCTTTATATAGAGTTAGGCAGGTCCAAGGCACAGACCGAGTCGGTTACAGGTTTTAGGGTTTACCCCTTTGAATTTTCTATCTACTCTAGTCTTGCTCTCCAAGGATCCGAAGGCGTCATGGGCCTTGGCCACCCGAAAGTCTTCATGGGCTGGCGTATATTTGTCGTGGGCCTTCCTTGGGCTGGACCAGGTATGCTGATATTGTGTACCCGCGGGGCATAACTATGTCAGCCAGGGCTCGCGATTATTGGAGGAGCTTGAACCCGAGCAAGCCAGCGCCTCCCACCACGGGGACCACCGGAGCATGCCCGCTGACGCCCTCGCTGCAGCTCGCGCAACTACCAGCGAGGAGAGGCTCCACAGAACGACTTTATTGGCGGAGATCTTTGGCTTCGGCTTCTCCAGCGATGGGCGCCCCCACCGGATCACCAGCAGCCAGGGGAGACTCACTAGCACGCATCAAAGCCATCCGAAGAGCTTCGAAACTCTACTCCCAAACTACACATAGGCAAAGCAAACCCTAACTAATAACCTATCTATCTTCAAGATTTTTCCTCGGCACCGCGGGCAGAGGGCTTGAGAGAGGCCTCGGTTTGGGCCGGACTGCAAGGGACGACCCTCAAGCAAACAGGGGAGAGACGAGAGCGGTGGGAGAGACGAGAGCGCTACTTTGTTTCCCACGTCGGGCTCTAGTGAGTCTGGATAAAGGAAAAACGTAGCCAAAAGTGCATTTCAGGTTTTAAACAATTCGGAAAGAAGTTCAAATGTAATGTACTACTCACTGTGTTCCATAATATAAAATATTTTCGCTTTTATAAAACGAACATATCTAGACGTCCTTTAGAACTAGGAACCAACCTTCTCACTAGGGATAAAACCCTAGGTTTGATGAGTGCTGCTGATAGTGCTGTTGCTGCTTATGAGCTGAAGTTCAAGCAGTACTCTGCTGATCTCGAGACCTATCGCCATGCTCTGACTGCCTACACTTAGTGGGTTGATGAGGATGCTCGTGCTGCTGCTGTTCTCACTTCCGTTGTTCTCGCCTCAAAGATCTTCTTGAGTTCATGAGTCTCCCTACTGTTGTCACTCAGTGGGCACATCTTCGCCAGCGCTATCAGTCATCTGGGGATGCTCTTTGCCTATCCGTGGTTCGCCAGGAGCATGCTCGTCAGTAGGGTGATTCCACTATTGATGAGTTCTATACTCAGAGTGCTGCTATATGGCGTCAGCTTGATTCTCTCCGTACTGCTGTTTGGGGCACATGCTCGTGCTGTCAGATTGTGCGCTCAGATTTGGAGTTTCACCGCATCTGTGAGTTTCTGTCTCGGCTCCGCCAGGAGTTTGAGCCCCGGCGTGCTCAGCTGAATGCTCGTGGTCGTGTTCCACTCTCTGAGGTGTTGTCTGAGCTTCGGGCTAAGGAGACCCATCTCCGTGGTGCTGGTCTTCTTGCGGTTCCATCTGTGCTTGCTACTCGTGGTCCTCCTATGCCGTCTGCTCCCTCGACTCAGCCGCGGTCCTCTGTCTGTCCGCCGATCCTACCCACCTCCAGTCGTGGTCAAGACTAGCGCTCTGTGGTCCGAGTCAAGACCAAGATCCTCGTGGTCGAGTCGGCCAGCAGGCTCGTGGTCAGGGTCGCTGAGGTTCTCTTTGTCATCGCTTCTCGCACATGTGGATGGCCACACTTGGGCCACTGTTATACCCGGATCCCGCCACGCCTGACACCAGATCGTGGGCGGCTCTTCCGGGCCAACAGTTGCTCTCTCCGATCAAGACATTATTAGGAGTCTTCGCTGCCTTGCTGCCGCAGCTCTTCTTCGACGGCACCGCTTGGTTCAGGATCGATTCATCCGGCCCCGCGCGACCACTATCTTCTACATAGTCAGGTACATCCCTGTGGTATCTGGATTCTGGAGCTTCCTTTCATATGACCTCTGAGTCTTCTTTTCTGTCCGCTCTTCGTTTTCTTCCTTCTCATGTCCGTGTTTTCACGGCTGATGGTACCTCTCTTCATGTTTCTAGTCGGGGCACCCTTTCCACTTCTTTTTTTGTTCCTGGTATTTCTCATGTCCCTCTTCTTAAGATGAATCTGTTCTCTGCTAGCCAGCTTAATGACTCTGGTTGTCGCGTCATTCTTGATGTTGATTCTTGTGTTATCCAGGACCGTCGCACACAGGCCTTGGTTGGAGCAGGCCCTCGCAGTCATGACTCCTCAGGACTTTGGGAGTTAGACTGGCTTCGTGTTCCTTCCACTGCCACTTCATCTGCCAGTTCTTCTTCGGTCGTTGCATCTTCTACCAGCTCCTTTCAGCAGTGGCATCATCGTCTTGGTCACCTTTGTGACTCTCGCCTGTCGTCATTAGTTCATCGGGGTCTTATGGGGTCTGTCTCAGGAGATGGGTCTTTACATTGTCAGGGTTGTAGGTTGGGTAAACAGATTCAGCTTCCCTATCCTACTAGTGCGTATGTATCTCAGCGACCTTTTGATTTAGTTCATTCCGATGTTTGGGGTTCGGCTCCTTTCGCTTCGAAAGGGGGCCATCGCTACTATAATTTATTCATCGATTTTTCTCGGTACACTTGGTTGTATTTTATGCGTTCTCGTAGTGAAGTGCTCTCCATATATCAGCGTTTTGCGGCCATGGTTCGTACTCAATATTCTACCCCCATTCATGTGTTTCGTGTTGATTCTGCTGGTGAGTATATCTCACAGATGTTGCGAGGTGTTCTTGCTGAGCAGGGCACCCTTGCTCAGTTCTCCTGTCCTGGCGCACATGCCCAGAATGGCGTTGCTGAGCATAAGCATCGCCATCTTCTTGAGACCACTCATTCCATGATGATTGCTTCTTCTCTTCCGCCGCATTTCTGGGCTGAGGCTGTCGCTACGTCGGCTTACCTCATCAATATTCAGCCTTCTGCCGCTCTGCAGGGTGGTATCCCTCTTGAGCGCCTATCCGATCTCCAGACTACTACATGCTTCGCTTGTTTGGTTGTGTTTGCTATGTTCTCCTTGCTCCTCGCGAACGCATTCAAACCGACCGCCATCTGTTGAGTGTGTCTTCCTTGGATACAGTGATGAGCATAAGGGCTATCGCTGTTGGGACCCTGTTGGTCGTCGGATGCGTATCTCTCGTGATGTTACTTTTGATGAGACACGTCCTTTCTATACTCGTCCCACCGCTGGTACCTACCCGGTGGAAGATATCTCTTTTCTTCTCTTTCCTGACACACCTCCTTCTACTCCTATTGTGTCTTCTTCAGGATCTCCTCCCCCCGATGTCTCTTCTTCGACATCGTCCTCCTCTGCTCCGTCTAGTTCTCCTAGTTCTCCTCATTCTCCGGAGTCTTCCTCTGTTATTCCTTCTTCTTCATTGTCGTCTCCTGAGTCGTCTTCCTCTAATGAGCTTCCCTCTACTTGTCCTGTTCATCAGCGTCGTGCTCCCAACCGTTACTCTCCTAGCCAGTATGGTCTTTCTGTTGCCTCCGAGCCGACTTCTTATCGGGATGTTGAGCATCATCCTGAATGGCAGCTGGCCATGGCTGAGGAGATTGCTGCACTTGAGCGCACTAGCACCTGGGATCTTGTTTATCCCCCTCCCTGTGTTCGTCCTATCACGTGTAAGTGGGTCTATAAGATTAAGACCCGCTCTGATGGATCTCTTGAGCGCTATAAAGCGCGTCTTGTGGCTCGTGATTTTCAGCAAGAGCATGGTCGTCACTATGATGAGACGTTTGCTCATGTGGCTCATATGACCACTGTGCGTACTCTTCTTGATGTTGCTTCTGTTCGTCACTGGTCTATGTCCCAGCTTGATGTTCAGAACGCCTTTCTCAATGGTGAGTTGAGTGAGGAGGTTTATATGCAGCCTCCTCCTAGGTATTCTGTTCCCGAGGGGATGGTTTGTCGTCTTCGACGTTCTCTTTATTGCCTCAAACATGCCCCTCGTGCCTGGTTTGAGCGCTTTGCCTCTGTAGTGACTTCTGCTGGTTTCTCCCCTAGTGCTCATGATCCAGCGTTGTTTGTTCACACTTCTCCTCGTGGACGCACTCTTCTTCTTTTCTCTATGTTGATGATATGATCATTACTGGTGATAATTCTGAGTATATCGCCTTTGTTAAGGCTCGTCTTCGTGATCAGTTTCTTATGACTGATCTTGGTCCTCTTCGATACTTTCTTGGGATTGCGGTTTCCTCCACTTCTGATGGCTTTTACATCTCCCAGGAAAAGTATATTCAGGATCTTCTTGCTCGTGCTGCTCTTGGGGATGAGCGCACTGTTGAGACCCCTATGGAGCTTAATGTTAAGCTTCAAACTACTGATGGTGATCCTCTTCCTGATCCGACGCGTTATCGTCATCTTGTTGGGAGTCTTGTTTATCTTGTTGTCACTCGTCCTGACATCTCTTATCCTGTTCATATTCTGAGTCAGTTTGTTTCTGCTCCTACCACTGCTCACTATAGTCATCTTCTCTGTGTTCTTCGTTATCTTCGTGGTACGATCACTCGTCGCCTTTTCTTTCCTCGTTCCAGCTCCCTCCAGCTCCAGTGCTATTCAGACGCTACGTGGGCGAGTGATCCTTCAGATCGTCGTTCACTTTCTTCTTACTGTGTGTTTCTTGGTGGTTCGCTCATTGCTTGGAAGATGAAGAAACAGACAGCGGTTTTCCGTTCGAGTGTTGAGACTGAGTTGCGTGCTATGGCCTTGTTGACTGCTGAGGTGACCTGGTTACGGTGGTTACTTGAGGATTTTGGGGTCTCTATTACCACACCCACTCTGGTTTTGTATGACAGTACATGTGCTATTAGTGTTGCACGTGATCCTGTCAAGCATGAGCTTACCAAGCATATTGGTGTTGATGCTTTCTATACACGTGCTCAGTGCGAGCTCGGGTTGTTATGCTTAAGATGTGCCTTCAGATTTACAGTTGGCGTATTTCTTTACGAAGGCACAAACTAGAGCGCAGCATGATTTCTTACTCTCCAAACTCAGTGTTGTGGATCCACCATGAGTTTGAGGGGGGGGTGTTAGATGTATATATGTGTATATTGTAGTTTCCCATATGTTAGGGGGCTTCCTGCATATTTGCACCTGTACCTGTATTATATATTGTGGCCTTTGGCCCCCAGAGGAATACAAGTTGTCTATTCTTAACAATATTGAGATTCCCAAGAAAGAGTGGGACAAGTACCATGCTCCTTATAAAGACATTGTTACCCACGTTCCTGCCAGTATAGAGGTTTGTACCGTTGATCCTATTTTTCCTGAACCTTATGTTGAGAAGATCTATTTTCCCTCCAAGGTAAGGGAACACTCTATTTCGGCCAATGTGGTTAGCAAAAGTGCAAACAAAACTGTAGGTTCCGATGAGCTTATTGTTATCGAGCCTGTGGTAGCTATTGTGAAAGATATTGTCACTAGAAATATAGAGGATGAGCATATTGTCTTCTGTGAAAACGCCACTAATGTTAATTTTCTCATCCTAAGAAAGTTAGAAAAGTTAGTGTTCCTGTGCTTTCTATTAAAATTGGTAGTCATAGCTACTATGGTTTATGTGATATTGGTGCTAGTTCTAGTGCTATTCTTATGAGCTTTATAGGGAAATTATGCATGAGATTGGTCCTTGTGAGCTTGAGGACATTGATGTGGTTATTCACCTTGCTAATAGAGAGCAAGTTTGCCCCATTGGCATTGTAAGAGATGTGGAGGTTCTTTGTGGTAAGATTAAATATCCTGCTGATTTTCTAGTACTTGGTAAAGAAGCTAGTAAAACCTATCCTATCATCTTTGGTAGACCCTTCCTTAATACTTATGGGGCTATCATAGATTGTAGGAAGGAAAAAGTTTTGACTAAATTTGCTGGAGAATCTTATGAGTCTCATTTTTCCAAATTTGCCAAACCCCCTTATGAAAATGAATTACCTAATGAGGATTTTAGGGTTGAACAACTGTCTGCTATTTCTCTTGCTCCTAACAATGCTTTGCAGCAGTTCATGGAAGATCATGAAAGTGATGCCTTCATGAAGGAGAGAAATGAGATTGATGAGGTTTTCCTTCGTCATCATGAGTTGCTTAAGCATAATCTACCTGTGGAAGATTTGGGTACCACACTACCACCTAAAGGGGATCCTGTTTTTAAATTAAAACCTTTACCTGGTGATCTTAAATATGTTTATCTTGATGATAAGAAGATATATCCTGTTATTATTAGTTCTAAACTTTCAGGGAAGGAAGAAGAAAGTTTATTGGAGGTATTGAAGAAGCATCAAGGAGCTATGGGTTATACTCTTGATGATTTAAAAGGAATTTCTCCTACTATATGTCAGCATGCTATTAATATTGAGCCTGATGCAAAACCAGTCGTTGAGCACCAACGCCGTCTAAATCCTAAGATGAAGGATGTGGTAAGAAATGAGGTATTAAAACTCCTTGATGGTGGTATTATTTATCCTATTGCTGATAGTCAATGGGTTAGCCCTGTTCATTGTGTTCCCAAGAAAGTGGGGATAACTGTTGTGCCTAATGAGGATAATGAGATTATACCCCAAAGAGTAGTGGTTGGGTATAGAATGTGCATTGATTTTAGAAAGATCAATAAAGTTACTAAGAAAGATCATTATCCTTTGCCCTTTATTGATCAAATGCTAGAGAGGTTGTCCAAAAAGACTCAATTTTGCTTTCTTGATGGTTATCCTTGGTTTTCTCAAATTGCTGTGAAAACATAGGACCAAGAGAAAACTACCTTTACTTGTCCTTACGGTACTTATGCTTATAGGCGTATGCCTTTTAGTTTATGTAATGCTCCTGCTACCTTTCAGAGATGTATGTCTGCTATTTTTCATGGTTTTTGTGAAGAAATTGTAGAGGTTTTCATGGACGATTTTTCTGTCTATGGAACTTCTTTTGATAACTGTTTGCACAACCTTGATAAAGTTTTGCAGAGATGTGAAGAAACCAACCTTTTTCTTAATTGGGAGAAATGCCATTTCATGGTTAATGAAGGGATTGTTCTTGGACACAAGATCTCTGAAAGAGGCATTGAAGTTGATAGAGCCAAAATTGAAGCAATTGAGAAGATGCCTTGTCCTAGAGATATTAAAGGTATTTGTAGTATCCTTGGTCATGCTGGTTTTTATAGGAGGTTTATTAAAGATTTCTCCAAAATTTCAAAGCCCCTTACCAATCTTCTTCAAAAAGATGTTCCTTTTGTTTTTGATGATGATTGTAAGGAAGCTTTTGAAACTTTGAAGAAATCTTTAACAACTTCTCCTATAGCCCAACCACCTGATTGGAGTTTACCTTTTGAAATTATGTGTGATGCTAGTGATTTTGCTGTGGGTGCTGTCTTGGGACAACGTGTTGACAAGAAGTTAAATGTTATTCATTATGCTAGCAAGACTCTAGATGCTGCTCAAAATAATTATGCTACTACTAAAAAAGAGTTCTTAGCTGTAATCTTTGCTTGTGATAAGTTTAGACCTTACATTGTTGATTCTAAGGTTACTATTCATACTGATCATGCGGCGATTAAGTACCTTATGAAGAAGAAGGACGCTAAGCCTAGGCTTATAAGATGGGTATTGCTTTTGCAAGAGTTTGATCTGCATATTGTGGATAGGAAAGGTGCTGATAATTTATCTCATTTGGAAAACATTTCTTTTAACCCTTTGCCTGTTAACGATAGTTTTCCAAATGAGTAGTTAGCTCCAATAATGGTAAGTCCACATGAGAGTCCTTGGTATGCTGATTATGCTAACTTTATTGTTTTCAAGTATTTGCCTCCAACCTTTACAGCTCAGCAAAGAAGGAAATTCTTTTATGATCTAAGGCATTACTTTTGGGATGACCCACATTTATATAAAGAAGGAGTAGATGGTATTATGCGAAGATGTGTCCCAGAATTTGAACAACAAGAGATATTGAGAAAATGTCATGGCAGTGCTTATGGAGGACATCATGCTGGGGATAGGACTACACAAATTTTTTTACAATCTGGATTTTATTGGCCTACCCTTTTTAAAGATGCAAGGAAGTTTGTTATATTATGTGATGAATGCCAACGAGTAGGTAACATCTCTAGACGCAATGAAATTCCTATGAATTATTCTCTTGTTATTGAACCTTTTGATTGTTGGGGATTTGACTTTATGGGGCCTTTTCCTCCTTCAAAAGGGTATACTCATATTCTTGTTGCTGTTGACTATGTTACAAAGTGGATAGAAGCCATACCTACAAGCAGTGCTGATGGTAAGACCTCTTTTAAAATGCTCAAAGATGTCATTTTTTATAGGTTCGGTGTGCCTAGATATCTCATGACTGATGGAGGCTCCCATTTTATTCATGGGGTTTTAGAAAAACTCTCGCTAAGTATGATGTAAACCATAGAATAACTTCAGCTTATCACCCCCAAACTAGTGGGCAAGTAGAACTTTCCAATAGGGAAATCAAATCTATCTTGCAGAAGACTGTCAATAGATCTAGGAAAAATTGGGCTAAAAAGTTGAATGACGCTTTGTGGGCTTATAGAACTGCTTATAAAAATCCTATGGGGATGTCTCCTTACAAAATGGTCTATGGGAAAGCTTGTCACTTGCCTTTAGAGTTAGAACACAAAGCTTATTGGGCGGTGAAAGAGTTGAATAGAGACTTTAGACTTGCTGGTGAGAAAAGACTGCTCGACTTAAGTAATCTAGATGAGTGGAGAGGTGAAGCTTACGAAAATGCTAGGCTCTTTAAGGAAAAGGTAAAAAGATGGCATGATACGAGAATTCTCAAAAGGGAGTTCCATGTTGGTGAGAAAGTTCTTTTGTATAGGTCTCGTCTCAGATTTTTTGCAGGGAAACTACTCCAAATGGGAAGGACCTTTTGTTATCAAAGAAGTGTACCGTTCAGGTGCTATCAAAATTTCTTCTCTGAAGGATGACACAACACAGGTGGTTAATGGTCAAAGACTAAAACATTATATTTCTGGAGATTCTTATAATGAAGATGTGGATGTTATTCAAATGGTGACTCCAGAAGAATTTATCAGAATCCATACACCAGAAACTGCAGAGTTCGCCCTTGAATAGGTAAAAGTGGTGAAAACAGAAGGTTCGTGAAACCCCAATATTTTTATATTTTTGATGTTTTTAATACATAAGGGAAGTTACGAGACGAAACTGAAAAGGAAACAGAGCCCGGGGTGGACAAACCCACCCTGTAGCGCCGGCCCACTGGCGCTGGAGGGTGTTCCACCCTCGAACTCCGTCTCCGCTTTGTTTTCGTGTCAAAACCTTCCGTATGCATTGAAACTTTGTAATATATAACCCCCCGGGTTCCCCGAGGTTCTTGTATCGTGTTCTCGTCGTGTTTTCGTTTTCAATCTGTTTCTGTCAGGAAAATTCTCAAATTCGGAGCCTCATTGTCTTCCTCTGGATCACCCATGGAGGATTCCTCTGCGGATGTCCTCAACCCATACATGTATGATTTGAGGATTCATCCTAAAGAGTTGATCCTTAAAGAATGGAAGGTACAGATGAAATAAGTTCAAGGCCCTAAAGGAGAAGGCAGTCTGGAGGACAGGATGGAAGCGTTGGAACAAGAAGTTTTTAGGTACAAGAAGATGGCAGAACGCGAAGTGGATGTTATTCACAAGATAAGTTCAGAACTCATCACCAAGCATGAGGGAGAAGTTGCTGAGCTCCGAGAAGAGATCTTCTCACTCCGTCAGACCACCAATCAATTGCAAGCACAGCTCTATGACATACAAAATCAAAACTGTAAGTATGAGGCTAGATTTGATCGCATTAGCTCTGCTACTAGTTTCAGGATTGCAGAAACAAAGACATCCTTTTTGGATGGGGAACCATTGCCTTGGAAGTTTTATGATAACAAGAGAACACCACCACCAAGGGAGTAATTCGTCATCAGGTTTGGCATCCCCTTGGCTTGTTCCAAGCTTGGGGGAGTGCCGCGGTATCACCACCATTATCTTTTATCTTTTACCTTTTTAGTGGATTCATATTTGTGGTAGAGAGGTTATCTTATAGTTTGGTTTGCATATGGAAGTATCTCTCCTATAGTTGATTATCTATGTATCCCTTGGTGTGAGTGCCTTTATTGGAATATTAATGAGAAGTCTCATCTTTTACTTTTTGCACTTCTTATTTTAGTTTGCAATCTCTATTATATGATGGATCTTGTTGTCTAGTATTGGCACCACTTTGGGATCATCAAGTGGATCTAAATTGGTTTTGGCAAACCAGGTTCTAGTCAATGGCTTTAGTTTGAAATAAAAAGAAAGAAAGAAAAATCTTACAGGTATTTGGTATCATTTGTTTTCTTTCTTGTTGGCTCATAAGCTTAGAATTCTTTTTTTAAGATCCTTTTGTGTTTTCAAGGAAGATTGCATGTTTGGCTTTATTACTTGTATGTTTGCTTGTTTCTTTCAACTCTCTTGCTTGCTACTCAGCCTTGCTAGACAAAAACCTGTTTTGAGAAGGCATACTTCTCATGTTTCCAAAACCCTTTGAACCCAAAACCTTTTGCCACTTGTGTCCACCATATCTACCTAGTAGCTATTGTTATTCCAAGCAAATTCTCAAACTTCATCTACCTTTCAAATTAAAAAATATTTTTTATGTGAAAACTAGTTAGTAAGATCTCACGAACTTGATGGCACACTTTATTTACTTGCCCCTAATAGACTTGAAGCATTGTTGACATCGAAGTTGTATATGTTTGCATCTATATGTTGGGATTAGCAGAACCGTGCTGTCATGGGGAACGTTTTTAACATTGCACTTGTACCTTGTCGTACATAGTTGATATCGTGCTCTTTTGTCTATGGATGTTAACAGTGTGAAATAAAGAGGGGACTTGTAAGTCCATGGAGTTTGTATTCTATGTTAGAGAAACGCCTGGGCCCATGATTAATCATGGTGGAAACTTGCAGCATCACCATAGTGAGTCATCTATGAAGCATCCTTAATAAAAAAGCTATACACATAGTAAATAAAAAGATCGCTGAGATGCTCATTATCTGCTTGCCTTGTCATTTTGGTTATGAGAAAGCTCCTGTACCATGTGCAAGGGGTACCCCATTGGCGGTTCTCAATGATATGCAAATACTTACAATGACAAGAACTTACCTGGACCCAAAGTTGAGTATGCATGAGGAGTGGCCCTCATATTCAAGGGACATGAGATTGCCAACTTATATTTTGTCAAGCATATACTCCATCTTTGTTCACTTTAACCTTAATCATCTCAAGATGCTTATGATAGGGGCAATGAGGGCACAAAGCAAGTAAGTACCATAATCTTTTGGAAGCTCTTTATGACTTGTAATCCCTGCTACCCTCTAAGAAGGGACCTTTCTCCTAGTTACAAGTTTGAGTCAGTAAACCTACTTCCTCTCTATCTCTAGCAAGCTTTTGAGTTGTTGTGTTTCAAGCATTCATATGGTTATTTATTCAATCGTGTTCTTTATCTTCCTTGTTTGCACAAAACACTTATCTATTGAGTATTACTTTGAAAGCCGTTACTTGTGAAAAACCTTTTTGAGCAAAGAGTGCTCCTGTCTTGAAACTTGTACAAAAAGCTTTTTGTGAAACTTTTTGCCAGGTGTTCTTTCACCAAGAACAACTTTGCCAATTCCAATTATGATTTATCTTTATGCATCTCTATTGTGACTATTGTACTTGGTTGCAATCTAAGTTATATAATGGTAAGCTGCTTTCTTCTATGAGTTGTGCAATGGTAAGTGTGATGCTTCTTATTTGTATTCTTTTATCGACACTTCACTCCATAAACCTGTGGACATGTTTACTGAGCTCAGTATTCGCTTGGAGACAAGCGAAGTCTAAGCTTGGGGGAGTTGATACGCCCAATTTGCATCACCATTCTATATCATAATTTACCTCTATTCATTGATATTTGTCTTATTATGAGGTATTACTCATGGCTCTTCATCTGTTTATGCATGTTGGATGATTCCTGGAGGATGGACTGCCGGAGTCTAGATTCTAATGGAAAAGAAGGCGTTTCGGTGCAATTTCGTGAAGATCAGAAAAATACCAAAAATATATGGAAACATATTATTTCACCAGAAGACGAAGGAAGACAGAAGGAGGAGCGAAGGGGGCTGCAGGGGGCCCACACCCCCTAGGCGCGGGCCACCTAAGGTCGCGCCTGGGGTGGGTTTGGCCCATCTCCCCGGCCTCTGACTCTCCCCCTTCGCCTATAACTTCCCTTCGAAACCCTAAGCCTCGGGGAGCGACCACAGATAGATATTCGCCGCCTCTGGGGGCGGAAAACACCGAGAGAGAAAGATCGCTCTGGCAGACAGATTTCTGCCAGGGGAATTCCTTCCCAGAGAGGGGAGACTGTCGACATCAACATCATCATCAAGCTAGGCTTCATCGGGATCATCATCATCCACACCATCATCTCCACCAGCACCATCACCACCACTCTGTCTCGCTGTAACAATTGTGTTGGATATTGCTTTAGTTCTTAGGGGAAACTTTCCCGGTGTTAATTACTATTGTAGTTGATGCTTGTGAGTGGAACCGTTGGAATATTGTTTATGTTCAAATTGTTATCCATTACCATATCATCTCTGATCTTGATCCATATGATGTATTGTGAGTAGTTCGTTTAGTTCTCGAGGACATGGGAGAAGTCACGTTGTTAGTAGTGAATCTATGATGAGTTATTATTCAATGGTTTAATATTTAAGTTGTGGTGCTATTCTTCTAGTGGTGTCATGTGAAAGTCGACTACATGACACTTCACCATTTATGGGCCTAGGGGAATGCATTGTGTATTTGGCTACTAATTGTGGGGTTGCCGGAGTGACAGAAATCTGAACCCCCGTTAGGACACCTTTGCACAAGGGAGTCTAGGATCTCAGAGTTTAAGGCTGTGGTTAGATTTATATCTTAATTACTTTCCTATAGTTACGGATGTTTGCAGGGGGTTTAATCACAAGTATGTATTAGTCCTAGGAAGGGCGGTATGTTAGCACAGGTTCGCCCACACAACACTTACAAACACCAGAGAAGAGTACTCAACTATTTGAAGCGAAAGCACTTGACAGAATTCCCATGTGTCCTCAAGAACATTTGGTACTTATAAGTATTTCCACCGGCTTGTCCTTTGCTAAGAAAGGATTGGGCCACTTGCTCCGTTTGTTCGTTACTTCTGTTACTTGCTCTTTGTTTTGTTGCTTTGTCAGAAAACCACTAAAAATCTGTTTGCTAAGTATTCACAGGGATTTCCTGCTCCATACCACTGTCCAGCACCTTCTGCTCCTCATTGGGATCGACACTCCTATTTATCGAAAGTACTATGATACACCCCCTATACTTGTGGGTCATCAACGAATTACTCCTTCGGTGGTGGTGGTGTTCTTTTGATAAGCTCTTCAATAAGTTCCCTCAAATCCTCAATCTCGAAGGTTAGAGTTCGAATCAACTCCGAATTATGCTCAATGCGGTTCATGATCATGTCGGACCAAGAAACCCAGTCCTTGTTATTCTTTCCCCACTCTTCCTTCTTAGAGTGTTCCTATATGCATGGTTAGAACGAGGCAGATCCCAAACCGAGGGCAAGTTCCCTTTGGGCACCTGTTTGTATTTTTGCTCATGTATAAGAGTATGGAAGGGGTTCTTGGTGCGTGAAGGAGGTGACTATGGAGCGAGGATATGACGCGGGGTTTTCCCTCCTGTAGACATCCGTGCTTTCCTCCTAAGCTTGGTAGGGTTTGCCACCACTCCAATGCTTGCGATGGTAGCGCGGGTGTCCGGATGCTCGTCCTCCTCCATGTCTTCTTCATCCCCAATCAAGATCTCCTCCTCCTTGGGGTTTTGAGGATCATCTTCCTCGAGCTTCTTGCCTTTGTCATTGGCGGAGGCCATGGTGCTCTAAACTTGAGAAGATTTCCTGACAGAAACAGACCGAAACAAAAACACGACAAGAACACGATATACGAACCTCGGGGGATCCGGGGAGTTATATATTATGAAGTTTCAATGCACAAGGAAGGTACTGGTGCAAAAACGAGGCGGAGACGGAGCTCAGGGGGCTCACACCCCCTACAGGCGTGACCATTTGGGGGCCGTATGTAATAAAACACAACAAGAACACGATATACGAACCTCGGGGGATCCGGGGAGTTATATATTATGAAGTTTCAATGCACAAGGAAGGTACTGGTGCAAAAACGAGGCGGAGACGGAGCTCAGGGGGCTCACACACCCCTCTGTTTCGTCTTGTAACCTTCCGTATGTAATAAAAACATCAAAAATATAAAAAGATAGGGTTTTCACGAACCTTCAGTTTTCACCACTTTTACATATTCAAAGACGAACTCTGCAGATTCCTTTTCTCCTTCTCCTGGAAATTCCCTTCATACAAGGCCTTACACAAACCTCAATGGCAATATTAGTGTATGCAAAAACAATAAACCTTTAGGTACATAATTCAACTGAAATCCATCAAAACAAAAGCTATTGTAGCAACTCTTTTCCAAAAACCCAAAAGAATCTAAAAGGGAATCAATATAAGAGGCAAATGCAAATGAAGGCGGAAATCTGTCAAAACAGACCGGCAGGTAAAGATTGATTTTTTCGAAAACCTTCTGTTGATCAAATAAAAAAGTGCAAACCTAATGAAAGTTGGATAACAACTTGGAGAACAAGCATAGAAAAATACATCTCCATTCGAAGTACTGAGCTCCTTCACGAATTTTTATGATGCAGCACAAAAAATCTGTCCTAGGACAGCCACTTTTCACAACTCCTCTACTTCTCAAAAGTAGTTGACCTTGATACAAAAACCAAAACAAAAAGGATAAGGAGCGGTTATTACTGAGGAAATAACTTCCAAGACTCAACGAAACTATTGGGTTATCTCGCAAGAAGTACTTTTATTTAATGCCTTTAAGTTAGGCTTGAAAGTTTCAAAGATGCTCACATAGGGGATATATATTTGAAATGAAATAGAGCATCAAGAAGCAGATATCCAACACACTTGAGTCTAACCCACTTCCTATGCAAAGGAGTATCATGAGAAAACAAATTGTTGAAACAAAAAGCCACTAGCATAGGAAGACGAAACAAATGCAACTTCAAAGCTTTCAACATAAGACTGGGAAACTTAACATTATTGAGATGCATAAAATCATGTTTCCCTCTCTCATAATAACTTTCATTAGCACTTTGAATAAAGTTGACAATGTAACTGTCAAAGGAAACAACTTTATCATCAGAATGAGCATACTTACAATCATCAAAAAGAGGTCCAAGGTCATGAGCAAGTTGTTCCATCCTGAAATCTTCATTAGGCAAGTTATTTTCACAAGGAGCAAATTTGGAAAAATTAAACTCATAAGAATCTCCATCAAACTTAGTTAAAACTTTCTCCTTTTTACAATCTACAATAGCTCCACAAGTGTTCAAAAAGGTCTACCAAAGATAATAGGACAAGTTTTACTAGCTGCTGAATTAAGCACTAGAAAATCAGTAGGATAATTAATCTTATCGCAGAGAACCTCCACATCTCTTACAATACCAATAGGGCAAATGGTTTCCTTATTAGCAAGGTGAATAACCACATAAATGTCCTCAAGCTCACAAGGACCAATTTCATGCATAATTTCCCTGTAAAGCTCATAAGGAATAGCACTAGAACTAGCACCAATATCACATAAACCATAATAGCAATGATCACCAATTCTCACAGAAATCACATGGACACTAGCTTTTCTAGGATGAGAGACAATACTAGAAGCGTCTTCACAGAAGACAATGTGCTCATCCTCTATATTTTTAGTGACAAGATCTTTCACAATAGCTACCACAAGTTCAATATTTATTTGCTCATTAGGTTCCACAGTTTTGTTTATACTTTTCCTAATCACATTAGATATGATAGAGTGTTCCTTTACCTCAACGGGAAAAGGGATTTTCTCAACATAAGGTTCAGGCAAAATAGGATCAACGGTACAAACTTCAATGCTAGCAGGAACATGGGTAACAATGTCTTTATAAGGTGCATGGTACTTATTCCACTTCTTTTTGAGAATTTCTATGTAAGAGGCAAAGGCCTTAAAACAATTGGCAATACTTTGAGAATCAAGACCATACTCAGTACTAATATCACGGAAGTTATCAGTTCCCATAGAAGATTTAATGCATTCATAATCATAGTTTATACCTGACTTTCTTCCTTTGTCATTCTCACATGATTTAGTGTTCTCTTGAATACGTTCTAGGAGATCCCATTTAGCTTATTCCTTCATAAGTGTGAATGATCCAGCACAAGAAGCATCTAGTAAATCTTTATCATGAAGAGAAAGTCTAGCATAAAAGTTATTGATAATAATATTGTTAGGGAGTTCATGAATAGGACATTTAAGCATTAGTAACTTCAATCTCCCCCAAGCTTGAGCTGTACTCTCTCCATCACGAGGCCAAAAGTTATATATCAGATTCCTATCCTTATAGATCTCACTGGGAGGATAGAACTTAGAATAAAAGAGAGGCACTATTTCCTCCCATTCCATGGATTGTCCATTCTTCAGCAGCTTATACCATTCTTCAGCTCTTCCTTTCAAGGATATAGAGAGTAACTTCTTCTTCACCTGTTCAGTTGTGATACCTGCACACTTAAACAACCCACATGATTCATGGATAAAAAGCAAATGATCACCAGGATGGACAGTTCCATCCCCTAAATAATAATTATCCATAACACGATCAATAATACTTGTAGGTATCTTAAAAGGATCTATCTCAACAGGTGGTGGTTCATTTACTACCCTAACAGTGGTAGTAGTTTTCCCAAATAGAAAACCAAGTGGGTTATCCATATTGGAAACAAAGTAACAAACAGAAATAAAAAGCAATACTCATAGTAGAACTTTCCTTTACCAGTTCCACTCTTCAATAGCGCTTCACTCCCCGGCAATGGCGCCAGAAAATAGTCTTGCTGACCCACAAGTGTAGGGGGTGTATTGTAGTACTTTCAATAAATAGGAGTGTCGATCCCAACGAGGAGCAGAAGGTGTTGACTACTGGTATGGAGCAGGAAATCTTTGTAAATACTTAGCAAATGGATTTTTAGGGGTTTTCTGATAAAGCAAAGAAATAAAGTGCAAGTAAATAAAACAGCAAGTAATTGCAGCTGTGCTAATGGGAATTCTGTCAAGTGCTTTCGCAAAGGACAATCCGGTGGAAATACTTATGAGGACCAAACGTTCTCGAGGACACATGGGAATTCTATCAAGTGCTTTCGCTTCATATGGCCGAGTAGTCTTCTTTGGTTTTGTAAGTGTTGTGTGGGTGAACCTGTGCTAATGTACCGACCTTACTTGGACTAATACATACTTGTGATTAAACCCCTTGCAAGCATCTGCAACTACAAGAAAGCAATTAAGGTATAAACCTAACCACAGCCTTAAACTCTGAGATCCTACGCTCCCTTATGCAATGGTGTCCTAACGGGGGTTCAGGTTTCTGTCACTCTGGCAACCCCATAATTAGTATCCAAATACACAATGCATTCCCCTAGGCCCATAAATGGTGAAGTATCATGTAGTCGACGTTCACATGACACCACTAGAAGAATAGCACCACAACTTAAATACTAAACCATTGAATAATATATCAACACAAATCCACTAATAACAACATGACTTCTCCCATGTCCTCAAGAACTAAACGAACTACTCACGAGAAATCATATGGATCAAGATCAAAGATGATATGGTGATGAATAACAATCTGAAAATAAACAATAATCCAATGGTTCCACTCACAAGCATCAACTATAATAGTAATCAATACTGGGAAAGTTTCCCCTAATAACTATGCAAGTATTCAACACAATTATTTACAGCGGGATGGAGTGGTGATGATGGTGCTGGTGGAGATGATGGTGTGGATGATGATGATCCCGATGAAGTCTAGCTTGATGATGGTGTTGATGGCGATGATCTCCCCTCTCCGGGAAGGAATTTCCCCGGCGGAAATTTGTCTGCCGGAGAGCTCTTTCTCTCTCGGTGTTTTCCGCCCCGCAGAGGCAGCAGAATCTTTCTGTGGTCGCTCCCCGTGTATTAGGGTTTCGAGGAGAAGATATATGCGAGAGGGCGGAGCCGGAGGTAGACCAGGTGGGCCACACCCCTTGTAGGCGCGGCCTAGGGGTGGCCGCGCCTGGGGGTGTGGGCCCTCTGTGGCCCATCTCCGCCTCCCCTTTTGGCATTCTTCGTCTTTTGGGAAAATATGATTTTCCATAGTTTTTCTGGTATTTTTATGATCTTCACGAAATTGCATCAAAACACCTCTTTTTCCATCAGAATGCTGACTCCGGCAGTTCATCCTCTAAAAATCATCCAACATGCAAAAACAGATGAAAAGACGTAAGTATCACCTCTTAATAAGAAATATATTAATGAATAGAGGCAAATTATGATATAGAATGCTGATGCAAATTGGACGTATCTGTTCCGATCTTAGCGGTGCTGCTGATCTAGCCGGGTTTAGTTGATCCCAATGCCATCTTGGCATGGAAGATCGAGGCGTCCATGCGGCGCTGGCGGCAGGGTGGGCGGTGCTGGGTGGCCGGTGATATATCTTTGAGGTGGATGTGCACTGACCTGCCGGTGACTCCTCCTATGAAGGGCCAACGCGGGAGCTCCATGAGAGGAACTGATGCTTCTCGGTTGTGGTGATGAGGTACCAAGCTCCGAACGAAATCCGTGCCTTTTGGGGCTGATGACGGCGACACCTGAGGGCGTCGTTTCTTTTGAGGCGTCATCGAGCAGTTCCGACACCTCCCTCGCCCAGGGTCTCATGTAGATCGGGCGACGACGAATCCTTTTACGTCATACCTTCCGTGGAGGCGTCTTCTTGGGGGCTTGACTCTTGTTTGTTCCGTAGTACTTCTTGGATCTCAGTGTTGGCCACATAGGAGGCGTATTGCAGTGTAGATGTCGTGTTGGCCTCTCGAGTGGTATCGCGGTGGCTTGCTCAACAAGGATGTTCCTCGGGTGGCGCGAGCAAGCCTCCGGATGAGCAGCGGTGGGTTGGCTTCTTTGCTTGATGGCGGGCTGGTGAAAACTACACACTTGCATGTCTGTTGAGGTTGCTAGGAGGTAGCGGCTGCGCCGACGAAGTACCCCGGATTTGGGATGAGACCGGAGCACCAGCTAACCCTTTATTGGCTTGTGGGATTCAGAGAGAACGCATCTTGCGGTTAACAGGTTCTTGGTGATATCGACGATGCTAGAGTACTGCGACTTTTATCGGCATGGGATCTGTTTAGCAGAGGAGCTCACTTTGTGGCGTATTGGAGAAGCACTCGCACGTTTAGTCGTAGTCTTGTTTTAAGTGTTGGGTGTGTTAAACTTTATTATGCTTGTAAATATGGGTGTTTCGGTATTTTCTTAGTCTTGTAAATCAACCCCTTTTTCTATCAATGTATGGAAGACACGAGCTTTTGCTTTCTCGCAAAAAAATCTTTACGAAACAAGAAAAATCACTTGTGTGGAAATTAATCTTCAAGACATAAATATCAATATGAAAACAAGTCCGTCTTGTAGAACAAAGTTAGAACAGACGAGGCATGGAACTATGCTCTGTTCAGTTCATTATTCTGTTATATAATTCTCCACCAAAAGAACTCAGGACACACGGCGCAACCAAGTTCAAGCGTCGACGGCGCACTGGGGGTACTCGAGCAGCGGCACGTCCCCGGCGCCACCACCAGCAGCCGCCTCCGCGCCTAGCCCGACGATGGCGTCGCAGCGCACGTACAGGTCGCGCCACCCGGTCTGGAATGGGCCAGCCCTGTACCTGACCTGTCCCACGAGGACGAGCCTGAGCTGGACGCGCCGCGCCGCGCAGTCCGCGGACATGGCGCGCACGGCGTCCGCCGACACCGGCACGGGCGCGCCGCCGCCGAGGACGGGCGACAGCGCGACGTCGGACCCGCGCTCCTGGGCCAGGGCGGGGAGCTGCGCGGGCGGGGTGACCGCCTCGCCGCGGTACGACGCGTAGGCGACGAGCCCGTCGTAGAGCACGGCGGCGCGGTCGCTCGGGTTGTGTAGCAGCAGCGTGAACTGCAGCGTCGCGGAGACCGCGTTGGGCGCCGTTGGCGGTGGCCCCGGGTAGCTGTTGTTTGTGCCGCCGGCGGGAGTGGTGGTGCTCGCGAAGCGGTACACGGAGGCGCGCGCCACGCTGGCCTGCGGCTTCATGGGGCGGTAGACGAGGAAGAGGGCGAGCGCGAGGACGCCGGCGGTGGCGGCCGCGGCGAGGAGGTACGCAGCAAGGAGGCGGATGCCGCCGCCACCGCGGTGAAGTTCGCACTGGTACTTCTTGGAAGTCTCCATCGATCTGTCGGTGCGCCGACGTTCGGCACCTTGCTCGGAGGCTGGGAGCTTTATCGGCGTTTTGGCATGTACGCGTCGTCCGCCGCTGGTTTTGGGCTTTGGTGTTTCGTGCACAGCATCGCATGTTTTAGCTCTACGCGAGGTGCCTGGATCCTAGCACAAAAAGGCGGTGCAGCCGGTGGCTGCCCACGTCGCCGTTCACCCGGACGAAAGCAGGGGGACACGCACGCACGGCACGGCGGAAGTGCCACTCAGCGGCGCGCGCAGAAACGGGGACTCTGCTCGTCTGTTCGTCGGGGCCTGAACAGACTGACAGAGCAAGACTTCAAATAACTAGAAATCTGCACTGAACAAATGATGCAAAAAAAAAATGGATTTCAGCCAAGCTGTACTGAGCTTTGACAGAGAGTAGTCCTCAAATACGGATCGACAAATTCACGGCAACGAAAAACAATGACACCATTTTGCTGAGGCGTTGGACGTGTAGTGCAACAAGCCCACAACTGAGTCCATTGTAGCATGAAGAAAGCGCACAAAAGCTTACATCAGGGACAGAGAGTTACAGAGCTCCTCCGGAATAGATTCATACAGAGATATCTTAGTCCGAAACAAGATATGTTCTCTAATGCCTACCAACATATTCCACTATATGTACGAGGTCCAGGGCCTAATCTACAAGAAGTTAGCCTATACATATATAGAGCAAACTTGATCATACATTGTGTCCACTCTTTCAGAGAAAACCTGACACTGGTCGCCAGGATACTCGTAGGCGCAGGAAGCAGCCGGTTGTCATCCGCGGCGTCACCTAGCTTCCTTGTACGCCCTGATCTTGGCGAACAAACTGACCCTTGACGCGCGGCCGCTGCTCCGCAAGCAATTTCCTGCTCTGGTACCGTACCTGACCAAGAATGCAAGAATGTTAACCCCAGCTCCTAGTAGGTGAGAGTGAGACACACACACTGGATTCAAATGAAAAAGGTTAAGATAAGTTCTTGTGCCTACCTTCTTCTCAAAGCACCGTTCTTTCCTCTTGAGCCTGAACTTGTTCAGCGCGACTTCTCGCTGGCTCAGCTGAGGCAAACCCTCCATGCCCGAATTTTCAGGAACGCCATTGGACGCATTGCACGGTTCAGTAGGGGTGGTCATCAGGTTGGAAGAGCTGCCGCAGGCACTGCCACTGAGGGCGTTGCCGGAGTTGTTCAGCACAGCGCTGCTTCCGCTTTCGCCAGTCATAGGAGAAGGAGAAACATGCCGCGGGTTGTCTGAAGGAATTTCAACGTGCAGATGCTTTTCGTTTGCTTTCGGTGGTGCAGGTAGAACTTCTTGTCCCTGTGTGTTCTCAGTCTGCTGAGAGTCCATCTCCATTGGACCATTATGCTGCCACTTCTGCTGCGACGAGGTTGCTTGCGTAGATGCTTCTTGCGACATTAGAGTTTCCCTATTCCAGATTGGGGGACCTGACTGTGGATAGAGCAGGGGTGCCACGGGCGCACCACTCCAGAACGGCTGTCCATCGAACGTGAGGCCTGCAACAGGAACAGGGAATGGTACAACCCTGATAGGAGGTCGAGTTGCGTCGGCCCTGTCTTGGGAGGCAGCTGCTGAATCTCCATTTTTGTTTTCCAAATCTGCATGTCTTGCTGAGGTGCTACATGGCTGAGCATCACCAAAGTTACCAAAAGAGGATGCAGGCCTGTAGTTGTACCTGTGAACAAGAAATAATTTGAACTGTAAGAACTTTTTCTAGGCCAAAACAATAAGATTCGCATGTTCACTCTTATAGAACTGAGAAAAACAAGAAAAAGATGCATCAAGTTGCAGTAATAAAGGCACTGCAAGAAATTCCATGCCGTAAGTTTCTGGTATAACAATATTATTTCATTATTTTTTCCTATTATGCTTGGAAGAGCACAACCTCACGAACTAAATTAAACATGCTATGTAATACAGCAATGAAATGTTAGTGGCAAGCGTTTTTTTTTTCTGTCAAACTACGATTCGAACAAAAACGTCAGCTCAAACACAAGACTTGAGCTAAAAGCTTATAGCTGACTGTAGACGACAAAAGCACTGGTACCAGAACATACGAAACAGAAGGTGCACTTACAATGAAAATGCAGATGAAGTTGAGTGGTTCAGCGTTCTTCTATCATTTTTCTCATGGTCTTCTAAACTGCTATAGTCAGATCTTCTGAGAGAAAGCTCCAACTGATGTGCTGGGATGGAGAACCACTTATCAGCGTTTCCTTGAGAAGTTGTTCTCACAACATCCCCCTCCTGTGCATCAGGCTTTTGCTCATCATCAGTAATATGGACTACCTCAATATCTCTCGAAGATTTCTCAGAGTTATTATCATTAGGCCATGTCCGTCTCTTCGGTGATAAATCTCCTTTCCTTGGAATCGGGTTACTATTTCTAGTTGCTACAAGATCACAAACCCGTAAAATTAGTAAGTCACCAGCAAACAAATGACTACTAAGAAAAAGAAAACAACCGAAAATATTAGTACCTTGAGTGTTGGTTCCTCCAATTTCCTCAGCACTCTTGGGGTCAGCCGATGAATGTCTTCCTGTTATCTGCTTAAACTCCAAGAAACCGTTGGTTTGCTTACTCTCGGCCTCCAGTTCTGACCTTGTACAAGAGCTCTGCATGAGGGAGTCTCAGTATTTAGTCTATGCAGAGCAGCAGTAAGATATCTGAATTCAACACATTTATAAGTTCAGACGAAATTATATTAACTGCTGAAACTTACTTGAGCATCACTTTCTTGTTCACTGATTTCCTTATTTCTGCAGGCCACCACATTTTCGATCAAACGTTCAGCTTCTGTCACTTTAGTCTTTTTCTCGGGCCGTTCTGCGACATCTTCTTCTTGTTGCATATGCTGCACATCAAGGCCACCATTTGCCTATAAATTAATGTAAGAGAAAAAGTTTAGAGATACAGATACTGAAGCGCTGTGAAGAAAGCATGATTTAAGACAAATAAAAACTGCAGTCGAGCTAAAATGATACAAGTACGCAGCCTTACCAGCTGTTTTCTCCAAACATGCTGCCACAGGTTCCGTAACTCATTCTTTCTTATTGGCTTAACAAGAAAATCTGCTGCACCCTTGAGCATGCATTTGAAAACCATGCTAACTGCGTCATTTGAAGACATCACTGCATAGCCAGTAAAAATAACACCATTAGACCGAGTAGCAGCATTAGAAATTAAAAGCTTGAGAAAAAAGGAGATAATCCGAGAACATACTTATGACAGGGATATTCTTGCAAGCTTCATGTTCCATGATCGTGGAGAGTAGGAGGAACCCAGACATCAAAGGAAGCTCAACTTCAGTTAGAACAAGGTCTATTTTGAAAGATTTTTCTTTTAGTATTTCCCACGCCTTGACACCGTCAGAAGCTGCAGAAACTGTGAGAACAATACGACCCATAAGTCTGATGAAAAATGACAGTTATAGAACAAACTATGCTAAAATCTTGATATAAAACCACCAAAACAAACTTAAGAGGACAAAAATAATGAAAACGAATTTAAGATTAACTTTTCATATTTTGGTAGAAAACTTCCCATTTTCAACATGTTTCGAACTATGTTAAAAACCACTAACAAATTACTCCTACTAGTTATGTTCAGTTACTTTTGAACAGAATTCAGCACCAGATGCCACACAATTTCATGGGTCAAAGTGTTCAAGATATACTCCTAAAGAGAAATCAACAATACAGCAGATCTCCTCAGTGTAGATGGCAGCAGAGAAAATTTCCAATTAACTGCAGCAATACGTGAAAAAAAATCTACAGATTACGGGAGTTAACTACCAAGACCCCTGCTGCAAGCTGCACACCTGAACGAACTTATGAAAAACTTATCGTGTGGGAACTAGCAGGAGGCAGATCACAGGCCTTAGCAAGCGTTCTACCGTACCACCGTGCTACAAGGGCTGAACTCTGTAAACCCGGCAGCGCAGCTACTACTTCCCGATCTGATCCCAGAGTAATGAACATAAACGGCTCCCAGAGCTGGCAACTTTTTTTTCCCACCAGACAAAGTACCAAAACAGAGCACGAGTTCGATCCATCTCTAGAAGCCAGCCAAAAAAAAAAGCAATACTCCATTCCGCTTTCAATAACGCGATCCGTAGCAATGAGCCGCTCCTACTAATAACCCCGGAATTGTCCTTGATGGAAAAAAAAAAGTCGAACACGCAAATTCGACATGAGCAAACAGAGCCGGATCGGCGGGATGCGCACCGTGGTATCCGCACTTGCGGAGCAGCGCGGAGATGACGTGGCGCGTGGAGTCGTCTCCCTCGGCGAGGAGCACCTTGACGGGCATCATCGGCAGCGCCCGCCGCGCCTCCTCCCCGTCCTCCGCCAGGTTCACCGCCTCCCTCTCCTCTGCTCCTCCGCGTCGACCCATTCGGGGCGGCTCTGCTACCTCCTTCGCTTCGCCGGAGTCCGTTTGACTCGCTGAGGCCCAACCACCGCCTCTCTTCTCGTGCTGGTGCTGGAAGCTTCGAAACTGGACCGGGATCGCGAGATGGAAAAATGCCAGTGGCGACGGAGACGAATAATAAAACTAAGCGGGCGCAGGGGAGGAGTGCTATATAGAAGAACGTTCGACGTTGTTCTACGGACAGGTGGGCCGCGCGGCCGCGGGGCCCGCCGCGTCGGTGGGTGGTGGCTGGCGAGGCGGAGGAGGAGGGGGGCGTCGGGAGCAAAATATCTGCGGCCGCTCGACCGGCAGGCGGGGCCGCCACGTCACGCGGTACGCGGATCGGGCCTGGGTGACGTGGCGCGAGCCGGGCCAGTGGTTCGGCCAGCCCGCACACCGCGCGCGTGATGAGGGAGCGGATCGGATCAGCTCCCCCGCGCGATATTTTGCAGGCAGCGCAGGTGGAGCGGGGACACGTGGTAGGCTGGGAGGCGAAGGGGGGAGGATCTGCGGCTGGCGCGAGGGGCACGTGGTGGGTGGGCGGGCGCGCGCGCGCGCCGCGGATGGGTGGCTTTAAAATCGTGCGGCTGGGGAGGGGGAGGAGGAGGAGGGGTGGGCCCGGTGGCGCTGCGGTGCGCGAACGGGTTCGTGGGGCTGGCGTGCGGCGGTGCGGACTGGGTGGCTGGCGTGGCGCCTCGCCCGGGCCACGATAATATCTCCGGCCGCAAAAGTTTGGACTCTGGGCGCGCTTGGTAGTGATGGTTTATCGTGGGGGGTCAAAATGTAATTATCTCACCACCACCACCACCACCAGTAGTAGTAGGTGATTTGCCTTTTTGGTTGTAGCAGTAGTAGGAGGATGAAAATATCTGGGTGGCCCGGTTGGGAAGGAGCAGCGAGATATTTTCCCTAGTCTAGTGGCACCGTAGCTCGTACGCCCTCTGGATCGTGTTGGTGGTCTCGTGACCACCGTGGGCCGGCCTGGATAATGCGTACTTGTGGTGTGGCTACAAGATGTGGTCATCATCTTCACGGACGGCAAATGCTATGGTGCACTGGTCGTCCGCCCAGCCGATGAGGCCACAAATGCGGATCGAAAAATGTTGTTACGTGGAGCCTCCGTAAATCGTTCCCATGGCGGTCGTAGTAGCTAAAATGTGCTTATGGCCAGCGGGAATATGATCATATATACGGACTTGTCTCATATCGCATCGCTCCGCAGAAAAATCGATCGATCGATCGATCGTGTGTAAACATCAGCTCGGCACCCGGAGAGTAGGAACGCGAAATCACGATGAGCAAAGGCGACACGTACGTACGTACGTTCCCCTGCATTATTACACGCCTTGAACGCGAAAAAAAGGTTGGCGTGAACGGACGGCTGAGGGAAAAAAGAATGGGATGGACGGGGATTAATCGTCGGTCGGTCGGTCGGTCGCATCCACCACAGTCGTGTCCACACATCTACTTTTCTACTTTTCTGCCTGCGTTTCACGCACATCGAGCGTAGAAAATTGACAAAAGGAAAACGCTAGCTGAGGGAAAACTTGCGGACAAGCCGAACAATGCTTCCAGAGCGAGCTTGATCTCGAATGTGAATAAAAATATTCTTTCAGGCAGTCACGCACCACGAGCTAATCTAGCTAGCTCCAGCCAGAATAACGTACTAGTACTAGTAGCTGTAGTCCACCCACAATGATTACTCTAATCGCCTGCACAAAGCAGCTTAGTAGATATTTTCGTTCGAGTCGAGCGTGTTACGGTAGTACTAGTACTCCATTGGCGACCAAGAAAATGATGCATGGCAGGACAGATACCGGACGATCCATCGGGCCAAGTGGACGCCTCCGGTGTGTGTATCGTGGGCGAGGGGTCGCCATCGTCCGTCCTTCGAGATGGAAGAGGAGGGAGGAGCCACTTGTGGCGTGGAAATGGAACGGTTGCCGTTCCCGTTCCGTTTCTGATTCTCCCTCCGAAGATATCTCGCATGTATACGTGGCACGCACACAAATATCTCCCTCGCCGAAGCTGTGTAGTAGACGCACACCCGCGGTGGCCGCAAGCTCAAGTCTTGTTTTTTTTAATATATATATATATATAGGTAGAGGTGCTCATGTGCAGGTTCCATTCTATCTATCGATCTCGTGGCGGTGATGGGATTTGCAGGTGCGCGCGTGTCCGAGTTGAGATGAGATGAGATGCCGCTGTGCGTGAGATGATCATGGCGGTAATGGACGGATGCGACGGCATCGATCGCGTGGCCTGGCCATGGGCACGCCGTACACGTGTCGATCAAATGGCGGGTGCCTAGCTAGCTTGATTTGTGGATCTGCTTGGAGTACCTGCCATGCCAGCCACTGTGCGTGCGTGCATGTTTCTAAACAGAAGCGTGATGAAATGCTCCTGCGGCTAGCACCCAACTCAGTAATAGTACTGGGGTAGAGTATTAGTATTTTCCTTCTTCTCGATGATCTTAGCCATGGTCCAGGGCGCGATGGACCCAGGGCACTCTCTTTTTTTTCTCAGCGTTGCGATGGACCGACGGCCAAGCAAGCATGCATGCATGTGCACACCGTACGTCGGCGCCTGCAGAACCGCCGCGGCGCACGACCACGTATCGATCGTCGGCCCCTGTGCGCCGCGGGTCACCAGCTGCATGCTGCTGCTGAGGCCGCGCGGAGACCGACAGCAGGCAGCCACCAGCAGCCAGACGCCTCCTCCTCGCGGTGCGTACGTGGCCGGGCCAAGATATTTCCCCCGGTAGGCACACGGGCCCAGCGACACGACCGAGAAGCGCCAGATCTTTTCCCGCTCGATGCTGTGAGACCATCTTTCCTTTTTTTTTCCCCGGCGCGCGCTTTCGAACGTACTCTGTGGCCGGGATTGCACGAGGCGTCACCCCTCCCTCGCCTGCTGCCTTCCCCCTGATGAGGTGCGTCGTACCAAAGCCGGCCGGAGGATATCGATCGAACATTCCCGCCGACGATAATTCCGGGCGGGCGACGAGTAAACAAACTGGTGGTGGAACGAAACGAGAGCGAGGTGGAGCTGCGGCTGCCATCAGCTATAGCGCCAGCTCGCGCGCGCGACACCGTCCAAGGAAGCTTGGGCGACACGATTGTATAATTAAAATATCAGGGAAGTGCTCATCTTCGGCGAGACGCCACCTGCAGTTGCAGCGATCGGGAGCCAATGAAAATATCTTTGTCACCCACCCACGCCCACGGATCGATCGAGCTTATTGTTACAACTCACAAATTGCAGGCAGGCTCGTTTTCCACCTACACCGTTCTCCTGCCTCGGCAGTACGTAGCGGCACAGACCACCCTCAAATTTCTAGGGACCATTGTGATATATCTAAATAAAATCGAGACCATTAATATAGACCGAAGCGAATATATCAAAGTTGCTCTGGATCATGGTGACCGCATCCTGGCTCTAGGGTTTGTCCCCATGGCGCATGAGCTTCTCTGGCCAGAGTTCAGTGCGGTGGTGGCGATCACCACTTCCTCTAATAAGAAGGTCACGTTCTGCCTCGTACTCCTCGTCGTCTCTTGGCTCTCCCATCTCCCTCTGGCCGGCAGTGGTTGCGAGGGGACTGAGATGGTGGGCGCCCAGACGAGGGAAGTTGGTGGCGGCGGGAGGTTTTCCACTTGGGCGGGGTGTGCGCGCCGCCGGGTGGTCGTTGGCCTCGGTGGTGTTGCTCGTCCCTCTTCATCTGTCCGGCCATGGTGGCGAGGATATGGAGGAAGACTGGCTTTGGCGAGCGGACGGCTCCCTTATCCTTTGCGTAGCTAGTCTTCTTCGTGTTTGCCCTCCTTCCCCTCGGCCGACCATGGTGGCGAGGGAGAGGAGGAGTGCTTCTCGAGGTTCCTCGCTACGTGGAAAGGTGTTGGGGAGATCTTGAAGCTTCTACTCCCTGTGGCGGTTCCCAAGGGTCGGCTAGCCGTCGCCACGATCCCTTGTCAGAAGGCTGACCCCGCCACGCCCGGCAGCAACGCTGTCTGCCGGTGCTTTGTCTACCTCCATCGGAGGCCCTTCTTCGACCTCAGCGTGACCGTTCGTGCTGCATCTCAGCCAAGTGGTTTTGTCCCCGGCCTGGAATGCGGTGGTCGCGTCTATAGGTTGCCCGTTGCCGGCGTGCTTGTACTTGATCGTGGTTTTGCGTTCTCCTCTAGGGTGTTTTGTGTAATAGTGCAGGTCCTGGTTGTTCTTTCTTTTTCTGTTTGAGACCTTTTTGTTATTGTACACCCACCGCCGATGAAATGAAGCTTCCGGTCCTTCGGGATCTTTTTGTTAAAAAAAACTTGCTTTTCGGCGCTTCGGTCGCCATCATGGTTTTTTTCCCCCGATATTGCGAGGGGTAGAACTGTGTGTGGACGAGGCTGGAGCTCGCACGTACGGGATATTTTCTAGCATGGCAGCTCTCCTTTTTCACCGCATCGATCGTTCGCGCCACGCGTTTCGGTGGCCTGGCTCGTCCGGGCCGTCGCCGTCTCGACGGAAGCAAAAGCGCCGAGGGAGCTGGTAAAGATTAACGGGACAGTGCACTGCGTTTTCCTCTAGGAGACGCCACTTGCAAACAGAATATCTCGGTCGTGCGTGCCGTTCCACGGCTCGGAGTTGAGCTGCATCATGCGGTTGGCGTGCATGTTGTACGTAGTACGTTCAGAAAAATATCTTCCAGTTCCGGGTTGCCCCATGGTAAATTTCACAATGGGTGGCAGTTGTTTGGTACGCTGTCGGCTTTCGCTTGATCCTGTGCGTGTGGTCAGCAACGCGGATTTTCTCCAGCGCTTAGTGCGCCCAGCAGTTATCTATAACCGTCTATTGAGATTGGTGATATCACTAGTGGAGAACCGGCCTATAGTGCCACCCGTAGCTTTTGTCTCAGTTTGGAAACATGGACTAACCATACGGGACTAATGGCCACCCCATTAGTCCCGGCCTGGTTAGGGCACTTTTTCTGCCGCGTTAGAGAATTTATTTTATTATTTTATTTATTTCTTTTTTATTAAAATAATTTTTTTATATATTTCTACGCTACTATATATACCGTATACGTTCGTGTATATATAAGATAACTTGTCTTACGATCGAGCATACAAATATATACAATTTTGATACTTACATGGATATCACAATTACCGGGGCTAGAGCCCGTCCATTCGATTACATGGAGATTAGTAGCCTATTTACACTATATTTTCCGGCGTCGTCTACCATCTCTTTCAACAAAAATCCCGCCAGTTCTTCTGCAATTACTAGTACACATTGCTCTGGTAGGAGATGATCCCGAGATCAATATGACTATCAATCATGATAACCAAAAGTGACGGTAATAAAATAATATTATGAATGTATTGCTTACGTTGACTATATAATCTTTGTATTTTTTGCCAAATCTGTCAAAATCTGAAAACTTTAATCGAATCTGACCCCTCCTCAAAACTAATTCAAAATCTGACCCCTGGGTCGGCGCATTTTAAATGGAGCCGAAGTTGTACAGATCGACGCTATGATCGAACGAGGTGTTTTTGGGAACGATGCCTTGGAGCTCGGCTTGGTTGCGTGTTATATAGCACGGAAGGTTACAACGTACGGAGAGAAATAGGGAGATCGATCTCATCTCTTATCTACAAGATTAAATCGTCTCCTAATATCTCTCACGATAACAACAAGAGGTTAAGTCTACCTGGACTCTAGATATGTTACAATTGTTGTTACCATGACACATATATTTTGTACGCTAACACTCCTCCTCAATCACAGCCTACGTGAGGTTGAGATTATGCTTGAATTTCTCAAACTACCGAGCTGGTAATGCTTTTGTAAAGCCATCTGCCACCTGATCTTTAGAGGAAATGAATCTGATCTCTAGCTATTTACTTTCTACTCTTTCTCTTACAAAGTGAAAATCAATCTCAATGTGTTTTGTTTTTGCATGAAATATAGGTTTAGCAGAAAGATAGGTTGCACCCATATTGTCACACCATAAACATGATCTCTGATCCTTGTTGATTCCAAGTTCTCCCAAAAGAGACTCTATCCAAATGATTTCTGTTGTAGCATTAGCTAGATATTTGTATTCTCCTCAGTGCTTGACCTGGACACAGTTGCCTGTTTTATAGCATTCCAAGAAATAAGGTTAGGTCCAAATTATACAGCAAATCCCCCCTGTTGATCTCCTGTCATCAACAAACCCTGCCTAATCAGCATCTAAAAAAGGCACTTACTAAAGTATATGGAGATCTTCTGAAGGTTGGTCTAGTACTAATTGTTACACTGACATACCTCAGAATCCTTTTTACAGCTATCCAATGAATAGTAGTAGGGGCATGAAGATATTGGCATACATTGTTGACCGAGAAAGCAATATTTGGCCTTGTAAGCGTCAGGTCCTAGAAGTTCTCCTTGTGTGACTGAAAGCTTATCTGATGTTGAGAGTAGTGTTGGTAGTGTTTTGCATTTTCTCAACCCAACTCTGTCAAGCAAATCTAAAGCATTTTTTTCTTGGATTAGAGTAATGCCTTGATTAAACTTCTTTACCTCAATTCCCAAGAAGAAGTGTAAGACACCAAGATCCTTTAGTGCAAATTTCCCGTGTTTGCACGCGTTCGGTGAACAGTAGTTGCAGGTTGGGAAATTGGAGCAGTGGCTGCAGAAGATCCATCTGCAGCCAACCTGGACCCAGATCCTATGCTAGATCCGCTCGGGCCCGCGCTGTCTTCATCAGCACCATTGCTTGATGCGCTTGGTTTGCTGGAGGCGGACGATTGGCGCGCGACAGGACTCCGCGTTCGTGCTGGTGACGTGGCTACGCTGATGACTGCAAGTGCACATATATTTTGTAGCTAGTTTTAAAATAAAGATATCGATCCCTCAGGGAGAAGGAGTCTGAAGTCTAATAACTTTTGAAATGAATACTAAAATAGAAATGCTAAATAAAATTCTAAGTAACAAGATAAAAAGCGAGTGTTGTGTAAAAATGTGTTTTAGGGTTTTTGGTATAAGAGAACAATAAGTAAAGTAAACAAAAATGAATACAGAAAATAAGTATCGTGTATGTAAAAAGAGATTTGAAAC
The DNA here is from genome assembly GCA_023614405.1 of Avena insularis. NCBI lineage: Eukaryota > Viridiplantae > Streptophyta > Magnoliopsida > Poales > Poaceae > Avena > Avena insularis. The sequence continues at coordinate 393,068,556 of CM042693.1, read as the reverse complement.
TGCAATGGGAAAAAGCGTTCTCAGAAAGTAGCGGATACATCTCTAACATTTATAAAAAGTTTAAGGTAAAGATTATTATCATGAACATTCTCAACTATGTATGTGTGGGAGGAACTCCGTATTTGGACAAATAGGCAGTAACCACTACTCATATCATCCTCATAACCACAACAGACAACAATCAACATCAATTGAATTACCGTGCTATCAAGGGACTTGATCCCTTAGGACGTATCCCATGGCATGAATAGAGTTTTGTGAGTTTTTTCGATTCCCAAGTTGATACGTAAGGAGTGCCAACAATTTATAAGTGCTAACACATCTCCGTCTACCAACAAGTAGTTCCCTCCATCAAGTCTCCAAAAGAGGCAAATATTGAGCGGTCGACTTCTCCCAACATCAAGATGAAGATAATCTAACAGATGATCACAGCGATATATCATAATAAACTTTATCTTATTTCAATCTCATGCTAGGGTTTCTCCATCTCCCCAAAAACTAATGATCTACTCAAACATGGAGGCAATCAACATCATGACAAAGACAATAAAATCTATCATAGATGAATAGTACTTGTATAAATCCACAACAAGTACGGAAATTACAACAAGATCTAAACAAGATGTAGATGGGATGGATGGAAATGGTGGTGATGCAGTGGTTGATGATGAAGATCGATGCCTTAGCCTCCCGGATCTGCGTAGGGCGAAAATGGATCCCTGGTGGATGAGTTCCTGCTCCAGATCCCTTCCGAAGGTGAGATTTCGGTGATTTCTAGATGTTCTGTATGTCATATCCCTGATCCAGTTGCACAGGATGAAACTATTTGAGGAGGCGGTGTCGACGCCAACTATACGGTCAGAAAATTTATTCCGCCGTATAGTTGGTCGTTAAACCTTCTGTGTCCTCCAATCGCTTCGGGTCTTCTTCTAGTATTATTGCTATTTACCAATTTGGCGATTTACATTGTTTTGGCTCCTTTTCACTCTAATATGACAGGTACAAAAATTATGTCTATCGTATCCATCATCTGACCCGATCTTGGTGAAAAAAACAAAAATGGTACGCAGCGGTTATTACAATCGATCCATCGATCTCGCGGCGGCAGAGCCGGCTCTGGCCCATGGCAACCTTGTGCCTTGGCCAAGAGCCCATGCTGGCGGGGAGCTCATAATTTGTCTAAACTATATACCGTACACCTCTTTGGAAAAAAATCCAGCCCAGGAAGCCCGTCCTAGCGGAGACGGACGACTCGCGGGCAAAACGGACATACGATCGACGCCCGGTTGCCTCTTGGACTCCTTTGTCGGTTCCCAATCGATCTGACCCCTAACTCCTCGTTGGCAAATCGGCAATTCGGCAGGTGGCAATTTCGCGACGAGCTGATGACCCGACACCTGACCTGAAGCGATCCTGCTCGCATGCGGCCGCGCGCGGTACCGGTGCGCCCTTGCCCCTTGCTCGCCCGCTGACTCGTGAGAAGCTGTACTGCGTGCGTGCGGTATTCGGCTGTACCTGGTATATCCTAATCACTAATCACTTAATCTCCTCTCTATCTGTTGCAATCGCTAGGTTATCTAGCTAGCTTCTACGGAGTATTAGTTTGGCTTCACCGACCGTGTAGGAGCATCCATTTGTTGGATAAAAAGCTAGCTAGTTTGATTAATTGTAACATAATGTAAAAGTGTTAAGGTTCTATCTTTAACTTTTTATGTAATGTATTTTAGATGAAATGACGTGTAAACATAAGTCTCGCGCTGCAAAAAGAAATAAAAGAAAGCAGGAGCTTGAACTTATTGAATCATAAAAAGGTGTTTTAAGAAGGTATTTTTCGGCATCAAGTAGTGTTGATGTCAATGATGATATTAATATTTTTCTCTAAAAACTTGGTCAAACTTTACGTAGTTCTACATAGATTAAATGGCTTGGCTACATGTTGTATCGAGAAAGATATATTGGATAAACTTTACGTAGTTCTACATGTTACAAGATAGATTGAATGACTTGGATACATGTTGCATTGGGAAAGATATATTGGATACAATTGATCTTGGGATTGTACTCAATGATTTTGCATCTAGAAATGCTCGAATAAGCTTTTTTGTGAAGCATTAAAGCATTATTGTCAATTGACGCATTGAAATTATTTTTTATTTGAGGTAATCAAAGTAGTAGCAATACTTCTTGTCTACTTGTTATATTTCGAGATTAAGAATATGTGATTGGATTTAAACTGTGTTAATAGTTTGTAGGTGAAATAGATACATATAATATGTATTTCTAGATATGTATATAATATATTAGCTTAGGGGCCCATGCCTCAACTTTGCACAAGGGCCATGTAAAACATAGAGTCGGCCATGCGCGGCGGATTTGCAGGTGCACGCGTGTGGCTACTGGGTATTGGCCGAGTTTTTTTTTTTGGCCGAGTTGAGATCATGAGATGCCGCTATGTCATAGCCCAGGGACATGACTGGCCGTAGGGATGCAGAGGTGAGATAATCGGGAAAAGTGGGATACCATTTTTAGATTAGTATACTAACTCTAATTTAGGTGGAATAAGTGAGACAATATTAAATCTAGTTTATCCCATTTGTCTCACTTAATTTTGAGTTAGCCTAGTAGTTTAAAATTGACATCTCGTTTATCTCAATTGTACCACTTCTGCATCCGGCCGCGCGTAAACCTGTCGTCGATCAAGATCAAATGGCGGGCGGCCGCGCGTAAACCTGTCGTCGATCAAGATCAAATGGCGGGTGGCTACCTAGCTTGATTTGTGGATTCGCTTGCATTGGGTACCTGCCAGCCACTGTGCGTGCATGTTTCGGTACAGAAGCAGAATAATGCTCCTGCAGGCTGCAGCTAGCACCAAACTCAGTAGTAATACTGGAGTATTATTTTCCTTCTTCAGCCATCTTAGAGTATGTGCAGCGTGGGGAAAATATAGGTGTCTAAGGTTTTTAGAGTTGAGTCTAAACGGTGGACAAGATGTGTCTAGGAAGAAAAATCTAAGAGTTGAGTCTAGTACTAGTATCACCTTTAAGAGAATAAAAAGATGCAGCGGCCCACTCGTCAGTCTCATAGCAACATGACACAAACAGTGTACATACTTGTGAGTAGAAAAATATTTTTTTCTTAGAACCATGGCTCCTATCACGAAAGCTAATCGCTACAGCATTTTTTCTGCTAGCATTCTGACGCACTGGTCAGCTTTATGGTAGACTCGGTATACATGCTCTTAGAGCAAGTACAATAGCTTCTAATCAGCAGACTATAAACTAGTCCATGTCATCAAAATCTGAGCTAGAGGAAAGAGAAGTAAAAAGAGAGACATAAACGGGCGCTTGGTTAGTCGCCAGGCGATATTACAAAAAACGATGGCTACAACTTGCATGCAGTCTGATATGAGCGGCAGAAAGAGGCGCATGCAATGCTTTTTGTACCGCTGACCAATCTCTACACAGGCTAGCATTAAATATTTTAGTCCAATAGAACCAGCTTATAGCCTTAGCTACAGGGCCGGTCCTGAGATTTCAGGGCCACAGGACGAAACTAAAATTTTGGGCCTCCTTTCGAATTTTTTTGATATACAAGAATGAAATGATGAAGAATAAATACTTCAACTATACCCATTTGCAATATTCATATAAAAATGACAATGTTTACCTTCAAAAATTCTCCGTGTATTCCTAAAAGCGAAGTCGGTGATAATAAAATCAATATCAATCTCGTCCAATAACTTCTCGATGCCGGATCATAAATAACCACACTAATTGGTTCCTCATCAACACTAGCAAATTTTGTAGGAGATGGATCAAATGCGATATCATGATCACTTATATTGTTGTTATTACCCGCGTTGATGTCATCGTTCTCCTCTGTACCGATATCATCCTCTAGATCAATATTACTATGTTACTCAGCAAGAACTACTACCTCCCTTTCGGTTTACAAGTCTTGCGTACTTCTATGTCACCAAATTGAGCAACTTAGTATCAGGTATATATTATAAAATGTATATCATCAAAAACTTTAGCCTTTATATTTTACTTTTCTTAGCACCGGAATAAGGTGCCATAACCAATTAACTACACTAAAGATATAAAGAAGAACAACTATCAGAACAAAAATTAGGGGCAACGTTAGACTGTAGAAGACTAAGATCATACATTCAGAATTCGAACCTATAGACACTGAACGGCCAAAGCGAGACGAGAGATAGGCCACAGACAGAGGCAGAGGGCGAGGGGGCGATAGGCGACGATCAGCCGATAGGTGGCAGCTTGCTGCTTTCCGCGTGCGAACCTTCCTACAATCGACAACACAGTGTTGAGTCGAGGTTGAGGCAGGAACCGGGGTGCAGCGTGCCTTCATACGATACAATCAAAGAGGATAGCTGATCTAATCGCAGGTTAGGTACGTGATGCCATGATGGACTCCAAATTTAAAACGTATGTGTATGTCCAGCAAAGTAGAGCGCTTAATCTAGCCTAATAGAAAACTCAAAATTGCTAAAAAAAATATCTTTTTTAAGATCTATTATAGCATATATATGTAGCACATATCTGGGAAGGGCCCCCAAAATTTTAGGCCCGGGGGGGGGGCCCCTCCGGGCCCCCCCCCCCCCCCCCAAGGGCCGGCCCTGCTTAGCTATTGTATGCATATTTACTAAGAAGGACTTCAGCTGACATGGCAGAAGCTTATGGCCCGCATCCGGCGTTGTTATTGTTCTTGCTCTTAGCCAACCTCCTCTTCACATAGCATAGCGGCCAGCATAAACCCCACACGTTGGCGTGACCAAAACCCACACGTTGGCGTGTTACAGCTTTAGCTTTACGTACGTCCGACTCTTGGGTTTACTGATCTTTTTGGCTAGCTCGACCCTTGTTGCTTTTTGGCCTTTCCGTCGCCGGTCGGTGGCTCGATGAGATTAATGACCAGCACTCTTTTTTTTTCCCGACGTTGCGTGGAGCAGTAGTGCGTGTGGACGAGGCCGAGCCGGAGCGCGCGCGCTGGACACAGACGGCCGAGCATGTGCACAACACCGTCAGCGCTTGCAGAATCGCCGCGCGCGACGGGCCGACGACGGCGACCGCACGACGTATCGTCGGCCACAGTCCGCAGAGATCGACAGCAGGCAGGCAGCCACCAGCCGCGGGTCACCAGCTGCGTACGTGGCCGGGCGAAGATATTATCCCGGGCACGAGATCTTTTCCCGCTCGATGCTGTGACAATCTTTCTTTCTTTCTTTTTTTCCCGGCGCGCGCTTTCGAACGTACTTGGTGGCCGGGATTGCACGACCCGTCACCATCCCTCGCCTCCTGCCTTCTCTTGTGGACCTTGGAGCAGCGCGCGGAGGTGCGTACCTCGAACCGAATGAAGCCGGATATATCGAACATTCCAGCCGGCGATAATTCCGGGAGAGGAGTAATTGAACAAACTGGTGGTGGAACGAAACGAGAGGTGGAGCTGCGGCGGCCATCTGCTAGCGCCACACCGTCCCTGCTCCACTCCCGTTCAAGGAAGCTTGGGCGACAAGACTGTGTGTAATAAAAATACGTGTTAAATCCATCATTAGTCATTAACCTTACTTAGTAAAGTTAATATGGTCATTGTATAACGAGAATACAAGTTTACGATCATCGAAGACACGTCGGAGTGTCACTCACGGTCAACCGCTCGCGACGTAGCGATGTATTTGATGACGGACACACCGACATGCCATGTTGTTTTTCAGAAAGGCCCCTCAAAAAAATACATCAACACGTATCGGGTGAACGCCTCTTTCTCTAGCAAGCTTCCATCCGTCTGCCTCCCCTGCTCCTACGCGTGCCTCTTTCTCTAGAAAGCTTCCATCCGTCTACCATGGAGGCTGGCATCATGGAACGCCTCATTCTCTAGCAAGCTTCCATCCGGGGGAAGGAGGTTGTCTGCCTCCCCTGCTTCAAGGGCCGTCTACCCCCTGCTCCTACACGTGCGGCTTCCATCCGTCGTCGATGCGGATAGACAACAACACGCGCGAGGAGAGCATGCGCGTCCAAAACACCATGGCCATGGCGAGCTTGCCGCTGGAACCTCGTCCCTGCCCACGACATCCCCAAGCAGATCAGCAGCACCTCGTTCAACAAGATGTCGGCCTCTGGTACGTCTATAACGTATTTATAATTTTTGATGGTTTTATGCTATTATTATGCTTTTGGCACATCTTTTTATATAAAGTTCATGAGTTATTTGGACTAACTTACTAATAGTTTCAAAAGTGCACAATGTTCTTGTTTTACACTTTGATGTGTAGGAATTATCAAGGATACAAGTGAAATCCTTGTTGGAGTCAAATTGGGATTTTTCAGAAATCTGTCTCCGAACTCTTTTTGAAGATGGTCACGTTTCGGGTCAAAGACGGCGTCAAACGGAAAACTCTTCAACTACAAAGGTAGGAAAATTTGCCACAATCGTTCTAGACATAAAATTTAGCTGATTTCGAGTCCGGACGGGCCCGCTAGGCCCGATTTACTGTAGCCTAAGATGGGGTGACGGGAATCCGAGAAGCTATATAAAGGAAGGAAACCTAATTCGTGGGAGACACCTCACCCACGAATTTGCAGCCACCAAAGCCACGTTTTTGCCTCCCCATGAATCCCATCTCAATGGGGGAGGGCTCCCAAGAATCCATGAAGGAAGGGGGCTAAGGGGCGGTGCTCCCCCACGATACTGGCAGCGGTGAAGGAGTCCCCCGCGCCGCCGCCCTCTTCACCATCTTCACCTCCATCTTCATCACCTAATCCTCCTAGTATGCAGTGGTTCATCCTCCCACACACCTCTGTACCATACTATGTAAACATGGTGTTTGATGCAATAAGTTATAATCATATGATCTATGTCATGTTTGTGTAGTTTCTTTGTTCTTAGATTGAATGGTTGAACGTCTTTGGTTTACTAGAGTTGTATGTTGATATGGTACAGTCCTTTGGTGTCCATTATATTTATGTGCGCTTGGATTAAACATCATAGGGTTTGTAGTATGTGTAAGAGGAAGGGGCGAGTTTTGCTGGAGTGACAGAAACCTAAGGACGCGAACTGTAACGTTGCATGTATAGGAGTAAGAGGATCATTAACTTAAGGCTATGGTTGGGGAACCTTACTACATTGTTAGTAGTTATAGATGTTTGCTAACAATCCAATCATATAGTATATGTAATTCCAAGCAGTGAAGCGCATGTATATTTAGCCTCTTCCACATGGAGATACTACATCAAAGACAATGAACCCGATTTATTCGTCAATTAAACTTGGACAAAGACACCACAATTACCACCAATATTCCACACTCATGGTTCCGTTAGTTTAGTATATTTTATTGCTGCAGCAACTAGTTTTACTTTCTTGTTATTTATTATCTTGCAAAGCTTTCTCTAGTACTTGTTTTGTTGTTCTAGTTTTATTTCCTAGATAATACAAACGTTTAGTGTGCGTAGAGTTGTATCAGTGGTTGATAGAACTTAAAAAAATATTTATCCTACCTTTAGCTCCTCGTTGGTTTCGACACTCTTACTTATCAAAAAATCTACACACGATCCCCTATACTTGTGGGATATCAAGACCTTTTCTAGCGCCATTGCCGAGGAGCAATAGCGTGTGGGTGAATATTCGTGTGTGCACTTGTTTGCTTTATCACTAAGTAGATTTTACTTTCAGTATTAAGTTGGTCTCTATCTTAGTATGGATAGGGATTGCGAATTACAAAAAAATAGTTGTACTTGTTACCTAAAAACGTTTTCAAAAAGTAAACTGATTGGAAAGATGAGTAATGGTTAAGTAGGGGTCGATCTTAAACACTTGTGTTCATGCCTATTAAACCAAAACAAATCTTCTCATGAAAGCTTTTCAACTAAAGGAAGGCACCATTAAATATCAATTCCCATTCAAAAAAGGTATAGAATACCTTTTGTCTCTCCTATTAAAACAAAAATTGCTCTTAATGCTTCTTTATTTGAAAATACCTGAATCTTGCTTCTTGTGCCTAACTTAAAGGCGTTAAAGAAAAGTACTTCTTGGGAGATAACCTAATAGTTTTATTGAGACTTGGAAGTTATTACTTCTATAATAACCTCTCCTTTTACTTTTTATTTGTTTTTTGTGCCAAGAATAACCTCTAATGAGAGGGAAGTAAGATTTGGGGAGTTGTTATCCCGAAATAGATTTTTTTGCTCCACTATAAAAATTCAAAAACAATCTCTATAAGTTGGATTGAGCTGTAATTTTCTGAATAAATTCCCCAGGTTGTTAGCTAAATTTCGTTAGTTTAACACTTTTTGATTTGAGCAACAGAAGGTCTTCGAAAAATTTAGTTTCTAGATGCTATTCTGTTTTTGACAGATTTCTGTCATTATTTGCATTTGCTTCTTATTGATTCCTTTTTGGGTTCTTTTTTGTAAATTGAACTTTTTTAGGGAATTGCTATAGTAGCTTGTGTCTTTAGTGAAAATTTTGCTGTTTTGAAACTAAACCCAAAGGTCTTGTGTTTTGAATATGCTAATGTTGCTAATAAAGATTGTGTAAAGTTGTGTATGAAGGAAAATTTTCAGGTGTAAGGAAAGAATGATGTAATGAGATGAAGAATGGACAAAAGCTAAAGCTTAGGTATGCCACACCGTGTCATCCCAAGAAATATTCAAGAGGTACAAGCATCAAAGTTTGGGATGACCAAGACATTCCCTTCTTTATCAATAAAAATCTCAGGTCTTTCTAGACAATTCGTTTTTATTGTTTTATGCACTGGTGTGTTGTTCTTGGAGCGTCTTAGTTTTTGTTTTTGGTTTTTGTTTGCTTAGTTTGCTTAAATAAAGTTGTTGGACCCCCTTTTCGATGTGTTGTTTCAAATAAGTTGATTGGATTGGAGAAGGAGTAGGAAGCTTCATGTTTATAAGTGGTACAAAAGTAGTTTGTTTTGGCCGTGGTCTAGACCTTATCATGTCATGTTCGATATTGTTTTGACCCTATACTCAGTGGTTATTTTTGTAGCATGACTTATTCCAAACAACTGGGATTGCTTAATGTGCCTTAAAAGAATCATCCGTTATTTTAGCATACAAAAGCATAATATTGTGGTATTCTCCTTTAATGCTTTGTTTGGTTTGAGTTGGTACATGATCACACCATGTTATGACTATGAACTGGTCACCATAGCCTCTATGATCATTTAGTTTTTGACTTATGGTACCACTTTATGCTTTGATTAGTAATGTTTTGTCGCTTTGCATGATTATGGCCATTATTGCTCTCTTAGTTGGTCGCTCTCAGTCTTTTGCTAACCTCCACTTGTATTGAAATCTAGTTTCTATATATAAAAATCTGAAGTATTACATGCAGGTTCCTTCTATCTATCAAATTGCAACATCGAAACAGCAGGTTGCGAACAAGGCAAGCACCAAAAACAGAACATCTGCATTCCATCTAGTATGCTGCATTGAACTGGTTATGAATGACTCTATCTAATTAGAAAGTAAGGCATGTGTAAAACAATGATTTTACATCAACTTGTTTATAACAATAGATCTAGTTTTGCGTGGAACTTACTTTTCGGCTTATCCATATATCCTAGAACTTGTTCGCTGAAGACACACCGGCCTGCACATAGTATGTTTGAAAAACTAGATGAGAGAAATTATTTAGTAGCCAGGTTGCGTATAGTGATGGGCTTGTGTAGTATAAAAGTAATTTCCCCTTATCTAATTTTGCAACATTTATTAAATTACTTTGCAAAGTTCTTGTAGCATAGAAGTAACTTTCTCTTTGTCTACTTGTAGAACAATAACCTGTGATACCAAAGGGGTCTGAGTGGTAGTTTGGGGAATTGATCTTAACCCGAACAAGGGTTTGAGAACGATGCATCCTAGCTGGCATAAAGCAAAAAAGTTACGCCTGCAGACTATCCCATTTATGGGAGAAAAATAGATGGAATCCCCATCCTTTTTTTGCGAAAGGATGAAATCCGCATCTAAGACAAAAATAGGTAGTAAAAGGACATAACTCCCATCTAAACTCCTATCTAAAATACACCTGCAGAACCTCCCATCTAAAATGACACAAATAAAACCATACCATCATTTACATCTATAAAAAATAGCCAGGATATAACACAATTACTCACATCTAAAATAGCCAGGATCTAATGCAGGAAGAAAAACTCAACATATAAATTCGTATTTTAATTATGAACATGAATAAAATATAAAAATAAAACCAACTCACATTAGTTGCTGATAATGAGTTACCCCGACCAGAAATAACAGCAGAATCAGATCATTCCCCCCAGAAATAACAGAAAAAGTCAAATATGGGCTTCTGATCTAATTTATATATAGTCAAAGTCTCAAAAAAGAAAACTAAAGGATGTGTCCAGAATATCACATGTTTTATAAGTACACTAAAAAATATATACAATTATGGTTGTTCATGTATTTTCCAGTCTTTTTCGACAAGACAACTGCCATAAGAAGCTTAAACATTTACCGAACAGACTATTTATCTAATCAAAAACACCTAGCACCATCAATTGAGTACAAAAATTTCCCATGCTTTCAGTTCTAACAATCAACTAACCTTGTTGACAATCCAAAAGCGGTGACATGATAACTTTCCAAAAGAACAACTCCACACAGCCCTTGCACGATGGAACAAATATGGTGAGAAGAACAACTCAAATCCTAGGCCTGCATAGAGAAAAAGGGAATCGTAGTGGGGGAATCAAATCCAACACCAAAAAGAAAGCACATAGGTCACAAGAAATATGACCATCGTTACGCACATAGAGAAAATCAACCAGCCGTGCCTCGACAGTGAAAATTGACGACAGAACCGAGATGGAAACCGGCGAGCAGAGCAGGGATGTTCGTATGCACGAGCGACACGTCATCCCATCCTACTTGGATAGGAATCAATAGAGCAGCAGCTCTTTCGTGCAGTGGATTTTGGACAGAGAAAATGCGTCAGAGAAGAAATAGGGATGAAAAAGGATGTCTACGCGTGACCTCGCTGTAAGTTATATCCAGGTCAGAGGACAGTTAGAATTTCCGAGGGCTTGACTACACCAAGGTCGACCTGACATGGTTATACCCCCACGGGTACACAACATTTGCTTACCTAGTCCAGCGCAAGAAAGGCCCACGATAAGATACGCAGCCTATGGAGATTTCGGGTGATCCAAGCCCATGACGTCTTCGGATCCTTGGAGAACAGGACTAGAATAGATAGAATTTTAAAGGGGGACAAACCCTAATCTGTAACCGACTCGACCTGCGTCCGAGAGCTGCCTATCTATATAAAGGCTAGGAGGACACGGCGAGGAGGGCACGGCGAGGAGGGCCTCAACTCACCTCACACGCACCTCACGCCAGATTGTATCTGTGCACCTCTGTAACCTTCGGTTCCGCCGTAATCAAGAGCAGACAAGCAGGAGTAGAGTTTTTGTAACATCCCAAAAATACTAAGCTTGGATCATCAAACACTAATCATCACAATTAGGGTTAACAAAAACTTTTCTAAATAAAATCATGAATGCATGCATATGTGTATGCATAGATTTTGAAATCCTTTAAAACCACTTTGTTTGTGTGAACCATTGCTTGTAGAATGTTTCTTAGGTGAAATAAACATTATCTAAAACATTTCCCACACTTTTCCTAAAGACAAGTAAATCAAAACAAATATATTAAGTGAATGGTCACTTTGACCAATTTAACTCCCATGCCTACTTTGGCTGTCTCAAACTTTCAGAACTTAACAGAAACTTTTCTGGATCTTTGCACCCCTTGAATGTACTCATAACAGAGTATCAAGGCCCACTTTGTGATCATCCAGAAACTTTCAAATGCATAGTTTAAATGACAATTCAAAATTGAATCTTCTTCGTATGGGAAGATCCCACTTTTTCAAAAACCACTCAAACAAGCTCAACTTTCAAAACCCAAGCATCTGCAGACTCACCAACACCAATCTAGCAAACCCACCAAAAATCATTTCAAAATTCAAAACTTGATTTCATGCGGCCATTTCATCAAACAGGTTGCAGACACAAATCAAACAAAACATCAAACACTATAGTGTGCAGTGATTCTTGCCTAACTTGTTCCCTAGTTAGCTCACACACAGCTCAGTAGATCATCTAGAAAGATTAGCCCAACACTAGCACCCCTGTGAGCTTGCCATTGCCATTAATGGTGAACAGCCGAGCACCCCCATGTCACCCTATTGTGGACAGCAAGCTAGAGGAAGAACTAGCCGTGCCAACCTTGTCTAGGAGGCAGCCCACCGTCCACCGCCCCAGTTGTCCCAGCTGCTTGCCTCGACCACGCGCAAGCCGCCTGCAGACATGCCGAGCGTGCGCCAGAGCGCCACCCTCGACCAGCAGCCACAGACCGCGCTCCGCCCTCACCGCGTGCACACACGATCGCCATCAACCCAGGAGACCGCCAGACATCCCCGTTTGCCGCCCCGTGCCGCGCATCCACCGCCCGCCGTCGAAGACGCCGCCTCTGCCGCGTAGAGCACCGCCCGTTCCAGACCAAACCACACCGCCCCATGCCTCGAGACCATGTCGTTGGGCATCGCCAAGAGACACCGCACTGTCCCCTACCCTTGCCCATGCCATTAGCCGCTTCAGAACGCCGCCTCGACGAGCTCACTGCGGCGCCTGACGGTCCCCTCGCTCGACTATAAATAGAGGCCACCCCCGCACGATTTCATCACACCATCTCACTCCCCTCTCCTCACTGATCGTGCCACACCATTCTTAGAGCAAGGCGAGCACCACCTCACCGGAATTTCACTGGAGCCTGCCGCTGCCGGAGAAGAAGGGAGCCAGCGATTGGAGCCACCCCAGGAGCTGCCGCGACCACCCCTGAGTTCGCCGTCGTCGACTTCGCTTCGCCCGCCTCCGACCTCGCCAAAGACCCTCGGTGAGCCCCAGCGACCCTCACCGCCACGCTAGGTTTCGTTCTCGCCGAGCTGTCTCGCGACGATGACTCTATCATTAGATTAGAACTAGATCGAACGACCCACGTTGCCCCATACCGCTTCGCCCAGCCCCGTGTCACTGACGAGTGGGGACACCCACTTAAGCAACCCGCGGGAGCACTGCGCTTAGCAGGTCGGCCCGTTAGATTTTCCCGCGCAGCCCAGTTATTCAAATTAAATCTTTTCCTATTTCAATTCAAACACACTTCTGTACCCAACTTCAAAAATCAACCCAGATCGATTCAGTGCACCAATTTGAATGAAACCAATTTTGTTGGAAAGGTCTGTGAATGCTGAATCCAAGCCCGTTGGATTCAAGTCATTTGGATCTATAGATCACCCATGGTAAAAATAACAAGGCAGAGGCTTTTCTGCATTCAAACATTTTTCAAATTTAAACCATAATAGCTTTTGAGTTGATTCCAACTCTCAAAAATCACATTTAACCATACTTTCAGAATATATAAAAATATATAGGTTTACTTGTCGAAATTTTGTTCAAGGAATAAAAGAATGCTACATAAGGTTTCTAGCCACTTTAATTAATTAAAATAAAAGGGTAAAACCTTATTAAATTGTGACACCACTTTAAATCACATTCCCATAGACTACAATATGTGGTGATGACATGTGTCAACATGATCCCATGTTCGGTTTGGAGAATATTAAAGCTTAAGTAGTTTTTCAATGAGTAGAAATTACTTTTCTAAAAATAAAAAGATTTAAACCAAGCCTTAACCTTGTAATGTTAGGGAGGATGCTAGATCATCCATAGGACCCTTGTGTGTGATGATTGCAAGTAGTTAAGTATTGTTTGGTGATTGTGTACCTCGTATTTATTCATAGACGCTAGTACTGACCAAGGATACGAGGAGGAAGGAGGATACTACGAAGAAGAAGCCGAGGAGAACTTCAACCACTGCTCTGCACAAGGCAAGCTAGTAACTATGCAAGCCTAATGCTATTAGTTGATTGTGCAAGCTGAGACTATACCTATGCAAGCCCATACTTGTTACTATACCTACTATATGCGTTAAGCATATGTGATCACACCCACTTGATAAACCAATCCTAGTTTTACTTGCAAGCTTCTTACTTTATGTCTTTATCAAAGCTTACTTAGAGTTTACTTAAGTGACTGGTAGATTTTGGAAAGATGCTGAAGGTTGCATAAAGAGCATAAAATTTGGCCTAGGTTAGAAACCTTGACATCAGCCTAAGATATAAGGTTGTACTTAGTTGAAACTCCACCAGTTTACCACCCCTCATCATTACTACCCCCACCTGTAGATGCTAGTGCTAAGCATAAAACTTGATCAACTTTAGATGGGAATACTTGGTGGAAAATGGTTATGAAAACCTTGGAATGATGGATCATTCTATTAAAATGTTTTGGACATGTGTTTCCAAACACTTGATGGTTTTGGTGATGAAAATGATGAGGCATGAGCTTTAGCCCTTTATAAAACTGATGGTTTTCTGGATGCGATACCATTCCAATTTTATCGTACAACCACAATACCCGAAGATTGGGTAGGGCTTGACTGGAAACTTATATTCCTTAGTATTAGTTCCCTCATGGCCAAGGTTTGAGCTGAGGCTACCTTGTGAAGATTGTCCACCTGTGCAGTACCCAAGATGACAGATGGTCATGGTTGGGAGGCCAAACTCACAGGAGAGGTGCTTATACTAGGGCGTGTAATTGAAAGGTTAGGATTGATTATCCGCATACTGAGTATGGTGAATTCAGGATTTGTTCCTGACAGATGTATCGAATGTTGTGGTGAAAGTGTACAATCTCTGCAGAGTGTCAAACTATTCGAATAGCCGCGTCCGCGGTTATGGACAGTTGGAGTTGCCATAATGTTCCCCCGTCAGACTTTTCAAAATGACTTGTGAAATGAATTGAGATTTTGACTTGACCACAACAGAGTTGTGACTCGAATTACAAGATCCCACTTAGGAGTTATAAAATTTGTGACTAGCTTGGAAACTTAGTAGAAATAAACCTGGCTTTTGCAAAACAACCCTAGAGCCTAGTGTCCTATTATCCAAAAAAAACCTTTACCTATTAGTATTAGTTTGCGAGTACTTAAAGAGTACTCACGGCTTTGTCCCTGGCTATTCCCATGGCCAGACTATGAAGAGGAGTACCTGGAAGATGGACCCCAGGAAGGTTACGACAACTAGGATCATCTCCCATCATCAGCATTGCATGTGACCCCGAAGATGGAGCTTCGCCTACGCTACCGTTATTATTACGTATTGCGCTGCTTGATGTTGTATTAAGAACTGGATCATGGGATCCCTATTTGTGTAAGAACTTATGTATCGTTGTAACGGATGATGTACTATGGTATCCAATTCTGTTATGTCTCGCAAAAATGGTAATCCTGGGATTGCGATGTATGGCATAACAGGCATCTAGGATTGAAAAATCCGGGTGTTGACAAGTTGGTATCAGAGCCATCCTGACCATAGGAGACCCTAGTTAGACTGGACGTTTGAACCAAAAACTTAGTTTCAAAACCAAAGAAAACAAATATTTACAAAAACTTATTCTCATTCTTATCTCTTTGATTCTTTCATAAAAAATCATGTTCCTCAAAAATAAATTCTTGCAAAATCCATAAAATTTTGACACACTTGATCACTCTGCTAATCTACTCATCCTCTATTTTTATAGATGGACGTGAAGTACAACATGTTTTATCAGTTGGGGAATGGAGGAGACCTTATCTTTGAGAGGGATCTGGATCAGCTTTCGGAACTTCTGGAGCATCCGCACCCCGAGTTCTTCGGAGCTCAGCTCAATGATCAAGGAGGAGAAGATCTGCAGTGGCTAATCGTTGCAAGTCTCAGAGGAAAGATTGAACCTCCCACTGCGGAAGGAATTCAATTTACCTTAAGAGGGAACAACTGGCTCGATGGACTTGCCAGAGCAATGCAGGAATCTCTCTCCCGTCTGTGTGGGCAGAGCGTCAATCAGATCAAGGGTACTCGCTTTGAGTTTTTCCCAAGGCGTGATGCAAATGGACAACCCCTGGAAGCCCCATACCACCCTGAGCTGAAGACTCAATTGGACCACCTTAGCTTCATGATGTATGATCGTCAGCAGGAGTTGGACAACTGCCGTGACTATTGCAACCACAAGTCTGCCATCATCCAAACGAAGGATCAGACCATAGCCATGCTAGCAAAGGATCGCAATTCTTGCCGCCGCCAACTCGACAAGAAAGAGCGCATTATTGCCCGTCTTCGCCACCGCATCTCATCTCTGGAGGAGACCATCCACGAGAGAGACATGCAGTTGGAGGAAAGGGAGAATGCAGGAGAGGATCTTCGTGGAGACCCTTATTCCTATCTCAGCGATGACGATGATTTTCTGGAGGATCAGTCCATGGACTTCTTCACCAATGAAGATGATTTCGCCTTCATCGATGATGATGAAGATGATGAAGCCACAGACTCCGAGGAGTAGTAACACTTGAGCACTAGCGTAGTGAGTAGTATTCGGTCCCACTGTATCGTAGTTTCCAGAATGGTTCTTAAAACCATCTTTTTTGTTGTTGTGTGTGTGTTGTACTGTGTGCTATGAGTGAAGGAATGAAAAAGCAAGTTGCTAGAAAAATCTGAGTCAAACCTTTAAAACTTTTCAAAGACCCCAAAACCTTAGAAAATTTCCCTCTTTTCTCATGATCTATCTAAATCTTCAGATGCCATGTGGAGGAAGTGGTTCAGCCCCGGATCCGATGTTGCAGATTCTGCAAATGTTGACTTCTGACCGCGAAGCTGAAAGAGCGGAACGTCAAGCCAACCTAGCCACTCTGCAACAGATAGCCCAGCTAGCCCACAACAACCAAGGCCACGGAAATTAGGACAACCATGGATCTAAGCTCAAGAATTTCCAGAATACCAACCCACCTGTTTTCACCAAGTCAGAAGAACCCCTAGACGCCGATGATTGGCTACAAACCATGGAAAATAACTTAGAAGTAGCAGGAGTGGAAGCCAACAAGAAAGTCATGTTTGCCACCCATTATCTAGCCGGAGATGCTAGGGCATGGTGGAACAGTGTTCGTGCAATGACCGGAGGCCAGATGATGACCTGGGAGGAATTCAAGGTCAAGTTTAGCATAACCCATGTACCACCAGGTTTGATCAAGAGAATGAGAGACGAGTTCAGAGAACTGAAGCAAGGAAGGATGACTGTAGTGGAATACCGTGACAAATTTTTGTCATTAGCTAGGTATGCCCCGGACGAGATAGACACCGAAGCCAAGAAGAAAGAAAGATTCCTGAATGGTCTGCATGACGAAATGCAGACGGTGTTAGTCAATATCCCCTTTGCTGATATTGAAGCCCTTGTCGACTTTGCCATCCAGATGGAAGGAAAGATCAACCAAGCCAATGAGAACCGCAAGTGTCACATGATGCACCAACCAGGAACCCATCAGACCCCAAAGTATCGCCCCAACCCATCTCCAGGATTTGCCCCAAGAACCAACAGACCCCCTATGACCCGTCTGACCTACCCCAACCGTGGAAACCCTAGACCCGGAGGAAATCACAACAACCCCGGCAACTCTAGCAATTTCACCTGTGCCCCACCCAAGTTCAACACCAACCATGCTACACAACCCAACACCGCCCGAGGACTGGAAGCAATGTTGTGCCTGTCGCAGCCAAGGACAAGTCACAAGTGACCTGTTATGACTGTGGAAATAAAGGCCACTATTCCAACGAGTGCCCCAACAAGAAGAATGCTACAACCCCTAATGCCAATACCCCAGCTCAGCAACAGCGTCGTGTTCAGCCAGGAAGGAGATTTGCCCCAGGGAATTCCCTCAACCGCAATGGCCGTCTTTTTCTCATGCATGCTGTAGAAGCTCAGGAAGCGCCAGACGTCGTGCTGGGTATGTTTTCTGTTAATTCAGTACTTGCAAGAGTGTTTTTTGACTCTGGTGCATCACATTCATTTGTCACCGAAGAATTTGCCTGCACTAGTAAAATTCAACCAACCAAACTGAAGCATGTTATGATTGTGCAAATTCCCGGATCAACCACCAAGGCTAGGCAAATTTGCAAAGCCGTTCCTATCCGAATCCATGGCATAGATTTTTATGCTAATCTATTAGTACTCGGAACTAAAGGTTTGGAAGTAGTACTAGGAATGGATTGGATGTCCAAACATAAAGGATTGATTGACTGTGCTAAGAAAGCCATCACCATGACCAGTACCGCTGGAATATCAGTCGAGCACATATCTGAAACCTTACCTCGCCAATTCAAGTGTAACAAGAGTATAGCCCAACCTACCATTGACCAAGTCCGGATAGTCTGTAAATACCCCGATGTATTTCCAGATGTTTTGCCCGGTATGCCCCCAGATCGGGATATCGAGTTTATCATTGAACTAATCCCCGGAACAGGACCCATAGCCCATAGACCTTATAGTATGAACCCATCGGAGTTATAAGAACTGAAGAAGCAACTGGATTCCATGTTGGAAATCAGATTGATTCAACCAAGTGCGTCACCATGGAGATCACCCGTCTTGTTTGTGGATAAGAAGGATGGAGGTAACCGTTTGTGTATGGATTATCGGAAGTTGAATGATGTCACCATCAAGAACAAGTACCCCTTGCCCAAGATAGAGGATTTGTTTGATCAGTTGACGGTGCCAGTGTTTTCTAAGATTGATCTTAGAACGGTTATCATCAACTCAAGATTCAAGCAGAGGATATTCCAAAAGGCGCCTTTACCACGGATATGGATTGTATGAGTATCTGATCATGTCTTTCGGATTAACCAATGCCCCCGCTTATTTCATGAATCTCATGAATAAGATTTTTATGGACTTCCTGGATAAGTTTGTCGTTGTTTTCATCGATGACATTCTGATTTATTCCAAATCAGAAGAAGAGCATGAGCTACACCTAAGGACCATTCTTGGAACCCTTAGAGAGCATCAATTGTATGCAAAGTTTAGCAAATGTGAATTCTGGTTACAGAAGGTAGGATTCCTCGGTAACATTGTATCAGCCGGAGGAATTGCTGTTGACCCCGCCAAAGTGAAAGATGTAGAAGATTGGCAAGCCCCAACCGCTCAAACCCAAGTTCGTGCATTTCTCGGATTGGCGGGATATTACCGCAAATTCGTAGAAGGATTCTCGAGTATTGCCCGACCCATGACCCAATTGCTGAAGAAGGACAAGAAGTTTGAATGGACAGACAAGTGTGAAGCTAGTTTTCAAGAACTCAAGAGGAGATTGATATCAGCCCCAATCTTAATCATGCCGGATATCACGAAGCCCTTCGATGTGTATTGTGACGCATCCAATATTGGTCTCGGATGTGTGTTAATGCAAGAAGGCAAAGTTATATCTTATCTATCTCGACAATTGAAGCAACATGAGCAAAACTACCCAACCCATGATCTCGAACTCGCTGCCGTAGTTCTAGCCCTGAAGACATGGAGACATTACCTAATGGGAAATCGTTGTGAGATTTATTCGGATCACAAGAGCCTAAAGTATATATTTACTCAGAAAGAGTTGAATATGAGGCAGAGAAGATGGATTGAGCTAATCAAGGATTACGATCTGGACATTCACTATCACCCTGGTAAAGCCAATGTGATAGCAGATGCCCTTAGCAGATTGCCGTGCCGCTTGAACTCCATGATTTTGAAGGAGCAACCAAGTTTGCACAAGGATATGGAAGATTTTCGAATAGAATTAGTAAGTGAAGGATTTTTGGCTAGCATAGAACTTCAGCCCACTTTGATGATCGGTCAGTTAAAGAAGCTTGAAGGAAATGCTAGTAATCAACGTCGTGTCGATGCAGCAAAAGTGCGGATTCACCGAGGACGAAGAAGGAGTTCTGTGGTACAAAGGACGCCTTTGTGTACCAGCATATTCGGAGTTGAAAGAAGTTATCTTGAAGGAGGCTCATGATACACTTTATTCTATCCATCCCGGAGGAACTAAGATGTATCAAGATTTAAAAGAGCAATTTTGGTGGCATAAGATGAAGAGAGAAATCGGAAGCTATATCGCCAAGTGTGATATATGTCGGTAGTCAAGGCGGGACATCAAAGACCCTGGATTGTTGCAACCTTTGCAAATTCGGAATGGAAATGGGATTAGAGGAATGGACTTTATCACTGGACTACCTACTTCTAGTAGGGGAAATGACTCTATCTGGGTCATAGTGGACAGGTTGTCCAAAGTAGCCCATTTCTTGCCCGTCAAAACCACCTATCAGAGTTCGAAGCTAGCGGAGTTGTACATCGCTAGAATAGTTAGTTTGCATGGAGTCCCCAAGAACATAGTATTGGATCGAGGAACTCAGTTTACCTCGAGATTCTAGAAGAAAGTCCAAGAAGGTTTAGGAACCCGCCTAGATTTCAGTACCGCGTATCACCCTCAGACCGATGGACAAACGGAGAGAGTAAATCAAATACTCGAAGATATGCTTAGAGCATGTGTGCTAGAATATGGATCCAAGTGGGAAGACTGTCTACCGTTTGCAAAATTTTCCTACAACAATAGTTACCAAGCCAGTTTGCAAATGGCCCCATTTGAATTCATGTACAGAAGAAAGTGTCGCACCCCTTTGAACTGGTCAGAAGTAGGAGAGAGTCAGATTTTTGGACCCGACATCCTACGAGAAGCAGAAGAAAAGGTTCACAAGATTCGTGAGCACCTCAAAACCGCCCAATCCCGACAGAAGAGTTATGCCGACAAGAGACGTCGAGACCTCGCCTTCAATATAGGAGATTTCGTTTATCTGAAAGTGTCGCCATTTAAGGGAATGCAGCGTTTCCAACTCAAAGGAAAGTTAGCCCCCAGATATATCGGACCTTTCAAAATTTTGAACCGTCGAGGAGAAGTATCGTATCAATTGGAACTACCTGAAGAGATGTCAGCTGTACACAATGTGTTCCATATCTCGTTACTTCGCAAATGTCTCGAAGTTCCCGAGAAGACCGAAGTGTTCAAAAATATCGATCATCGGACCATAGAGATCAACGATGACCTGACCTATCCTGAAGTGCCCATCCGCATTTTGGAAGAAGCTTTTCGAACTACCCGAACCCGAAGCATCAAGTTTCTCAAGATTCAGTGGAGCAACCACACAGAAGAGGAAGCTACCTGGGAGCACGAAGATCACATCAGGACGGAGTTTCCCGATCTCTTCAAATCCTAGGTAATCTATTTGTCCTTTTTCAAATCTCGGGACGAGATTTTGTTTAAGGGGGGAAGGTTTGTAACATCCCAAAAATACTAAGCTTGGATCATCAAACACTAATCATCACAATTAGGGTTAACAAAAACTTTTCTAAATAAAATCATGAATGCATGCATATGTGTATGCATAGATTTTGAAATCCTTTAAAACCACTTTGTTTGTGTGAACCATTGCTTGTAGAATATTTCTTAGGTGAAATAAACATCATATAAAACATTTCCCACACTTTTCCTAAAGACAAGTAAATCAAAACAAATATATTAAGTGAATGGTCACTTTGACCAATTTAACTCCCATGCCTACTTTGGCTGTCTCAAACTTTCAGAACTTAACAGAAACTTTTCTGGATCTTTGCACCCCTTGAATGTACTCATAACAGAGTATCAAGACCCACTTTGTGATCATCCAGAAACTTTCAAATGCATAGTTTAAATGACAATTCAAAATTGAATCTTCTTCATATGGGAAGATCCCACTTTTTCAAAAACCACTCAAACAAGCTCAACTTTCAAAACCCAAGCATCTGCAGACTCACCAACACCAATCTAGCAAACCCACCAAAAATCATTTCAAAATTCAAAACTTGATTTCATGCGGCCATTTCATCAAACAGGTTGCAGACACAAATCAAACAAAACATCAAACACTATAGTGTGCAGTGATTCTTGCCTAACTTGTTCCCTAGTTAGCTCACACATTTCAAGAGATCATCTAGAAAGATTAGCCCAACACTAGCACCCCTGTGAGCTTGCCATTGCCATTAATGGTGAACAGCCGAGCACCCCCATGTCACCCCATTGTGGACAGCAATCTAGAGGAAGAACTAGCCGTGCTAACCTTGTCTAGGAGGCAGCCCACCGTCCACCGCCACTCACTGTTCCAGCCGCGAGCGTTGCAAAGCCCTGGACCACGCGCACAAGCCGCGCCCAGACCATGCCGAGCGTGCGCCAGAGCGCCACCGTCGACCAGCACCCACAGACCGCACGCCGCCCTCACCGCGTGCACACACGATCGCCATCAACCCAGGAGACCGCCAGACATCCCCGTTTGCCGCCCCGTGCCGACCACCGCCTCTACCGCGCAGAGCACCACCCATTCCAGACCAAACCAAACCGCCCCATGCCTCGAGACCATGTCGTTGAGCATCGCCAGGAGACACCGCACCGTCCCCTACCCTTGCCCATGCCATTAGCCGCTGAATGCGTCGCCCCGACGAGCTCACTGCGTCTTGTGACGGTCCCCTCGCTCGACTAGGCCACCCCCGCACGATTTCTTCACACCATCTCACTCCCCTCTCCTCACTGATCGTGCCACACCATTCTCATAGCAAGGCGAGCACCACCTTGCCGGAATTTCACCGAGCTCGCCACGCCGAGAAGAAGGAGCCAGCGATTGAGCCACCAGAGCTGCCGCGACCACCCCCGAGTTCGCCGTCGTCGACTTCGTCATTCGCCTCGCCGACCCTCGCCTTGACCCGGTGAGCCCCCAGCGACCCTCACTGGCCGCGCTAGGTTTCGTTCTCGCCGGAGCTGTCTCGCGTCGACGATGACTCCCAGCCGTTAGATTAGAACTAGATCGAACGACCCACGTTGCCCCATACCGCTTCGCCCAGCCCCGTGTCACTGACGAGTGGGGACACCCACTTAAGCAGCCCGCGGGAGGACTGCGCTTAGAAGGCCGGCCTGTTAGATTTTCCCGCGCAGCCTAGTTATTCAAATTAAATCTTTTTCTATTTCAATTCAAACACACTTCTGTACCCAACTTCAAAAATCAACCCAGATCGATTCATTGCACCAATTTGAATGAAACCAATTTTGTTGGAAAGGTCTATGAATGCTGAATCCAAGCCCGTTGGATTCAAGTCATTTGGAAATATAGATCACCCATGGTAAAAATAACAAGGCAGAGGCTTTTCTGCATTCAAACATTTTTCAAATTTAAACCATAATAGCTTTTGAGTTGATTCCAACTCTCAAAAATCACATTTAACCATACCTTTCAGAATATATAAAAATATATAGGTTTACTTGCAGAAATTTTGTTCAAGGAATAAAAGAATGCTACATAAGCATTTCTAGCCACTTTAATTAATTAAAATAAAAGGGTAAAACCTTATTAAATTGTGACACCACTTTAAATCACATTCCCATGGACTACAATATGTGGTGATGACATGTGTCAACATGATACCATGTTGGGTTTGGAGAATATTAAATCTTAAGTAGTTTTTCAATAAGTAGAAATTACTTTTCTAAAAATAAAAAGATTTAAACCAAGCCTTAACCTTGTAATGTTAGGGAGGATGCTAGATCATCCATAGGACCCTTGTGTGTGATGATTGCAAGTAGTTAAGTATTGTTTGGTAATTGTGTACCTCGTATTTATTCATAGACGCTAGTACTGACCAAGGATACGAGAAGGAAGGAGGATACTACGAAGAAGAAGCCGAGGAGAACTTCAACCACTGCTCTGCACAAGGCAAGCTAGTAACTATGCAAGCCTAATGCTATTAGTTGATTGTGCAAGCTGAGACTATACATATGCAAGCCCATACTTGTTACTATACCTACTATATGCCTTAAGCATATGTGATCACACCCACTTGATAAACCAATCCTAGTTTTACTTGCAAGCTTCTTACTTTATGTCTTTATCAAAGCTTACTTAGAGTTTACTTAAGTGACTGGTAGATTTTGGAAAGATGCTGAAGGTTGCATAAAGAGCATAAAATTTGGCCTAGGTTAGAAACCTTGACATCAACCTAAGATATAAGGTTGTACTTAGTTGAAACTCCACCAGTTTACCACCCCTCATCATTACTACCCCCACCTGTAGATGCTAGTGCTAAGCATAAAACTTGATCAACTTTAGATGGGAACACTTGGTGGAAAATGGTTATGAAAACCTTGGAATGATGGATCATTCTATTGAAATGTTTTGGACATGTGTTTCCAAACACTTGATGGTTTTGGTGATGAAAATGATGAGGCATGAGCCTTAGCCCTTTATAAAACTGATGGTTGTCTGGATGCGATACCATTCCAATTTTATCGTACAACCACAATACCCGAAGATTGGGTAGGGCTTGACTGGAAACTTATATTCCTTAGTATTAGTTACCTCACGGCCAAGGTTTGATCTAAGGCTACCTTGTGAAGATTGTCCACCTGTGCAGTACCCAAGATGAGAGATGGTCATGGTTGGGAGGCCAAACTCACAGGAGAGGTGCTTATACTAGGGCGTGTAATTGAAAGGTTAGGATTGATTATCCGCATACTGAGTATGGTGAATTCAGGATTTGTTCCTGACGGATGTATCGAATGTTGTGGTGAAAGTGTACAATCTCTGCAGAGTGTCAAACTATTCGAATAGCCGCGTCTGCGGTTATGGACAGTTGGAGTGGCCATACTGTTCCCCCGTCAAACTTTTCAAAATGACTTGTGAAATGAATTGAGATTTTGACTTGACCACAACAGAGTTGTGACTCGAATTACAAGATCCCACTTAGGAGTTATAAAATTTGTGACTAGCTTGGAAACTTAGTAGAAATAAACCTGGCTTTTGCAAAACAACCCTAGAGCCTAGTGTCCTATTATCCAAAAAACCCCTTTACCTATTAGTATTAGTTTGCGAGTACTTAAAGAGTACTCACGGCTTTGTCCCTGGCTATTCCCATGGCCAGACTATGAAGAGGAGTACCTGGAAGATGGACCCCAGGAAGGTTACGACAACGAGGATCATCTCCCATCGCCAGCATTGCCTGTGACCCCGAAGATGGAGCTTCGCCTACACTACCGTTATTATTACGTATTCCGCTGCTTGATGTTGTATTAAGAACTGGATCATGAGATCCCTATTTGTGTAAGAACTTATGTATCGTTGTAACGGATGATGTATTATGGTATCCAATTCTGTTATGTCTCGCAAAAATGGTAATCCTGGGATTGCGATGTATGGCATAACAGGCATCTAGGATTGAAAAATCCGGGTGTTGACAGTTTTCCCTCTGGGGGCTGAACCTGGGTAAATCTCGTGTCCCCGTGTTGCTTGTCTGTTAACCGTTCCGCGATCTCCAGCATCCCCATCTTCTCCAAACCCAAGTCCATAACAATGGGCATTGATGAGTCGAAACCTCGTCACGACCTAGGCTTATACTAACGCGAGGTCATTCCGACCAGGTACCTTTCCGTTTTCGGACAGTCGTTACTCATATTACATTTTAAAAACTTCTATCTAGAGATCACTATCTAAGAAATAACAAAAACTAGTGAACACTATATTATAGCTAGAAATTTCCATTTAAATATCACATGAAAACTAAGCACTCCTTATATTACATTTAAAAAGCTTCAATCTATAGAATTACTATCTAATAAACAAACAGAACTTAGTGGACACAAGGTTACAGTTAGGAAATCCCAGCTAAAAGATCACGTTAAAAACTCCCATCTACACATAGCAGAAAATAAGCATCACCATGTTACAGCTAAGAACTCCCATCTAACATAGAAAAAAGCAAGCAATGCCATGTTACAGCTAAGAACTCCCATCTAAAAAAGCACTTCTAAATAACCTTCCCATGTTACAGCTAATAACTTCCATCTAAAAAACCATATTTACAAAACCACCCACCATGTTACATTTAGAAATATCCCATCCAACAAGAAGTCCCATCTAAAATGTCATAAAAATAACTCTTTATATTACACCTAAGAACTCCCATAGATATCACAAAAATAAGTCATTCTACATGTTACACCTAAGAACCGCCATCTAGACCATAACATTAAATCGCTCTACATGTTACACCTAATAACTTCCCTGCATAATCATCTAAATTAATTTAAACCTGCAGAGCTACCCATCTAAGAAAAATATCTTGAACTCACTGATACGTCCAAAACGTATCTACTTTTCCGAACACTTTTTCTATTGTTTCTCCTCTAAACTTGTGTGATTTGGATACAACTAACATAGACTGATGTTGTTTTTAGCATAATTACCTTGGTGTCTTGTTTTTATGCAGAAAATGAACTATCAGGAAAAATCCCGAAAAATATGCTAAAAATTATATTTCACCAGAAGATCCACGGAGCCAGAAGACGAGACGGAGAAGGAACCTGGGGGGGCACACCCATGTCAGGCGCGAGCCCACCACTGGCCGCGCCTGGGATGTGCAGCCACCCCAGACACCCCCTCGGCCTCCCTCTGCGCCTATAAGTTGTTTTTTGACCTAAAAACCGAGGGGGTCAATAGTTTTCCAGAAAGAGTTCCGCTCCACCGCCGCCACCAGAAACCAAGATTCGGATCCACAAACTCCGTTCTGGCACCCTGCCGGGATGGGAAATTTGGAGAGGATCATCACCATCGTCATCATCAACGCATCTCCATCAACCACCGATGTTTCCCTCATCCATGAGTGAGTAATCCCCTGCTGTAGGCTTGACGATGGTAAGGATTGAATGAGTTCTATCATGTAATCGAATAAGATTGTTAGGGCATAATGCCTAGTATCTCTATTAGTGTTATTTGACTTTGTTGCAACTTGTTATGCTTAATGCTTGACACTAGGGCCCGGGTGCCATGATCTCAGATCTGAACTTATTATTGAATCATTATGATAGTATTGTTTGTGATCTTATATACAAGTTGTGTACACATATCATTGTCCGGATCCAAAGGCCCCAAAGTGACAATAATTGGGATAATCGGAGGGGGTGGCTATGGTGTGAGGATCACATGTATTCATGGAGTGTTAATGCTTTGCTCTGGTACTCTATTAAAAAGAGCACCTTAATTGCCAGTAGTTCCCTAGAGGCCCCGCTGCCACGGACTGGCTGGATAGAAGATGTTGTGCAAGTTCTCATTGCGAGCACGTATGACTATATTTGGAGCACATGCCTATGATTGTTTAGTACTTGGATGCTTGTTATTATTTATCTGAATGCCCTAGATCTTGAAGTTACATGTTTAGACTTGTCCATGCAACGCCCGTCCATCCATATCTATGCCTACCGTACTCGAATCCCACTGTTACTGTTACTGTTATTGTTACTATTGCTCCTATTTTACTACTGCTGTTGCTACTACCAAACTGTTGCTACCGATAAACTTCTGTGAGCAAGAACTATTTCTAGGTGTAGCTGAATTGACAACTCAGTTGTTAAGGCTTGCAAGTATTCTTTGGCTCCCCTTGTGTCGAATCAGTAAATTGGATAATACTACCCACGAAGACTGTTGCGATCTCCTACACTTGTGGGTCATCAAGACTATTTTCTGGCGCCGTTGTCGGGGAGCATAGATTTATTTGTAAGTTCACTAGGATCTATTATTGTTCACTGCTACTCCTTTCATCATGGGGAAGTATCGTGATGGAAAGTTTCCTATTTTACCATCCACTATAAGAAGAGGTACAGTTCTAAACACCTTTGTTGCTCTTGATTCACCGTCTGTTATAAGTAAGCTTGTTACACCATCACCACATACTCATGCTACACACACTGCTACTACTGCGGAGTATGAAACTGATTTTGATACTCATGATGTTACTTCTATTGTGCTTGATGCGAGTGGTTCATTAGGTCCTTTTATAGATGCTACTATGGCTAGTCTAGGAAATACCGAAACTCCTAGTGAAGACACTGTTACACCTGTTAGCTCACCTGAGTCTAGTGAGAGTTATGATATTAATGATGGATACATTGAGTTCACTGATGATTTTGTTGAAGAGTGCCGAAACACACATGGTACTAGTGCTATTAAGAGTCTCCTTGCTAAACGTACTATTATGCCTAAGTTGTCCTCTGATCCTAAGTTTGCCACTTCTCTCATAGATATTAAAGATAAAGATTATGATTTCTCTCATGATTTATCTTATTTAGATATTGTTGAGAAAGAGCCTTTTTTTGTGGGACTAAAAATGAGAGTGTTGTGGATCATATGAATGAGCTTTCTACTATGAGTGCTTTATTCTCTGATGATTTTAAGATGCGCAAGTACTTTGTTACTAAGATCTTCCCTTTTTCACTAAAAGGAGAATCTAGGGCTTGGTTTAATAGATTACCTCCTGGTTCCATTGATAGCCCTGATTGCTTGACTGCTTCTTTCTTCTAGAAATATTTTCCTCCCAGTGCTAGACATGCTGCTTTGCAGAGAATTTTTGATTTTAAACAGGGAGAAGATGAGAAATTGCCTGAGTCATGGACAAGCTTCTGTGCCTTGATTCATGCACATCCTGAATGTCCATTACCTAAGAATGAGCTTCTTGATATTTATTATAATGGACTAACTGATGATTCTAGGACATACCTAGATAGCTTTGCTGATTATGTTTTCAGGAAAAGAACTGTTACAGATGTTGAAGAATTAATGGCTAAGATAAGCAAGAACTATGATGATTGGACTTCAACTGAGCTAAATACACCCAAGCCTATTACTCCTGAACCAGATGTTCCTGAGCCAGTTCCAATACCAACACCAAAGAAGAGGGGAGTTATTGCATTAAATGATGAAGTGATGAAGGAAGCTAAGAAGTGTCTAAAGGAGAAATGTATTAGAGCTAAAGATGTGAAGAATCTACCTCCTACAGAAGAATTGTGTAAGCCAATTCACCACTCATCCACTATTGAGGTACACTCTCTCCAACACTTTGATGAAGGTGATATTCCTTATGGTAAGCCTCCTGATCAATGTTTAGAGGAACTTGACATTTTTATTGTTAAACAAGGCCATTTTAATAAACAAGTTCAGAATCATTTATTGGAAAACTCTAGAGCTATCCATGAGTTGAAATAAATTGTGGAAAGAGATTCCAATGATATTAAAATGCATTGTAAACACTTTCAAATGGTTCAAACCCAACTTGATCAACTTGCTAAGGTACAAAAGGATATGCTAGTTAATGCCTCAGGAGATAAACATGCTTATGGAATTAGAACTAGGAGTGGTATAGCTACTCAAGACCCTTATATCCTAAAGGACACCCTAAAAGAATTGAGCAGGATTCCCAACAAGGTGAGAGTAGTGGTAGTCCTCGTAAGAGAAAGAAAAAGAAACATAAAGTAGTTGAGGAACCACTTGAACCTGCTGTAGATCCTAATAGTATATCTGTCTCTGATGCTGAAACTGAGAGTGGTAATGATAAAAATGGTGCTCTTGATAAGAAGGAAGGTGAGGAAGAACCTGAGAAGCACACGAAGAACACTAGGTACACTAAGGAAGATTTTATTGCTAATAAACATGGTTAAGAGAGAGAACCTTGGGTGCAGAGACCTATGCCTTTTCTAGGTAAGTCAAAGGAGGAAGAACACTACAACAAGTTTTGTGAGTGGATGAAACCTTTATTTTTGCAAATTCCTTTGGCTGATACTATTAAATTGCCTCCTTATTCAAAGTATATAAAGGATATTGTCTCTAATAAAAGGAAGATTCCTAATGAGGAGATTTCTACTGTGCTTGCTAATTATTCCTTCAATGGTAAGGTTCCAAAGAAACTTGGTGACCCAGGTATACCAACTATTCCTTGCTCTATTAAGAATAATCATGTTAGAATTGCTTTATGTGATTTGGGAGCTGGAGTTAGTGTTATGCCTTTTTCTCTCTACAAGAGACTCCAGCTAGAAAAGTTGATACCAACTGATATATCTTTGCAAATGGCTGATGAATTCTAATACTATTCCTGTTGGTATATGTGAGGATGTTCCTGTTCAAGTAGCTCATAATTGCTTGGTTAACTGATTTTGTTATGCTTGAAATGCCTGAAGATGATAATATGTCTATTATTATTGGGAGACCTTTTCTTAATACTGCAGGTGTTGTCATTAATTGTAATCAAGAAAAAGTAACATTCAATATTGATGACAAAGAGCATACTGTTTATTTCCCCAAGAAGGTTGTTAGAAGCTATTGCCTGAATTCCATTGAAAATATTGAGAGCATCAAGGTTGGAGAAATATATTGTCCCATTCCACAAGAAAATTTTGAAACTATTATGATTGGGACCATTGCTATCAAGTATGAGGTAACATAATCACCTTATGGAATGCAAAGTTTTGTTTCATATAATATTGTTTTGGTAACAAGACTTGATCAACCTTGTTAACAAAAGGATTTTAATGAACAAAATAATGTTTCCACCATGGTTTTACTTGCTTTCTTTTATTTTTCTCATTCATAGCCTTTGCATTTCTTTTGCTAGCTTTGGTTTTGTTAGTTATTTGTTTGTTAGAGTTTCTTAGAGCTCTTGTAGTTTGGATTTTGGTTTTCTTTTGATTCTTCTGAAAAAACTGTTTCTGCGAGAAAATCAATTTTCATACCCTGAAAATTGGCCAAAAGTAAAGTTTCCCAACAAATCCCAGAAAATTCAAAATAAATTTTTCCTCAAAAAAAGGGGCAGAGAGACACCTGAAGTGACCCAGGAGGCCACCCTAGGCCACCACACCCATGGAAGGCGCGGCCTACCTAGGGGTGGTGCCTAGGGGGGGTTTGGCCCACCTGGGCCCCTCCAGGCTGCCTCCTCAAAGCCACCTTCTTTCTCTCTCCCGAAAACACCGGAAAACTTGCTCAAGCTCGAGTTCTTGCTGTTCTTGCTCGCAATTTTCGATCTCCTTGTTCAGCCCATCTCAAGTGCTGATTTTTGGAGGGTTTGCTCCTTGGTATATGCCTCCTCCACTTGTCCAATTAGATTTGTGATTGGTAGATTGTATCTTGACTATTTTATAGGTGATAGGTTGTTTGAGCTTGCATGCTTGTTCTATGCTTAGAAACTTTATTTTGATGCATGTGTAGCCCTCTAGCAAGTTCCTATAGTAGTTGCTCATCACTTATCAACTTGGAAATCACTTGGTTTGATGCTTGTCTACAATTTCAGAAAAAGGAAGTCATGGACCACCACACATTTGGTGAAATATTTGAGGGTGATGCACTTAGAAGGGCAAGGCTTCGTAGATCATCTACCAGTGTCAGGCCCTCATACAATGAGGATCTCCTCACTCCGTGATTTGGTGACGAGGGAGATGAGGGGGATGCGCATCCCTCTGCCTTTCCTTGCCAAACTTTCTTGCGGGCTGCTGGAATTCTTAGTGATTTTATGACATTGGTTAGAAGGGCTGGTCTAACGAGTCTTATGCAGGATGAGAGCGTGCAATATGCTACGCTCACCAAAACATTTGTGGAAAGTTTCTCCTTTACTAATAGTGTGTTCCATCCAAATGTTTCTTTCAAAGTTTATGGCAGGTCTTACCATATGACATTAAAGAAATTTTGTGGAGCTCTTGGACTTGGTACAGCTAGGTCAGCAAAGAAGATTACAGCTTAAGCCGCTGATTTGTTGGAGCTTTACCGAGGAATAACCAATGATGATATCCGTAGAGCTCAACGGGGAAAGATAAGAAACATTCAGCTTCCAGCCATCAGGTACTTCGCTTACTATCTTGCCACTAGTGTTCTTGGTAGGGAGAACACTAGTAATATTTCAAGCTATTATTTGGAGTTCTTAGCTGTTGCGCTCAACAATGATACCAAGTATAATCTTGGTTCTCTCATTGCTCGTCGCTTAACAGCTAAAGGACCCATTTATGGGGGAATTATTGCTACGCGTGTTGCTGCTGCCTTGGACATTGCTGTTGATTCAAATGATACAATCTTGGCTCCTGAGAGGCTTGATCTTGCTGCCATGAAGGCGCATCACTTTGTCACCACTAGCTCTACCCTTGAGAATTTGGTTTATAGAATGTTGTTTATTGACGGGGAAGAGAGAGAGAGAGATCCCTCTCCACCAAACCACTTTGTTCAGTATTTTTCAGGGACCTTTGTCACGCTCCAAGGAGGAGATGGATGAGTTGCTGCGCTCCCTTAACTTACATGGGCACTGTCAGGAGCTAGCGCCCTCATATGACCCTGCTGTACACTACATAGGGGAGTCCTCGAGCTTATACCAGGACGAGGGAGCCTCCTCGTCATACTATGGAGGTGCATCTACTTGGGCAACATAGGATTGAGCCCCACTTAGGACAAAAGTCTAAGCTTGGGGGAGGTATACCGACATCACACTTATTTATATATATATATATATATAGCAAAATAGTGGGGTGCCTAGGGTGGCAGCTCTACGCCCACGTACAGTCGTTGGATCAGACTATAGGGCATTTTCCACCCTACATCTTGTAACGGCGTTAGCGGGGCCGTCCATTGTTTTTTCTCCTCCGCACCGAGAGCCACAACCATCCCCCGCACCTAACCACCTCCCACGGTTCCCCAATCCCCACCCTCCCGACCTCCCGGACGTTGGTTCCATTCGGCGCGCCTCCCGGCCGCCAGCGGGGACTCACCCGCCTCGCGGGCCCTGGACGCCGGCACAACCCACACACATCTACGTCTCACGGCCGCCGTCGGGATCCCGCGCCTCCCCGTGCTCCTTCTCCACACCATCGGGGGGTAGAGGAGGTCGAGTTGTGCTCCCCCTCGGTGCCCAAACTGCGGCTTGGCCGGCGGCCATCGTCGAGGCCCCGCACCGCCTTCTCCATGCCTAGGAGCCGCCCGCGACCTACCTTTTATCAAAAACAAAAAGACCCGTGGTCCACTCCCCAACTCCCCCGTCGCCCCTTGTTCCAGCACCGGGCGAGCTCCCCCCGCTGCGCCGGCTGGGGAGACCCCCGCGCCGTCGCCCCCATCCCAAATCTTATTGCCTGCATCAGCCCAGGCTGTTGCCTGCTGCCGAAATCCCGCGCAGCCATCGCGTCGCCCTACCCCAAATCCTAGTGCCCGCCGTCACCCGAAGCGACGCCCGTCCTTCACCGCATCCTAGGCACGTGGTGGTGACTTGGCGCAGGTCTGGTGCGCGGTGTTGGATGCAAATTCTGTAGTGCTGTTTCCCCATTGAGTTTGTCCTTTTCATTTATCGATCTTGATTTGTTTCATCTCGTTATTTTTTCCGTGGATTTGTTCCCCATTGAGTTTGTCCTTTTCTTTTCTCGATCTAGAGGATTAGTCTGCACGTGGATTAAATTGTTTGTCTTGAGATACATCGATTTGAATTTTGTTCGTTCTCTCTTTGTAATTAGAAGGATTAAATGTTTATCCACGATCTGAATTGATGCTTTGGCACCAAGCTGATTCCCACTTGCCACACTGGCTCTGTCTCTAGCGATCGGTCGGCCGCCACAAGGTAATCTGACCGTCGCCAAGTTGAGGCGGTGGCCCTCCTCCACGATCGAGCAACACCCTACCCCGCCGTAAGTCAAACCGGTGTGGCGTCTTGTATCCTGAACGGTGGGCATAGACGGTGCTGCGCCACGGCATATCCTTCCTGGCCGGCGCCGAACTCCACATGCGTGGGGCAAGGGACCTGTGGCTGAGCGGAGAGAGAAGATTTGCCGCTCTCCAGTCCTCCCTTCAGCACCGACGGACGTCCCTCATCATCCATTGCCAGGGTCTCCACCCCTCTCCCTTCTTTAATTTTTTACAACATTTGTAAGATTCAATTTTATCCCATTTATGAGAAATTGTGTACAGGATTTTCCAATCCATTCGATTTCCCCACTTGCAAATTTTCTATAGTTTATTCAGGTGTTCTGTTCCATTGATTGTTCACGGGTGATTTGTTGCTTTTGACCATGGATCTGTTGAAATTCTAATCACGGTGGGTTCATCCCCGTACCTCGTTCATCTTCTTGATACTTCGATTCTCTCTAACCAAAACTCAGAATGGAGTTCGTGAGAGGCACGCAGTTACAATTTTAAGCTGTAATATTTTTTATGGTGGATGGTTGGGTAGGCATGGGGTGGTTTATTTTTTGCAGTTCCTTTTTTGTTTTAATTTTGTTGTAGACAACGATTTTATCAAGTGGATTTCTTCTGAAACTCGGATCATCCAGCGACCGGGGTGCCCGAGATGGAGCCCACCGTATTTTCTTTTGATATTTTTTATTTCTTTTTGACAACATATTTTAGACCTAGCGACAGCACGCAAATTAAGATTGGCTTGCTCGTTCTCAAAAAAAAAAGATTAGCTTGCTTGACCAAATGGCGGCAGTCAAATGCTTCAAGAAATTTTCATGATTAAAGTGCAAAATCACATTAGGTTCCTCGTGTCCTGGAATTTTCGCTGTGGATGAATATGCATGCCTGAACCTCATTGCTTTATCGGCACTACGCATAAGATTAAGCCTACTATGGCGTGGACTCATCTTTTTTCTGTCAGGGTCTCAGGGATGCATGTGAGACCTATTGCTGTTAAGTGGCCGTTAGTTGTTAGTTTGAGATGGAAGGATCCAACGGCTCTTAAGGTATGCACTGCTACCATCCCGGACATAAAATCCGCGGTTCTTTGCATATCCATTGTTCGGTCGGTTCTTTGTATATCCATTGTTTTGCTTTTTTTTTGTTGCTGCTTTCTCAAAAACACAAAAATATCAAAAATATTTTCGTTGTTTCTCTTGGTTCGTTTCTTTGTTTCTTTGCTTTGGTTTGCCTTAAAAGAAAAACCCAAAAATATTTTGCTCTGTTTCGTTTGCTTTTTCTTTGTTTGTTTTTGCTTTGTTGGCTTGTTTGAAAAATCGAAAACACCAAAAATATTTGTTGTTCTTCTTTGGTTTTGTGAGTTCTTTGCAGGGTTCAGCCGTCCTCGGTGGATTTTGGTTTCATGTTATTATTCAAGTCACACAAGTGAAGGGCAATAATGAAGATTAAGACAACTTGAGGTGTGATAAGAGGCTGGTAACAAACTCTATTTGTTTCATTTTTGTACATATACTCATCATTGTGAGCCTGTTTAGCCTGTTTGTGTAAGGTGTATATCATTATGGATGCTTAGTAGTTCTTGCTTGTCTATGATTAGCTCCAGCTTGCTAATAGTTTGTAGCATGTCATATGAATGTTTGCTTGTATTGTTTTATTCATATTTTGGTATGATATTGTGGCATCCTCCTCTGACTGTTCATGTGAATCGACTTGGCACATGCTTACGCATGAATATGACTAATCAATAGTCAGTAAGCTTTAATGATTTATTTTGCATCAGAGTTCTTATATCACTTTCATGTCATAATTAGTCATGTTTTGTTGCAAGCATGGTTATGACAATTATTGCTCTCTCGTTTGTCGCTCCCTCTCTTTTGCTAGCCTTCACTTGCACTGGGTATGAGCTTTACCTATGTTTCCAACTCCTAAAAACCAAATATTGCCAACTGAGTCCACCATATCTACCTATTAGCATCGTTTGCTATTTCAGTGCATATTCAATATGCCGTGTTTTCTTTCAAATAAAATGTTTGTTTGTTTTGAGAAAGTTAGTTAGTAAAGCTCTCACAAACTTGATGGCACACTTTATTCCTTGCACTTAATAATCCTAAACCATTGTGACTTGTCCATGAAATTTATATGCTTGCTAATTATATGCTGGCATTCAGCAGAACCGTGCTGTCACGGGGAACGCTTTCAACACTTTCTGGATATCCTATCCAGTTGATACTTTGCTCTTTTGTTTACGGATGTCGATGATGTGAAATAAAAGAGGAGCTTGTGAGTTCATGAAGTCTATATATTGTGTTAGAGAAACGTCTGGGCCGCTAGCCTAAGCCATGCCTAATCATGGTGGAAACTTGCAGCATCAGCATAATGAGCATTTATGAAGCATCCTCAATAAAAAGCTATCCACATAGTAAATAAAAAGATCGCTCAGATGCTCATTGTCTGCTTGCCTTGTCATTTTGATCACGGGATAGCTCCTGTCTCATGTGCAAGGGGTACCCTGTTGGCGGTTCTCTATGATACGCATGTATTTACAATGACAAGAACTTTCAGGTAACCAAAGTTGAGTAGCATGCGGAGCGGCCCTCGTACTCAAGGGACTTGGGATTTCTAGTTTATGGTCTGTCAAGCATATGATTCAGAGTAGACCTCACTTTCACCTTAACCACATGAAGATGCTTATGATAGAGGCAATGAGAGCTCAAAGATAATGAGTACCTTCCTTTCAGCATTGGGAAACCTTTCAAACTTTTCAAAACCTTTTTCACAACCTTGTTGAGTCCCCACGTATTCTATGAGCACCTTCTTGAGAGCATAGTTGTCATTCTTGTGTTTGTTCCAAAACTTGGTTAATTATGTTATGACTTTGATGCTTGTATCTCTGATATCTTTACTTCTAGTCTTCACTTGAACTTTAGAGGTGCCTTGGCATTTATATTGTGCTCTACAAACAAAGGCAAGCGAGATACCACTCTATCATACCTTATTATGAGCATTGCAATGTTGCTTATGTTTATGTTTCATGCTACTTATTATTATTGAGTTGGTTTCTCTTCATAGCTTGCAATGACTGTTGAGTAGACTTAGTTGCATACTCTTTATTATGAATTGTCTAAGCATCTAATCATGTGCTAAGAATATATACATCATATGAAGCAAATGTGTTCGTGAAAGTTCTTTTATCGCACTCAGTTTTCAACTGAATTGCTTGAGGACAAGCAATAAGCTAAGCTTGGGGGGAGTTGACGCGTCCAAAACGTATCTACTTTCCCGAACACTTTTGCTATTGTTTCTCCTCTAAACTTGTGTGATTTGGATACAACTTACACGAACTGACACTATTTTTAGCAGAATTACCTTGGTATCTTGTTTTTGTGCATAAAATGAACTATCAGGAAAAATCCCGGAAAATATGCCAAAAATTATATTTCACCAGAAGATCCATGGAGCCAGAAGACGAGACGGAGAAGGGGCTGGGGCCCACACCATGCAGCGCTGGCCCACCACGTCGCGCCTTAGGGGGTGCACCCAGTGCACCCTCGGCCTCCCTCTGCGCCTATAAGTTGTTTTTCGACTTAAAAACCGAGGGGGTTCGATAGTTTTCCAGAAAGAGTTCCGCTCCGCTGCCGCCACCAAAAACCAAGATTCGGATCCAGAAACTCCGTTCTGGCACCCTGCCAGGACGGGGAATTTGGAGAGGATCATCGCCATCGTCATCACTAACGCATCTCCATCAACCACCGATGTTTCCCTCATCCATGAGTGAGTAATCCCCCGCTGTAGGCTTGGGGATGGTAGGGATTGGATGAGTTCTATCATGTAATAGAATAAGATCTGTTAGGGCATAGTGCTTAGTATCTCTATTAGTGCTATTTGACTTTGTTGCAACTTGTTGTGCTTAATGCTTGTCACTAGGGCCCGAGTGCCATGATCTCAAATCTGAACTTATTATTGAATCATTATGATAGTATTGTTTGTGATCTTATCTGCAAGTTGTGTATACATATCATTGTTCGGATCCAAAGGCCCCAAAGTGACAATACTTGGGACAACCGGAGGGGATGGCTATGGTGTGAGGATCACATGTGTTCATGGAGTGTTAATGCTTTGCTTCGATGCTCTATTAAAAGGAGCACCTTAATTGCCAGCAGTTCCCTAGAGCCCCACTGCCACGGGCTGGCTGGACAGAAGATGTTGTGCAAGTTCTCATTGCGAGCACGTATGACTATATTTGGAGCACATGCCTAGGATTGTTTAGTACTTGGATGCTTGTTATCATTTATGTGCAATGTCCTAGAAATTGAAGTTACATGTTTAGACTCGTCCATGCAACGCCCGTCCATCTATCCCTATGCCTACCGCACTTGAATCCCACTGTTACTGTTACTGTTACTATTGCTCCTCTTTTACTACTACAGTTGCTACTACCAAACTGTTGCCACTGATAAACTTCTGTGAGCAAGAACTATCTCTAGGTGCAGCTGAATTGACAACTCAGTTGTTAAGGCTTGCAAATATTCTTTGGCTCCCCTTGTGTCGAATCAATAAATTAGGTAATACTCCCCGCGAAGACTGTTGCGATCCCCTACACTTGTGGGTCATCACTCCCATATAAGACAACAAGTAGAAAAAACACCATCTTGTTCACTGTCATATAAACAAAGTTCCATCCAGTTGACATTCAAACCCAGGTGACATCTAATCATGTTAGATAGCAAGGCAATTGGTTGCCCGAAAATCCAGGGGGTGGTGGTTTAGTTCAACTCCCAACTAAACTACCATCTAATCATCTTAGAAATGAACCATGATGTAACAAAACCTTGGGATGCAACTTGCATCATCTACTGATTTAAAAAAACACCATGCTTGCAAAATAAAAAAAAGTTACCACCACCTCAACAACTATCTAAAACAAGATGTAACAGAAGAGCCAACGATTTGCAAAACTACCATCTAGTCCTTTTTAGATCAAATACTCTTGATTGCAAAACTACATGAATGCATAAGAATCCCTAACCAAGGGTTGTGGACGGAGGCCGAGATCGCGGTGCGAGTGGCGCAGGTTGCCACGAAGGTCGCAGCCAACCACAACTGGCTCCCGAAGCTGGTCGTCATCATGGGGAATTTTTCCTTCCTCGTCGACCTGCTATGGCGCGTCAACACACATGAAAACATAGGGTCACCGGAGAAGGGTCACCAGAGCCAGTTTCGTTGGCAGTGAACATAGGGTCGCCTCCAATTCCATAGGTGGGAGCTCGTTTGTCGAGCGCCCAGGCCGGTGCCGTCGGGGCGTGCGGGGTAGGTTAGGACCAATTTGATGCGGTGGGGCTGCTGGAGAAGGGAGCTAGCAGTACAGGGAGGGAATCTGGGAGTGGAGATGGAGAGCGGTCGGTGGAGAAGAGATTGGGGGAGGTTGGCCAGAGATGGAGAGGGGCGGATTTGAGGAGAAATGTGCAATAAGGGTGTTCTGTTTCTCTCCTCAGCGCAACAAGACAAAAAAATAGTACGGCCCTGTGCGGTCCTATCAGCTTTGACGAGCTCGGGTCGTTCGATCTCCATCCCGCGGCCAGCACGCCCGACCTCGCATTATGACAGTACGAGGTCGACCTGGTATTAGATTTCCCGAAACCTAAAGGGCTTGACTACACCAAGGTCGACCTAGATTTAAGCTAGCGCGAGGTCATTCCGACCAGGTTCCTTTCCGTTTTCGGTCAACCATTACTTTCCTGAAAAAGATCGATCACGGGAACAGACACGAGAACACGCGCGGGAACTGATTGTCACTAGCTCACCTCTTTATACCTGGACCCGTAACCACCACCATACGATCACCTCTTTCTTCTCCAGGAATCAAAAGGAGACATGCATTGCGGCTGCTTCAAACCCTAGGAAAACAGAAACAAAAGTTCAATCTAAATATCTCCCAACAAATTTTCGAGCACTGCTGCTACATCTCAGTGGTTTGCTTCCTCCCCCCATTAGGCTGGCACGTAAGTTTCCCCATCTCTGCAGCTGCATCCTCCCCTACTTCCAGTTACATATGCTCTCCCTACTGTATCTTGAACTTGAGTTGATACATCCATCAGATTAGAAACAAGACAACTACAAGTAGCAGCAGATAGATAGACAGATTTGCAACGAATACGTAGCCTAGTTTCATGTAAAATACAAAGTAGGTTACAAAAGTAAGATCAGGTTTCATCGTTGGTTACATCATGTTCTAGATCAAAAAGGGTGACTCTGTTTAGTACATGATTCAAAAGTACTAAAAAAGCAGGACATGGAGCAAAAAAGTAGATGTAACTAGGATCAAAAAATAAAATTCAGTAGCTATTGTGGTACTACAGAACATGTGGTTACATAATCTTTTGCACCAGGTGTGTACACAAAATGGAACAGTGTTGGAATTCAATGGGATAATTATTGGTTACATTAGCTACTCAATGAAGTTTCTAGAAAAGGAATAAACTACTATGAATCTACAAACAGTTACATGTTTACACGCGAGCCCACCCCCAAAACGACAACTCCTGCGCAGCCCCAGCACCCCCCGCCCTGATCTGATCCCCTTCTTCTCCAGGAGACATCATACCTCGAAAAGAACCCTAGAAAAACATCCAAATCTCACCAGTCCTGGATTTTCGAGAACAACTGTTACATCCAGTCCCCATATCTGCCTCCACCGTCCAGAGGAGACCACCTGTATCCACCACACCTCACCCAAGTACCACCACACAAAGTTACTTCCTTATTCCTTCTTCCTTACATCCATTGCATTAGTAGAGGAAAAATTACATTAGCAGTGGAGAAAGACAAACACAAAGTTACATGATCATGATGCTCAAGTGTATCTAACAGATTGGGTGGAACTCTAGATCATGTAGAAAAGAGGGAAACAAAAAATTTACAGGTTACATTGTGCTTTACCAAAAAAAAATCATTGGTTACGTTTTGACCATATTAGGGGTCTAAACACAAGTAGGAGGCACATGAAACCCCACTTCTTTTACTGCAAAATTACGATGAATTACATCTACGTGCATTTAGAGAGACTATTCATGCAAATTTACTGTCAGTTACATCTATTGCATCAGGGGGGGGGGGGAGATGACTGAACCATAAAATGGCTGCTGCATTATGTAAATTTCAGTAAGAACAAAAACGAAAGTTACATGGAACTCTAGACCATGATTCTTAAGTCCATGCAGCATTTGTTGGATGAAGCTATAGATCATGTACATCCAAAATTATCTGCTAATTACATGCTACGGAACTTGGTGCATTCGAAGAAGAGAACATCAGATGGAACTTGGTAAACTGATGTACATTCAGTGTAATTCAGAAAAAGATAGCATTTATGATCAACTGGAACTTGGTAAAAACTGATGTACATTCAGTCTAGATCCATACCTAAATCTTCAGGCTAAACCATATAGCTACAACACCAACATCACAGCAGCTCCGTATAACAACCACTCCATTACAATGTCACATAATCCTAGTCTAAGCTACATAGGAGTTTACAACGCACCAAGGCGGAGAAGATTACCTCGACTCCCTACTTGATGGCGATGTTGTACATCTTGGACACCTCGTGCTTGAGGAAGCCCTTGTCGTCCATCGCTGAGCAGCAGGGCCAGCGGTGCAGCTGCTCCCTTCGCCCAGCTGTAGCCGGTCCGCACTATTGAAGATACCCTCTCCTTGCCTCGGACAGCAGCGCGGACATGGAAGCCGAGTTTGAATAGCTCTCTGCGCGTCATTTTTTCGTCACCGCATCAATACAAGGAATTGCAAACTGTTGGTCACAAGCAGAAGAAAAATAATCAAATGGCACCACCAATCCAGTGCAAGAGAAGATTTGCCAAAATAGCATGAGGTACAAGATTTATAGCAGAGTGTAATATATGCGATCTGGAGTATTTGTGAACATCAGGAAGCTAGGAATCCTAGGATCAACCTCACTGAAGAATACGTGCAAACTATATACGAACATAAGGTTCAATTTTGATACTAGGAGTTGATGCATCCATCTCCAATTAAACATGAAAAGTATTAGCATACTAAAATACAAACGGAAAAAGCTGCAAGTAGGGTGAGGAACCAATCTGAAAATAATGCTAGTGATTCATATAGTGATTAGTCAAGGTACGGTATGTTATGGATAAAGATGCCATCACATGCATATTAAATTGGATATGGAGTTCAATATGCCATCGTAATGATGACATGCAAAATATTATGACAAAAGGCGAGTTGCAAATATAGGAAATGACCAAAAGTAGAGCTCTATGGATTATCAGCTTTTTATATATGATATATGCATCAAAACAACTTGCTCTAAGGGTAATAGTTCACGTAAATGTGCAAATTTCAGTAGTATACAAAGCAAGATTTTGAAGTAATGCAGAAAAAGAATTAATTAGTCCCAATCTCCCAAAGAATCCAGATCGTAGAGCACACAAGATGAACAAATAAGCAACAACTTATTTTTTTCTTTAAACTACTCATGGAACTCCTATAATAGTCTGCACAGATTCTTCAGTTATAGGGACTGACTCTCCACCAGGGAAAACCATCTGCAGAGACTGGATCGAAACTGTTCGTCAAGAACTGACATAATTCAGGCTATGACTTTGAACACTTGATATCTAAAAATCCACCATAATCAGTGTTCCGTATTAACTTTTTTTTGTCCATTCTTAGGCTTTTAGATAACCTGACCAACTTCATTGGTGATGCTTGTTGGAAAAACTTCTTTGGTTTTTGCATGTGAAAATGATTTCCAATGAGAAATAATCAAATAATTAGTATGTATAAAGAAAAAATGCAATGGAATCCAGATTTTGAAGAAAAGTAACTTATTACTTGGGTGAAGACAGGATCAGTTTCTTCACCTTTATTGTCCTCATCGTGAGCTTCTTCTTCTTCATTGTTAACCTTGTCGGCATCTCCTTCATGTACAATGTTTTTTGTGTGATCTATCTCTTCTTTTCTATTGTCCGTCTCATAGATACATGTGATGTATTGGCTTCAATTTAAGCTTCTTCCGCATCGGGCTAAACTTTGAATGCTTCTTTCCTGATCTTTCTTTCCTGCTAATGCTTGACCTTGTCATTTTATACCTACTAATTGACAATAGAAAGTTTCAAAAATAATGTAAGTAACAATGTATCACATGTTACATTTTTCTGCACTATGTACTTGGTCTGAACGAATTTCAGTAAGCAGAGTAGTAGAGAAGAATAAAAGTAACTGCCATGATGTAAGTAGTAAAATCCATGCATATTGTCTTCTAATGGTAAAAAAAGGACTAAAACTAGAAGTAAACATGTGTTACATTGCCTGAAACTAGAAAATCTAATGAAAAACTCTGCTGCTACATTCTGTTCAAAATTCAGTACACCAAAAATTCAAGTTAGATTCCATCTACTTAGATGCTACATTGTGATTTGTCGTGTTTAATGTGATATATCCTCTACTTGTAGGTTGCAAAAAACTGCTCAAGAACACCCCAGTAACCTACCAGATCTGTCTACATAGACATCACAGGTTTCGTATTGTGCTTGTGAAATTTCAAAAGACACATACGACCTATACATGGGCTACTACTTGCAGATTGGCAACAAAAAGGTACCATACCTTGCGACCAGGGGGGCGCCTGTATCTGTCCAGGGATGCGACGACGTAGACGGTGGCATGAGGATGTAGTAGGAGAGGCGACGGTGTGACCGGCGGCTCGAGGATGTAGCCGAGGACTTTACGACGTGGTCGGTAGGTCGAGGATGTGTCCGGAAACACGGCGGTGTGGCCGCGTGGCTCGAGGATGTAGCCAGGGACGCGGCGACGTGGACAGCGGGTTCGAGGATGTGGCTGGTGATGCGATGATGTGGCCGACGCGACCGAGGATGTAACCAGCTACGCGATGATGTGGCCGCCGGGGTCGAGGATGTAGCCGGAGACGCGATTAGGTGGCCGCACGGTCAATAATGTAGCCGGGACGCGTCGTCGTGGCCTGCAGCTCGAGGATGTAGTCAGGGGAACCACGACTGGCCGAGGATGTGGCGCTGCTACCGGCTCTTTGACAATGTGACCGGCGATTCAACAAATTCGGACGGCGCCCACGAGGATATAGCCCAGGAGATGCCGCGGACGCTACAGGCCCGCCCCGGATGTAGCCGCCTCTGGCGTGCCGGCGCGAATCGATGGAGGAATCGCCGGATCTCAACCAATTTGGCCGTGGATGAGAGAATGGGTGTGGGTTGTGGGGACTCCGACCAGGTTCCTTGGCAGTAACCACAATTTTTTTAGAACGTCCCAACCCAAGTGCTACGGGTACGGTTTGCAGGTACAAGGGTGTTTCTTAGCCCCGTATTCTAGGTACCTTGCTTATGTGGCATGTGATTTAATGAAGAAAGAGAGAGTTGTTATATCTTAGGCTGGTCATAGTGAGGAGTAACTTAGACTAGTAACATGCACATGTTATTAGTCTAAGTTACTATCTTCATAGTGCATAGTAACATAGATCTAGTAACATAAAAACTCTCATTTATTATTCTATATACTCATCTTACATTGGTAAGTGTAATGTTACAGTAACATACTACCTCCGTTTCAAGGCTTAAGGCGCACACGCTTTTCAAAGCAAAGTTTGACCAAAAGAATTGAGCAACAAAATCTTGATTATATTATACATAATTAGTACAGTTGGATTCGTATTGAAAAATACTTTTCAGTGATACTACTTTTATACCAAAACTCTTTATGTATTTAGAGTAATTCTTGGTCAAAGAAAAAACACGCAAAACGAGGACGCCTTAAGCCCTGAAACGGAGAGAGTACTATGTTACTCCATCCATCTCTTTCCTCATTAATTACTTGCCACATCATCACTTTTGCTTAGTTGGCATGCATGTTACTACTCAAGTTACTCCTACTATGACTAGCCTTAGCTAAGATACAACCCTTGCACGCTATCATAGGCCAAAAAAAATTGGCTAGTCCAATCACACTC
This sequence comes from Avena insularis, assembly GCA_023614405.1. NCBI lineage: Eukaryota > Viridiplantae > Streptophyta > Magnoliopsida > Poales > Poaceae > Avena > Avena insularis. The sequence continues at coordinate 393,024,029 of CM042693.1, read as the reverse complement.
ATGCATGAGGCTAAAATAATTAAATGCAACCCTCTTAAGAGACACTCCATTGTGATGGTTGTTTCTTAAGTTTTAATATCTCCTATGATAACGTGCTAAGAGACCCTCTATTGTGAAAGGCCTAAGGCTAGTCATAGTGGGAGTAACTTGATTAGTAACATAGTCCTACATGTATTGCCAACTAAGTATTTAGATGATATGACATGCAATTAAATGATGAGAGAGGGGCTTGTGGTAACTAGCTATGTTACCATAATATCACACGTTTCAAAACAAAATAAGTCTATATTGCAATAAATAAGTCTTTGCATCCACACATATATTATTTTCTACTATAGAGATAGTAACTTAGACTAGTAACATATCCATATTACTATCCTAAGTTACTCACCACTGTGACGAGACTAACATCACTGGAAAAGGGCCCTCGCACCGATTGTTGCGGGCCACGCGATGGAGGATCGACGGAGCAGACGAGCGACCTCGCGATTCTCTAGATCGAGGTCGGTCCCGGAATAGAAATTGCGAAACCTAAAACCCTCTCTCGCTCTCCCACCCATCCAGCCCTCTCCCTCCTACTATGCTGGCGGCGCTCCCGCTCCCCTCCCCTCTCCCCTGAACACTGGCGGCGCCACCCGACGTCGCCCCGCCTCCTCGCAGCGACCCACACCGTACCGCACGTCCTCTCCCTCTCGTGCTCTGGCCTACCAAAGCTCCAGTCCGCCGCCGCCGCCGTAGCTTAGCGTCACGCGCATCCCCGCCCCTGTTCCATCCCGTCACGGCATCGCCTCCCTCCCCGTCCGCTTTATTGGGCATCGGTTTTCCAGGTATGTGCTCTTGGTTATCCGGCAATTCCCCTACCTTATATACGCCGAACAAAGCAGTTAACCTCCACAAGTTTTGATTCCTCCCCTGTATCTGTATGTTCTCGCCTCAGTAATTCGGTATCCTAACCCGCAACCTGTAGAAGCTTTGTGCATTTGTCGAATTCGTACTCTTGTCTAATTTACTGCTATTTTTCATGGGCTGTTCCTCAGGTTAGGATGGGCTTGATTTCCCAGAACGCGGTCCAGAAGCGCCGCCTGGAGAAAACCAATGACAGGGACGAGGTTGCTCTGGATGCAGAGGCTGGGAAGAAAGCCAGGTCACATAATAATGAAATTAAGGACTGGAAGAGAAAGAAGGCCAAGGAGCTCAAGGCCAGGCAGACCCAGGAGGCGGAGGAGATGAAGCAGCTGGAGAATTCGCTGTTTGGTGCCATCTATGCCCCGCCGGAGTTCGGTGCTGAGGCTGGGTCAGTTGTGCCCGCTCGAGGCCAGGATGGCCCTTTGTTCTTCATGGATCGCTCCGCTGGCCACGGCATGCCTGTTTATGAGGAGGACCTGGGCAGTGACGATGAGAGGGACGGTGGTAAGGGGAGGAAGCCCGCGTGGGTGGATGACGAGGAGGACAGGACCGAGGTGGACATCGTGAAGGTTGCGAGGTTGAGGAAGCTGAGAAAGGAGGCTGATGAGTGTGTGATCTCAGGCAGAGAGTATGAAGCTAGGTTGCGCGGCCAGCACGCCAAGCTGAACCCCTTCACTGGCTGGGCAGATATGGACCGCATAGCTCCTCTCCCTGATGCTGAATCCGATGAGGAGGAGGAGGGCGGAGTCGACAATGCTCTTCGGAACAACGATGAGCTTGTTGTCAAGGGTACTGCTAAGCTCCTGCCTGCCATGTTGGACTTCTCAAGGCTTGTTGATGCTAATGTGCAGGAGCGATCCAGTGGTCCTATCAACTCAGTGCAGTTCCACAGAAATGGACAGCTGATGCTTGTTGCTGGTCTGGACAAGCATCTCAGGTTTTTCCAGATTGATGGGAAGAGAAACCCCAAGATCCAGAGCATATTTATTGAGGACTGCCCAGTTTACAAGGCATCTTTTCTACCTGATGGCTCTGAGGTGATACTTTCAGGCAGGAGGAAGTTCTTCTACTCATTTGATTTGGTGAAAGCTGCTGTTAGTAAGATTGGACCCTTGACTGGACGTGACGAGAAAAGCCTGGAAAGCTTTGAGGTATCACCTGATTCAAAAACCATTGCCTTTGTTGGTAATGAGGGGTACATTCTTTTGGTATCTACCAAAACAAAGCAGCTCATTGGGACCCTCAAGATGAATGGGAATGTGCGTTCATTGGCTTTTGCTGACGGTGGGAACCAGCTAATCAGCAGTGGCGGGGATGGCCATGTTTACCGCTGGGATCTTAGAACAAGGAAGTGCATGCACAAGGCTACTGATGAGGGCTCCCTGGCAGGTCTTTCCCTCTGCACCTCTCCGGACAGCTCCTATTTCGCTACAGGCTCCAGCAGTGGCATCGTGAACGTGTACAAGAGGGACGAGTTCCTCGGAGGGAAGAAGAAGCCACTGAAGACGATTGAAAACCTCACAACCGACATCGGTCAAATGAAGTTCAACCACGACGCCCAGATTCTGGCGATATGCTCGGGGAAGGAGAGGAACGGCATGAGGCTGGTGCACGTCCCGTCCTTTACCGTGTACCAGAACTGGCCAGGCCCTCGGTTCAGCCTTCACTACCCAAGGTGCCTGGATTTCAGCCCTGGGAGCGGGTTCCTCTCCGTCGGACATGCCGGCGGAAAGGTTTTGCTGTACAAGCTGCACCACTATCAGAACGCCTAGGACTCGGCTCCAGTTTTGACACTGTATTTTCTGCTTCGAGTAAAACTCGGTGTTATCTGTAGCGTGATTTTTCTTAATCCTTTTTGCCTTATGAGTGGTGTTGTCACACAGATATTCTAATGCTCAATGCAATACACTGCTTGTTCTTTCTTATATGCAAGTTTTATTATACTACTGCCCGTGCTTGCGTGCAGAATTTCAGCGTACCATCATGAGGTGGAGCTGTGTAAAATGATCTGATGACTTATGCTGCATATGCATTGTGTATTCATGTCGCAGTGCAATGTAAGTTTGTAGGTTTCAAAAAAATAGTGTGCTCCTGTTCAGAGGCATTTTTATTCTACTTGTATTATGTAAAATTTCCTAAATTAAAGAGGCATTGAGCAGTTGTCCTTGCTGGATTTACTCCTCTTACAAGTAACTAAGATCTCTTTTCAATTGAACAGGTGGATGGCGAGAGAGTGGGAAGGTTTGTGAAGATGTGCTATCATCAACATAGGAGCTCTAGACCTATACTTTCTCCCATCATGTAACAGATCATATTTATCCATTTCGTCTGCAGGTGGTCTCCTAGGAAAAGATCTGGCAGCATCTACTTGGCAAGAACCGGAACAGCTTCCATGAAAGCTAGGATGGAGGCAGGGAGAAAAGCTGAGGAGTTGGAAGCACAACTTGACCCAGAATTCCCATCCTTTGTGAAGCGGATGTTACATTCACACGTGAACAGCTTCCATGAAAGCTAGGATGGAGGCAGGGAGAAAAGCTGAGGAGTTGGAAGCACAACTTGACCCTGAATTCCCATCCTTTGTGAAGCGGATGTTACATTCACACGTGGTGCGAGGGTTCTGGCTGGTTAGTATTGCACTTTTATGTACCCTTCCTAGTAAATTCATAGCTCATGTCATATTCTCGTGCGTACTAATTTTGTTCTGTGACGTTATCAACAGGGTCTGCCTAGCCATTTCTGTGACATGTACCTGCCAAAACAAGATTGCACTATCAATTTGGTGGATGAGAAAGATGAAGAATTTGGGACCAATTACCTAGCCTACAAGAAGGGGCTGAGTGGTGGCTGGGCTGGTTTTGCTTTGGATCATGTGATTCAGGATGGAGACGCCACGGTTTTTCAGCTTATCAAGCCTACAACCTTCAAGGTTTGAAAACCTAGTGAACACTACTACATGTGAATGATATTGAGTTGTAACTCACCATGGTTTAATCTGAATAAATGAATTGCTTTTTCAGGTGCATATCTTCCGAGCAACTGATGATGATGATGATGATAACGAGGAAGCGGAGTGAGCACACCGTGCAGCATCAGTACTAAGAACTAACCTTCGGTAGATGGCGTGTAGGATTTAGGTATGTTTTAAGCTTTATGTGCCAGGAATGCGGTAATGCATTTTGTTAGTATGGCCACCAGTGGCTTAGATGGCAAGTACTAGTATTTTGGGGCATGGTGTAAGCAAGTACTCCCTCCGTTTCAAAATATAAGATGTTTTAGCTTTGTGAAACAAATGTATCTAGACTTGTTTTAGTGTCTAGATTCGTTCTAAACATGAGTGAACCTATGTACTAAAATAAGTCTAAATACATTCTCTTCATAAACCTAAAACATCTTATATTTTGAAACGGAGGGAGTAGTATTTTGGGGCATGGTGTTGTTTATCAGGATTCCCTGTGCGGTTATGCATTCTGTTAATATGTCCACCGGTGGCTTAGATGGCAAGGAGGATTTGGAGCATGTTGTAAGCTTTGTCTATCAGGACTAACCGCGCAGTTATGTAATATGTTGGCATGTCTAGTACTGGTAATGAGATCAGATGACGAGCAATCAGCTAATGGTGCGTTTGCTACTACATATCACTGACCTACACAAACTCTCCAATGGAACATTTATACACCTTCTGCCTTTTAGATAGACCAGGAAATGATTCTTTGACCTAAAATTTGTACTTACCTAAAACTAAATCCGTCAGATGCAGCATGTACAGCAGAAACTCTGTGAGCCCACAGTAGTTCAAAAGGGGTGCCAAATATCACATCAATCTTACAGCTCACATGCAACATGGTACATCATCCTACAATTTCTGAAGCCTTTTCACTCTTTCAGATTGTATCTCTTGTATACATAAGTGCACCATTAGATTGCCAATTAGCATCACGATATTTCCTCCTTGCCAGCAGCCTCAATCAAGTTTGTTCCCCTCGATCCTATAAGTTGTTCATGCAAACCATATCATCAAGAAAAAAATAAGCAAAGAAATTTGTTACTCTTTCATACCTCATGACAAGTCCAGTCTTGGTTAGCAGGCTCGCTGGTATCTGTCCGGTGAGACTGTTGTTGTTTAGGTATCTGGCATTGTCCAGAGCAAAAATGTATGAGGGAAAGGGAAAAAAAGGCAAGGGGAAAGAACCACAGATGGAGAAATTGGTGAGTACTTATACAGCTCCCTAAGGTTGATGAGCTTTCCCAGTGAAGGGTTGATGGGTCCACTCCACTGAACTGATTGCCGTCAAGATGACTTTTTGAAATGTGAAATGTTAGCATGAAGGAGGAGAAATCCTAGGATGAAATGTGAAAATGGTATATGCAATGAGCTTACAATGCAGTCAAGTTCTGCATGCTGCTGAAGTCAGGTATGGGGCCTAAGAGTTTGGGCCACTGAGAAAACTGTACTAGGCAGAAGGTAAATAATTCTTGCTCCTCCGCCCGGGCATTCCGGGGGAAACCCTAGATCTCTCGCAGGATCGAGCGTGGGTAGCGTTCTTTGTGTCGCTTTGCCTCTTGGGGTCTCGCTTTAGACGCCCGCTGGACAGATGGTTTTGTGGAGTGTTTTTTGGTGGTTTTGGCGGAGGCGCGTTCGTCTTCGGCCAGGCGGGGCGGGGCGCGGCCCTGGAGCCGGCGTGGTAGTTGGAGCGGTGGTTCCGTCTTTTGCCTTCGCCTGATGCGTTGAGGTGTGGTGTCGACCTGTTTGGTCGTTGACCCGTATGAAGCGCAGCCTTGAGGCTGACGTGTAGTGTCGTGTTGACGGTATTTTGGTCAGTTTTCCTCATAAACGGGCCGTCCTGGCTCTCTTCTACGTGAAAGCAAAGCTGTTGCCTTGTTTCAAAATAAATAAATATGACCGCACGAAGTCCAAATGTGTTGAACTCGTTAAGAACTTGGATATATACATATATACAGGCAGGAGGTGAGCTGGCTATTGGTTAGTTAGCTGTGCACGCACGTGTACATGGCTATTGCCACGAGGTTTCTGATCTGTTGTCTTGGCCGGCACAGAGGGAGACAGCAACAGCAGCTCACACCTCAACGTACGGTTCCTGCTGCATATTATTCGGTCTGAAGGACTGGACGGTGACTCGATTGAGGATTTGTGCCACTTATTTCAACAGATCGATCTGTACATAGCCTGTATTACTATATATCTAGACATTTTTTTAGTGTGTATCTAGATATACTCCTTTCACAAAGTAAAACATTTTATATTATAAAAACGGAGGGAATAGTATCATATGTCAATCGTGTATAATGGATCGGACCAGGCGATCGATCTCTAGGCTGGAACCAAACAAATATGGACCGAAGCGAGTATATGAAAGTTGAACCGCGCGCTGGATCACTCAGCTAGATCCGCCGCCACTGGTATAGTATATATCCGGCCAACAACCAAGCTCCAAACTCACTCTAAATATTACTCCCTCTGTTTCAAAATATAAAATGTTTTAGATTTATAAAAAAAATGTATCTAGACTTCTTTTAGTATATAGATTTACTCTAAACCTAAGTGAACCTACACACTAAAACAAGTCTAGATACATTTTCTTCACAAACCTAAAACATCTTATATTTTGACACGGAGGGAGTAGGAGTTTTTTTCATTCTTCTCGGTCTATACCAAACCACCCTTTCACTGGCTAGCTAGGACAAATTCCACACGTACGTACGACTTTATTTTCGTACGTGCTCTTGGGTTAATTTCCTAATTAACCGTCTGGTTCTTTCTACTCTTGTTTTTCGGCGCTCGATCGGTCGTCATCATGGTTTCCTTTTTCCCGAGATGTTGCGAGCTAGGGTCACTATGGCATGTCCAAGAATTAGAGGCACTTTCTTAGAGGCACTGTTTATAACTGCCTCTAATCGTAACTATTTGTGGCACTTTAAATAATAGTGCCCTAAAATGTGAGATTTTAGAGGCAGTTTCTAAAATGCCACTAATAGTTTAGCATTTTGAGGCACTATTGATAGTGCCTCTAATATTTTAAAAAATAGAGGCACAATTTAGTGCCTCTATGTTGAACTATTAGTGGCACCTTGACTTGTGCCTAAAAAAGATAGATCTTTTAGAGGCACTTTCTATAAAAATGCCACTAAAAATATATTAATTGAGGCACAATTGAAAGTGCCACAATTCGTTACCATTTAGAGGCACTAAAATATGCCTCTAATAAGTGACCAATTGTGGCACTATTCGTTGTGTCTCCAATGGACAATTTTTTGAGGCACACATGATAATGCCTCTAATAGTTGGTCATTTGGAGCATTTTAAATACCTTAAATGAATGATCATTTGAGTCACTATTGATAAAATGCCACAAAAATATAGCATTTGAGGCATAGATAAAATTGCTTAAAAAAGTACTATTGACCTTTATGTAAAGATTTACAGTGAAATGTCATAAGTTTTATTGACCTTATATTTTGACTTTATATCAAGGAACTCGTTGACATCGACTCACAGTGAAATGAGGCAGGCTGCGGAAGACATGGAGTTACTGTGGTTCTATTGCTTTGTGGCAGTTGGGTTCATCTTTGGGTTCTGGCTGTACTGGGGCACGTTTTTGTTTTACAGCGAGACCTGGAGATGTGGCAGTTGGGTTCATCTTTGGGTTCTGGCTGTACTGGGGCACGTTTTTGGTTTACAGCGAGACCTGGAGATGTACATTCTATCAGTATGTGAACAACGCGCAAGGAAAGACTATCAGGCCAGTGTCCCTGAACGACACGACGAAAGATGTGCATATACACGCCCAGTATCAAGCAGGTCTGTAATATTTCCTTTCCTTGGATTTATAAGTATTTGTTGTTACTACATAATACCTTGACGTACGTGGCGCTATTCAAGTTTTGTTGGTTACAGACGAGCTGTGCAACATTTACGGTTTGATTGTATGGTAGCTAAGGCTATATATTTTGACTTCTGAGCAAACTAAATGAGGTTTCTAGAATCAGTTGTCATATTTTTTGAATCTGTACCTAGACTTTTTGCTTGTAACATTATATATTTGTACCAATCGAACTCGTTAAGAAGCTGAAGCAGAATATGTCAAATGTTAAACTTGACTTTCTTGTTGATAGGGTGAGGAAAATTAATCCAGTACAGTGTTCCCAAGCCAAAGCTTGTTATTACTACTTACCTTCTCGTAGCATCCGGTTGAGGTACTTTTCTTCAAGCTAGCGACCATTTTCTTATGCTGTTCTTCACCGTGCAGTTTCCTGAAGATGTGAAGATGGGGTGACGACGGGAGGATTCTCCATGGTCCTGCAACCCATCGGGATCTCGAATTTTTGGGAAGGATTTGAGGTGCGCTTGCAATCCTTCTCAGCAGTGGACGGTATGTTATGAGCTCTGTATTCTGATTACTAGTCCTGTAGAAGCTCCTGTAAAGATAGCATCTGAGAAGACTCTGATTTGCTGTGATGATGAAAACCAACCAGGCACATTTATGATGCTCTTAGTAGTGTTTGTAACAAGATATGATTAAATGATACATGGATACATGATAAATATGTTGCTCCAAAAATGTTGTGAACGCACTCAAAAAGAAAGGTAAAGAGAGGATGTATATGGACCCTCTGTTTTTGTCGTGGAAGGTTCAAAGTTGGTCAAGTTCTACATTTAAGAACCACCTTGTCTATTTTGGTTTTGGGATGCAAAACCACCTAGAGTTGAATAATATATAAATAAACTTGAAATTTTGGAAGTTACAATATATTTTTAGGAAAAAAAAACTAAAATCTAGCCTCAGCCATGGAATGCCGTTTTATATAGCCCAGGGAGAAGCACAATCCTCTCCTACTGGGCTAAGCCCATCTCGACCACACACTCCTCTCAGTTTCGCCGCTGCCAACCTAAAATCGCCGCTCCCTTCCCCGTTCGGTCGATGGCCACAGCGCGCCGCTGGGTCGCGGAAGCTTCCTTATCTCCAAGCGCCGCTGCTTGGTCGCGGAAGCTCCCTTGTCTTGAAGCGCCACCGCCTCATACCTCCAGAGATTGTAGACGGCGCGGTAAGGCGCGCATGTTCACCTAGTTTGGATATAGGTGAACACCTTTTCTAAAACATGAACTATGTTTTTAGTCTACACGGACAACTTTCAAAATCAATTTTTATTAGATGAGCAATTTCCATTGTTACGTATGAACATTTTTTCATGTTTTCGAAATGATAATTTCGTAATGATTAATCTGATTATATTTTTTTATCAAAATTAACCTGATTATATAGAATTGATTAACTAAATAGTTTTACCACGTGAACGAAAGGCCCGCCCATATATGACTGTTGTGGTGTCGGCGATCAGCCCTTAGCTTTCGCTTTAGGCGAGGCATAACGCCTCACACATAGGCCGAGCCCCCGACCTAAGGATGGTCGGTTCATCATCTCGAACCGACCCGACCTGACCTAGACTAGGCAAAGGCAAAGCCACTGCTCGTTTTATTCCAAGTCAAATCCAATCTCGCGCCGCCGCCTTTTCCCTCCCAAATCCACTCCCCTCCACCCCCTTCTCCGGCGTCGACGACTCGCTGCTTGGCGGAAGAAGGAGCGCCGCCACCACCCGAGGCGGCGGACGCCGCGCCACGAGCCGCGGCACAGACCAATGTATTTGTGAGTCAATACCGAATTTAACCACAAAAACTAATTGGCAAAGTAGTATGCATTTTAGCTAGACCTAAAAATTTGTTTTTGTTTTAAGGAGAACCAAAGATTGCTTATGTGATCGTGGATTCTTCTTTAATCCACTATCCAGCGGCATACCGATTTCTTTTCTCTTTTGAAGTTCAATTTTGTCTTAAATAAAATATCACACTGACATTTTTTAAAGTAAACCCAGATGCTATTCAATTATGAGTAATCATGCAGCTGACCTTTTTGTCAGAGTCAATGGAATCAGTTCTTGCTATTATATACGCTAATTTATTCTTCTTCCTCACATGATCATTTTGGGAAATTTTGAGCAAATCCTCCCTATATCATTTGCAAGTTTTCATCCCACAAGTGGTGACATCATTACAGGTTTAGGTTTTATATTTTCGCTACTAGCCTCCCGGCTCTGTTTTACCTTTGTTCACTTATGTTCACTCAAATTGAAATTGGACACTAAAAGTACCTACATTGTTTATCCTTCTAAACTATGAATGTTTTTTACAATGTGCTTCAGGTGTTATTATTGCCGCATTACTATTTGATACTGCTAGCTACGGAATTTAAAAATCTGTACGCTTTATGAAGTAGGCTGTCATGAATATAACTTGGCAAATTACTGAAAATTACTGAATATAACTTGGCAAATTACTGATCCCGACGAAGGCGGTGCGCTCCAGGAAGCGGCGACTCGGGCTCCCCCGAGTGGCATCGGACGACGGCGCAGACGATCATGGCGAGGCGATGAAGCGACGACGCCAAGGGTGGCGCCTTTCCTTCTTGGAGGGCGTCGCGGATATCCCCTCTCCACTCTACTCCAAGTGTCGAGGGAAACCCTAGGTCTAGTGCACTAGTCCGGACAGTAGTGCCGTGTAGACGACGCTCCCCTTCGTGAAGGTGTTGTTTTGGTGCTGGGCGCTTCGGTGTGCTAGGAGCGTGGTGGGACAAATCCGGAGGGCGCAACGATGGCGGGTCGTCCTAGCTTCGTCGATTCGCTGTTTCTTCCTTTTTGTTTTCTTTTGGGCATGTTTTAGCTGTTGCCCCAGCATTTTCGCCTGTTTGAACTGATGTATCTGGTCATTGCTATATTAATATAGCGGGACGAAAGCCTATTTCAAGAGAGAAATAAAATAAATCCAACGGAATAAAAAGTTAAGACTATGGAAATAAGTTTCTAATCGCAGACGGGACAAATTTCTGACTAAGTGGAACAAAAATTTGTATTGTTACTAGACGTGCAACAAATTACAACTACCGATTACACAATTTCTTTAACCTAGATAGAACAAAATATTTAATATAGATGGTACAAAAAACTAACACCCATGAACACATTGTAATACAAACATTAAAAGAATGGAGAAGAAAAAATAAAAAGAGAACACAAAAAAGCGAAAAAGAAAAGAAACTGTAAGGAATGAAAAAGTAAAAATAGGAAAACAAATAATGCAAGAAAGAGAAAAAAATAAAAATATAAGAAGAAATATACTACGTGGAAGTGGTGAAACCAAACTACTCCGGTCAAACCTGATTGGTGGAGAGAAAACACATGAACCTGATTTTTTTTCTTGAGCAAAAACGCACATCGGCCCAAAATTATGCGAATCAGACCGATATGAGGTATCGGCTAGAGTTGCTCTTAGCTACCTTATTTTTTTTCCTAAATTGCCATTGAGTGTCCAAAGTCTGGTTAAAAATACAAAAATTTTGATTCACAAAAAAAAGAATACAAAATTTCCAGTATAGTAATTTCATCCAAATTCTTTTTTTAAACATTCTTTTTTGAAACATAATTTCATCCAAATTCTTGTTTGGAGCGTGTTCAGTTTTCTCCTGCTCGAAAACTGCCAACGCTGGACGAGATCTTGTGTTGGAGTGTTCCTGTCCGTTGGATCCTGGACGGACGGACGCTGGATTTCAACGTGAGCTTGACTTGGTAGAGGGAAGTCGCTGAATCCCAATCCCGGAGGACTCACCCGCGCCCCTCGAAGCAGAACCCTACCTCACCATGGCGGAGCCCTCGCCGCCGCCGTCCAACTCCGGCCTCTGTATCCTCCTCACCAAGGACCGAGCGCCCACCTCCTCTCCTTCGACGCTCGCTGCCGTCTCCAGCCACGCCGACCGCGACCGCATCATCGTGAGCCCTCTTCCCACCACCCTCCCTCCCGTACACCAGGCCGGCGCGGCGCGCTAGGGGGACCAGCGGAGAGGATGCGCTGCAACTTCTACCTCCACTTCTCCGATGTCCGCCCCACCACCGCGCTCCTCGCCGAGACACTCTCCCTCTCCCCTCCCGCCACCTCGCGTGCCGCCGCCGACCTCTTCCTATTCCTCGTTCGCCGCTCTTTCCACCCCCCGGACGGCGCACTCGCCCTCGTCGTCCGCCATCTCGCCCGCCGCCGCGATTTCCCCGCCGTCCGCTCCCCCCTCCAGGAGTTTCCGTCCGCACTCAGACCCGCCACACTCGAGGCCTACCTCGTCCACCCCGGGAGAGCTAGGCGCGCCACTGACGCACTCAAGGTGTTCGACGAATTGCCTCAGCAACTTCGTCGTGGACAACGATACATGGTTCGTGGAGGCGCAGACCAGGGCCGCTTTCTACCCCAAATTCGAGAACGACAAGTCTGATCAAGAGGTGCGTGGTCGGCTCCCCTTTCATCTCCGTTTTGCTGCATATCAATTGAAGTTGCTTCGTGCTGAAACATTTCTTCTTGTCCTTATCCATGGCGAATGCAGCTGGTCTTCTTCCTTCCCGTGATGGTGCTGATGCAGTATGAGCTGGTCTTGCTATGCCCATCGCTGGTGGCAGCCTCTGCTGCTTGGTGCACGCTAAAGAGTAGTTCCATCTAGACTAAAGAAACACTCAAGTACCACACCGGCTTCAGCGAGCTACAACTACTGTAAGTTATGTTCACTCCTCGATGTTGGATCTATCTATATTTGCTTACCTGAATACCTACTTGTGGAAAATGCTTTTTTCAGTCTCCAAGGTATATACAGAAAGGAATTGTAGGAATATATTCACAAAGTTAACGAAAATACATATATACTATGGAGTGCTTCATCTTTAGACCACTTCCAGAGGTGTAGGAAGCTCCTTGCTGCTCTGCATTGTCATTGGCAATGTACTTCTCTTTTCCCTGAAAATGCACATTGCAATTTGGAGTTCGTGGGTGGTAGTTATACATCAACTGTGAGGAATATTTGAGAGTACTCTGTTTCATTACTGTTAAGAAGGGGGTATTTTATTTTCAACTCTTCATTATCCATTATTGTCTGATGTATATATTATTATATTATGCAATGGGAAAAACTATTGGCAGTGGTAACACTTACAGACTTATTATATTACTCAATAGTGCTTCATCATTATGTAAATATAATGCATGGTCAAATAGTACTGAATATCCATCTCAAATACAACCTGCTTGCTAAGTTTTTCCCGTGAGCACTTGTCCATGCCGAGTACTACTATTTGCTCTTATAGATAAATAGATATAGTTGAGTGGTGTTTCAAAAAGTTTAGAACTGAATATCCATCCATGTCGAGTACTACTATTTGCTCTTATAGATAATAGATATAGTTGAGTGGTGTTTCAAAAAGTTTAGAACTGAATATCCATGTCTATTGTGTCTTCTGAATTTATTACCCTGGCTACCAGGGTCCGTGTATCCAAAAAGACATGTCTTCCCAAAACTAGTTAGAGTTAGACAATTTATTATCATGATTTTTTTAGCTATACTATCCTATTTCTTGTGAGAGTATTGGTCATGCTTTCAGCAAACCGTGAGCTAAATAATTTGGCAATGTGATCCTAAAGATGTAAATGTTTGTTGTTACTTTCTGTCCACTTCTTCTTTGTTGTAGAAGTCAGCCTCTATATGGTTCTCCTGGAGGGCTGTATGCTGAATCAAAATCTTCAGAAAGTTACTAAGATTTCTAACAGAAGATATAGTGCTTTGTTAGGGCCTGGAGCAACGTGGTCTGCCAGTTTTCTCTCTTATTTCTGAGAGTAGTCTGGTGATATAGCTTTCTGCTAGTTAATCTTTAGAAAAAATAATCTTTAGAAATTAGTGAAACATCTCCATTGTACTTGGATAATAGATTGAAATATGACTATGTAGAAAAATACCACTATCAAAATATGACTATGCAAAAAAATACCTCTGCAGATTTATAGGCATCCAGAAAAGCGAGTTAATCTACCGGTTAGTAGATCATCTTAACTGGGACTGCAACTTGCTGCAATGGTACATGGCTAATGATATTGGCTCCTCTAATAAGCTTAGAATAGCACTCCTAAACCATACGTTCCTGAGAATATATATTTTTGTTTTAGCCAACCAAGCACCAGAAAATTAAGATGTATATTTTTACATGAAGCTGTGTAAACTTATTTACTCCTTATGTTATTTCATACTCTTGAAAAAGTTTAACGGACAATGGTAAATCCATATACATTCTCAGTTTTGTGGACACCAAGGACATGGCCAACAGGGATGGCACCCCCGACAATGTCAAGAAAGCTTTGCCCCCAATTTGGTCAGAGGTGATTAACATTAAAACTAAATGGTGCGTGAAGCAGCTGATTGTGATGTGCTTATCATTGATTCCACCACTTGTGGCTTTGCAGCAGGTATATCCATGGATGGCCAGCCCCCGGGCATGCTCTCCTTGCTTTCACTCTTGGTATGATTTAAGAAATGGGTATTTGTGTTTGCCTTTATAGGATTCCGAGCTAATCTAATCTGGGTTCACCGTAGCGCCGCTTGACTGATCGTGTCGTCCTTGATGCTCTGCTCATCAGCTCATGGATATGTTGTTGGTATCTGAATTCTGGAGCCCACTCTCTTCCTGTCACACAACATGTTCCCAGTGCACCAGTGTGAATCTTTTCCTTCCCGTTTATAAACTAGTACATGTAGAGTGTTTCTGAACTAATGCGTAGGCAAAAGGGATTTTGTCTGCATGCGAGTCTCTAATGCGTAGGCAAAAATTTGTCTGTAGATAGATATAGCACAAGTCAAGTAGCAGCAGGATAATGTGTAGCACTCAGTGCGGTTCTTTTCCTTTTGATAACATGGCTTTCCTACATGATGACAATTGTTTGATTTTCAGCTGCGTGATGGTAGGAACATATGAGTGCACTATGCAAACCGTGGTTGATCTGCTGCTGCTATCGACATGAGTAAGGTGCCTATTTGGTGGTTTTTCTATGTTGTTAAATTATGTGCATCTAGTAGTATATTTTTGTTAAGCTTGTAGATGAGAACATTTTGTGTGTTCATGCCCCTTTTTAGAATTCAACATCTACAACGACGACGACGTCCCCTACTGCCTCGATACAGGTACAATTTCTTCCTGTGACCGGCCATCGAGCCGATGAACTGCCTAGGTTTAAGTTTAGGGTAAGGTTTTTTTACTTCCTGATCATCACAATTTGATGAGTAGGAGTTGTTGTCAGTTGCTAGGTTGGTTTAGTGTGTTCAATATTGAGTGTAGGGATCCTGCCATAAGTTTCTAGTTGGTGTTGCAAACTTGTTCTGAAACTGATACTTTGATTTCTGAATCCTGATATACTAATGCCATTATTCGGTAGAGAAGAAACCATGGGATAGTGATGAACTTGTTCGCCCTGATGCATGTTTTTTAAGCACGCATATTGGAACTAAGAAAGTGTGAGACTGGGCCATCATAAATTTTCTACTTTAGGTTCAGTTTCTTGTTCATTGAGCCAATCACTCAAGGTGAGGACAGGGACGGATCTAGGAATTTAACTTTGGGTGTTCAAATTCAAACCCAACACAGAACATAAAGGTGAAAATTTGAAAGTGGTCCATGTATTCACACCAATAAAAGTATAAATTGACTATTGTAGCATATGCTTTCTTATTTTCCTAGTCTGCTTTTAGGGCCCAGGTTCAGTTCACCTGGCTTTGCTTAATCTATTTTCCAACAATGGTTTGATGTAAAAAAAATACTCCTGTTTGGTTTGCTCATATGCAGATCAATAGCGATCTGTTCTTTATTAAATTAACTAGTAATTGGTAAACTTAGAAATTACTAAGGTGCAACCCATGTGCCTAGCTTTGTTCAGGCAAGACCCATTTTAGTATCTTATGATAGTGTTTGGACACCTCTTCTTTGAATTGTTTTCCTAATTCATTTTGTGCAAAGAACATCTTATTCTTAGTTCCTCAAGAAAGAAACCATCCAATGACATAAGAAGATAACATCCTCTTAGAAATATGTCCTGCAGTTTTCTGAATGCTTATATATCATCCTCTTTCGAAAATCTCGAGTCTTCAGAATACCAGTAAGTTCGTGTTTTGGACCATGCATCGTTGCATCTAGTTTGGCCTTGTTTATTCATCTTTACTTCCTGATTTTTTTCTAGGCTAGTGTAGGCGATAGAAACCAGATGCCCTTGTTGTGATATGTGACATGAATTATTTATTGAGTGTCTCCTGCATTTTTAACACACATCTTGGTCGTAAGCACAAACACCAACATATGCCCCCTCAACCCCTAGCTTTAGAATTTTGGGAACTTGATTTGCGTATTTTTATTATTATCTTAGAAATTTTATGCAGGTGGAATTAGGTTAGAAACCCGGTGAGAAACCCTGCTCCCTTTATATCTATATGTCCCTGTGTTTGTGCTAGCTTGTGCCTGTGCTAGCTGTTCATGTCTCTGTGGTAGACTAAATCGAGAAGCCTTTCCTTCTGTAATATTTCCTAGTTTAGTGAGATTGTAGGGATAATTCTGAATATGGGCTGAATTTAGATTTACTCTATGAATCCATTCAGAGTTTGTTGTTCCTCGTGGGTGCTTGATGATGAGTTCATTTCCAACACAGGAAAGTGATTCTCATCGCATGGTTTCAATATGCAAATGCACTATGCAAACCGTGGTTGATCGAATGATAGTTGTTTCTCCAAGATACCTACTTACTGTATATGCAATGTTTGATATCCACACATTCATATTGAATGATGTTCTCAGCTTATCCTAATATTCTCTGTACACCTCATATAGTTGCTTCCCATGCCCTTCTTTTGCAGTCAGTGAATGGATTGACTTTTTTTTAAAAGAACCCTTTCATCCCAGCAGCTAGTGAATGGATTGACATCAGCCGTCGGCTCAAGACCTGTCAAGTGTGCCCTCTAGGTTTGTGGCACTGTCGACTCCCACAGTATCGTTGATACTTGATACTTGCTAGTATCTTTGTTACTTGATACATCTTGATGTATTCTTCTGACGTTCCAATTTGCATTGCAGACAACAAGTGAGAGTTCCAGAAGTATGGTAACAAGCAAAGTGACTTCATCGTTTTTGTACTTCAATGCTAGTAGTGATAGATAGAGAGAATCCTTTTGTAATTGCTCTCATTTAATTGTGATTCATTGGTGTCATAGTTGCTGGTTCATTTGATCTTGCGCCTTTGGGAATTTATTGTGATATTAATTGGTGTATTATTTGAATCCGAATTACTGTAGTAAGATGGTGTGTTTGCAGTTTGAGATGTCACTGTAATAATAATTACTGCCATTTTAACCTGAATATTATTGTGAGATGTGCCTTAAAAAGTCAACCATGAGGCACTATGCCTCAAATGGTTGGTTTTTAGAGGCACTAGTCATAGTGCCTCAAATGGTTGGGTTTTAGAGGCACTCTAATTTGTGCCTTAAGTTGGTTTTTGAGGCACTAGTCATAGTGCCTAAAATGGCTAGGATTTAGAGGCACTAGTCATAGTGCCTCAAATGACTATGATTTAGAGGCACTTTTTAAAACTGCCTCAAATAACTTTTACCTACACGACCGTCCCGGCATTTTTTTTAGTGTCTCAAAAACTTAATTGTGGCACTAATTTAACTATTGGAGGCACTCTAAGGTACCTCTAAATACTGTACGTGCCATAGTGGGTAGAACTGCGTGCGGACGAGGCTGGAGCTGGACAAACCAGCTCGTACGTACGGGATATTTTCCCGGTCGATCGGTCGGTGTAGCATGGCATGTCTCCTTTTTCACCGCCTCGCGATCGTTCGCGCCACGCGTTTCGGTGGCCTGGCTCGTCCGGGCTGTCGCCGTCGATCTCGACGGAAGCAAAAGGCGCGCGCGGGAGCTGGCTGGTAAAGATCAACGCGACGGCAGTACTCTCTCCGGTACTTTTTTCCTCTATACGAGACTCCACTTGCAAACGGAATATCTCAGTCGTGCTTGCCGTTCCACGGCTCAGAGTTGAGCTGCGTCATGTTGGCGGGCATGTTGATACGTAGTACTCTCTCCATCCCGGTTTATAAGACAAATACATATTTTAAGAAAATCGTTTAACCATAAATTTGATCAACAAAATATAAACTATATTTAACAAACATTATATCATTAGATTTATATTTAAAGTACGCTTTTAATTATATAATTTTTATGACATATGATTTATATATTGTTGGCCAAATTTATGGTTAAACTATTGTCTTAAAATATATATTAGCCCTATAATCCGGAACGAAGGGAGTACATACGGTTTAGAAAAATATCTTTCAGTTCCAGGGTGCCCCATGCATGGTTAATTTCACAATGGGTGGCAGTTGTTTGGTACGCTAGCTGCCGGCGGCCTTCGCTCCATCCTCTGTGCGTGTGGTTGGTAACTGGCCAGCTGGCCGGCAAGCAGCAGCGACTAGCTATTGCCATCCACTCGCCTGCCTGGTGTGATTTTTTCGAAAAAAAATTAGAGCAACCATGTTATCTCATGTTATAATAAGCAACACATAGTAGAAATTAAAAGACATACCGAGATAAAATGATTATCCTGCACTTACAGATAAAATCCCATATTACTTAGATATCTAGATTTCTGTGAATTGATTCCTTATAGTACCACAATTTTGTAGGAACATAGATTAATGACTATTCCAACGTCTTCTTAGGCCCATCAACACCCTCTTCGTCTCCGGCCCCAGCCCCCTGTCGAACCGAAGCCGGAGATATATCGAGCATTCTCACCGGCCGGCGATATAGAAGCGGATCGGCGAGAAGTAAATTAACAAGTGGAGACTGTGGAGTGGTGGAGCTGGGGAGCGAAGCCACTAGGCAGCAGCCCGCGCGATCCCTTTGCTCCACTCCGGTGGACGGAAACGTGGACACGACAAGATTGTAAGTATACTACGTAAAATTAAGTAAGTATCATGGGAGTGCTGATCCATCGAGCAGGAGTGTATCTTTTTTCCTTGGGCGAGACGCCACTTGCGGCGAGAGAAGATCAAAATATCTTTCTTTCCCACCCAGGCGGATCGATCGAGCTCGTTGGAATGCGACCTGCAATGTCGCTCGGGGAAATATCTTCGAGTATGTCCATTGTTCTACTATCCGTCTGTCAGAGTTAGCCAATGGTTTCGTTTCACAATAGGTGGCCGTGGTTTGTTGCACTGTTTTTGTCGCTTTTGTGCGTGTGGTTGGCAACTCGGCAAGCTAGCCCTGACCGTACGCAGGGAGCTCTTCCAGGCCACTTTGGCTTGCTCTCAAAATCCGGATTAGCCAACAGCCAATGGTTTAGCAATACCTGGCCATGGTTGGTTAAAGGGTCGGCGTCACGCTTGTGCGTGTAGTTGCCAACTTGGCAACACTAGCTATTAATTGCCAGCAACTTGCCATTCTAGTGTGTGATCTTTCTAAAATTCTAGAGCCTTTCTCGATTGTGGAAATGTCATACGGTATGACGCTACCTAACATTTTGTGGGCTTGTTTCGTGTGAAGCAATTTCATGCATGGAACTTGGAAAAAACTATTCCAACATCCTTCTTGTTTTACTCATCCGTGAAGGGCTAAAATATTTCTTTGCTTGTTTTTTCTTGTATTCCATCCAAATGATAACCTTATAGATTCTCTGTATTTTACAATCTTCACGCAATCATTCCCCCCCCCTATTTTTTGTGTTTCTCATTCATACGATCAGAATAGGCGCTTATTGTCGAGCAAGGATAGAATGTTAAAAAAAAAATGATCCACATCTTAAACTTTGGTTGTTGTCGGTTGGTTGCATACCTCTTGATTTTTGAATCATTCTATCCAAAAAATATATATGTTGTGACGTACAGTTTCTAAATTGTTTCTGTGTCATTGACTAGGGTGGCCCCTCTGACATCCATTACAACTTACAAGAATCTAAATTCCCATAAACATAAAACTATTTTAAATTAAGTAAAAATGGAGGGGTATCGAACATAGACACAACGGGTTTGTCTTAAATCAACCTCTAAACCATCCGGAGTCAGGTAGGTGGATCTGAAATGTCCAAACATGGCAATATATATGAAACACATAGCAATAAAGGGTAGAAAAATCATCAAGTCTCCAAAGATGTCTCGTCTTCTCGATCAATGTCAATAAGTCAAACTTGAGGTTTTCGTCGCTATAGTATCTCACTTGCTACTCATGTGAATAAGTTTACTCCATATCTTAACACCATGGTGCCTACTAGTTTGTATGCATGATACACCATGAGTTCAACTAGCAAATCAACATATGAATCACAACAACATGATTATTAACCCTTGCATTTTCAAAGCATGTCGCATTTCAGAATTTTTGGTATATAATTCAACGACAAACGCAACACACATGCTGATTTATTTCTTTTCCTCTCCCTTTAAAGACATGAAGCCATGCTCTAAAGGGTACATATGCGTGCTAAGAGGGACTGAATTCGTTCTTCTGTGAATGAAGGACTCTACTCAAACTGAATTCACACATGAGTCATTCGCAAAAATAAATAAATTCAGACATGAGAATATTCCATATCATTCTCTATCTAGGGATATCTAAAATTGGAAAGTTATCTGGCACGGGCCAAGGCCGAAGCCTAAACATAAATCCATAAAAATGAAAGCCCACCAGGGATAAAAATGGCAAAAGGTCGTTACTAGGCCAGTGTGAGCCCACAGCTAAATGGGGTTCACTTCTTCTACTAACGAAAACGTGGTTCGACCCCTCAAAAGACAAAAATGGCTCTTGCTTTTGTTGAGTCTGACTTCCGCTGCAGACAGATTCCCCGCTCCATCTCCCGGTAGCCTGTTCGATTCCGCGACATCGCCGCTCGCACCGATGCTGCCGTCGCCGCCGGCGATCTCGCCGGCGCGGCTGCACAAGCTGGTTACGGCGCAGACGGACCCGCTCCTGGCCCTCGAGATCGTCACCGTCACCTCCCCGACCACCACGCCGCACCCGGCCACCCTCCACGCGCTCCTCCTCCGCCTCTCCCGCCGCCGCGACCACCTCCCTCACGCGCTCGCTCTCCTCCGCCGCCTCCCTTCCCCGCCTTCACCGCGCCTCCTGCTGCCGCTCCTCCTCTCCGTCCTCCGCCTCCGCCGCCCGCCCCACCTCTTCCTGTCCACCTTCAACACCCTCTTCGTCTCCGGCCCCAGCCCCCTGTCGCTCCACCCGCAGCTTCTTCTCCGCCTCCTCTCCGCCCTCTCCTCCACCTCCGCGTACTTCCCCTCCGCGCTCCACCTCCTCCGGCTCGTCTCTTCCCGCCTCCCCCTCCCCGTGCCGCTCGTCCTCGCCTCCCACAACCTTCTCATCGAGGCTGCCGCTCGCTCTGGCCACCTCGCCGTATCGCTCTCGCTCTTCCACCGCCTGCGCTCGCTCCATGTCTCCCCCGACGCCGACACCTACCGCATGCTCACCCAGTCGCTGTGCCGCCGCGGCCAGGTCCGTACTGCCACTACCATGCTCGACGAAATGCTGCACAGGGGCATCCCTGCCGATCCGCTGGCATACACCACCGTGCTCAACGCCCTGTGCCGAAAGAAGCAGCTCCGGGAGGCCTACCGATTGCTGTGCCTCATGCGAGGCCGTGGGGTTTCTCCTGACATTGTGCATTACAACACCGTCATTGCCGGAGTGTGCCGTGAGGGGCGGCCGCTGGATGCCTGCAAGGTGATCGGGGATATGGCGGACAGTGGCTGCATACCAAATGTGGCGTCGTATGCAGCGGCAGTGAATGGGTTGTGCGTGAGTGGGCTGTTTGGTAAGGCTGAGACATACTTGGAAGATATGGTGGGCAAAGGGATTGTACCACATTTCTCGGTGTTTCATTCGGTGATTAAGGGGTGTTGTACAGTTGGCAAGGTAGAGGAGGCTGCACGGATGATGAATCGGATGCTTGAGCTTGGGCTTTCTCCACATGTCGACACATGGTATTCAGTGCTCAGCAGCGTTTGTAATGACGAGGACTATGTTGAGGCGATTCTGCTGCAGATGATGAAAGGAAAGCAGCGCTGCTTGAACATCATGCCAAGGAGCCTTTGAGTGGGGCCAGATGAAATTGAAGGTAATGCAGAACACCTGGGGATGATGTTGTGTGTCAGAGTGGTGGAGTTGTGAGAAGAGACCAATTCGACTTCTTTATATTCCGGGGTGATATAACAATCAGGCAATCAGCTTTGTGAAAAACAACAAGACACAGTGCAAAAAGTGGAGCACAAAAATATGCAGCTGCTAGACGAACCACCTCGTTTGTCAAAGGTGAGATCCTGGTCACATATCACCTCAAGGGCAGCGGCCGTGGTGCTGGTCACAATGTTTACCTTGAAGCCAGTGCTGATGAGGCTGCGAGGTGCGCAATGTAGGCATGTAGGTCAGGCTGAGGAAACAGAACCAGTGAGAATCCTGCTGTGCTGGGGGAAAGCTGTTGCAAGCTGCTTCAGCGATGACGAGTGAAGCTGAAGAGATGGAGGTAGCTGCAAAGAGTACATGACACAAAAAGGTCGCTGATGTTTTCATGCTTGCAGAGCGAGCCTTGGTAGTTTCGGCGAGTGTGGGATGCAAACATGTTACATGTAGAAAGCAAAGATTGTACTTCGGTATTAACAACAATCGAAGAACAGATATGCTGCCTCCGTACTCCAGTTCTCTCTACCTGAAAGCATCAAGCTAATGGTATACTCTACTTTGTCAAGCACTATACCTCCCCCAGTATCCCTCCTGTTAATAAAAAAACAGCGCTTACAACATTTTGTGGGTACTTTGGGATCAGCCAACCTAGATGTGAAGCTGGGAATTAGAAATCTAATGCCTGGGAAGAAACTGTCCTTCCTATGAAGTATGAACTATAGCACCAACGTTATTTCAGTCCTTCAAAAGGTAAAATATATGCATATTGCCGAAATATTTGGACTCTTTCCCCATTTCCAACCAATCATATAATTAGGACAGCTCAATGTGGAAGGCTCCAAAAGCCTGCCGGCCAAACAGATGCTTAACTGGCTAGAGTTTCCTTTTCAACAGGAATTTGACCAAGTCACCCAGCCTCATGTGCTCTCTTAGCAGTTGAAACAAAATTATTAATTTGGGTTATCAAACATATTTCCATTTCGAATGAACCAAACCATCTGGGCAGCTCCGCCTTGTAATAAACCTTCTACCCCAGCCAAACCGAAGCTTTGCTTCTACATCAGCCAAACCAAAGCTAGCTGACAAGTGTTGCTTTCAATAGGGATTTGACCAAATCCACATGAGAAATCACGCAACCTCGTGTGCCCTGTTAATTTTTTACAAAATTCTTAATTTGGTTTTCAAGCTTAAAAAGATTTGATGGTCTCCTACATAGCAGAAGAAGTACACCTGCTGAAACAACTTCCACTCAAATTAGCCAACTCTAGCGACAATTCAAGCTGTGGTCGCGATGTTAACCAGATGGTGGGTATCCATTGCAGCAATGCTGCTGATCTCGTTGCCAGTGGTCACCGGTGATCTGCCGATGACTATAGGGCTCCCAGGCTGCAACACCACCTGCGGCAAAGTGAGCGTGCCGTACCCGTTCGGCATAGGCCCGGACATGTGCTATTTTCCGGGATTCAAGCTCACGTGCGACCACGGGAGCAACCCTGTGCGTCTACTCCTCGGCGACGGTGGCCCCAATGCGTCCGAGGTGGTCGATATCTCCCTGGAGGACGTCGTGGTGCGTGTCGTGAGCCACATGAACGGCGACCAGTGGAGCATCGGGGGCGGCGGGTTGCCGTACATCCTGAAGCCAGATTCTAACGAGTTCATCCTCGCGGGGTGCGACGTGCAGGCGACGCTGCTGGGCAACGGGAGCATCGTCAGCGGCTGCGTCTCTTTCTGCGCCACCATCATGGAAGTTGGTGGTGGGTACACCCAGTATGACCGTCCAAACGGCGCAGACCCCAACCCCAAGACCTGCTCCAACCTGGGCTGCTGCCAGTCCCCAGTCGTCATTGGCAGCTCGTCCTACGCCGTGGAGCTCAAGCAGCTTAACAATAGCGTGCGCAACGACTCGCGTGTGACCGTGCTCATCGCCGAGGTGGGTTGGTTCGACCCGATGACGTTTTTTGATCTGGGTCATGATAGTTTCACAGAGCTTGCCTCGCGGGCCCATGTGGTTCTCCAGTGGGTGATGACACACGGCGATACTGACAGCGACATAGACACAAGGGCGTGCCCCGGTGACGCTGCCCTGAGCGTCTGCAAGAGCGCCAACAGCGACTGCAGACTCGATTCATATTGGACACTCACGGGCTATTCGTGCCACTGCATGGAGGGGTACCAGGGCAACCCTTACCTCACTGGCGGATGTCAAGGTGAGTTTTCACATGTGCGCATGCCTCTGCTTTGTCAAGACAAGATGAATTAGAATCGATTCTCTCTCTCTATATATATACATGTAGATATCAAAGAATGCGATTGGAAAGAAAAACATGGCTGCTTCGGTGACTGTGAGGAACTGCATGGATCATTCAATTGCCGGTGCCCGGAAGGAACCCGTGGCGACTACACCATGCCTGGTGGCTGCGTCAAGTCTGTAGACACAATCGCAGGTATGATGAGCACCACTGCTGTAGCCTGTCCATTGCTATCAGTGCATGCCTGCAAAGGAATGGAACAATTAATGTTAATTAGTTATGCCGTTCCATCTATATGCCCGAACAGATAGTAGTACATAGAGTAAATATGTATGATTCTCGTATTCATTTTCAGGTAACTTGGGTTTAATCATTGGTCTGTCGGTTGCTAGTGGCCCATGCATTCTACTTTTGGTTATTGGCGCACTCCAAATAATCCATGATCTTAAGCAGCGCAAGATGAGGAAGTTGAGATGGAAATTCTTTAGTCAAAATCGCGGACAGTTGTTGAAGCAGCTGGTATCTCACAGGGCAGACATCGCAGAAAGGATGCTCATTTCGTTAGAGGAGCTAGAGAAGGCTACCAACAATTTTGATCAAGCTCGTAGGCTCGGTGGTGGAGGGCACGGCACCGTCTACAAAGGGATCCTGTCGGACCTGCATGTCGTGGCCATCAAGAAGTCAAATATTAATGTCAAAAGAGAGATCGATGAGTTCATAAATGAGGTTGCCATACTCTCTCAGATCAACCACAGAAATATTGTGAAGCTCCGCGGTTGTTGTCTTGAGACAGAAGTCCCTTTACTGGCTTACGAGTTTATTTCCAACGGAACACTTAGCGACCATCTTCACATGGAAGAACCACGATCACTACCTTGGAAAGATAGGTTAAGGATCATGACCGATATAAGCAAAGCTCTTGCTTATCTCCACTCTGCCGTTTCAGTCCCTGTAATACACAGGGATATCAAGCCTTCCAACATACTCCTTGATGACACCTTGACAGCAAAAGTTTCAGACTTTGGAGCTTCAAGGTACGTTTCCGTTGATCAAGCAGGACCAACGACTGCAGTGCAAGGAACTATAGGGTACTTAGACCCAATGTACTATTATCAAGGCCGACTCACTGAAAATAGTGATGTTTATAGCTTTGGGGTCCTTCTTGTGGAGTTGCTTACCAGGAGGAAGCCCTCTTTGTATAGATCCTCTGAAGGCGATGGGCTTGTCACACGGTTTCTTACACTACTTGCAGAGGGCAATCTGTCTGAAATACTAGATCCACAGGTTGTAAAGGAGGGATGTAGCACGGTCGACGAAGTAGCTTCTGTAGCTGCGTCATGCATAAAATTGAAAGCAGAGGAACGTCCAACCATGAGACAAGTTGAGATGGCGCTAGAAGCTCTCCAAGTATCCAAGGAGCATGTGGCTGAGCTGATAGAAGAAACAGATAATATGAAATCTGTAGCAACGGATTATCCACGGGTAAGCAAAGGAGCAAAGCCAGGCGAAGCCACTAGGTGTTATAGCCTAGAAGAGGAGTTCTTGCTATCTGCAACATACCCACGATAGTTTTGCTTATTTGTGTGTGAATTTTGTTATTTGGTGTATTTTGCCATCATTGTTAGTTCTTGAATGAGACTCAAAGTGTGTCTTTTATGGAAGAAAAAAAACTCAAACTGCAGTGAATGTTTTTAATAGACCTATATATTCTCAACCAACTCAACTCTTGCAGTATTAATTTTTTATTTCTTATTACACCAAATCATCAGAATCATCTACCATAAATTCTGTCGTTCTCATGTGATAGTCAAGAGGCGAATCAAGTCATGTGTTGCATTACATTGTGCATATATTCTCTTCATATCACAAATATATGTTGTTTTGGACATGTCTTGAGTCAACCTTTTAAAACTTTGACTGTAAATATTATTTCAAATATTTCAACTAAGAACTTGTAAACGGGATTAGTAGATTTGTCCTGGAAAGTATAGTCATGATATAATATTTGCGTGTGTCTTACACATATATTTTTCCTGTGTACTTGGGAACACTTGCAACTTATATAGTACAACCTCATGCTTGTCCTGCAGAAACATAGAGGATTAGATAATCTATGTACTGTGACACTTTTTATTATTGTTTGCTCATTCTGTACTTGAAACCCTCAAAACAAGATAATATGAAACATATAATATGAAATCTGTAGAAACGGATTATCCATGGGTAAGCAAAGGAGCAAAGCCAGGCGAAAGCCACTAGGTGTTATAGCCTAGAAGAGGAGTTCTTGCTATCTGCAACATACCCACAATAGTTTTGCTTATTTGTGTGTGAATTTTGATATTTGGTGTATTTTGCCATCTCTTGAATGAGACTCAAAGTGTGTCTTTTATGGAAGAAAAAAACTCAAACTGCAGTGAATGTTTTTAATAGACCTATATATTCTCAACCAACTCAACTCTTGCATTATTAATTTTTTATTTCTTATTACACCAAATCATCAGAATCATCTACCATAAATTATGTAGTTCTCATGAGATAGTCAAGAGGCGAATCAAGTCACGTGTTGCATTACATTGTGCATATATTCTCTTCATATCACAAATATATGTTGTTTTGGACATGTCTTGAGTCAACCTTTTAAAACTTTGACTGTAAATATTATTTCAAATATTTCAACTAAGAACTTGTAAACGGGATTATTAGATTTGTCTTGGAAAGTATATTCATGATATAATATTTGTGTGTGTGTGTGTCTTACACATATTTTTCATGTGTACTTGGGAACACTTGCAACTTATATAGTACATCCTCATGCTTGTCCTGCCGAAACATAGAGGATTAGATCATCTCTTTACTGTGACACTTTATTATTGTTTGCTCATTCTGTACTTGAAACCCTCAAAACAAATCATCGCTTATAAATCTCTGTAGCATTCACAGTTATTTCATCACCAATTTTGTTCACCGATGCATTTAGCTCTCGTGGGTTTGACTCTCACTTCTTATCGAAACTTGCTATAATTAATCAACTACACTTGTGGGTATCAGTGCTTTTATCGCGTCCCTTTTGACTAATTTTTACCCACGCAATCATCTCGGTTCAATTTTTTTAACCCAAGGCATGCGCCGCCACCACTGCATGCCTGACTTCATGTAGGAAGTGGGTTTATTCGTAAAAGAGATGGTTGATTTTCAGCCTTCCGCCTCTGTTGGCGAAGAGCCTGAGAAGGTCGAGATGACTCACGTCAATTGGCAAACTTCCAATGTGACCAATGAGGTATTGCAAGAAATGGTGGTTGGCAGTGTTCTTCTCAGCAAGGACATAGTCGGATGGCGTGCGATTCACCTACTCTCAAAACTGGTGAAATCATTGTTCTCGCCCCTTTTCTAGGCGTGGTTTTCTCTCTTGATTCATGATTTTGGTCTGTTACGGGTTGGAGCTTCGTCATCTCAATTCCAATAGTATTTTGCACATTACATGCTTCATCACTCTGCGTGAGGGTTTCTTGGGGATTCAACCCCATTTTATCCTCTAGAAATATCTTTTCTCTGTGAAGATCCGATACAGCCCTCCAAGAAGACTCCTACCATCGCCGGAGGTGCTGGAATTCACTTGAAGCATAGGGTTCCTTATTCGAATGTCAACTTCCCAGAGACCCTTAAAGGATGCCATAGTCACTGGTTCTATTATAATAATGTTGATTCGTCTTTGCCCTGAGTTTAAGTATCTTGGCGTTTTGCCTTATCTTTTTGTTCTCGGTTTTATGTCACTGTTTGCTGTAAGTAAAAGACATATGTTCTGTTATCCCCCTGATAATGGAACCCGACTTGAAGGAGTCGTATGAAAAAAAGTCAACATCTAAGAAGTTTTCTGTGATTAGTTCCTCGTCTCAATGATCAGTGATTAGACTAGTTAGGTTCTCCACTTTCGAAAGAACAATATTTCCTCTCTGAGAAATAACCAAACCATCATGGCTATTTGGTATCAACGGATCAGTCCAAATATCGATTTGAGAACCATCTCCTATCCGCCATATACATCCTCTATTAAAAGTTTGGATACCTGCCAATATGCTTTGCCAAGTAAACGAAGCGTCACTCTTCATCTTGGCTTTCAGAAGTTTTTCATCTGGATAATATTTTGAACGAGCACACGTGCACATAAAGAATTAGATTCTCTCAGTAACCGCCACACATGTTTAGCTAACATTGCCAAATTAAAACTATGAAGATCTCGAAAACCAAGACCTCCTCTCTTCTTTAGTATATATAACTTTCACCACGCGCACCAATGTATTTTCTTATTGTCAGCATCATCGCCCACCGAATTGTGATGTTGTCTCCATTATTCCTTTGCATATTTTTTTGGAATTTTGAATTTTTTCCCTACGTCTTGTTGCAGGGGAGCCCCACTGCAACGGCCCACGGCGCGAAGGAAAGCACGGCCGCCACAGAAAAAGCAGCGCGCGGCCACCACAGTCCACAGATCTCTCGACGAGCGGAGCACGGCCGTCCTCCGCCACACCTTCGCCATGGGCGCGCGCTAGCCCCGCCCTTCTTATCCCCACTCCCCCACCCCCTATGGCAGCTGCTGCCGCTCTCACTCCATGGCACTCCTCGCGCTCCGCCCCGGCCACCACCGCCTCCTCCACGCCCCGCCCGCGCAACGCCGCCGCAGCCAGCGCCTCCTCGTCTCCTGCAGCGCCTCCCAAGTGAGTGCCGGGGCCGCGGCGGCGCTGGTGTGGTTCAAGCATGACCTCCGCGTCGACGACCACCCGGGCCTCGTCGCCGCCTGTGCCGAGCGCCGCCGCCCCGTCGTGCCGCTCTACGTCTTCGACCGCCGCATCCTCGCCGGTGAGTTGCTTCTCGGTTCTACCATCTAGGTGATACATACCGGCTACGATCGCGACGGGGTTGTGGGACGGGAGTAGTGCACGGGGTGTGTTCGGCACAATGCCTTAGGGAGCTCTCGTGTGGGCGGTAGTTCTGCCTCGAACATGGCATTGGTTGTGGCTGTACTATCGTGATTCTGCCACGTTGGTGTGAAAGCTAGTGCGCGTCTGATGCTTGGCTCGATTGTTCTGCAGAAATGCAAGAGCAAACTCAAGCCGAATTACACTGGGCAAGGTGTTAGTTGACAAAACAAACTGCTAGGCTAGGTGTATCTGGTTGCTGTTACCATGCCCACTAGTTCTGAACTTGCTAGCAAGAAATACGATTTTCCATGCGATTGATGCTATAATGGACGAACCAGTTGTTCTTTGTACGCTTGTTGCTTCTCAGGATAATGCAGCTGTCCAGATCCCCGTATGTAAGTTACTGTCACCAAGTTGTGTATCGTGTCTATCTGTTGCACCAGTAAGGTCTAAAGAATGAGACTGGGGTGTTGTACACCAATACTACTTCTCCAGTGCTAGAATGATACACTACCTACGTTCCTAATTATAAGATTTTTTGGTATGCTAAAATAGCCTACCAAAACGTCGTATTATTTGGGACAGAGGTAGTACCACTTAATAGACATATACTGACACGTATGCACACCAGCAAATAGCACTTGATAGTTGACATCTGATGAATTTTAGCAGGCAGTTTGTCTACCGTCTTAATTTGAAACACATATTGACAGTTGACATTAGTATCAACCCCTTTATCGTTTACAGGTTATTCAGATACAATGCTGGAACTGTTACTCTTTGCTTTGAAAGACCTTAAGTCGACGTTAAAGCTTCAACAGTCTGATCTGCTCATAGCCTTGGGAAATGCTGAAGATGTGGTTCTGAAACTTGCAAATGAGGTCGCTATGCAAGGTTCATGTTGAGAATTGAGATTTAAGAGTTCACGCATACCTTCCTAACATATCCGGATCTCCTGATTGGATGCGTTGGTGGAGTATAACAGGTACAAGCGGGCGTCATTTATACAGAAGAGGAAGTTGAACACAGTGTCCACACTGTTCTAGCCAATGTTGAATCTTCTTTGTCAAATGGATCGTTCACACGGGGAAACCCTCCTGAGATGGAGGTTTGGAGTGCCCCCTTGTATAACTATAAGGTAGTTAAAGTTTCATATCTGAAGTTTTGAACCTCTCTCATTATATCAACTAGCAACTTGAGTATGTATGGCATGCTGAAGTGATCATTTGCATCAGAGTTTGAGGGAATTATCGGCATCACGCGATCAATTTTTGAAGGAGAAACTGCCGATGACTATACCTCTCTCTTGCCCAACTTTTCCTGCTCTAAATGTGGGGTTAGACACAGGTGCACTTCACTTCCAGTTGTTTTGGCTGATAATTATCTTTCCTTGAACATCTTCTTGTGTCCATTTAGATATTAAACAGTTTTCTGTTCAGGTTCTCTACCCACACTCGATGAACTAAAAGTATTCCTGAAAGAGAGTAGAACGCCGCAAGATGATTGGGTCCCTATCATGAGCATGCCAGCAAGATCTATTCTAAAAGACATCCTGAGTCAGAGAAAGATTAAAAGTAATGTTACATTAAGTGTCAGCGACGGAGGAAACATAGAAGATATCACCACAAATGCTGATGCATCGGGGAGGAGAATTAAGGATTCATTCTTTGCATCAGTAAGTTCACTTGAAGTTAGAGGCGGAACAGACATTGCTCTGGATGCTTTAGCTGCTTTCTTGAAATACCTGGAAGGCACAGGAAAAGCAAGTTGGCAAGAGTATGTGTCGCTACCTGTTGTTTCCTTCTATCATATTGTCAGTAGATGATTTGTCCAATGAATTGTTGTTTCACGTTGTTATTTATGCAATGTAGTATCAATGTTATATAAAATCAGTAGTTATTTCTGATAACAGATCAATTAAATTCTTTGTGCAGGTTGCATGATAAAGTGCGGTTCGCTGAAACTAGGGATGGTGCTTCCTTTTACACCTTGTTTGGTGCTGCAATTCAGCTTGGAGTCATATCTAGGAGGAGAGTTTACCAAGAAACTATTCAATACGAGAGAGACCGCAATGCTGGCTTTCTATCTCCATTTGGATACTCAACACCTACAGTGACATCAGCAGTAGATGCTATCTGTTCATTGGAGGTACTTTAACTTTATATCTCTCCAGTCTTATTTTCAATTGCCTGCCCATTTTCCCCTCGTCTAAACTCCCTAACAATCTATTTGTCCACATGAAAGTGGTCCTGGCTCTTGGCCTCGAAATCCCAGTTATGCATTGAGGGAAAGTATCCTTTGAAGTTTTGGAGATGGAAGGGTTACCTTATACAGGTAAGGTGTATCTCTTCAAGTTCCATGCTCTCTTGTACATAGGATGATGTACTCTGCTTTCAGTTCATCGGCAGCCATTCTAAGTACTCCCTCTGATCCAAATTAATGGCCTCAACTTTGTCTAGATACGAATGCATCTACTCTAAATACTTAACTAGATACATACGAATCTAGATAAAGTTGAGGCCATTAATATGGATCAGAGGGAGTATCAAATCAAATTTTAGGCTGTCTTACCTTATCCATGTAGTTGAGTATCACATAAAATAGAACTAGTCTTATTGTAGGATGGTGAGAAGTACAAACCCCTTTCCTTAGATCAAATATAGATGACTCAGATAACAATTGGAGTCACCAACATTTTCAAAGATCCCTTTAGTTGGTCCACCTTGCACTTGTATCCTTCTACCTTCTAGTGATATGGGCAACTTGCAGTTATCTATATACCATTCAAGTTTGGTCTAGCATCTGAGATTTGAGTTCCTGTTTTCCAATTTGACTTTAGATACGGACACCACTATGCAGATGGGTAATAATACTGTACACATCCCAATTAGCATCATATAGGCTAACCAGGCTTCCAAACGAAACATGCAAAATTGAAGCTTCCATTCACAAGGGCTGTACCGCTCAAGTCCACATTATTTTCTTCAGAAAGCTAAAACAGGGGGAAAATGATCTGTTCCCTCCGGCTCAAATTAGATGTCTCAACTTTGTCTAGATTCACATGTATCTAGACGCATTTTAGTGTGTGTGGATACATGCGAATCTAGACAAAGTTGAGACAACTAATTTGAGACGGAGGGAGTACTTTTTTTTTACGAAAATGCCAAAGATCATTAAGAACTATTACATCTTGGTTCCCGTCTGTTGGGCCGTATTTGATTGCCGAGCTTGGTGTAACCCTACAGTGTATGAATTGATTGGTATGTCCTATATATTAAACAGGGAGTAGTTTCGTTTGCGCAAGTTTGTTGCTAGGTGTTAACCGTGTTATCATTAGACTGAAGGCATAGCCTGATCATCCTTTCTCTGATGAGCTTGTATTCTTTACTTTTCATTTTTATTAGATTATTCATCTTTATGCTTCTATAGCTTGTGCACACTCAACATAACTTTTTTCTGCTCACTATTGTGCTCATGCAGCTAAGTTTATTAATTAATGTACACAATTTTGTTTGATCAACTACCAGAAATTCCTCATTTAAAACTTTATTGGCAGTATACTTCGGTTGGTGATGAAGGTCCTGCAGTTCTTCTTGTGCATGGCTTTGGAGCTTCCCTGCAGCACTTTCGTGATAATATCAGTAACATTGCTGATGGGGGACACCGAGTTTGGGCAATTACCCTTCTTGGCTTTGGCAGATCAGAAAAACCAAATGTCGACTATTCAGAACTTCTGTGGTCAGAATTACTGAGGGACTTCATTGTTGATGTTGTGAGTGAGCCTGTTCATCTTGTTGGCAACTCTATTGGAGGTATGCTTTGACATACTATTCTTTCGACATTGCTCGGTGACGGGCAATAAGACAATAACTCATTTGTTTTGAACAATCTTACTTAAATCGTTCTCTTGCTGTAATATTCTCAGGTTATATCTGTGCTATTGCTGCTGGCTTATGGCCTTCTCTTGCAAATTCTCTGGTTCTCTTGAACTCAGCTGGTTCAGTTGTTCCAAGTTACTCCTTCATCCCATTGAGTAAAGTAAGGCAATAAGAAATCTACTAGAATCACTTTGATTTAAACAATGTTTACTGATTCTGTGTCTTATAGTATATATGGGTCAAAGATGAGTAGTGATATTTGCATCAGTTAAAATGACATAAATACCATGTGTTTGCTTGGAAATCAGGAGCAAGAATTTTATTTATCATATTAATTGGCTGAGATACTGATTTCCATCTGGCGGGTGTCTCTCATACATGTCGATGTCTCTGCTATCCCACAACAACATTTAAAACATGTTCATTATAACTCTAATATTGTTTGATCCATATTGATGTCTTCTTATGTAGTACCATATTGTTGGCTGTTAAAAGCGCTATTGTGAAAATTGATTTGGATTTTCATATGCAATGCTTATGTAATTATGTTTGTTTATCTAATTAGGGAAGCATTCAAAACTGTGATGAAATATTTATTTGAGATTATAGTTATATGGTCCAGATATATATCATTGACACTTGTATTCAACCAATGTCCCCCGAGAATTATGCTACGGAACAAATACAGAAAGAAAGCATAATTTCTTTATTGCCATTTGTAGCATCTGAGCTGCATTAAATTATATGTTAAATTTAATGCTGTTAGATGCAAATACATACAGGAAGGGCGGAGCTCATGGCTTTCAAGATTGCAGGCCCGCCTCATTTTGCTCTTCTTGAGGTCAAGGGCAGGAGGCATTCTCAAGAAATACTATCCTACAGTATGTGTATCTTCAAGTGTGTTGCGTTTTTAAATAGTATGTATCTTTTATCTTTACTAAATACTAAGCAATACCAACATTTTTATTTGTAGAGAACTGAACGGGTTGACAAGCCACTTGTGGACGAGATTATAAGGGCTGTATCCTCAGATCACGCAGTATATATTTGACACACTTAAGTCTCAGTTTTTTTTTTGAGAGAGAACTTAAGTCTCAGTTTGTGCACCATATTCTGCATTTTTTCCTTAACAGTCAAATGCAGTCATATGACCCTGGTGCAACAACAGTTATTGAGAGCATATTCAACTTCAATCTTTCAATTCCTCTTAATTTTCTGTTTGATTCTTTTGGAGGAAACATCTTAGTTATTCAGGTGTGTACCTAAATCATCCGCAAACATCGTATCTATTACGCCAGTACCTTTTTAGTGACCATTGACACATATGAGGCTAACCTTATTTTTTTTGGCTTCTTTGTAAAGGGAATGAAAGATCCGCTTACAAAATCCGAGTCATTTGTTTCCATGCTTAGAGAGCATTGCAGCAAGGTTCAGATTAGGGAATTAAATGCAGGTGACTGAATCTTCTCCCGTCCTCTTTCCCTCCCATCCTTCTCTGTTTTTTCGTGTTTGGGGTTGTTTCTCATAACGAAACACAACAGGTCACGCTCCACATGATGAAGTTCCCGATCAAGTGAACTCCTTACTGTCTGAATGGATGAAGGTGAAAGAGACCGAACTTAAGCCAGCTTTGGAGAAGTCCAAGGCAATATAGGTAACACTTAGAATTCAGTACCCTATCCGTGGGCTGTTGTATAATATCATTGTCAGAGCCATTTGGTAACACATTGATCCCATGTATTTCCCAACAGTTCTGTACACACTAAGTTTTACCTCAGGAATATGGTAACCTCTTAGGTGACAAAAAAGAACAGGAGTTGTTAATGCTGTGCAACTTCTATGTTCCGCACCATTATTGTGGAACTGCAATTGAAAGAAAAATAAGCTAGCATGTGGGCCTGTTTTGTGGACATAGCAACTTGGCAGAATGCGATATGCAATTTGCACTTGCAACTGATTTACTAGTGGTTCCTAGTGTTTGCTTTTGATTATGGGTCTGGACCAGAGAATAAACATTGAACCCCACAGTGCAAGTAATGTCCAATCTAATGATACATGCTTTTGATCTCATTATGCAGGAGTAATGCATACATCTGTACTTGCACTCCAGATCCCACTTGTTTTATTCGACATGGCATAGATGTAGACACTTCATGAATATTCATACCTTTTTTTAATTTCCTTTTTTTCTCTCTCTTCCAAATTCTCAGGGAAGCCAATTGCAATCACTGCACTGAACTAGTCTGTAGCAAAATGAATTATTGGAACTTATGTGTGAGCAAATTGGCTAGTGTTATATCTATGGTGGGGACTGGGGACTAGGGAGCTCCATCTCCCAAGGGCTTGCCTGGGACCAAATCTTCTGTCAGGCAGGGGCACAGTTGTCATAGCCTCATAGGGCGCTTGCATTGACGTGTGTAGGATCAAGTTTAAACCTCCTAGACTACTAAATTAAAGCTTTTTAGCATCATTAATACTGTTATTATTATGATCACTTAATTACTTTTCTTGTTATCCTTGTCTTCTCCTTCTGATGTTGTGTAGAAACTCTTTTATCACTGAAGCCTCCAGGTGTTCGCTACAGAAAATGTGTCTTCCTCGGCACCGAAATATTATTTCATCATCCTGAGCACGCATTACATCATCATCACGGCATTCCATTAATCAAGTTCCGTTCCTCAGAACATATCCACCAATCACCAGCCACCGGCATCTCTTTCGAAGATCATGCGGTGGCTCTGTCAGTCTGGTCACCTCCTTCTCCCTCGAGAAAGAGGGGAGCTTTAGTTCTCCTCCATGACAGCAACCCGTCCACTGTTCTTCGGAGTCCTGAGTGATATCATGTCGGTCATGACGGTCACTCATGATACACGACCAGTTTGTCCTCTTTTTACTTTGATGTGCAATCTCTAGTGCTCTGTCTGAACAGCAAAGAATCTCGCACGTAGGACCAGTATCAGCACTTGATCTCCTGCTTAGTTAGTGCGTGGCTGTGTGCCATCTCTGTTCCTTTTCACTCGTCGTTTTGGATCGATAAGAGTCTCGGAGTATACACCGAGAAGGCTAATATGAGTATGATTAGCGCATGCTTTTCCTTGCAATTATGTACTAGTAAACATTTGCAACTAGACACTCTTCTCTGATAGATGTATTGGAAGGTTGACATGAATGATTGAATTCTGAAACGACGACACCTCAAAAACACCGAAGGGAGGGAGGTATCTGTATCTCATCATGCGTGGCGTGGGTGTATGCTTTAGTTGGTGGCCGTCTGCAAGATCTCCAGACAGGGTCTCACATCGGCGTGATGTTAAAACAAAAAAAACAAAGCTCTTGATGATGATGATCGCCCAACCAACCCACCTTATCTATGCTGAAGCTTTCACCTTGTCTGGAGATCACCAAACCTGACGGCGACACTGGCCAGTCCAGGGAGTCCAAAAGGTGTCGAGTTACAGTCCTTGCAGATGACCAATTCCTTTTGGCAGGCTGCTAATGTCCCTGCATAAGTTCCTGCCTGCCCCCCTAATCATAGGCCAGAGAACAATTTGCACTGGAGAGGCAAGCAAGTTCCCTGTCCACGGCTACAGCATACAGGGTAGTCGGCGGATTCACCCAAAAGTCAAGGTCCTTTTTGGATTGTTAGAATCTTAATATGACTTCTGTAGGATTCCAGTCTTACTTTTTTTATCCAGAGGTTAATAACTCTGCCAACTTTACCTAAGACAGAGGGGTTGTCTTGGGATCAAAGGATGGTGCGCGCAATCAAAAGAAAAGGAATGGTGCTAACAAGCTCCAATGGATTCGATCCGTATGCCTCAGTTGAGCAAAGAAATGGTGCATCCACTTCTATTGGCAAATATATGAGGTTTCCAAATTCATGCCCAAGTACTTGTCACTTCTTTGGTCGTAATTACTATCCTCGTAGGTTCGGTTGTCATAGCTGTTCGGAATCCACAAACCATCCCAACTGGTGGTTAGATTTTTTTTTGAATATGTCACTGAGTTTATTTTGAGACTTGAGCAAAAGTCGGATTGGAGGAGAGTATGGTCCGTCGGCTCCCTTTTATTGTAACTACTCTACTACGTTCCTTTTTTATTTTTTGTCTCGAATTGGTCGGGTGTTCTTTTACCTTAAAAAATCGTAGAGTTACCCCATGGGGGATTAGCAACGCCCATGAATGATGTAAAAATACTGCTGTTGTTTTAGATTTACTCACGTTTAGCAGCATCGAGTGACTAGTTTCCTGCTTACCAGTATCCTGTGTTATGGTTTCCGAATCCTAGAACTGTTTCCGTGGGAACGAGTCTTACCTGCGAGTCCAATAAGACCTGAGATGAAATGGATGGAAGCCTCATCTATTGCTCCTTCCTTTATGCCGTCAAACCCGTCAGACTTTTAGTCTTTCTATTGGTGTATTTTTGAATCCTATGATTAGAGACAGACCTGGAATTTTTCGAAAGTCTGGATGAATGAGCTTATAATGTGGATTTTTCAAACAAAATCACTACTCCCTCCGATTCATATTAATTGACTTTGATTTGTTAAAATTTGGATAAACTTATATACTAAATTTGCGCTCCTCGAACGTAGACCAACCCATGTTTCAACACCACACATGTACTCCTTCCGTTTTAAAATATAAGATGTTTTAGCTTTGTGAAGCAAATGTATTTAGACTACTTTTAGTATGTAGGTTCACTCATGTTTAGAATGAATCTACGTAGTAAAATAAGTCTAGACACATTTTATTCATAAAACTAAAACATCTTATAATTTAAAAACGGGAGGGAGCACACCTGTAGGCTCACTCGCGACCGTCGAATAATGTTGGCCAACAACCCATGTTCAACGCCACACCTGTACACACACCTGTAGGCCGTATGGCCATATATAATTCTAACTTGCTCGTCGCACAAGCTTCCTCTCCTCGGATTTGTTAATGATTCCATTGTTTTCGCAGGTGTCCCGTTGGTCCAATCACATGTGACGTCTACACTAGCTCGTGGGCTGTGCTGCTGCGTTGGTGTTGCTGTCGGTCGCCGTCGGCGTCGGCTTTCAGGTCAAGTGCGCCCCCCTCGTGCTCGCTACCTCTCCACCCCTCTCTCCGGCCTGTCTGTCCCACCCCTACATCTCCTTGGCCGCTTCTTACGCTAACCACCTCGACGTACGTGCGTGCTTTGCGCGACACGAATAATGGCATACTTTTTTCTTTTCTTTGAGGGGTTCACGAATGGCATACATGGTCCTGTCCTGACAAACACACCGTCACGCTTGCACTCCGGTAGCATGGCCCGGTAGAGGTCACTAGCGAGTAGCAGCGTCTATTACTTGCTAGGAATGGAAATCATCTTGTACTCGGCAGACTCACAGAGGACATGTGCATGGCGAGAGGTGACCAGAGAGGCTAGCTAGTAGCTACTACTACCATATCCTAGGGTGCATCGTTTTCTCCCTAGTGTTTCTGGTGTGGCTTGCATGCCAAGGATTTGCCAACTTGAGCTCTGGATCCACAGCTACCTCGAGCTTCGGTTAACACGTCGATCGTTTAGTTGCTGCACATGCACATATTGATAGTAAACCATCAAGTAGTACTCACCATATACATTGTCCATTTCCATCAGAAAAAAATCTAAGGAAGTAACTTGATACTAAACCTTTCTGCAGAATTTCGGCGTTTCTGACAAAGCCATGTTTTTTTCTAAACCAATTGTTATGGTGGAAAACACCGCTGGCCCTCTGGAAAATGGCACCCTCGTTGTTATGTGTCGTCCTTTATGTAATCTCTTGCGATCTCTGGTAATAAGAAAGGGAAAAAGAAGATAAAAGAAAGCCCATCGCATCTCTGAGGCTTTTCTGCATTTCACGTCCAAATGATTTCTTACCTTTTCACTTTCACTCGTTTTCTCCATGTTCTTTTACCCTTCTTACTACTTTTAGGCCAACAAATTTGCCTACTTTGAAACAAATATTACTGACATGATCAATTGGTGCTACACATATAATTAAACAATTAATTACTCTGATCCATAATAAGCATCACTCATTTATCGCGCGCGGGGGGGGGGGGGGGGTATTTTTTTCCAACTCAGTTGCATCGTTGAATTGGCATTACATGCCAACTCAATCTTGGTACTTTATTTAACAAATAAGTAATAAACATAATGACCTTGCGAGTAGTTAACTACTTGCCCTAATACAATATATAACTTCTATGATATCTTCACTTAATACTCAAGTTAAGCACCAATACATATATATGCATGCGACTCACACGTAATTAAGCACGCTACTTAAGATGCAACAACTTAACAAAACATAGCCAACACATATTAATTGTAGTACAACAAAACTAACTAGGTGAATTCACCTCATGTTTTTAATAGTATAGTTTTACATGCCATGAAAATATATCATACTCATGACTGTAAGCGCACTTGCACTTACATGTTGCATTTCCTTCCACAAAAAGCTAAGAAAGCAATTTGAAAGTAAACAAGTTATTGAACATCAACATACACTAATATGTATATGTGTTGTATGCAGGAAAGTAATCATTGATTTCAATGAACATTGAATTATTTCCTGCCAAATTTCGGTATTTCAAACATGCCACTTCTTACACTAACCACCTCGCGTCTCTCCACACGTGTGTGTGTGTTTTGCACGACACAGACGTCATATATGGTCCTGGCAAACACACACCGTCGCACTTGCATCCCGACAGAGCTTGGCTAGGCCACTAACGACTACTCATGCTGCTAAAAGGCAACGGGAAGTAGTAGAAAGAAATTTGCGTTGTGACTGTTTACACATCTATTTACTTGCTAAGAATGGAAATCCACCTACCCCTTATCATCTTGTACTCGGCAGACTCATAGAGGCATGGGGCGAGAGATGACAGCGAGCTAGTACTATATCCTGCGCTGCATCATTTTCTCCCTAGTGTTTCTGGTGTGGCTTGCATGCCAAGGATTTGCAAACTCGAGCTAGATCGACAGCTAACTTGAGCTTCGGTTAACACGTCGATTTTTTTTGCATGCCATGCATGTACTTCGTGTTTCCTTATGCAAAAAATCTACAACAACAAATTTGATGAGTAACCGTGTTACTGAACCTCAACGTCTACTAATATGTATACATGCCCGCAAAATAAATAAAAAACATAAGTACTAATATGTATGCGTTCTGTATCTTGTATGGAGGGAGTGTATCACTCATCACAATGAAGATTAAACCATCTCCTAATAAAAATTTTGTGTTTCAAAACGGAGCCATTTTACGAGTAAACCAAACCTATTATAGTGGAAAATACCTCTGGCCCCGGAAAATGACGCCTCATTGCCGTGTGTCTTTTCTATGATCATGTTGATTCTCTTACTATCTCAGGTAAAAATATGAGGGAAACCCATCGCATCTTTGAGGCTTTTTTTGCATTTCACATCCATGCTTTTCTGTAATCATGTTGATTCTCTTATGATCTCTAGTAAAAAGACGAGGGAAACCCATCACATCTTTGAGGCTTTTTTGCATTTCATGTCCAACGATTTCGTAACCTTTCCACTTTCCCTCCTTTTCTCCATGTTGTATCATTTTCTCCCTAGTATTTCTGGTGTGGCTTGCATGCCAAGGATTTTCCAACTTGAGCTGGATCCACAGCTAACTCGACATCGGTTAACACGTGGATTAGTTTCCTGCACATGCACATACATATTGATTGCATGCCATGGAGTAGTCGGCAACATACATTTTCCACTTCTATCTGAAAAAACCCTAAGAAACTAAATTGATAGTAAACCTTTTTTTTGCAAAAATTCGGTGTTTCAGACACCTCATTGTCGTGTGTCTTTTCTGTAATCTCTTATGATCTTTGGTAATAAAAAGAAAAAAAGGTAAAGGGAAGCCCGTCGCATCTCTGAGGCTTTTCTGCATTTCACATCCAATGATTTCTTACCTTTTCACTTTCACTCATTTTCTCCATGTTCTTTTACCTTTTTTTACTACTTTCAGCCAACAAATTGCCTACTTTTAAAAAAATATTACTGTCATGATCGATTGGTAACAACTCAATTGCATCGTTGAATTGGTATTACATCATTGCATGTCTACGTGTTGGCCCAATAAATAGGTATGGAGGGAGTACTGAGGTGGGTACGTATCTAGCGACTAGCATATATCTACTAATACTATCTTTATTTAGTCTCAAGTTAAAGACCACATATATGTGAATGCAACTCACACATAATTAAGGATGCTACTTAAGATACAAAAACTTAACAACACATAGCCAATATATATTTATTGTAGTATAGCAAAACTAATTAGTGATATTTCATATTTTTTAATAAAGTTTCACATGTCATAAAAATATATCATACGCATGTCTATAAATGCACTTGCATTTTCCTTCTATAATAACCTAAAAAGACTTCGTTTGATAGTAACCAAGTTATTGAACATTAGCGTATGATAATATGTATGTGTGTTGTATGTAGAAAAATTATCATTGGTCTCAATCACTATTAAACTGTTTCAAATGGAATTTTGGTGTTCAAATGGGACAAGGATTTTACGAGTAAACATAATTTATATTTCAGTGTCATGTCATCTCTATAATATTGTCGATTATCTTTTACGACCTTTGATAACAAAATATGGAAGCCCATCACATCTCATAGGCTTTTTATATTTCACATCCATAGATTCCTTACCATTTAATTTTCTAGTTTTTTTGTCCCTGTTCTTTTACACCTTCTACTATGTCCCATCCAACAATTTTCCTACTTCAAAATGAAAATCAATGACTTCATCATTTAGTGCCAGATGTATAATTTAAAAACTTTATTTTCAAATCAACTGCATCGCTGAATTGACAAAACATGCCTACTCAATCTTGATACTTTAAAAAAATTAAGAGTAAATATAACCATCTTTCAAGTAGTTAACACTCAACCTAATACCATAGCTATAGTGAACCTCATCTACTATGAACAGAGAAATATGTAAACAATAATATTTTTGCTTAGTACTCAAGTTAAGACCAAATATGCATGTGATTACACACAATTAAGGACAATATTCAAGATGAAACAACTTAACACCATATAGTTACTAATATATATTCATTATAGGATCACCAAACTAACTAGATGAATGTCCCTATATTTTCATATTGTTACTTGCCATGTGATAATCAAGACTATAATAGCACCTATATTTACTGTACAAATATCTATATTCATATTAACATGAGTTATGATAACTTAGAACTATCCAACAAAATGGTTTAGTTCATTTCTTTTTGCTAAAAGCATGAACATTTAGCTTCCCGGAGTTGATATGGGAGGTCACTCTGATCATGTATTTACGGACAAAAAGATAGACATATATATTGCCCAGCCCAACCTTTTGTAATGGGCAAATGCACATACAAGCTAGTAGATCAACACATACATGGAAGTTCCACAACCTTTCTCTTTGAGAGGAAAGATAGATTTCTAACAGAACAATTTGATTAAGCCCTTGACCCACAAGGCCATAGGAAAAAATATGCAACACAACAACACTAGCTATAGCTCACTCAACTTCTTCAATCCCAGAATTAATCGGATTCAGACGAGCAAGTATTTTATTAACTGCTCCATTATATACACCGACATATGCCAAGCAACACAACCTGATAACTTCTTCAGTTGCTTGCTAGCAAGATGTACAC
This sequence comes from Avena insularis, assembly GCA_023614405.1. Classification (NCBI taxonomy): domain Eukaryota; kingdom Viridiplantae; phylum Streptophyta; class Magnoliopsida; order Poales; family Poaceae; genus Avena; species Avena insularis. Next base: position 392,981,274 of record CM042693.1, on the reverse strand, counting down.
ATAACGCTAGAGGTTTGATCCACTTGAGCTTTCGACCATGGAGACGTCAGCAAGCAAGGTCGGGTTCCCCACTCCAAAATCTTGGTAGTCGAGCAGCCAGTCGGTCACTCCAACAACGTCCCACTGTGTAGTAGCGGTGATAAAGTTGAATCCTTCGACATTGTCGACATTCGTGAGGTCGAGCCACGACTCATCGATGTCTCCAGTTGGCAAGTCCTCCTCATCCTCAAGCAGCCACTTCACCAAGGGATCCTGGTCATGGTTGCTGCTAATACCACCCCCACTATCATTGGTGTTCATGCTCGACGACTCGGGTGGGCTAGACTCACCACCGGTCGATGTATTGTCCTTGTCTATATCAACGTGTTTGTCTTCATGTTGCCCATCCACAGACTTGGATTCAGCCGTGATGGTAGAGGAATGTGCGGACGTGGTGGCAGGGCTTGCTTGTTGTGGCTGCTTCCGGTCACCATCCAGGGGCTCATGTGTGACCGGATCTATGCCCATCTTGATAAGTTTCTTCTTGATGTGCGTGTTCCAATGGTTCTTAATCTCGTTATCGGTCCTTCCCGGTAACTTGGCAGCAATCTTGGACCATCTGCATAGACAAATTTGACGTGAAATTCACATTCAGCTGGGAATGGGTGACATTTTTGAAAGTGCGGTCGGACTTCGATAACTTTGATGATTAATATAGAAAAACTATTCAATCTTATGAGAGGAAAATATTTTTATGCATAATATTTATCATGAGAACATATTTGCAATCGTAATTAACTCATAATTTTCGCTGATGTATTAATAAACATATAAGATAGTCAAAGTTTTGTCCATAGCTCAACTGCTCGAGCATCATCTGTTTACTGACGAAACATATCTAGTAGTACATGTTAATTCATGCATACTGTAGTATGTCATGCAAACGTGTGCATGCTTAGGTAAATATGGAAAGAAACTTAGTACGTACGTCCTTCTCATGGTTTCTTAGTCCTTACCAAAAAATGCTTATGATGATTAAAATTTTACTATGCATGTTTTTAATAAAGTACATAGTTGTATATATGCATGCTGGTAAGTAGTCAACACATGCTGACTTACATGAACAACCTTTTGCTGATATGAGAAGTGCAATAAGAATTAAGGTTCACTATCCATCACATCGACATCATATGTTTTCTTTAACCTATCTGTATCGTACTAGTAGCCTTTTATCAGTGACAAAACAACGAAGTGGTTGGTAGGGTGAGAGTGGCCTTTATTTTTAAAAAAGCTTGGAGTGTGGGGCAACTTGACCTAAGCGCGCGATGCTTTCCATTTCTGAATCCAACAACGCTAGGGTTTCCTCAGCCGCACAAACAAAGCCAGTGGTGGCTGCTAGCGCTAGATTACTCATCAGGACAGTGATGGATGCAAGGAAAAAAAAGAGTGGCCGTGTTTCTGGAATTTTCTGTTGTAACATAGTGTAAGCCATTGCAGTACTGTCAGAATGTAGTGACAATTACTTTCTTTTTTGCGGGAATACTGAAATTAATTTCTGGTGTCCAAAAATGGAAAAATAGATGAATAGTAGTGGTCTTATAAATTTTGGATGTGCAGAATTAATTATTTTCTGTATGCGTAGTACCATCAACTTGTTTACTCTATGATTTAGTTTTTCAAAATATCTGCATCAGATCGTACATAGTGATTCACCAACAATAGTCATGTATCTTTTGTCTGAAGTTGGTTGTATATGTGCATATGCTTGATGTTTCATATACCTCGTATGATGGCAACAATCACTAGCATGTCACGCCCCCCTTTGAAAATTATAATTGCGGAAATCCAAAGCACTTGCAATATATATGTTTATTGTAAGAGATTAGTCTATCATTTTGAGTGTATTTGATGGGAAATATACAACGACATATTTGGAGTACTAGAGGTTGCCAGAATTTTAACAAAATCATTCAATTTTCCTCATAGTCGAGAAAATCCAGTGTTGCAAGCATGACCTTATTTTTCTAGGTGGACGGGTATATAATTAAAGCACTTCAATCACTCTGTTAGTTTGAAACTAAATGATCTACATACAAAATTCTTGCACAATCCGGAGAATTTAATTACCTTTAAGTGGTCAATTTTAAGTTCAAGTTGGATAATTCTAAACATATACAATATACGCCAATACAATATGTGTTTTATACATTTGTTAGTCAGAGTATATGTTCAGCAAGTGCAATGTGATGAGTATCCAGTACATATATACCATGCCATTTAGAATTTGACACGGTCTCTAGCACATCTTTGACTGATACTTTATTATGTAATGTATAGTAGAAATTTATGAAACTTCATATTATAAAGTATTTTATATGAAAAAACTGATATATTATGTTTGTCTCACCAATATAAAACATTTATGTATTTTTCCTATAGTCAAACTTAAAAAAATGTTTATAGGAAGTCATGTATTTATGAATTAATGCAGTAGCGTGCAACAAGCTAGCTAGATTGCAGTTTATAAGCTCCGATCCTATTGAACACAATCTACTATTAGTACCACAAAAACGTGATAAGTACAACTTCTAACGTCTAGAGTCTAAAATAATGTGAATGGGAAGAAAAGGTGATCAAGGTAAATTAAGTAGATAAAAGATGAATCAATTGAAAAAAAAAACTTGTTGTTCTATAAAAGAGTGCTTAATACTTGAGGACCACTTGGGCATGCATGCTTGCGTGGCTACCATGTCATGCAGACGCACGTCTAGCTTCTAGCTCACACACAGACGGGTGTGATCACATATATACTACGTACCTACGTGCGTCTTTGTCAAGAAATATATTGGCTGCGGTTGGCGGTCGATTGTGTGATAACCTGACTGTACATGGTACTGTATTTAATTTTATCTTGTCTGGAGCAAAGTCTTACGGAAGTGTATTAAATAGGTGTGTCATCCTACATACGAGCTCCTACATATTTGTAGTCGTTTTATTTCAAATTATATGGAACGTACTCCTACTTATATATTTGTAGTCGTTTTATTTCAAATATACGTTACTGTACTTTTTTTCTGACGAAAAAGTGTGCATGCGTACATGCATGCACAGCGCAATGAGGCATTCGATCGAGTGGCGGCGCATGTGTGTGCACGTACGTACCTGTTTCCGATCTTGGCGTGGAGGTCGACGACGAGGCGCTCCTCTTCGTCGGTGAGGAGGCCGCGCTTGAGGTCGGGGCGGAGGTAGTTCGTCCATCGGAGGCGGCAGCTCTTCCCGCAGCGCAGCAGGCCCGCGAGCTTGGGCACGGCGCGCCAGCAGCAGCGGCCGCCGTTGCCGAGGATGAAGCCCATCAGCTTCCTGTCCTCCTCCGCCGTCCACGGCCCGCGCTTCACGCCCAGCTTGTCGCAGCACGGCTGACGACCCATCGACGTACGCCGTGTGTGTGTGTCCCGCGGGGCGGGCTGCCGGCGCCGGAGAAGATCGAGCTAGCTAGCTACCAACCGCGCCGATGATAGCAGCAGGTAATAGCTAAGGTAAAGCGTGCATCGACGAGAAAGGCGCGCGCGTGCGTGTGACAAGTGCGTCGGAGCTACTACAACGAGAGAGAGTGTGTGTGTGAGTGCTGAGTGCATATATATAGTCCCGTTTTCTAAGCTAAGCTCGGTCTCTCTTTTGAATCTGCGCTGTGGCGACGGCGACGGCAAAGGGAGAGGGACATGGAGTGAGGGGACAGACTGAGCCCACGGGGGAGCACTTGGTCTGATTCCGATACACTCTCACGCTCTTATTAATTACTTTGCACAAAAGCTAGCCTGCCATAAGTCTTGCATTCTAGGTTTTTTTTTTCTTTTCTTTTCTCAAAGTTTCTCAAGCTGAGCACGTCATTAATTTCAAGGGAGTGTATAGATCTCAGGCGCCTGAGAACTTCTTATGTCTAAGTCGCTGATGTTATCCTAATATTTGTGCTAATTCTCAGTTGCAATCTAGTTGCAACTCATAAGATTTGTACTAATTCTCAGTTGCAACCTAGTTGCAACTCATTAAATCCTCAGTTACACCTGATTTGCAACTCATGTGTAACTTCCATTTTACACGAATCACGAGGTAAATTGAACAGTGAAAGAGGCGACTGAGACTTAAGAAGTTCTGAGGCGTCTGAGAACAAGCAAATCCGTAATTTCAATCTCCACCGGACCAGCCCAAACGACCACGGGCTTGTCCAATCGTGTCCGACTGGACGGACGGACCAGGTAAATCCGCCCGAGCTACAGACTCAAACGGCCAACGGCGTCTAGGCCGATCCATTTCTGTCCTAAATTTGGACTAGAAATGCATCTGGACCGACACGCCGCGAACCGCCTGCATGTCCGAACGCATCCTCCCTCACCGCTGAATTGATGACCACCGCGCCAACATTGATGGCCACATGCAGTGGCTAGGGCTCCTTATCCAGGCCGTGGGCACGACCAATGCCCCACAACCCTACCATTGTCATTTCCTCGTCGACCTACTCCCTAATTCTCCCACAGCTCCAGCCATGTCGTCCTTGTGAAAGAAGACGACAAAGCATGATCACGAGGTCGGCTCTTCGTCGGGGCTGATACTGCCACAACCGCGCGCGCTTGACTTCATCGCGCCCGCGGTGGGTGCAGGTGCACACGCCACAGGATCCCCAGCCACCGCGCCCATGGCCTCGTGGACACTGTGATTGCCGGTATGTGACAATGGACGAGTGATGCTTGAGGTTTGCGCAGGGGCTCCATGAGAGCATAGGGACATCGGCCTCCCGGCTCCAACTGTGCCAGACCTCCGCTACGACCGTGTGTACTGCCGCAAAGCCTTGTGGATCGCCTTCCTAGACTGGTAGCATAAGGCGCAACGGTGATCATCATTTATGTGTGACTTCCAGTCAGATGTGGACCACCACTTACCAAAGATAGACGAGGATGACGACGATGCGGACTGGGAGCCCTCCCCGGATTACCGCGACAACACACACATGGTAGAGGTCAAGCAGGAGGAGGTGATACCACTACAACTGCCGGACCTCGACCGAGAGGAGGCATTCCGCCTTGCCATGGAGGATTCCGCCCTCGAGGAGGAGGTGTGCTGGAACGTATTTGCCACGGATTGTCCATGATTGCACGACTCGGTGATGATGCCGCATCAGCAGCAATAGCCACCACCACCGTCGCCACCACAGCTCGCACCTGCAGGGCCTGGATAACAACAGAAGTGTAGGCACAAGGTGTGGCCTTCCCCGCTGGATCCGCAACACATGTATATGCAGTGGCATTCCCCATCACAGCAGCAATACATGTCGGCTTAGTGGCCCCTGCTGCCGTGGTCGCCTCCGTCGTTCATCGACCTCTTCCAGGACGAGGATGAGTAGGCGCCAACGCCGCATGCCCATGTCTACCAAAGCTAAGGTTTTTAGTATTTTTAGACTTTTTTTTATGATTTTCCTATGTAAATTAATTTATTTGAAATGAAATATTACCTTTGTTCCATAATATTAGCCTTTCTAGTAGTTTAAATTGAACCGCTAAAAAGGCTTACATTTTAGAACGGAGGTAGTATTATGAAAAAAATGGGTTGGCCACTCGGAGCACCCCTTGAGAGCAGAAAATGACAAAAAAACAGCCACAATTAAGGACGGGGAGACACGAAACCACCATGTTACGGTTTTTTGACACATAAAGACCATTTCAGAGGACAGGTTGTAACCGCGGGGCACTGATTCCTCGTGGTTAGCCCTCTAACCATATTTCTGGCAAGTGGGGCCCATTGCCAGTGCACACGTGGCAGGGTGGCGTTAGGACAGACCAGACGGCCGTTAACGCCCGCGTTAGTGCACGGTTTTAACCGTTGCGCCGCTGCATCTGAAGCTCATTCCCCCTCGCTCTGTTCTGCCTGCGCCCGCCATTGTCGCGTTGTTGCCGCCTGACGCCGGTGAAGAAGCAGGACGCGCCGCCCTTTTTGCCATGGTGTCGTGGTCCGATGGAGAAGAATCGCCTCTTGATATGAGCTCTGACGGCGAGAATGTAAGTTCTTGCCACTGGATTTGGGGATTTTCGGGCTCATATTGTTGATTTCTAGGGTTTGTGCTGAAATTGTTATTTAGGTCAAATCCAGTCTAATTTGCTATTTCATTTGCACTTGTTAGAGCATGAATGTCATATATGATTCAGATTGGTGCGGTTTAGCCGACGATGGGGCTGAGCCCATTCTCTATAAATGTGGCTTTGTGGCGGCTAAATTTGTTGGATTTGAGGGCTACAACACTGGTAGGAGGTTTCTAAGCTGTGAAGGGCAGGTGTGTGATCAAATGTTTGTGCCATTTGCTTCATATTCATAGTTAGTTCTTCTTTTAGATGAAATGTCACTGAATTTCAGGAGGAATTGAAGTGTGACTTTATGCAATGGGTTGATCCAGTTCCTACTAATGCTATGATGAAAGCAGTAGGCAAGCTATGGGATATGTATGGAGAAGTTAAGCAAGCCAAGACCACTAAAGCCCTGAATTTCATGGAGCAGAAGTTTGAGTATCAAGACAAAATAAGCAAGATCCACATTGACCTGAGGAATTCACAAGACGAGCTAGCTAAACAAGTGGAAGAAAAGCAGGTGACTTTAGCCCACAAGGCTATAGCTGAACAAGGATTGATGGATGCTAGGGCTGCATTAGAGGAGAAAAGGATCACTCATGAAACAACCTGTAAGATGCACAAATGCTTGCTAAAAAAAGCAGGGACAAGTACAAAGAAGATAAGAGGAAGTTGGAGTCCATCATTTCTGATTTGTTGAAGCAGAAAGAAGCTTACAAGAGCAGGTTCAAGAAGATAAAAGATCTTTGTGATGTGTAATTTTATCTTCATTAAGTAATGTTCAATTAGGATGTGTTGTTGAACTGTGATGGGTGCTCTGTGTAGCTGAATTCTTAAGTATTTGTGAGTTGTAATAAGTACAATTATTGTCTGAATGATGCTTTGTTTGTTGAACTATGAGATGAGCTTTGGTTTTAATTCTTAAGTATGTGTGAGCTGCCAGAATTTATATGTGAATAAATATTGTCTAAATGATGTGTTTTGGCCTGAAATTTATATGTGTTTTGGCCTGGATCACCTGCTAGAATTATGGTGAAATTACACACATCATGTAAGAAAATAAATGACAGCAAAAATATTTGAATGAACTGGTGGAACAATACTGACATAGGTAGCTAAATAATGGTTCAACAAGACTGACATAGGTAGCTAAATACTGGTTCAACAAGACTGACATAGGTAGCTAAATAAGGTGTTCAACAGGTAACATTACATACACAAATTTGCGACAGCAAAATAACAGTTTTACATCAGAAACTTTGCTCCAAGCAATTCAGCCATCTAAAGGACCACTACTTGAGTCCCTACCAACAGATGCATTTGCCCCAGCTGTGAAGTAGGACATGAATCCTCTCCCTTGCCTTGGAGCTGAACTAGTAGGAGCTTGTGCATCAGTAGTTGATCTTGGAGGAACAAAATAGGATCTTGGTGGCCTGGGAGCTTGTTCTGGCATAGAAGATGAGGATGGTGCCCTGGAAGATGAGCCTTCTCCATCAACTCTAGGGCTTGCCCTAGCAGGAATGGTCCTGTTTGACTGCAAATAACAGAGTTATTAACTAAAATATAAATACAATGCAGAAATCCTTTGTGCAATAATTTAGTTACCTTGTGCTGGCTTTTCCTAAGTGCAAAATCAGGTCTGAGTGGTTATGCACAGCTTGTGTACTTGTGTCCTTGTAATTTGCAGTTGCTACATGTGATAGTGGCCATCCTAGATGATTCCTTGGGTTTAGGGACCTCAAATTTCCCTTTTCTCCTCTTTTCCTGCCTCCTTACCTTTTGGTGATCTTTAAAAGCAGGTGGCATTATGTCTTTAGTATTTGTTCTTGTCTAGCCATGCTGCTGTGGCATTGGATAGAACACGGGCCTATAGGATTTGAGGTAGTAGGGTTTCTTGTAGAAATCTGAGACATAATCTTCTGGATATTTTCCTGCTTTATAGATGGCTGAGATTGCATGATTGCATGGCAACCCAGTTAAATCCCACTTTCTGTAAAAACATGTTCTACTATCTAGATTTAACTCATATGTGTGATCACCACTTGCTACCTGCCATAGTCCTTCATCTGCTCTTTGTGGGATGCAATGTCTAGCATATTTTTTCATCATTTCAAGCTTCTCAGCATAATGTGGTGTGATTTCTCACCTAGCTTTTTTACCACCATCTCTCTTGTCATCAAACCTGACCATTTGTTTGTCATAGATCCCTAGCAGCATTGTTACTATTGGTTTGTTTCTTTCATCCAAGATATATCTATTGAACACTTCATTGAGATTATTGTTCACCAAATCTGTCTTGCGGTTTGAGTCAAAAGCCCACCTTTCCCATGTGTGCACTCGAATTTTTTAAAGCCACTGCCAAGCTTGCTCACACTATTTTTTCATTTCATCCACTACCTTGTCAAATCCATGCTTGGTGTAAGAATATGCTGCCCTGTCCATGCACTTCTTCGGGTCCTCTCCTCTGAATCCTACAGTCTGGAATTTGGCATAAATGTGTCTAAGACAGAATCTCTGGGGTGAGTTTGGGAAGACAGTGGTCATAGCTTTTATCAGCCCTTTCTTGGTGTACCGTCCAAACTGGCCTTCCTCTCCACCAAGTGCTTCCTTCAACTGCTCTAGAAACCACTGCCAATTCTCAGTATCTTCTTTTGCTACAATGGTCCAAGCTATTGGATAAATGTTGTTATTGTCATCTCTGCCTGTAGCTGCAAGGATTTGAGCTCCAGTGGTCAGCTTTATGAAACAACCATCCAACCCTATGAAGGGCCTACATCCCTCAAGAAATCCAAGCCTAGTAGCATTGACACAAAATAAAAGCCCATGGAATCTTGGCTTGTCACTAATGAAAACATGCTGCCCTCTTTTGATAGCTTCCTTCTCTTCCTCTGTTGGGCCAGTCTCAGTGGTGACAATGCATCTAGATCCTGGATTTTTGTCAATAACAGTCTGTAGATAATCCCTTATTCTATAATACTTCTTCTTGTGATCTCCCATAACAATCTCTCTTTCCTTTGTCTTTGCCCTGTATGCCATCCTTTTTGGCACATCTACACCAAAGTCCTTTCTAGCTTTGTCAACTAAAGATCTAATACCTGTGTTTGGGTCTGATCTAAAATTGTCAACATAAGCACTGGTCAGCCACTTACTGTTAACTCTGGTGCTTGATGGTTCAGTAGGACAGCTGTCCTCCAAGTGCATCTTCTTTATGCAGAAGGTAGTTTCATGCTTTATCTTTGAAGCAGAAATGAAGAATTGGCAATTGTACTTCTCCTTTTTCTCTGGCATGCACCACACAATGATCCTATCTGGGAAATTTCCGTGGTAATGGAAATTCCTAACCTGCACAATATGAAGTCTACACAGTGCCTGCCTGAACTGATACACATCCTTGAAACAAAGTTTTAACCTGAATTGTTGCTCTGGATTTTCCCTTGTCTCATCATACCACACCCTCTCTGTCTGCTTCTTTGCTCTGCTCTTCCTCCCATTTGGCAACACAAATGGCAAAGGCTCAAACCCATCATCATCCTCTTCTTTAAGGAAACCAAACTCCTCTTCATCATCAGAAGGATCCCAATCTGTCATAACTGCCACTTCTGCATGAGAGTGTGATCTGGTTGTTGGACCCTGCCTCTTAACTGTCTTCTTCACTGGCTCCTCTGGAATATAAGAGTCAAAATATCTTCTGGCTCTGACTCATCCTCATACAACTCCTCATCTACCCTTCTCTTCCTCTTACCAATTCTTTTCTTCATTTCATCAACTTCCTTCCTCCTCAACTTCTCTGCCTGAACTAAATCATACTTGGATGGATGCATCCAACTGTCATTTTCATCTGCATCTCCCTTCTTCATCTGCATCTTCTTCTTCCTCTGCATCTTCTCCCTCCTCTGCTGACTTCTGCATATTTTCATCAATTTGTGTGCACAGAGGCTGAAAATTGCCACTATTCTGAGTCTGCAAGATGTTGTTGTCACAATGCTCTTCCTCCTCCAGATCAACTGCAATGTGGCTAGGATATGACCTAGCATACAACTTTCATTTTCCCTTCTTGCTCTTCACAGGGGACAACACAATGGCTTGCTTAGCCTTGTCCCTCATCACTGTCAACACAAGATTTCTTGACCTTTCATAATTTCTCAGCATGTCTTCCACCTTAATGTTGTTGTCCACTAATTCTAGGCCATTAAATCCCTCTCCTTAATTTTTCACATAATAAATTGAATCACACAGCCCATACCCTTCCTTCTTCATCAGTCCCAACAAGTTCAGAACCTAATATCAGACCGGAGCATGGTTGTTGACACAAATTTGGCTCTACCAAATTGAATAAACAGTTCCCACATCTCAGAATGTTCCCTAATATGAATTAAAACAAAACAATTTACTGAATATTTCCCTAATGTTCTGAATATTTCACAAATTTTCAGTACAGAGAACAGGGAAAGGGACTTTTTCCTTACCCGTAGTCGGAGAGGTAGTGGCTGAGCGGGTCGTTGCTACACTAGCTCGCCGGCTCCAGCTGTGACGATGCCTCCTCCGGCGCACCATACTGCTCTAGCTGCAGCGAGATCTCCATCGAATCACGGTCGCCGTCGCTGTCCAAATCAACGGCGCCCATGTTGAAGCCTGGTCCGAACAACACCTGCTTCACGTATCGGCCGCCACCGCCTCCAATCGGACCGGCGCCGTGCCCTTCCGGCGAGTCGCCACCTCCTCCTGTCGCCATGGCACTCGCAGGAGACTAACTGGCGAGAGTGAGCGAGGTGGACAGCTCAGATGCGGCTCAGACCGTGCCCTAACGCGGGCGTTAACGTCTGTCCTAACGCCACCCCGCCATGTGTGCACTGACAATGGGCTCCACCTGCCAGAAACATGGTTAGAAGGCTAACCACGAGAAATCAGTGCCCCGCGTCACAGCTCGTCCTCTGAAATGGTCTTTATGTGTCAAAAAACCATAACGTGGTGGGTTCGTGTCTCCTCATCCTTAAATGTGGTGGTTTTTTGTCATTTTCTCTCTTGAGAGAGTGACCATTTTTCTGTCCGTAATGGGCCGGCGCGCTGTAGATGACCTAACCAACCCAGACCACCCAAACAGCCCCACGCACAAAGGCTGGAGGTACAGTTTGTGACCAGGATTTCCTTTCAAAGCTTGTGTGTACTTCAACATCAGCAGTACTAAACCTGGACCACCCCACACAAAGGCTAGAGCTACAGTCTGTTGTGCCTGCCCTGCATATATAGTCTTGAGTAGAATTTCCTTCCAAAGTGCGTGTGTGTGCTTCAACATCAGCAGTACTAACCCGGACCACCCCCATACAAAGTCTAGTGCTACAGTTCGTTGTGCCCAAGGGTCTCCGGTCCGTTTCGTTTCCCACGAGCACACGCATGTCGCCTTCATGTCCGCCGTGCCGTCGTGGTTGCGCCCTTACGCAAGGGTTGCATCAACCACCGCGTCATCGCCCCCACACCACACGATCGAGTATCGACCCCAGCAACAGCAAGCTAGGCGAGAATCCTGTCCATGGCGCCTTTGCGTGCGAGCAAGGCGCTGCGCGTGCTAGCTAGAGAGCTACGGGGGGTTCGCCGCGTGGCATCTCGCGAGACTCCGGCGCCGGGTCCCGTGACTGTCGGCCAGCTGACCATATCTTCGTCGCGGCGGCGTCGCCTTCCTCGGACCTGTAGTAGACTATAGTTGCCACAGTCGTCGGATTTATGTAACAGCCAAGCTAGGGGAAGTTACCCGACCATCAAGACCAACCAACCGACCGGGCCATGGAGGCAAGCAACGACGCGGCAATCAGATACGGCGAATCTGTAGCGAGGGCAAGTGCACGCATGCCAATCCAGCGGTCCAGCCAGCTATCCATGCACAGGTGCAAGTCAAATCCAGTTTCCTAATTGTGTGCTCATTACTCAACTAGAAGATCATCGAGGGACACGGAGTGCGATACTGAACCATGCAGGTTCATTCATTCAGTCTTGAGAACCATAAGGAGCTCTAGCTTTTGGCAGGAATACTGCTACATCGGCATGAGTTCTATTCCGCTCGACATAAAAAAAATGAATTAAGGAGCAGAGCTCCGACAAGTTAATACTACAACCTTCACATCCACACAATTCTTCAAACTTTTGACGGTCTAAAGATAAACCCAGACCAAGTCACTATACGGCTCCAGACAGAATCCTACACAGAGTAAAGTCCCAGGCGTCTGACATACAACAAGCGCCCAACTTCCAAACTTCTAAAAACCTGAAGATTGCACAGCTTTATCACAACTCTAGCCGTTTTGTCATCGGTGCCCGGCCCCTACTTCTATGATAGAAGTCGGACACCACCAGCAGCAATTAACAACTTGGCTCCTAAACGTTGGAATATAAGCAATAAAGCTAGATGGTTCAGCAGGGTAAACATTCTGGAAACATGCTTTGTTGCGAATTTTCCAAATCCCCCACAAAGCAGCAGCTACCACCTGCTTCACCCTTGTACCCTTAAAACTATCAATCCAGCCACTTAATTCATCTAGTAGTATCTTACTAGGTAGTAGAACAGTACAATCTAAAACTCCTGCTACCACTCTCCGAATAAACTTAGCTACGCTTGATGACATCAATTTGACACCTCCAGTTCGTACATTGGCAAGTTGGGGAGCTTGCGAGGTGCGAGGAACGGGGTGTCGCAGATCAGCCGTACCGTACCGTGGATCGCCTTTCCGGACCCTGTAGATACTAGTCGACATCCTGCAGTAGGCAACGAAAGCTGGCGTGTATCTGTCAGTATATATCGGAAGATGATGCACGTACGCATATGTTAGGTCCAGACAGAAACACTACCTCGGAGGATCGTACTATACCATCAACTGAACTGACAGCATGATTATTGTTTGTTTTAATCTGGCCACAATAAGGCGCCAGAACAAATGCAACCATGTCCTGACCACCAGGATGCAATTCCTGAGGCTATTTTCAAGACGACTTGCAAGATCAAAAAAAGAAAAATGGTGGTGTGGTGGAGCTCACATGTACAAGCAAATGACATATGCAGACAAAGTAACCATCTGCGGGTACATAACTGATTGTGCCGACATGGCAACTCGATCAATAAATGACCGCGTCCCGTTAACAAAAACAAATTATGTCAATTCGGTGACGTGATTCGGGAAGTTGAGATAACAAGCCACTCTGAGGAATCATTTTTGTGTGCCAGACGTGTCGAGTCTCGGATGATGTGTGGTTCAGGTCTTAGCTAGGCCGCTCTGCCACAGAGGCATATCTTTGCAAGATGAAGAGACCACATGACATAGCTAATCTTGTGTAAGATGCAAGAAGAATGTAGATGCGTATGGTGCCAGAATGGAAACAGAATGTTAGCTTCTGTGATAAGATTATAATGTTCTAGTATTGCTGTCGGGCCACCGTAATATATGATTTCAGTTGAGAGAACTGACCGTCATAGTAGTAAGGCAGGAGTAATAGTCTTCTTGTGCTACCTTGCAGTACGGCACTTGGCCATTGATATAGGTGGTTCATGAAGGTGTCAGTAATTACTGAATATCAGTCCATTATGGTGAATGATTTAACTTGAGGTTTGTGTTAAAGATATCAAACATGATAAAGTAAATTGTTGGTTTTAAATTGCTAAAACCCAATTAAAAGAAGATAAATGAGATATTCCACTAATGCAGAGAAGTAGCTAGCTGGAATGTACCTTAGAAAATACTCAACAGTTCATGTGTTAGAAATCTTAATAGACAGTGCACCATAAACAGAAATCCAGCTAAGATTTATCAGTACTTTTACGCCCATCTTTCCCACTCCTGAAGGAGAAAAAAAGTCAAAATGTATCCTTTCATGTACTGAACTACTACTGATGTCATAGAAAACAATTAACACAAGTAAAAACTAGCGTTGCTCTAATACAATGTAAAACCAAAAAAAGAAATACCATGGCAGACTGGAAGACAGTCTACGTTGAGCTGCACCCAAACTTGTTGTGCACGAGAATTGAGATGTTTAGGAAAATACCCGGCGTAATCGAACATATGAAACACTTCATATTGTACAATAAGAAAAGATAATGTGGGGTGACGCTAGTAATAAAGAAGATAATGGAGAAGGAAGCTTTAATGTAAGAGTAGGATTCCTCTAGGTGGTAGGTCACTTCTATCCAGTCCTGGAAAGACTTGCACCGCAAAGATGACAAGATCTAAGGCAGAAGCTAGCAATCTAGTAGTACGTGTTTCAAACGCTTAATGATTCATTGCAACCCCACATCTGCACTGATTGAACAAACGCAAGGCACGAATAAGGAACCAAGTAATGTCATCTTTATTTCCAGTGTCATCACTTGACATGAAAAACTGTGCTCTGAGCACAGGTGTCCTCGTGTGACCAATTGCTTCATCGCATTACCTCGCGATCCCTTCACCACGGTCTTCTCCTCGCGTCTCGGGTCAGATCAGGTTAGTGCCTACCTACTATCTCGGTCTCTCGGGTTCCCGCGGGTTTGGTTTGATTCCTCAATGGCCAAGCCAGTCAATGATACGGAGAACATCACATAACAGTAATTTGGTACTATCTTGCACTTACCGTCAACAGTAACAAGATTATGCTGACTGCAATGTCTTGTTGCCAGGAGGTGCGATTTCCTAAAGCACCAAGGTAACGTCAAAACCTGATGGTTCTAGCTTAGAGTAGACCATGGCATTGTCTAAGGAGGGAGGCCACCTTTCGGGTATGCTGTCAGATCAGAAATTTTGAACTGTAATCCAAAGAGATGAGAAATTTCTGTCAGGAAACTGCATCAGCTAAATTCACTGAATAACAACCTGGAGTACCAACCTTCCAGCTAAAAAAGCATGTTGACATGATTATGAAGCATATTTTCAGTAATCAGTAGGCAGGAAAGGGTCAGATCTCGTATCTGGAATCCGTTTATAGCTTTGTTGTGGGGGCATCTCGGAATTCAGGTTCCCTCGGTATGACGTCCCACCACAAACAGTATGATTCAGAAACGCTTTATGAAGGAGATCGAAATGCTTGACCGGGCAGGCAGGGAATGTGGGTTCTCGAGATCAGAGGAAGAGCGAGACGGGAAGGGGACCGGCCGGATCGTGTGTGCCGTGGAGATCACGACCTCGGCCTCAGCCTCGCCATTGTCCATTGATCCATGGCGAGGGACATGGGTGCGCCGCTTCTCTTCGCGGGCTTTCGGCGGGCGTTTGGGATTTTGGGGGCCGGATGGACGATGCCGTGGAGCGGATTGACTGGAAGGTGCCGGAGCTGTGGAGGAGAGAGGAGAGACCTCGCCAGAAAATTTAGCTACTATTTTGCGCAAGAGCAGAGGATCGGATCGAATCGGATGGTTGTGGACTGGGCTAGTATTAAACCAGTAGCGGATTGAAGCCCACTTACCACGAAAGCTGTATGGGCAATACGGTTTGAGCCCAACTTCGACCCTCCAAAATTTTAGTTACTCCCTCCGGCCCATATTAATTGAATTAAATTTGTCTAGATTTATTTAAATCTAGACACTATTTAGTATATAGGTTTATTTAAAATTTTAATAAATAAAAATCAATTAATATGGATCGGAGAGTACTAACATTTGTTTGCCCTTCAGTACCCCCTAAAAGAAATGCTTGCCCTTGAGCTAACCAATGCCCCCCTACAAAAATGATTTGACCAATGTAACAAGAAACAATAAATGCCTATCAAAAAACAAGAAAAAAATACTACATCCGTCCTGAAAAGGATATCGCAAATTTATCTAAACTTGGATGTGTTTGTATACTAAAATAGTGTCTAGATACATCGAGTTTAGGAAAAATCTTCGACATTACTTTTAGGACCGAGGGGGTAAATAGAGTTCTTAAAGAGCCCTCGAACATGCCAATATATGCAGCAATTCTTAACAAACATCTTTTAATGCCAAATTCAGATACTTGGTAAGGTAGATCTGGCTACCAACTACATAATTGATAGGGTAGGGGCTTGAATGACGCTCGAAAGAAGCTCCTCATAAATACTATGTATACTCTAGAATTTTCTACTCCCTCCAATCCATATTATCTATCATTGAAATGGACATATCTAGCACTAAAACATGTCTCGATACATCTATTTTGGTGGCAAGTAATATGGATCGGAGGGAGTACTACATTTTCTTATAACAAGTTGTACATCTTAAAGTCACAATATTTATTGGAACATAAGTTAGATGCCCTGGGTCATGATATTTATCTTATAGTGTAATTAAGCAAATATTAAAATAAAAACATGGATGCACACAACTTTGTCCCTTTTTATAGTACTCATATTTATGCGAATTTGGTTCAAACACGTGCTCCACATATAAAAGAGTAAATAGATAATAACCTGTGGAGAAAAATAAGGTTTAGTTTTAGCATTGAAAAGCTATGTTACTTGGTAATGAATGAGTAATTGCATAAGAACATCACAATTAATATTGAGCACTTAGTATGTTGCTAAGTATGCTAACCGCATTTAAAGTGAAATACTAATTCAGAGTTGTGAAAACAATAAGTTATTATTAATTATAAAAGTTTAGTATAAATATGATCTATGCATATTAATTCTAACAGTTGCGGAAACATACCAGTCTACATGAGAAACACAAAGGGAATCTATAACATTGTCAACTCGACAACAGACAAAGGAGTTTAAAATGCCTGGCATAGTGGTGCACGAGTCACAACCAACGGTGGGCCCACCTCAAGTCAAGGCTATTCAGTTGAATACCCAAAACATTTTGGCAAAATGCTGGTATTTGAAATTTTTGCAACATATATACTAAAATCTAACTATCTAAAATCGACAAATAGCTCAATTGGTTTAGAATAATGGGTTGAACCTTTTGGTTTAGGGTTCAAACCCCATGGCTAGATATTTTTGTTATATTTTATAAACATTTATTCCATACACTATTTTTTACTATGTATAAATTTGAATACCTGCTATTAAAATTCTAGGCTCGTCCCTGGTCACAGGGAAAACGACAACTTACAGATCTAAGTGGCGTTATTTAATTTAACGCTATAAAATAAAGAGAGAACAATATATTAAATAATTCCTGCTTTCTTTATTGGACCAACATTACTTGACTGGGAAACTAACTCCGGATTAAACCAAACATAAATGGGAACATATAACTTAACATCGGGGAAATAGATAATAAAATCTTGACCAACTTCATGTATCTTTTTGGAAGGGCCAATATCTTCTACTACAAGCATGGGCGCGCTGTACTCAAGAACCACATGAGAATGGGCAAGGCGCATCTTTGTCTTCTTAAAGGACTCAGAGCGTTGGCGTTAGCCTCTGCCAAGGCCCATCGAAAACTACCATGAGACGACGGCTACACATGACATTTGATTTTTTATCTCTTATTCTATTGCTCATATTTAATCTAGTTTTTGGATAAACATATTTGATAAACATAGCTAATCCATAGCTTTTTCTAGGGTATCATGGGGGAGGGGTAGAATCCCCATCCTAATATATTGTTTCAAAAGAAAAGAAAATGCAAGCTACATGGGGAAGGGTGGTCTCGTCAAACAAGAGACGGCCATCCATAAAAAAGAAAGAGAAAAGGAAACTGACAAGTCCCATATGAGAACACACTACCGAGCAGGAAAAACACGAGCCCATCAGCATAGAAAATCTCTGGCAATGCACGAAGGAGTTCCCCTGACATCACCAAAGGGCATCACGCTACCGAGTCAATAGATAGTGCAGCCAACATCACCACTTACTCAGCGACAACCAACAAGAGGAACAAACACGAGAACTGACATGTCCACGAGTGTCTTCAACACAATAGAAGGGCTTCACTCCGCTATGGCAAGATCACGGACACCACATTTGCTGCTTGAGAATGCTAGAAAGCAATCTAAGCAAAGTTGAGATGCCAACACCACCGAAGAGCTTCACAAAACCGAAAAGAGGCGAAGAGTGAGTTTTGGGGTGGACTTAGTTGCCCAAGGCGTCTCAAGAGTCCATTGTCGTTGCCACATTTTTTTGGTATCCGGGTGGAAAGAATTGTGACCAATCCATTGCTTATTAAATAGCCCTCGAGAAATAAGTACTCTTCTAGAGAGACATTTTACGATATAGTGCCTAGAAAAGGTATTATGGATATACTAGTAATGTACTCAACATGTTAAGACTTCGATTGACTATATGGAGTATGCCTAAAAGTACAAGTGCTGCAGAACTATATGGAGTATGTTATTGTTTCGTAGTTACGAAATCCACTTCAAGAAGCACTTATTTAGGAGGGCGTTGCACTTGATTGAGGAGTGGTGACAAGCATAGGATCAACACAACGTCAAGGTCCCAAGGAGATGGAGTGCTGGTACCCTCAGACCGAGGGATGGACAGAGCTCAATGTTGACGGAGCCATGGTGAAAATACTTGGGAAAAGGTGGTGGAGGAGTGGTTGTCCGCCACCATGATGGACGCTTCCTTGCGAGAGCAATGCCATTTTTCCTCTCTGTCTGATCTAGAGCACGTAGATCTACAAGCATACAGGCATGCAATGTCGATGATAAAAGAACTCAAGCTAACCCATGTGGTGCTAGAGACGGATAATGTGGGAGTGGTGGCGAAGTTGTCTAATTTGCAAAATCCAAATCTATGTATGGACCTCTTGTCGAGGAGATCAAAGGGATGCTTCGGTCGATGGACAACCATTCGGTCAAATGGGCAAGGCATTCCGTGAAAGGCGCTGATCATATTTTAGCTACGGAAGGCTGTGGTTTTTTGTTTCTCCTATGTGTATTGTGA
Organism: Avena insularis; assembly: GCA_023614405.1. NCBI lineage: Eukaryota > Viridiplantae > Streptophyta > Magnoliopsida > Poales > Poaceae > Avena > Avena insularis. Next base: position 392,962,375 of record CM042693.1, on the reverse strand, counting down.
ACAACTTGGCCTCCCATATGTTCAGGAAATTTGAATAAAAACTGCATCTATTTCTTCTAAATAAAATACGCACTTAGTTACAAGTTACCTTCACAAAGTTCTGATACACATTGTTTGATGTAGTACATCTGCCGCTAGCCCAATTGACTCTACATAGAAAGTGTACATGTTTGCACACTCTCTTTGGATCTCACCTCCTTTTTGTCTTTGGTTTTGTCTTCTATAGCCTGCAAATGTATTCTCGTGTGTGTATTATATAGTGACACAGAAGCAATTTTTTGTTGATTTCTTTTTAAACCTTAAAAATATCTGAAACTTCTTTTGGTGCCTTGTGGCTGTGTTTAGTCATGAGAGCATGACTTCCTCCAACAGTCACTTAGCGTATGTTAAAGAAATTTTGGGCGATGAGAACAAACCTATGCTTGGATGGTTAGGAGAGCAGTAGTGCCCCCAACTAATCCTAGATCAAACCTTAGATTTGATGCTTTGATATCTTCTAAAGGTGAAATATTCTTTCAGTGAGAGCGACATTCCTGTCAATAGCAAGACGTCTATAGTAACTTTGTCAATTTTGAAACCTGCCATCTCAGACTTTCGAAGGTGCTCATAAAGATAGGATGTTCGTTTGTACATTCGTAGGGAGTGAGTGAGTACGCCACACAAAGCATCAAATATCCTCGTTCATATATTCGTAGTATATGCGATGTCTGCGTCTATACTCTGCTTTTTAAAAAAATCCTAGGTTGTTTTTGGAGATTCCATTGTATAAAAGTTGAAAACCCCTCAAAATATACTTCCAAGTTGTGCGAAACCAGCGCCAATCAGCAGCCGACATGTAGCCACGCGTAGACTACTGCAACCCAAGGTCTAGCTCAGGCCGACCGATGCTAGTTCTAGGCCCGCCTGGCCTAGATCTGGCCCACACATGACGCCACCGCATCCACTTCCCCGCACCACCACACCCACAACACTGCCACACCTCCTGTCGCACCGCATCGAACAACCTCGCCCAGCTCGACCGCAACACGCACCATCGCGTCCGTGGACGCCTGCGTCCACCGCAGATCTCCCGCGCCACCTTTGGAGGCCCGGGCCGCCACCGGCCACCGCGGAGAAGACGATGAAAAAAGCGGTGGGGAGGGCTCTTGAAGGAGGGGAGCTAGCGGCGGCTAGGATTGCCCTCAAGTCACCCGCAAGGGGAGACACGAGGGACGAAGGGATAGCGTCTTGTGCTGTCCCCACACTTCTCTCTTTAATCTTCGCACCTCGGTTCTCCCGTCTTTAGTAGACTATGCATAATATATGCATCTACATTGTACTCGGTGTTTTTTAAAGGATTTAATTATTTTTGGAGATTCCATCGTAAAAGTGATTTTTTGGGGTGAAAACTAAAAGAATTCTCCTCTTCATTCTTCGCATTCCTATTCTCCAGTCTTAACTTTTTTTTGAAACACAGGGCGCCCCGAAGGGGCTAGAAGCCATATCATTATACCATCAGTGGGTGTACAGATGTTTTTACAGAGAACCCCATAAGAACAAAGATTAATACATGGGCCCCTGTCAAATGCAGAAAGGACCTTGCAATGTAAAAGACAATTACAATAGAGTCCTACTCTTTCCCCACTGCCGAGCAGAGGAAGCCACACCTACCGTTGTCGTACACCGCCGCAGGGACTTCGCCACTTGCGTCGATGCCGACGAGGACCGCAGCAACATCGCGCTTCAGAGAGGGCCTTCCGATGGAGGTTGAACAGAGGATGGAGCTCACCAGCAGAATGAGGTCACCATTGACCAAGGAATCGCTCGGTGGATTGACGGCTTCTCTTCTCCCTTGCCGACAGAGCCCAGCAACCCTCCTGGAATCGCCAACTCCAGCAAGGAGAGAAGGAGAGGAGATCATGGCAAGGGTACTCCATCGGCGATAGACACAAGCCTAAAGCTGTCGCGCCGTGATTGCGAGCCCGCCATCAAACTCCAAGTTCTTGCCACAAACCGGAGGAGACAGGCCAAGAGAAAATCCGCAGCAGTCAAAGGCCAAGACACATACCTTATTCAGAAGGGTTGAGGATGAGCTCATCACCAGTGCTGGCTTCCTCCATGGAAGCTCGGACTTGGAGAAGAATCTCTCCACATAGGATCAAACCCGGTCCAGAAGCTCGATCCACACCTTGGTGCACACCTTATTCAGCGGGATGCACGGGTTCCTCCGCCTCACGAACACCGCCACCTGCCACCAGCGACGAGCCACAAGGAGGAGAGACCACGAGGCGTGGAGCATCTGGCCGCCAAGTTCCCCCAACCTACCCACAGACTCCATAAAGGAAAACGCCATCTCGACAGACACTAGATCTAATCCTAAAACTAGTAAGTAAAAGCGAAGCCAACCTCCACATCCATCCCCTCGCCGGTCACCTGAGCCACCGGAGAGGAAGAAGGAGAGGGGCTGCGACGAAGGGGGAAAGATGACTCTCAAGGGCTCTGGAAGGGTCAGGAGCGAGGGGTGAGTATGGAGTAAACTAGTACTCCCTCCGTTTAGAAATATAAGATGTTTTAGGTTTGTGAAGTTTAGAAATATAAGATGTTTTAGGTTTGTGAAGGAGATGTATCTAGACACCTTTTAGTGGTTGTTTGGATAGTGAATTTTGGCGATCAGTTTTTAGAAAACAGGTTTTAAGAGGATTATTAGGAAAACGGGTTTTACTATCTTTTCTGTTAGGAATAAGTTTACAGAAAATCATGTTTGGGTAATTATTTTCTAAAACACGTACTGTACTCATCCTTGTTTGGAACTGTGGACTCTGATTCTCGATGGACGCCAATATCTTCTGGTTCCTACAGAAATCGTTCATCTGCAAGCTCGAACGGGTACTCTCACACGTACAACATCTCGAGGTTCCAAAGTGAGGAAGGTGGGCTCCGGCGGCAGCTCGCCGGACATGCTGTTGACTATTGTTGTCGTGGTCGAGAGCTTCGTCAGCGTGCGGCATCGACACCGCAACGCCCGCTTGGTATGGCCCCCTCCATTAATCTGATGGTTGAGCTTCTGGAGTTAGGCGAGCCTCTCGTGCTCCGGCGTTATGGATCGGGTGAGCTAGTTCCCGGCCCAAGGGAGCACCTCGAGGCTGGCCATGGCGCCGATGCTCATGCTCTGGTATCGACTTGGACAGAGAGTTCTCCTGCAAGTCCAGGGCTGTGGGCGCCCGGGCCTGCCTAGTCCTACCGGGATCTCTCCGGTGAGGTTGCATGATGCGGGGCAGAGCACGGTTAGGTTCCGGAGCACCCGTATCCAAGAAATCAGTTTAGCTAATACACGTTTTGATAAAAACGTCTCAGAGTCGTTTTTCATAAAACCTAGATTTTGGGTGTTACGGAAACAAAGTTTCTGGTATCCACGATTTTCTCAACCCATCCAAACAAGATTTTAGTTAGTTACACCAGAATCCGTGGTTATGGGAAACCGGTTCTTTAAAAACCCTCTACCCAAACAAGGCCTTAGTGTACAGGTTGAAGCGAATCAGGCAAACTAAAAGATATCAGACATATCTCATTTACAAACCTAAAACATCTTATTATTTCCAAACAGAGGGAGTACTCTCCGGTCTTTACTAGACGATGCACAATATACGCATATATAACTTCTATTTTATTAAGATATAAAATGTTTGATAAGCTATTTAGCCTGCGAAAAAATATATTGAAACAGAGGTGATTTGCTCTAGTTCCACTCGGTATTTTTAAAGAAATTCTAGTACGATTCATAATAAGTAGTAGCGTTATTTTGACGACACTTATTAATGGATACAAGGAAGTACTAGCTGTTAAGAGATTCTATTGTAATAAGAGTAAAAAAATTCCAAAATACCTTTTGACTTATACGCGCACGGCCGCACAAGAGCCACAAAAGTCCAAGTAGGCTAGCACCACGAGTCCACCCCGCCCACGCACGCAGTGAGGTAGTACTAGTACGTACTGAGGCGGACAGAGCGATCCAGACCCATCCCCAACCTAGTCGCCCCTCCCCCCACGATTCAATTCCCCCCACCGTCGCCTCGCGATCGATCGATTCCGGTTTTGTCCTCCATCGCTTGGCGATTTTCGATCTCCCCAAAGCAGTAGCGGCAGCCGGCAGGCAGGTGGGCGGTTGGTGGCGGCTCCACTGATCCCAACCCAATCCGCTGGCCTAGAATGGCGGCCAATAATAGCAGCGAGGCCCCAATCCCGCCGCTGGAGGAAGCAGGAGGTGAGGGCGTGAAGCACGAGGCCGAGGCGGAGGCGGACGGGAAGGGGAAGGCGCCGGCGGCCTCGACGACCACCATGCTGCACCGGTCCGGCTCGCGACCGCAGCTCGACCTCAGCGGCGCCGCCATCCACGGCACCCTCGAGGACCGCAACCCCACCATCCTGCTGCCCAACCAGTCCGACGACATCTCCCACCTCGCCCTCGACATCGGCGGTACGCTCGCGCTTGCTCTCCCTGAACTTGGCTCAGCGCGGCAAATCATTCTCCAGCAATGTCCGCGTCGTTCTGTCCCTTAATAAGCGTTTAGAGTGACGTGGTTACAGTGGAGAATGCAGTCAATGCATGTAGGAGCTTGCTTGTTTTCCTTATGATTACAGTGTGCTGCTCAGTACTGACCGACCGATTGTTTTGAACTGCCTTATGATTGCTCATGCTAATCAATGCTATTAATAACCAGACCTGCCTGTTTGCTGATGGGCATCGTTCTGCCAGCAGTGTCTCATGGTCGTCCCTTATTGCGGTTTTAGCATATGAATTGAGACAATTATAGTCGAGTGGTGGGTGCCGGGTGCATGAATGACTCAGGGTAGTTTTCCATTTTTTTAGAAATAAATTCTGCAGATAAGTAAAAGATAGGAGATAATGGTGCATGAAAGATGAAATGCAAACGGCGATGTGTTGCTCAGTACTGATCATCATGAACCCCTTATGCATGCTCTTTCTAATTGATCCTATTAATTGCCTTCATCTAGCTTGTTTTTTGTTCAGATGTTTTACTTTTGCTCATCAGTCTGAATGAGATTCCACAGTCTGTTTGTTTGGTCATTGAACTGTATGTTTTCCTCTAGGTTCACTTATAAAGTTGGTATACTTCTCACGACACGCGGACCAATCCACCGAGGATAAACGCAAGCTATCCACCAAGAAAAGACTTGAGATATTTACAGGTGCCAGGAGGAGTTACCCGGTTCTTGGAGGGAGGCTCCACTTTGTCAAATTTGAGACTGGGAAGCTAAACGAATGTTTGGACTTCATTTCATCCAAGCAACTACACCGGGGTGGTATGCAATCGTTACTTCATTTTTAATGCTAATTAGTACTCCCTCCGTTTGGAAATATAAGATGTTTTAGGTTTGTGAAGAAGATGTATCTAGACATATTTTAGTGTCTAGATTCATTTGAACCTACACACTAAAACATGTCTAGATACATCTCCTTCACAAACCCAAAACATCTTATATTTCTAAACGGAGGGAGTACTAGTCTGGAATTTGGATTGTAAACAAATCAGATCTTGTATAGTGTGGTGTGCAGACATATTCTGTATACTCACATTATCTTAAGATTATGGATAGAATTAGTGAACACCAAGATAAAAGCACTAAATTATAAATAGAGTGGGAGTGTGCATATGTGCTAACAATTTGAGGGTGACTTGTTCATATTTCTTATTCATTTGTCAGTCCTCTGGTTTTCCTTATTCGATGTGCTGATGTGTTTGTTTCATGTTTGCATCTTCCATATCTTTATTCTGATGTCATGCTTAAGTTTGCGTGTTCCATGTTTTTACCTGACATTCCTCATTTTCTCCTGTCCATTTTGAAAGTGCACCTTGTGTCAAATGTTGATGTTAAACACTAATTTGCATAATGTTCTAATTGCTGCCCTCACTATGTTGTAATGTCTTTCACTGTTTTTTCACTTCTATCTTCTTAGAATTGAGTAGTAGTTTTATGCTGCAGGAGTTGATTCGCCTTCATGGCGCTCAGGAGCTCAGCCTGATAACATTGTAATCAAGGTAACAACTAATGAGCTAACATCATCATGATTTATTGAAAATTGGTTTCTCATATTTCGAAGAGCTAGTTAGTATTTGTTACACTTGAACATTATGGTTTGCAATCTGTTTTTCCTAATGTTATCTTGTTAGTGTTCATGGTTAGTGGTGGTGGTTTTTGTAAATAGGATTAGAATTTGTTCTGGCTCCTGGCAGATACCACTTTTTTAGAAAGCGGGCATCTAGCGGATAACACCATAGATGGTCTGGTAGTAAATTTCTTCCTCTCTCCTTAATTGCTTTTGAATGAAAATATGTTCAAATAGTCTTGATGGTTACTTCGCTATATAAAAGGAAAGTCTTCATGCTTTCTTTATTCTTCCTTTTCTTGACTTGTAGCATTAGAATTACATGTTTTACTGATTATGATATTTTTTGGAAAGGCAACAGGTGGTGGAGCATACAAGTATGCAGATCTCTTTAAGGAAAGATTGGGAGTCAGTCTTGAGAAGGAGGACGAAATGGACTGTCTTGTAGCTGGATCAAATTTTTTGCTCAAGGTTTCTATTTCTAAACTGGCAATATTCCTAGTTAGGGTGCATCCTGCACTGCAGTTCCATATTGTTCATGCCGTTTATAATGGATAGTTCGAAATGTATTGGGTGGTTGCGTCAGTGTACATCATCTCATAGGGTGGTTGCGTTTAGATATTTAAATTATGTGGTAGTTATTAAGTCTTTATTTTTTGCCAGGCTATACGCCATGAAGCTTTTACACACATGGATGGCCAAAAAGAATACGTGCAAATTGATCAGAATGATATGTTTCCCTACCTTCTAGTTAATGTTGGATCTGGTGTCAGCATAATCAAGGTAACTTACAAGTTGATTTTTATATTACCACTGGGATCATTGCTAATTGTTCTTCTTGAAAGGTTGATGGGCATGGGAAGTTTCAACGAGTAAGTGGAACAAATGTTGGTGGCGGTACATACTGGGGATTGGGGAGGTTAATGACAGAGTGCAAGAGGTGCCATTTCTGTTTGTTCACAGACATCACTCTTTCCTTCACAGAAGTTTGAAATCTTGAATCTATTTCAGTTTTGACGAGTTACTAGAGTTGAGCCAACGTGGAGATAACAGCACCATTGATATGCTTGTAGGAGATATATATGGTGGTCTGGATTACTCCAAGGTAATTATTAGCATTGATTGGAAACTATTTTATCATTTTATGCCCCTTTAAGTTATTGTAGACATTGACTTTGGTAGTGAAAATTGCCTGCCACAAGTGGTACTAATGGATATCATTTACCGGGTTAATGTCCTGAATTCTTGTTTTGCAACGCACTAATCCTTGTATGCTTGTGGTGTCTGGCAGATTGGCCTTTCAGCATCAACAATTGCCTCTAGTTTTGGGAAGACAATTTCAGATAACAAGGAGCTATCGGAATATAGACCCGAGGACATCTCACTCTCTCTCTTACGGATGATTTCATATAATATTGGCCAGGTATCTTGTTGATGTTTGCAATGACTAACACAAATGTGAGTAGATTGGCATAGGCATAGTATTTTGATAAGAATGCCCCAGCCATTGATGCTTCAAAATTTTCATAGATATTCAAACCTGATAATGTTCTTGTTGACTTCAAAAGTTCGAGTTAGTGATCTATACACTGAAGCTTGGGAGCTTATCTTAACACAGAGCTTTGTCTTACTCTTTATATTCAGAAGCTCAATTGTCCATCACTGAACAGTAGCATTCTTCTGTGGAAAGAAAAAATATAATGAATTTCACCTTGTGTTTGTTATCTAGTAAAATCTGTAAAAATATATCTATTATCCATAGGGATTGCTGGATTTGAAAACATAATGAGCCCAGGAGCTAACACTGTTTATGATGATATCATATTACATTGCTAAACAATATTCAAATTCAAATAGGTTCTTCTATCGTCAAAGATCGAACATCACCTAGCATGGTGTTCAATGAACTCAGATCTTTTGTGTTAGGTGTTGTAACGTGACAAAGATGGTGTATCTTGGAGTGAATGATTCTACAAATTTTATTAAAAGAGCACATATAACCTGAAGCTCCAAAATTCAGTTGGGTTTACTACTCGTCACTAGGTCTTAGGAGAAACTGGGTGTCCACTGAACAGTACCAGTTTCATAGTGCATGCAACATTGTATGACGTAGAAGTTGCTGGACTCAACTTTTTTGTTGTTGTAGATTTCCTATCTTAATGCACTTCGTTATGGACTAAAGAGGATACTTTTTGGTGGATTCTTCATTCGTGGCCATGCTTACACCATGGACACCATTTCTTTTGCAGTACATTTCTGGTAAACATTCCAAAAGCATTTTATTTTTTACTGTGTTGCCACCCTAATGTAGTTAATTGTCAAAATAATTCTCCCCCATGTCGTATTCGTATAAAATGTTCCTGCAACCATTTTTTTGGAAAGGTCAAAGGGAGAAGCAAAAGCTATGTTTCTTCGTCATGAGGGTTTTCTAGGAGCACTTGGCGCGTTTATGAGTTACGAGAAGCATGGTCTTGATGACTTGAGTGCACATCACTTAGTTGAGCGTTTCCCAATGGGTGCGCCATATGTTGGTGGGAAGATTCATGGGCCTCCTCTGGGGGATCTCAATGAGAAGGCAAGAACATCTATTCTTGATTATGAACATTTTATTACATGTGTTCTGTATGGATTGCAAGATCAATAAGTTCTGATATGGAACTCTACTTGTCAGATATCATGGATGGAGAAATTTGTGCAGAAAGGTACTCAGATTACAGCACCTGTACCTATGGGAGCTCCTGCTACTACAGGCATGGGAGGCTTTGAAAGGCCGACTTCCAAGGGTGACATTTTGCGGTCTGATGCAAGTGCAGCTCTAAATGTTGGTGTTCTCCATCTTGTACCATCACTGGATGTCTTCCCATTGTTAGAAGACCCAAAGATGTAAGCCACAACTATTTAGCTCTCATCCCTATCATGTCTAATAATTTTAGAATATCAAGGGTCTGTGGCTAGATAATTGGATTCGATTTCTCAACCCTAAGAAGACCAAGTCAAACTATTATAGTATGTTCAGTATAAAAGTTGGAGCTCCACTTTCATTGCCCCAAAGACTCCAAAAGTTATGAGTAAATAATTGCCTCCAAAGCTTATACCTACATAAATCTAACCACTCTATGAAGCATCTACTTGAAACTATGGGGCAAAAAGTAACTGACGCTTCACCATACTACCTCTGTCCGCGAGTAAGTTTACTTCTAGCTTTTGTCAATATAGGGGAAATTAGCAGCATTTATGACACTAGATTAGTATCACTAGATCTGTCTTGAAACGTAGTTTCATAATATACCAATTTGATATCATATATGCTGTTCTTTTCTATAAAGTTGCTCGAAATTTAAGTTTGACTTGGAACAAAAGCTAAAAGTACACTTATTCGCGGACGGAGGGGTATAGCCAAGATTGTGATCTCCATGGCAAAAAAGAAAACTGTGCCTCAGCCAAACAGGTCTTTGTTCGAGCCAAAAAAATTCCCTGAGTCTTGGTTACATGTGGATATTGCTTGTGAGTCAAGTGGTTTTATTATATGTTAGCTTGGCAGTGAAAGAACAAATGCTATCATATATAACATAAATATTTACTGTGGGTGAATTGTAACATACAATCTGTACTGCAGGTATGAACCAAACACAATCGATCTCGACCATAATGAGTTCAAGTATTCTCCCTTTCCTTATCTATAAATATAATATAGGAACTGGATTCTGATGATTCCCTTAATGATGTCTGAGATGTATCCTGCTAGGTACTGGTTCACTGTTTTGTCAGACCATCTACCAGATCTTGTGGAGAAGGTATGATCCACTTCTTTTAGATACCCTTGTATAACTTAGTTACACGACATGACATCTGAAGTTTGTTTCACTGCATGCCATTATTATGATAACAATAGACTGTCTGAATATTTATAAGCCAATCTATTACTGGGTCTGGGTTAGTATGTCAGCCTGTGGCATGTGTCATGTGGTGCCATCATTGTAGCCACTGCTACGAGTTCAATGAAGGGCTGGCCGAACCTGTCAAGTCTTCAATAGTATTAGTTTCCTATTAAAACTATCATTTTTTCTACTTTACCTCCAAGTCATGTTAGCTCTTTGGATAATTAAGCATGCATTCCACCTACAGTAGATATTCTATTGAAAATTCGAATGTCCTTGTTAAGCACTGTTTAACTTTTTTCCTGAAACCGGGACATGAGCTTAAGAAGAAAACAGAATAGCCCAGTTAATTAAGGGAATACCCGGTGAAAACCAATACAACAGGCTCAACACCTAGCTAAATCAGGCATGGAGCCTCTATTAATGTTAAAGTTAATAGTGAGCTCTGCTAGCTCCTAGATTCACAGTTCAGACAGTGAGCGACATTAAAATTGGTACAGTAACAGTGTGTGGATTTATAGTAAATTGTATGTGGATACTTGAGATTTATTTCTATGTGACTAATTTCTGCATGCTTTTGTTTGCAGGCGGTTGCTAGTGAAGGTGGGACTGATGACGCCAAACGACGGGGAGATGCGTTTGCGCATGCCTTTTCTGCTCATTTAGCAAGGTACACATTGCAATTGTATAGCATTGTTAATTGGTTCACTACCACAACTATAACTTGCCACAGTTTATTGGATTCATGGCCCATGTATTGGAGACTCATTTTATTAGCTAAGCTTGCCACACTTGTGGCTCCCTTTTTCTTGGCATATTTAGCTTATTCTTAGGCTTTGACTAAACGTCCCTATTGTCTGCATTGTGCGATTTCACTTTGTTGCCTTACTTTTGTGTTAAGTTTAGGTTGATGGAGGAGCCTGCTGCTTATGGAAAGTTTGGTTTAGCCAACCTGCTGGAGTTGAGAGAGGAATGTTTGAGAGAATTTCAGTTTTTTGATGCATATGTTAGTATCAAGCAAAGGTTAGGTCATACTCTCTTCATGGTTGTCAACAAGTATCTCTACTCTGGCTATTTAAATTATTTGTTGTTTTCTGCATGAAGGGAAAATGAAGCTTCACTGGCTGTTTTACCTGATCTACTCATGGAACTTGATAGTATGGATGAGGTATGAGAGAGAAGGTTTCCCTTTTTCTTCATCGATAGATCATGTAGAAAAACAACCTAATTTTTTTGTTCATACCACAGCAAAAATTAGTTTATTCTAAAAAAATACCATCTACTCCCTCCGTCTCAAATTAGTTGTCTTAGATTTTTTTGCCTGCGTGCTTCTGTGACGGCCACAAGCTGCTGGCCAATAAGCTCAGCAATCTAACTCAGTCTGAACTCTAGAATTATGAATTTGTCTGTGTTTACTATATACTTGATGTTGTCAGGAAGCTAGATTGCTTGCCCTAATTGAAGGCGTCCTTGCTGCGAATATATTTGACTGGGGGTCTAAAGCTTGTGTGGACCTTTATCACCAAGGAACTATAATAGAAATCTATCGCATGAGCCGCAAGAAGATGCAACGTCCTTGGCGGGCAAGTATTCCAAAGTCTGAAATTTAAATGTTATTGCAATGATGAGTTATCCAAATTATATTTTATGAGTCATGATAATGCAAGACCAGACAATCATGCTATTGTATTTATACTGTTATCTTTTGTTTCAGATTGATGACTTTGATATGTTCAAAAAGAGAATGCTTAAGAAGGATCAGCCATACAAAAAAGCACTTATCTCTGTTGATAACTCAGGTGCTGATGTGGTCCTCGGCATGCTTCCTTTAGCACGAGAATTTCTACGCCATGGAATTGAGGTATAAGCTGAGAATATGAAAATAAGAAGAAACAGGTTCTGTTTGGTTGCTCCACATTATAGTTCGAATTAAGAGCACAAGTTTTGATGTTTCAAAAGATTGAATCATGGGCCTGTAACAAGCAACGCACAGCGTGCTCATAATGTGTTTGGTTTGCATTTCTTTTCTATATGTTTGTGTTACGGAAAATATAGACTGCATTCCAGATCAGGAAATTTCATTATATTTGTGTCACCAAGGTCCAGGACTGATAGAAAGATGGCTTTGGCAGTTTAAGCAACGTTGTGAAATAACCACTCAATGTTTACTCTTTCTACTGCTGTTCATATGCTTGGCATAAGTCGGTAACAGAATACTGATTCTGCAGGTAGTGCTGGTTGCAAACTCATTGCCTGCTTTGAATGATATTACGGCTAATGAACTTCCAGAAATTGTAGCTGAAGCTGCAAAGGTACAAAGATGAACAAGTTTATTCTTCTTGGCCATCCTAGCCGTGCTATCTACTGATGCATCTAACTTCTGCTTTATTGCTTGTAATGTAACACAGCACTGTGGCATCCTTCGGAAAGCTGCAGAAGCAGGTGGGTTGATAGTCGATGCCATGGCTGGCATTCAAGATGATGCCAAGGATGAACCGGTGTCAGTGCCCCTAATGGTCGTAGAGAATGGATGCGGCAGCCCCTGTATTGATTTCCGGCAGGTTAGCTCGGAGCTTGCAGCTGCTGCCAAGGATGCAGATCTGGTAAGAAGGCTCTGTCTGGTTGAATGTACTATTTCCCTGCGTGTAATCATTTGGAGAGTTATTTTATCCACTGCTTTTGGTTCTGAATCTTATGCAGTTAATCCTAGAGGGCATGGGGCGAGCGCTGCATACCAACCTCAATGCCCGTTTCAAGTGCGATGCTCTAAAGGTACTTTGTACAAATCTAGCCGATTTGAATTTCATTACCTATCCGCAAGCATCTTCTAGCTGCAAGAGTATTGCACCAAAAGCTTTAAACAGTGTTATGTTATATATACGCTACATATCTCTACTACTATAGTACACGAGTTTTTGAACTTGGATAAGCCACCCAACGTGATGTAGAACCACCTAATAGCCGTTGATTTGTTTCATGGTATGAACCACTACCGTTTATCAATAGTGGAATCAAGTTATCCGACGGCTGGAATTATTCGGATTCGCTCAGTACGGATACGCGCCAAAAGGAGGCCTACGAGGTCCTTCTGGAGTTATCGTGAACGTCTGGACGTACTGGACATTTACGTCTCCACCCTGTTAACCCACCCAAGATCTTCCGTGGCTCATTTGTGAAGTATTCACAGAGTACAGACATAGAAGATCCACAAACGAACGAGCTCTTTGAGAGGGAACAAACGTAGCTCATTTACCCTTTTTTTAATATTTAAAATGTGTTATAAAATTCAAAAAATCCTGTGCATACGTGCATTTTCCCACAAAACTTTCTGCCCTGCACACTTTTGAAGATGTATGCCTGCAAATTTTTACATTTAGAAATGGGGTTCTGGAAATGAGGACGGAAGATGCTTCTGTGTCGAGGGATATTTTTTTTTCCATATATGTATAATCTAATCTTGTTTGCAGTTTGATCATAATACACCACGTGCATACGTGCATAGCACGCACCTTCTACTAGTGTTTATTAGTACAAGCTTACCAGACTCAACTTTATGTGCAGCTTGCGATGGTGAAGAACCAGAGGTTGGCAGAGAAGCTTTTTAACGGAAACATATACGACTGCATCTGTAAATTTGAACCCGTTTCTTGATGATGTGAAACAGAGACAGTCCATAACACGGGGCAGAGGGGCAGCCGCCTTGGGCCCCGGCCCATGTACTGCTCTTGTTTGTTCCGTTGCATATGTTGCATGTGTTTGTACTTATAGTACGAAAGTATTTCCCTAAATTTGACTATTCGAGAAAATATTAGAAGGTTCAATGAGCAAACAATAGGAGAGTTTGTCCAAAAAATCTCAAACTAAAACAAGTTACAAATTAACTTGTAATTGAATGGTAACTCATTTTGAGATTTTTGTACATTTTATTGATAGTCATATCTCTTATAAAGATTCACAACGCAATGTTTCTACCCAATGTCTAGACTCATGATATTTTTTACTCCCTTTGATCCATAATTCAAATTTAAACTAAATCCTGGACACTTATTATGGATGAGGTATTATTTGATTTTCAAAAGCAGGTTCATATATACCTAGATTCTATTTTTCTATTATTTTATTTTCTTGAAGTTCAAAATTTAGAAAGTTTATCTATTTTTTGAAAATTAATTTTCTAATGGTGTTATAGTTTTGAAATTTTGTCTCATTTTCCAATACCTCGGCTATTTTGAAAATTTGGAAGCTTAAGGTTTGTGAGGAATTTTCTAGAAGTTTATCAAAAAATTAAATCATGGTTTAAACTTGTAAAAAAATTGTAAGTTGTATTTTATGAAATTGGTCATGGAATTTTCTTAAAGGATTGTGAAACATGGTTTAAACCTGTGAGAGAAATTACAAAAAGCTATAATTCTCCAAAGTTTCTAGAATTCCTGTCCAAAATTTGGTTGAAAGCCTTGCATGGGAAAGGAAATAGTGAACGTGATGGAGGAATGGAATCACGTGCTTTGAGGAGAAATGAGGTGTGTGCAAACGTTCCAACAAGTGTCTGCATAGGTAGGAAAAAAGTGGCTGCATCGAAAAATCGCTTTGGCTCCTGTCCTCCCCGGAGGACATTTTTGAATTTTTCAAATAGCATGGAAATATTTTCAAAACAAATATATTCGTATAGCCAAAAATACAAAATACATGTCTGCCAATTTTCAAAGGAAAATATTATGTATTTCAGACGCAGTGAAAAAAATAAATATGACAAATTTTAGAAAAACGGAGACTCATTCGAAATTTCACTGTTCACTCCTAGATTTGCACTTTTCTCTTTTTTACTAGAGAATACAAAGTTTTTTCACAAAATATTTTACACGCGCGTATTATAAATCATCATCTACATCCTAGTATTTTTCTGGATTTTTTTGAATCTTTCAAATTTGAATTTTTCAAAATAAATAAATAAAGTCTTTCATGAAGGACGGGCTCCAAAACAACGCTCTCGTGTCTGCATAAGCGCGAATCTACTTCGACAGAGAGGCGCTAAACATGTGCGCTAAATTTGTAGCATAAACCTCTTCAACAGGAGCGCTAAACTGAAGCGTGCGTAAACAAGATTTTGCAACTAATATGGCAAAAAATAGATCAAAAAATTAAAGCAAAAATATATTACATACAACATAATTTTTTTACATAGATCATGATGCAAGAAAAATACTAGAAAATAGTTATACTACTAGAATCTACTACTATGAAAAATTACTAGAAACTAATAGAATCTAGTCCGACAAGGAGACCGAGATGTAGTCATTGTCGGACGAGGCCGGTGTCGTGTCGGACACCGACGTCGACAAAAACACATCCAACCAACAGGGATCGTCGTCGGGGATGGTCGCCGGCCCGGCCATCTGCGCGTCGATGAAGGCGCGCCTATGCGCCTTGTCCACCCGGCGCTCGAAGCGGTTCTGGTGCTTCTCCGCCCTCTCCACCGCCTTGGTTGCGGCCCGCGGCGTCGTGCTTGCCCTGCGCTGCGACGTCTTTGGGAAAACGCGCTCGCCACTCCTGTCGCAGGCGCCCATCGTGCTCAAAGATGAGTAGGCGGCGCTCCGCGTCACGCCTGCGGCAGCGCTGATATGTCTATAACGTATCTATAATTTTTTATCGTTTTATGCTATTATTATGCTTTTAACACTTCTTTTTATATAAAGTTTATGAGTTATTTGGACTAACCTACTAATAGTTGCAAAAGTGTACAATATTCTTGTTTTAAACTTTGATGTGTAGGAATTATCAAGAATACAAGTGGAACCCTTGTTGCAGTCAAATTAGGATTTTCCATAAATTTGTCTCAGAACTCTTTTTAAAGATAGTCACGTTTCGGATCGAGGACAGCGTCAAACGGAAAACTCTTTGACTACAAAGTTGTAGGAAATTTCGTGACAATCGTTCTGGACATAATATTTAGCTGATTCTGAGTCTGGACGGGCCCACTAGGCCCTATTTACTGCAGCCCAAGATGAGGTGACACGAATTCGAGAAGCTATATAAAGAGAGGAAACCTAATTCGTGAAAGACATCTCCACCCACGAATTTGCAGCCACCAAAGCCACGTTTTTGCCTCCCCCAGGGATCCCATCTTCATGGGGGAGGACTCCCAAGAAGCCATGAAGGAAGGGGGCTAAGGGGCGGTGCTCCCCCACGATACCGACGACGCGGAAGGAGTCCACCGCGCCGCCACCGGCACCGCCGCCCTCTTCACCATCTTTACCACCATCTTCATCACCTAATCCTCCTATTATGCAGTGGTTCATCCTCCCACACCTCTGTACCGTCCTATGTAAACATGGTGTTTGATGCTATAAGTTATAATCCTATGATCTATGTCATGTTTGTGTAGTTTCTTTGTTCTTAGATTGAATGGTTGAACGTCTCTGGTTTATTAGAGTTGTATGTTGATATGGTACAGTCCTTTCGTGTCCATTATATTTGTGCGCGCATAGATTAAACATCATAGGGTTTGTAGTATGTGTAAGAGGAAGGGGAAAGTTCTGCCGGTGTGACAGAAACCTAAGGATGCGAACGAAATGTTGCGCGTATGGGAGTAAGAGGACCATTAACTTAAGGCTATGGTTGGAGAAACCTTAATGCTTTGTTAGTAGTTACGGATATTTTCTAACAATCCAATCATATAGTACATGTAATTCCAAGTAGTGAAGCACATGTATATTTAGTCTCTCCCACATAGAAAACTGCTTCGAAGACAATGAACCCGATTTATTCGCTAATTAAACTTGGACAAAGTCACCATAATTACCACCACTATTCCACACTCTTGGTTCTGTTAGTTTAGTGTACTTTATTGCTATAACAACTAGCTTTACTTTCTTGTTATTTATTATCTTGCAAAGCTTTCTCTAGTACTCGTTTTATTGCTCTAGTTTTATTTCCTAGATAATGCAAACATTTAGTGTGCGTAGAGTTGTATCAGTGGTTGATAGAACTTGAGAGAATATTTATCCTACCTTTAGCTCCTCGTTGGGTTCGACACTCTTACTTATCAAAAAGGCTACACACAATCCCCTATACTTGTGGGATATCAAGACCTTTTCTGGCACCGTTGACGGGGAGCAATATCATGTGGATGAATATTTTTGTGTGCACTTGTTTGCTTTATCTCTAAGTAGTTTTTACTTTTAGTTTTAAGTTGGTCTCTATCTTAGTATGAATAGGGATCGCGAATTACAAAAAAAAATAGTTGTACTCGTTACCTAAAAACATTTTCAAAAAGGAAAGTGATTGGAAAGATGAGTAATGGTTAAGTGGGGGTCGACCTTGAACACTTGTGTTCATGCCTGTGAAACCAAAAGAAATCTTTCTATGAAAGCTTTTCAACCGAAGGAAGACATTATTAAATATCAATTATCATTCAAAAAAGGTATAGAATACCTTTTGTCTCTCCTATTAAAACAAAATTTGCTCTTAATGCTTCTTTATTTGAAAATACTTGAATCTTGTTTCTTGTGCCTAACTTAAAGGCGTTAAAGAAAAGTACTTCTTGGGAGATAACCTAATAGTTTTCTTGAGTCTTGGAAGTTATTACTTCTGTAATAACCTCTTCTTATCCTTTTTATTTGATTTTTTGTGCCAAGAATAACCTCTAATGAGAGGGAAGTAAGACTTGGAGAGTTGCTGCCCCGAAACAGATTTTTATGCTCCACTGTAAAAATTATTGAAAAATATCTAGAAGTCGGATTGAGCTGTAATTTTCTGAATAAACCCCCCAGGTTGTTAGATAACTTTAATTAGTTCAACACTTTTTGATTTGAGCAACATAAGGTCTTCGAAAAAATCGGTTTCTACCTGCTGGTCTGTTTTGACAGATTTCTGTCATTATTTGTATTTGCTTCTTATTGATTCCTTTTTGGGTTCTTTTTGGGAAATTGAAATTTTTGAGTGAATTGCTACAGTAGCTTGTGTCTTTAGTGAAAGTTTTTCTGTTTTAAAACTAAATCCAAAGGTCTATTATCTTTTGAATGCACTAATGTTGCTAATGAAGATTGTGTGAAGTTTTGTATGAAGGAAAATTTTCAGGTGTAAGGAAAGAATGATGTAATGAGATGAAGAATGGACAAAAGCTCAAGCTTTGGTATGCCACCCCGTGTCACCCCAAGAAATATTCAAGAGGTACAAGCGTCAAAGCTTGGGGATGTCCAAGGCATTCCCTTCTTCATCAATAAAAATCCGAGGTCTTTCTAGACACTTCGTTTTTATTGTTTCATGCACTGTTGTGTTATTCTTGGAGCGTCTTAGTTTTTGTTTTTGGTTTTTGTTTGCTTAGTTTGCTTGAATAAAGTGGTTGGACCCCCGTTTTCGCTGTGTTTTTTCAAATAAGGTGATTGGGTTGGAAAAGAGTAGAAAGTTTCTGAAGGGTTTCGCAGCATAGTAAATCAAAATTTTCTACGGAAGCGAACAGAGGGAAAGCCAAGATCTAATCTAGGAGATGCAAACAACGAGAGAGATTGGATTAGATCTTCATACCCTTGAAGATTCGCACAGCGGAACGTTCGTCGGAACATGGGTGATGTAGTCGTACTCGCTTCTCCTCCTCGCGATCCGATCCGATCTAGCACCACAAGTGGCGGTGCCTCCGTGAGATGCACACGCAGCACCTCGACGCCTCCTTCCTCGGACCAGCAAGTATGGTGGAGAGATGGATTGGATCTACAACACGACGGCGTGGTGTATATGGTGGAGAATTTCTGCAGGCTTCGCCTACAAACAGTCGGGAGGGAGAGAGGAGGCGGAGGGCAACTAGGGTTTGGAGGAAGGTATAGGTTGGGGGGAGGGGGCGCACCAGCCCTCTATATATAGAGGGGGGGTGCGGCCAGCCCTTTCCCATCCTCCAAGCCTATCTCTAGTTTAAACGATTTAAACTCTCCCTTCTAGAAACCCTATCTTATCTCTAGTTTAAACGATTTAAACTTATCTAGGATCGGCTGGGCCCTATGGGGCCTTGTGCCCCTGGCCCAATGTGGCCAGGACACTCCCTCATAGGCCCATGCCCCTCCCGGAAGGTGGGGCCACGTTGGTCCCCTTCCGAAGGTTCTAGAAGCTTAGGTACAATACCGATTAATCCGGAACAATTCCAAACTCCAAAACTGCCTCGCCTTTATATGAATCTTATTCTCGACCATTCGAACCTCTCGTGATGTCCCGGATCCCATCCGAGACTCGAACAAAAATTCATAAACCAATTATCCAATCTATCCTAGCGTCGAGACACGTTAAGTGTGTGACCTCGGGTTCGAGAATATGCGCACATGATCTTCTATCAATAATCAACAGCGGTGCAGGCACCCATATTGACTCCACACATTCATCGATGATCATATCGGATGAACCACGATGCCAGGATTCAATCAATCCCATATATATATTCCCTTCGTCTCGCGATATTTTACTTGCCGAGATTCGATCGTCGGTACCGTCATACCTAGTTCAATCTCGTTCACACAAGTACTTTACTCGTTCGTAATCCGATATCACTTTGTGATTAACTCCTTAACCACATGCTTGCAAGCGGTGTTGATATCGATTACCGAGTGGGCCCAAGTATATCTCTCCGACTTGGGAGGGACAAATCCCATCTCGATACATACAACCCAAGATACTTTCCGATCACCGAGAGACACCTTTATGATCACCCTCTCATAGGATGACGTTTGATGGCCTCAAAGCTTTCTTCCGATACCAGGGAGTTGTATTATCTCATGGTCTAAGGAATACAATATTTGACATAGGAAAAGCTTCGCAAAGATGAACACAATGACACGATCTAATTGCTTCGCTTAGTTTGGTCTCCACCATATCATTCTCCCAATGATATGATCTCATTATCAATTGACAACTCATGTCTATGGTTAGGAAACCTTAACCATCATTGATCAATGAGCTAGTCCATAGAGGCGTACTAGGGACACGGTGTTGTTCACAAACCACACAAGTATTAATGTTTCCGCTTAATACAATTCTAGCATGGAATATAAACTTTATCATGAACAAGAATTATAATAATAACATCTTTATTATTGCCTCTAGGGCATAATTCCAACAGTCTCCCACTTGCACTAGAGTCAATAATCTAGCTTACATTTGGCAACAATCTTACACCCATGGCACTGAGGTGCTGATCATGTTTTACACGTGGAAGAGGTTTAGTCAATGGATCTGCGACATTCAGATCTGTATGTACTTTGCTGATCTGCAGATCTCCATCTGCTATATAATCTCGAATTATATGAAACTTGCAGTTGATATGCTTGGTCTTTGGATGATATCTTGGTTCCTTAGCGAGTGCTATGGCGCCAGTGTTGTCACACAATATCTCCAGTGGGTCCAATGCACTTGGAACCACGCCAAGCTTCGATGATGAAGTCCTGATCCAAACTCCTTCACTTGACGCTGCGGCAGCCATGTATTCCGCTTCTCATCAGATCCCGCGATCACGCTTTGCTTGCAGCTTCTCCGACTCAGCTCCTCCATTCAAAATATACACGTATCGTCGACATTTAGCATCATCCTTGTCGGTGTCGAAACTAGCATCGACGTAACCTTTACGACGAGTTCATCACCCCCATAGACTAAGAACATTTCTTTAGTCCTATTTAGGTACCTTAGGATGTTCTTCACGGCTGTCCATGTTCCACTCTGGATCACTTTGATATCTGCTCGTCAAACTAAGAGCATTGGACACATCCGTCTAGTACACAACATGGCATACATGATGGAACCTATGGCCGAGGCATAAGGCACTTTGATCATAGCTTCTCTATCATTTATCAGAATGGACCTCGAGCCTTGCTCAATGTCTTACGACAACATAGGCACGAACCTTTCAATGCCTTATCCATTCGAACCTTTTGAACTTTGTCTAGGTATGTACTCGCTTAAAGCTATCGAGCGTCTTTGTCTATCTCTATAGATCTTGATGCCCAATATATAAGCAGCTTCACCTAGGTCTTTCATTGAAAACACTTCTTCAAATAACTCTTCACATCGTTAAGCATGTCGATGTCATTTCCAATAATCAATATGTCATCCACATATAGTACCGTAAACGCCACCGAGCTCCCACTCACTTTCTTGTAGATGCAAGCTTCAGAGCAATTTGGAACAAATCCAAAGCTCTTGATCACTTGATCAAAATGAAGGTTCCAACTCCGAGATGCTTGCTTGATCCATAAATGGAACGCTGAAGTTTGCATACTTTATCGCATCCTTAGGATCGACAAAACCTTCGGGTTGCATCATATACAACTCTTCATCAATGTTGCCATTGAGGAAAGCGATCTTGACATCCATTTGCCATATTTCATAATCATGAAACGCAGCAATTGCTAATAAAATCCGAATGGACTTAAACATCGCTACGGAGAGAAAGTCTCATCGTAGTCAACACCTTGAACTTGTCGAAAACCTTTCGCAACAAGCCGTGCTTTATAGACGGTAACATTACCATCCGCGTCTGCTTTCTTCTTGAAGATCCATTTGCACTCAACGGCCTTTCGGCCGCTAGGAGGGTCCACCAAAGTCCATACTTGGTTTTCGCTCATGGATCCCAATGGATTTCATGGCTTCTAGCCATTTCTCGAGTCTGGCTCATCATCGCTTCCTCATAGTTCGTAGGTTCGCTGTCTTCTACTAACAAGACAACAGACAGGTTGCCGTACCACTCAGAGGGGCACGCGACCTTGTCGACTGCGACGTTCAAGATGACATCGTCCAAGCTTCATGATCCTTGTCATTAGCTTCCTCTATTGTTGGTGCAAGCCTTTGGAACAATTTCAGGTGCTGCGCTACTCTCCAATTCAAGAGAAGGTTCAATAACCTCGTCTAGCTCTACTTTCCTCCCACTCACTTCTTTCGAGAGAAACTCCTTCTCAAGAAAGGAACCGTTCTTCGACAAACACTTTGCCTTCGGTTCTATGATAGAAGGTATACCCAATAGTTTCCTTAGGGTATCCTATGAAGACGCATTTCTCCGCTTTGGGTTCGAGCTTGTCCGCATCAACTTCTTGACGAAGCTTCGCATCCCCAAACTTTAAGAAACGACAACTTAGGTTTAGCACCAAACCACAGTTCATACGGTGTCGTCTCAACGGATTTAGATGGAGCCCTATTTAAAGTGAATGCAGCGGTTTCTAATGCATAACCCCAAAATGATAACGGCAAATCAAGAAGAGACATCATCGATCGGACCATATCTAATAGGGTTCGATTCCGCGTTCAGAGACACCATTGCGCTGTGGTGTTCCGTGGCGTGAGTTGTGAAACGATTCCACTTGCTTTGAGATGCGTGAGAAAATCATAACTCAAATATTCGCCTACGATCGGATTGTAGAAACTTAATCTTTACATTACGATGGTTCTCCACTTTATTCTGAAATTCTTTGAACTTTTCAAACGTTTCAGATTTATGTTTCATTAAATAGATATACCCATATCTACTTAAGTCATCGGTAAAAGTGAGAAAATAGCGATATCCACCGGCGTGAAACACTCATCGGTCCGCATACATCGGTATGTATGATTTCCAACAAGTCCGTTGTTTCGCTCCATCATACCGGAGAACGGGGTTTTGATCATCTTGCCCATGAGGCATGGTTCGCATGTGTCAAATGATTCAAAATCAAGAGACTCCAAAAGTCCATCAGAATGGAGTTTCTTCATACGCTTTACACCAATATGACCTAGACGACAGTGCCACAAATAAGTAGTATTATCACTATCTACTTTGCATCTCTTAGCCTCAATGTTATGGATGTGTGTTTCATCCCTTTCGAGATTTAGAAGAAATAAACCACTCACAAGAGGTGCATGACCATAAAAGATGTTACTCATATAAATAGAACAACCATTATTCTCTGATTTAAATGAATAACCGTCTTGCAATAAACACGATCCAGAAATAATGTTCATGCTCAACGTAGGCACATAATAACATTTATTAAGGTTTAAAACTAATCCCGAAGGTAAAACTAAGGAGAGCGTGCCGACGGCCATAACATCAACTCTTGATCCGTTGCCAACGCGCATCGTCACCTTATCCCTCGCAAGCCGTCTATTCCGCAGCTCTGCTTGAGTTACAAGTATTAGCAATCGAACCGGTATCAAATACCTGGCACTACAACGAGGGCTAGTAAGGAAAACATCAATAACATGTATATCAAATATACCTTTGATGGTGCCACCTTCTTGTCCGCTAAGTACTTGACAGTTCGCTTCGATGACCCTTGTCCTTGCAATAGAAGCACTTCCGGCTTGGGACCAGACTGAGCTTCTTCTCAGCAGGGCATCGCTTGTCACCGCCCTTCTTGAAGGGCTTCTTTGCACCTTTACCTTTCTTAAAGGAGGGCTTGTTGACCATCAACACATGATTATCCTTCTTGATGTCCACCTCCGCAGCCTTCAGCTTTGCGAAGAGCTCGGTGATCGTATCAGTGGAACCAATCTGATTGTGAGTCACTACAAAACTTTTGTAGCTGGGAGGGAGTGATTGCAGAACCCTGTCAATCTTGAGCTCCTCTGGAATCTTGCAGTCCAATTGCTCAAGGCGTTGAGTGTAGCCCGACATCTTAATGGCGTGCTCACTAACGGAACTCCCTTCCTCCATCTTGCAGTTAAAGAACTTCTCAGAGATCTCATATCTCTCAGAACGGGCCTGAGTCTGAAACATGGTTTTCAACTCTTCGAGAATCTCAAAGGGCCCGGGATAGTTTTCAAAACGATTTTGAAGTTCCGGTTCCATAGCAAACAACATGGTGCTCTTAATCACACCATAATCATCTTTGCGCGACTGATAGACAGCTTTCTCATCAGCCGGCGCAGTTGCAGCAGGGGGGTCACCTAACGCTTTCCCAAGGACATAGTCCTTTTGTCCACCAGACAGAATGATTCTTAGATTGCGGAACCAGTTGGTGAAGTTAGACCCATTGTTTCTAAGCTTTTCTTTCTCAGCAAAAACGTTGAAGTTGAAGTTGGACTTGGCCATGTGATCTACAGTATTTGCAAGTACAATTTAGACTATGTTCATGATAAATAGTTCAACTTAATCAAATTACTAGATGAACTCCCACTAAATTCAACATCCCTCAAGTTGTTTAGTGAACACGATCCAAATTCACCACACCTAATCCGATCTTCACGAGAAGAGATGTGGTTTCAATGGTGGACAATGAAGTGTCGATCATATCATTCATATGACTCGTGCTTAACCTTTCGGTTCATGTGTTCCGAGGCCATGTCTGTACATGCTAGGCTCGTCAAGTTAGACCCAAGTATTTCCGCATGTGCAAAACTGGCTTGCACCCGTTGTATGTGAGCGTAGAGTCTATAGCACCCGATCATCACGTGATGCTTGGACACGACGAACTTTTGCAACGGTGCATACTTGGGGAGAACACAGTTTTTATCTTGATCTTTAAGTGAGGAATCATCTTATAATGCTACCGTCGCGATCTAAGCATAATAAGATACATAAAAGGATAAACATCACATGCATATAACTTTATGTGACATGGTATAGCCAATCTTCGCGCAATGATCTCCATCTTGTGCATTCCGGCATGATCTCCATCACTTCACCATGATTGCCTCCACCACGAATAGCAACTACAACTATTGCTAACTACTTAGCGATAAAGTAAAGCTATTACATGGCGTATAAGAAGTTGACTTCGGGTCATACACAATTATAAAGACAACCATATGGCTCCTGCCGGTTCTGTACTCATCGACATGCAAGTCGTGAAACATTACAAAACATGATCATCGCATACAATATACACATCACATCTTCATACCATATCACAGAAAACACTCCCTGCAAAAACAAGTTAGACGCCTCTACTTTGTTGTTGCATGTTTTACGTGGCTCATGGGAGTAGATGCTAAGAACGATTCTTACCTACGGAAGTCCACAACGGTAATATTATGGTTGCCAAACTCCGGTGTTAATCCCATGACAACTATAGTGAGAGAGCGACATCCACCGGCATGTGTGGTACTAGCCACACGTCAAGTGCGGAGCCGGTCTCGCGAACGACGTCGCGTAAGGTTGTCCTGGACCGCTTCAATCTCACTATCCCGCGTCATAAGAAGAACACAAACAAGAGGCTTGCAACAGAAAACATCAACGCCCGCAACAACCATGTTGCGTTCTACTCGTGAAACACATCTACGCATAGATCTAGCTCTGATACCACTGAAGGGTTTCGCAGCATAGTAAATCAAAATTTTCTCTGAGCGAGCGGAGGAAAGCCAAGATCTAATCTAGGAGATGCAAACAACGAGAGATTGGATTAGATCTTCATACCCTTGAAGATTACATGAGCGTTAAATCCGGAGCGTGGGTGATGTAGTCGTACTCGCTTCTCCTCCTCGCGATCCGATCCGATCTAGCACCACAAGTGGCGGTGCCTCCGTGAGATGCACACGTGCAGCACCTCGACGTCTCCTCCTTCCTCGGACCAGCAAGTATGGTGGAGAGATGGATTGGATCTACAACACGATGGCGTGGTGTATATGGTGGAGAATTTCTGTGAGGCTTCGCCTACAAACAGTCGGGAGGGAGAGAGGAGGCGGCAGGGGCAACTAGGGTTTGGAGGAAGGTGTAGGTTGGGGGAGGCGCACCAGCCCTCTATATATAGAGGGGGTGAGGCCAGCCCTGCCCATCCTCCAAGCCTATCTCTAGTTTAAACGATTTAAACTCTCCCTTCTAGAAACCCTATCTTATCTCTAGTTTAAACGATTTAAACTTATCTAGGATCGGCTGGGCCCTATGGGGCCTTGTGCCCCTGGCCCAATGCGGCCAGGACACTCCCTCATAGGCCCATGCCGGAAGGTGGGGCCACGTTGGTCCCCTTCCGGAAGGTTCTAGAAGCTTAAGACAATACCGATTAATCCGGAACAATTCCGAACTCCAAAAACTGCACTGCCTTATATGAATCTTATTCTCCGGACCATTACGGAACCTCTCGTGATGTCCCGGATCCCATCCGAGACTCCGAACAAAAATTCATAAACCAATTATCCAATCTATCCTAGCGTCGAGACACGTTAAGTGTGTGACCTGCGGTTCGAGAATATGCGACATGATCTTCTATCAATAATCAACGGTAGTGCAGGCACCCATATTGACTCACACATTCATCGATGATCATATCGGATGAACCACGATGCCATGATTCAATCAATCCCATATATATATTCCCTTCGTCTCGCGATATTTTACTTGCGAGATTCGATCGTCGGCATGGTCATACCTAGTTCAATCTCGTTCACAAGTACTTTACTCATTCCGTAATCCGATATCACTTTGTGATTAACTCCTTAACCACATGCTTGCAAGCGGTGTTGATATCGATTACCGAGTGGGCCCGAAGTATATCTCTCCGACTTGGGAGGGACAAATCCCATCTCGATACATACAACCCAACAGATACTTTCCGATCACCTGAGAGACACCTTTATGATCACCCTCTCATAGGATGACGTTTGATGGCCTCAAAGCTTTCTTCCGATACTGAGTTGTATTATCTCATGGTCTAAGGAATACAATATTTGACATAGGAAAAGCTTCAAAGATGAACACAATGACACGATCTAATTGCTTCGCTTAGTTTGGTCATCCACCATATCATTCTCCCAATGATATGATCTCATTATCAATTGACAACTCATGTCTATGGTTAGGAAACCTTAACCATCATTGATCAATGAGCTAGTCCATAGAGGCGTACTAGGGACACGGTGTTGTTCACAAACCACACAAGTATTAATGTTTCCGCTTAATACAATTCTAGCATGGAATATAAACTTTATCATGAACAAGAATTATAATAATAACATCTTTATTATTGCCTCTAGGGCATAATTCCAACAGTTTCATGCTTATAAGTGGTATAAAAGGAGTTTGTTTTGATTGTGGACTAGACCTTATCATGTCATGTTCGATGTTGTTTTGACCCTATGCTTAGTGGTTATTGATATAGCACTTGTTCCAAACAATTGGGATTGCTTAATGTGCCTTGAAAGAATCATGTGTTGTTTTAGCATACAAAAGCATAATATTGTGCTATTCTCCTTTGATGCTTTGTTTGGGTTGACTTGACACATTCTCACACCATGTTATGACTATGAACCAGTCACCATAGCCTCTATGATCATTTAGTTTTTGGCTTGTGGTACCACTTTATGCTTTGATTAGTAATGTTTTGTTGCTCTACATGATTATGGCCATTATTGCTCTCTTAGTTGGTCGCTCCCAGTCTTTTGCTAGCCTTAACTTGTATTGAGTAAGCTCTACTCATGCATCCAACTCCCAAGAAACCAAGTTATTCCAAAGTGTCTTATGGTGGGTTAGATCATTGTAGAGCTTCGTTGGGAGTCCCCAAGAGGAAGGTATGATGAGCACAGCAGCAAGTCTTCCCTCAATAAGAAACCAAGATTATCGAACCAGTAGGAGGAAGGAAACGACTCAAAGGTGTTGCTAGCAACTTGGAAACCTGCACAACACAAACTCAAGACTTTGCCCCAATGAACAGTGAGGTTGTCAATCTCACCGGTTTGCTAAATACAAAGAATTAACTGTATGGTGTGGAAGGTAATAGTGGCTTGTAGAAAGTAAACAGGAACAATGGAAGATGTATCAATGGTAAATATTGGACCAGGGTCCATAGTTCACTAGAGGTGTTCTCCTTAAGATAAACAAACATGGCATGCTGGGTAAACAAATTACAGCAGTGCAATTGATAGGACTGAACAAGGCATAACAATGCAATTCTAGACATTCATGTTCCAATGAGATTTGATTGGGCAATACAACAAGATACATAGACCGCCATCCAACTGCGTCTATGACTAGTAATCCACCTTTAGGTTATCATCCGAACCCCCTCTAGTATTAAGTTGCAAGCAACGGATAACTGCTTTAAGCAAAGTGTGTAAGGTAAACAATCCACTTGTTCCATGAACAAGATACCGTTGTTTTCTCCCTTGTAGCAACAACACGTCTACAACCTTAGAGATTTCTGTCACTTATCTTAGATTAAATAGAGGCATGAACTCACTATCGAGCATAAATACCCCCTCTTGGAGTCACTAGCATCTACTTGTCCAAGATAGCTACTAGAAACGGAAAGCATGCAAGATCACAAACAACACAGACATTATAGAATCAATAAGACAAAACCATTAATCAATCTGACATAGTAATCTCAATATCCATCGGGTCCCCGCAAACACAACATGCATGATTACAAATAGATGATCTTGATCATGAACGGAGCTCACAAGATCTAAACATGGTATCACAAAGGAGGAGATACAACCATCTAGCTACTACATGGACCCGTAGTCCAAGGTGGAACTACTTACACTTCATACCGGAGGCTGGCATGATGATGAAGAAGGCCTCCAGGATGATCTCCCCTCCGGCAGGGTGCCGGGAAGAGCTTCAGATCCCCCCGATCTAGGGACGATGGTGGTGGCATCTACGGACAGTTTCGTGGAAGATTGATCGGGTTACTTAGGGTTTTGGTATCGGGGGGGGAGGGGGGGAGGGGTCTTTATAGGTGAAGAGGAGAGGCAGGGGCATCCAGGGCGGCCGCACCCCCCAGGCGCGGTCTAGGGTTAGCCGCGTGGCCAGGGGGTGTGCCCCCCTGGTGGCTCCCTCCGTCTCGTATTCTGGCTCCGTGTTCCCCAAAGTAAAATATTGACTTTGGCTTTTGTCCTGTCCAATTCCGAGAATATTGATTTTTTGCCTTTTCTAGAACCAAAAACAGAAGAAAACAGGCAACTGGCACTATGGCATCTAGTTAATAGGTTAGTCCAGAAAAACATATAAAAACACCTCAAAGTGTAGACAAAGCAAAGCAAAGTAGATACTAAACAAGCATGAAGCATCAAAAATTATAGATACGTTTTCAACGTATCAAGCATCCAAAAGCTTAACTCTTGCTCTTCCTCGAGTAGGTAAGTGATAAAAAGAATAAATTTTGAGGTGACATGCACCATCAAAATCAATATCAAACCATTTGCAAGCATTGAAAGCTAGGATCAAAGAACTCTAGACATGAGCATGAAAGATGGAGTTCTAACAGTAAGACAAAGTAACTATGCATGCAATATGAAAGGTTACAAACAAAGATTCATGAATAACACATTGAAAGACGTTTGTTTGTTTCACATATAGAAAACATGGCATAGTGGCATTCAACTTGTCCCTCATGGAGTAGCAAATAGATGCATAGGTGTAACATCCTAGCATTTAGGACTAAACGAAGGGTAGATTTAGGATTTTGTGCATATGCATGTATGCATCTGAAAATCCGAGTAAATTTTTCGCCAAATTAAAAAGCTAGAGTGATAGAATTCTCACTCTGATGAAATTGGTTTAGTGTCATCCAAGGGGGGAGTGTGATGAATTTTGACATGACCTCTGTTGTTTTGTTGAATTATGAGGGGAGGAATTTGAATTATAAATAATTATTCACAATAAGACAAATACAAGTGCTATCAACAAAAGTATAAAGATTCTTTAAGACCAACATTGCATTGTCCTTTCATAATAAAAGAATAAAGAAAATAGTATAAAAAATAATAATAAAATGAATAAAGAAAATGGAAAATGAATTACACTAAGGAAACAAATAGAAAATTTCTTTATTAAAAGAATATATGTATATCACATTATCCTTTTATAACAAAGGAATAAAAAGAAAAGAGTACAACAAGGATATTACAGAATTATTTATAAAAAAGAATACATGAAGTATTATATTATTCTTTTACAATAAAAGAATAAGAATAAAGTAAAATACAGAAAACAAATAAGAAGAAATCTTTATTTAATCATACAAAGATTTAATCAATACAAGTAATTAGAAGTCATTACATAGATGAACAGTTACAAATAAAGAAAAAGAAAAGCTTCACTAAAATATATAAGAATTACATTGTTATTACAATTAAATAAGAAGATTACAGAAGCTTTAAACCTAAGCTAGAATCTCTATCTACTTTGATGATCTTGGATATTCTTTTGATTCTTGCAAAACAAAGAAATATAAGATAAAAACAAAAAGGAGTTAGTGTTAATAATTTTGCTCTCAGTCTAACAGTGCGGTGCACTGTTCATTTCATCATTGAGCTTATTTAGAAAGAGGGGCAAGTTTCACCAAATGAAATAGTATCTGCTCTTATTTCAAATCTGGCCTCGGTACAACATCATAGGCAAATAGGGGCAAGTTTCACCACGGTATAGTAAAAGGCAAACAATCAAGTTTTAGGAAAATATCTCCAGTTCCTATCTGAGCTCATCCATAATCCCGGCATTGAAACTTGGACCTGAGAAGGACCCATATGCAAGCAAGCAGGCAGCACACACACCACATGCAGCTGTTGTGTTATCAATACCACAGATAGCACAGGAAGTACATATGAAGGAGCACAGCCGTATCACAGCTACTAGCATTTCCATTTCATCCACATCACTAGAACAACAAGAACACAAGATTACTGAAATTCAGAATAGCTAGCACAACAAACTTCACATCATCAGATTACTGCAGTAGGATCTGGGTAAACCACTCCACAAGAGGAAGTAGTTGTACCTAAGCACAAGCAAGGAGGAGGAGGATCAGGACCAATCCAAGAAGAGATCAGTAACTGGATCAAGAGGGATAAGGCCAGGGAGTGCAAGGAGGAGCAGGACAAGCATTAGATTTGTCAACAGAACAGAATCATATACATCACAAGCACCCTGGTTGCTTGGGAAAGCCATCCAGGTGCTCAAGGAGGATTTCCAGCAGCTGATCAAAGGCAAGTAGAAGATCTACAACAAGCCATAAGCCACTCACCAACATCAGGTAAAAATCATCAGAAGCAACCACTGGATCCTGTAGAAACCATTCTTGTATTCCACACATAGATCTGGAAATACCAGGGGAACTCTACAAATCAACAAATTCCACCTACCCTTCAACTAGAATATATCTAGGAGGATTAGGTTGAATGGTACTCTCATAATTGCAAAGTGTTGCTTTGCAAAATCATCATAGAGACATACAAGTCTTTCTAAATCTTAGTATCTATTCTTATCATAGAAATAATTGGTCTCAGCCTTATGCATCATTGACCAAGATCACATATTAGGAATCTGCATCAAGATCATCCAAACTGAATGATATTTTTTTCCATACTCATTGGCAAGCTTAGCTTATACAGTAGTGCAGATCACTGTGTTCCATCCTAAGGGAGGCATCACAGTTATCTCATTAGTGAATCTACATAGCACATGAGAATGACACCACATAATCCTTTTCCTAGCTAAACATAACTAGGAATCATATGATCACTGTCTTATTAATGGTAGTTGGGCATTAGACAACTAGGTTGCAAGGCAACAATTATATATGATCATGTGGCACACAAGTAAAGCCTCAGACTTGGCATCATTGGCAAGTACATGAACTAACATTCTGTTAAATAAAGAAATTTAAGCAAATCATTTTCCTAGAATCTTTCTTCTAGGAGTCATGCATTTCAGTATCAGACTATTCCAAGTTTAATAAGATCAATATAGTCAAGGCCACTATCTTTAATTATAGCATCAACCATTGGATCCATCACTAGGATATGCCTGTTAACAACATAATAAGGATATACCTTGATCCAAGAAAATACCATAACAAAACCACACATTTCTGGGTGAGAACTTCATCCAAACAGAGACATCCCTTTATACTGGAGTAGCTTATCTTATATAACTACTACCAAGGGTGATAACAATGGTTCCAATACTTTCTCTGCTGAAGTTAGGTGATAGTTCAACTTAGAAGCACTAGCTCCACTTGTGATTTTAGCTACATAATTAGCTAGTGTCATCATCATAAGGTAATCATAGCCCTATGCCATCCATTAGCTCAATTCAGATAAGTAGAATTTTAGGATCAAACCTGCTAGCGACCACGAACACACCACCACCAGACCCTCTCCACATCACCAGGTCACCACCACAAATCAACCTCTAGAGCCATGGGCAACAAGAACCCTAGAACCAGATAATTAAAGGGGGCGAGATCAATAGGGCGTCGTACACAAATCGAATTGGAGGGTTGGGTAGGTCTGGGATGGGCAGAGCTAGGGTGGCTAGCGGCGGTGGCCGCAGCGACCGGTGTTCGTCTGGATTTGGCGAGCAGCGGAGTGGGCGTCATAGAGGGGAGGATCGGGTTTGTCCCAGGAAGGGGATGTGAGCGAGAAGGGTGAAGAGGCCGGGGTCGTGTTGACCCCGAGCCAGACATGGTTGGGCCGGGCCGGGCCATTCTAACTACCAACCAAACAACTTCTAATAAAACTAATGATAAAAATAATATAAGCTAAAATAAGGAAATAACCAAGATACTCTATACACTATTTTATCTCTAGAAAAAAATATAGAAAAATCCTAAAAATATATTTAATATATCAAAATGTTTATTAAAATCATATCTACCTAAGAAAAATATAATCATATATATTTAAGTTTAATAAAATGCAGATAAACATTAACAACCTTAAATAACTAAATTAAATTTAATAAATTCAGAAAAATTCCTAAAAATAAATAAAAATCACTTTCATACATAAAAATAAATCTCTTATCTAATAAAAATACCAACTTAAAATTTTACAAATAAAACTTAAAACAAATATTTAAAGACATTCAATAATTGAGAAATTTTATACAAAAAAATCAAGATAATACCTAAAGATAAATAAAATTCAATTTTAAGATTTTAAGTAAGAATACTTACTAGGATAATACTAAATATATTATTCCAAAAACATTTTAAAATTCTTAGATCATATATCTTCAATTATTAAAATGAGATAGTTGTTTTATTAATTATTTAACATTATTTCCTAAGTAAGAAATAATCATGTTCAAAACACAATCTTTTAACTCTAAATAGTCTAACGTATAATTATAATTTAGGATACTATCCAAATATAAACAATCAATTTTATAATATTCCTTTAAAATATTTAATCAACTATAAGTCCAAGATTTACAAAGTTAGTCTTGCATATCATTAACTTAAATTGGAAATAAGTGATCTCAATTCATATATAATCATATTGACAAATTTAGTATTTACTAAATATATTATAAAATAAATTCACCTATTTTCTTGATATAACACAATCTTATAGTATAATCTATGAATATTAAATATACTACCTTTAAGTCTTTAAGACTAAGTTTCGTCATGCTTAAGTAAAACCCTAATTATTGTTAATGCCATAAATATTATATCCCAAGTCCAATTATATCTTTGTAGTTAACTTTGGTCTGACATATCATAAGCTAGATATGTAATGACTCAAAATCATTTAAACCCTGTCCTAAACCATAACTTTAATCTTATTAATCTTCAGAGTTGATTAATTTAACATAAATAATATTTTCTTCAAATGTTATTCTTTTTGCCACTTCCAAAAAGAAACACTATACCATTTCTTTTAAGCCATAACAAAAATAAAACATAAACTTTGTAATGATTACATGATATCACCCAATCTTAGAATTGTATTACAATTGTACCTTAGTTTCATGTCTTATATGTTATCCAAAAACCCTTACAACTACACTCCTTTATGAAGTAAACTTAAAGATAACTCACATCCTAAACAAATCATCTAAATCCAACTCACATGTAATGTTGAGGAATTACTTAAGGTTTTACAAAATGCATAGCATTACTTATGCATAAAAGCATATTGCTTCTTTAAACATTGTCCTTACCGGGCAATGATGGTACTTTTGTAGAACCCGAGGTCCAGGGTCAAGTCGAGACATTCGACTACAATACTTCGCTATATCAAGGCAAGTTCACATTTGCTCATGTCCTTTGATTATTTTCTGTAAAGTATTTTACAAGTCCAGTGTTGTGATCACCTGCATTTGAAAAAGGTCCAAAATATTATTTTCATAATAATGTGATTATAGGTTATTTACCATGAGGTAATAACCTACTATGAAAGTTCCGGTGATAAAGGAACATAATACCTAGGACTTAACAACCAATGTCGCCAGTGATTCTTCCGCTGTATATTACGCGTTAACCATGAGATTTGGAATGGGACACAGAAGTCACCTGGATCGGCTCCCTTTCTCATGCATTGGACACTGTTCTGGGCATTTCTAAGTTGCAGATCGTGGGTATAGCTGTTTTATACGGGGGAAGTCTATCGTGGATCTGGGCTTACAAAAGACAGATTTCTAGTGTTAATGGTTGCTGTGTGTATCCAACTAAGTTATAGCCGTTTTATACGGGGAAAAGTCTACCTTGAGTTTGGGCATCCAACAATTGTGGTGTATGCGGGGTCGCGGATAAGGACATTGATTGACTTGGATCTTAGTCTGGGCCTCATATCAAGGAAATGTGAACAGGAATGCGCGCTCGGATGTGCAACAAAGCTAAGATCTCTCATGGGTAAAGTAACGCACCTCTGCAGAGTGAAAGAACTGTAACTTGTTACTTCCTGTTCTGGGAAGGAGGTGCGAACGTGGCAGGAAAGGAACTCCATGAAAGTTCTGGTAAACCCGTGAAGGCTAACGGACATAGCTTTTCAGAATAAAAGCAACCTTTGAAGAAATGTTTACGAAAACTTGCATTGCCTATGACCTATGGTCTGTGGCTGCATATATAGTGCATCAAACACTCCTTTTTAGTGAACTTGCCGAGTACGCTCGTACTCAACGTATCTTCTTAACCCTTGCGAGATTCTGAAGACATTAACGGTCAGGAAGAGGAAATAATATATCCAATTGAAGACCAAGAAGAATTCTGCTATGAAGAACCAGAAGTATCCGGAACGTCAAAGGGAACAATTACGAAAACATCTATGGAATGGAGACCGACGTATCTGAAGTGTAGATGTAGCATATATAGTGATCTAGTCCAGTAGCAAAGATCTCTATCTTCTACCTATATTAAATATCGTATAAACCTTAGTTGCTTATTACTTCTGTTCTCCGAGTTATTATAGTTTAGCCCTGAGTCATCGGGATACCTCTATGGACCTAGGAGGATCTCAAAGTCGTCATGTAAATTTCTGATTGTAATAATGACAATGTATATTGTGGACCCCCTTTGTTTCTGTTGTACCAATCTGAGGATGTAATATTTGCGGAATGGTACTCCGTGAGTGTTATGTCCACGACTATAGTATACTACAACATGCAGTGGTATGCTGGGTCACCACAGCTGGTATCAGAGCAAAAGCTTTGACCTTAGGTTGGAAACCTATTAAATGGGAAGAACTTGTAGGAAGTATGCTAGCAACGGTAAAGAGTTCTCTAGAAATATGATGAGAATTCACTTGAGAATTACATTGTCATGTTTCTAGTGCGATAATTCTTTATTATGATGCAATTTGGGTAATAATACTAAGTTATAAACTAGTAGGACTAATTATAATCTCTTACCTACAGTAGGGAATGGCATCTCGGTACTCAAACCGGAATGTTCAAGTGATGTATAGGACTTTAGATTACCATGTTGGTGATTGGACAAAACTTTTGAGATAACTTTTATGGAATATGGAATTGTAAATCTCGATTTTTTGTCAAGGTTTATAGTTTCCATTTCAGGAAAGTGTTAGTCAAGTATCGTGTAGTGCTTATCATACTAAAAAGGTGGGGATAAGTGAAGAAATGCCATCAGGGAAGATGAGATTTATGGCAGCGGCTTATCGAATTGCAGTATTAGAAGCAATAACCAGGCTTCGAAAACAGGAATCCAAGGGGATTGGTAGGTAGTACTCATGCTACTATACCTCAAGATTCCATAAATTCGGAACTTAAGTTGGATCATGCTACATTTGTGCAGACTAAATCTACCTTAGCTTCCGAGTACATAGATCATAATAGGACATTATTCAGTACCTATCATGACACACATTAATGTTCTAGTCCAGGAGATTGATACAACCTTGAGGATTATGTTGATCCTACTAAAGCAATAGAATGCAAAAAGGGAGTCAGATAGAGAAGCTAGGCATCTTAGAATAGTCTTTTCAAAAGTGGTGTATGAAGAGAATGAATTTGAGGGACCATAGTCCAAAACCTATGCCTAATTATCAGAATGTGTTTTATAAACATGTAGATCATGGACGAGTATAAAACAAAACAGGAAACTCAGGAAACAACCAATCCAAGAATTCCAGTTTGGAATTATGATGGATGGGGAGTAGAATCTTAGACTGGAACCAGGAGAATCCTATACCCTGTGATCCTAAGAAAGGAGTAGAAACCAGCAAGATTAGCATGGAATATATGATCCATATGGGGGTAGTACCAATCCTATTGACATGTAAGAAGGCATTGGCAATTATTATATCTATATGTATGACTAAATCAAGGGAAAGCATAAAATACATCTTGCTTCGAAAGTGCGTTTGAAGGTGGACCTGAGAATTCCATTGGAGATCATGCATTTTGTAGTCATTTCTCAATGGCTAATCTCAATCTTAGTACCTCTAATCAAAAGTGCACACCCTCTGGATGTTTATATACTCTAGAAGGTAGTTGTCGGACTTCATGTCATCACGGACGGAATTCCAGGAAGGACTAAGAAGAGACAATCCATAGAAGTAAAGGGCTTAAATGATGTACATAAACCAGTAATGTGCATCGTAGTGTTTGAGAGGCATGACTTAAGAAGTAAGAGCATGCTCATACAAGCAAGCAAGTCCTTGAAACATACAAGTAATGTACCAAGTGAGAGTCAAACTGTAGTTATGAGGATTGTTTGTAATAGCTTATAAAAACCATGCATAATACATGGTATAGGTTTGGTTGTTATTTGGATTTGGTTCTTGATTTCCTTGTGTGACTAGCACTGTGCATAGAGTTGAGCTCAGAAAACATATGCATGATGTAAGTATGAGTAATTGCTTTATGTAGCAGGACTAGAGAGGGTATGGATACGGGAGTAGAAGCTGGGTCTGAAGGACAGCGTATGGAGCAAGAAGCTAAACAGAGGGAAAGTAATGAGGATGTACCCGTAACTGGACCATCAACTCATCCGTTGATAGAGGAGAATTTCATGCAAATGATGCAAGAGTACCAGAATAAGTTCATGCAAGAGATACTCAAACGAATTGGACCCGGAGAGGGGAACAAAGATATCAGAGTAAGTCTTTCCGATTTCCAAAATGCCAAACCAATTCCTTTTGTGTCCGCACCAGAACCTATGGATGCAGAGGATTAGCTGATGGATACAGAAAGGAAGCTTAAAACAGTTGGATGCAATGATGAGGAGAAGTTACGTTATGCAACATTTCTTCTATCAGGACCTGCCGCAAATAGGTGGGAAAATCAATTAGCCATGCTCACACCAAAAGAGATAATCACTTGGGAAGAATTCAAGAAGAAGTTTCGTGAGTATCATGTTCCAGAGAGCATTATGGAATTTAAGAGGAGAGAATTCAAGGATTTATGACAAAATGATGAAACCGTGATGAAATATATTAGCAAGTTTAGTCAATAATCTCGTTATGCAGTTGATGAGGTAAATACAGAGGAGAAGCGCAAGAGAAGGTTCTTGGAAGGACTAAACCCTTATATGAACATGAAAATACGAGGGGCTTCAACATGACGTTTCCAAGAGCTAGTTGATGTAGCAATTACTTTCGAGGATGATTACAATATGCTAGTGGAAGAGAGGAAGAAATTAGCCAAGAAACAAGCTATAAGAGAACCAAAGAAGATTCAATCTCCAGAATCAACATCAAACTTAAGTTTTATGCCCAGATTCATATACGCAAATGGTATATCAAAACATGAAGCATTAAAACGAAAGAAACAAATCATATGCAATAAGTGTGGAACTTCAGGTCACCTAAGCAGGAATTGTTGGAAGACCGATAAGGTGTGTTATAGGTGTGGTCTGGATGGACATAAGAGATCTGAATGTCCCAACAAGTTGGTTACTCGAGGAGTAAAACCACCATCAAGGGGTGGAAACTTTGGATGGAACCACGTTGACGAGGCTACGACGGATATGTTTAATATCAGTAGTCCTTCGTCAATAAAGTTGTTCAAGGTTAAAATTAATCTCATGAAGCTTCAGGAGGAAGTATAAATTAGCATTAGGTATTAACAATAACCGAATCAAGGTTGAGAGTAAACTCAAGGAGTGTTGAGTTTATTAAAAACATTACTTTGGAAAGACAAGAAACTGGGAGCAAAGAAGAAAAACTCAGGACGAGACTATCTAAAACCTTCTTGAACAAGAAACCACAAACTTCGGGACGAAGTTTAATTTAAGGGGGGATGTCTGTAACATCCCAGCATTTAGGACTAAACGAAGGGTGGATTTAGGATTTTGTGCATCTGCATGCATGCATCTGAAAATCCGGGTAAATTTTTCGCCAAATTAAAAAGCTAGAGTGATAGAATTCTCACTCTAATGAAATTGGTTTATTGTCATCCAAGGGGGTAGTGTGATAAATTTTGACATGACCTCTGTTGTTTTGTTGAATTATGAGGGGAGGAATTTGAATTATAAATAATTATTAACAATAAGACAAATACAAGTGCTATCAACAAAAGTATAAAGATTATTTAAGACCAACATTGCATTGTTCTTTCATAATAAAAGAATAAAGAAAATAGTATTAAAAATCATAATAAAATGAATAAAGAAAATGGAAAATGAATTACATTAATGAAACAAATAGAAAATTTCTTTATTAAAAGAATATATGTATATCACATTATCCTTTTATAACAAAGGGATAAAAAGAAAAGATTACAACAAGGATATTGCAAAATTATTTATAAAAAAGAATACATGAAGTATTATATTATTCTTTTACAATAAAAGAATAAGAATAAAGTGAAATGCAGAAAACAAATAAGAAGAAATCTTTATTTAATCATACAAACATTTAATCAATACAAGTAATTAGAAGTCATTACATAGATGAACAGTTACAAATAAAGAAAAACAAAAGCTTCACTAAAATATATAAGAATTACATTGTTATTACAATTAAATAAGAAGATTACAGAAGCTTTAAACCTAAGCTAGAATATCTATCTACTTTGATGATCTTGGATATTCTTTTGATTCCTGCAAAACAAAGAAATATAAGATAAAAACAAAAAGGAGTTAGTGTTAATAATTTTGCTCTCAGTCTAACAGTGGGGTGCACTGTTCATTCCATCATTGAGATTATTTAGAAAGAGGGGCAAGTTTCACCACTGTATAGTAAAAGGCAAACAATCAAGTTTTAGGAAAATATCTCCAGTTCCTATCTGAGCTCATCCACAATCCTGGCATTGAAACTTGGACCTGATAAGGACCCATATGCAAGCAAGCAGGCATCACACACACCACATGCAGCTGCTGTGTTTTCAACACCACAGACAACACAGGAAGTACATATGAAGGAGCATAGCCGTATCACAGCTACTAGCATTTCCATTTCCTCCACATCACTAGAACAACAAGAACACAAGATTACTGAAATTCAGAATAGCTAGCACAACAAACTTCACATCATCAGATTACTGCAGTAGGATCTGGGTAAACCACTCCACAAGAGGAAGTAGTTGTACCTAAGCACAAGCAAGGAGGAGGAGGATCAGGACCAATCCAAGAAGAGATCAGTAACTGGATCAAGAGGGAGAAGGCCAGGGAGTGCAAGGAGGAGCAGGAAAAGCATTAGATCTGTCAACAGAATAGAATCATCTACATCACAAGCACCCTGGTTGCTTGGGAAAGCCATTCAGGTGCTCAAGGAGGAGTTGCAGCAGCTGATCAAAGGCAAGTAGAAGATCTACAACAAGCCATAAGCCACTCACCAACATCAGGTAAAAATCATCAGAAGCAACCACTGGATCCTGTAGAAACCATTCTTGTATTCCACACATAGATCTGAAAATACCAGGGGAACTCTACAAATCAACAAATTCCACCTACCCTTCAACTAGAATATATCTAGGAGGATTAGGTTGAGTGGTACTCTCATAATTGCAAAGTGTTGCTTTGCAAAATAATCATAGAGACATGCAAGTCTTTCTAAATCTTAGTATCTGTTCTTATCTTAGAAAGAATTGGTCTCAGCTTATGCATCATTGACCAAGATCACATATTAGGAATCTGCATCAAGATCATCCAAACTGAATGATATTTTTTTCCATACTCATTGGCAAGCTTAGCATATACAGTAATGGAGATCACTGTGTTCCATCCTAAGGGAGGCATCACAGTGATATCTCATTAGTGAATCTACATAGCACATGAGAATGACACCACATAATCCTTTTCCAAGCTAAACATAACTAGGAATCATATGATCATTGCCTTATTAATGGTAGTTGGGCATTAGACAACTAGGTTGCAAGGCAACAATTATATATGATCATGTGGCACACAAGTAAAGCCTCAGACTTGGCATCATTGGCAAGTACATGAACTAACATTCTGTTAAATAAAGAAATTTAAGCAAATCATTTTCCTAGAATCTTTCTTCTAGGAATCATGCATTTCAGTATCAGACTATTCCAAGTTTAATAAGATCAGTATAGTCAAGGCCACTATCTTTAATTATAGCATCAACCATTGGATCCATCACTAGGATATGCCTGTTAACAACATAATAAGGATATACCTTGATCCAAAAAAATACCATAACAAAACCACACATTTATGGGTGAGAACTTCATCCAAACAGAGACATCCCTTTATACTGGAGTAGCTTATCTTATATAACTACTACCAAGGGTGATAACAATGGTTCCAATACTTTCTCTGCTGAAGATAGGTGACAGTTCAACTTAGAAGCACTAGCTCCACTTGTGCTTTTAGCTACATAATTAGCTAGTGTCATCATCATAAGGTAATCATAGCCCTATGCCATCCATTAGCTCAATTCAGATAAGTAGAATTTTAGGATCAAACCTGCTAGTCAGGTTCAGTTGCAAAGCTACTATAATGTTCTTAGGAACCAGAGAGAGGAACCCTAGCTAGGGTTGGACACAGATAAAGTGGAAAGAGTAAAATTGAGAGGGAGGGGTGAGTAAAGGATCACCTACCTTTGACAAGCTACTTCTCGTCGAAGAGGAGGCGGAGATAAACCCAATCGAAGCAATGACGGCGACCACGAGGGAGCACGCAGTGCTATCCTCGCCGAGTGCACTGACTCAGCAAGACCACCAATCGTCACGGCAAGCAGCTGGCTGACCACGAACACACCACCACCAGACCCTCTCCGCATCACCAGGTCACCACCACAAATCAACCTCTAGAGCCATGGGTAGCAAGAACCCTAGAACCTGATAATTAAAGGGGGCAAGATCAATAGGGCGTCGTACACAAATCGAATTGGAGGGTCGAGTAGGTCTGGGATGGGCAGAGCTAGGGTGGCTAGCGGCGGTGGCCGTAGTGACCGGTGTTCGCCGGGATTTGGCGAGCAGCGGAGTGGGCATCGTAGAGGGGAGGATCGGGTTTGTCCCAGGAAGGGGATGTGAGCGAGAAGGGTGAAGAGGCCGGGGTCGTGTTGACCCCGAGCCAGACATGGTTGGGCCGGGCCGAACCATTCTAATTACCAACCAAACAACTTCTAATAAAACTAATGATAAAAATAATATAAGCTAAAATAAGGAAATAACCAAGATACTCTATACACTATTTTATCTCTAGAAAAATGTAGAAAAATCCTAAAAATATATTTAATATATCGAAATGTTTATTAAAATCATATCTACCTAAGAAAAATATAATCATATATATTTAAGTTTAATAAAATGCAGATAAACATTAACAGCCTTAAATAACTAAATTAAATTTAATAAATTTAGAAAAAAATCCTAAAAATAAATAAAAACCACTTCATACATAAAAATAAATCTCTTATCTAATAAAAATACAAACTTAAAATTTTACAAATAAAACTTAAAACAAATATTTAAAGACATTCAATAATTGAGAAATTTTATACAAAAAAATCAAGATAATACCTAAAGATAAATAAAATTCAATTTTAAGATTTTAAGTAAGAATACTTACTAGTATAATACTAAATATATTATTCCAAAAACATTTTAAAATTCTTAGATCATATATCTTCAATTATTAAAATGAGATAGTTGTTTTATTAATTATTTAACATTATTTCCTAAGTAAGAAATAATCATGTCCAAAACATAATCTTTTAACTCTAAATAGTCTAACCTATAATTATAATTTAGGATACTATCCAAATATAAACAATCAATTTTATAATATTCCTTTAAAATATTTAATCAACTATAAGTCCAAGATTTACAAAGTTAGTCTTGCAGATCATTAACTTCAATTGGAAATAAGTGATCTCAATTCATATATAATCATATTGACAAATTTAGTATTTACTAAATATATTATAAAATAAATTCACCTATTTTCTTGATATAGCCAAATCTTATAGTATAATCTATGAATATTAAATATACTAC
Organism: Avena insularis; assembly: GCA_023614405.1. Classification (NCBI taxonomy): domain Eukaryota; kingdom Viridiplantae; phylum Streptophyta; class Magnoliopsida; order Poales; family Poaceae; genus Avena; species Avena insularis. The sequence continues at coordinate 392,919,855 of CM042693.1, read as the reverse complement.
CTTTAAGTCTTTAAGACTAAGTTTCGTCATGCTTAAGTAAAACCCTAATTATTGTTAATGCCATAAATATTATATCCCAAGTCCAATTATATCTTTGTAGTTAACTTTGGTCTGACATATCATAAGCTAGGTATGTAATGACTCAAAATCATTTAAACCCTATCCTAAACCATAACTTTATTCTTATTAATCTTCAGAGTTGATTAATTTAACATAAATAATATTTTCTTCAAATATTATTCTTTTTTTCACTTCCAAAAAGAAACACTATACCATTTATTTTAAGCCATAACAAAAATAAAACATAAACCTTGTAATGATTACATGATATCAACCAATCTTAGAATTGTATTACAATTGTACCTTAGTTTCATGTCTTATATGTTATCCAAAAACCCTTACAACTACACTCCTTTATGAAGTAAACTTAAAGATAACTCACATCCTAAACAAATCATCTAAATCCAACTCACATGTAATGTTGAGGAGTTACTGAAGGTTTTACAAAATGCATAACATTACTTATGCATAACAGTATATTGCTTCTTTAAACATTGTCCTTACCGGGCAATGATGGTACTTTTGTAGAACCCGAGGTCTAGGGTCAAGTCGAGACATTCGACTACAATACTTCGCTATATCAAGGCAAGTTCACACTTGCTCATGTCCTTTGATTATTTTCTGTAAAGTATTTTACAAATCCAGTGTTGTCATCACCTGTATTTGAAAAAGGTCCAAAAACACTATTTTCATAATAATGTGATTATAGGTTATTTACCATGAGGTAATAACCTACTATGAAAGTTCTGGTGGTAAAAGAACATAATACCTAGGACTTAATAATCAATGTCGCCAGTGATTCTTGCGCCGTATATTACGCGTTAACTATGAGATTTGGAATGGGATGGAGAAGTCAGCTTGATCGGCTCCCTTTCGCATGCATTGAACACTGTTCTGGGCATTTGTAAGTTGCAGATCATGGGTATAGCCGTTTTATACGGGGGAAGTCTACCGTGGATCTGGGCTTACAAAAGAAAGATTTCTAGTGTTAATCGTTGCTGTGTGTATCCAACTAAGGTATAGCCCTTTTATACGGGGAAAAGTCTACCTTGATTTTGGTCATCCAACAATTGTGATGTATGCGGGGTCGTGGAGAAGGATAGTGATTGGCTTGGATCTTAGTCTGGGCCTCATACCAAGGAAGTGTGAACGGGAATGCGCGCCCGGATGTGCAACAAAGCTAAGATCTCTCATGGGTAAAGTACGCACCTCTGCAGAGTGAAAGAACTGTAACTTGTTACTCCCTGCTCCGGGAAGGAGCGGCGAACGCAGCGGGAAAGGAACTCCATGAAAGTTCTGGTAAACCCGTGAAGGCTGACGGACATAGCTTTTCAGTATAAAAGCAACCTTTGAAGAAATGTTTACAAAAACTTGCATTGCCTACAACCTATGGTCTATGGCTGTAGATATAGTGCATCAAACACTCCTTTTTAGTGAACTTGCTGAGTACGCTCATACTCAACGTATCTTATTAACCCTTGCTAGATTCTGAAGACATTAACGGTCAGGAAGAGGAAATACTATATCCAATTGAAGACCAAGAAGAATTCAGCTATGAAGAACCAGAAGTATCCGGAAGCGTCGAAGGGAACAATTACGAAAACATCTATGGAATGGAGACTGACGTATATGAAGTGTAGATGTAGCATATATATTGATCTCGTCCAGTAGCATAGATCTCTATCTTCTATCTATATTAAATCTCGTGTAAACCTTAGTTGCTTGTTACTTCTGTTCTCCGAGTTACTATAGTTTAGCCCTGAGTCATCGGGATACCTCTATGGACCAAGGAGGATCTCAAAGTCGTCATGTAAATTTCTGATTGTAATAATGACAATGTATGTTGTGGATCCGCTTTGTTTCTGTTGTACCACTCTGAGGATGTAATATTTGCGGAATGGTGCTCCGTGAGTGTTATGTCCACGACTATAGTATACTACAACATGAAGTGGTATGCTGGGTCACCATAATAGGACACCTTCAAAGTTCATAAGAGTGACTAGATACAAATAGCACAAGAGCAAGCAATATCAAGAATATGAATCAATCAATAAGTTTTGGGACAATGCACATAGAACTAAGAATGTCAGTTATGTATATACCCATTTGATATCATGCTCTTTTGTCTATGGATGTCGTCGGTGTGAAATGAAAGGGAAGCTTGTAAGTCCATGGAGTTATGTAGATGTGTTAGAAAAACGTCTGGGCCGCTAGCCTAAGCAATGCCTAATCATGGTAGAAACTTACAGCATCACCATTGTGAGCAATCTAAGAAGCATTCTTCTTATAAAAAAAGAGATAGAGATTGATAAAAAGAAAAAAAAGATGAGAAAAGAGGAAAGAGAAAAAAACACCATTTTCCCATGGCAAATAAGAAGATTGCTGAGATACTCATTGTCTGCTTGCCTTGTCATTTTGTTATGGGATAGCTCATGTATCATTGGGCAAGGGGTACCTCGTTGGTGGTTCTCTATGATACACATGTATTTACTATGACAAGAACTTACCGGTGACTAAAGTTGAGTAGCATGAGGAGCGGCCCTCGTACTTAAGGAACATGAGATTGCCAACTTATATTTTGTCATTTGTCCACTAGACCAGTTTTCTATGTAGATTCCTAGCACCATTTGCATCGATATACCTATAAGACTTCCCTACAAATCAACAAATACGACACCACGTAACATGACAACAATGATTTACTTAGGGTTTTCCCTCTTTATTTAATTATGTTAATTGTTTTGTTAGGGTAATTAATTATGCTAATTAATCTAGCCTAATTTTGTTAGGGTAATTAGTCAGGTCAATTTTGTTGGAGTTGATTAGTTAGGTTAATTTTTAGGGTTAATTAAGTCCGTGATAGACATTTTAGAATTGTTAGTGTTAATTAGTTAGATATCATAGCTGATTTACTAATTGCTAGTCTTTTTCCATGGAAGTCCTACATCCTACATTTTCTGTTTGATTATGTGCACAAAATTTTATATAATAAAACAACTAAAATATTTGTAATGAAACCAAGTGTCGGTATGAGCATAAAAAATAATTAGATCATATGTGTATAAGTAGAATCTGTCTATTATGTGCTTGGATGGTGTTATAAGCGATGTTATTTCAATACCAAGCATAGAGTATGCATGTGTTATCAATTTATTACTAAATCAAATTCATGAGACAATCTTTGCCAATGCTTCAATTAACACTCTAGAAACTTTCATAACTATACATATCTAATATTACATTAGAACCACTTCTGATTAATATATTTGTTAGAGCTTATGTTTTAGAGGCATGTACCATAATATTAAATGGCATTGAAATATATACACCAACACAACATACACATAGAAAAGGTCATACGTATTCACTAATAATTTATGCAATCGTGGGAGATTACTTCAATGAGAAATTTTACTACAGCATAAAATTTAAATTTAGCACAAGCCAACTGTTGAGTGATTTGTCAAAAATTAACAAAAAGCACTATAACTAATTTAAAAATATATGTTGTTAATTATGTCATCTAACTAAATAAAACTATACTAGTTAATGCTATAGTATGAAGCATAAGATTAAACAAGTATAATAGTTTAGTGTAAAGCATATTTATTTTATTTCCCCATGTATAATTTTTGTTGGGAAAATCTAATAGTTGGCGCCGCACGCGCTTCTCTTCAATGTGGCGCCGATGGACCATTCGATCTGCTTCGCCCGTGCAAGATTCCTATAAAACTTGCTCGAGTTGTCCTTGTACACGATATGCTGCATGTTAGACGCGTCGACATGAGAATCAGAAATCAGCGTCTAGGGGTGTAGGCTCTCGGTAGCTTTTATGAGGAATCAACACGGGGCCCATGTTAGTCCATGGTGTTGCCATCGGTGGCGTGCTTCAAAACCTCATCGGAGCTATGGCGAAGGACCCGGTTACGTTTGGAATTCTCTTTTAGGGTCTTGTTTGTAAATGCTAAGGACCATATTGTTATTTATGTTTCTTCTAGGGTCTTTTTTTGTAATTTGTAGGTCTACCGCTTAATACAGTATCTGAGGCCTTGGGGCCCTTTTCCTTTAAAAAACAAGTTTTTTTGTGTGTGGTTGGTTCTAATCAAATCAATCACATGCGACAAATTTGGCCATAATACAACAAATTCAAGATGAAACTACTCAATCGAGCACAAGTCACGAATCCATTCTTACTCTTTACTCTAGCTGCCTAGCTAAAACAGCGGCCAGCCATGCACCATACTACAGAGAAGAAGACCCAAGGTGGTGGGTGGAAGGTGCTATCCGGCGTAGAGGTGGACACCAATGGCGATCATGAAGATGGCGCACAAGGCGAAGAAGATGACGGTGTGGACGAAGATAGCCACGCCGCTAGTGCGCATGCTGTTGAACTCGGCGACGCGGCCGTTGTTCCCCGGGATCTGGCAGATCAGGCCCGGCGTGAGCACCACGAAGAAGAGCACCGCGATCAGCACCGGGCCCCAGTCGCCCGCCATTGTTGCAGGGATTCCAGCTTCCTTATACACCTACGAAGCAGCTGATCTCTATAAATAGAAGGACGATGGTGATAGTATATGCGTATATATCTGTCTGCCGAGCCGTGCCGCGCAGGGCGGCCGGCGCCGGCCGGCTTGAAATTGTCATTAGCAGCATCGGACAAGATCAGGTGTAAAGTGGACCTAGATAACATCGTACGTACAGGCTAAAGAGCCAGAGTAGTGCCTATGTTTGTGTAATAGTGTCACCTGAATTTTTTTACTATGACCGTTTGTGTCAGGTGTTGCATGCAAAATAGTTTTAGAAAACATTTTGTTCAGAAATCTCACACAGAGGGATTCAGTTTCTTCACTGTCGTGATCATGATTCGTGTATCGGCAATGCACAGATAAACTCGACAAGGGAATCATCACTTGCAAATCGCAAGCAGTAAATTAAGGTGAGTGAAAAATACTAGCAGTACATCCACGGAGGTTAGCAGAAGATTACGCCAAGAGAAAACGCAGGAAACGGCTGCCAGTTGATCCACGAATCAACAGCTCCGATCAGCTCGACACGCGAAGCTCCGTCCATTCTATCTATGCGAAGCTGATGTCGTAGGCCTTGGTGCCGTCGGCTCTGAAGATGCCGAAGTGCCGCTCGATCTCGGCGCCGGGCTTGCCGTCCTCGTCGTAGAGGTCGAAGAGGAACACCTCGACAGGCGTCCCAGGCCGTCGCGGCGTGCCGGCTCCCCGCGCCGCCCGCTCCGCCACCCCGCCGTTGTACACCGCCGCGTTCTCGGGCGTGGCGGCCGGGTGCCCCGCCGTGGGCCAGCCGGTCTCGGTCACCGCCACGGCCACGCCGCCGAAGCCCTCCCGCTCGAGCGCGGCCGCCGCCGCGTCCACCGTCGCGTCGAACAGGCCCGTGTACGCCAGCGCGCCGTCTTGCACCAGTGTCGCGGCGGCGGCGCCGGAAGAGGAGGAGGAGAGCGCGTAGGCGAGGGGGACGTTGGCCGGGTCGCTGGCGTGGCTGATGAACGGGTAGGCGTTGAGCATGAATGGCGCGCCGGTGTCGGCGAGGAAGCGCAGCATGGGGCGGAGCACCTCGAGGACGGATCCGTCGAATGCCCCCGCGGAGGGCGGGTAGGATGTGGCGAGGACCGACGAGGCGTGCGCGGAGGAGACCCTGACGGCGCCGTCCATGCCGAGCGCGGCCAGGGCCGCGTGGAGGTTGCGCATGGCCGGCACGAGGTGCGGCGCGTAGAACTGGTTGTTGTAGAGCACCTCGTTGCCGACGACGAGGCTGCGGAGGCGGGCGGCGACGGGGTTGGTTGCGAGGCCGCTGGAGCGGAGCCACTGCAGCGCGCCGTCGGGCCCGGCGGAGGAGAGGTAGGTGAGGTTCTCGTTGGGCACGCCGACGGTGAGGTCGATGCCGGCCGCGGCGAAGGCGGGGAGCACGGCCGGGTCCGGCAGGAAGAGCCGCGCCTTGGTGATCCCGTTCTGCTTAAGCAGAGCGGCGGCCGCGTCCGGCGCGGGGAGGTTGCTTCCCACGCGGCCGTGGCAGACGCCGATCTTTGTTGCAGGGTCGCCGGCTTCTGCTGCTGATGCTGCGAGGAGCGCGGCGGCGGCGGCGAGGAGGAGGTAGCCCGGACACGACATTGCTGGTGCGATTCTCGTGGCCATTGTGCAGCAGAGGGGATGGTACGTTACGGGATTCAACTGCGATGTCCTGGTTCAGAGGCCATTGTTCTCGTCACGGTTATATAGCAGCAGCGTGGAGGTTACGTACGTTTGATGCAGCAGGGGCGTCGGGATGTTGGTGGGAATGCTGGCTGCCGTTGCTCTATGGACGGTACCACCACTGTACGACTGATTGATGGGTAGCCGTTGAACATATATAGCCGTTGGCTTTCGAATCAAATGGCTGCCAGACCAACTGATGGCAGGCTTGCTGGGATTCTTCTTCGGTAGCAAAACATATGTAGTGATTTCATCAATATGAAAGGAAAGAAATGTGATCGGAATGAGGGGTCTAGGAAAAATACTTTATGATGTAATGCAATGTCATAGCAAAAGAATTGAGTTACTGTTGAGAGAGCACATAATTCGTTAACAATAAACAGTTCAGAATCAGGTTAAATATTGAGTATGACAGCATGAAAAGAGAAAAATAATAAAAGGTTTGAGAGCCATCGAGATTTGAATCACTTCCATTAATTTAAGCTAAAAATGCACAAAGATCTTTGAAGACTATAGTTAGCAATCATAGATCAACCTGCGTTCAGCTGATGCGCAAGCATAATTACCGAGGATACCTTTCGGATAACATGATATCCTCTTCCATGCTATACTGTCTGGTCAACTCCTCACAACTGTTACCAACATTCTTCGATGGACACTTTATTGCAATGTCATTGTTCTTGGATTTCTTAACCAATGCTCTATAATGTAACAAATTATCACTAGATGACTGAATTCCCTCCAATGTCCACTCCACTTGCCTCATGGTTGGCCAATCCTCTCCACTTAATTTTACACAAGCCACCGCAAGTGCCGCGACTTGTTCGACTTCTTTGCCTCCCTCCTCTATAACTTGTTGATCTAATATATGCTTTAAGTTACCTTCTGCAAATAAGCTAGAAAAATGTGCAACAAGGCCATCTCCTTCGGAGGACACATATAGAAATGGCTTCTTTCTTGTCAACAACTCAATAAGAATGACACCAAATCCGTAAACATCGCTCTTTTCCGTGAGCCTCCCTGTATAGAAGTACATAGGGTCCATATATCCTATTGTACCTTGCACCATTGTTGTCACCCCTGATTTATCCATAGGAACATACCTTGAAGCTCCAAAGTCTGCAACCTTTGCCGTTAGAGTATCGTCCAAAAGGATGTTAACTGACTTGATATCTCTATGGATGATAGGCATGGAAGCTGTTGAGTGGAGATATGCTATAGATTTGGCTGTTTGAGTTGCTATCCGTAGCCTATCTTCCCATGACAGTGATCTTTGTCCATTGACGTGAAGATGGTCATGGAGGGTTCCATTGGATATGAACTCGTAGACCAACATTGGAACCTCTGTCTCAAGACAACATCCATAGAGTTTTACAACATTTCTATGGTTTACTTGTGATAAGATAGCAACCTCATTGATAAACTCATCAATCTCTTTCTGAATCACTTTCTTTGGCTTCTTGATAGCTACAACATGGAGGTCAGATAAAATCCCTTTATAGACGGTACCATGACCTCCTCCACCAAGCTCACGAGCTTTATCAAAATTATTTGTTGCCTTTTCAAGCTCTTTCAATGTTATAATCATTCTTTCTGATATGTCAGCTCGTTGGGAAATCAGTTGTTGCAACAATTGTCCACGGTTTTGCTTGAAAAACTTTTCCCTTAATTTTTTTGCCCTGCGAAGCTTGAATTGTTGGGATATGAATATTGCCAAGAGAATCAGAAGTATAATCCCTGCCCCGACACCAACTCCTATTCCAACGAGTGAACCTGAAAAGAAGTACACATTGTTGTTATTTATTTTAAGACCACACAAGAGGGATGCCTATGTATATCCTAAGAAGAAACAATGACATACGAAACTGAGAAACAACCTACATATATAACAACCACAACAAACTGAAATGAAATTTACAAGCGAGCATGCATACATGCATATATTGGTGGATATGACATTTTGTCCATTAATCCTATGTACAAAATCCGTACATGTCAATCCTTTTATCTCTTGGACTATGCGGTAATTTTTTTTGTTGCAAAATTTTCAACCGATCCATTAATAATCATCCACAGTAGTACAAACAAGACTAAAAGTAATACAAAATACAAATAGCTCCTTGAACCACCTAGCGACGACTACAGACTAGCGCGAGCCGAAGGCGCGCTGCCGTTCTTGTCCCTCTATCATGGGAGCCAGGAAAAGCTTGTTGTAGGTGAATCGTCGTGTGCTAGGTCCCGAAGGACAGCACACCAGAGTAGCAACCATCGTCGAAGATTACAACTGTAGATCGGAAGAGACTAACCTCAAACCACGCCAATGGACACGAAAAACAACCAGATCCCAAGATATCCGCTGGACAAAAGACTAGGATGGCGAGAACCTTATTTTGACTTATATAGCCACCGCCTCACCCTCTTAAAGAAAACACTAAAAATAACCTAAACAAATTATGAAAACCCTCCCACCAGCAAGAGGCCATGGTCCGCCACGCCTGCAAGGTCCTAAGGCCACCGGAGGCAGGCGGACCCGGCAATGTTTCCAGCAAGGGAGAAGGAACCCTAGATTGGTTGTAAACGGTGGCTCCCCAATCACCTCTCTCTGGCTCGTACCGGTTCGACTATGCGGTCAAGTTGAGGCATTGATTCCATTAAGATACTAGAATCTGAAATTTGTTATGAAATCCTCAAAAAGGACCACTCACCATAAATGCTATTGTTTCTCACTTTTTTACACAAACTCTATTTTGCTCACTTAGCCCCTGAATTGTCAACCTTATTGCTGTCCTGTTTTCGGTAGAAAAGATTGTACTATTTGTAGAGGTATGTTACGGGGTGAAATATATGCTTTTAAATTTCTATTATATTTATCACTGGTTTCCATCTATGAAAAAGTAAACTTAATATGTTGTTATTTGTAATTTACGTAGGGTCGTCTGTTGTCTTTATTGAAGAAATTTACAATTTTTAACTTCTCACCTTAACCTACATATTTGTAGGTTAACATGTTGGTTGGTAATGAAAAATATTTAAAAAGTTTAGAAATCTGGGAAAAAGTTTTACATGTATATATAGAAGTGTTCTACACGCTTGTGACATTTCATTAACTAATACTTCATCATTTGAGCTACATAAAAAAGGAAAAGGTTTGCTATTTTAAATCCACATGGTTGCCTATTTTAAATCCACATGCTTGCATATTTTGTGTAGCGACATATATAACATGAAAATGTATAGATACATAGATAACATGCATGTGTTTTCATGATTATGTGAGAATTCAAAGCATTAGCTTTTCCTCAAACAAAAAGGTATGTGTATCCTGGGTAGATTAAAAAAGTACTTAGAAACTAAATTCACACTGCAGTTCTGCTAAAATCACACAAATTAATTTGGTATGGTGTAATATTAGACCACTCGGGTAGAAAATGTGATTTCAGGATTGATAGCATGAAGACGTAATGTTATAGTAGTTCAACACTCTAACACGCACATGAATCATCTTTAATAATTAATTTGCACTGAAAACAGGAGGAAAAATTGGGCATGGCTTACATACCTATGTGGACGTACTTGACGCATCCATGGAGTACTTTGGGGTTGCCATGGGTTCCCCGCGGGCACTGACATTCATACGATCCGTGTGAATTTGTACATTCAGCGAAACATACCTTGTCTTGTGTCGACATCGGCCGGCACTCGTCCACATCTACAATACATATACATGTAAATATACGATTTGGGAGTAGCAAGAGACCCTCAAAGTAATTTAACAGAAGATTTTTGGGTGTGTACAATGAGAGAATGGCGCGCTGACACTCAAACTCAAGATCTCGCGGGTAGGACAGTTATCAGCACTTTCAGTACTAATCTAGGCCTCCTTTCACGTACTAAAAAAGGTCTAGATACATTTGCTTTATAAAGTTAAAACATCTTATATTACCTTGGCACCCGTCCGCGATGTAGGGATTGCCGCTGAATCCCTCTTGGCAGTAGCAGGTGTAGCCTCTTAACTTAGTGCATAGGGTGTAGTTGCTCTTGCAGATGTTGCGTGCTGCCTCCGGGCTGCACTCTCCGAAGCCGCCGGTGGTGTTGGCGACGGCGCCGACGAGCACGTTCTCAGCGCCGATCTCCCAGTCCAGGAGGACAGGGACTTCCACCGCATCCACCTTCGCCCGGTTGTGGTGAACCTTCCTGTCGTCGAACCAGCCCTCCCTGGCGACGAACACGCGAGTGGGTAGCCGCTTCTCGTCGGCGGCGCGGTCCTCCCCGAACCATTCCAGCTGCACGTCGTATGATACGCTCCTGGAGGTCCTCTCCCTCACCCACCGGGTGATCCCGGTGCGCCCCTGGCAGCACCCTACGCCGTCGTCGCAGTACTTGCGGCCGTTGCTGCCGACGTTGGCGTCGTCTTCCATCTCGGCCTTGACGTCCATGCCGTCGGGGCACAGGGAGGAGCACCTGCTGATGCTGATGCTGCTGTTCCTCTCCTGCAGCGTCGCCTGCACGTTGCAGCCCGTCAGGACGAGCTCGTTGCCGGTGGACAGCGTGTAGGGCCCGTCGGCCCGAAGGCCGCCGCCGAACGTGCCGCTGCCGCTGGCGGCGTTGATGCTCACGGTACCGTCCCGCATGACGAGCACCTTCGAGTGCCGCGTCGAGATCTCGACGACACGGAGGCTTCTGTCACCTAGCAGAAGACGCGGGGGCCCGCCGTCCTCGTCGCAGGTGAGGTTGAAGCCCGACAAGTAGCAGCCGGCGAGACCGAGGCCGAACGGGTACGGCACGTCCACGCCTCCGCAGTTTGTTTTGCAGTTGGGCTGCCCTATCGTCCCCGCCGCGGTCGCCGCCGCCGACGAGAATAGCATCGGCAGCAGCGCAGCCGCGATGATGTATACCGTCATTTGCATCATGCACCGCCGGCCAGCCGAACGGAAATCTAAGGCGTTGTAGCGTGATGTCTAATTCTCGACCGGCTGTAGTGGTGCCATATGGATGGAGTTTTATATGGACTAGCTGAATGTCCGTGCGTTGCTACGGCTCATATTTTAAAAAAATATATACAATTAAACATGATAACAGTGGAAGAAAATATAGTTTTCATATTCATATTTGCTATACCTCAGTTGCCTACTTTTCTTTCTTTATGCCTCAATCGATGTTTCAATGGATCGATGCATATCACACTTCTTGATTAGCGAGGTGGTTTGCGATGCACCAAGGACCCACAAAGCATCACACCATCGAATGAGTCATATCAAATTCCCGGTCGACTGTTTTCTAGACAATCCCTTCAATAGTCAACACAGATACAACATGGCGCCGTAAAGTCCGTGTGTTATCACGGTCTATTAATTTATCAACGACACGACCAATTGTTATTCAAACCATCCTAGATATATCTTTTCTATTATGCCGAATGTATCGTAAACATCTTTCTTTGCGCATTCTCGGGCATTGCCATGCGGTTTCAAAGTTTCGTTGGTTGTCGTAGTCTTTTAATTTTTTAGATAGATACACTAATATTTTTAATAATGCAATGGTATCACACTTCTAAACAGGTTTATTCCTTTTAATAAGAATAATGCATTACACTTTGCTATTTCTTGCCTTTGGCTTCGTCATGTTTCCGTTCATTTGCTTCTAGTTCTTTGTATCCATGTGAAAAATAATACTCCCTCCGACCCATATTATTTGACTTGGATTTATCTAGATTTGTATGAATCTAGATATTATTTAGTATATAGGTTCATCTAAATTTTGACAAATCCAAGTCAACTAATATGGGTCGGAGGGAGTATAAATAGTACTTCCTCCGTCTTAAAAAGGATGGCTTAAATTTGTCTAAACTTGAACGTATCTAGACACTATTTAGTATATAGATACATCCAAATTCAAATAAATTTGAGACGTCTTTTTTAGGACGGAGGGAGTATGTTTTTAAGTTGCACGATGAAATCAGAATCTTATGATAATTGCGTACACTCTCCTCTCTGTAGTTGGCATGCACATACTATCATTGACATGTATAGTCAAATAATAGACAATTGCCGGTGGACCACATGTTGTAGCGTTAATTTCTAGCAACTGCATTTCCTTTATTCAATTAAAAAAAATCGGTTATCTCTATCTCCGTGTGTTTTTCTTGGTCGGTCGACTTCGTTGTAGCGGCATCTCGATTTGTAGACAAAAAACTATTAAGCAAAGCCAAAGGCATCATAATTCATAAGGTATAGTGCTGTGGGCTGTGGCCCGCTACGAAGGTCTGGATGGCGGCGGCATGGTCTGTGACCCGAATCAGCTCCTCCTGAATGGAAGAATCAAGGGGTAGTAAGAGCAGAGAAATCCCATATTCCCCTATATTACCAATCTCGATCTGCCGCTGGTACTAAAACGCAAGCTTTTGTGCTTTGGAAGTAACTACATGACCGCCAAACTTGCCTTTAAAACACGCACGGGGTGAGCAGATGGCTGAATCGAGTCATGGTGGTGTAGCACATAAGGTGAGAAACGGCCTCCATCATCTGAGAAATATGCAGGCAGTGGCCGCGCAGTTATCGCCGCCGATCCACACCAAGGAACCCTGCTGCCGGCAAGCACCCTGACAAGGCCACGCCATCTTCCGGCATCCCAACGTGCCCCGCCTTCCATAACTGACCGGCTCCCCTGCATGCCCGTCCTTGCCGCCGGAGAGAAGACCGCCCCGACTTCATCGTTGGATGGATACCCGACGCATACTCTGCAATTTAGATACAACATATTTGATGGTTCGGAGATAACTCATGCTGAATCCGTTTTGTTTGTCACGCTACGGCGAGTTTTCACAAGGTGTTATATGTTGATCCAAATTCTACAAAGTATAGGCCAACTTCTGACGAGTAGAGCGAGGCGTACGGTACGGATCGTCGAAGACCTAGGTTTCCACCGATATATAAATCCCTTGTAAGCCGCCGGTTGGAATGAGTTGCATCTGTGAAATCCCCGGCGTTTGTAAACACTCCTCGATATAGTGAAGTTTCGCTGGCTGGCGTCCGTGGTTTTTTCCTCTCTTTGTTGGAGAGGTTTTCCACGTTAAATCTGTGTTCCCTTGTTGTGTTTTTCGTTTTCGTTCTTCGTTATCTTCTTGTCGCAATTGTAACACAAGGTCGTTCTGGGAGGCTCTGAAAATAAATCTACCAGGCTGACACTATCTTGATGTTCAGTAGCTAGGCTAGCAAAAATAAGTTTCTAAACATTGGTGTTCTTGGTTGCTACTGCAGTGCTTGCTAATGCTTAACTCGACACGTGGTGAGAGATGACATGTGGTTTCACCTTCCTGCAAGCAGACAGAACATGACCAGAGGACAGCCTACAGAAATCGACGAACTCTGCGACCAGATGGTGAAATACCGTGTTGTCCATCACTGACGGTGCACGACCCCAGCTGAGAGCGCATAATCCAAGCCGGCTCTGGGCGAGACCTCCCGTCGCGGGGGCCGGTACGACGAAATAAGACGAGGTGCATCCCGCCGCCCTCCAGCGCGGTGGCGGCGGCTCCAGCCCGTTCTTCGTCGGCGTACACGGACACATAGCGGCAGCGTCAGTCCGTTGCTCGTTGGCGTCCTCGGTTCATGGCGGCGCACACGCACACACAATAAGGGGAATCAGCGAGGAAGTCCAAGGAGAGAGCCACAACTATTTTTTTAATCGTTTTTTTCCACTTGGGAGTGGCAATGGTGGGTAATTGTTTCCAAACACTGGGGCTAAAATCGTCTAAAAAAGGTGAACGGAAATTCTGAGCTAACCAACCTACCTCAACTTAAATTAGAAGATAGATTTTTTTTAAAAAAAAAATAGTAGATAAATTTATTTAATTAGGCCATCCACGTTCAGATCTTGATGCTTTTTGCTCGATATAAATTACACAGTTGTTTAGTGCATTTTTTTACATGTTGTTTAGTGGTGATCCGGCTGTCTCCTGATTAATTAGGTTTTTAGTGGGAAATGATATTCAAAGCAGCACCCCCCCCCCGGTCGCACCCCAAGGCGACATCAGGGGCCGCCAAAGCTCCCCCGCCGCCGCTGTCGCCGGCCTCGCTGCGGTGGTGGCGGGCCCGGCCGATGAAGGTGGTCCGGGGTGGATGGAGGCCGGAGTTAGCCGCCATGGCTGCTGGGGCAGATGTGGTCGAATCGACGACGACTGGCGTCCTTGGTTGGGGTGGCGGCGGAGGTTCCTCCCGACGGTGCCATGACCGACGGTGAAAGTCCAGGGCCAAGCCGGCTGGTGCTGGAAACCCTAGATCTTGAGATTTGGTGTTCCGGTGTCGCCTTCCCGGACCTCTTCGCTGCTCGTATGGCTGGATCCGGTGGGGGTCGACCCTGCTCTGCTGCCATCTCTCTCGATACTAACCTAGCCGCAGGGCTGCTAGTAGGGTTTGGTGCGGCGGAACTTGCAGGTTGCCGACGGGTGGCGAGGGAGCTGCCGGCTTGGTTTGAATAAAGGGGGTGGTCCTTGGATTCCTCTCACACCAAGACGAAGATCTACTTGATGCGTGTCTCCATTGATTTGGCCGAAGTGGCTGGTTTCGGAAGGCTCCGCCGGTAAACTCCCATGGGCGTATGCCTGGAGCTTGCTGGATCGAAAGGAATTTGGTCACGCGCACCTGTGTTTTTTTGCTGGCCGTTTGGTTTCAGTGTGAGCGTGGTGAAGCTCTCCTACCTATTACCATCATGTGACATGTCTTTAATGATACATATGGTGAAGTCAGATGCGGGGAATGTCATGAAGCTAGAGACACGTGGGCTAGCTATGGTGGATTGAGTCTTTATGGCGATGAGGATATGGCTTGGTTATCTGTGACTCGCAATAGCGTCTGTTAAAGGAGGAGACATTACAGGAGGAGTTCACAGTCTTACCTTGCAGGGTGAAAACCCAAGATCTGGCCTTCAGTGGTTGTGCCTAGCAATGGTCTTGCAGAAGGCATTGTTTTGCGAGTGGGGACTTTCTTCAGGATGAGAACCTAAGATCTTTGATCGGACGATGATAACGCTTGTGCACTGTTTTCTTCTTGAAGGCGTCGCTTTTCGAGGGGTTGGACTTATGATATTGTTTTTGGTGGTGGTAGTGTCGCTCCTGCTAAGAATCAGATTACCTTAGCGGGACTTTTATTTTTTGTAATTCTTATTTCTTTTTTTCGGCTATGTGCATCTGTATTGTCAATAGGGTATGTGTTGTTGCAGAGGCTGAGTGTAATTA
Organism: Avena insularis; assembly: GCA_023614405.1. Classification (NCBI taxonomy): domain Eukaryota; kingdom Viridiplantae; phylum Streptophyta; class Magnoliopsida; order Poales; family Poaceae; genus Avena; species Avena insularis. The sequence continues at coordinate 392,904,348 of CM042693.1, read as the reverse complement.
ATATCCGTGTGATATTAATATATGCTCTTTTTCAAAAAAAACGTATTTGCCTAAGCCATTTCATAAAAAAATCATAGATTCAGGTTTCATAGAAGTTTTTTTGTGGGTATAGGTTTCATAGAAGTTACGTGGCAAAAATCTCAAAACAACAATGTGATTGAAAATATTACATTGTTGGCACACTTGTTCAAACATGTACTCAATAGGTAGTGGAGCCGGGATAAATTTTCGTAGCGAAACCGCAGTCTTCACATGAAAACGTTTTACCTACATGGAGGTGGCTTCCTATATAGTAGATTTTTTTCCCTTCTACTAATAGAATAGACAATACTCATGTCGGTTGCTCAAAATAAAATAGATATCAAGTACATTTGGTTTATGCAACGACTTAATACCAAAAGAGCAAGCCGGGTCATCGAGGATACACAAAACCAAATTATTTAAGAAAAGAAACTACTCCCTCAGATTTATATTAGTTGCTCAAATTTATATAGATACGGATATATCTAGCACTAAAACTTATCTAGATACATCTATATCAAACACTAAAACTTATCTAGATACAGGCATATCTAACACTAAAACTTGCACTCAAGCGCATCATGGCAAAGCGATCAAAGGCACGCGATGACACATCTCGCCATCAACCACCACCGCCGGTCCTAGACAATACTACATGGGTTAATTACGGGGAAGGTTCCCACATAACATTTTAAATCCAGCAACTTAGGGAAATATATCATATATCACCTCTTGAGTTGTGAAGCACGTGAATACATGCATGCATGCATATATGCATTCTTTTCGTTGGAAGATTCCCATTCAACATCGTTCATGAACGCCGCTGCAAGGCCTAGAGTGTTCGCACTCACCAAAACACCCCCCCACGCATCGATCGCACCTAGCTAGCTTAATTTTTTCTACGGAATTATCTTTCCCAAATCAGAATCATGCAAGGGACAAACTCACGATAGATATATAGTTGCTCCATCAAGACCTTTGCACTCCACTCCATATGGACAGGCTACACGTACGCGCGCGCGTCCACTTTACATCACACGCTAAGCTAGTATAGCTTCACACTAATCTTATCTCTGTCTCTGGTACTACTATTTGTTTAGCACTCCCAAAACCAGGGACCAGCAACCATAAACAAAACGGCGCTGTCAGCTTTACACCAGCGTGTGTACTCGTGCTTATATGCCAGTGTTTTAGCACGCGTGCATTTTAAAATTTGATAATCGTTTCCCTTGTCTCTCGCCGACTGATTTTTTGTTACTGCAAAAGAAGAAATCAAAACCTATTGATGAGAAGACGTGGACGATTGGACTCGTTAGTTCAAATCTAGCTTTATTAACAGAAAACACTGCTTTGATTTTAGGACGATTGGACGTGTGGATTATCTATTTTGCCGTGTGGATTTGCCACACGGCAAAGATCTGTTTTTCGAATACACTAGATATGTTTAAATACTATGGAGAGATCACACACACACACTACGGGGAAATCAGGTTTTTGCCTTGTGCCCGATGATTTCCCACGAGCATTCCGTCACGGCAAAAGGTTTACTTTGTTCAAAGTGATTCGTTTCCTTTCAATGTGTGCGTGTGCGCGTGTGTCGAGAAGCGTTGCGGTCCTATTGGCATGCTAGAAGTTAATATTCCTAATAAACCAGCTGCAAGATTACCAACAAACAGAGATCTACATCAGTGGCAGAGCTAGTGGAAGAACAGTTGGGGCCCCAAGTTCGCCTCGATCTTTATCCTCTTCATCTCCTCGTTCCACATAATTTCAAGTTTTGTGTATCTCTTTATGTTAGTATAAACACTAAGAAAATGAATGGGGACGTTATGACGTCGAAAGACGAAGTTATTTGTGGCGCCTATAGCATGCTTAACTCTCCATCTGTGGTGACGCTTTTATGTGCCATCCCACTTCCAATTTCACGAGTCCTACCACGTATTTCACTAGGCTCGGGTTAAATTTCACTGGCCTCGTCTCTAAAAATGAAATCTTCTTTCTTCCCTTTCCCAAATTCCCATCCCCTCCCACCGCCGAGGACATGTCGACGAGAATTACATACATGTTTCACTTTGTCGGCACTCTACTTCACCAAATTCAATGAGCGGAAGGCTAAGTCAAACCCCGCCTACTTTGCTTTGATCCCCTAATAGGTACCTACTGCCTCCATATGTTACCGGGATATGCATGGGGATCAAAGCCTCTTACGTTACTAGGACTTGCGAGTATTATATGGCAAGACTAAAAAGAGGCACTTTGAAGTAGGAAGTTCTTCCACCATCATAATATAAATCGGAAAATGATGTTGATCCCCCGGACGATATCGTCCGGGTTGTTACCGTGTTACCGCACTAATCACGTGTCCCATGTTGGGCCCACCTCTCCCGATCCCCACATCTCGTTCCTCAAGCTGGCGGCGGCCTTATCTCTTCGCCCAAATCGCCCAGGCCGAGGCTGTCAACTTCTCTCACGCACTGTGCGCCGCCGTTGCCCCCACAAACCTACCTCGTCGTCTGTCCAAGCACCTGCACCGCCGGTTGAGGAGCCGCCTCCGCCCTGCATCTCCTTTTTTTGCTTGCGCCCCCATGACGAAGCTGCGGCGGCCGAGCTTGCTTCCATGGGCAACCGACCTTGCTGCCACGGGCGGCCGCGGTTGCTGCCAGCGGTGACCGAACTTGCTTCCAGCGGTGGCTGAGCTTGCTTCCACGCGTGGCGGAGCTTGCTTCCAGCGGTGGCCGAGCTTGCTTTCATGGGCAGCCTTGGTCGCTGCCATGGGAGGCCGTGGTTGCTGCCAGCGGCGGCTGGCCTGGCTTCCTTCTACAATGGTGGCAGTGTTTTGCTGCCTGCGATGGTCGGCCTAGCTTCTTGCGCTGGTTTGCCTTGCTGCAATGGCACATCGAGGCTGCTATTAGCTGCTGCAATGGCGACACAGCGACTGCTCTCCAGCGACGTCGTGATGAGGTTCTCTGGTGGTGGTTGGTTTGCTACAAGGGATGTCGAGGATGTTACTAGTTGCTGCATCAGCGAGGCACTCTGGCGACGCCTCGGTGGGGCTCTCCAGCAACCATGGTGTAAAGGTACGACCGTGCTGCTACAGACGACCAGCATCGCTGCTACCGACGGCTGTCGTCGTTGCTAACGATGGTCTGGTGTCTTTTGCTGCAAAGGTACGACCATGCTACTACTGACGGCCTTCGCCGCTGCTATTGACGGCCGGTGGATTTGCTGCAAGGTTTTTTAGGGCGTTGCTACCAGCGGTGTCGCCGATGATGCTCCGGCAGTGCAGGTGTTGCGGTCAGGAGATCGAAGCACGGGCTACTACCATGGTGGACAATGCTTGCTACAATGGTGGACGGGTGGACGACGTTTGCTGCGACGGCGCGAGTCATCTGCTACAAGGTGTCGTGGATGGTGGTCTCGCCGGAGCTAGACGTGGCCTCGCCGGAGTTGGACGCGGCCTCACTGGAGATGGACCGGCCAGGGACCATACGTCCATACCGCATGGCGACGGGATAGGGATGTGCGTGTGGAGACGAGGGATGCGGAGGTGGTTGTTAGCTTTTTTTCAGGAGTTGTTTCCGTGTACGACCGGGTCCCTGGGACACGTGACGTTTGCTCGACCAGGACGATGGGAGGTTTTAATCGTCCGAGGAACGCGTAGTAGGCTCCATATAAATCTGAGAGATTGGAACACAACAATGTTGTAATAAAGAAACTTAAATTTGGATACAATAAGGTTGTAAGACGACATATAAGTGGAACCTCTTTCTGATAACTTACAACAACGGCGGGACAAATCATCTATTTGTCTAGTTGATAGATGTAGTGACCAAATATATTTATGGGTCACTTAGTTAACACGTGTAAGTTCCTAGTGGAATCCCAATTCAGAATCTAATCGTAAAACAAAATATGCATTGCATGATCTCAATAAGTCACTACATGGCTTCAAACTTTTGGGATGAATTATGTATATCTGACCTAGTGAGTACCTTATACAAAAGATTTCTTAGATAATGATAATTCCCTATGTGTGTTCATCAGAAATTTTCAATGGAATTCTTCTTTCTCTCGATGTATACTGATGATTGTAACATCATTGGCAACACAGAAGATGGATGAAAAATATGAAGTATTATGTTGGGTGGTTTCTGCCGAGTCTCCCATGTTTTCCCCTAACACTCAGTTTTGAAACTACACACATATTACTCCTTTTCACATATTAATAAAGAAAGGCTATTTACACCGTGTTGCTTAAATATGTAAAACACATTTCCCATATTGCTCATGCTACAAGTAATATAGAACAACAACAATGCAACACTATTTGACCCCACCAAAAGCCCAAAAAAACTACCGAGGGTATCTTGCGGACAACATGAACTCTTCTTCTAGGCTATAACATCTGCTCCCCTCTTCTAGGTTTATTTTTCCGCTGGTCAACATATAACTCAATGCAATATGTTTCTTCTCCTCCTTTTTTGCTGCCAAATCTTCCGGAACATGCTCCTTGGATGCTCGGAGTGCTTCTAATGCCATCTCCACCTGCCTCATTGTGGGCCGATCTTGTCCTCTTAATTTTATGCATGAAACTGCTAGAGCCGCTGCTTCTTCAACTTTGCTACCTCCCTCTTCTATAACCTGTGGATCTAATATTTTGGCCAGATTTCCTTCTGTAAACAGTGCAACAAATTGCACAGCAAGCCCATCACCTTCAGATGACACGTACAAAGTTGGCTTCTTCCTTGTTAGTAGTTCAATAAGAAGGACTCCAAAGCTATAAACATCACTCATCTCTGACAATCGTCCTGTATAATAGTACATAGGATCCAAATACCCTCTAGTTCCTTGCACCAAAGTTGTTGATACCCCTGTTTGATCCATAAGAATATACCTTGAAGCTCCAAAGTCTGACACTTTCGCTGTCAAGGCATCATCAAGAAGTATGTTGGAAGACTTGATGTCTCTGTGTATTACGGGGATTGAAACAGCCGAATGAAGGTAAGCAAGAGCTTTGCCTATCTCACTTGCGATCCTTATCCTAGCTTCCAAAGGTAAGGATACCAGTGCTTCTTTGTGGAGATGATCACTGAGGGTTCCATTTGAAATGAACTCATAGGCCAACAAAGGAACTTCTGTTTCAAGGCAACAACCATGTAGCTTCACAATATTCTTATGGTTTATTTGAGAGAGTATTGCAACCTCATTTATGAACTCATCGATTTCTCTCTTAACCACAATACATGACTTCTTGATGGCCACAACATGCAAGTCTGACAATATCCCTTTGTAGACAGTTCCATGCCCTCCTTGACCAACCTTACGAGCTTGGTCAAAATTGTTTGTGGCCTTTCGTAGCTCTTCTAAAGGAATGATCATCCTTTCCGCTATGTCTGTTCTGTGAGATACTAACTGCTTCAATAGTTGCCCGCGGTTTTGACTGAACAGCTTCCGCCTCAAGGCCTTCTCCTTGTGTTGCTTAAGATCGCGAATTATTAGGAGTGCAACAAGAACCAAAAGTAGAACGAATGGGCCACTAGCAACTGACAGAGCAATGATTAAATTCGGGTGACGATGACCTGAAAATTAAACAGTAGACATGTTTACTTCTAAAATAGTTTAAACGTATATGTCCTACTACTAATATACAAGAGGTTAGGCAATGGAGGTGCTCATACCTGTATTTACCGCAGGCTTGATGCAACCATTCCGTACTTTAGGATTGCCTAGGGTTCCTTTGGGGCACTTGCAATGGAACGTCCCAGGCAGTTCTTCACAGTCACCGAAACACCCATTTTCTTCTTTCCGATCACATTCTTTGATATCTATATAATTATAAACAAATGAATTTATGTGGTATATGGATTCTCAAAAACAGAAAAACTATATAGGCACAATTCAAATTTTAAAAGTCACGGAGGCTTTGTTATTTAATTGCTGGTGGCCTTTAGATCAAGATTATCACTTTTTGGCAATTGCACACATGCTGCAGTCTGTATCGCTGGAGAAATCAAAACAATTGTACCAGCGCTTGCCAAGCAGCTCTTTGACGCGGCTACGACCTCGGTGCTTGGAGATGGAGCCAACACTCTCTTCTGGACAGACAAGTGGATACCGTGTGGAAGACTTCGAGACGCTGCACCGCACTTATTCGCGATGGTGCCGGTGGCCGCAATCGCAACTCGTAGGGTACGCGAGGGTCTTGCGGGGGCCTGGCTTCACGATGTCCCCCCTGACCTTAATGCAGCAGCCATACGGGAGCTGCTCGAAGTCGCAGATCGCCTGGAGGAAGTCACCCTGACAGAGGGGACGCAGGATATCCTCAAGTGGAGCTGGGATCCATCTGGCTGCTACACGGCGAAGTCCTGCTACCTGGCTATGTTTGCTGGTCGGACCTCGATGGCAGGTGCACTGCAGATCTGGCGCTCTCGAGCCCCCGCCAGTTGCAAGGTTACTCTTTGGCTAGCTGTGAGGAATAGATGCTGGACCGCTGATAGGTTGAGCCGGCGCGGGTCGCAGCACCCGACGGCATGTCCATTTTGCGATCAGTGTGGAGAATCCATTGACCACCTCCTCATGGGATGTGTCCTAGCTCGTGAGGTGTGGTGCACATGTCTTGGGTGGTGGGGCAAGAGCCAGTGGTTGCCCGAGCATGACACGAAGTTGGTGGCTTGGCTGCAGGGGAGGCGCGGCGGGAAAGGCCAAGAGCGTGATCTCTGGACAGGAGTCTCCCTGGTGTGTTGGACGCTTTGGCGCCACCGAAATGATATCGTTTTCGAAGGTGCTCCCCCTCGGCTGCAGTAGTCATTCAGAAGATATCTCTGAGGAAGCAGGCTTGTGGATAGCTGCGCGGCTCTTTCGTGACTGCTTGAGCCAGGTAGATAGATGGAGATGTCGCGAGTAGTCGGTTAGGGGGTGTGTGCTGCCCTCGTGGCAGCGTGGTATTGCGCTCGGGACGTCTGTGTCACGACGTGTTGTATATCTTGGCCGCTTGGCCTCCTTCTATGAAAAAGATACGTCTCCCAGGACGTATCCTTGAAAAAAAATCAAAACAATAAAAAAAAAGAGGAGAAGTTGTAGCTGGGCGCGGGTGCACCAACCTAGCCACTAACTCTAGTTTTGTTTTTCTAATACTACCTCCTTTTTGAAAAAAAAAAGATCCAAGGAAAGGGATGAGTGTAATACAAACATTATACCATGTCACGAAAAAAAATCCGGAGGAAAACTCATACTATCTCCATTTAAATATATGTGAATATAGAAGTCATTCAATTTTATAACCTTTTTGTTTCTCTCAAATAGCATACCATATTATTCTCAAATTTTACATGTCATGATAACTTTTGTACTCCCTCCGAGAGATGTCGAAAGTTCGTCAAAATTTGGATGAATCTTTTGATACTAAATAGTGTCTAGATATATCCAAATATAAAAAAGTTCACGACATCTATTTTGAGACGGAGAGAGTACTAAACTGTTTTTTTATTTTTTTTCAATTTTTTGTAAACCAAGAATCTCTAAAATAAGATAGTGAGCATGCAGGAGTACACACGTTCTTAGAAAGCCTCTGTCAACTTAAAAAGTGCAACGTGTTTGGTTACATATAAAAAACCCTTAAAAGACTGAAAAAAAAGCAGACTACCTTGGCATCCGCCGATGAGATAAGGGTTGCCTTCATATCCCTCTTTGCACTGGCACGAATAGCCTGTGAGCGTAAAGTATGCCTCGTCTCGGCAAACGCTGTTGGAGCTTTTGCAGATGCTCCGTTCTGCGTCGCGGGGGCACGCCCGCGTCTCGAAATCAGTGGTCGCCGCCCCGTGCGGCACGGCCCACTGGAGAATCACGGGACCCGCCGTAGCCCGTCGTCCTTGGGCCGCCGTCTGGAATGCTCTGGGTTGCTGAGAAACATGGCCATGTCCTGGTTCAACCAGCCCGCCTCGGCGATGATGACATTCACAGCAGGCAAGCCGCCGCCCACCTTGCTACCTGCTTCCCTGTTCTTCTTCAGGAAGGCGCCGCGTCGTCGTCGTCGTCGAGATCGAGCCCCCTGAGCCGCACGTCATAGGACGCGTGGTCGATGGGGATTTCCGACTGGCAGCAACCGATGTTGGAGCAGATCTTGCCGCTCGGAGCAAACGAGCCGGTGACCCCGCTGCCGTCGTGGGTGGCTGAGCAGAAGGAGGCGCAGCCGCTGACGATGCTGCCGTTCCCGACCAGGGTCGCCTGCACGTTGCACCCTGTGAGGATGAACTCGTTGAAGTCCGGCAGCAGAACGTACGGCGCCGGCGGCGCGCCGTCACGATCACCGCCGCCGCCGCCCAGGCTCCACCGGCCGCGCCCGGTGCCGCTCATGTTTAGCCCGTGGCTGCTGACCACGCGTATCGTGTTGTTCTCCAGGAAGATGTCGGTGACCTTGAACTCGCCGCCGTCGCCCAGGAACGGCCGCGCGGGCTCGCTCCCGTAGTCGCAGGTGAGCTTGAAGCCCGGCTGCCTGTAGCAGTGGCGCGGGCCCATACCGAAAGGGTACGGCACCTTGACGTCGCCGCAGGTGGTGTTGCAGACGGCCGCCGGAGCCACAGCAGGCGGCACCCGCGCAGCCGCCGCCGTTGACATGGAGAGCAGCAGTGCTGTTGCGATCGCCATGGACACCAAGGTTCGGATCATACTAGCTAGTAGTAGTGGCGGATCCAGGATTTTAAACTAGGGTGGGGCAATTAATATTTTTCCCAGGAATTACAAAAGTAACAGGACAATGTACATGTATTGAGCATACTATATATAAAGGCACGTCAAAAATAAATTTATAAAGTCTCACAAGTAGCATAAATTCAATGATTATATTGTCAAATTTGTATATAGAAATATAAAATACCGTAGCTATTTTAAAGACCACTACAATACTACTATTTCTTCTTATTCTTCTCAGGATAACGTTTTCTCATGGCCATGAAAGTCTCAACTATATCATCATCGTTTATCTTGACAAAAGTATCCCGCTCAATGAATGTGACCAGGCAATCATCCAAAAGACCATCACCCATCTTATTCCTCAACTTATGCTTCACTAAATTCATTGGAGAGAACACTCTTTCAACACTTGCCGTCGCCACCGGTAGAAGTAGTACCAATTTGAGAAGAGAGTAGACTAGATCATGAACAATATGTCTCTTTGTTTCAACAAGTTTGACTGATAGCTCAACAAGATTCTTTAGACCTCTGAAGTTTTCATCTTTTCTCATGTCATCAATGTAGTTAACAAGTTGTGTCTCAAGTATCATCAGATCAACCTTGAAAATATTAGTAGGATAAAATTCAGCAAGTCTGCGTACCTTTTTTGCATCAAAAGAAGCAAATGAGTTGACAGGATTCAAGGCTACCATACAACTAAGTAACTCCATGTTGACCTCATCAAATCGACTGTCAAGCTCTTGACTGATTTTATCAATGACACCAATGTATACTTCTCTTCTGAAATGATCATCATTTGTTTGATCAGAAGAAAACCGTGTTGATCTCCCATAAGGAACATAATTACCATTCGTTGAAGGAACTTGGATGCCATGCTCATTGCAAAATGAAATCACCTTTTCATAAAATGAATCCCAACCATCAGACCTCATCTCCTGCATTCTTCTCTTTGCCATACCAACAAGTGAGATAGCACTAACAATATCTTGCTCTCTTCTTTGTAAACACTTGGATAAATCATTTGTGTATCCAAGAATTACAACCATCAACTGCGCACTAAAAACAAAATCAAATGATTCAAACACTCCAAGCACAGCATGTATTTTTGGCCAATCACCCTTTTGCCCATGATCTTTTCCAAGAATAATGAGCACATCTCGAATTGTGGCATACATACCAAGGATGCGCATAATGGTTTTGAAATGAGATCCCCATCGAGTCTCACCTGGCCTAGCTAACCCCATCTCTTGATTTAATCCGCTGCCAGTTTCTAGTTCACCCATTTCAAGAGATTTCAAGAGGTTAACAGCTCTAACATTCCGAAGCAAGTCATGGCGCTTACAAGAGACTCCCACAATACTCATCAAGAGAGATACTTGAGCAAAAAACCAAGAACAATCTGTATTGTCCTTAGCAACAGCAACTAGGACTAGCTGGAGTTGATGTGCAAAGCAATGAACATAATAAGCAGAAGGTGACTCTTGCATGATCAAAGTTTTCAGTCCTTTAATCTCCCCTTTCATGTTACTAGCTCCATCATAGCCTTGCCCACGGATTTGAGTGGGAGTCAAATGGTGATGACTAAGTAAACCATAAATTGCATCCTTAAGTTACAAAGAAGTAGTATCACCTACATGAACAACTCCAAGAAAATGCTCCTTTGGCCTTCCCACTTTATGTACATAACTCAAGCAAATAGCTAGTTGTTCCTTATGCGATACATCACTACTCTCATCAGCAAGAATTGCATAATTGTCATCACCAAGTTCTTCTATAATTTCCTTCCTCGTGTGTATGGCACAACATTGAATAATTTGCTTTTGTATCTCAGGGGAAGTCAAGGTACAATTACCTGGAGAATTTTTCAAAACCAATTTATTCACTTGTTCATTATTTGCTGCAAGCCATTCCAGAAGCTCAAGAAAGTTCCCTCTGTTGTGAGAATCATCTTTTTCATCATGTCCACGAAATGTCAATCCTTGACCCAGGAGAAATCTCAAGCATCTAAGAGAATAAAGAAACCTGAGCTTGTAAAGACGTAGTTCCTCATGGTTTACCTTCACAATAAGATTATCAACTGCCGCTTCGGGATTAAGAAATAAGTTATATCTCTCCTGAGCATGATTGTGTACACTTGTTACACCACCCACATGTTTGTCAAGTGCATCATCCCTATTCCAATTTCTCCAACCACCATCAACAAAAACCCCAGTACCCTTTCCCTTGCTTTTCTTCTCTTTGAACAAGTAGCATACGAAGCAAAATGCAGCATCATTCTTGATACTATATTCAATCCAATTATACCTCTCAAACCAAAGAATACTAAAATGCCGATCTTTACCTCCAATATTCCTTGATTCAAACCGATGTGCATATGGTCGGCATGGACCTTTAAGGATGTATGCTCTCCGAACTGCATCCTGATCATTAATATTATAGCTTGCAATGGGTAATCTTTCTCCTGGATCATGTGGAAGACGATTAATATCATATACTTGTGGCGGTGGTGGTGGCGGCGGTGGTGGTGGCGGTGGCGGCGGTGGTGGCGACGATGAGAGCGGTGGTGGCGAGGCTGTATCTTCAGTTGGAACTACAGTTTGCTCTTCGGCAGTTGTCGAGGCAGAAGATGCGACCTTCTTTGCTTCATGCTTCTGAAAAAGTGATGCAATGTCCGAGTTCCTCTTCTTCATGTTTCAGTCAGTCTGCAATGCAAAAAAAAATGTCAGCTGATTTATCAACTTCCAGATTACAGTGAATCAATTTTCTATATCCGAATAAATATAGAACAGTTAGAGAAGAGTAGAGAAAGAGAAAAAAATATTCTTCTACTAATGGATCGATACAGAACAAAAATACAAATTGATTCAAAGTTATCGCTAATTTTACTCTTCTACTTTGAATAAACTATTCACAATTAAAGTAGAACAAGAGAAGAGAAAGAGGCGCATAGCTTAGCTAACACGGTGGAATCACACCTGATCGATTGATTAGCAGATCGGAAATTGTTGAAGCTTCGGCTAATTGGCCGCAGACTCTGTATGAACCGAATCAACAATCGAGCAATCAATCAGTAGAGGAGTCTGGCGATAGATTTTATTTTAGAGGGGATTGAATCGAGATCGATCAGGACTCTGAATTCGGTTTGGACGGATCGTGAAACGGAGTTTGTGCGGCCGACGATTTAACAGGACTAGAGGAATCGAGAAAACCTACGTGTGTCTGCTTTCCATCGCCTGGGCTAGGGCCAATTGCATTCTTTTTAGACGATATGTATTAGGCTAACGGGCCAAATCTTAGGGTGGTCCTCGCCCCACCCTTACACCCTACTAGCTCCGCCCCTGGCTAGTAGTAGATTGGTAGTTGGCGGTTCTTCTTGCTTGAGCAGTTGAGCTGGAGTGCACTAATAATAGTGTGATAATATATGTACGCGCTGCGCAACAACCAAGGCATAAAACATGGATTAAACTAGGCAATCCGCGTACATCCAGTTTTATAATGACAAAGATATTCAACCGATCGTCCGCGTAGAGATGTTGTGCACACAAAACACGCGCTTAAAGTGAAATCAAGACATGTATCTTCATATTAGATAGTACTGCCTCCGTTTTAAAATATAAGATGTTTTAGCTTTTAAAGTAAATATATTTATACTTATTTTAGTGTGTAGATTCACTTTAAGCACGAGTAAACCTATGTACTAAAAGTAGTATAGATACACTTTCTTTTCAAACCTAAAACATTTTGTATTTTGAAACGGAGGAAGTATATTATATTAGATCACAAAGGGCCGGGTCTTTCATTACAACTGAATCTGGAAATCCCCCGAAAGGTCAAAAATCTTCTTATGATTAATGCTGAAAAATATTACTTTAACTAAAAATAATTTACTAAGGAGAGGATGGACTGGAAATGACCAATGCTTCTATGCAACACGATTGTTCTGGCGTAACCGGTTCCTACCGGTGTCGAATATACCACTTATTTGTGCGCCGTGATTTGGGATTCACTTTTAGGTATATATATCGAGTTACTTTTAGATATTATATTATATATATTAGCGTGGGTTGCGCGTTCAGGTGATCGTATCTAACTAAGTGCTGCTAATTAATTAAACCAACAATATAAATTATCTTTCCGATCGTCAACGACAATGTCCTCGCAATTCGCAGAAGAAAAGAAAAAACGTTTACTTGCTTGTTGTTCACATCGTCGATCTCAGACCGTCAAAAAAACATCGTCGATCTCACCAAACATGGGCATGATGCGCTAACTGCGCGTACTGCTTTTGGTTAGCTTCCGAGAAGCAGTGGCTAAGTACCTAGCAAAGCTTTATTAGTACGTATGCGATCAAGCAAACGAGCATCTTCTGTGTAGCTAGCTTTGCAATTATATGACGACGCGGTTCGCCTTTTAAGGATTAGGATAGATATATCACACTACTGGATATGGAGTAATGATAGTAGTAACATACTTTTATGTTTTAATACCAACTAAGCATTTCAATGACATGGTATTATCATTAAATAAAAAGAGAGAGTATTCTAACAACATATATTATGTTACCATCACATAGCATTTCCGAAATATAGAATGAATCCAAATTGTAGTGTTTTCTTTAAAACGGAGGTTAAACCCCGGCCTCTCAATGAAAATGATGAACAACAATCAACTCGAAGCCACCTCACTAGTGACAACTCTTGCACTACCTATTGATGAATGGGGTGGCCATGTCAGGGTCATTCGCCCTGGTCTCACACCTACACACAATATCTTAAAACCGAAGACCTCGCCAAACTGCCCAACAACGAGCCAGGGGCACACACTGGTCGAGCAGACCCTCAACATGCACCATTTCAAAAAAAAGTTACCACTGCCATCTTCAGGACAAAGATCAAGGAATTGACATTGTCAACCCTACCATCGATGCTTCCACTTTGGCAGACGGCGTCCCCGCCTTGCACGCGTCCATCATCATATTCTTGACACAGAAGAAAGAATTTTTTTAGTTTTTGCCATACTAGTTTTTTCCACTCTAAATTCTGACATTTTACTTTTACCCCATTTCCCCCCATTGAGGGGCAAAAGCAAAAAAAAATAAGACAACAACAAAATGGGAAAAAGAAAAATAAAGTTTCACCATTTTCATTTTGTTTTTTGTGTCATGGATGGCAAAATAGATGAATTACCAAAAACTGGTGGGGAAAGGCAAAATGTCAAATTTTAGAGTGGCAAAAACAAAATGGGCAAACACTAACGTGGCAGAAAAAAAATTCCCCCCAAAAGAAAACATGAAGCTCCACCTTAGGTTCCTACCAGACAAAAGTTGCTCCAAAAATGATGCCCCCGAAAGAGAGAACAGTGTTGGGTACCGCCATCACCCGATTTGGAAGACCCACATCTTGGGTTTCCCTCGAAGCAGCTCAAGCAAGAATTCGTGAGCTACAACAAAGATGTCTTTAACAAGGTAATGACGCAAAGACGCCGTCATTGTCCGCTATGACCGATTTTTTTATCGACAACCTCACATCCTGAACCCACTGCTAGCAAGATCACAACCAACAATGAGGTTGGTGTGGTGGATTCCGCCACCATCTTTGATCTGAGGGCCCTGGATGGCTATGGTTCTCCCAGACCCAGCGTCGTTGAAGACGGAGAAAGGTTCGACCACCATGTGCCTCCTGCGATGAACCAAGGCTCAAGATCGCTGCCTCCAGGTGATGACACATTGAGTTGCTTCTTGGCTAACATCCCCGATCGAGGGGACACCACGGTAGTTTCCAAAGCCGCGTTCGGGGTCCTTGTGCCGTAGACCTCCGTCCTCGCGAAGATGCTAGGATAAGTAGTTGCGGGAGGTTGCGACACTACTCCAATCCCTCGTTGAGCCGTCCCTCTAGGCATGCCAGAGCCAAGAGGCGCCAGGTCCCGCCGACCCCTTCACTGGCGATGAGTGTGGGGTTTCTTGGAGTCCGCCTCCGAGGTTGACGACGGGAGAGGAGGGAGGACGGAGTTGTTGGAGATATGCCCTAGAGGCAATAATAAATGTAGTTATTATTATATCTTTGTGTTTATGATAAATGTTTACATTCATGCTATAATAGTATTAACAAGGAAACATTAATACTTGTGTGATTTGTAAACTTAAATTGAAGTTCCTAGTATAGCCTCTATACATCACTAGCTTGTTGGTTAATAAATGATTGTGGTTTCCCTATCATGAACATTGAGATGTTATTAACAACAAGATCATGTCATTAGGAGAATGATATGGTGGACATACTCCTATAGATAAGCGTAGCATAAAGATCAAGTCATTTTAATAGTTCAATTGCTATATGCTTTCTGATACATAGTAACCTAATTCCTTCGACCATGAGATCATGCATATCACCTTTACCGGATGGATGCTTTGATGACATCAAACACCACACCGTAACTGGGTGGCTATAAAGGTGGCATTGAGTGTTCGGAAAGTATTGGTTGAGACACATGGATCAAGAGTGGGATTTGTCCATCCATATGACGGATAGATATACTCTGGGCTCTCTCGGTGAAATGTCATCCAATTAGCTTGCAAGCATGTGACTGGCTCACAAGGGATCACATATCACGGGAACGAGAAAAGAGTACTTGTCAGTAACGAGGTTGAACTAGGTATGCAGAGATACCGACGATCATAACCTCGGATAAGTAAACTATCGTGAGACAAAGGGAAATTGGTATCGTATGTAAGTGGTTCATTCGATCGCAAAGTAATCGTAGAAATACGTGGGAGCCATATGAATTTCCAGATTCCTCTATTGGTTATTGATCGGAGAAGTGTCTCGATCATGTCCGCATAATTCACGAACCGTAGGGAGACACACTTAAGGATTCGACGTTGTTTGAGTAGTTATGGAATGATGAGAAAGAGACCGAATGTTGTTCGGAGTCTCGGATGGGATCCGGGATATCACGAGGAGATCCGGAATGGTCCGGAGAATAAGATTCATATAAGGAAAGTCCCGTTTCGGAGTTGGGGAATGGTTCCGGTGTTTTCATCAGGAATGTTCTAGAAGGTTCCGGAATGTCCGGCACTCCGGGAGGGAAGGGTACATGAATGTGTTATATCAAGTTGGTATGATTGCATCATGTACTAAGTGTCATCGCTGAACAAAATAGAGGGTTTATTAAAATCCTAGTTTGAAAAGTCAAACGGCTAGTTTGAAAGTCAAACGGCAATTTTGGGAAGTGGGAAAGGAGGAGGAAACCGAGTTGGGGAGGAGTCCCTCCTCCCATGGCGCACCACCCAAGCCGAGTTGGGGAGGGACTCCTCTCCCTCCCCTTGGTCGGTCGACCCCTCCACCTATATAAGGAGGGGCAGGGCTCCCTCCTAGAGACACACAAGATCCTCTCCTCCAAACCCTAGCCCCAAGCCGCCGCCTAGCTAAACCCTAGCCGCCGGCTTGCCCCTCCTTGGTGTGTCTAAACCCTAGAACACCGAGGACTCTCTCATACTCCACCATACTCGCTCCGGCTTAAGGCGAAGCCCTGCGAGATCTCCCCTCTACTTCCGGTACCACGCCGTTGTGTTGGAATTATGCCCTAGAGGCAATAATAAAGATGTTATTATCATAATTCTTGTTCATGATAAAGTTTATATTCCATGCTAGAATTGTATTAAGCGGAAACTTTAATACTTGTGTGGTTTGTGAACAACACCGTGTCCCTAGTACGCCTCTATGGACTAGCTCATTGATCAATGATGGTTAAGGTTTCCTAACCATAGACATGAGTTGTCAATTGATAATGAGATCATATCATTGGGAGAATGATATGGTGGACAGACCCAAACTAAGCAAAGCTGTTAGATCGTTTCATCGTGTTCGTCTTTGCGAAGCTTTTCTCATGTCAAATATGGTATTCCTTAGACCATGAGATAATACAACTCCCTGGTATCGGAAGAAAGCTTTGAGGTCATCAAACGTCATCCTATGAGAGGGTGATCATAAAGGTGTCTCTCAGGTAATCGGAAAGTATCTGTTGGGTTGTATGTATCGAGATGGGATTTGTCCCTCCCAAGTCGAAGATATACTTGGGCCCACTGTAATCGATATCAACACCGCTTGCAAGCATGTGGTTAAGGAGTTAATCACAAAGTGATATCGGATTACGGACCAGTAAAGTACTTGCGTGAGCGAGATTGAACTAGGTATGACGATACCGACGATCGAATCTCGCAAGTAAAATATCGCGAGACGAAGGGAATATATATGGGATTGATTGAATCTGGCATCGTGGTTCATCCGATATGATCATCGATGAATGTGTGGGAGTCAATATGGG
Organism: Avena insularis; assembly: GCA_023614405.1. NCBI lineage: Eukaryota > Viridiplantae > Streptophyta > Magnoliopsida > Poales > Poaceae > Avena > Avena insularis. Next base: position 392,887,317 of record CM042693.1, on the reverse strand, counting down.
TGCCCAGACCCGCTGTTGATTATTGATAGAAGATCATGTGCATATTCTCGAACCGAGGTCACACACTTAACGTGTCTCGACGCTAGGATAGATTGGATAATTGGTTTATGAATTTTTGTTCGGAGTCTCGGATGGGATCCGGGACATCACAAGAGGTTCTGGAATGGTCCGGAGACTAAGATTCATATAAGGCGGTGCAGTTTTAGAGTTGAATTGTTCCGGATTAATCGGTATTGTCGGAAGCTTCTAGAACCTTCGGAAGGGGCCAACGTGGTCCCACCTTCCGGGAGGGGCATGGGCCTATGAGGGAGTGTCCTGGCGCATTGGGCCAGGGGCACAAGGCCCCATAGGGCCCAGCCGATTCTAGATAAGTTTAAACTCGTTTAAACTAGAGATAGAATTTCTAGATAAGGGATAAGTTTAAATCGTTTAAACTAGAGATAGGCTTGGAGGATGGGCAAGGGCTGGCCGCACCCCCCCTCTATATATAGAGGGCTGGTGCACCCCTCCCACATCTCCTCCAAGCCCTAGTAGCCCCGCTGCCTTCCTCTCTCCCTCCCGATCGCTTGCAGTGAAGCCCTGCTGCAGAAATTCTCCACCAAACACACCACGCCGTCGTGTTGTAGATCCAATCCATCTCTCCACCATACTTGCTGGTCCAAGGAAGGAGGATACGTCGAGGTGCTGCACGTGTGCATCTCACGGAGGCACCGCCACTTGTGGTGCTAGATCGGATCAGATCGCGAGGAGGAGAAGCGAGTACGACTACATCACCCACGTTCCGAACGTTCATTGTCTTGAATCTTCAAGGGTATGAAGATATAATCCAATCTCTCTCGTTGTTTGCATCTCCTAGATTAGATCTTGGCTTTCCCTGCTCGCCTGTAGAAAATTTTGATTTACTATGCGCGAAACCCTTGATGGGTATCGAGCTAGATCTATGCGTAGATGTGTTTCACAGTAGAACACAACATGGTTGTTGCGGCGTTGATGTTTTCTGTTGCAAGCCTCTTGTTTGTGTTCTTCTTATGACGCGGATAGTGAGATTGAAGCGGTCCAGGCCAACCTTACGCGACGTCGTTCGCGAGACCGGCTCCGCACTTGACGTGTGGCTTGTACCACACATGCGGCTGGTGGATGTCAGTTTCTCTCACTATAGTTGTCATGGGAATAACACCGGAGTTTGGCAACCATAATATCACTGTTGTGGCTTTCCGTAGGTAAGAATCATTCTTAGCATCTACTCCCATAAGCCACGTAAAACATGCAACAACAAACTAGAGGCGTCTAACTTGTTTTTGCGAGTGTTTTCGTGATATGGTATGGCCCAAGATGTGATGTGTATATTGTATGCGATGATCATGTTTTGTAATGTTTCACGACTTGCATGTCGATGAGTACACAACCGGCAGGAGCCATATGGTTGTCTTTATAATTGTGTATGACCTGCGAGTCAACTTCTTATACGCCATGTAATAGCTTTACTTTATCGCTAAGTAGTTAGCAATAGTTGTAGTTGCTATTCGTGGTGGAGGCAATCATGGTGAAGTGATGGAGATCATGCGGAACGCACAAGATGGAGATCATTCTTGAAGATTGGCTATACCATGTCACATAAAGTTATATGCATGTGATGTTTATCCTTTTATGTATCTTATTATGCTTAGATCGCGACGGTAGCATTATAAGATGATTCCTCACTTAAAGATCAAGATAAAACTGTGTTCTCCCCAAGTATGCACTGTTGCGAAAGTTCGTCGTGTCCAAGCATCACGTGATGATCGGGTGCTATAGACTCTCGTTCACATACAACGGGTGCAAGCCAGTTTTGCACCGGAAATACTTGGGTCTAACTTGACGAGCCTAGCATGTACAGACATGGCCTCGGAACACAAGAACCGAAAGGTTAAGCATGAGTCATATGAATGATATGATCGACACTTCGTTGTCCACCATTGAAACCACATCTCTTCTCGTGATGATCGGATTAGGTGTGGTGAATTTGGACGTGTTCACTAAACAACTTGAGGGATGTTGAATTTAGTGGGAGTTCATCTAGTAATTTGATTAAGTTGAACTATTTATCATGAAAATAGTCTAAATTGTACTTGCAAATCATAGATCACATGGCCAAGTCCAACTTCAACTTCAACGTTTTTGCTGAGAAAGAAAAGCTTAGAAACAATGGGTCTAACTTCACCAACTGGTTCCGCAATCTAAGAATCATTCTGTCTGGCGGACAAAAGGACTATGTCCTTGGGAAAGCGTTAGGTGACCCCCCTGCTGCAACTACGCCGGCTGATGAGAAAGCTGTCTATCAGTCGCGCAAAGATGATTATGGTGTGATTAAGAGCACCATATTGTTTGCTATGGAACCGGAACTTCAAAATCGTTTTGAAAACTATCCCGGGCCCTTTGAGATTCTCGAGGAGCTGAAAACCATGTTTCAGACTCAGGCCCGCTCGAGAGATATGAGATCTCCGAGAAGTTCTTTAACTGCAAGATGGAGGAAGGGAGTTCCGTTAGTGAGCACGCCATTAAGATGTCGGGCTACACTCAACGCCTTGAGCAACTGGACTGCAAGATTCCAGAGGAGCTCAAGATTGACAGGGTTCTGCAATCACTCCCTCCCAGCTACAAAAGTTTTGTAGTGACTCATAATCAGATTGGTTCCACTAATACGATCACCGAGCTCTTTGCAAAGCTGAAGGCTGCGGAGGTGGACATCAAGAAGGATAATCATGTGTTGATGGTCAACAATCCCTCCTTTAAGAAAGGTAAAGGTGCAAAGAAGCCCTTCAAGAAAAGCGGCAAGCACGCGTTGCCCTAACGAGAAGAAGCTCAAGTCTGGACCTAAGCCGGACCTTGAGTGCTTCTATTGCAAGGACAAGGGTCCTTTGGAAGCAAATGTCCGAAGTACTTAGCGGACAAGAAGGCTGGCACCATCAAAGGTATATTTGATATACATGTTATTGATGTTTTCCTTACTAGCCCTTGTTGTAGTGCACAGGTATTTGATCTTGGTTCGTTGCTAATATTTGTAACTCAAAGCAGAGCTACGGAATAGACGACGGCTTGAGAGGGATGAGGTGACGATGCGCGTTGGCAACGGATCAAGAGTTGATGTGATGGCCGTCGGCACGCTCTCCTTAGTTTTACCTTCGGGATTAGTTTTAAACCTTAATAAATGTTATTATGTGCCTACGTTGAGCATGAACATTATTTCTGGATCGTGTTTATTGCAAGACGGTTATTCATTTAAATCGGAGAATAATGGTTGTTCTATTTATATGAGTAACATCTTTTATGGTCATGCACCCCTTGTAAATGGTTTATTTCTTCTAAATCTCGAAAGGGATGAAACACACATCCATAACATTGAGGCTAAGAGATGCAAAGTAGATAGTGATAATACTACTTATTTGTGGCAATTGCTCAGGTCATATTGGTGTAAAGCGCATGAAGAAACTCCATTCTGATGGACTTTTGGAGTCTCTTGATTTTGAATCATTTGACACATGCGAACCATGCCTCATGGGCAAGATGATCAAAACCCCGTTCTCCGGTATGATGGAGCGAGCAACGGACTTGTTGGAAATCATACATACCGATGTATGCGGACCGATGAGTGTTTCGACGCGCGGTGGACATCGCTATTTTCTCACTTTTACCGATGACTTAAGTAAATATGGGTATATCTATTTAATGAAACATAAATCTGAAACGTTTGAAAAGTTCAAAGAATTTCAGAATGAAGTGGAGAACCATCGTAATGAAGATTAAGTTTCTACGATCCGATCGTGGGCGAATATTTGAGTTATGATTTTCTCACGCATCTCAAGGCAAGTGGAATCGTTTCACAACTCACGCCACGGAACACCACACAGCAATGGTGTGTCTGAGCGGAATCGAACCCTATTAGATATGGTCCGATCGATGATGTCTCTTACTGATTTGCCGTTATCGTTTTGGGGTTATGCATTAGAAACCGCTGCATTCACTTTAAATAGGGCTCCATCTAAATCCGTTGAGACGACACCGTATGAACTGTGGTTTGGTGCTAAACCTAAGTTGTCGTTTCTTAAAGTTTGGGGATGCGAAGCTTATGTCAAGAAGTTGATGCGGACAAGCTCGAACCCAAAGCGAATGCGTCTTCATAGGATACCCTAAGGAAACTATTGGGTATACCTTCTATCACGTAACCAAGGCAAAGTGTTTGTCGAAGAACGGTTCCTTTCTTGAGAAGGAGTTTCTCTCGAAAGAAGTGAGTGGGAGGAAAGTAGATCTAGACGAGGTTGTTGAACCTTCTCTTGAATTGGAGTAAGCGCAGCACCTGAAATTGTTCCAGTGCCGCCTGCACCAACAATAGAGGAAGCTAATGACAAGGATCATGAAGCTTCGGACGATGCTTCTACTGAACGTCGCAGGTCGACAAGGTCGCGTGCCCCTCCTGAGTGGTACGGCAACCTGTCTTGTCTTGTTAGTAGAAGACGGTGAACCCACGAACTATGAGGAAGCGATCTTGAGCCTGGACTCGAGAAATGGCTAGAAGCCATGAAATCCGAATTGGGATCCATGAGCGAAAACCAAGTATGGACTTTGGTGGACCCTCCTAGCGACGAAGGCCGTTGAGTGCAAATGGATCTTCAAGAAGAAAAGCGGTAGCGGATGGTAATGTTACCGTCTATAAAGCACGGCTTGTTGCGAAAGGTTTTCGACAAGTTCAAGGTGTTGACTACGATGAGACTTTCTCTCCGTAGCGATGTTTAAGTCCATTCGATTTTATTAGCAATTGCTGCGTTTCATGGTTATGAAATATGGCGGATGGATGTCAAGATCTGCGTTCCTCAATGGCAACATTGATGAAGAGTTGTATATGATGCAACCCAAGGTTTTGTCGATCCTAAGGATGCCGATAAAGTATGCAAACTTCAGCGTTCCATTTATGGGAAGCAAGCGTCTCGGAGTTGGAACCTTCGTTTTGATCAAGTGATCAAGAGCTTTGGATTTGTTCCAAATTTCTCTGAGCTTGCATCTACAAGAAAGTGAGTGGGAGCTCGGTGACGTTTCTGGTACTATATGTGGATGACATATTGATTATTGGAAATGACATCGACATGCTTAACGATGTGAAGAGTTATTTGAACAAGTGTTTTTCAATGAAAGACCTAGGTGAAGCTGCTTATATATTGGGCATCAAGATCTATAGAGATAGACAAAGGCGCCTGATAGCTTTAAGCCAAAGTACATACCTAGACAAAGTTCTAAAAAGGTTCAGAATGGATAAGGCATTGAAAGGTTCAGTGCCTATGTTGTCAGGTAAGACATTGAGCAAGGCTCGGTGTCCATTCTGATAAATGATAGAGAAGCTATGAGCAAAGTGCCTTATGCCTCGGCCATAGGTTCCATCATGTATGCCATCTGTGTACTAGACCGGATGTGTCCAATGCTCTTAGTTTGACGAAAGATATCAAAGTGATCCAGAGTGGAACATTTGGACAGCCGTGAAGAACATCCTAAGGTACCTAAATAGGACTAAAGAAATGTTCTTAGTCTATGGGGTGATGAACAGCTCGTCGTAAAAGGTTACGTCGATGCTAGTTTCGACACCGACAAGGATGATTGTAAATCTCAGACAGGATACGTGTATATTTTGAATGGAGGAGCTGTGAGCTGGAGAAGCTGCAAGCAAAGCGTGATCGCGGGATCTACATGAAGCGGAATACATGGCTGCCGCAGAAGGCCAAGTGAAGGAGTTTGGATCGAAACTTCATCGAGCTTGGCGTGGTTCAAGTGCATTGGACCCACTGGAGATATTGTGTGACAACAGGCGCCATAGCACTCGCTAAGGAACCAAGATATCATCCAAAGACCAAGCATATCAACATAAGTTGCATATAATCTGAGATTATATAGCAGATGGAGATCTGAAGATTAGCAAAGTACATACAGATCTGAATGTCGCAGATCCATTGACTAAACCTCTTCCACGTGTAAAACATGATCAGCACCTCAGTGCCATGGGTGTGAGATTGTTGCCAGATGTAAACTAGATTATTGACTCTAGTGCAAGTGGGAGACTGTTGGAATTATGCCCTAGAGGCAATAATAAAGATGTTATTATTATAATTCTTGTTCATGATAAAGTTTATATTCCATGCTAGAATTGTATTAAGCGGAAACTTTAATACTTGTGTGGTTTGTGAACAACACCGTGTCCCTAGTACGCCTCTATGGACTAGCTCATTGATCAATGATGGTTAAGGTTTCCTAACCATAGACATGAGTTGTCAATTGATAATGAGATCATATCATTGGGAGAATGATATGGTGGACAGACCCAAACTAAGCAAAGCTGTTAGATCGTTTCATCGTGTTCGTCTTTGCGAAGCTTTTCTCATGTCAAATATTGTATTCCTTAGACCATGAGATAATACAACTCCACGGTATCGGAAGAAAGCTTTGAGGTCATCAAACGTCATCCTATGAGAGGGTGATCATAAAGGTGTCTCTCGGTAATCGGAAAGTATCATTGGGTTATATGTATCGAGATGGGATTTGTCCCTCCCAAGTCGGAGAGATATACTTGGGCCCACTCGTGTCGATATCAACACGCTTGCAAGCATGTGGTTAAGGAGTTAATCACAAAGTGATATCGGATTACGGAACGAGTAAAGTACTTGCTGTGAACGAGATTGAACTAGGTATGACGATACCGACGATCGAATCTCGGGCAAGTAAAATATCGCGAGACGAAGGGAATATATATGGGATTGATTGAATCCTGGCATCGTGGTTCATCCGATATGATCATCGATGAATGTGTGGGAGTCAATATGGGTGCCTGACACCGTTTGATTATTGATAGAAGATCATGTGCGCATATTCTCGAACCCGAGGTCACACTTAACGTGTCTCGACGCTAGGATAGATTGGATAATTGGTTTATGAATTTTTGTTCGGAGTCTCGGATGGGATCCGGGACATCACAAGAGGTTCTGGAATGGTCCGGAGAATAAGATTCATATAAGGCAGTGCAGTTTTTGGAGTTCAGAATTGTTCCGGATTAATCGGTATTGTACCGGAAGCTTCTAGAACCTTCCGGAAGGGGGCCAACGTGGTCCCACCTTCCGGGAGGGGGCATGGGCCTATGAGGGAGGGTCCTGGCCGCATTGGGCCAGGGGCACAAGGCCCCATAGGGCCCAGCCGATTCTAGATAAGTTTAAACTCGTTTAAACTAGAGATAGAATTTCTAGATAAGGGATAAGTTTAAATCGTTTAAACTAGAGATAGGCTTGGAGGATGGGCAAGGGCTGGCCGCACCCCCCCCTCTATATATAGAGGGCTGGTGCGCTCCCTCCCCACACACATCTCCCTCCAAGCCCTAGTAGCCCTGCTGCCTTCCTCTCTCCCTCCCGACTGTTTGCAGGCGAAGCCCTGCTGCAGAAATTCTCCACCAATCTAAGGTGAGTTAAATGCTTTGGAATCTTCAAAGGTGAGTTATTTCATCGACTCGTTGCTACAATCTAGTAGATAGATCTTGGCTTGTTTGTTTGTATGCGATAGAATTTTTTTGTTTTCCATGCTACGAAACCCTACAGTGGTATCAGAGCCGTGTCTATATGTAGATCTGTTGCACGAATAGAACACAATGGTCATTGTGGGCGTTGATGCTTTTATTGTCGATTTCTTCTTGTGTACTTTGCATCTTGCGGGATGTTGGGATGAAGCGGCCCAGGCTAACCTTACATGACATCGTTCATGAGACTTGCTCCACGCTTGACATGCAACTTGTATTGCATAAGTGGCTTTGCGGGTGCCTGTTTCTCCTAGCATAGTTAAGATCCAATTTACAATGGGTGATTAACAATACTAGTATCAATGTTGTGGTTCATGTCCGTAAGTTAGAACGACACTTATTGGAAGCCCCAAACCACGTAAAACATGCAAAGAAAGTAGAGGCGTCTAACTTTGTTTTGCAGGGGTGTGCAGTGATGTGATATGGCCATGATTGTGATTATATTTGATGTATGCAATGATCCTTATTGTAAGTTGGCAACCGCGAGCCATATGGTTGTCTTTAATTTATGTTAAGACCCGCGTGTCTATTCAAAGTAGTTGTAATAGTTGAAGCCGGTGGACGACAACCATGGAGAAGCGTCATTGACCTTGATGCAATGCCGGTGATGATGGAGATCATGTTCGTGCTTGAAGATGGAGATCGGAAGCACAAAGAAGAAAGGCCATATCATATCACATATTATGAATTGCATGTGATGTTAATCCTTTATGCATCTTGTATTGCTTAGTAGATTACGGTAGCATTATAAGATGATCCCTCATGCACATGAATTTCAAATCATAAAGTGTTCACCCTTAGTTAGCACCGTTGCTAAAGCTTGTTGTTTCGAAGCACCACGTGATGATCGGGTGTGTTAGATTCCGCAAGTGTATACAATGTGAGCAAGCCAGATTTGCTCATGACGAAACTAAGGTTTGATCTTGACGAGCCTAGCATGTACAGACATGGTCTCGGAACACGGATCACCGAAAGGTAAAGCATGAATCATATAGTAGATATGATGAACATGTCGATTGTTCGCCATTGAAACTCTATCAACTCTCGTGATGATCGGTGTTGATGTGGTGGATTTGGTTCGTGTGATCACTAAAACAATGTGAGGGATGTTGTTTTGAGTGGGAGTTCACCTAGGTTAATTTTGTTATTAATTTGAACTCAATTTGTCATAAACTTAGTCTAAACTATTGCAAATATGTTGTAGATCAATGGCAGCCCCTACCATCAATTTTAATGTGTTCCTAGAGAAAGAAAAGTTGAAAAACAATGGGAGCAACTTCGCGGATTGGTTCCGCAATTTGAGGATTGTCCTCACAGCTGGTAATTTGACCTATGTGCTGGATGCACCGCTGGGTGACCCACCTGCATCTACTGCTACCGATGAAGTAAAGAATGTTTACCTCACTCGGAAGACACAGTACTCCACAGTTCAGTGTGCTATCTTGTATGGTTTAGAATCGGAGCTTCAGAAAAGGTTTGAGAATTCAGACCCACATGATATTGTCCGTGATCTCAAATTGATCTTTGAGACTCATGCGGAAATTGAGAGCTATGAGGCTTCTGAAAAGTTCTTTAACTGCAAGATGGAAGAGGGCAGCTCCGTCAGTGAGCATGTGCTTAAGATGTCTGGGCACGCAAACAAACTTCAAAGCTTGGGCATAGTGATTCCTAATGCTTTGGGGATTTACCGTGTCCTCCAATCACTACCACCAAGTTACAAGAACTTTGTGATGAACTACAACATGCAGAACATGAACAAGACGTTGCCAGAACTCTTTGCCATGTTAAAATCTGCAGAAGTGGAGATCAAGAAGAAGACCAAGGCTGGACCTAAGCCTGATACTGAGTGCCTTTTACTGCAAGGGAGAAGGTCGCTGGAAGCGGAATTGCCCAAAGTACTTGGCGGATTTGAAGAACGACAACATCAAGAAGAAAGGTATATCTGATATACATGTTATTGATGTGTATCTCACTAGTACTCGTAGTAGTGCCTGGGTATTTGATACTGGTTCGGTTGCTCATATTTGTAACTCCAAAGCAGTCTCGATAAACGGAAGCTAGCGAAGAACGAGGTGACGATGCGCGTTGGAAACGGATCAAAGGTTGATGTGATCGCGGTCGGCACGCTACCCCTTCATCTACCATCGGGATTAGTTTTATACTTAAATAATTGTTATTTGGTGCCTGCGTTAAGCATGAACATTATATCGGGATCTTGTTTATTGCGAGACGGTTACTTGTTTAAATCCAAGAATAATGGTTGTTCGATTTATATGAGTAATATGTTTTATGCACATGCACCTTTGATAGATGGTCTATTCTTGTTGAATCTCGATAGTGGAAATACACATATTAATAACATTGAGGCTAAACGTTTGAAATCGAGCGATAACTCGACCTATATGTGGCACTGTCGTCTTGGTCACATTGGAGTGAAGCGTATGAAGAAACTCCATTCCGATGGACTTCTTGAATCACTTGATTTCGAATCACTTGATAGATGTGAAGCATGTCTGATGGGTAAAATGACTAATACTCCATTTTCTGGTATGATGGAGCGAGCTACGGACTTATTGGAAATCATACATACCGATGTGTGTGATCCAATGAGTGTAGCATCGCGCGGTGGTTATCGTTATGTTCTTACCTTCACGGATGACTTGAGTAGATATGGGTATATCTATTTCATGAAACATAAATCCGAAACTTTCGAGAAGTTTAAGGAATTTCAAAGTGAGGTAGAAAATCAACGTAACAAGAAGATTCAATTTCTATGTTCTGATCATGGAGGTGAATATCTAAGTTATGAGTTTGGCGAGCATTTGAAGAAATGCGGAATACTTTCACAATTGACACCGCCGGGAACACCACAGCGTAATGGTGTGTCCGAACGTCGTAATCAAACTCTCTTAGATATGGTTCGTTCTATGATGTCACTTACAGATTTACCGCTATCATTTTGGGGTTATGCATTAGAAACAGCCGCATTCACTTTAAATAGGGCACCATCTAAATCCGTGGAAACGACACCGTATGAATTATGGTTTGGGAAGAAACCTAAATTGTCATTCCTTAAAGTTTGGGGATGCGAAGCCTATGTAAAGAAGTTACAGCCGGACAAGCTAGAACCCAAAGCGGAAAAATGCGTCTTCATAGGATACCCGAAGGAAACTATTGGGTATACCTTCTATCATAGATCCGAAGGAAAAATCTTCATTGCCAAGAATGGATCCTTTCTAGAGAAGGAATTTATCTCGAAAGAAGTGACTGAAAGGAAAGTAGAACTCGACGAGGTTGTCGAACCTTCTCTCGAACTTGCGAGTAGCACAACACCGGAAGTAGTTCCTGTGACGCCTGCACCAGTGAGAGAGGAAGCTAATGATGATGATCATGGAACTTCGGTTGTAGTTGCTACAGAGCCTCGCAGGTCAACGAGAACTTGTACCACTCCAGATTGGTATGATCCCGTTATGAATGTCATGTTGGTGGATAACATCGATGACCCTGAGACATATGAGGAAGCGATGATGAGCCCAGATTCCAATAAATGGCAAGAAGCCATGAAATCCGAGATTGGATCCATGTACGAAAACCAAGTATGGACTTTGGTGGACTTACCGGATGGCCGGAAGGCCGTCGAGAACAAATGGATTTTCAAGAAGAAAACAGATGCTGATGGTAATGTTACTGTCTATAAAGCTCGACTTGTCACAAAAGGGTTTCGACAAATTCAAGGAGTTGACTACGATGAGACTTTCTCACCAGTAGCGAAGCTAAAGTCTGTGAGGATTATGTTAGCAATCGCTGCATATTATGATTATGAGATATGGCAGATGGATGTCAAAACAGCATTCCTCAATGGAGACATTGATGAAGAGTTGTATATGATGCAACCAAAAGGTTTTGTCGATCCTAAAGATGCTAACAAGGTATGCAAACTTCAACGGTCCATCTATGGATTGAAGCAAGCATCCCGAAGTTGGAATCAACGTTTTGATAAGGTAATCAAAAGGTTTGGTTTTATACAAACTTATGGAGAGGCTTGTATTTACAAGAAAGTGAGTGGGAGCTCTGTAGCATTCTTAATACTATATGTAGATGACATATTGTTGATTGGGAATGATGTAGACCTTCTTAATAGTGTCAAGGAATATTTGAATAATAGTTTTTCAATGAAGGATCTTGGCGAAGCAGCTTACATATTGGGCATAAAGATTTATAAAGATAGATCGAGACGCCTAATATCATTGTCACAAAGTACATATTTGGACAAAGTTCTAAAAGAGGTTTGGAATGGAAGATAGCAAGAAAGGGTTCTTGCCCATGTTTATATCGACCTTGAGTAAAACTCAAAGTCCGACAACGGCAGAAGATAGAAAGGATGAGTAAAACTCCCTATGCCTCAGCCATAGGATCTCTAATGTATGCCATGCTATGTACTAGACCCGACATTGCATATGCGTTAGTTTAACTAGCAGATATCAAAGTGATCCAGAGTGGATCATTGGACAATGATCAAAAACATCCTTAAGTACTTGAGAAGAACTAAGGATATGGTTCTTTCTTATGGAGGTGATGAACAACTCGTTGTTAATGGTTACACCGATGCTAGTTGGAACACCGATCCGGATGATTCTAAATCACAATCTGGATACGTATTTATTTTGAATGGTGCAGCAGTTAGCTGGAGGAGTGCAAAGCAAAGCGTTGTGGCGAGATCTTCAACTGAATCTGAATACATGGCTGCTTCGGAGGCTTCACAAGAAGCGATATGGATGAAAGAGTTCATTACAGAGCTGGGTGTGGTTCCTATTGCGCTGGACCCAATGTCTATCTACTGTGATAACATGGGCGCCATAGCCAATGCGCAAGAACCAAGGTCACACAAGAAGTTGAAGCATATCAAGCTACGTTTTCACGCTATTCGAGAGCATGTCCAAGATGGGGACATAAAGATTTGCAAAGTACACACAGATCTGAATGTGGCGGATCCGTTGACTAAACCTCTCCCGAGGGCAAAACATGACCAGCACCAAACTGCCATGGGTGTTCGGTATATTACCATGTAATCTAGATTAGATGACTCTAGTGCAAGTGAGAGACTGTTGGAGATATGCCCTAGAGGCAATAATAAATGTAGTTATTATTATATCTTTATGTTTATGATAAATGTTTACATTCATGCTATAATAGTATTAACAAGGAAACAGTAATACTTGTGTGATTTGTAAACTTAAATTGAAGTCCCTAGTATAGCCTCTATACATCACTAGCTTGTTGGTTAATAAATGATTGTGGTTTCCCTATCATGAACATTGAGATGTTATTAACAACAAGATCATGTCATTAGGAGAATGATATGGTGGACATACTCCTATAGATAAGCGTAGCATAAAGATCAAGTCATTTTAATAGTTTAATTGCTATATGCTTTCTGATACATAGTAACCTAATTCCTTCGACCATGAGATCATGCATATCACCTTTACTGGATGGATGCTTTGATGACATCAAACACCACCGTGCTCGGGTGGCTATAAAGGTGGCATTGAGTGTTAGGAAAGTATTGGTTGAGACACATGGATCAAGAGTGGGATTTGTCCATCCATATGATGGATAGATATACTCTGGGCCCTCTCGGTGAAATGTCATCCAATTAGCTTGCAAGCATGTGACTGGCTCACAAGGGATCACATATCACGGAGCGAGAAAAGAGTACTTGTCGATGTGAGGTTGAACTAGGTATGCAGAGATACCGACGATCATAACCTCGGATAAGTAAACTATCGTGAGACAAAGGGAAATTGGTATCGTATGTAAGTGGTTCATTAGATCGCAAAGTAATCATAGAAATATGTGGGAGCCATATGAATTTCCAGATTCCTCTATTGGTTATTGATCGGAGAAGTGTCTCGATCATGTCCGCATAATTCACGAACCGTGAGGAGACACACTTAAGGATTGACGTTGTTTGAGTAGTTATGGAATGATGAGAAAGAGACCGAATGTTGTTCGGAGTCTCGGATGGGATCCGAGATATCACGAGGAGATCCGGAATGGTCCGGAGAATAAGATTCATATAAGGAAAGTCCCGTTTCGGAGTTGGGGAATGGTTCCGGTGTTTTCATCGGGAATGTTCTAGAAGGTTCGGAATGTCCGCACTCGGGGAAGGGTACATGAATGTGTTATATCAAGTTGGTATGATTGCATCATGTACTAAGTGTCATCGCTGAACAAAATAGAGGGTTTATTCAAATCCTAGTTTGAAAAGTCAAACGGCTAGTTTGAAAGTCAAACGGCAATTTTGGGAAGTGGGAAAGGAGGAGGAAACCGAGTTGGGGAGGAGTCCTTCCTCCCACCGGCAAGACCACCCAAGCCGAGTTGGGAGGGACTCCTCTCCTCCCCTTGGCCGGCCCTCCACCTATATAAGGAGGGGCAGGGCTCCCTCCTAGAGACACACAAGATCCTCTCCTCCAAACCCTAGCCCCAAGCCGCCGCCGCCTCCATAGCTGCTGCCGGCCCTAGGGCAAACCCTAGCCGCCGCCGGCTTGCCCCTCCTTGGTGTGTCTAAACCCTAGAACACCGAGGACTCTCTCATACTCCACCATACTCGCTCCGGTTTAAGGCGAAGCCCTGCGAGATCTCCCCTCTACTTCCGGTACCACGCCTTTGTGCTGCCGGAATCGCGAGGAGAGTGCTACAACCTCCACTTTGCTGGAACAAGGAGAGGAAGGTCTTCGTCAGTACCGAACGATGTGACCGATTGCAGGAGCTATAGGAACGCAGCTTGGGAAGGATCGTCTACGCGATCTTGAGATCGGGAAGAGTACGACTACATCACCCACGAGAATCCGCTCTCGTTAAACGCTTTGGAATCTTCGAGGGTGAGTTATTCCATCGACTCGTTGCTACAATCTAGTAGATAGATCTTGGCTTGTTTGTTTGTAAGCGATAGAATTTTTTTGTTTTCCATGCTACGAAACCCTACAGGAGTGGCGACTGGGCGAGCCAGGATATCTCCTCTGTCGTCCTAGAGGCAGGCAACCCCAAGGAGACCTGATGTATATGGTTTTATCGACTCTACATTACAATAAATCTATGATATTATTTAATAAAAACATAGACCCAGTAAAATATATTATGTTATTAGTATATGTTAGTCCCACTATGACCAGCCCGAACACTAATTAATGAAAACAGTACATATCTGGTTATTAAAACTATGAATGAAAGGTTTTTATGCAGAGTGGTGTGCTTTGATCAATAACTTTATGTCGGGAGAATGATGACATTAGAAAATACTTATAGACAAAGAAAGGGCTAAGACAAGGCGATCCATTATCACCAATCTTATTCAATATAGTGGTTGATATGATATCCATTATGATTGAGCGTGCAAAGTGTCATGATCAATTGAAGGTGTGATCCTTATTCGGTTGACGGCGGATTATCTATCTTATAATATGCCGATGGAATAGTCCTCTTTATGGAATACAATAAAGAGAAAGGAAGAAATCTGAAGTTAATTCTATCAACTTTCGAGCAACTCTTGGGCCTGAAAATTAATTTTCATAAGAGTAAATTGTTTTGCTTCGATGAGTGACGAGCCCAATATGTATTCTGAGTTACTTGGTTGCGGAATAAGGCCAGTTTCTAATTAAGTATTTAGGTATACCGATATATCGTCGGAAACTTACAAATGTTGAATGGAAACTTTTTGAGGAGAGACTACATTTAAGATTAAGCATTCGGAAAGATAAATTATTATCTTTAGGGGGTGGTTCTCATTAACTCAGTACTAAGTAACATGGTATTGTATAATATCCTTCTTCCAACTATCAAAAGGTGTTTTATGTGATTGGATTAATTTTGATCAAGATTCCGTTGGTAAGATGATCATGAGAACAAGAATCATCGACTGGCTAAGTGGAGTGTGGTTTGTCGTCCAGAGGCAAGGGTGGACTCGGTATTCATGATCTTGAGGCCAAGAATATGGCCCTTAGGTAAATTGCTTTTTAAGTTACTTCCCGAAGACGGTGTATTGCAAAATCTTCTTAAACTAAAATATGTTGGCTCAAATGATTTGTCCCATGTATATTGGAAACCTAGCGGCTCACATTTCTGGGCTAGCCTACTGGCTAGGAGAAATATTTCTTCTATTTTGGATTTTTTCAATTGAAGATGGATCAGAAATACGTTTCTGGCAGGACAAGTGGCTAGGCAATGCTACACTCCAGAAACAGTATCCTGCTTTATACTATATTGTTTTTCATAAGAGAGATATAATCGACACGCTTACGAAGTCTTTTCCTACAAATTTGATGGATTGCTTCAGGGCTTAGTTTTAGTCCATTTAACACCCAAGACTCATGAATTCCCTTAAAATTCTTAATTAATAAACACCCTTTATCAAAAAAAAAAAAATTCAAATTTGTAAAAAATATGAATATTTTTAACATTAAATTACTATTGACATATCCAACATAAAATATATTTTTCATACCATTTTTATTTTATAGATTAGGTGTTTTTATTTTTATGTGTATAGTTATATTAAACTTATATGAGTAAAACCTAATATGCCACGGCCGGGTCGAATAAGCTGCGATGATCTTACTTTTTTTCTTCACCGTCCTTGTCCCTCGCACTCGCGCGCGACCAACGCATTCCACGTCGATCTCACCGTTGACTCGCCGTCCCTGCCCGCGCCGCACACGCCGTTCCCGCCGCTTCACCGACCCGCGCGGCACGCAGTCAAGACCACCAAAAACGAACGGAACTGGCACGCCAAATCCACCTCCTATAAAGAACAGAAGAACCACCACCACCACACGGCCAGGTAATCCCCCCGATTAGATTTTCTCACTCCACTCCAGACCCCAAACCAGCTGCACCCTCCTCGATCATGGCCCACCTCGGCCTCCGGCGCTTTCCGCCGCCGCTGGTGCTCTCCGTCCTCCTCCTCTTTCTCGCGGCGACGGCGTCGGCAGCGGCGGGGAAGGGGAAGGGGAAGGGCGGCAGCGGGGGGCTGCGGTTCCGGCGGGAGAGCGGGACGTTCAAGGTGCTGCAGGTGGCGGACATGCACTACGCGGACGGGCGGAGCACCCCGTGCCAGGACGTGCTGCCGGCGCAGAACCGCGGCTGCTCCGACCTCAACACCACCGCCTTCCTCTACCGCGTCTTCCGCGCCGAGAACCCCGACCTCGTCGTCTTCACAGGTGCGGCAGCATCCACTCCTCCCTCTCCCTGCTAGTAATTACTACTGCCACCACTTCTCCCTCGCGCTGTTTCTACAGCTCGTTCTTGGGACGGGATTGGGTAATTCGAGTCTGCATCGATGATGCCCCTGTTGATTTAATCGATTGGTCTAGAACGGCGATGAGCTGATCTGATGATGATCGCGTTCACATGGAGCTAAATGTCCAAGGGGAAAAATACAGATGTAGCCGCCTTGGGTCACTGTTCTTGTTTTCGTCGTCTTGTTTCACGGGCAGCCTTGGTGATGTTACCAATGCTGCAATTTTAGCAAACCCAATTTTAATTATTATTTCCTAGAAACACTGGCATGCAAATGCGCGCGCACACCTGTGCTTGCGAAGAACAGCATTGTGGTTGTGGGTTGCCAAAAAAAGTATTGTGGTGAATTTAGTTTTATATTTTTCTACTATTAGAAAAATATATAATATATAATTGGTGGGCAATGCATTTGCAGCCATGGTAATTGTGCACAGATAAGTCTGATTTCAATCAAAGCAGGGCCAATAAGATGTATGCAGATGATTTCATCGTCAGTCTTTCTTGGGCAGGTGACAACATCTACGGCCTGGATTCAACCGACGCGGCCAAGTCGATGGACGCGGCGATCGCCCCAGCCATAGCCATGAAGCTTCCCTGGGCTGCCGGGATCGGCAACCATGACCAGGAGGGCACGCTGTCACGAGAGGGCGTGATGCGCCACCTCGTAGGCATGAAGAACACCCTTTCGCGCTTCAACCCAGAAGGAGTGGAGATCGACGGCTACGGGAACTATAATCTGGAGGTCGGTGGGGTTGAAGGAACCCCGCTGGCTAACAAGTCGGTGCTCAACCTGTATTTCCTTGACAGCGGCGACTACTCTACCGTGCCGTCGATCCCCGGTTATGGTTGGATCAAGGCTTCGCAGCAAGCTTGGTTCAAGCAAACCTCCGCGAGTCTCCAGGTGAATAAGTTGGCGATTTGTCACCGTATTGGTATTATACTCCTTAATTTTTTCTTCTGCCATACTGAGTAGGTTGGATGCTATTTGCTATTAGCTACAGCACATTTCTATTGAAACATTTTAACTCTGCAAAATGATATATATTTGTTCTCTGCCACTGTATTTCTGAATACAATTGTTTGCAAAATGTTTTGCGCTTTAATTTAAATATAGATAGATAAAATAAGTTGATGACAGTAATTATTATGCAGTAAGCTCATTACATTGGTGTTATGTACATATATTATGTTACCAATTAGGATAATGTAAGTTCTTATAAAATGCAGTTAAACTATACGAGTGAACAACCCAAACAGAAGGAGCCAGCACCTGCTCTCGCGTACTTCCACATCCCATTGCCGGAGTTCAGCAGCTTCACAGCATCCAATTTCACAGGAGTGAAGCAGGAGGGTATAAGCTCGGCATCGATCAACTCCGGCTTCTTCACCACCATGGTGGAAGCTGGAGATGTGAAGGCTGCCTTCATAGGGCATGATCACTTAAACGACTTCTGCGGGAAGCTCACTGGCATCCAGCTGTGCTACGCTGGCGGGTTCGGTTACCATGCGTACGGGGAGGCCGGGTGGTCGAGGAGAGCAAGGGTGGTGTCTGTGCAGCTCGAGAAGACAGAGAGCGGCGAGTGGCAAGGAGTCAAGTCTATCAAGACATGGAAGAGACTTGATGATCAACATCTCACCACAATTGACTCCGAGGTCCTATGGAACAGAGGCTCTAATGGTAAGACACTCACCTATGCATTTTCATGATGCTCATTCGGGCATATACATATGTTACTCCTTTCCAAAAAAAAAATATATACATATGTTACTGTAGTATTACAGTAGGAGTGGTTTGATGGACTGTCTCATAAAACAGACTGAAGGGTAAGTAACTCTCTTGTGCTATAAATGAAATTCTTATGCTGATTGAAGGAACAAAACCACAACTTATGTGAGAGTTACCAATTGACAGGGAGGCGCAAGAAGAATCATGATGGAAGCTGAGTTCAGGATGAAGAACTACCTCTACATACAGCACATGGTCATGTGTGTGTTGTTGGTGCTCTGCTTATATCTTTACAAAGCTTGTAACTATGTAAATGAACAAACAGATAGCATGCCACATGTATACACGAGTTTTCACCATTGTAATTTTTCTTATCAGGAAAATTGTAGATCATGGATTTAATGTAAAATTCAGTGCAAATGTCAACTCTTTGCAAACGGGATCAGATGTCAAAAGAAAGATGAGAATACTTTCTCGCATAAGTTTATTATCTGCAGGTGTTTCAACTGTTGAATAGAAACACCAGAAATTATTTTTCATGTTGAGTGAGTGATCCTACAGATATTGTCAGCATGTTACACATACACAGGCTTTTACTGCTCTTTCTATCCAGGCTTTACATGCATGTCATCCACTATAGTAGGTCATTGCTTTCCTTATGTACAAATGATGGAACCACTACACATACTGGACACTGAAAGAACTTCGTATGTAAAATTTACAGTAAGTGGCAAGATATGAAGAGTTCTTTAGCAAGGAAATTTTCCAGCTTCTCTTCCTGCTGATAATCGACCAAATTGCCAAGCTGTGCCAGTATTCTAACCACTGTGAAGTGTCTTGGTTGCAGAATACTTCTCCCACCCCTTCAGGCTACCTGTCATCTAATTTGCAGCCTCTTGAGTGACAGAACACCGTCATCATCATCAGTAACCTTCTTTGAAGGGCAAAGTTTCCATAAGCAGAGCGTTTGGTCTGCTGAAGCCGATGCGACTGTCGAGCCATCAGGACCCTGAAAAAAAAATTAGGATCTTCAGTGGTGAAGGTATTAATCTCCGGCCAAGTCAAAGTATCCTTTTTGTATGGCTTGCTACTACCTGTCTGAGCTCAAGAACTCTCTCTTTGTGCCAATTAATATCCGCAACTTTCTCCATGGAAGGGTAGGACCACACGCTTAGCTCGTTACTGCTATAACCATGAGCGCTCACGATCTCATTCTCGTGCCGATTCCACTCCAATCCGCAGACCTTCCAGAGAGCATAGACGAACATTGTTATCACCTCCACATTGCTGCTGCTAGATGCAGTAAGCAGATTGTTGGATGTGTATCGAACGTAATATGTTACCTGAGAACCAGTTTTTATAGTTTTTGCGCATGCTCCATTCTCGGTATTCCAGATTTTGATGCATTGATCTGCACTTCCACCACCAGAAGCTAGCCTACTTGATGTGAAAGGACACCAGGCAAGGGCTCTTACTGCTGCGGTGTGCTCAGCTAATCTGTGAAGGTATCTAGTTGGTCCCATGTTTAAGGAATGCCACACATAAACAACATCGTCGTTAGCACCGCTGGCGAGCCGCGTTCCATCTGGAGACCATCTAAGACCGCACACCTCAGATCTGTGTCCTTTAAGATGGTACACACCCGTGCCAGCTCTGACTGGAGTTACAGCAGATAATATATTCATGAGACAAAAAAGAAGTATTGTTGTCTTTCACATTGAAGATATTCAAGAAGGAACCAAGAAAAAGTATAGTCGCCATTTTAGCACTAAATTTTGAAGGTAATGTAGCATACTCTGACGAAAAGATCCTTACAAAAGTTAAACTGTAAAACTAAAAAATTGATTCTAGTAACCGACCAAAGGGACGAATCCATACCATCATAGTTGATTATGTATTTGTCACGGCTTCCTGATGTCAGAATGTTGCCATTCCAAGAGAGGCTTCCCACTCTTGCAGTGTGACCTTCGAAGGTTCTTATCTGCAAACACATGGTAGCAGAGCATCATGTAAATATGGTATTACCATTTTTCACTAAAATCTCACCAAAAAGCTATGGATAGAAAATGCCAAGCAAACAACTGGAATTTTCTTGAATGTTGGCGCACATTCACATTACACAGAGAAGTACTAAAGCGACTCACATTACAAAATCTTTTGTAAAATTAAACTCGGAAATTAAAAGGATTATGGGAAATTCTTATACCCGATGCATCGCATGGATATCCCAGACTTCAATCTGAGATTCTTCACATCCGACAGCTAACCTTTTGCCATCGCAAGACCAAGCAACACTCGTGGGGCGAGAACCCCCTATATCACATCGTGGCAGCTTCTGCACTGACTCGCCGTGCTCCTTCTTCAGATATACATCAGAACCGAGGGCCATTGCCAGCATGTTTTCTTTCCCCCAGTCCATCAGGTTCAGATAGAAGTCATCAGCCATCCCCGGCACATCTAATACTTTTACCGGGTACTGCAGGAGAATTTAATTCAGGTGCCTTTGGAAAATGATCCTCAAATTGCATCATTCAAGGAGACAAAAAGTTGCAGAAAACGCTTACAGAATTTCATCTTTATGATCTAAAAGAGGATTTCGTCAGTTCTGCAATGTTTATACTCTATGCCTCCTACTACTGCTCTTATTCAGTTAAAGAGCGAGCCTGTTAAGTCAGTCTACAAATAGATGTAAATTATTATCTTCTCATGGATAAACTGGACCGAAATCTGGTTAAAACACACCAAAACTGGACTCCTCTACAATGAGGTATTTCATTTCCTGCATCATTAGGTCTGCCCGTTGAAACCAAGCAAAACAATGAACGAAGATTCAGGTACAAGAACACACAAGAACCTCAATACACTGTTCCAATTTCAATCTGACACAACAGTATTATACCGTAACTTAACCAATGTGTCTCGTCCTAACGCTTGTGTTACACTTCCCTTCCAGACTTAGAATCGAAATTAGTTGGTAACAAAAGAGGAAAACAGAGGCGAAATGTGCAAGAAGCCAAGCAAGAACCGCAGAACTGACGGGGGACTGATTGTGCGAGAAGGAACAGATCAAGCAGGCGAAGCCAGGAAGGGGATGGATGGGTCGCCGTACCCTCGGGACGCGGCGCCAGCGCGCCGGGATGGTGTCGAGCTCCTTGGCCTCCTCGAGCATGTCGTCGACGAGACGCAGGCTCCGGCGGCAGCCGTCTCCGGCGCGGGGACTCCTGAAGGGCAGCATCCGGAACGGCTTCCCGTTGTCCCCCGACGCCCGCAGGTTCTCCTCCACCCACCTCCGGTACTGCTCCTGCAACGCACGCACGCGCAAGAACGTACGCCACGGTCACTCGATCGAGGGAGAGCAAGCGAGCAGGCAAATCGACGAACACCACGCCTACGCAGCACGCGCGGCCACCGGGACGAAGGAGAGGAGGGAGAAACGCACCCTGCCGGCGCCGGGAGAGGTGGTGGTAGCGGTAGTGGCGCCCGGGAGGTCTTGGCGCCGCGCGTGGAGGAGGGAATCCCGGGCGAGGTCGAGGTCCAGGAGGGCCCGGGTGGGGATGAAGCGGTCGGCGGGGGGCTCGGACGGTGGCGAGTAGAACTCGCGGTCGCGGAGGCGAGTCAGCGGCGACGGCATCGTCGCGGCGGGCAGGTCGGTTCTTGGGACGCTCGTTCTTGATCTTGGTGTGGAGGAGGGGGGAGAGGAAGAGGAGGAAGGGCGGGAAGCCGTGCGTTGGTAGTGAGTGATTTAGCCGACGGGACACGTCGGTCGTGGTCCCGACAGTCTTGCAAGACCCGGCGCCGGCCGCTGGGGCACTAGAATATAGGGCCCACCTGCCAGACGGACCTGGAAGGCGCTCGGCCGCTCGTCTTCGACAGACGGTCAGCGAGATGTGTAACGGCTGTATGGTCATTTCATTAGGTTGCTGCATGCTTGCATTTCTATCTCTGTTTTTTCTGTGATCAGAAATGACTAAACTTATGTAAACTTTTTCAGTTCCAGAGGAATAAGACAAAGATGCCCCTTGTCTTCAGGGCATCACCTATGTATGTGGAAGAACTTGTCCATAAGCTGAGACTCATATACCACACCACAAGCTTATTGATTATATCACAATGTATCTAGTTGAACTTGTCTATAAGCTGGTCCCACGTGTCAGATAAAGTTGCAC
Organism: Avena insularis; assembly: GCA_023614405.1. Taxonomy (NCBI): domain Eukaryota; kingdom Viridiplantae; phylum Streptophyta; class Magnoliopsida; order Poales; family Poaceae; genus Avena; species Avena insularis. The sequence continues at coordinate 392,864,549 of CM042693.1, read as the reverse complement.
ACATGCAAGAGAGAGGAGAGAAGCTAAATAATATTCTATTGCTTATGGACAACCCACAAGTTTGAAGGTCACCCTTAAGGTTTTGAGCTTATGGATAGCTTATTGATAGCCTCCACTATGTACGTGGAACTCCTTATTTACTACTTTTTGCTTATGGATAGTCTTATTGCCAACATAGTCTTACTCCATATTTGTTTATTCTGGCTATTAATGAACTCTCTATTGCTTCGTCAGAGGCTCTGACTGCTTCTAATCTTGCGGGAATCTTTCTTGAGCCTATGTGCATCCCAATTCATTCTCTTCTCTTTGTAGACGATCTGCTGGTCTGTGGGGTAGCCACTACTCAGGAAGCACATGCCATAAGGAACATTCTCATGGACTTCTGTGCCACTTCAGGTCAGATTCCAAACTGGAGCAAATCAGGTATTATATTTCGTAAGAAGATGGACCCCTCTACTGCTAATGGTATTACTCAAATTTCTATGTTCTTACCATTGATGAGAATTTCACCCACCTAGGCCATCCTCTTATTCTTCCTGCAAAAAACAGAAGTGAGGCTTATAGCTTTATCATTCAGAAGTTTAGATCTAAGCTCTCTACTTATAAAACAAACTCTCTTTCACATGCTGCTAGGTTGGAGTTAATTAATTCCGTTATGTCTTCTATTCATGTTCAACATCCTTTTTTCCAAAAAAAAAACTCCTGAAAAAGTTACAAGCTATCATTAGAGTTTTTTGGTGGACAGGCACTTTCTTTGAACCTAGTACTAAAGCTCTCTGCCAGGCTACCTGGAAAAATATCTGTGCTCCTAAAACTAAAGGGGGTTTAGGTGTGCGCAATCTGCAAGCCACTAACATGGGGCTTATCCTTTCGGTGGCCTGGAGAATAGCTGAAAAGCCAAACTCCTTTCTTCAAGGCGTTCTTAGAGCCAAATATTTTCCACAATCCTCTATCTGGAGGACCAATAGGAATATTCCCAAATCTGCTTTTTGGTCCTCTGTGTTAAAAGTGATGCATCTCCGTCGTACCAATTTCTCCTATCAGGTTTGCAATGGGAACTCCTCAATTTGGAGCACGTCTTGGTTTGTTGGGTAGGAGAACATTTATGATAATCTCATTATTCAACAACATGGCTTCAACTACCCTGCTACAATTAACCAGCTCTGGTTTCCTTGTACTAAAACCCTGGAACAACACCTTAATTGATTCTTTGTTTCATAATTGCACTGCACATGCCATTAAGAGCACTCTTATTGTTCCCTCTAATGAGGATGGCATTCTCTGCTGAAAACCAACACCTAATGGAAAATGTAACTCCAAATCCACATACAAAACTTGCTTGCTCTGGTTTTTTGACACATGTACTCCAAAGCCAGAACAGGTTTAGGAATCTGCCAAAACCATCATGGAGCAATTCTGAAAGTGCAAAAGGATGATCCCTAGGGTGAAAACATTTGCTTGGATACTTCTAAGGCATGCCCTAGCCATATGAGATATGGCTTCTGAGTTCTCCTCACATATTGAAAAGGTTTGTTGCAGATGTGATGTTCCTGAAACTGACCCGCACCTCTTTTTCCTTTGTCCGTTTGCTAAAGCTGCTTGGTTCTTGCCTCCTTGCTTCGTTAAGTCAAAAATCTTGATTAATCCTTCAAATAACATACCCCAGATTATTCTAAACTTGTTAAATCAGAACCATCCAACTATGAATCTCAACTTTATTTTTACTTTCCTTTGGTGTATCTGGAAAGCAAGAAACGACCATCCATTTTGCAGGAAAAAGACATCCCCTCAGCAGGTGTCAACCAACACATTCGCTTACTTAACAATCTAGAGTTGGAGCAACCGATTCAGCCAAAAGAAGCATCGAGAAACAAAAATTGTCCTGGTATTACTGTTCCCACTTAGTTCCATTTTACAGGACCCAAGTTATATGCAGATGCGGCATGGAAAAAGCAGTCCAGTAGCACATCAGCGACGGCAGGCATTGGGATCTACTATGCAGAATCTCTTCAGGAGGGAAGAAGAAATGATGTCTTCATCATGGCATCTAAGAAGGACGTGGCGTCCCCTTTGCAGGCTGAAGCTCATGCATGGTACTGGCGGCTCACTTTGCTGCTACTATGAAGCTTTCCAAGCCTACCTTCTTCACGGATAACTTAACCCTTGCAAAGGCGGCGGTAGCACCTGGAACTACAGACCACAACATGATTTGGAAAATCAAAAGGCAAGCCATACAGTTTCAGAATCTAGCTCATCTCATGCAGGCTTCGACATTCCATATCTCTAGGGAGATAAATGAAGTTGCTCACAATTGCGCTCGTCAGGCAAAAAGATCTCTATGATCTGAGCCTATTAGTTCTTGCAGGAACATAGCTCACAACATCACTTGTTGTCCTGTAATTATCGCAATCAACTTGATTCGGCATATAGGCTTTGTAATCCACGATGTACAATGTTTCTGAGCTGAAATATATGTAGGGTGTTCCTCGCGCCCTATTCCCGTTCAAAAGAAAGAGATTTGTAACAACGAGATGCTTGATGGCAACGGCGACCCCAAACTCTGTCCCAATTTTCCAATTTGGTTCGAAAACTTTCAGTGGAAAACCGTGTGTAAACGCTGCGTGTTAAAAGAACATAATACGGAGCAATGCATGTTAGTCCTCTCTCTTACAATGACATATTTTCTCAATTCCTAATTTAATGTCTTATATTATTATGATACAAAGGTAGCATATCTCAAATCATGTATCCGATTCTCGGTTCAAAAAAAATCACGCATCCGATTGACGATCCATTTTACCGTTGGCTTGGTTGCGAGGTGATGCTACATTTCATATTGACAAATTCAGACTCCCGGCAAAAGAAATTTATTATTAGTTGTCAGATTATGGTCAATTGTTAGATTATACTCCTTCCATTCCAACATAGTATTTGGTGCACTTTTAGTTCAAAAGTAAAATCATGACAAGTATTTTGAAACAGGCGGAGTAATAACTGTCACTAGATTCATGAGCACCATTCTACACGAATGCAACACATGTATAAGCATTTTTGTGGAAATGACACTTGTTAGATTATAAATACTTATGGTAAAAAATCCTATGGTGTAATTATTTGTTATGGTTTCTTAAGTTGTCTGATTCCTCTAAGAGCTCGTTTGGCTTCCATCAGTGATCATATCACTTCATTTGGCAATTTCACATAAATGACAAGGTACCAAAAAGAATTAATATTAGACATGAAATAAAAATAATAAAATTTGCAAATGAATTTCGTAACCAATTCCGTGGCAGCCAAACGGGATGAATCTTGGAATCACAGATAAATTCCTTGATTCAAGCCCCAAATGATGGAAGCCAATCAGCCAAACGAGCTCTAAAATCTCAATCACAACTACGTGTCCTCTTTTGAAATCTCAATCACTTTTCCAAGTCTTCAGACCGAATACATCTCCCCATCCCACTCCTTGACCACAGAATGCGGTAATTCTTGAGCGGCATATTTTGATAATCCAGATGGCTAGAAATTTAGAGAACAACTCTGGTCAGCTCATAGGGCCTGGGTTAGTCAACAGATTAGGATACTTCCACAACGTGAATATTAAATGCGAGTAAAAAGAGGTGCTCAATAGTTGTAAGGGGAAAGTAACTTGTATTGGCAAATAATCTTATAGGATTATTCTTTGTAAGGACCCATCTTATTACATTGCAACACTGAATTTTCCCTGTAATAGGTTACATATACACCCAAACCCGACAGCAGCGCAAAACAACAAGTGGACCTCCTTGCTCCAATACCAAACTGAGTATAGATCAGCATCTCTATAAATATAAGCACAAAGGTCGGAGCATATCTCCTTGCCGCTTTCATGGATATCCATATATACATTCCGAATATTAGCTTTAACCGAGTTTGGCACGCAAGGACTGCATCATTAGATTCGCTCCGATGGAACAATTGCTCGATAGCTCTCGACTGCTCGTTGCAGATACATCAGCCAAGAACAAGTGATCAGTCAATCTTCGGAACAGTTACATAACCAGTGTGAAAACACCACAACAGGTTCCAGTTGGTATTGTCCGTGCTAGAGACTGGACTGTAGTCTTAAAGGGAATCCGTTCTCGAAAGCGTGGCCAAGTACTTCCTCGATGCGCTTCACGAGCAGAATCTACCAGCAGCATAAGCAAATACAAGTCAGCAACAAACATCGTATGCAGAGGAGAGACACAATTGCGACATAAATTTCCATCAGATTGCTATTTCTGGTTTCTGGATGCTTTAGCTCAGCATGATAGCAAAAACTTCTAGAGGTGTTCTATGAAAAATTTGTGCTCAATAATTCGCGCATCATACATATTAGGAGCAGGTATAAATGCAGAATCAAGTTAGTGCTAGACTTCTGGTAGGTCAGAGCATATCCTTAACAACCAAGCTACATAATGTAGCAGTTCAGGGCAGATCTTGACTAACGACTAACAATAAGCAATCACATACCTCTATGCCAGAGAGGATGGGCGCTGGAATCTCAGCCAAGTCCTTGAAGTTTCTTTCTGGCAATATTACTCTCTTGATGCCATATCGATGTGCAGCAAGCACCTGAATTCCAGCGAAATGTTGAAGTTAAATATAGACATATAGTAGCTAGAAACATAGAAGAGCACCATCAGGGAAGTGGTTCGGCCTTCCATGGTTTGCATGCAGGCAAGAAACAGAGAAAATATCAGGAACATATATGGTTCTACCTTGTCCTTCACACCACCAACTGGCAACACAAGGCCCCTAAGGGTCATCTCTCCCGTCATCGCGGTGTCTGCTCTGACTTTTCGGTTACTAAACAACGACACCAGAGATGTTACCAATGTTACTCCTGCAGAAGGACCATCCTTTGGCACAGCACCAGCAGGAAAATGTATGTGAATATCACGGCTCTCCAGCAAGTTAATATCCGAATTAGGTGACAGATTGAGGTCAGCAGCTCTTGCTCTCACCTGCAAGAACAAGCAAAATCCAAGTTAAAGAGGAACAGAACGTTATTGAACTTGATATGTTCTGATACTGAGAATTAAGCATAGTGGAGTAGATGATGCTTAATTTAAACAGTATTTTAACCATGCACCATGCTGCTAGAAAACAACTTCACATGGCAATGGCAGGTCCTGCCAACTGAATAAGAATAAATAAAAGGTCACACCATGTGAGGGAGATTGGTGAGAAGAAAGTAAGATGCTTACCCACGTCAGAGCTAACTGTGCTGACTCCTTGATTACATCACCAAGTTGTCCCGTCAGATGCAAGTCACCCTTACCCACCATGGCTGTAGCCTCTACAAATTGAACTTCCCCACCAAAAGAAGTCCAGACAAGCCCAACAGACACTCCTGGGGATGCCACACGATCCGCAGCTTCTCTATCGTCAAATCTAGGAGGCTGTAGCACAATGTAATGTAACATGGTAAGATACAACAAACAAACATAACATACTAATCTAGCTTATCATGAAATCAAACTTAGAGGCAATGGCATACCCCAAGAACTTTTTCTAGCATAGCCTCATCAACAACCATGGGTGATGGATTTTCATACGAATTTGATATGTCCTGGCCCATAGGAATAACTTCCATTTCAACTTCACCACCATCGGCAAGCCTCGAGTCCAGTAGAGTTGTGGTTATTGGCTGTAATTCCTTGCCAAGTCTCAGTGTACTGTCTAGCTCTGCAACCTTAACAGCAGCTGCACGGGCCAATGCAGCTAGGTTTCGTTCAAGATTACGAACACCAGCTTCTCGTGTGTACCTCTCAATAATAAGTTTCACTACAGCCTGGACAGATGAAAGGTACAAGGAAAACATAGATTAACTAATGAGTTCTAATGGAAGAAAATATGCAAAATAAACGGAGAAGGTGTAAGAGAACCATTCTAAGAACTGTTTCAGGACAGATAATGAACTCAATAGTTTTCCCTCCGATCCAAAATAAGTCTCGCTGATTTATTTTGGATCGGAGGGAGTATTACTTAGTGAATTATAAGCAGTTCGACTGCCAAAAAAAGGGCGATGGTAAGTAGGTTCACCTTTGTTCACATCTGGAGAACTATTTTCTTAATAAGGCCAGAGATGGCTTCAAGGGGGGTTAGAATACTAAAAGGGTAGATAGACTATAGACTAGAATGCGAGAACTTTTTAAGAGGAAATTACTTCATTGTTCAGGCTTGATCAATAGCAGATACATTCTATCCCTACAGAGAAGACCATAAAAAAGAAGTTCTCTCTCTAAGGAAACATTTACAAGAAAATTCGTCTCTACTTCACGGAGTAAATCTATGAGTAAACCCAACTAACCATACTGGCATCATGTCTTCTCCTTGTTAAAATAATGGAGTGACAACCCAAAATCAACTACATGTGCTATAGCACAAATAAAATAGCGCCCCTCTAAAGCACAGTACACTGTACTTCACGCTATAAAAACTAAATTTAAATGCCTTTATATTTTCCATTTTAAACTTCAATTTGTTCCCAAGGAGGTAAAGCAAACTCAAACCTTTTTTGATCATGGGATGTCAAATAAAATAGTTTACACCAGCAGAAGATAGTGCTTATTTCATACCTCAGGAATCTGAAGATATGCAGAGCTCAAGCCATGCTGTTCCAATACCCTAGGTAGGAGATGTTTCATCGCTATTTTTAGCTTCTCTTCAGGGGTGTAGCCTGGTAGCTCAATGACTTCCATCCTATCTAACAAAGCAAGAGGGATAGGTTGCATCCTGTTGGCAGTTGCAACAAACACAACCTTTGACAGGTCAAATGGAACATTCAAATAGCTGGTAAAATTGTGTTAAGGAATTTTAACATGTAAAATACAGATAGCAGATCAAATAGCATAATCTCTTCCACAGGTACTGTATGGTGTGCATCAGAGTTTTAAGTAACCCAAGAACATATCCTCTTAGAAAGAGTATGGGCCTAGAAAAATTGCAATCCTCGGAGATGAGAGTAAAAGGGTACCCAGAAGTGATAAGCCTAACTAACCAATACATGCCTAACAAACATCTTTTAGGAAAGGGCACGATTTCACGAAGGAGCCAACAAGCTAATAATAAGATGCACTTGTTACGCACATAAAATGAAAGGATACTGATCATTGAACGTTTTATTCTGCTCAGGATCAAGAACTTCTAGTAAGGCTGATGCTGGATCGCCGCGTACATCTGAACCAGTCTTGTCAATTTCATCAAGAAGCATCACTGGGTTGCTGACAGATACTCTCTGCATTTTTTTAGAACAGCATGTAAGAATGACTTTATTTAACTCTTGGTTCGGAAATATACGACAAAAGGATGTTAGACCCAGATTCACAGAAAGCTAAATTTAATCAGTGTGCTGTTGCCAGGGGAATTCAAAATCATATCTACAAGTAATTATACCAAGAGTAAATGGTACTCAGATTTGTTCAATGGGAAGCAACTAGGAATGAAGAAAGTATCCATTGTGCACACAAAAAGATCTTGTAATGGCTGTCAAGCTATGACACAAGACTAAGTACACTAGAAGGAGTAATAGTTTATAGTGAAGAAAAGGTGCATTAATATGTTAAGCACAATTGATCCTCCACATAATATTGGCAGGAAAAACAAGTTAATCCTGAAACTGGAAAGAGATCCGAGTTACCTTCAGTCCATCGATAAGGCGCCCTGGCATGCTTCCAATGTATGTTCTTCGATGGCCCCTAATATCAGCCTCGTCCTTTACACCTCCGAGAGAGATTCTTATGAACTTCCTATTCAGGGCCTTTGCTATGGAAGAGGCCAATGATGTCTTTCCAACACCAGGTGGTCCCACAAAACACAGCACAGGACCTCTGGCATCAGGTTTGAGCTGCAAGAAAATTAATTCATCAACATGAGATAGAACAATCAGGACATGCACATAAGAATTAGCATACACACGTCGAGGTACCAACCTTACGGACAGCCAAATACTCTATAATCCGCTGCTTAACTTTGGTCAGCCCATAATGATCACGATCAAGACTCTCCTTTGCAGCTCTAAGATCAAGTTCCCTCTCTTCACTGACTTTCTGCCAAGGAAGGTCGCCAAGAAGTTCCAAATAAGCTCGCGAGCTACTATATCCAGGTTGCTGAGGTTGCATCTTTCTCAAGCGCCTGCACAAAGACTAGCAGGATGAACGAACCTCCAATACTACATGTAAGCACATAGAAAAGGATATAGATAGGATAAGTTACCTCAACTCCCTTTGGGCGTGCTTCCAAATATTAGTAGGCATTCCTGCATTCTGCATCTTCCTTTCCAATGCAGCTACATCATCTTCATCATCGTCATTATCACCAAGTTCATCTTTGATAGCCCTCATCTGCAGAATTAGCAGGGTTATTATCATACTGGAAATATAATTATATGCTTCACAAAATGGCTATGGATATCAAAGTTGCTTAACTGCAGAAATCCTCTATAAGAAAAGGATTATTTCCATGTACGTATATTTATAGACTATCTAGCTGCCAGAATGTAATTTATAGTTCGTCAAGCATAGAACATATGATTTTAAAAAACAAACCTGCTGGCGCAACAGAAATTCTTTTTGTGACTTCGACAGCTGCCCCTCAACCTTTTGTGTTATTTTCTCAGCTACGAGAATTGACTGTCCATCAAAAGAAAAAAAAATCAAATGAATATATCATAGAAAGTGAACTTATTAAATCACAAGGAACCTTAACACAATTTATCATTAATTCACAGATCATTGGGTTCTTTATGTTCACCTGCAGGTGTCTGTCTACAAGTTCGGTTGCCTTGGAAAGCCTGACTTTCAAGTCAACTGAATCCAACATAGAGAGCTGCTCCTCAAAGCTTATTTCAAAGCTAGCAACAAAAATATCAGCTAGCCTGTATACAGGAACTGTCTCGAGCAGCAACTTGGTCCTACCAACCGTCTTCTGCTTCTGCAGAAAGAACAGAGCAATAGTAAGAAAAAACTCACATAAGTATCATAAGCAGCAGTAAGTCTTCTGCCTCTGCAGAAACCAAAACCCGGCTAGTAATTTCTACAACAGCAAAAAAGAACATCATGGATCATAAATAGATTCAGCTCATTTTCACAATCTTGCATGGATCTACCACTGATCTTCAAAATTAATCAATATTCAGTTCTGGACTGAATCTTCCTATTACCCTGCCAACTACAAGCTCTTGAAATCTAGTGGTAAAAAGAGGACATCAAGATCTCATTGAGTTATTTACCTGCTCTAGGACGGAAATGAGTTCCATGGCAGTTGCTTTAAATTGCCTAGAAAGAGCAATTAGATCAGGGTCTTGCTCTGCCTGCTCCAACTCTAGCAAACCAAAGAATACAATAGTGATGTGAGAGTCAAAATTTGATATATCATGTGATTTTGAAAAGAAAAAGGAAGCTGCATAACCAAGTAGTTCGTACAGGAAACAGAATCTTTTGAATTCTTTATGAGCTAATAAAGTATGTCAAGAAGAAATTATACTATGCTAACAAACCATCAAAATCATTGGGGCAGAGATGCTAGATTCAGAAGGAAGACAGTTGTGTGAAATTGACAGAATCTACCAGCTTGTGATGATTACTGTTGAACAAAAAGTGTGAAAATTAATATATGTACTTTTAAGGCCTTACCAGTTTTTGTCATGTCAAGGCGTGAAACACGGGCGACATGATATGACCCCCTTGCATTGAGTTCTTGAACACTGAACCTACATAGGCCTTCAAGAACAACAATGTAGGTAACCCTTCCACTTGGTTTCTCCACCCCTCTTGAAAGGTGCAGAGCTCTAGCAGCAACTCCACTGTACATGGAAGAAAAATGGTAGTCCAGACAAACTTAGATTAAAGTTATGCATAAGGTAGGAAAACACAAAACTACAAATCTAACATAATCTAACAAGGGTGTAACTTTGAATTATGTACTCCCTCCGTCCCAAAATAGATGTCTCAAATTTGTCAAAATTTGAATGAATCTAGACACTATTTAGTATATAGATTCATCTAAAATTTGAAAAACCCAAGACATCTATTCTTGGACGGAGGGAGTACTATATATTTCATATTTTATCAGTTTGTGTGATTATAAATCCAATATAACCCTTGGTTGTAGCTGTAGACAAGAAAGCCCATGGCACAGCAACCATCTGTAGAACATAGTAGGTTGAGAAATAACATCACTGGTACATGCAGTGCATGCAAGGACTGGAAAAATAGATGGGAGATGAAAAGTTGTCCGACGAACAAGGGGAACATCTTAATTTCAAACAGTTAATAGTTGGAGAATAAGTAGATTATTACATGACAGACATGTGAAGCACCAATAGAACAACAATCAACTAAAGGAGAATTATCCATAAGCTTGAAAGAACAAAATATTATGTTAGCCTGAGTGTCGAGCTACAAGTACCCTCCTCCATGCAAAGTGCACCCTCCTGTCGAACAAGATTTGATTGCTATCAACCTATCTTAGCATCCTTGCTTCATCCCCACCCCCCACAGCAGGATAATCCAATAATGCATTGTTGCATTAGCAACATACAGCACAAGAAGCTAAATATATAAATACGAAGTCGTTTGCTTAAATCTATTTTTCATATGGTTCATAGAATGAAATATTGAGGAGCATTGTTATATCTGCCAACAGCCTAATCCATGCCAAAGCTCCTAGATGTAGCCAGGGCACTATGTTTTTCATCCTATTGTGCTGTCATAGTTAAAGATTTTTTATCTCTGGAACCTGGTTCCTGGATGTAGTATAGACATAATGGAAAGGCAGTTCATTAGAACACGCTGAAACATACCAGCTGTGCCAGTGAATGGGCTCCTTCCCATTCTTTGCGTCCTGTTTGGTCGACTCTCCCCCAGAACCACCAGGTGACTTGCTGCCTCCTTCACCTGAATCACCCCCAACTCCTACAAGAGCAATAGCAATTCTAGTAAGAAAATGCAGGTCCATAATGCCCACCAACAGCTCATTAGCTGACACAGTCTCTTATCTCACCAGAAGACAGAATCGAACCAACACCCGCAGGCTCGGAGTCCCGCACAGGAAGCACCCCGATCAGACCCTTGTCCTCCCGCTGCCAGAGCTCCTGCTCCACCAGCTTCACACTGCAGGCCAAGACAACCGCATTTCCCAAGTCAAAAGCCAGACGAAGGGCATGAATTTCCCATCCTAGAAAGTCAATACACACCCACAAGCTACACCTACAGCAACAAAGTCTCCAATGACCTCAAGCTAAGCCAAACCACAGGTGACTAGACCGTGCCTAGATAATTCAATCACTTTTTTGAGACGAAAATTCAAATACTAAATGAGTGGTGGATAATTGGAAGCTTAATTAGTCAGTCAAGGCCATAAAAAGCTGCCAAGCCGCTCAACGCCCTGCCTTAAAAGTCCAGCGAGAGCATCAAATTGCCCCGAGAATTTCAATTTACGTATCAGAAGTAATGGCAAGTTGACAACTACTACAAAAAAGCATATTTAACACGAATACTGTTCAAACCACGCAGGACATAACAGGCTGGGGTATACTTCAGAACGGAAGAAATTCTGCTTGAACCCACACAGGTTACAGGTAGAACACAGGAATACTCTTCTATACAAAAGAAGAAGAAGAAGAAGAAGAAGAAGAAGAAGAAGAAGAAGAAGAAAGGCCTCTCGATTTCGGCTAGCTTGCTAAGGCGACACTGAATCGGAAGGTGCGGGCCGAGCGATTGATCGGCTCCGGCGGAGAAAACCTAACCACCGCCAATCCCCTCGCCCCCAGCTCACACCAAATTGCAATAATAACCCTGAACCCCCAGCTCTAAGGGGTAGCCTAACCGGCTCCCCTGGAATCGCCCGCCCATCAGACTGACCTGCTGGGGTTGGTGCAGCGGATCCGCACGATGGCGCCGGGGAGGAGCACCTTGTTGCGGAAGGGCAGTATGGCGAGCCGGCCCGGAAGCTCCACCGGCGCGTCCGCCATGGCCCGCCGGTCGAGTCGAGGAACACGCAGTGCGCACGGCGTAACAGAATATTTTTTCTTCTGCAGGAGAAGGAGGACAAATTGGGGAAGGGGACGAAGGCGAGAGGTGGGAGACGACGAGGATATTTATGTGTGCGAGTCAATGCTGGGCTGCCGGTGCGGCCGGGCGGGGCGGCGGGCCCGCCTGTCAGCCGAGTATTTAAGTGCTAGCCGGTGTGTTCCGCGGGGCCCGCGCGTCGGCGAGAGGCCGGCGTCGCGTGTGGGCGTGGCGCTCCGGTCGGGATAAGGGTTGGCGCCGCGCGGATCCGGTGCGGGGAGGTGCTCTGCGATCCGGACACGTGGGCGCGTTCTGCTGGACTGGTTTCGTGTTTGGTGTTCGCGTGTGGGGATCGGAGTTCGGACCGCCGTAGCGGCTGGGAGACGGCCGCCGGCCGGGTCAGGTCGGCCGGCAGGTCGTCGGAGTCCGCGTGACGGACGGTGTGAATCTCTCGATCCTCGAGATTATCCACGTGAGGAATTGCCTGACGCCACGTGAGTGGGTCGTTTTTTTTTTTCTTTTGACATATTTTCTTTTTGAGGGTATTATCTTTTGACATTGTACGATGACTTGATGAGTGGGGTCGTAGATGATTGGGATCGTACGGATTGCGTGTGACACTGGCTATCATCCGATGTGCAGTGAGAGACGTTTTCTAACGTTTTTTTTTCGTGGGGGACGTTTTCTAACGTTGCCACGACTTGCTAGGGCGTCAATACCAAAGGAGGAAGCCATCAAATATTAGCTTTTAGTTTTATATAACCTCTATCTTTTGTGCCGTATATGCGTGACCATGCGTTATAGATAAACTCCAGTAACACAGTTAGGGCAATGTATCACAGAAATCTTCACATTGCCGTGACACATATAGGAAAACAATGTGCTACAGAAGTTTAGTGGGACCCGCCACCGAGGTTGGGCTCCCTCAATTTCTACGGCGCCACAGAAGTTTCACAAAAAGTGAGGGTAGGCCATCACCACAGAATTCAGTTGACCAATGTTTTATGGCTCATACCTCTATATGTGTCACAGAATGTGGAAAATAGATCCTTCTCCCTCCGTGGATCACCTTTTAACTTTTGTAAAAAATAAACGAAAATGATAAGAACTTCAAAAAAAATAATTCCTTTGAGATGTAGTTATATTTTGGGGTATAGTTGTAGGGAAAATTGAAAAGTATGAATTTCAATGTATTTTGCAAAAAAAAAGGTCATGGCAGAGTAAAACGGCCATAACTTTTGCATACAATGTCGAAAAAAAGTTTAATATACCAAAATGATCGTCTCGAAATTTTCTACTCGATTCCGTTGAAGATTTTATAGACTCCCCAAATTCAAAAAGAATAAAAAATTATGACAGAAAGAAGATTTTTTCTTGCAAAAAAAAGGAGAGAAACTTATATGGCGCATTTCTCCTATATGCGCCACAGAAGTGTTGGGATTCGAATTTTGAATTTCTGCGCCCCCCCCCTCTTTTATCCTTCTTCCATTTACTCCTCTCCTCCACTTCTTCTCTTCCTCCCCTTCTTCCTCTCCTTCTTCTCTTCCTCCTCTTCTTCTCTTCCTCCCCTTCTTCCTCTAATTATTCTCTTCCTCACCTTCTTCTCTTCTTCTCTTCCTCCCCTTCTCCTCCTCCTACTACTCCTACTACTACTACTCCGGTGACCCCTCCTCCACCGACGGCCTCCTTCTCCTCCTACCCCAGCGACCCCTCCCCTCCTACTTTTCCTACTCCGCCGACTCCTCCTCCTCCTACTCCACCTACATCAGCGGCCTCCTACTCCGGCAACCCTTCCTCCTACTCCTCGCACTCCTTCTACACTAGCGGCCTCCTACTCCACCCACCACCCACCACCCACCTCCCACTCCGTCCAGATCTAGGCAATTTGAAATTTTGGGCGGGATCTAGCCCGCCTTTTTTTAAAATTCAAAAGGACAGTTCTGTGGCGCATTTCGAAATGCGCCACAGAAATTATCTTTAGTGGCAACGTATCAATGTCGCATCTGATATGCGTCACAGAAGGTCAAAAACAATGCGCCACTGATGAGTGTTTTCCTAGTAGTGTTACCGGTAATTGTGATTTTATATCACACACCTTTGTATCAAGGGAGAAGTTATTGATCACATATCCTTGTATGAAATAAACATTACTCCCTTCTACGTGTCCTCTTTTAGTTCGGCACGGCCTTGCAATACATATTAGTAGGATTGCGACAACGTGGCTTGGCAACGATGGATATGTTGGCGGTGACATATGACAAAGATGAGGCGGTTCACAGGCCAAGGGAACAAGGGAGCACACGTGGTAAAAAAAATGACGAGCCAAGGACCATGGGAGGAAGATGATGAAATGAGCGTGTTCCCCCGTAAGCCTGGCGGACAAGTTTGTCACTCTAGATCGAACAATTTCATACTTGTATGGGTTGTGTCCTTATTGAAGGTTTCAGCTCGAATCTCGGCTTCGAGGGTGAAAACCCCAAGTTCGACTCGTTTGGCTGGACTCATAATTAAACATTGGCGCACGTTGTGACGGTCCCTTTCTCTCAAAGACTTTGTCTAGTAGTGCTGTATTTTTTGTTGTTCGGCCACGTGTAATAGCGTTTGTGGTTGAATTGTTTAGATAGTGTGGCATGACTTGGCGCTTATCAACCAAAAGTAAGTAAGGTGGGTGATCGTCATCCTTTGTAAAAATTTAAAGGAATCTAGAATAGGAGTTGGTAAGCTGTCGTGGCAAATGTTTTGGTACTTAGCAAAATGAAATGTGTATACGTACGTGTACACGCGTAGATGCGCATGTGCCCGCGCGGCCTCTTCTTTTGCAGTAAAAAAAGATAAAGCTTACCAACAAAGCTACAAACGGGCAAACGGATTTAAAATATAGCATACGGACCTAAAAAGGCTTTTTTAAATGTGGAATACATTATTGCACCGTACGTGTGCACGTACGTTCCTGCACGTACCAGCCGCGCTCTAAAGTACTCCCTCCGTACTTTAGTTTGGTTATATAGGTTTAGAGTGAATCTTCGTACTAAAAATGGTAGATACATTTTTTTCATAAAACTAAAATATTTTATATTTTAAAAATATATAACGGAGGAAGTACACTGCACCAGCTCGCGTGTACGTCTATGCACGTCCGGCCACGCGACCAAGACCTGGGCAAGTCTATTGCGGCCTGCGATGGGAACGTGTCACCGCCGGCGGGGATGCGTGCATCCCCAAGCAAATCATATGCTGGGATCCTACTTTGCTCACACACCGCATGTTCACCAGTTCACGGCAACAGTAGTAGTACAAGCAAATCCGTGGTCGTCGTCCTCTGATCTGAGTCGTCGTCTGAGGTGGCAAACCCTAGCTCCCGCCGCCGGCCGGCCTCCCCAGCGGCAACCCCCTCTCCGCCGCCGCCAAGAGGCTCCGTCGGGCAAAGCCTGGGCGAGGATGGCAGCGGCGGGGCCTTTCCCCCGGGTGGTGGCTCCCCTGCAGGCGGCGGCGGCGTGCTCTCCCATCTCGATCTGGCGGCGTGGAGCTGCGGGATGGCGGCGGTTGGCGGCCCGACAACGTCGGAGGTGGGGGATCTAGCCCCGCTCGATGGTGGTGCCTCTGCACCCGTGGATGGCAATTCTGGGCTCAGACGTGGGCCTTTGGTCTCGGACGGGCCTGTGGGGCTGGGTCCTTGGCTGCGAGAGGCGTGGCTGCGCCTGGCAGCTCCGGCATCATGGTGGTGCCGGTGTCCGGCCGGGTGACGACGGCGGGCTGGACCTCCACTGTACAGTCCGTCCGGTGGTGGATGTGGATCGGTGATCAGCGCTTTCCCGTCAACCGCATCGAGGTTCAGATCTTCTCTCGACTACGGTGCGTCCAAGTGTGGCTAAATTCACTCCTTTTCCGGCGGTTTGGGGCTGACGGATGTGCCGGGACGAAAGCCCTGCTTGAAGCTGACGATGTCGACGCCTGCGACGCCGTTTCCTCCTTGAGGGCGTTGTCATGGCACTGCCCGTGTTACCCCATCTCGAGCGCCGGGGGAAACCGTTGATTCGGCTTGCCGGGTCGGACAGCGGCGGCACCACAATGTCGTCCTCTTCTTGGAAGCGTTGTCTAGGCTACTCGTATAATCCTAGAGAAGCTTGATGAAGTCTAGGTTGGCGACCTCTTAGAGTGCGTGATTTCGGAGTGCAACGTACATCGTCGGCGGCGCTTCTCTGGCGGCTTCTACCGGTTGGTCCAGTCCCGCCGCTCACTCGCCGTTCTTAGGCGCTTGAGGGTGGACGGTGCGTTGGTTGTGCCATCCTTGGTATTCAGTCTCCTGGAGTTTCCTCCTTCGGTTGTGACGCGGTCCGGGAGCTCAGTGTATCCCCCTCCCCACCATTCTTGGCGGGAGACGGTGCTAGGAGAGTCCTCGTTGTTTGGTTGGCGTGGGTTGTGTTGTAATCCGAGTGGCGTCGAGTTTGTATCGTGTAGCCTTCGTGGCGTTGTGCTGGCTATCTTGGTCTTTCTTCTATGAAACCGATATACCTTTCAGGGTGTATCCTTGAAAAAATCTAGTCGTCCAAGGTTTACTTTACCAGTTTTATATTTAGAAAGGTAAATAGGTGTAAGGGTGAAAAAGCATACTAGGTGATATACAGCTCAGTCTCTCTTTACAATTTTGGATGGAATTAGGCATATGCCAGTTTTAGGACGAGGAAAGAAGCATTAGGCGACGATGCGCTCTCCTTAAGTCGCTGTCCTGTCGTTTCCCATGACTTTGATCCGTAGACAAAGCTTAGGAACCAAGCTTCTGATTACCATCAGTCTAACCACAGTAGAGAAAAATGTGCTTTAAAAGCATCTCGGAATGGTTGATCCTGACTGGGAAAGAAGAAATAACCTGCACGGAGCGTTGAGTTGTAAAGTACTAGTAATCACACGCATTATCTGATCACGTCACCAAGGAATCACACGATCAAACAAATTAAGCAAAGTCGTCGCTCATCACCTATAACAGAACTAAAATAAAAGTACTTCCTCCAATCCATATTAATGGGTTTAACTTTATCTAGATTCGTAAGTAAACTATAGATAGATACTTCCTCCGTTTTAAAATATAAGATGTTTTAGCTTTGTGAAGCAAATGTACTAGACTTCTTTTAATACGTAGGTCCACCCATGTTTGAAGTGAATCTAAACACTAAAAGAAGTCTAGATGCATTTTCTTTACAAACCTAAAACATCTTATATTTTAAAATTGGAAGAAATAAATATGAATCTAGTCATTAAAATGGATCAGACGGAGTAGGTTATAGCTCTAGCTAAGCAAAACCGGGCGGGAGGATTTTAAATCCCCGTTATCCGATTCAGACCTGGCAGGATGGCTTTGAATAACACGATCGATCCATCTTTGAGATGGCATTCAGACCTAGAGGCGGCTTAATTAAAAAATAGTAGACCGCCGATCGATCCCGGCACGTTCATGCACGAGCTCGCGTCCATGGCCACGCGACCAAGACCCAGCTGGGCAAGTCCACGGGCTGCAATAAGAACGTGTGTCACCGCCGGCCGGATGCGTGCCAGCAGAGCTGGCTCCTCAAGCTTATTAAGTAATCATATATATGGGGTACTACCCATGACTGCAAACACGACCTGTTTAAAAGTTCATCACGGCGACATGACGATGGCAACACAACGAACAGTTCAGATTGTAGTACTCTCTCTGTCTCAAAATGATACTAGAAACTTGTCAAAATTTAGATGTATGTATATATACTCCCGTCGACTCATATTAATTGATTTGAATTTGTCAAAATTTAGATAAATCTAGACACTATTTAGTATATAGGTTCATCCAAAATTTGACAAATCAAAGTCAATTAATATGGGCCGGAGGGAGTACTAAATAGAGTTTAGATTTATCTATTTTTTAACAAATCTGTGATATATATTTTGAGATGGAGGGAGTAGATAAAACACGAAGACTTTGTCGCAGTGGTCGTCTCTGCTCTGAGCGAGGCGGGAAATTCCATGGAGTTTCAACTAGCCCGCCGTGCATTTCAGCTGGATATCTCTCATGGTGTCCATTCACATTACCAAGACCGCATGTGACGAAGGCGACAGTTCGAGCAACTTGACGATGACGAGCAGGAAAACCAAGCCCGTCATCAGGACGTACCAGTAAATTATTATGTAGAGGAAGAACCGATTATTGGATATTACTGGACCACCACACCCTGTAGAGTATATATATGAGATGCATCGCTCGTTTCGTCCTCTCGTGGCCCTTTAATTTCATGGTCCGTTGGTTAGCGATCGGTGGCCATCTTTTGTCGCTGCTAAGCTACCAATCATTGTTGATCGAATTTGTTCGCCGACAAAGGACAGACACAAGTATTAATTTGCGCTGCTCAAACTCCCCACAGCTTCTCTGCGTTTCTTTCTCTCCTTATTAAGGATGGCAATTTTAGCCATGGATCCGAGTATCCACGGATATCCGACCCGATGGGCAAGAGTATGGAGTCCTAATTACATCCACAGATTTTATGGGGCGGATATCCGCTAATTCATGGGACGGGCATAGGTAGTAGTTTCGCTCCACGGATATCCAACGGATACCCGGCTGACACGTGGGACCCACATGTCAGTGAGATTATTTTTTTATGTATGCAATATTTACTAAATAAATGACCCCAAATTTCATGGTCTCGAGCGGAAGACTAATTAGTCCACATTGTAGTCAACTTGCAATAAAAATATCAGAAGCTCTCATATGTATGCAATCATGGTCTCGAGCGGACATGTTAGGTAATTCATTTATACATTTCCACCTTTGTTTCTAACTTCTCTTGTGAAATATGAAATCTAAGTTGTTCTTATTTTTGGCAATTGCATTAGATGATATTCATGGTAATCTCCTTGCTCTACAAAATGTTCTTGTAGATGAACAAGAAGAAAGGTACTATTTCTATAGTCACTTACTTACTTCCATTATTCATTCTTGTGATGTGTAACTTTGATAAGCTTTAGTGTTTCTTCAATTGTAGGATGCCAATGAATCCATTGTCATCGAGGAATGAGTCTCTAATCATCCAAGTTTCAACTCAACATTTCTACTATGCATTGCTATATCTATTGAATGTATGAGATGTTGTATTAAAAACTTGTAATAAAAAGCATTCTCTAAGACTGTTATGAGACATCTATGTACTTTGTGATGTTACCGTGTGATATTTTAAGTACTATGTGGTTAAAATATTATTGATTTGATATTCCTATGTATTATCCATATAATATTCATTGAAATGCTGCTGAAATGCTGTCGGAAATTGCTATTATATCGTAGTTATGCTAAATGTTATTATGATTATTGTATATAGTGTGTAAACCAATGGATATCCATGGATACTGGATATCCTGCGGGTTTGGATCTGGAGCGACATCCATGCCCATGGATATCTTCGTGGGCGGGCTAGAGTGATTTTCATGGATTTGGATTTGGTTTTGCTATATCCGTCCAAACCCGCTCCATTGCCATCCCTACTCCTTATATTCTTCCTGGTACAAAGGGTTAAAGTGGCCATGATCCATGCGCTCGTGCCATCCCGCGAGTGGATAATCGTGATCCCCGCATCCCTCGATCGCTCCAGTTTGTTACGAGAAAACTGGAGCTAAAACTCTAACAGTAAAAGGACTGAAAACCACTACCCCCCCCCCCCCCTTAGAAATACAAAACATTTTACCTTTATGAAATGATGTATCTAGATGTTTTTTAGTGTATAGGTTCATTTCAAATCTATACACAAAAGTTATCTAGATATATTTGTTTACAAAGCTGAAAACGTCTTCTTATATTTTTTAGACGGAGGGAGTAGACGCTAAACCTGAGGAAGTAACACTTAAACCTGAATTCCAAAAGAAAAACACTTAAACCTGAATTTTTTGATTGTACCAGGCTTTCGTGACCCTGCCATGCCTGTGGAGTAGATCACCGCGCGGAGAACGAGAAATAAATTACAAGCAAATTCGACAAAAAGTAGAATTCGAAGTCAGTACTAGAGTAGTAGGTGAGATTCTAAGGATTTGTGTACCCAGTTTATTAAAATTTGAAAACCTATAGTAGTGTAGGTGTGAAATTCCATCCGATTCCAAGTGGAAAGAAAGCTAGTGTGTGTTCGGATCGATGCCGGTAACTTGTCTCAAGGAATTTTGGACTTTGGCTCAGGAATTTCAACCAAAGTACCAAAGTTCTAAGAAACAACGTATCCAACCAGCCCCTGTACATTTCAACTGAATCTCATGTACTACTGAATACTACCGAAGATCTGCACAAAAATCAAAGTATCCAACTAGCCCTATCCTGTATATGTGAACCGAATCTCATGGTGTTTATTCATCCACATCACCAAGAGGGGACCAAAGATCGAAAATGCTTATTAATGGCCACTTGACAGGCAGGAAAGCGGAGCCCTCAGGCCGTACCGATAGAGAGCAAACGATTATTAGATCACTTTTGCTTGGGTGTCCCCTCCTCTTCAAACTCTGACAAATAAATTTGATACCAATTCGTTTTAACCCTATGAATCCACTTAAGCCTGTATGGTTTTATTAGACGTAAAATCACATACACGTATATTCACGTGTCTGCGGGAGACGAAAATCAAAAGGTATATAGCAGAAACAACAAAATTTTAAACATGACATGCAAAGATGCAAAGACGTAGATCACTATAACAAGAAGTGGGATTAGCTGGTGGAAACATGGATTATACCCATATCGACCAATTACACATATACGAAGGTATATATGGCCTAGTTATGAGTTTCGACGCACTCAAAAGAAAACTAGCCAATGCAAACTGAAATTAGAGGGGAAACACTAAAGCTCACCTCTTATTCGATTGGACGAGGACACCAAGCACGCCTCATGTGTAAAGCATGGCAGAGGATTATTGGAGGAAGACGACAGGATGCATGTGCTTTGCCTCGTCGTGGCCCTTTCATGGACGGTTAGGACATCTTCACCGGGCCGATCCAAACGAGCAATTCAAAACGTCCGTTTCCGTCCATTTGGATCGGGCCACGGTCATTTTTGGGTCGTTATTCGGCCTGTCCGGCCAGCCAAGCCCAGCGGCGCGATCCATTTGTTCATGTCAGGCAAACATGGCCATTGTTTTTTTAATTCAAACAGAGAAAATTCGCGCTAAAACTAGCAAAGTTCATACATATTCATACATAATTTACATTCAACATATAAAAACCGAAAATTAAACTAGTCCTAGCCTTAGGTACCGATCTTTGCACGCCAGTGTCGTCGTGTTCATCTAGGGGTCGAGGTCAATGTATTCCGACGACATCCAAAGGTTGGCGGTGGCAGGGCCGGAGCGGGCGCATTGTAACACCCTCAGAATTGGCCCTATGCAAGTTTCAGCGATCCCCGCCAAACCCGCATAGAAACGATTCAAAGGTGCCCACCAGGCACTTTCGTGCGGGTGGAAAACGAAGTAATAACATTACACAACAGTCCTCGATGAGACCCACAGAACAGGTATATATACAACAGCGACTCAATGAGTCAAGAATACAGATATAGCATACAAAGATCCAAATCACCTTGAAAACGATTGAGCGTCCGACTACGGACAAGATGCAAATGGGGCTAAGAGCCCTGAAGAATAACCAATGGCGTCCATAACTCGCCCAAGCCGGAAGGGTACCACGCTAACGACGTCGATCTCAAACCTGCTTAAACAAAAGGGTGCCGACAAAGGGCAAAGGAAAAGAGAGAGCGTCGATCGAGGCCAAGACACGGCGAGACTAGAATTGGGTCCTCGCCTACATAGGTATGGTGGATGGCGGCGGCAAGATGCACTAAACAACCTATAGAGACTCGATACAATGGCGGCTATTAGAGAGGGTAAGAAAGACCTATGCGGAACCAACACGATGCTACCATCAAACAAACCCATCTGGTGTTTCCTCGAGACCAAGCGAGGAAGTCAACGAGGAACTCACGGTTGGCGATTTATTTATTCGCCATCGTTGCAGCAATTACTAGTCAGGTATAGATAATCATCCTGATAAAATAAGCAATGGGCCATTTTAGTTATCCATTCCGTTGTAGTTGCGACACTTACTAGTCAAATACAATTAGCATGAGATAACCCCAAAACCCAGCAGTAGTTGGTACTTTTACTTAGCCATTCCGTGTAGTGAACCGATTACTAGTCATATCGGCTACAAGTCAATTTATAACAATAAACTTTAGTTATAGTTGTCTATGATCAATCGTGCTCCAAGTCGCCCATAACCGCGGACACGGCTTCTCGAAAAGATTAAACCTTGCGGTGCACCAAAGTATCCACAAGCACTTCACCCTTTTGCCAAATCGGTTAACATACACCCATCGGTATGTCGGCGGGCCTAAGTCATGACGTTCCGGACCCAAAGCAAGCACGGGGCCACCCGCTAAGTACACCCACGAAGTCGGCCGGTCTCGAGACGGACTCGGGGTTTGCGCATGGTAAACGACAAAGAAATCCCAAAGCTGGACTGCCGTCGATGCAAAACACTCCGCTTCCTAAGACAAAGGTGCTATCCATCGCACAATTTAAATAAAGCAATAAAGCATGACATAAATGCAGGATAGTAAATAAAACCTCAAACTAGTTTGTGGCCCCAAGACAATACTTTGAAATCGGTAATAATCAATGGGGCCCATATCTCCCCACTTTGTGGTTAGCGCTCGATCTCTAACAGTGTCAAGAACTCGGGTCCTACGGGACACAAGTGGTGATGGAAACCAACATTATCTATCACCCACCGATGCCTCGCTACTTACTTCAATTTTAGTTGTTATACAAGAATTAAAGTGAGCGAAAAGTAAAGCCATGATCATCTCCAACATCAACATGCGGCAATTACTCCAACACCGTGGTTCTTGGCGACACGCAAGCGCTTGAAAGCAAGCGACTACGACGCGCATAAGTCCAACTATCTACCAAACAACGGTAATAGGATGTGTCCAAGGCAATATGAGGTTGCAAGGATATCACGCACGAAAAACTAGAGCAACGCAACACGGATAGCAATAGATCAACAGGAGGGAATAAATACTATAAAAGTAAGATAGGTAGAAAGGGGAGATGCTGCTTTGAAAACGCGTTAGAAGGTTCAACCCAAGATCGGTGAAGCTCACATCAACTCAACGGCCTTATACGCGAAGAAGCAAAACACTAGAACAAACACCGGATGCAATATTTAATACAACGGCAAGAGATCGGGCATGATGCATGCATGATGTATGACATGGCAAGATGCGATGCAATTAGGTCATATTAAGCGGGCAAGGGTCCCGACAATTAGTTAGATGGTTCAAGTTGTTTATCTACCCGCAAATTAAATGTTGTTTAACAAGGCAAGATATGACAACAGTTCGATGCACAAATTTAAATGAGGCCAATATAAGGCTAGATTTGCCGCATATGGGCCCCATATTTAATTATGAGGTGAATCGGCATAATGCCCCAAACCACAACAAGTATGCATGCATGATCAATTAATATCGACGTTTATATTTCATTTTATAAAATAGGGCTGGAAGGAATCACATTAGGGTTCGGCGATCTTGGGTTCCGGTTGGTCGGGTATCGAGTCCGGATCTGGGGTTCGGGGTTCGGTCTCAGATAACGGAGGTAGGTCTTGTCGCATCCGGGAAGCAGGACTTGGTTCGATGCCGGGGGCGCATCGGATTCTTCCGGGTCGGTGCCGATCTTGTCGTTCCGTGTAGGCGTTCTCGAGGTCGATGGCGAACTTGTCCTGCATCGGGTTTTCGAGATCTTGGCGCTTGCACGTGCACGGATCGGCCTTCGGGTCCGTGTGGGTGATCTTGGCATTCCGACTCCAATGTCGAGGACGTACTTGACACGGCGTCGATCTTGTCGTCCCCAAGATTTTGATAGTTTCTTGGTACATGGATGCGGCACCGATTGTGAAGATCTTGGGGGTTTTGGTTCCGTGGTCATCAACGGACTTGTAGTAGCACATGGTCTTCGGGCCGATCTTGGCTTGCACCTCTCGGATAACGCTAGCTCTTGCACAAACACGCCCCACGAGCACACACCGTGCCAGAGGACATGCGGCTCGCGACGACGCCATGGCGCGGAGGGGGCTTAGCGCGGGACAGCACACGCGGCTCTGGCACTGCAGGAAGGCTGAGGCCGCGCGTTGCCTCGCAAGTGAGGCCGAGGGCGCCTCTGCCCTGGCTTCGCACGACGACGGCGTCCAGACGAGAAGGGGCCCGGCACGGAGGTCGACGCGGAGGGCCTCGCGGCTCGGGGAGGGGCGGCCTCGAGGAGGACCGGTGGTGGACGGCGCGCGGCTGGGCCGAGGGTGACGAGGGGCCGCGGTGGCCGGAGGGAGCGGCGGCGGCCGGCCGGGGCGACGAGGTCGCGCGGAGAAGAGGGGGGGCGCGCCGGCGGCCGGAGGAGAGAAGGGGCTCAGGGCGGCGCAGGGCCGGCGAGGGTGGAGAGGAGGTGAGGAGGGCGGCGGCCGGGAGCGGGCTGCAGGAGGTCGGCGGGCGGAGCTCGGGCTCGGGCGCGCCGGGGGAGGAGGAGCAGGGCGGCCGACGACGGGCGGGGGAGGCGAGGTCGGGCCGGCGCCGGAGGGGAGAGGAGGGCCGGCGAGGGGGCGGCGGTAGGTGGGGGGAGGCGGGTGCGAGCGGGCGACGCGGGGAGGAAGAGAGAGGCGCGTCGGGGGAGGCAGGGCGATGGGGTGGGGCCGGGGCGAGTGGGGCCTGGGGTGGAGGGCGGCTGGCGGGTGCGTGTGTGCTGGGGTGGGGCCAGGGAGGAGGGGCCCAGGTGGCAGCGGGACAGGGCAGGTGCCGCTGTGTGCGTGCAGGCGTGTGGGTGGGAGGAAGAGAGCCTGACGTGGCAAGCTGGGAGTGGTGGAGAGAGGAAAGAGAGGTGAGGTGGCAGAGCATGGTTGGCTGGGGGTTGGGGCAGGGTGACGTGGCGGGTTGCTATAGGGTGGGGTGAGGTGGCTGAAGGGGTGGGTAGAATAGGTTGGGTAGACTAGGGATTTCGGGCGAACCGTTTATTTTTGGGGGTGGTCGTTCGGGTCGAATCGGCCCGTTCGACTGCCCCACTAAAAATATTTAACTATTTTATTTATTTCCAACCGGGCTTTTGCAAACCGATAGCAGACAAAACAAAGTATTTCGACCGAGTTTTATGCGTTTGAATAAAGATGGGCGTTTAGAAAACAAAAGCAGTTTTTCCGCAATTAGTTTTATGCAAGCAATTGCAAGATGATGACGATGCTCAAATGCAATGTGGCATGATGACATGAGCATGCAGTCATGATGATGCAATGCACAAAAACAACGCAATTTTCTAGTAGTGGTTTTTTGCGGGATGCCACAATTCGACACCACTAACAATGGATCTCGCCCTCGAGATCCGCCTCATGGTACCGGAAAGAAAGCCGACGGCCTGCGTCTTCTCGCTTCGTGTAGATCCTCGCGACACCACTAACAACGGTCGTTGTTCACGTTCGTCAAGAGAACACTCCGGATAAACAACGGACGAAGTTAAAGGTAAGGCCACCTCTAACTATCGTGGAAGGAGTAAGAATTGCATCGATCCACCATTCAATATACAACAGCAAATGATAAGAGTAGTGGTATGGTCGCGACTCCATCCCGCACTCAAAGCATTACTCCATACGAACGGATAGATTATGCAACCAACCCTCGAGGATTCAGATGAAGATCTCGACAAGCGAGGTTGAAACAAAGGAGTGATGCGAGACTCGTGATCGGATCATCGTGAGAGGATGTCGTCGCGTCGGAAAACACCGGAAGGCACAAACAAAGAACAAAGAATGGTACCACAAGAGACGGATTCCCAGACGGATGAACACGGATAGTAGAACACGTTATCAAAGGAGGCGAAACCACGAAGAATGCAGAACCCAACCACGAAATCCTAGACTCAAGAGAGAGAAGAGAGCGGATTCAAAACACGCAGAGGTGAGAGGAGAGCGGCGAGAGGGTAAGGAGTAAAATTAGACCTAATCGTAACTATCCAAGCGATTTTTCAAAAATAGTTTTGACACTCTACTGCCGTTAGCTAGGTTATCCTCTGGCTGGACTTGTGGGGTATCGCAATCGCTGAGCTCGATACCACTCTGTAACACCCTCAGAATCGCCCTATGCAAGTTTCAGCGATCCCCGCCAAACCCGCATAGAAGCGATTCAAAGGTGCCACCGAGCACTTTCGATGCGGGTGGAAACGTAATAACATTACACAAGGTCCTCGATGAGACCCATGTAATGTATATATACAACACGACTCAATGAGTCAAGAATACGAATATAGCATACAAAGATCCAAATCACCTTGAAAGCGATTGAGCGTCCGACTACGGACAAGATGCAAATGGGGCTAAGAGCCACGAAGAATAACCAATGGCGTCCATAACCTGCCCGAGCCAAGCCGGAAGGGTAACCCCGCTAACGACGTCGATCTCAAACCTGCTTAAACAAAAGGGTGCCGAAAGGGCAAAGGAAAAAGAGAGAGCGTCGATCTTGAGGCGAGACAGCAGCGAGACTAGAATTCGGCCCTCGCCTACATAGGTATGGTGGATCGAGCGCGGCAAAGATGCACTAAACAACCTATAGAGACTCGATACAATGGCGGCTATTAGAGAGGGGTAAGAAAGACCTATGCGGAACCAACTGATGCTACCATCAAACAAACCCATCTGGTGTTTCCCCGAGACCAAACGAGGAAGTCAACCGAGGAACTCACACGTTGGCGGTTTTATTTATTCGATTACTGCGGCAATTACTAGTCGGTATAGATAATCATCACGATAAAATAAGCAATGGGCCATTTTAGTTATCCATTCCGTTGTAGTTGCGACACTTACTAGTCAAATACAATTAGCATGAGATAACCCCAAAACCCAGCAGTAGTTGGTACTTTTACTTAGCCATTCCGTTGTAGTGAAACTGATTACTAGTCATATCGGCTACAAGTCAATTTATAACAATAAACTTTAGTTATAGTTGTCTATGATCAAGCACTGTGCTCCAAGTCGTCCATAACCGCGGACACGGCTTCTCGAAAAGATTAAACCGCAGGGTGCACCAAAGTATCCACAAGCACTTGACCCTTTTGCCGGATCGGTTAACATACACCCATCGGTATGTCGGCGGGCCTAAGTCATGACGTTCCTGCACCCAAAGCAAGCACGGGCCACCCCACTAAGTACACCCAAGAACGAAGTCGGCCGGTCTCCGAGACGGACTCGGGGTTTGCGCTAGTGGTAAACGACAAAGAAATCCCAAATCTGGACTGTCGATACCGAAAACACTCCGCTTCCTAAACGATGACAATGTGCTATCCATCGCACAATTTAAATAAAGCAGTAAAGCATGGCATAAGTACAGGATAGTAAATAAAACCTCAAACTAGTTTGTGGCCCCCAGTACAATACTTTGAAATCAGGTAATAATCAATGGGGGGCCCATATCTCCCCACCTGTGGTTAGCGCGCTCGATCTCTAACAGGTGTCAAGAACTCGGGTCCCACGGGACACAAGTGGTGATCGAAACCAACATTATCTATCACCCACCGATGCCTCGCTTACTTACTTCAATTTTAGTTGTTATACAAGAATTAAAGTGAGCGAAAAGTAAAGCCATGATCATCTCCAACATCAACATGCGGCAATTACTCCAACACTGTGGTTCTTGGCGACACGCAACAGCGCTTGAGCAAGCGACTACGACGCGCAAGTCCAACTATCTACCAAACAACAGGTAATAGGATGTGTCCAAGGCAATATGAGGCTGCAAGGGATATCACGGGTACGAAAACTAGAGCAACGCAACACAGATAGCAATAGATCAACATGAGGGAATAAATACTATAAAAGTAAGATAGGTAGAAAGGGGGAGATGCTCGCCTGAAAACGTTGCCGAAGGTTCAACCCAAGATCGGGGCGAAGCTCACATCAACTCAACGGCCTTATACGCGAAGAAGCAAAACACTAGAACAAACACCGGATGCAATATTTAATACAACGACAAGAGATCGGGCATGATGCATGCATGATGTATGACATGGCAAGATGCGATGCAATTAGGTCATATTAAGCGGAACCGGGGGTCCCGACAATTAGTTAGATGGTTCAAGTTGTTTATCTACCCCGCAAATTAAATGTTGTTTTAACAAGGCAAGATATGACAACGGTTCGATGCACAAATTTAAATGGCCAATATAAGGCTAGATTTGCCCGCATATGGGCCCCATATTTAATTATGAGGTGAATCGGCATAATGCCCCCAAACCACAGACAAGTATGCATGCATGATCAATTAATATGCGACAGTTTATATTTCATTTTATAAAATAGGGCTCGGGAAGGGAATCACATTAGGGTTCGGCGATCTTGGGTTCCGGGGTTCGGGGTCGGGTATCGGGGTCCGGATCTGGGGTTCGGGGTTCGGTCTCAGATAACGGAGGTAGGTCTTGTCGCATCCGGGAAGCAGGACTTGGTTCGATGCCGGGGGCGCATCGGATTCTTCCGGGTCGGTGCCGATCTTGTCGTTCCGTGTAGGCGTTCTCGAGGTCGATGGCGAACTTGTCCGGTACCGGGGTTTTTCGGAGATCTTGGCGCGGCACCGGGTACGGGATCGGCCTTCGGGTCCGTGTGGGTGATCTTGGCATTCCGACTCCAATGTCGAGGACGTACTTGACACGGCGTCGATCTTGTCCCCCAAGATTTTGATAGTTTCTTGGTACATGGATGCACCGATTGTGAAGATCTTGGGGTTTTGGTTCCGTGGTCATCAACGGACTTGTAGTAGCACATGGTCTTCGGGCCGATCTTGGCTTGCACCTCTCGGATAACGCTAGTTTGCACAAACACGCCCCACGAGCACACACCGCGTGTGCAGGACATGCGGCTCGCGACGACGAAGGGCCTCGAGGAGGACCGGCTGCTGGGCCGAGGGTGACGAGGGCCTGGTGGTCGAGAGGAGGGCGGCCCGGGCAGGCGAGAGGTCACATGGAGAAGAGAAGGCCGGGCGGCCGGAGGAGAGAAGGCTCAGTGGGCGCAGGCCGTGGTGGAGAGGGAGGAGGAGGCGAGGAGGGCGGGACGGAGCGGGCAGGAGGTCGTGGCGGAGCTTCTGGCTCAGGCCTTGGGAAGGAGGAGCAGTGGCGACGAGGGCGGGGAGGCGAGGTCGGCCAGCCGGAGGAGAGAGAGGGCCGTGAGGGGGCGGTGGGGAGTGGGGGAGGCTGAGCTGACGTGGGAGGAAGAGAGGCGCGTCGGGGAGGCGGGCGATGGGGTGGGGCAGGCGTGGGGCCTGGGGTGGAGGCGGTGGCGGTGCGTGTGTCTGGGGTGGGGCGGGGAGGAGGGGCCCAGTGTGGCGTGGAGACAGGCAGGTGCGTGTGTGCAGCGCGTGTGGGTGGGAGGAAGAGAGCTGACGTGGCAAGCCGGGAGTGGTGGAGAGAGGAAAGAGAGGTGAGGTGGCGAGCATGGTTGGTGGGGGTTGGGGCAGGGTGACGTGGCGGGTTGCTATAGGGTGGGGTGAGGTGGTGAAGGGGTGGGTAGAATAGGTTGGGTAGACTAGGATTTAGGCGAACCGTTTATTTTTGGGGGTGGTCGTTCGGGTCGAATCGGCCCGTTCGACTGCCCCACTAAAAATATTTAACTATTTTATTTATTTCCAACCGGGCTTTTGCAAACCGATAGCAGACAAAACAAAGTATTCCGGCGACCCGGGTTTTGCGTTTGAATAAAGATGGGACGTTTAGAAAACAAAACAGGTTTTTCCGCAATTAGTTTTATGCAAGCAATTGCAAGATGATGACGATGCTCAAATGCAATGTGGCATGATGACATGAGCATGCAGTCATGATGATGCAATGCACAAAAACAACGCAATTTTCTAGTAGTGGTTTTTTGCGGGATGCCACACGCATGCTGGTCAATCACCTGCCCAGGCCATGCTGCCAGCGGCGCTATGCAGTGGTGGAGGTGCACCTGCTCCATCCCCACCTCCGGAGTGATCGGTGGCGCCCACCCCGACAGCGGCGGCAGTGGAGGCAGCTGGACGTTTGCCTGCTCTACCAGGCTGGTGAGCTGGACTGCCTCTTGGTTGTCGCCCCACAAGGCGTCCTCGTCCTGTGCACTGGCTGCAATGGCCTACTCGGTGAAGGCATCTTCATCGTAGCCTCGTGCCAGGACCTCCCGATACTCCGGGGTCAGGTGCGCGGCAGCGGCTGTGACTAGGTCTATCGCCTCCTCCTTGATGACAATGTCGTCGTCCTCGTCGTCATCGCTGTCGAGCTTGTCGTCAGAGTGATTGACGACGTCGTTGTCAGGGTTGATGACGGGGACATTGTAGACCTGCCACGTCTAGAAGTTGCCACAGAAGGTGCTTGTGCGCCGCGCCGTATGCTCACAGTACATGAATTCTTTTCAGAAGTCCTGGCTCTAGTAGCCGCTCTCCCACCGAAGGGATGGTGGGAGGTTGCGGATGCAGCGGCAGATCTCCTCCTCCAGCCCTTTGCATTTATTGGGAACGGGGAGCCCTGGGACCCGCTCCTGGTTGAGGTGCCAGCCCATGGGAAGGGAGACATCGTGGTGGTTGCTGCCTACTCCCTCCCTCCATTGTCGCTCGCACTCCGCCGCGTAGAAGTACCGGTGGTGACGGCAGGACTCCTCCACCGGCGAGTTGCCGCGATCACGCGCGAGGCGGTGGTCGAAGTCCTGGGGCTGCGATGGAGGCGGCACGCCGCCGCGAAAGAAGGCCGATAGGCCACTATGTCGGCGGCTCGAGCCAGATCCGGTCGCCTCGTGGTCATTCTTGGCCTTTCTGAACCATCCTAATGTCTTCATCGTTGGTGGTGGCGGAGGCACTGCTAGGGTTGTATGTGGTGATGGTGAGAGGTGAGAAGTGCGGCACTGACAGGCTCAGGGTTAAGTATCCTCTTTGCCCGCAAACACACGCAAGTTTCCGCTCCTTCGCCAATAATGCCGATGTGGGAACGCGGGCGGTGTCCCGTCAGTCAGGGTGCCGTCCCATCGGTATTGATGGCATAGGCTGCCGCCCGCGCCTCTAAATCGCTGCCGCGGTTGCATCTAAATCGGTGTCGCTACGCGTCTGGATCGCTGCCGCGCTAAGCGGTGGCTGACGGGTGGGCTAGTGACATGCACTGGAGAACACGTCCTTGGTCCGCCCGTGTTCGGACCAACGCAACCGTTGTCTAAATTTGATGCATAAATAGGTCAAGCCGGACGTATCGGTCCGACTAGGTCATACCATTAAAAGCTGAACATGAACGTTGAAACACGTTCGAACGGGTTGGATCGGCCTGCCCATAGTCGAGAGCCTGCCACCTTCGCGGCATCCTGAAACTTCTCCTGCATATATAAATCGGAGTAAATCAGTACAGGGAGGGGGACAGAGAACATGAAGCAGAACTCAAACTTTGTGTAATCGAAATCGATGTGCACATGTCGTTTTCTATACGTTATGTTTACAGCGAATCCGCTTTACCCTGCAATGGTCCAGCAAATCAAATACACACGGCCTGATTCCAACGTCGGATAGATCGAGTGTTGTACTGTACAAAAAAAAAAAACGTCGGATGCATAACATAATGTTCTTGTGTCATACTATCATGTGAGACTATCAGGCTTTATGTACCAATCTACAGTTGGATTTGCCTGTCGTCTACATGACCCACCAAAACAGTTCTTGCGACTATGATCGACTAACGGAAAACTAACTAACAGAACCATCGTGGTCCATTGATTAAAGCCTGTGTTTATAGCGAAACAGAGACATGCAACTGTTCTTCATAATGAGTAGGAATGGACTGATGGTGTAACAGGAAACATTGCATTTCGGTCCGCCACACCACCCCTCCCACAGATTAAAATACTACCTCCATTCCGGTTTATAATGCAAATACATATTTCAAGAAAATAGTTTAACTGTAAATTTAGTCAATAAAATACAAATTATATTTAACAAAAATTATACTATTAGATTCATATTTAAAATACGTTTCCAATGATACAATTTTTGTGACATATGGTTCATATATTGTTGACTAAATTTATGGTCAAACTATTTTTTTGAAATATGTATTAGCCCTATAATCCGGAATGGAGGCAGAATTAATATCAAGGTGGTACTAGTTAACAACGTAATTATACTGTTCTAATAATAATATGTTACATCGGTTGCATTCACCGCAGTGAACTAATCATGCATGGGTCCAATCATCCGTGAGCACACACATCCAACCCCACGATGTCAACAACATAGCAAGAAAACTCCTCTAACCTAAATAAACCTATCAACCAGCTTATCCGCAGGCTCCATCTATCGTACTCCCTCCGTCACGGTTTGGAGGACGTTTTAGAGAGATCTATTGTACTCCCTCCGTCACGGTTTGGAGGGCGTTTTAGAGAGATTGTTGGGACCTAGGTGGACGGTGATTGGGGCCAGATTTGTGCAAAAACATGCAAATTAGTTGAAAAAAAATAGACCCATTATTTATTCGGTGACGTAATTACTCAATGAAAATGAGGAGTTTAGGCGCATGTATTGATGGAGTTGCATGCAAGAATTAATTCCTTGGCTGCATGGAGTAGGAAGTGAGGAGGAAAAAGGGGCATTAATTCTGTGATTAAGTCTATCACGCCTAGGAGAATAGGAGTTTTGAAAATGCATGATTTTTATAAGACGCCCTTCAAACCATGACGACAGAAAAGGTATAAATGCTTAAACCTTAAAGCCCCACAAAGGGTGATAATATATGTAATGGCAGAAAAAACAAAATGGTGCAACTATGTATATTGCTTTACTCTGAAAGGAGAAAGTACATCCAATCATGCAAGGTTTACTTTACCGATTCTACTTTTACAAAGGCAAATAGAAGTAAGGGCGAAAAAAAGAGGTGATATACATCTCAGTTCCACTTTATAATTTTGGGTGGAATTTGGCACGTGCCAGTTTTCGGACGAGGCAAGAAGCATTAAGGGAGGATGCCCTCTGCCTAATTCGCTGTCGTATAGCTTTACATGTCTCCCCACAGGGCTTGTTCAGTTAGCTGGGGTTTAAATTAGACAAAGGGGATTAAAGCGGATTAAATCTCGTGCAAGTAAAAAATCCCTCAATTCCACTCCAATACTTTCCAATCCCTTTGTCCGATACTGACCGATTCCGTGCTCGGATCCTAGTCAAACCCGTGTATAGCTCTATATCACAGCTCCACTAAGGAAAACGGAAAGATACTGACAAATCATAAAGTTTCCATGTGTTTTACACGACATCTGAACTTCTAAAGTTCTGCTAGTATGGTAGTCGTAGACTTCAACTCCACATTCACAGAACAAGTGGACGAGGCAAGTAATCTTAGAGATCACAATTGTACAAATAAGATATGAGAAAGACCGAGTACGGTTTCCACCATGCACTAATAGTTATGTACTCCCTCCGTTTTAAAATATAAGATGTTTTAGATTTCTGAAACAAGTGGACTACTTTTAGTACATAGGTTCACTAAGGTTTGAAATGAATCTAACTCACTAAAATAAGTTTAGATACATTTTATTCACAAAGCTAAAACATCTTATATTTTAAAACGGAGGAAGTAGTTTAACCGCCCAAAATATGCATCTGACGACTCTTTACGCCACTTTCCTAGGCCGTACTTACCTGATGCGTATACACTACAGGAATGGCGTTGTGTGCCGACGGCAGGGAGCTACGCCGACGGCCAAAGGTCGGGGCCGTCGGCGTAGAACCGGGCCAGGCCAGCCCAGCTTCCGAGCCCTCGGCGTACCGCAGCCGTCGGCGTAGCGGCACGTACGCCGAGGGTGACCGTCGGCGTAAACTTAGCCCTCGGCGTACGGGGTGGCCGCGTGGCACTAGTCAGGCCAGGCCGGGACATGCCCTAACGGCGTCAGCATTACGCCGAGAGCCGCTGTCGGCATAGGCTACGCCGACGGTCACCCTCGGCGTACGTCCTGCCTACACCGACGGTGACCCTCGGCGTACCTATGCACTTTTTTTTCCTTACCAAATTATTTGTATTTATTTATTAGTATTAATTATTTAGATTCTATTTTATCAATTGGATGGATTCGTAGCCTCCGAATAATAGTCTTCACGCCCACATAAAATGTTGAATCTTCTCACAAGTTGAGAAATTTGCATGTTTGTGTGTTATTATCACATGTGCATGGAATTTATATTTCACAAATTTTTGTGAAGTTGTTCAAAGATTCAATCACATGTGCCTGTCCCCCCTCGCATGCATGCGGAAGCGTAGGTTCCGGACCCGTATAAGGGGGAATCTCCCCGTTGAGGCGAAGCTAATATGGTTTTACATCACCCTATGACCTAAACAAACACAAAACATATGTGTGTGAGTGTGGTGAGAGGTTGGTATAGGTGCTTGCATGTGCCCCCCCTCGCATGCATGCGCTCTAACCTAGAGGCGAAGGTTCCGGCCCAGATGAGGGTGGAATCTCCCGTCGAGGTGAAACTGCAGGATAGTGCCCCAACTTGTGAGCCAACATGGTTTGACATCACCCTATGACCTAAACAAACACAAAACAAGAGAGAGCTACGGGCTACCCTCGGAGGAGCGCCTAGGGGGTCGACGATCCGAGGTGTGCATGAGATCGAGGTTTCACGGAGGAAGACCACGAGATCATCGTAATGTGATGTAAACTTGCATGTGCCCCTAGCATATGTGTGTGTGGGTGTGGTTAGAGGTTGGTATATATAGGTGCTTGCATGTGTCCCTCGCATGCATGCGCCTAACCTAGAGGCGAAGGTTAGGGCCCGTATGAGGTGGAATCTCCCGTCCGAGGTGAAACCGGCAGGATAGTGCCCCAACTTGTGAGCCAACATGGTTTGACATCACCCTATGACCTAAACAAACACAAAACAAGGAGCTACGCCGGGCTACCCCTGTCGGAGAACGTCTAGGGGGTAGGCGATCCAGTGTGCACAGAGATCGGGGTTTCATGGGAGGAAGACCAAGAGAACATCGGAATGAGATGAAAACTTGCATGTGCCCCTAGCAGATGTGTGTGTGGGAGTGGTTAGAGGTTGGTATATATAGGTGCTTGCATGTGTCCCCCCTCGCATGCAGGCGCTCTAACCTAGAGGCGAAGGTTGGCCCAGATGAGGTGGAATCTCCCGTCGAGGTGAAACCGGGTAGGATAGTGCCCCAACTTGTGAGCCAACATGGTTTGACATCACCCTATGACCTAAACAAACACAAAACTAGCTTCATGCCGACCCCCGGCTAGCACGCTATCTCAGCGTTGCCCATCAGACGTCTTTGCCCGGCCAATCCCACCTCGCCCCCGCCCATCCCGACCTCCTTGACCCCAGCCGCGCCGCCAGCCTCCCCGAGCCGCCGGCCTGCCGCCGCCACTCGCCCTCCTGCCGCCCCCTCAGCCTCCTCGGACCGCCTTGCTGCCTCCCGAGCCGCCGCCCGTCGGCCTCCCGAGCCGCCTGACCTCCTCCCTCCCCAAGCTACCGCCAGCCTCCTCCCTCCCACCTGTCGCCTCCCCCCTCCCACCGCCCCACCTGCCTCCCTCCCCACCGCCCTTGCTGCCTCCCTACCCTCCCCGCTGCCACCCCATCTGCCTGTCGCCTCTCCCACTACCCGCCTCCCCCACTGGGCCCTCGACCGAGCACACCCAACCCCAATAGGTTAGTATTGGTAATTTAGTTAATTTAGGTGTATTGTTAGATGTAGTTAGTTATATTTATTTAGGTGTATTGTTAGTATTGTTAGATGTAGTTAATTTTAGGTGTATTGTTAGATGTACTTAGTTATATTTATTTAGGTGTATTGTTAGATGTACTTAGTTATATTTATTTAGGTGTATTGTTAGATGTACTTAGTTATATTTATTTAGGTGCATATGTGCATTGTATATTGTAGATTAGACAATAATGGCATTTGTTGGATATTTAACCATCTTCTCATGTTTTTTGCAGTTACCGGAGGGTGAGCGGGGGAGTGTTTCGACGACGGGGTCCCGGATCATCTTCGACGATTTGATCACGCTCGAGGTGAGAACTGTTCGCCTCTCTTGTACCTAGGTTTATTTTCGTGTCTAGATCACCAAGTATGTCGCGTCACCTAGGCGTCATCCCGACCGTAAGCATTACGCGACTTAATATGCATTAGTGGTCTCGCATATTTTGGACCGTCACGCTTATGGCTTTTATCGGGCAGTCGGCGGATTCGTAGTTGGGTTTGGTTCTCCCTGGCTCTACCTCGATTCGAGACAGGATTTCGGTGGCGCCTCCTCGTTGTTCTCCGGATGCACATCCTCTTGGCTTTTTGTCGAGACGTGTATCGGGAGAGCAGCGGGGAGGTGCTGCCGAAATTCTGCTTGGATCGGGGTAGAACCAGGGAGAACTTACCCAATCTACGGATCCGGCGGCTGGTTAGGACCCTCTTTTCCTATTGGACATGTAGGTTGATGAATGCGTAAAAATATGAAGCATTTAATCTCATGTTTGATATAAAATGTTATATTTGTTGTTTGTCTCCCAACAAAGCAGAAGAGGATGGCTGATAATGGGTGGATGTACAGTGGCCGTATTAGTGCGACAAATAAAGCAGACGATTAGTGCGGAACACTCATTT
The DNA here is from genome assembly GCA_023614405.1 of Avena insularis. Classification (NCBI taxonomy): domain Eukaryota; kingdom Viridiplantae; phylum Streptophyta; class Magnoliopsida; order Poales; family Poaceae; genus Avena; species Avena insularis. Next base: position 392,827,837 of record CM042693.1, on the reverse strand, counting down.
GTTAGTGAATGAGTTAGCGCGTGGTTCGAAGGAAATGGTTCGGGCACTTTGTCCCTGCGCTCATTGCACTAAGCGTCATCGTCAGGGAAAGGATGACATGTACAAACACCTTCTGCAATATGGGTACATGTCTAACTATGTCACGCAAGTCGACTTTGCTCGGTACGAACGTGACAGAGGTGAGGTGATGCGTCAGCGGCTCAATGGCAATGAGCACGATGGGATTAGAAACATGCTAGATGATCTTATCGATGCCGACCAGCCGAATTCGCCACCTCCACGGGAGGAATCACCAGAACCGGAGGAACCGCTAGAACCGGAGGAACCGGAGCCAACCGCGAAGGCCTTCCTTGATATGATGGCCGCGGCTAAGAGGCCTCTGTACGAGGGTGCAAAGATTTCTCAGCTCGATGCCATCTCTCAGTGTCTAGCCGACAAGTGCCAGTACTCCGCCACCCGTTCTCAGTTTGAAGCTAATCTGAGAACATGTGGTAACATGTTGCCCGAAGGGCATTGTCTGCCTAAAACCTTTCACGAAACGAAGAAACTCATGAAGGAGCTCAACATGGATTATGAAAAGATAGATTGTTGTCCAAAAGGCTGCCTTTTGTTTTGGAAACAGTTTGCGGATGACAAGTACTGTTCCATTTGTGGGGCCTCTAGATATGAAGAGACAAAGGGGAAGGATGGTCAGGTGAGGCAGTCGAAGGTCGCTAAGAAGATACTTCGGTATCTCCCATTCATAAAAAGAATCCAGCGGCTTTACTTGAGCGAGGAGACTGCCAAACAGATGACGTGGCACAAGAAGGGGAAAAGATACGAGGACGGGCACGGACGGAAGAAGATGGGACATCCATCTGATGGTAAGGCATGGAAGAACTTCGATGACAAATACCCCCGGTGGGCAGAAGAGGCTCGGAATGTTAGAATTGCGATAGCAACAGATGGCTTCAACCCATATGGTATGTCGACGGCCTACAGACTGCTGGCGGTGTATGTTATTCCGCTCAATCTCCCTCCGAGTATTAATGCAACGGAAGACCATGTTTTTGTCGCTGATAATTCCGGGACACGAGTATCCGGGGAAGAACTTGAGTGTCTACATGCAGCCGATTGTGGATGATTTGAACCACTCTTGGATACACGGGACGTTGACATACGACCGAGCATCAAAGAGAAACTTTTTGATGAAAGTTTGGTTACAATATACTATGCATGACATGCGGCACGCCCTAACGTGCGGATGGTGTACATACTGGTAAGTGGCCATGCCGGTGTGCAGCACCGACTTGAGTTCCTTTGGCTAAAGTCGGTCGCAAATATGTTGCGTTGACACGAATCGACAGTACCTCAAAAGAAATCATTCGTTCAGAGAAGATAGAAAGAACTTCAAGAAGGGCAAAGTTGTGCATGAAGTAAAAGAGGTACCAAAGTTCGAGGGTGCAGTTGTTGATGCCGAGATACGTGCTCTCGTGCCCACGGCGCCGAACCGCCATCAATTTGCGGGATATGGTGTAACGCATAATTGGACTCACGTGGCAGCCTTAACGAATCTCGTGTATTACAAGGACCTCGAACTTCCCCATAACATCGATGTGATGCACACCGAAAAGAATGTCGGGGAGTCCCTTTTTCACACAGTCATAAACATTCCTGGGAAGTCAAAGGATAATGTCAAGGCTAGAGTTGATGTTGAGAAGCTTTGTGATAGGAAGAGATTACACATGCGACCTCCCATCGTCTGGGTCGAAAGAATTGGTTCAAGCCGCATGCCTACTACTGCCTTGATAATGTCCAAAAGAAGGAGTCATTTAGGTGGCTCAAATACGTCGTGATGTTCCCTGACGGTTATTGTTCGAATATAAGTAAGGGAGTCAATCTTTTGACGGGACAAGTCAACGGGCTCAAGAGTCACGACTATCATATATGGATTGAGCGGCTGATGCCGGTGATGGTTCGAGGGTATCTCCCCGAAAAAGTATGGCGAGTGCTATGAGTTGAGCCACTTCTTCCGCCCTCTGTGCTAAGCAGATATGTCCTCTGGTGATTGAGAAGCTGCAAGTTCAGGTGCCGGAGTTGCTATGCAATTTGGAGATGATCTTTCCGCCAGGCTTCTTTACTCCGATGGCACATCTCATTGTGCACCTCGCGAACGAGGCACTATTGGGGGGGGGGCAGTGCAATTTCGTTGGCAATTTTGTATTGAGAGAGAGTTTAAGTATATTCGAAAGATAACTGGAAACAAAGCCAAGATTGAAGCATGCATAGCTGAAGCAACATGCCTTCGGGAGATGGCAGACGCCGCGACAACCTACTGGCCCGATGATGTTCCCACTATGCATAACCCGGTCTCTCGTTACAATGTCGACCTGCCCAAGAATGACCCCAATCTCGAACTATTCCAATTTCCCGGTGGCAAGGCCGGTAAAGGACTAAAATATAGGTTGCCGAAGGAAGAGAAGGATTGCATAATGCTCTATGTGCTTATGAACATGAAGGAAGTGGTCGATTTCATTAGGTAAAATGGTGAACACCCTATTTCTCTATGCAGCTAGTAACTCGGTCTCCCGTCTAATGCTTATTTTCTCCTTCTTAGCGATTTCACGGATGAACAGTGGCCGGGACCGACTGATCCCTCTCCCATGGAGTTGGACACTCTACTGAAAGAGGGTGCTCCCGGAAATAAAAAAACTTTGTGTCCTGGTTTATGGAAAAAGTAATTTCTAACCTGTCCCTCTTACCTTGCAATATGTGACTTGTCGCTCTTATTCCACGTAACTACTGAACGCAACAAATTCCTCTTGTACTGTTGGAGATATGCCCTAGAGGTAATAATAAATGTAGTTATTATTATATATCTTTGTGTTTATGATAAATGTTTACATTCATGCTATAATAGTATTAACAAGGAAACCATTAATACTTGTGTGATTTGTAAACTTAATTTGAAGTCCCTAGTATAGCCTCTATACTTCACTAGCTTGTTGGTTGATTGATGATTGTGGTTTCCCTATCATGAACATTGAGATGTTATCAACAACAAGATCATATCGTTAGGAGAATGATATGGTGGACATACTCCTATAGACAAGCGTAGCATAAAGATCAAGTCATTTCAATAGTTCAATTGCTATATGCTTTCTGATACATAGTAACCTAATTCCTTCGACCATGAGATCATGCATATCACCTTTACTGGATGGATGCTTTGATGTCATCAAACACCACACCGTAACAGGGTGGCTATAAAGGTGGTATTGGGTGTTCGGAAAGTATTGGTTGAAACACATGGATCAAGAGTGGGATTTGTCCATCCACATGACGGATAGATATTCTCTGGGCCCTCTCGGTGAAATGTCATCCAATTAGCTTGCAAGCATGTGACTTGGTCACAAGGGATCACATATCATGGGAACGAGAAAAGAGTACTTATCAGTAACGAGGATGAACTAGGTATGCAGAGATACCGACGATCATAACCTCGGATAAGTAACATATCGTGAGACAAAGGGAAATTGGTATCGTATGTAAGTGGTTCATTCGATCGCAAAGTAATCGTAGAAATATGTGGGAGCCATATGAATTTCCAGATTCCTCTATTGGTTATTGTTCGGAGAAGTGTCTCGATCATGTCCGCATAATTCACGAACCGTAGGGAGACACACTTAAGGATTCGACGTTGTTTGAGTAGTTATGGTATTATGAGAAAGAGACCGAATGTTGTTCGGAGTCTCGGATGGGATCCGGGATATCACGAGGAGATCCGGAATGGTCCGGAGAATAAGATTCATATAAGGAAAGTCCCATTTCGGAGTAGGGGAATGGTTCCGGTGTTTTCATCGGGAACATTCTAGAAGGTCCCGGAATGTCCGGCACTCCGGAGGGGGAAGGGTACATGAATGTGTCATTACATATTGGAATGATTGCATCATGTACTAAGTGTTCTTGCTGTCCCAAATAAAGGATTTATTTAAATCCTAAATTGAAAAGTCAAACGGCCAGTTTAAAAGTCAAACGGCAAGTTTTGGGAAGTGGGAAAAGAGGAGGAGGTGGAGACCGACTTGGGGGAGGAGTCCCCTTGGCCGGCGCGCCTCCCAAGGCCGACTTGGGGAGGGACTCCTCCCCTTGGCCGGCCAGCCCTCCCACCTATATAAGGAGGGGCAGGGCTCCCCTCCTAGACACACAAGTTTCCTATCCTCTAAATCTAAACCCTAGATCTAGACCCCGGTTTAGAGCTATTCGGTTTAGAGCCTTCTAATTGGTTTAGAGCCTTCTAATTAGTGTGTCTAATTACTAGACCACTAATAGCCTCTCTCATAAGCTCCACCATACTCGCACCGGCTTAAGGCGAAGCCTCGGGATCTCCCTCTACCTCGGTACCACGTTGCAGGTCACGAATCGCGAGGAGAGTGCTACAACCTCCGCTGCCTTTGGAACAAGGAGAGGAAGGTCTTCGCCGAAACCGAACGTGTGACCGATCAAGGAGCGCTATGAACGCGCGGAAGGATCGTCTACGCGATCTTGAGATCGGAAAGAGTGCGACTACATCACCCACGAGAATCGCTCTCGTTAAACACTTTGGAATCTTGAGGTGAGTTAGTCCATCGACTCGTTGCTACAATCTAGTAGATAGATCTTGGCTTGTTTGTTTGTATGCGATAGAAATTTTTTGTTTTCCATGCTACGAACCCCAACAGTGGTATCAGAGCCGTGTCTATATGTAGATTTGTTGCAGCAGTAACACAATGGTCATCAGGCGTTGATGCTTTTATTGTAGATTGCTTTTGTGTACTTTGCATCTTGCGGTATGTTGGGATGAAGCGGCCCGGGCTAACCTTACATGACATCGTTCATGAGACTTGCTCCACGCTTGACATGCAATTTATATTGCATAAGTGGCTTTGCGGGTGCCTGTTTCTCCTAGCATAGTAAAGATCCAATTTACAACGGGTAATCAACAATGCTAGTATCAATGTTGTGGTTCTTGTTCGTAGGTTAGTACGACACCTATGGAAAGCCCCAAACCACGTAAAATATGCAAAGAAAGTAGAAGCGTCTAACTTTGTTTTGCAAGGGTGTGCAGTGATGTGATATGGCCATGATTGTGATTATATTTGATGTATGCAATGTTCCTTATTGTAAGTTGGCAACCGGCAGGAGCCATATGGTTGTCTTTAATTTCTGTTAAGACCTGCGTGTCTATTCAAAATAGTTGTAATAGTTGAAGCTGGTGGACGACAACCATGAAGAAGCGTCATTGACCTTGATGCTATGCCGGTGATGATGGAGATCATGTTCGTGCTTGAAGATGGAGATCGGAAGCACAAAGAAGAAAGGCCATATCATATCACATATTATGAATTGCATGTGATGTTAATCCTTTATGCATCTTGTATTGCTTAGTAGACAACGGTAGCATTATAAGATGATCCCTCATGCACATAAATTTCAAGTTCTAAAGTGTTCACCCTTAGTATGCACCATTGCCAAAGCTTGCTGCTTCGAAGCACCACGTGATGATCGGGTGTCTTTGATTCCGCGGGTAAATACAACGTAAGCAAGCCAGATTTGCTTATGCGGAAGCTAAGGTTGATCTTGACGAGCCTAGCATGTACAGACATGGCCTCAGGAACACGGATCGCCGAAAGGCAAAGCATGAATCATATAGTAGATATGATGAACATGATGATTGTTCGCCATTAAAACTATATCAGCTCTCGTGATGATCGGTGTTGATGTAGTGGATTTGGTTCGTGTGATCACTAAAACAATGTGAGGGATGTTGTTTTGAGTGGGAGTTCACCTAGTTTAATTTCATTAATTAATTTGAACTCAATTTGTCATAAACTTAGTCTAAACTATTGCAAAATATGTTGTAGATCAATGGCAGCCCCTACCATCAATTTTAATGCGTTCCTAGAGAAAGAAAAGTTGAAAAACAATGGAAGCAACTTCGCGGATTGGTTCCGCAATTTGAGGATTGTCCTCACAGCTGGTAATTTGACCTATGTGCTGGATGCACCGCTAGGTGACCCACTGCTGATGCTACCGATGAAGTAAAGAATGTTTACCTCGCGGAAGAATCGGTACTCCATAGTTCAAAGGTGTGCTATCTTGTATGGTTTAGAATCGGAGCTTGAGAAAAGGTTTGAAGAGTCGATCCATATGATATTGTCGAGGATCTCAAATTAATCTTTGAGACTCATGCGCAATTGAAAGTTATGAAGCTTACGAAAAATTCTTTAAGCGCAAGATGGAAGAGGGTAGCTCCACGGTGAGCATGTGCTTAAGATGTCCGCACGCAAATAAACTTCAAAGTTTGGGTATAGTGATTCCTAATACTTTGGGGGTTTACCGCATCCTCCAATCACTACCACCAAGTTACAAGAACTTTGTGATGAACTACAACATGCAGAACATGAACAAAGAGTTGCCGAACTATTTGCTATGTTAAAATCTGCGAAGTGGAGATCAAGAAAGAGCACCAAGTGTTGATGGTCAATAAGACCACCAAATTCAAGAAAGGCAAGTCTAAGCAAAGGGACACTTCAAGAAGGGTGGTAAGAAAGTTACCATGACGAAGAAGACCAAGGCTGGACCCAAGCACGATGTTGAGTGCTTTTCTGCAAGGAGAAGGTCATCGAAGCGGAATTGCCCAAGGTACTTGGCGGATTTGAAGAACGGCAACATCAAGAAGAAAGGTATATCTGATATACATGTTATTGATGTGTATCTCACTAGTACTAAAGTAGTGCTGGGTATTTGATCTTGGTTCGGTTGCTCATATTTGTAACTCAAAGCAGGCTGCGAAATAAACGGAAGCTAGCGAAGAACGAGGTGACGATGCAGCGTGGAAGCGGATCAAAGGTTGATGTGATCGCGATTGACGCGCTACCTCTTCATCTACCATCGGGATTAGTTTTATACTTAAATAATTGTTATTTGGTGCTGCGTTAAGCATGAACATTATATCGGGATCTTGTTTATTGCGAGACGATTACTTGTTTAAATCCGAGAATAATGGTTGTTCGATTTATATGAGTAATGTGTTTTATGCACATGCACCTTTGATAGATGGTCTATTCATATTGAATCTCGATAGTAGAAATACACATGTTAATAACATTGAGGCTAAACATTTGAAATCAAGCGATAATTTGACCTATATGTGGCACTGTCGTCTTGGTCACATTGGAGTGAAGCGTATGAAGAAACTCCATTCCGATGGACTTCTTGAATCACTTGATTTTGAATCACTTGAAAGATCTGAAGCATGTCGATGGGTAAAATGACTAAGACTCCATTTTACGGTATGATGGAGCGAGCTACGGACTTATTGGAAATCATACATACCGATGTATGTGGTCCAATGAGTGTAGCATCATGTGATGTTATCAAGTTATGTTCTTACCTTCACGGATGATTTGAGTAGATATGGGTATATCTATTTCATGAAACATAAGTCCGAAACTTTCGAGAAGTTTAAGGAGTTTCAAAGTGAGGTAGAGAATCAACGTAACAAGAAGATTAAATTTCTACGTTCTGATCGTGGAGGTGAATATCTAAGTTACGAGTTTGGCGAGCATTTGAAGAAATGTGGAATACTTTCGCGATTGACACCGGGAACACCACAGTAATGGTGTGTCTCGAACGTCAGAATCGAACTCTCTTAGATATGGTTCGTTCTATGATGTCACTTACAGATTTACCACTATCATTTTGGGGTTATGCATTAGAAACAGCCGCATTCACTTTAAATAGGGCACCGTCTAAATCCATTGAAACGACACCGTATGAATTATGGTTTGGGAAGAAACCTAAATTGTCGTTCCTTAAAGTTTGGGGATGCGAAGCCTATGTAAAGAAGTTACAGCCGGACAAGCTTGAACCCAAAGCGGAAAAATGCGTCTTCATAGGATACCCGAAGGAAACTATTGGGTATACCTTCTATCATAGATCCGAAGGCAAAATCTTCGTTGCCAAGAATGGATCCTTTCTAGAGAAGAAATTTCTCTCGAAAGAAGTGACTGGAAGGAAAGTAGAACTCGACGAGGTTGTCGAACCTTCTCTCGAAATTGCGAGTAGCGCAACACCGGAAGAAGTTCCTGTGGTGCCTACACCAATAAGAGAGGAAGCTAATGATGGTGATCATGAAACTTCGGTTGAAGTTGCTACAGAGCCTCGGAGGTCAACAAGAACTCGTACCACTCCAGATTGGTATGATTCCGTTATGAATGTCATGTTGGTGGACAACACCGATGACCCCGAGACATATGAGGAAGCGATGATGAGCCCAGATTCCAATAAATGGCAAGAAGCCATGAAATCCGAGATTGGATCCATGCGAAAACCAAGTATGGACTTTGGTGGACTTACCGGATGGCGGAAGGTCATCGAGAACAAATGGATTTTCAAGAAGAAAACAGATGCTGATGGTAATGTTACTGTCTATAAAGCTCGACTTGTCGCAAAAGGGTTTCGACAAATTCAAGGAGTTGACTACGATGAGACTTTCTCACCGGTAGCGAAGCTAAAGTCTGTGAGGATTATGTTAGCAATCACTGCATATTATGATTATGAGATATGGCAGATGGATGTCAAAACAACATTCCTCAATGGAGACATTGATGAAGAGTTGTATATGATACAACCCAAAGGTTTTGTCGATCCTAAAGATGCTAACAAGGTATGCAAGCTTCAACGGTCCATCTATGGATTGAAGCAAGCATCCAGTTGGAATCAACGTTTTGATAAGGTAATCAAAAATTTTGGTTTTATACAAACTTATGGAGAAGCTTGTATTTACAAGAAAGTGAGTGGGAGCTCTGTAGCATTCTTAATACTGTATGTGGATGACATATTGTTGATTGGGAATGATGTAGACCTTCTTAATAGTGTCAAAGAATATTTGAATAATAGTTTTTCAATGAAGGATCTTGGCGAAGCAGCTTACATATTAGGCATAAAGATTTATAGAGATAGATCAAAACGCCAAATATCATTGTCACAAAGTACATATTTGGACAAAATTCTAAAGAGGTTTGGAATGGAAGATAGCAAGAAAGGGTTCTTGCCCATGTTTATATCGACCTTGAGTAAAACTCAAAGTCCGACATCGCGTAAGATAGAGAAAGATGAGTAAGACTCCTATGCCTCAGCCATAGGATCTCTAATGTATGCCATGCTATGTACTAGACCCGACATTGCATATCCGTTAGTTTAACTAGCAGATATCAAAGTGATCCGAGTGGATCATTGGACAATGATCAAAAATATCCTTAAGTACTTGAGAATAACTAAGGATATGGTTATTTCTTATTGAGGTGATGAAAAGCTCGTTGTTAATGGTTACACCGATGCTAGTTTTAACACCGAACCGGATGATTCTAAATCACAATCTGGATACGTATTAATTTTGAATGTTGCAGCAGTTAGATGGAGTAGTGCAAAGCGTTGTGGCGAGATCTTCAAATGAATCGGAATACATGGCTGCGGAGGCTTCACAAGAAGCGATATGGATGAAAGAGTTCATTACAGCTGGGTGTGGTTCCTAGTGCGCTGGACCCAATGTCTATCTCTTGTGATAACATGGGCGCCATAGCCAATGCGCAAGAACCAAGGTCACACAAGAAGTGAAGCATATCAAGCTGCGTTTTCACGCTATTCGAGAACATATCCAGGATGGGGATATAAAGATTTGCAAAGTACACACAGATCTGAATGTGGCGGATCCGTTGACTAAACCTCTCCCGAGGGCAAAACATGACCAACACCAAACTGCCATGGGTGTTGGTATATTACCATGTAATCTAGATTGGATGACTCTAGTGCAAGTGGGAGACTGTTGGAGATATGCCCTAGAGGTAATAATAAATGTAGTTATTATTATATATCTTTGTGTTTATGATAAATGTTTACATTCATGCTATAATAGTATTAACAAGGAAACCATTAATACTTGTGTGATTTGTAAACTTAATTTGAAGTCCCTAGTATAGCCTCTATACTTCACTAGCTTGTTGGTTGATTGATGATTGTGGTTTCCCTATCATGAACATTGAGATGTTATCAACAACAAGATCATATCGTTAGGAGAATGATATGGTGGACATACTCCTATAGACAAGCGTAGCATAAAGATCAAGTCATTTCAATAGTTCAATTGCTATATGCTTTCTGATACATAGTAACCTAATTCCTTCGACCATGAGATCATGCATATCACCTTTCTTGGATGGATGCTTTGATGTCATCAAACACCACACCGTAATGGTGTCTATAAAGGTGGTATTGGGTGTTCGGAAAGTATTGGTTGAAACACATGGATCAAGAGTGGGATTTGTCCATCCACATGACGGATAGATATTCTCTGGGCCCTCTCGGTGAAATGTCATCCAATTAGCTTGCAAGCATGTGACTTGGTCACAAGGGATCACATATCATGGGAGCGAGAAAGAGTACTTATCAAACGAGGATGAACTAGGTATGCAGAGATACCGACGATCATAACCTCGGATAAGTAACATATCGTGAGACAAAGGGAAATTGGTATCGTATGTAAGTGGTTCATTCGATCGCAAAGTAATCGTAGAAATATGTGGGAGCCATATGAATTTCCAGATTCCTCTATTGGTTATTGTTCGGAGAAGTGTCTCGATCATGTCTGCATAATTCACGAACCGTGGAGACACATAAGGATTCGACGTTGTTTGAGTAGTTATGGTATTATGAGAAAGAGACCGAATGTTGTTCGGAGTCTCGGATGGGATCCGGGATATCACGAGGAGATCCGGAATGGTCCGGAGAATAAGATTCATATAAGGAAAGTCCCATTTCGGAGTAGGGGAATGGTTCCGGTGTTTTCATCGGGAACATTCTAGAAGGTCCCGGAATGTCCGGCACTCCGGAGGGGGAAGGGTACATGAATGTGTCATTACATATTGGAATGATTGCATCATGTACTAAGTGTTCTTGCTGTCCCAAATAAAGGATTTATTTAAATCCTAAATTGAAAAGTCAAACGGCCAGTTTAAAAGTCAAACGGCAAGTTTTGGGAAGTGGGAAAGGAGGAGGAGGTGGAGACCGACTTGGGGGAGGAGTCCCCTTGGCCGGCGCGCCTCCCAAGGCCGACTTGGGGAGGGACTCCTCCCCTTGGCCGGCCAGCCCTCCCACCTATATAAGGAGGGGCAGGGCTCCCCTCCTAGACACACAAGTTTCCTATCCTCTAAATCTAAACCCTAGATCTAGACCCCGGTTTAGAGCTATTCGGTTTAGAGCCTTCTAATTGGTTTAGAGCCTTCTAATTAGTGTGTCTAATTACTAGACCACTAATAGCCTCTCTCATAAGCTCCACCATACTCGCACCGGCTTAAGGCGAAGCCCTGCGGGATCTCCCCTCTACCTCCGGTACCACGCCGTTGTCTTCGGGAATCGCGAGAGTGCTACAACCTCCGCTTTCTGGAACAAGGAGAGGAAGGTCTTCGTCAATCTTGAGCGATGTGACCGATTGCGGAGCGCCTTGAACGCGCCGGAAGGATCGTCTACGCGATCTTGAGATCGGAAAGAGTACGACTACATCACCCACGAGAATCTGCTCTCGTTAAACACTTTGGAATCTTCGAGGGTGAGTTATTCCATCGACTCGTTGCTACAATCTAGTAGATAGATCTTGGCTTGTTTGTTTGTATGCGATAGAAAATTTTTGTTTTCCATGCTACGAACCCCAACATGTACCTGTAGGGAGCTGATCCCAACGTTGAGATGTCAGATGAGCTGAAATGTGTTTCCCAAGGTTGTAACAGTGTCGTCATGAAGTATGAGAAGTATGATGTGAATGGGTTTCGCTTCCATACAGAGACGCACCAGAAAGGGCGACCGAATGCAAAAACGGTAAATACTGGGGTGTTCACCAAAGGAGCCGATTCCCTTGATTACTACGGAAGGTTAGAGAATGTATACGAGCTGACCTTCAATCGCATTTAATGTCGAACTCAATCTTGTTGTGTTCAAGTGCCACTGGTTTGACCCAAGGGTGGTGAGAAGTACCCCTTCCATTGGGTTAGTTGAAGTTAGGCCTTCAACCACCTATAGCGAGCCGACGTCTTTGTTGTTGCTCACCAAGCCAACCAAGTTTATTATTTGCCCTACCCATGCCGTAAAGCGGAACTCTGGGCTGGGAAGTCGTGTTCGAGTATCGCCACATGGTAACCTACCGATTCCCTCCGAGGACGATTACAACAACATTAACCCTTTAACGTACGAGGGAATTTTCTATCAAGAGCAAGAGGATTTCGGACACTTTGATTTAGAACCGGTTGATCTTGAGGATCTTGGGAATGATGTAGAAACTCGGGGTGAGTCAGTGGTGAATCTACATGACATAAGTATGCTCGAAGCTCCATACCGAGAATGACAACGATGATGAGCCTACACCCTTCGATGAGAATCCAGATTTCTACTCAAAAGATAGTGATAGTGAGAATGAGAATGAGAATGTGAATGAGAATGAGAATGAAAATGATAGTGAGTATTTATTTTTTAATGCATTTTATTTTGTCTTTGTGCTTAACTGCTTTTTTCTTAATTGCATTATGCCTTTATTCTTTGTGTATACATTTTATTATGTCTTTGTGCTTAACTGTTTTCTCTTACTTAATGCGGTGATTGAACAATATGAGCAGCGGCAAGGCAACCAGTTCGTTCCTTGCTTAATGCGCTGAGCAGCAAGAAAAGTGCTACAGAGTGGGAGACAGCCAAATCCCAATCCGTTACCCGATCTTGCTCCTGCTGGCGGAGGACGGGTCGAGGCCGAGGTCGAGGAGGACGAGGACGAGGTGCCACGGGAGGCGTGGACTTTGACCCACCACCTCTCTCGCTTGGCGTGGCTCTGAGTTGTTCTGACAGAGCAGCCTTCAGGGCCGAGAGGAGGCAGAGTCAGGAGGAGGCAGAGTCGAGAGGAGGCGAGGACCGAGAGGGAGGCGGGGACCGATACAGAGGCGGACACTAGCCGCAAGTTGGTGGGGCCGAAGAAATTGCAGAATCGTGGGGAATCAGGAGTCCCTGAGGAGAAGTTTGAGCCTAGGACTCACGAGGCGAAAGCCCTTATTATTCAGATGGCCTTGAGTAAGTTTACTAATTTGGCAATTTAAAACATTTTATTTCATGTTGGTCATAAATAATTATTGTGTACTAATGTTTATTTTTGTGCAGCAATTGGACATTTCCTCCGGGACCAAGGCTCACCTTCCTAACAGCCTCGTTGGAGCTCCGATTAGGAAGTTCTGGCCGGGCTATCACATTACCCCCGAGGGTGACAGGAAGCTAGCTACTACTTGGGCGGACTACCAGACTACCCGTGTCCCGGGCTTTCCGACTGATGCCGATCATCACCAAGTTTTGGGTAAGGCATATTTCTCGAGTTATGTTCATACTTGATGACCCCACTGCTAACTCATGACTCTTATGCATGATTGAAGTGCTTTTACCGTGTGGCGAGGAGGACCAGGAGAAGGCGCAGAGGACTTTGCTTGGGGCTTGTGTGAAGTTGACCCCTGTGTGGTACAACCGAAGGTCACGGCCGCTAGCCACTTCGGTCGACAGGCGTGAGGGTCGGAAGGAAGACATTGTCGGTAGGAACCCTAATCCTGAGTACTCGATGACGCCAGAAGAGTATATGTCGGTGAGTAAAATGTCAATGAGATTCTACATTGCTTCTAAGTTGCCATTGCATTTTCTGGAGTTGAGTATTGCATTTTCAGGTTATCCCCGATTGGGCCGCATCGACTCGCATGGGAGGAGCTGGTTAGGACGAGGTGGCTCGAGAGAAGACGAGGAGTTTGCAGCCTTGTCGAGTGAACGCGGATAACCGAGGCGATGGTGGAACGCACTGCGCGGGAAACCGCAACTTTGACCGCTTCAAGGGGAAGGTGGTACGTATATACATGGAACGACCTGCGTGCATTTCTGCTTATGTTTGTCCTTCATATGCATAATATTTTCTTTTCGCGATACAGTGGCGAGGCACAACCCGGGAGGTGATTCATGACGCCGCCGTCTATGAGATGATGCGCGAAAGAAGCCCAATTACTCGGAGCCTCAACCCTCGTTGCCCGTGTACTTCGCATCGCCTAACGACTTGGGGAACTACAAAGACGATGGTGAAGGCTCGTCACCCCCATGTGGATGACCCCATTCACGCGGAGATCGACGAGAGTCGTTGGTCTGTCGGGGCACGATTGCAGCATGGACGCCTCAAGATTCTGAATAAGAAGGTCAAGCCTACCCTCGGACGAGCTTCAGCCGTCTCAAGGCTACCTACCCTTGACGGCCCCTATCCGCCTCGTGGCCAGCCTCGTCGCTCGCCGAGGATGTAAATTTTTCTCGTTTTCATCATCTTTATGAGTTTTGTTCCTGCATGGCTAACCGCTGACGAGATTCCTTGTATTTGAAATTGTAGCCTGAGTTAGACGCGGCCTACGAAGCCGCTTATGACGAATATCAGGTGGCCTTTCGGCAGCATCAGGAGACGACTGCGATCTACATGCAATACGTAAATGTAAGTCCGAACCTTTATTTTTTGCAAAAGATACAAGTCCCACTTCCCCCCGTTTGTTGTACTACGGCCTGACTTCTAAACTATCTTGCAGGCCATGATGATGAATATTCAAACTGGCGAATAGAGATTTAGGGCCCGTGCCTCCCATGCAGGTCCGATGCCATTTTGGCAATCGAAGAAAGCTTCGCTAGGACCTACTACGCATCGACACGGTAAGTTCTTTGCGAACCCACCGGTTATCGCTTTACTTTGCCTCGCAAGTTGCTAACATGTAGGCAACATGTAGGAACGGAGCTTCGGAACCGCACTTTGGCCACGCCGCCGGATGGGCGTCAGATCACACCGCTTCATGACGATGGTCCATCTCCTGGCCATTCTGCAGGTGGTTCTCCCGAGCTTCACACTTCTCCTACTCCCTCGCCAGGTGGCTCTTCTGCTGCTTCTACTGGACGCAACCCTCGGCAGAGGTCGCCACTTTTCACCAGGGGAGATCTCGGGTACACCCCCTCTCCTCCAGAGTTGTAGGCATGTGTGATGATGTCGATGATCTTGTATGACTAATGTATGGATGATCTTGTATGACTGATGTTGATACATGTATGGCATATGTGATCTTGTTTCAATTGGTGTGGAATATATATTGCATGGATGCATGGATGATGTATGGATGATGTATGGATGTATGGATGATGATGTATGGCTGCTGTGAGTGCTGCTGCTGCTGCAATAAAATTCAAAAAAAAAACTGTGCATTCGATACGCCGACGGCCTTGCCCTCGGCGTAGGAGGTAAGCGTGACCAAAT
This sequence comes from Avena insularis, assembly GCA_023614405.1. Lineage (NCBI taxonomy): Eukaryota > Viridiplantae > Streptophyta > Magnoliopsida > Poales > Poaceae > Avena > Avena insularis. The sequence continues at coordinate 392,812,479 of CM042693.1, read as the reverse complement.
GGTCAAGGCTACGCCGACGGCAAGGCCCTCGGCGTAGGGCCAGCCCGCTGCTGCCAGGCCGCGCTGCCTCCACGTGGCGAGCGTACGTCGAGAGGGAGGCCGTCGGCGTAGCATTCGCGCCAGGCCGCGCTGCCTCCACGTGGCGGCGACGCCGAGGGAGGCCGTCGGCGAAGCTGCTGCGCCAGCCGCCCAGCCTCCACGTGGATTAGCACGCCGAGGTGAGGCCTCGGCGTAGCAACGCCGTTAACTGGCCGTGTGACGGCGCGCGGTCGACGTTCGCCCGACGGTCTATACGCCGACGGCGCCCGTCGAGCCGTCGGCGTTACCACGCCGACGGTCTTGTCCTACGCCGAGGGAGAGGTCCGCCGAGGACGATACGCCGAGGGCAGCCGTCGGCGTAGCGTACGCCGAGGGTTTTCCTGGCTACGCCGACGGCAATATGCCCTCGGCATACCGAGCTTCTCCTGTAGTGATATATTATCAGAACATCTAGGAGCCAAGGAGAATTATTGCATAAAAGGACTATTTGAGATGAGCACCATGAATGGAAATGTATAAAAGATAGAACAATGAACTCACGTATTCCTGAACTGAAGCGCATGATCTCGACACGTGCAGGAAAACTTCTACCGTTGCTTCAGTTTCATCAGGTAGATCCTCAACTCTGAATTTTTCAGCTTGCATGTTAGTCTAATGACAATGATCCCGCACCTTAGCTAGCCCAATAAGAACGTAGCACGTATGTAAATCATAAAGAACTCTCCAAGGTTCGTCCGAACTGACTTAGACATACCAATAGGGCGCCTATAAGAATTAACACAATTAATAGGATAACATAGTGATTTAGACATAATAAGTTTTCAGCGTCTGAGATATAGATGCTCCCTTTTTTAGGGTGGTAAGTTTTTTATTTTGAGCAAAAACTGACTTTGGCGTGTATGTTTTTCTTTGCTATAATTTTTGGTGTGTATGAATTGATAAGGCCATGAAACACCAAAAGGCCAAGCTCGAGGGAGCCATCTATTTACCAAATTCAAAAATCATATTACAAAATTTTTAAAAACTCTAAAAATAATCCTGATGTAGTCAATGTTATATACACTACAAGCATGAAAAAATTTAATAATAAGTATAGATCTTATATTAAATAGTGCACATCTCATGTATCTATATTTTTTTCAGAATATCATTTTATGTAGGCTAAAATGCAGAGATTTTTGCACTGAGACCGCAGGCTAATATGATACATTATTTTTTGAGATGAATATGATACGTTATTGATTACATCTACAAAGTGCACATTTTTTAGACTTGTAAATATCATTGTATATAAGTTTTAAAAATAGAAAACTTCATGAGCTCGGCCTCTATTTGCACCCTTCGAGACCCAATTAGCTGCAATTGGAGTTCCTTAACTTGCAGTAGCCAGAAAACGTGCCACTTGAGGATGCGGTTCCGCAGAAAATTTGGAGCAAGGAAGCAATTTTTATTTCTCGAGGAAAAGTGCTCTCTCAAGTTAAGAATTTAGCGTCTCTGTTTCCGCGGTCTACGCCGATCAACAATTTCCTTCAATCCACTCCGTTCCAATCACATATTTCTCTTTGGTTACCACCCAAATCGCTAACCTTCAATCGCCGCCACCGTTCCATCGATTGCACTCTCCAATTCTAAGCCCGGTCCCTATGGAGAATACAAGAATCCGCTTCGGGTCCCTCGCCCTCCACGAGGACGAGGAGGAGATCTACTCCTCGTCGTCGTCGTTGTCGTCGGAGTACTCGTTGTCGTCGTCGGAGGAGGACGACGACAAGGTAGAGGTAGAGGTAGAGGACGTATGGTCGCCTGCCCACCCCTACGATCTGGACTCTCTTCCCAAGTCGGTCCTCCTCGACGTCCAGGCCTACTTTGACGATCGCACTAATGCCACCACCGCCTTCGTGTCGTTGCTGATGAAGCACCCCACCAAGCTGACCGGACTAATCCTAGGGGTTTTCCTGGTAAACGAAGGAGGGTGGGAAGGAGGTACCCGACGCCCTTCAGGACCCACAGGCGTCACCTCGTCGGTGCCGGATGGATCCGTCAGGGCTTTCGCCCACCCCCAAGAACCACCACCCTGGACGGTCCGAAGTGCTCCACCCAACCCACCGCCAACCAACACGAGCCACCACAAAAATGCCCCATCTTCATCATCTCCCTGTGGGCATCGACGCAATGCCTCGAGGCCCAAGAAAGAGGACATTGGTACCGGGGAAGTAGCAAAGAAACCGCGCGAGAGGGAACTACCTCCACCGCCATGGCAGTAGCTGAACAGACACAGCAATATGGGCACACCAGGTCTCGAGCCCGGCCAGGCCCAGATGGGCCCGCAAAGCCCTAGTTGCCACGCTGCAGCAAGGGCAGTCGCGAGCGCCACCACCATCCCAGACGCATCGTCGCCCCTCCTCCATCTCCAGGGAACCGCACAAAGGACGTGCAACGGCATGCCCAAACCAACCCAGAATGGAGCCCAAACGGGCCCAAATCTAGGCCGAGAAGGGCATCACAGGATCGCAGCACCTCGATGTTGCGTCGCTGCGCCTCCGCCCACCTTGCACCTGGGTTCCACACCAGCATATAGGACCATTGCTGGCCGAAATGCACTGCCGGCCGAAGTGCACCGCCGTCGGAAACACCTGCCCAAACCAGAGCTCCATGCTCGGAAGGAGAAGAAGTGCCACACCCTATCGACACCGTCTCGCCGAAACCTACCGCAAACCTTCCGTCGGGCCAGAGCAGAGGCGCCAGAGCAAGCCAGCCTGCACTGCAAGGACACCCCTACCCAGATTGGGCTCGAACGGGTCCAGATCTAGGCCTCGAAGCCCACGCCACCAAGAACCGCCTCCCTGCCAGACCAAGCCTGCGACCGCCGGCCTCCCGCTCCTGGAAGCAGCCAACGCCAACTCGTCGCACACGCCAGATCGCCAAGCATGCAATTTTTTTTAATATTAAGTACTTTGTATTCTGGACTATAAACAATAACAAAAGTGTAGATATTATAGTGAATACTGCACATCTCACATATCTGTAATTTTTTTCAGATTATCATTTTCTGCTAAAGTGCAGAGATTTTTGCATTGAGACTGCACACTATATGATACATTATATCTACAAAGTCCAGATTTTCTGAACTTGTAAATATCATTTATAGAAGTTTAAAATTAGAAAACTGTATGAGCTCGGCCTCTATTTGTCCGCACCCTTTGAGGCCCAATTAGCTGCAATTGGAGTTCCTTTTGTGTCCTACAGCTGTTGCAACTTGCAGTAGCCTGAAAACGTATCTCTCGAGGATACGGTTCCGGAGAGAACCTGGAGCAAGGAGTCAATTTTTATTCCTCGAGGGGTAAGTGCTCTCTCAAGTTAAGAATTTTTCCTCCAATCCGCTCCGTTCCGATCACATATTTCTCCTCGATTACCACCCAAATCGCCAACCTTCAATCGCCGCCACCGTTCCATCGATTGCACTCTCCAACTCTAAGCCCGATCCCTATGGAGAATACAAGAATTCGCTTCGGGTCCCTCACCGTCCACGAGGACGAGGAGGAGATCTACTCCTCGTCGTCATCGTCGTCTTCGTGGGAGTACTCGTCGTCATCGGAGGAGGACGACGACGACGAGGTAGAGGTAGAGGACGTACGGTCGCCTGCCCACCCCTACGATCTGGACGCTCTTCCCAAGTCGGTCCTCCTCGACGTCCAGGCCTACTTCGACGATCGCACTAACGCCACCACCGCCTTCGCGCCGTTGCTGATGACGCACCACATCGGGGTGACCTTGTGGATTGCCCACCCGCCGAGAGTCTCCTGCCTCACGGCGCACTCCACCGGCGTCGATGCCAAAGAGTTCGCCAACATGCCCGCGGTCGTCGCCGCTCAGGACGACCTGCTCCTCCTCCGCGTCACCGTCGGCCCTCACGACCGCTTCGGCCTGACCCGTTACGCCACCAGCTACTACGTCTACAAGGCGGGAATCATCAACAAGTCGCCATCTCTCATCCTGCTCCCCGACGCCAGCTCCGTCGTGTTCGCCGACTGCTCGGCCGGCATCCTGCGCCTTGCAGACGCCGACGGCGGTTTCATCATCGCGGCGATCCACTGGGCAGGCACCCACGGCCAGTACCATCTCCACCGGTTCGACTCCAGGACATGGTCATGGAGCACCACGCTGATGCACGCCGACAAACCGGAGAGGTTCACGCGCATCCTTACCAGCAAGGTGCTTGTGATCGGAGCGAGCACGGTCTGGTGGCCTGGGTCGACCTATGGAACGGCATTCTCTTCTGCGAGCTGCTCATCACCGACAGCACCATCCTTCGCTACTGCCCGTTGCCGCCCGCTCTGGACAAGCGTTGCGAAGGCCCTCCGGAGCATGTTCGAGACATCGCCGTCGTCCAACAAGGCCGCCGTATCAAGTTCTTCGAGATGCGGCTCAAGGTCAAGCAGCGCCAAGTCGCCTACAACACCGCTCTGATCACTTCTAAAGCTCTCGTGGCCACCACATGGATCATGACGGACCCTTGCTCGCAGGAGTGGCACAAGGACTGCCCAACGCTCGATATATTCAAGATCATACCAGTAGTGGATCACAAGAGCTATTGTTCTGCACTGATGCTCCCTAATAATCTACTACTAGCGGGGGATTGCTTCTTGGAGAGGCTCCAGCTAGGTCTCCCTGCTCTCAGCTTGCATGACGAAGATGTTGTTTACATTATGGCCAAGGCCAAATGGGTGAACCGCAGAGCGTCCGTGCTTGCTGTCAACTTGAGGAACAAAGTCCTACAAGGAGTGGCAAAGTTTGATGCTAGCAGAACATCTAGCTTCAGTTACGCCTACCTAGCTTCAAAGTGCGTGGCCCCCGGATCTCCAACTACCTGCGACCGTTGTTGAGTCGTCTCCATGAAGGTCCTTGTATGTGTGGCTAACTGTGGATCCCGAAGTTTATATCATACTGTATGTATGGGATCGTATACTTTGCTCGTCCATGGCTGCACAAGCAAAGATTTCTTTACAAGTTCACGACATCGACCACATCAAGATCGATGGTATATAGTGTTAGATAGATAGGTGAATATACAAGTCTTCCTTGCCGTGGTGGTTGTATCTCTGCAGCGGGAAATTCTATCGAATTTCCAGGTGGCAAAGAAAGCTAGTGTACGTTTGGATATGAGGCACTTCCTCAAAGAAGAGTTTTGACAATTACTTTCTAATTTAAATTGCAAGCTTCCGTAACAGAATTATAATCTCCCCTTTCAAAACTAATTGACGCGGATTTATCATTTGTTTTGGTACACATGTATCTAGACGCGCTTTGGAGGATGTACTAAATACCAAAGCCCTCGAAAAGAGATATACATCATACCTAACTAGCTAGCTCTAAATACATTTCAATTGGATCTCATGATGTTTATTCAAATTAAGAAGACATAGCATGTGTGAAGGCGTGGTTTGAGCCACTTGACAAGCATGAGACCGAAGCTTGCGAGTGTCGAAATATATTGTCTAGCCTTTTCTATCAGTTCGGACTTTCGGTTGCGTTGGCTAGTGTATGCAATTCAATATGGTATTAGAGCAGGAGGTCCTAGGATCAAATCCTGGCCAATGCAAAAATTAAAAACAATAATATTGCGGCTTGTTGTCGCCGCCAAAACCCCCTCCTAGGCTCTCCATTAGTTGCTATATAATAAAATTTTATAATTTTTGTTTCAAAGAAAAATACATGAAAACTTGTTAAACTATTCTTTAACACTAAATTATGCGCAATTGCACTGGAATTCTCTCTTGTGATGCAAGACAATGAGGTGGAAGCTCGTATTAAAAAGAATACCAACCTATGAGCACAAGCCTTTTACTTTATTCATGTCTTGTATTTCCCCCATAAATTTCTCCCTTTTGCCACCTCACATCCTAGGACTCGAGAAATAATATTTTTGACTGAATTAAACCTGAGAAAACATAATAGGAAAATAATTGTTGTAATAGCAACAAGAACATGTGCTATGTCCAAACGTATATCTGTCTTTCTAAGGTTATTTGTGCTTTTGTTAATTTTAGGACTAAATTACTAATAGCTGCCAAAATCTAGTAAATCATGGTATCTACACTACTGGAAAAACCATCTTCCGTTCGATCACTGGAAGCCCAGCAGTCCCGGCCCGTCACGAACCGCGACTAGTGCTAGCACTAGTCCCGGTCCGTGAGGCCCCCAACGGCTAGAAATGGACATACTCATTAGTCCCGGGCCGGACCAGAGTATTAGTCCTGGCCTGTAATACGGCCCGGGACTAATAACCTGGAGCGGGGAAACAACTCTTTTCGTGGACTATTAGTCCCGGTTCGTATCACGGCCCGAGACTAATTGTCCATTACTATATATACAGCTCCCTGGCCAGCTGCCCTAAAGCATATTTTTCTCAAAGAATGCAAGAGAGTTCATGCCATTTTTTTTCTCAAGATTTGTCAAGATTTAGTTTGCAACACCTAAATCCAAAGCTTTAAAAGGTTAGAACTTCATTCTTTCATCTCTTATTGCTACTTTAGCTCTATATAATGCTCTAAAAGTATAAAGATATGGATCAAATGCATGCATGCTCTAGAAGTAGCTACTAAACACGTATATAATGTTAAATCAGAAGGACTATGGCATCAAACAGTCGACTAGAAGCCAGCCTTAAAAACAATGCTAGAAAAAACACTAGGATTTGGGGAGATCGGAGATCGGGTCGAGCATCTCCAAAATGCTTCGTGTGAAGCGATGCAACCAGGTGCTAGCTGTATATGCAATAATGTAGTAGAATGGTAGTACTCCATCTGTTTCAAAATATAAGATGTTTTAGCTCTGTGAAGTAAATGTATTTAGATTTGTTTTAGTATATAGGTTCACTCATGTATGGAGTAAATTTACACACTAAAATAAGTCTAGATACATCGTCTTGGTGAGGGTGGGGTACGTGACGCTGCCGCCGCCGCCACCGCCCTCGCGCGCGATCGTCTCCCGGACCACGACCTCCCCACTGCCGCCGTCCCGCCTGGCGAGCGCGCGCGACACGTGAGGTTCCTCCATCTGAGAACGACCTGCGGGTGGCTGCCGCGCCGGTGGTGTCGCTGGTGGTGGAGTCCCGACCATGATCGTCGACTTGGGCTCTGGTACCAAGTGTCGTTGCAGCTGCCTGCAACTCTCTCTCTCTCTCACGATGGATTATCTGAAGAATTTCGGGTGTGACAAGAGATGAACACAGGGTTCTTTTGTGCAGCGTTCAGCTTACTGCTTTTCTTCTTTCTCTTCTATTTATTCCCTGATGAGATCGTGTGCCACTCTCATTGACTGGGCCACGCCATCCCACGGCCAGATCGTGATCACGACGATTCTACAACTACGGTGGTGGCGCACAGAACGCGTCCACCCAACAGAAACGTGGCCGGCAGCTAGAAACAGAAAAAACGACTAAGTCTAACTGAATTCTAACTGAATCTGCTAAACAGGTGCAGAAGTTTAGACATTATTTCCTAACTGTAACCTAGCTACTGACAGCAAGCCAGCGGTAGCAGTGTTTGAACAACACATGCTTCGCTACATCCCGCTGCCGCCGTCACCGAGCATAGAGCCGGAGGGCTGTCCATGAATGTTCGAGACATGGCCGTCGTCCGAGGCCGCATCAAGTTCTTTGATATGCGATTCAGGGTGAAGCAGCGCACCATCACCAGCACCACCCGTGCCAGAACTGGCGCAGGGACTGCGGGCTCGACATTTTCAAGGTACCGGTGGACAAGGCTCATCCGGAACGGCATTCTCTTCTGCGAGCTGCTCGCCGGCAGCACCACCGTTCTTCGCTACTGCCCGCTGCCGCCCGCTCTGGACAAGCGGCGCGTGGGCCCTCCGCCGGAGCATGTTCGAGACATCGCCGTCGTCCAACAAGGCCGCCGTATCAAGTTCTTCGAGATGTGGTTGAAGGTCAGGCAGCGCCAGGTCGCCCACAACACCACTCTCACTTCTAAAGCTCTTGTGGCCACCACATGGATCATGACGGACCCTTGGCGGGAGTGGCACAAGGACTGCCCAACGCTCGATATATTCAAGATCATACCAGTAGTGGATCACAAGATGCTCCCTAATAATCTACTACCAGCGGGGGATAATTGCTTCTTGGAGAGGCTCCAGCTAGGTCTCCCTGCTCTCAGCTTGCATGACGATGATATTGTTTACATTATGGCCAAGGCCAAATGGGTGAACCGCAGAGCGTCCGTGCTTGCTGTCAACTTGAGGAACAAGGTCCTAGAGGGAGTGGCGAACTTTGATGCTAGCAGAACCTCTAGCTTCAGTTACGCCTACCTAGCTTCAAAGTGCGTGGCCAGATCTCCAACTATCTGACCGTTCACTACGGGAAAAATGTTCGCTGCCGTCGACCCAGCTCTTTGCCGTGTGCCAAAAGGCCCGGAACACGGCAAAGATAAGGCAAAGATTATCTTTGCCGTGTGTAAACCAAGAGGAACACGGCAAAGAACAGGTGCATGACAAACTGCAGAAAAAGAACACGGCAAAGAAATAAACACGGCAATGGACATACGAGAACACACGGCAAAGAAAATAATCACGGCAAAGTCATTGAAGACACACGGCAAAGATATATTCACGGCAAAGAAGTGGGTCCCGTGGCCTCGTAGGGTCACCCGCCGGCAGGGGCTGACGGCAGAATCTTTGTCGTGTGCTCTATCTTTGCCGTGTGTATTCTTCTGTATACACGGCAAAGCATTTTTTTCACCCTTTTCTTTTATTTAATTAGCAAGGCTTTTATTACATATATGTTAGGTGATAGGATCATGAGAACACACATATGATCATAGGTTATTATGGTCTTGATCACTATATAAATACACCCCCCCTTATATGGTCCGGTTTCACCGTAACGGGGAGATTCCCCCTTATACAGGTCCAGAACCTTCGCTTCTAGGTTAGAGCGCATGCATGCGAGGGGGACACATGCAAGCACATATACCAACCTTGCACCACACTCACACACATATGCTAGGGACACATGCAAGTTTTCATCTGATTCCGACGTTCTCGTGGTCTTCCTCCGGTGAAACCCTGATCTGCGGGCCTCGGATCGTCTACCCCCTAGACATTCTTCTGATGGGGGTAGCCCGGCGTAGCTCTCTCTTGTTTTGTGTTTGATTATGTCATGGGATGATGTAAAACCATGTTGGTTCACAAGTTGAGGCACTATACTACCCGATTTCGCCGGAACAGGGAGATTCCCCCTTATACAGGTTCAGAACCTTCGCTTCTAGGTTAGAGCGCATGCATGCGATGGGGGACACATGCAAGCACATATACCAACCTTGCACCACACTCATACACATATGCTAGGGACACATGTAAGTTTTCATCTGATTCCGACGTTCTCGTGGTCTTCCTCCGGTGAAACCCTGATCTGCGGGCGTCGGATCGTCTACCCCCCTAGACATTCTTCTGATGGGGGTAGCCCGGCGTAGCTCTCTCTTGTTTTGTGTTTGATTATGTCATGGGATGATGTGAAACCATGTTGGTTCACAAGTTGGGGCACTATACTACCCGGTTTCACCGGAACAGGGAGATTCCCCCTTATACAGGTCTAGAACCTTCGCTTCTAGGTTAGAGCGCATGCATGCGAGGGGGAACACATGCAAGCACATATACCAACCTTTCACCACACTCACACACATATGCTAGGGACACATGCAAGTTTTCAGATGATTCCGACGTTCTCGTGGTCTTCCTCCGGCGAAACCCTGATGATCTGCGGGCCTCAGGTCGTCTACCTAATGGAAATGAAGTTCAGCATCCTATAGAACCTTATGGTCTATTGCAAAGTTAGTGTTTCCATGGTCTGAATACTAACAAATAGCCAACAAAAAGTTAACTAAAAACTTTAAATAAATACAATTGAAAGAAAAAATAAAAAGAAAATTTGAAAATACCTAAAGGCACACGACAAAGGACAAAACACACGGCAAATAGGTCCTTTGCCGTGTGCCTCTCGCCGTCATACACACGGCAAAGGTCAATTGCCGTGTGTATTCTTCTGTATACACGACAAAGAATTTTTTTCACCTTTTTCTTTTCTTTAATTAGCAAGGCTTTTATTACATATATGTTAGGTGATATTATTTCATAGGATCATGAGCACACACATATGATCACAGGTTATTGTGGTCTTGATCACTATATACATGCACCCCCCTTATACGGTCCGGTTTCACCGTAACGGGGAGATTCCCCCTTATACAGGTCGAGAACCTTCGCTTCTAGGTTAAAGCGCATGCATGCGAGGGGGGACACATGCAAGCACATATACCAACCTTGCACCACACTCACACACATATGCCAGGGACACATGCTAGTTTTCATCTGATTCCGATGTTCTCGTGGTCTTCCTCCGGCGAAACCCTGATCTGCGAGCCTCAGATCGTCTACCCCCCTAGACATTCTTCTGATGGGGGTAGCCCGGCGTAGCTCTCTCTTGTTTTGTGTTTGATTATGTCATGGGATGATGTAAAACCATGTTGGTTCACAAGTTGGGGCACTATCCTACCCGGTTTCACCGGAACAGGGAGATTCCCCTTATCTGTGTCCGAACCTTCGCTTCTAGGTTAGAGCGCATGCATGCGAGGGGGGACACATGCAAGCACATATACCAACCTTGCACCACACTCACACACATATGCTAGGGACACATGCAAGTTTTCATCTGATTCCGACATTCTCGTGGTCTTCCTCCGGCGAAACCCTATTCTGCGGGCCTCGGATCGTCTACCCCCCTAGACATTCTTCTGATGGGGGTAGCCCAGCGTAGCTCTCTCTTGTTTTGTGTTTGATTATGTCATGGGATGATGTAAAACCATGCTGGTTCACAAGTTGGGGCATTATACTACCCGGTTTCACCGGAACAGGGAGATTCCCCCTTAGACAGGTCCAGAACCTTCGCTTCTAGGTTAGAGCGCATGCATGCGAGGGGGGACACATGCAAGCACATATACCAACCTTGCACCACACTCACACACATATGCTAGGGACACATGCAAGTTTTCATCTGATTCCGATGTTCTCGTGGTCTTCCTCCGGCGAAACCCTGATCTGCTGGTCTCGGATCGTCTACCCCCCTAGACATTCTTCTGATAGGGGTAGCCCGGCGTAGCTCTCTCTTGTTTTGTGTTTGATTATGTCATGGGATGATGTGAAACAATGTTGGTTCACAAGTTGGGGCACTATACTACCCGGTTTCACCGGAACAGGGAGATTCCCCCTTATACAGGTCTAGAACCTTCGCTTCTAGGTTAGAGCGCATGCATGCGAGGGGGGACACATGCAAGCACCCGGAGACTAGTAGTTTTTTTACATTCCAACATAGCACCACACTTTCATGCATGTGCTAGGGCACATGCATGCATGTCCTTGAGGTACTCAAAATTGAGAACAATCTATAAAGGATGTCGAACAACAAATTTCAGACTTTGTCGTGAAATCCTCTCATCTTGGTCTTTTGATTGACCCAAAGAGTGACCTTGAAAGATTCAAAATTAGTCCAACAGCTTGCTTGGTTTTGTTGGTCAGCTCTACCGTGAGGGGAAATTCTACTCTTGATGATTGGTTGAGGATTGTTTCTCAAAGTTTGTGACTAGGCACCCACCTAATGGAAATGAAGTTCAGCATCCTCCAGAAGCTTATGGTCTAGTGCAAAGTTCATATTTCCATGGTCTTAATCCTTATGAAGAGCTGGTATATGCTATATCTACAAGAGAAACTATCGTCCACTACTCAAGAGGGTTGACAGAACCAGTGACGGGAGTTTCCACGTATATATCCAGGATTTTACTAAGTATTAACGCATGTCTACAAAGGGGGTCACACTTGGGACTTACACATGGGACCTACAAACCTTGCACCACACTCACACACATATGCTAGGAACACATGCAAGTTTTCATCTGATTCCGACGTTCTCGTGGTCTTCCTCCGGCGAAACCCTGATCTGCGGGCCTCGGATCGTCTACCCTCCTAGACATTCTTCTGATGGGGGTAGCCCGGCATAGCTCTCTCTTGTTTTGTGTTTGATTATGTCATGGGATGATGTAAAACCATGTTGGTTCACAAGTTGGGGCACTATACTACCCCGTTTCATCGGAACAGGGAGATTCCCCCTTATACAGGTCCAGAACCTTCGCTTCTAGGTTAGAGCGCATGCATGCGAGGGGGGACACATGCGATCACATATACCAACCTTGCACCACACTCACACACATATGCTAGGGACACATGCAAGTTTTCTTCTGATTCCGACGTTCTCGTGGTCTTCCTCCGGCGAAATCCTGATCTGCGGGGCTCGGATCGTCTACCCCCCTAGACATTCTTCTGATGGGGGTAGCCCGGCATAGCTCTCTCTTGTTTTGTGTTTGATTATGTCATGGGATGATGTGAAACCATGTTGGTTCACAAGTTGGGGCACTATACTACCCGGTTTCACCGAAACGGGGAGATTCCCCCTTATACAGGTCCAGAACCTTCGCTTCTAGGTTAGAGCGCATGCATGCTAGGGGGTACATATGCAAGCACCCAGAGACTAGTAGTTTTTGTATGTTCCATTATAGCACCACACTTTCATGCATGTGCTAGGGCACATGCATGCATGTCCTTGAGGTACTCAAAATTGAGAACAATCTATAAAGGATGTCGAACAACAAATTTCAGACTTTGTCGTGAAATCCTCTCATCTTGGTCTTTTGATTGACCCAAAGAGTGACCTTGAAAGATTCAAAAGTAGTCCAACAGCTTGCTTGGTTTTGTTGGTCAGCTCTACCGTGAGGGGAAATTCTACTCTTGACGATTGGTTGAGGATTGTTTCTCAAAGTTTGTGACTAGGCACCCACCTAATGGTAATGACGTTCAGCATCCTCCAGAAGCTTATGGTCTAGTGCAAAGTTCATATTTCCATGGTCTCAATCCTTATGAATAGCTGGTACATGCTATATCTACAAGAGAAACTATCGTCCGCTCCTTAAGAGGGTTGACAGAACCAGTGGCGGGAGTTTCCACGTATATATCCAGGATTTTACTAAGTATTAACGCATATCTACAAAGGGGGTCACACTTGGGACTTACACATGGGACCTACCAACCTTGCACCACACTCACACACATATGCTAGGGACACATGCAAGTTTTCATCTGATTCCGACGTTCTCGTGGTCTTCCTCCCTGAAACCACGATTTATGGTTTTGATCGTCTACCCCCCTAGACATTCTTCTGATGGGGGTAGCCCAGCTTAGCTCTCTCTTGTCTTGTGTTTGATTATGTCATGGGATGATGTAAAACCATGTTGGTTCACAAGTTGGAGCACTATACTACCCGGTTTCACCGGAACGGGGAGATTCCCCCTTATACAGGTCCAGAACCTTTGCTTCTATGTTAGAGCGCATGCATGCTAGGGGGTACACATGCAAGCACCCAGAGACTAGTAGTTTTTGTATGTTCCATTATAGCACCACACTTTCATGCATGTGCTAGGGCACATGCATGCATGTCCTTGAGGTACTCAAAATTGAGAACAATCTATAAAGGATGTCGAACAACAAATTTCAGACTTTGTCGTGAAATCCTCTCATCTTGGTCTTTTGATTGACCCAAAGAGTGACCTTGAAAGATTCAAAAGTAGTCCAACAGCTTGCTTGGTTTTGTTGGTCAGCTTTACCATGAGGGGAAATTCTACTCTTGACGATTGGTTGAGGATTGTTTCTCAAAGTTTGTGACTAGGCACCCACCTAATGGAAATGAAGTTCAGCATCCTCCAGAAGCTGATGGTCTGGTGCAAAGTTCATATTTCCATGGTCTCAATCCTTATGAAGAGCTGGTACATGCTATATCTACAAGAGAAACTATCGTCCGCTCCTCAAGAGGGTTGACAGAACCAGTGGCGGGAGTTTCCACGTATATATCCAGGATTTTACTAAGTATTAACGCATATCTACAAAGGGGGTCACACTTGGGACTTACACATGGGACCTACCAACCTTGCACCACACTCACACACATATGCTAGGGACACATGCAAGTTTTCATCTGATTCCGACGTTCTCGTGGTCTTCCTCCGGCGAAACCCTGATTTGCGGGCCTCGGATCGTCTACCCCCCTAGACATTCTTCTGATGGGGGTAGCCCAGCGTAGCTCTCTCTTGTCTTGTGTTTGATTATGTCATGGGATGATGTAAAACCATGTTGGTTCACAAGTTGGGGCACTATACTACCCGGTTTCACCGGAACAGGGAGATTCCCCCTTATACAGGTCCAGAACCTTCGCTTCTAGGTTAGAGCGCATGTATGCGAGGGGGGACACATGCAAGCACACATACCAACCTTGCACCACACTCATACACATATGCTAGGGACACATGCAAGTTTTCATCTGATTCCGACGTTCTCGTGGTCTTCCTCCGGCGAAACCCTGATCTGCGGGCCTCGGATCGTCTACCCCCTAGACATTCTTCTGATGGGGGTAGCCCGGCGTAGCTCTCTCTTGTTTTGTGTTTGATTATGTCATGGGATGATGTAAAACCATGTTGGTTCACAAGTTGGGGCACTATACTACCCCGTTTCACCGGAACAGGGAGATTCCCCCTTATACAGGTCCAGAACCTTCGCTTCTAGGTTAGAGCGCATGCATGCGAGGGGGGACACATGCAAGCACATATACCAACCTTGCACCACACTCACACACATATGCTAGGGACACATGCAAGTTTTCATCTGATTCCGACGTTCTCGTGGTCTTCCTCCGGCGAAACCCTAATCTGCGGGGCTCGGATCGTCTACCCCCCTAGACATTCTTCTGATGGGGGTAGCCCGGCGTAGCTCTCTCTTGTTTTGTGTTTGATTATGTCATGGAATGATGTGAAACCATGTTGGTTCACAAGTTGTGGCACTATACTACCCGGTTTCACCGGAACAGGGAGATTCCCCCTTATACAGGTCCAGAACCTTCGCTTCTAGGTTAGAGCGCATGCATGCGAGGTGGGACACATGCAAGCACATATACCAACCTTGCACCACACTCACAAACATATGCTAGGGATGATTCTGACGTTCTCGTGGTCTTCCTTCGGCGAAACCCTGATGATCTGCGGGCCTCAGATCGTCTACCTAATGGAAATGAAGTTCAGCATCCTCTAGAACCTTATGGTCTAGTGCAAAGTTAGGGTTTCCATGGTCTGAATACTAACAAATAGCTAACAAAAAGTTAACTAAAAACTTTAAATAAATACAATTGAAAGAAAAAATAAAATTAGAAAATACCTAAAGGCACACGGCAAAGGACAAAACACACGGCAAAGAGTGTTGGAATTATGCCCTAGAGGCAATAATAAAGATGTTATTATTATAATTCTTGTTCATGATAAAGTTTATATTCCATGCTAGAATTGTATTAAGCGGAAACATTAATACTTGTGTGGTTTGTGAACAACACCGTGTCCCTAGTACGCCTCTATGGACTAGCTCATTGATCAATGATGGTTAAGGTTTCCTAACCATAGACATGAGTTGTCAATTGATAATGAGATCATATCATTGGAGAATGATGTGGTGGATAGACCCAAAATAAGCAAAGCTATTAGATCGTTTCATCGTGTTCGTCTTTGCGAAGCTTTTCTCATGTCAAATATTGTATTCCTTAGACCATGAAATAATACAACTCCCTGGTATCGGAAGAAAGCTTTGAGGTCATCAAACGTCATCCTATGAGAGGGTGATCATAAAGGTGTCTCTCAGGTGATCGGAAAGTATCTGTTGGGTTGTATGTATCGAGATGGAATTTGTCCCTCCCAAGTCGGAGAGATATACTTCGGGCCCACTCGGTAATCGATATCAACACCGCTTGCAAGCATGTGGTTAAGGAGTTAATCACAAAGTGATATCGGATTACTGAACGAGTAAAGTACTTGCTGTGAACGAGATTGAACTAGGTATGACGATACCGACGATCGAATCTCGGGCAAGTAAAATATCGCGAGACGAAGGGAATATATATATATGGGATTGATTGAATCCTGGCATCGTGGTTCATCCGATATGATCATCGATGAATGTGGGAGTCAATATGGGTGCCTGACCCGCTGTTGATTATTGATAGAAGATCATGTGCGCATATTCTCGAACCCGAAGTGTGTCTCACTTAACGTGTCTCGACGCTAGGATATATTGGATACTTGGTTTATGAATTTTTGTTCGGAGTCTCGGATGGGATCCGGGACATCACGAGAGGTTCCGGAGTGGTCCGGAGAATAAGATTCATATAAGGCAGTGCAGTTTTTGGAGTTCGGAATTGTTCCGGATTAATCGATATTATTGGAAGCTTCTAGAACCTTCCTAAGGGGGCCGTGGTCCCACCTTCCGGGTGGGGCATGGGCCTATGAGGGAGTGTCCTGGCCGCATTGGGCCAGGGGCACAAGGCCCCATAGGGCCTAGCCGATCCTAGATAAGTTTAAATCGTTTAAACTAGAGATAAGATAGGGTTTCTAGAAGGGAGAGTTTAAATCGTTTAAACTAGAGATAAGATAGGGTTTCTAGAAGGGAGAGTTTAAATCGTTTAAACTAGAGATAGGCTTGGAGGATGGGAAAGGGCTGGCACCCTCTATATAGAGGGCTGGTGCGCCCCTACCCCACACACCTCCTCCAAGCCCTAGTAGCCTGTGCCTTCCTCTCTCCCTCCCATCGCTTGTAGGCGAAGCCCTGCTGCAGAAATTCTCCACCATATACACCGCGCCGTCGCGTTGTAGATCCAATCTATCTCTCCACCCTACTTGCTGGTCCGAGGAAGGAGGAGACGTCGAGGTGCTACACGTGTGCATCTCACGGAGGCACCGCCACTTGTGGTGCTAGATCAGATCGGATCGCGAGGAGGAGAAGCGAGTACGACTACATCACCCACGTTCCGACGAACGCTCATTGTCGAATCTTCAAGGGTATGAAGATCTAATCCAATCTCTCTCGTTGTTTGCATCTCCTAGATTAGATCTTGGCTTTCCTTCTGTTCGCTTCCGTAGAAAATTTTGATTTACTATGCTGCGAAACCCTTCAGTGGTATCAGAGCTAGATCTATGCGTAGATGTGATTCACGAGTAGAACGCAACATGGTTGTTGTGGGCGTTGATGTTTTCTGTTGCAAGCCTCTTGTTTGTGTTCTTCTTATGACGCGGGATAGTGAGATTGAAGCGGTCCAGGCCAACCTTACGCGACGTCGTTCGCGAGACCGGCTCAGCACTTGACGTGTGGCTTGTACCACACATGCGGCTGGTGGATGTCAGTTTCTCTCACTATAGTTGTCATGGGATTAACACCGGAGTTTGGCAACCATAATATCACCATTGTGGATTTCCGTAGGTAAGAATCGTTCTTAGCATCTACTCCCATGAGCCACGTAAAACATGCAACAACAAAGTAGAGGCGTCTAACTTGTTTTTGCAGGGAGTGTTTTCTGTGATATGGTATGGCCCAAGATGTGATGTGTATATTGTATGTGATGATCATGTTTTGTAATGTTTCACGACTTGCATGTCGATGAGTACACAACCGGGAGCCATATATGGTTGTCTTTATAATTGTGTATGACCTGCGAGTCAACTTCTTATACGCCATGTAATAGCTTTACTTTATCGCTAAGTAGTTAGCAATAGTTGTAGTTGCTATTCGTGGTGGAGGCAATCATGGTGGAGTGATGGAGATCATGCCGGAACGCACAAGATGGAGATCATTGCGCGAAGATTGGCTATACCATGTCACATAAAGTTATATGCATGTGATGTTTATCCTTTTATGTATCTTATTATGCTTAGATCGCGACGGTAGCATTATAAGATGATTCCTCACTTAAAGATCAAGATAAAAGCTGTGTTCTCCCCAAGTATGCACCGTTGCGAAAGTACCTTGTCCGCATAGGGATAAGGTAGGTCGGGGAGTCTCGAAACCCCACGCCGATATGGAGCCTTCTCCCGCGGCACCAGGCTCGGGTCCATGGCCGCGTACTCCTGAAGGTACTCCGTCTCATCCTCCGGAGGCGCCCACCTCAAGGACGTGTCAACCTCGTAGGGTAAAGACCCCAACCCCTCATCCTCATCCTCCTGCTGCTCCTGCTCCTCCTCGTCAGAATCCGAGTGCGTCCCCTCATCCTCCTGACGCTGAACTGGCTCCTCCTCCTCCTCGTCGTCCTCCCCCTCCTTCTCCTGCTCCTGCTCCTACTCCTGCTCCTGCTCCTTCTCGTCCTCCTCGAAGACCGGAGGGGGACTAGGAGTCCTCACACGCCTCCCATGCCCTCGCCGCTGTGAAGTGCGCGGTGGAGCACTAGCAGTAGCACTAGTAGGCTGCTTCCCCTGACATCTTTTGAACCACCAGTCACCAGTTTTGCCAAGCTTTTCAGCTTTCTTGTAACTCCCTTTCCCCCCGGCATCTTTCAATCACCTGCAAAACAGAGTGAAAAGAGTAGTTTATTAGTACACATCAGTGACACAAGATTCATAACAGTACAATAATACTCAAGTTTTAAACACACACTATATTCGTATCGGCGAAGACGAAAGAAGAGAAATACTTCCATGATCCATATAGCATGGGTATGATACGCGGCAAGCCAAGGAAAGGATTCGGTCTCCACGGCAACGACTCCTCGAAAGGAATCGTTGTCGTGGATCGAGAATCCTTTCCTGGGCTTGCCACCGTCACATCCCCATGCTATATGAATCTCGAAAATACCTGTCCTCTCTCGACTTGGGGGATACGAGATGAAGCCTTCCTTGTGTTTCTCCAAAGACGAAAGGAAAGAAACCATTTCACGATTCATATAACAATGTTGCCCATGCTATACGAATAGTGAAGTAATGTCTTTCCTTTCGACTTTAGGGCTATCTAATCTATTCCATTTAAGTCACGCTAGCTAATCTATATTCGTATCGGCAAAGACGAAAGAAGAGAAATACTTCCATGATCCATATAGCATGGGTATGATCTGTGACAAGCCAAGGAAAGGATTCGGTCTCCACGGCAACGACTCCTCGAAAGGAATCGTTGTCGTGGATCGAGAATCCTTTCCTGGGCTTGCCACCATCACATCCCCATGCTATATGAATCTCGAAAATACCTGTCCTCTCTCGACTTTGGGGATACGAGTTCTTACAAATACAAAGACAAAAGGAAAGAAATTTTTACCCTTGAAGCGTGATCGAGACATATAATTCCTAAATTACTACTATACACATGCATATATGAAACAACATACTAGAAAATACTACCACTAAATCCAACATATTAGTAACTTGTCCATTTTGCTAAATCTACCACTAAAACTACCCTAATGTAATATATGACAATAAAACTATCACTAAATACACTTTACTAATAACTTAGTACAACACTAGAACTAGCACTACATACATCATACATCATACTAGTAACTTGTCCATTTTGCTAAATACATGCTTAATTACTAATATACACATACACATATATCTAACAATGTTACTACTATACTACTACTATACTACACTACACTACACTACACATACATATATCTAACAATCTATATACAACAAAAAATAGTAGGCACATACCGATGGTGGATGCGATTGTCGGTGGGGGCGGCAGAGGCGAGCAGCAGAGGCGGGCTGGCGGCCCAGCTCCTACCAGTGGAGCTGCTGACTCCCATGGCGAGGCAGGCTTGGGCGAGGCGTGATTGAGGCGGATGGGGCCGAGGCGGATGGGGCGGGGGCCGGTGGAGGCAGAGAGGGCAGGTGGAAGCGGCAAGAGAGGCGTGATGGCAAGCAGAGAAGGAGGCGGGCGGCCAGGAGGGAAGCGCGGCGCAGAGGCGTGTGGCAGCAGAGCGTGTGGTGGGGCCCAGGCGGGGAGGGAGGGGAGGGCACGGTCCCGCGCGGGCCGATATTAGGGTCACCCCTTTGCCGTGTGCCACACCGTGCAGAACACGGCAAAGATCTTTGCCGTGTACCTGGTTGTAAAAACACATGGCAAAGAACCTTTGCCATGTGCCTGCAGAGACACACGGCAAAGGACCTGTTTGCCGTGTGTTTTGTCCTTTGCCGTGTGCCTTTAGGTATTTTCTAATTTTATTTTTATTTTTTCTTTCAATTGTATTTATTTAAAGTTTTTAGTTAACTTTTTGTTGGCTATTTGTTAGTATTCAGTCCATGGAAACACTAACTTTGCAATAGACCATAAGGTTCTAGAGGATGTTGAACTTCATTTCCATTAGGTAGACGATCCGAGGCCCGCAGATCATCAGGGTTTCGCCGGAGGAAGACCACGAGAACGTCGGAATCATCTGAAAACTTGCATGTGTCCCTAGCATATGTGTGTGAGTGTGGTGCAAGGTTGGTATAGGTGATTGCATGTGTCCCCCCTCGCATGCATGCGCTCTAACCAAGAAGCGAAAGGTTCGGACACAGATAAGGGGAATCTCCCCGTTCAGGTGAAACCGGGTCGTATAGTGCACCAACTTGTGAACCAACATGGTTTTACCTCATCCTATGACCTAGTCAGACACAAAACAAGAGAGAGCTACGCCGGGCTACCCCTATCAGAAGAATGTCTAGGGGGGTAGACGATCCGAGGCCCATGAGATCATCGAGGTTTCACGAGTAAGTCCACGAGAACGTCTAATCATCTCAAACTTGGATCTGTCCCTAGCATATGTGTGTGAGTGTGGTGCAAGGTTGGTATAGGTGATTGGATGTGTCCCCCCTCGCATGCATGCGCTCTAACCTAGAAGCGAAGGTTCTGGACTCAGATAAGGGGAATCATCCCGTTCAGGTGAAACCGGGTCGTATAGTGCCCCAACTTGTGAACCAACATGGTTTTACATCATCCTATGACCTAGTCAGACACAAAACAAGAGAGAGCTACGCCGGGCTACCCCTGTCAGAAGAATGTCTAGGGGGGTAGACGATCCGAGGCCCGCAGATCATCAGGGTTTCGCCGGAGTAAGTCCACGAGAACGTCGGAATCATCTGAAAACTTGCATATGTCCCTAGCATATGTGTGTGAGTGTGGTGCAAGGTTGGTATAGGTGATTGCATGTGTCCCCCCTCGCATGCATGCGCTCTAACCTAGAAGCGAAAGGTTATGGACCTGTATAAGGGGGAATCTCCCCGTTACGGTGAAACCGGGCCGTATCGTGCCCCAACTTGTGAACCAAAATGGTTTCACATCATCCCATGACATAATCAAACACAAAACAAGAGAAAGATACGCCGGGCTACCCCTGTCAGAAGAATGTCTAGGGGGGTAGACGATCCGAGGCCCGCAGATCATGAGGGTTTCGCCGGAGTAAGTCCACGAGAACGTCGGAATCATCTGAAAACTTGCATGTGTCCCTAGCATATGTGTGTGAGTGTGGTGCAAGGTTGGTATAGGTGATTACATGTGTCCCCCCTCGCATGCATGCGCTCTAACCTAGAAGCGAAAGGTTATGGACCTGTATAAGGGGGAATCTCCTGTTCAGTGAAACCGTGATATAGTGCCCCAACTTGTGAACCAACATGGTTTTACATCATCCTATGACCTAGTCGGACACAAAACAAGAGATAGCTACTTGGCTACCCCTGTCAGAAGAATGTCTAGGGGGTAGACGATCCGAGGCCCGCAGATCATCAGGGTTTCGTCGGAGTAAGTCCACGAGAACGTCGGAATCATCTGAAAACTTGCATGTGTCCCTAGCATATGTGTGTGAGTGTGGTGCAAGGTTGGTATAGGTGATTGCATGTGTCCCCCCTCGCATGCATGCGCTCTAACCTATATATAGTGATCAAGACCACAATAACCTATGATCATATGTGTGCTCTCATGATCCTATGAAATAATATCACCTAACATATATGTGATAAAAGCCTTGCTAATTAAAGAAAAGAAAAAGGTGAAAAAAATTCTTTGTCGTGTGTCTGACTGCGGGAGACACACGGCAAAGGACCTTCTTGTGTTTTTGGCGGCAGAGCCTGCAGCAAAGGACCGCTTGTCGTGTGTTTTGTCCTTTGCCGTGTGCCTTTAGGTATTTTCTAATTTTCTTTTTATTTTTTCTTTCAATTGTATTTATTTAAAGTTTTTAGTTAACTTTTTGTTGGCTATTTGTTAGTATTCAGACCATGGAAACACTAACTTTGCAATAGACCATAAGGTTCTAGAGGATGTTGAACTTCATTTCCATTAGGTAGACGATCCGAGGCCCGCAGATCATCAGGGTTTTGCCGGAGGAAGACCACGAGAACGTCGGAATCATCTGAAAACTTGCATGTGTCCCTAGCATATGTGTGTGAGTGTGGTGCAAGGTTGGTATAGGTGATTGCATGTGTCCCCCCTCGCATGCATGCGCTCTAACCTAGAAGCGAAAGGTTATGGACCTGTATAAGGGGGAATCTCCCCGTTCAGGTGAAACCTGGTCGTATAGTGCCCCAACTTGTGAACCAACATGGTTTTACATCATCCTATGACCTAGTCAGACACAAAACAAGAGAGAGCTACGCCGGGCTACCTGTCGGGAAGAATGTCTAGGGGTAGGCGATCCGAGGCCCCATGAGATCATCGTGGTTTCGTCGGAGTAAGTCCACGAGAAACGGAATCATCTGAAAACTTGCATGTGTCCCTAGCATATGTGTGTGAGTGTGGTGCAAGGTTGGTATAGGTGATTGCATGTGTCCCCCCTCGCATGCATGCGCTCTAACCTAGAAGCGAAAGGTTATGGACCTGTATAAGGGGGAATCTCCCCGTTCAGGTGAAACCGGGTCGTATAGTGCCCCAACTTGTGAACCAACATGGTTTTACATCATCCTATGACCTAGTCAGACACAAAACAAGAGAGAGCTACGCCGGGCTACCCCTGTCAGAAGAATGTCTAGGGGGGTAGACGATCCGAGGCCCGCAGATCATCAGGGTTTCGCCGGAGTAAGTCCACGAGAACGTCGGAATCATCTGAAAACTTGCATGTGTCCCTAGCATATGTGTGTGAGTGTGGTGCAAGGTTGGTATAGGTGATTGCATGTGTCCCCCCTCGCATGCATGCGCTCTAACCTAGAAGCGAAAGGTTATGGACCAGTATAAGGGAATCTCCCGTTCAGTGAAACCGGGTAAATATAGTGCCCCAACTTGTGAACCAACATGGTTTTACATCATCCTATGACCTAGTCAGACACAAAACAAGAGAGAGCTACGCCGGGCTACCCCTGTCAGAAGAATGTCTAGGGGGGTAGACGATCCGAGGCCCGCAGATCATCAGGGTTTCGTCGGAGTAAGTCCACGAGAACGTCGGAATCATCTGAAAACTTGCATGTGTCCCTAGCATATGTGTGTGAGTGTGGTGCAAGGTTGGTATAGGTGATTGCATGTGTCCCCCCTCGCATGCATGCGCTCTAACCTATATATAGTGATCAAGACCACAATAACCTATGATCATATGTGTGCTCTCATGATCCTATGAAATAATATCACCTAACATATATGTAATAAAAGCCTTGCTAATTAAAGAAAAGAAAAAGGTGAAAAAAATTCTTTGCCGTGTGTACAGAAGGAAACACACGGCAAAGATTCTCTTTGCCGTGTACCTGACGGCGAGGGCACACGGCAAAGATTCTGCTGCCATAGCCCTCTGGTGAGGCCACGGGGCCCACATCTTTGCCGTGAGGAAAACTTTGCCGTGTTTCTTTATTGACTTTGCCGTGATTCTTTTCTTTGCCGTGTGTTCTAGTCGGTCCATTTCCGTGTTTATTTCTTTGCCGTGTTCTGTTTCTGCTGTTTGCCGTGCACCTGTCCTTTGCCGTGTTCTTGTTGGTTTACACACGACAAAGATTCTCTTTGCCGTGTTCCGGGACTTTTGGCACACGGCAAAGGAGAGAGGCGACGGCAGCGTCCTTTTTTCCCGTAGTGAGCTTATGGTGTCCCGCTTGGCCTAGGATAAAAGTGCCCAATAGGACCAGTACCATAACTACACCCGATTACAACTCAAGTCCAAATGTACAGAAACTAAATGTTCTCCCTATGAAACTTTAATCCTTAGTCCGCCACCGTTTACTATAGAAAAGCGTGCATTCCGAGCTTATAACAAATTGCACAGATGTTAGATTATATGTGTCTAGGCGACGGAGTCCAGACTCTATCAAGCGCCGTCGTAAGCTGTAACTCACCTTTCAAGTTATCTTTCAAGGGAAGGCCATGGCGAATTCTATACTCACTTTGTTCCACAATACAAGTCTTTTTGCTAAACTATTTTAGCTTGCTAAAAAGACTTATATTGTAAAATAGAAGGAATATAAATCATAAAGCTGATTCAGGAGGTTTAATTATGGCGTCAAACAGTGGACTAGCGGACGTCCTTGAAAACAATGCTAGAAAAAACAGTAGGATTTGGTGACAACGTCCAAGCTTCCTTGGAGAGATCAGACATGATATCGAGCATCTCCAAACCCTTCGTTTGAAGCGATGCAACCATGTGCTAGCTGTATCTATAATAATGGTGGAATGGTAGCACAACGTGCGTAGTGTCAAACGTATGCCTGTGCTGCTAGGTACTAAATTATAAATGTACATCCTCCTCGGCCAATAAGTTTGTTTCCACATGTTATCCGGCCGGACGCATATATATATATATGGATGCCACAAAGTTAAGCTAACATCGTGAGGAGCAATGGAAACAAGTTTGGTGTTGTTCATAGTTGCTTTGCTCTGCTCCAGTGCTACCCTAGTTACTTGTAGCTCCGCAGGAGGGCTCCACATGGAGCTCACCCATGTCGATGCCAAGAGGAGCTACACCACGGCGGAGCGCGTGCAGCGCGCCATGGCCAGCAGCCGGCAGCGCCTAGCCTCCATCACCGACGTGAGCGCGCCGGTCCACTGGAACACCAGCCAGTACATCGCGGAGTACCTGATCGGCAGCCCGCCGCAGCGCGCCGAGGCCCTCATCGACACCGGCAGCGACCTCATCTGGACGCAGTGCTCCATCGGCGCCGAGCAGGACCTGCCGGTCTATAACGCGTCCAACTCGGACAGCTTCCATATGGTGTCATGCAATGACACCTTGTGCCTGGCCACCCAACAGCACACATGTGGCACGGACGGCAGCTGCGCTTTCGGGGCCTTCTACGGCGCCGGCCAAGCCAGAGGGTCCATCGCCACCGAGGTCTTCACCTTCGAGAACGGCTCGGCGACGCTCACGTTCGGTTGCGTCAAGCAGCTACTGTTCACCCCAGGGACACTCGACGGGGCGTCCGGCCTCATAGGGCTTGGCCGCGGCCCCCTCTCGCTCGTCTCTCAGACAGGCGCCACCAAGTTCTCGTACTGCCACACCCCCTACCTCCGCAGCAGCAACGCTACTCCCGGTGCCAGCAGCCACCTTTTCGTCGGTGCCTCGGCGAGCCTTAGCGGCGGCGGCCCCGTGATGTCTATGTCTTTCGTAGATGGCCCTAAGAATTTACCATTCTACTATGTGCCGCTGATCGGGATAACCGTGGGACATACAAGGTTGCCCATCCCACCAGCGGTGTTCGCTCTCAACCAGACCCGCGGCGGCGTCTTCATCGACTCTGGCACCCCTATTACGGGTCTGGTCGATGGGGCGTACCTACCCCTGAGAGAGGAGCTCGCGAAGCAGCTGAATGGGAGCCTCGTATCCCCACCCGCCGGAAGTACGATGGACCTGTGTGTGGCGGTGGCACAGGAGAAGGCGGTGCCGTACATGGTTTTCCACTTCAGCGGCGGAGCGGACATGGTGCTGCCACCGGAGAACTACTGGGTGCCCCTGGACAATTCCACATCATGCATGGTGATGAATAGATACGGCGGTACCAGTGTCATCGGCAACTTCCAACTGCAGAACATACACTTGCTCTATGACCTTGCTAAGGATGAGCTCTCTTTCCAAACAGCCGACTGCAGCTCACTGTGATCAGAGCTTACCCACGTTTAGTGCCATGTATGCATCAACCTTGGAAAGAATAAATTACCTTTTTACCTCCTAATTGTCTGTTTGTGACAACAATTACCCATCTAGCAAAAATTTCTTCGAATTACCCCATTTAGTAAAAAAATCTTCGAATTGTCTGTTTGTAACAACAATTACCCACCTCACAACGAGAACAACGTGCTTCGGTACATCCCACTGTCGCTGCCGTTGTCGCCGAGCACGGAGTCAAAGGGATGTCCGATGCGTGTTCAGGACATCGTCGTTGTCCAAGGCCGCATCAAGTTCTTCGGGATGCGATTCAAAGTCAGGCGGCGCGCCATCACTAGCACCGCCGCCTTATTACCAAGTGTTGCAAAGCCACCAGATGGGAGAAGGATGGTCCTTGGCAGCGTTGGCGCAAGGACTGCGTGCTCGACATTTTCAAGGTACCGGTGGATAAGAGCCATCCCGAACTGCCCCCTCGTCTCCATGACATGGGGAAGCTCCACGGATGCCAACCTTATATCTGAGCTTACACGAAGAAGATGTCGTTTTCATCATGGCCAAGCCTGAGACGGACCATCGTCTGAGATTGCACGACAAAGATGTCGGTTACAACAAGGCAAACGACGGCATGTCGTGGATGCTCGCTGTCGACGTGAGGAAGAAGACCCTGCTGGAAGTGGCCACGTTTGACGCACGAAGGTTGTATGGAGACAGTTTGATCAGCTTCGGAGTGGGATGTCATCAAACGATCTGAGGATTCAGTTATCTACCAGGTAATGTTTGGTACTTTCTACTCAAGTATGGGCTGGTTAATTTTTTCATTCTGTAGCAAACAATTCTTCATTCAAACTGAGCCTCAAAAGAAAAGGGGAAGCACTATCAACATTCCGCCAATTCAAATCATCCCGACCTGCATTCGAGTCACTGCGGAGCTTGAGGTCCTTGGTCATGCAGAAGTTGCGACTGTCCGGCGGGAACTGTCCCACCCACTCTAGTAGCTTCTGCTCCCCCTGTGGCCGGTTCTGTCAAGTGACCGTCGTCCTGTTAGGATCTCGTACAAGACCACCCCAAATCTCCATACATCGCTCTTTGATGTCAGGTGCCCTCTCTCGATGTAGTCTGGCTTAGCATATACTAGTATCTGGCAGTAGTTATCTTGATATAACAATTTACATGTCATGCTGACATAAAGTTTATGTAACCATGTTGCAGAAACTCAGAGACCAATGCAGAAAAAGACAACCATTGACAAACGGAGGACAAACTTGTCATCATGTTGACAATCGAACAAACAGGGTGCATGGCCCTGAGTGCCAACTTGAATCGTAGTGAGATGCCAGATGGATTGGGCAATGCGGTTGCAAAAAATTGAGGTTTCGTATTTCTCAGTCGGTTGGAGAAGATTACTACGTCTACGTGAAGGGGAGAGGCAAAGAACACAGATCAGGTTTGATGAAGAGCACAACAAATGTTGCACACTACTTCGTTCTTATTGTCTTGGACACCAGCCTTGTTAGGAGTTTCATGGCCCAGAGGGGCGAGCTCTATCTCCTTGAACCCTCGAAAAATTCATCCAGGAACAAGATCATGAACACGAACTCGAGGATTTCCCCATGGAGATAGAAGAAGAGAGTCAAATCAATCTCTAGTCCGATATGTTTTCAACTATACTATGGCAAGCCACATTGGCAAGTTCAGGTGGCGAGGTTGGTACCTGAAAAAGAATGTTGGTGCTACATATCGATGTTGTGTCTGTTCTCACGACATGCTAGAAGCTTGTGTTTTGCTATAAACGTATGGGCGAGTTGTTGCAGGGGTCTTTCAGGTTTGTTGCAAATGTTGCTATTCTTTTAAAAAATTGCTGCAAATGTTTGTTTCTATGGTGTCTATTTGTAAATTTTTAGCTATTTGCTGCGATCAATGGGATGTGTTGCATACGGACAAAAGTATTATATGTCTGTCTTCGAAATGCTACGGATTTTGAGCATGCTTTTGACATACCCAATGAAACTAGTTATGCCAATTTCTTTTTAAGGAGTTTTGTCGATTTTTTATGCAAACATTACAAAGACATGAATAAAATAGTATGCAAGGGGGGCTATGCTGCAAAGATCAAACGGTCTAAATTTATGACACTAAGTCAATCAAATTGTCCAAATTGCTTTATGTCCTTGCCCTAGTCCTTTTGTCTGTTGGCCCTGTCGCCCGAGCCAAAGCCTACCGCATTCACGAAAAAGGTTTGCTTTTACAAAATTGCTACCGCTTTCGTCGCATGTTTGTTTTTCAAAAATATGGAAACAAAAATTATTGGAGCAGATCACTACAACACGTGACAGGGAGACGCAAAGAATGAGAACAATGTCGATCACACCACTTGCTGTCAAAAAGAAATGCTCTCAGAATAAATTCCGCACACCACTGCTATTGGTCTTGGACACGGCCTGTTCGGAGTTTCACGGGCCAAAAGGGCCGGTTCTTTCTCCTAGAACCCTCAATCCCAAAAACAAATCTCCATAAGAAAAATCACGAACACGAACAGGAGGATTTCCCCTCGGAGACGGAGGAAGAGAGTCGAATGGATCTCTCGTCCTTCAGCGTCAACGATGGCGAGGATGCCGAAGAGATCTCCACGGAGGGGGAGAGCACGGACGAGGACGATGACAAGTACGGGATCTCCACGGAGGAAGAAGAGGACGATGTTAGCTTAATCTTGCTCTAGATCTAGTCGGTAGTGCTTTGCTATAGGATTCGATCTTGAAGAGAGAGAGAGAGAGAGAGTACCTTCTCCGATGATGGAACTCGAGGACCCGTTGGCCATCGTGGTCGACAGCGAGAGCGTGAATAAAGCAGCTAGGCAGAGCGGTGGCGGTGCTTCCCATGACTGGCGCTAACCCTAGATCGGTAGGGATTGTAGGTAGAGGGAGCGGCGACACGACGAACCTCGTGTTGCGTGCCCCGGCCCCACCACCTCTTTATAGCGCTGCCACAGGGGCCACCAGAGTTGGGCGCCCCCGATCAGGGCGCAGATAAACTAACAGACGACAGCGACCCCGGCCCGCCCATCCACTACAGCGAAGACCTGGCCTCGCCTCCGGAGTGGATCCTCCTCGGCGTACACGGCTACATCGACAGGCGCAAAAACGGTACCACCGCCTACGCGTGTCGCTCGAAGGGCGGTGGCGCCATCCGGATGACGTTATGGCCGGCGCGCCCGCCGCGCGTCTCCTGCTTCACCGTCCACTGCGACGGCGTGCAACCCAAACAGTTTCACAGGTCCGCCACGGTCCTCGCTGCCGCCGACGATCTGGTCCTGCTCCTGTTAAACAATATTTGCAATATTTTTTTATTATGTTAGTTATTAGTAGGTGTCGTATATGGTATGGAGTTAGCACTCCACCTGTTAACGAACTCCTCTCCTGATCTTCCTGTAGATCAGTATCTCTCCTCCCTCAGTTGTATTTCCCATGTAACATATATATTCATCAACACGCAACACAGCTGAGTCCAAGGCTGTTTAGATCCAATCCAGAAACTTTGTCATGGTATAAGAGCCCTCCTCTCCCTGACCTAGTTGCCGACATTGCAGCCGCCGCAGTTCCTTCCTGTCGTCGCCGCTAAAACTCTCCTACATAGCCGCCATCGTAGGTCCTCTACTACCGCTGCCAAAACACCCAAAAAAACCAGACACATCGCCGCCGCCATAGCCTGCTATTGCCGCGCCTCCAAACACCCAAAAATCATACAACCCAAAAACCTCAAACACCTCCAAACCTGCCGCCGTAGCAGCCTGCTACCGCCGCCATCACATAAAAAAACCCTTCTCCTACATCTACACCAGCTTCAATGGCGTCAACATCAGCCTCATCCGTGGCTGCCTTGTCTGCTGCCCTTGGCGCACCTCCGACACAACTTCTCACTCGTGACAATGCTTTGGTCTGGAAGGCCCTGGTGATTCCATCCTTGCGTGGTGCACGAGTTCTGAATCTTGTGAAGGGATTAGAGAAAGCTCCGGCTGAGGAGATTGAAGTTGAAGATCCCTCTGGAAAGAAGATGACAGTTGAAAATCCTGAGTATGTTGTCTGGATTACTCGTGATCAACAGGTTCTGAGATACATCTTAAACTCCATATCACCATATATTCTCTCACATGTTATTGGCCTTGAATCTTCTGTGGAAGTGTGGAAGGCTCTTGAGGCTCTTACAACAACAGCCTCATGCTCCAGGACTCAACAACTACGCTCCGCCTTGAATGACATTAAAAAAAGGTGATCTCTCTGCTGAAAATTATGTTGCCAAGTGCAAGAATATAGCCTCTGAACTTGCCACTGCTGGCAAGCCCCTGGATGATGATGAGCTGATTTGGTCTATATTACATGGTCTTGGTGATTCCTACAACACACTAAAAACTGTTGTCAATGCCAATCCCAATACCACTCTTACTGATCTTTTTAGCCAGTTACAAGCATTTGATCAGCTTCACAGGATTGATGATGGTGGAGAGGCTTTTACCTCTTCTGCTAACATGGCACGGCGTGGTGGACCTCCACCTCCACGCATGCGCCAGGATGATCAGCGCTTTGATGACCGTGGTCGCCAGTACCAGGAGGACCGTGCACGTCAGGATGATCGTGGTCGTCGTGGGTATGACGATCGCTGCTATGAGGATCGCCGGGGATATGAGGATAGCCGTGACAAGTATGATGATCGTCGTGATGGTGGTGGTGATCGCCGTTATGATGATCGTCCTCGTCCCCGTGATGATGATGGGGCCAGACGTCGTGATGATAGTGGACGTCGGGATGACAGTCGTCGTCGTGGTCGTGCACCTACACCCTATGTCAATGTCACTTGTCAGATATGCAAGATTCATGGTCATCCTTCTAGTGACTGCTGGTGGAGATTTGAAGGAAACCGAGACCGTCGTGATGATGGTGATCGTGGTGATAAGGGTGCCAACATGGTCTCCTATGGTGTGGATACAAACTGGTACCTTGACACAGGTGCCACGCACCATATTGCAAATGAGATGAGCAAGCTTTCTGTCTAGGAAAAATATACTGGGTGTGATCAAGTCCACACAGCTAATGGCAATGGTATGCAAATCTCTCATATTGGTCATTCAATGTTGCACACTCCCCACAATTCTTTACATCTTAAAAATATTCTTCATGTCCCAGATGCTTCAAAGAATCTCCTTTCTATTCATAAACTTTCTTTAGATAATGATGTCTTTCTTGAATTTCATCCTCACTTTTTCTTGATTAAGGATCAGGCCACAAGGAGAATTCTGTTTGAAGGTCCATGCAGTGATGGTCTCTATCCTCTAGTGCCCATGTCTACTGGGGTGCCTTCCAAGCAAGCCTTCGTCACAATAAAGCCGTCGTCTTCTACATGGCATCGTCGTTTAGGACATCCGTCCTCTTTTGTCGTTCAGCAAATTCTTAGGAAACATCATATCTCTCATTCCCCAGAAATAAATCCATACATTTGTGATTCTTTTCAACTAGCTAAGAGTCATCAATTGCCATATCATGTGTCTACTAGTGTATCCACTGTTCCATTGGAACAAATCTTCTCTGATGTATGGGGACCAGCTCCTACCTCTGTTGGCAAACACTCATATTATGTAAGCTTTATTGATGATTTTAGTAAATTTACTTGGATCTACTTGCTCAAGAAGCGCTCTGAAGTTTATCAAGTCTTTCTTAATTTCCAACAACTTGTTGAACGAAAATTTGATAGGAAAATTATTACTATGCAAACCGACTGGGGCGGTGAATATGAAAAACTCCATGGTTTCTTTCAAAAAATAGGCATTACTCATCATGTCTCTTGCCCACATGCACATCAACAAAATGGTTCAGCAGCATAAACATAAATCACATTGTTGAGGTTGGTCTTGCATTGCTTGCACATGCATCTATGCCTCTCAAGTTTTGGGATGAAGCTTTTCTTACAGCCACTTTTCTCATAAATTTGCTTCCCAGTAAAGTCATCAATTTTGACACTCCTATTGAACGTCTCCTTCATACTAAACCCAACTATGAGTCTCTTAGAATTTTTGGTTGTGCTTGTTGGCCTAATCTCCGTCCCTACAATGATAGGAAACTTGCTTTTCGTTCCACTAAATGTGTGTTTCTAGGCTATAGTCCTAGGCATAAAGGAGTTAAGTGTCTAGATACCAAAACAGGACGTGTCTACATCTCTAGAAATGTAGTGTTTGATGAAAATGTCTTCCCCTTTGCTGATTTGCATCCAAATGCTGGCTCACGTCTTAAGCAAGATATTCTTTTGTTACCTAAAGATATTGGGGAGACACACATTGATGATCATATGAATTTGCATATTATTCCTAGTGTTACTAATCTTGATCAAACTACTCTAGAAAATGTTGTGGTTACAGATCCTGTTGAAATCCAGCAAACACCAGAAGAAAATCGGAGCTCAAATGATGGAACAGTGACTCAAATTACCCCAGGTGAACACAGTTCTGATATTAATTCTGAGGAGCAATATCTATTGGATCATGTGCCACATGCAGCGAATAGAAGGAACTCCCGCCCTTATCTGACAGTACCAGAGGGTATTGTGCACTCGCCGAGGACCATAAGCACATCGCCAATCAGGCGCCTGTCGTTGTCGCCCATGCATGCGTTGGACCGACTGTCGCGTCGCCTGTCGCTATCACCCACGCGTGTGTCGCGTCTGTCGCCCATGCATCCGTTGGACCGACCGTCGCGTCGCCTGTCGCTTCTCGCCCATGCAGCGGACGTCGCTATCTCCAACACAATCTGATCACATGGTACAGGAAGATGGCAGTCCCAGCTCAGGATCTTCTACAACCATTTCTTCACAGATTCAAACACTAGGATCTTCTGATGAAACTGCAGTTTCTCCACCGATTCCTCAAATGGTTACACGTCTTCAAAGAGGTATAAGAAAAACAAAAACATACACTGATGGTACAATTCGATATGGTCTTTTTACAACCACAGGTAAACCGTCTAGTCTGTCTGAAGCTCTTTTAGATGATCGGTGGCACAAAGCTATGGCAGAAGAATATCATGCTCTTATGGAAAACAAGACCTGGCATCTTGTTCCTCCAAATTCTACCAAAAATCTTATTGATTGCAAATGGGTGTATCGTATCAAGAAAAATGCAGATGGCACTATTGATAGATACAAGGCTCGGCTAGTTGCAAAAGGGTTTAAACAACGATATGGCATAGACTATGAAGATACTTTCAGTCCTGTTGTCAAAGCAGCTACTATTAGACTTGTCTTGTTTGTGGCTGTTTCGAGAGGCTGGACGTTGAGGCAGCTAGATGTCAAGAACGCGTTTCTTCATGGTGTTCTGGAAGAGGAGGTTTATATGAAACAACCCCCTGGTTTTGAGAATTCTCAATTTCCACATTTTATATGCAAACTTGACAAGGCTCTTTATGGTCTCAAACAAGCCCCTCGAGCATGGTATTCCAAGCTAAGTACAAAGCTGCAATCACTTGGTTTTGTTCCATCCATAGCTGATACCTCACTTTTTCTTTACAAAAAGTCAGGTGTGATGATATTTGTTCTGATTTATGTTGATGATATTATATTCACTAGTTCATCAGATCAAGCCATTACTATTCTGCTGCGTGATCTCAAGGATGACTTTGCACTCAAGGATTTAGGAGATTTACACTATTTTTTAGGTATTGAGGTGAAGAAGGTAAAAGATGGTCTGCTTCTTACACAAGAAAAATATGCTACTGATCTGCTCACAAAAGTTGGTATGAAGTTATGTACATCATGTCCTACCCCTCTGTCTTCAAGTGAGAAGTTGTCGCTTAATGAGGGGACTTCCCTTGGACCTGATGATATGACAGAATATAGAAGTATTGTGGGTGCCATGCAGTACTTGACACTGACACGACCTAATATATCCTTCTCTGCTAACAAGGTTTGTCAGTTTTTACATGCTCCAACTACTTCACATTGGACAGCTGCTAAAAGGATACTGAGATACATTCAGGGTACTCTAAAGACTGGGCTTACTTTTCAGAAGTCCTCTTCTAGTCTTCTTAGTGCTTTCTCTGATGCAGACTGGACAGGCTGTCTTGATGATAGGAGATCTACAGGAGGTTTTGCTATATTCTTTGGACCAAATTTAATTTCTTGGAGTGCCAGAAAACAAGCTACGGTTTCTAGATCAAGTACTGAAGCAGAATATAAAGCTCTAGCAAATGCCACAACTGAGTTAATATGGGTTGAGGCTCTTCTTGGTGAGCTTGGTGTTACACTAAAAGAAAAGTCATGTCTATGGTGTGATAATCTAGGAACTACATACTTGTCTGCAAATCCTATTTTTCATGCAAGGACCAAGCACATTGAGATTGATTTTTATTTTGTTAGAGAAAGAGTTGCAAGCAAGTTATTGGAGATTAGATTCATTTCAAGCAAAGATCAAGTTGCAGATGGTTTTACAAAGGCACTACCGATCAGAGATCTTGAAGAATTTAAGCGTAATCCCAACCTTTCTGAAGGTTGTGACTAAAGGAGACTGTTAAACAATATTTGCAATAGTTTTTTATCGATTTTTCTGCGCCTGTTGCTTGTCTTTCAACTCGACTAAGACGTCGATTTTAACGAGCGGCTGAGATCAATCTTGAGGCGGCAGTAGTTTTAGGACACGTCGTAGGCGGAAATTCATTGCGCACGTCGTGTCTCCCCCGGTCCCACATGTCATTGTGTGCTAATCCCTTCCACTCTCCCGACCGTTTTGAAAGTAGTACCCAACGGAGGAGGAGTTCGTCCTCGTTGTCTCCGCGCAGCGCCTGTCGCCGTTGATTCCGCACTGAATTCCGGCGGATTGGCGGGCCTCCGGCGATTTCTCCGGCTTCAAGATTGCTGGTGCAGGTCTGGCCCTCCTCTCCCCTCTGTGTCGCTTCATTTCGTCCTCGTTCGAGTGCAGTTCGTAGCAGCAGTTGATGTTCGTCGCATCCTCTGTTTTCAGGGCCGAATCCCGCCCGATTTGGTGAGTCTCCGGCGAGTTTTTCGGTGTCGAAATCGTGAGCGCAGGTCTGGGCCTCCTCCTTCCTCTTCCTCGATCCATTTCATCCTCGTTGGTATATCTCGCTCGGCCTTAGGAATGTCGTAATACCGTTGCGGGTACTGTTGGAATTATGCCCTAGAGGCAATAATAAAGATGTTATTATTATAATTCTTGTTCATGATAAAGTTTATATTCCATGCTAGAATTGTATTAAGCGGAAAATTTAATACTTGTGTGGTTTGTGAACAACACCGTGTCCCTAGTACGCCTCTATGGACTAGCTCATTGATCAATGATGGTTAAGGTTTCCTAACCATAGACATGAGTTGTCAATTGATAATGAGATCATATCATTGGGAGAATGATATGATGGATGACCAAACTAAGCGAAGCAATTAGATCGTGTCATCGTGTTCGTCTTTGCGAAGCTTTTCTTATGTCAAATATTGTATTCCTTAGACCATGAGATAATACAACTCCCTGGTATCGGAAGAAAGCTTTGAGGTCATCAAACGTCATCCTATGAGAGGGTGATCATAAAGGTGTCTCTCAGGTGATCGGAAAGTATCATTGGGTTGTATGTATCGAGATGGGATTTGTCCTCCCAAGTCGGAGAGATATACTTGGGCCCACTCGTGTCGATATCAACACCGCTTGCAAGTATGTGGTTAAGGAGTTAATCACAAAGTGATATCGGATTATGGAGCGAGTAAAGTACTTGCGTGAACGAGATTGAACTAGGTATGGCGATACCGACGATCGAATCTCGAGCAAGTAAAATATCGCGAGACGAAGGAATATATATATGGGATTGATTGAATCCTGGCATCGTGGTTCATCCGATATGATCATCGATTAATGTGGGAGTCAATATGGGTTTCGACATTGTTGATTATTGATAGAAGATCATGTCGCATATTCTCGAACCAGGTCACACTTAACGTGTCTCGACGCTAGGATAGATTGGATAATTGGTTTATGAGTTTTTGTTCGGAGTCTCGATTGGGATCCGGGACATCACGAGAGGTTCCGGAGTGGTCCGGAGAATAAGATTCATATAAGGCAGTGCAGTTTTTGGAGTTCAGAATTGTTCCGGGTTAATCGGTATTGTACCGGAAGCTTCTAGAACCTTCCGGAAGGGGACCAACGTGGCCCCACCTTCCGGGAGGGGGCATGGGCCTATGAGGGAGTGCCCTGGCCGCTTTGGGCCAGGGGCACAAGGCCCCATAGGGCCCAGCCGGCCATAGAGGGTTTAAACCCTAGATAGACCTTCTAGAAGGGGGGTTTTCTTGCCCCCCACTCTTCCTCCTTGGGGCCGCCGGCCTTGGCTTGGGGGAGGGGCTAGGGCTGCGCCCACCCCTCTATATATAGAGGGCTGGGGGCGCACCAACCCCCTACACCTTCCCCTCCAACCCTAGCCGCCCTGCGCCTCCTCTCTCCCGACCGCCAGGCGCTTGTAAGCCCTGCTGCAAAAATTCTCCACCAATTGCACCGCGCTGTCGCGTTGTAGATCCAATCCATCTCTCCACCCCACTTGCTGGACCGAGGAAGGAGGAGACGTCGAGGTGCCGCACGTGTGCATCTCACGGAGGCACCGCCACTTGTGATGCTAGATCGGATCGGATCGCGAGGAGGAGAAGTGAGTACGACTACATCACCCACGTTCCGACAAACGTTCTGCTGTGCGAATCTTCAAGGCTATGAAGATCTAATCCAATCTCTCTCGTTGTTTGCATCTCCTAGATTAGATCTTGGCTTTCCCTCTGTTCGCTCCGTAGAAAATTTTGATTTACTATGCCGCGAAACCCTTCAGGTACTTGGAGGCGGAGGCGCGCGGTGTGGGTGGGGAGGGGATGGGGCACCGTATTTGGCGGCGTAGACGCGCGGCGTTTGTTGGGGATGGGATGTGGGTGCCGTATTTGGCGGTGAAGACGCGCTGCGTGTGTTGGGGACGGGATGTGGGCGTCGTACTTGCCGGCGGAGACACGCGGCATGTGTTGGGCAAGGGATGTGTGCGTCGTACTTGCCGACGGAGACGCGTGGCGTGTGTTGGGCAAGGGATATGTGTGTCGTACTTGCCGGCGGAGGCGCATCGCGTGTGTGGGGAATGGTTGGGGGTGCCGTACTTGGAGGAGGAGGCACTGGTCTGACCCTCTTGGTTAGTGTGTGTGTGTGGTGGTAGTTGGGAGGGTATGGGGGCGCCATTTTTGGCGGCGGAGCAATGCCTGATTCTGATGGATTTAAGCTGTGGATGTCTGTGTCGGCGTTAACGGGATTGTTCTGCTTGGGAGCATCGTAGGTGGGTGCCGAGATCAGGCGGTGGTGCATGTCCTGGTTAGTAAGTTTTTTATAGGCTGATGATGTGGCTGTGTTTCCGATGTAACTGCACGGCGTGATTTTCGGTGAAGGTTTGTGTGTTGTTATATGGACGGCCGAGGCGGTGCGGTGCATGTCCTGGTTTGAGTTGTGTAACGCCCATGGCATGAATGTGTGGAGGTGGTGTGATGTGTATTGGTCTGCTGTGTCCCGCGGCATGGTCCCGCAATCTGTATATTTAGCGCCATATTAGAACAGCAATCATTTTTGTTGGCTGGATTTTTCATTATGCATTCTGAATGTGGTATGTATATAGACCATGGTTTGTTGACTGTGTTTGTATGCAGTCTGTTTCAGTCAGACATGACATTGTTTACATTTTCTACCATGGTTGTTGTTGTTGTTTGCTTCTTTCATGTTGTGTACTTTAAGTTTTTTTAGTTACTTTTGTGTCTGTTTATTTGCCATTCAAATCATTTTTTGCCATGATCATGTTATGTCATTCTTTTGTAAATGTTTTTTCATTTTTTGTTGATGTTTTCAATGGTTCTGAATTTTTCTTACTTGTTGTTCTGTTTTGAAGGAGGTACAATGGCACCTAAGAAGAGGAAAGCAGTCGGGGCTCCTATTGATGATGGTGATGGACATCGTGCGACGAATAAGCGTATTAAATGTGGCTTCGCCCTCTGCGTTTGTTAAGATATATGAAACATTGACGGTCGACCAGAAGGCAGCGGTGGTTACGATGGAGCTTGATAGCATGCTTGATATCAAATGTTTCTACCTGCATTCTGGTTTGATCAAGTGGCTGGCAAGTTTGTATGATCCTAGTAGTCATGAGTTTGTCATCCCTGGTCGCGGAAGGATCCGTTGGATGATCGTTGACCTTAGCACCTCGGTTTACCCATTGGTAATGAGGAGGTTTTTTATGGTGTCGATTCTGATGTTGAAGCTAGTCTGGGTCCTACATTGTTTCCTGATGATGTGTCCACCCCTTTTGTTTCTCGGGTGTGCGAGCTTTTGATGGAAATGACTGCTTCAGATGATAAATTCAAACAGTTGTATTTGATGTTCCTTGTTTCCACAATCCTTAGGCCTACGACGAGGAACCGTGTCAGCAACAGGATCTACCGTGTGATGGTAAGTTTTTTCTTTTTAATTGTTTTTCACTAGTTAGTAATAGTGGATAACTTATTTACATCTCTATGGATAACTTTTAGGTTTTAGTATGGGTCACTTTTTGTATTATCTATGGGTAACTTATCTATGTATGATTTTTTATCCTTTTTTTGCTTTATGTTACATGTGCTTGTTTAGTGGATAACTCTTATTGCACTACTTGGGTCATTTCAGCAAAGCTTGATGGGTAAGTTTATATATGTTTATGTTTTGTAGGTGAATATCGACAATGTGACTAACCTAAACTGGTGCAAGTTCGTGGTCGACGAACTTCATAATGCACTTTCTGAGGGGAAATTTAACAAGGGTTGTCTATTCCATCTGCAGGTATATTCATGTAATGTAAAATTTATTTATTGTTAGATATACTTGTGTTCTTTTATGGTCGGAAGTGATAAAAATTTTGTTTGTGTTTTATGTTTGTGTTTTCTTACCTTCGTGCAGCTACTATATGTTGACTCTCTTGATACTAGCGGCCTGGACATTGATCTTCCAGAGGGTCAATTCTGTGATCAATATCCAGTCTCTTGAGAATATTGACAAAGTTTTGGATGCTGATTTGAACAGAGATGGAACGTATGGCAAGCTCGGGGTATATTTTTGTCTTCCTTCTTACCTTTTGTTTCATGTTTTCCTCTCCATCTTTTTATCTTTTTATGTTTGCTACTTAATACTCATTTTTATTGTTACCTGTGCAGCTCAAACCTGAGTTTGGTGTTAATCATTCGTTGTTTGGAGGTGTCGAAGGTTTTGATAGGTGGTTCAACACTAACTTCCACCCATCTTGCCCCAATCAGGTGTGTTGTCGGCCATTAGTTTTCACTAGCTAACATAAATAAATCATGTCTTTTAAATATACAATCTAAGTTTCTCTTTCCTTATTTTGTTCTTTGATGGGTAACTTTAGGTGTATGTTATGGATAACTTTAGTTACACTGTGTGGGTAACTTTTATGCTACTGCATGGGTAACTTTATATGTTTCAGTTGGGACTTTTGTTATGCTAAGTTTTCTTTTGTGTGTCACTTTATATTGTTTTGCATGTATTAATTTTTTATGTCATGTTTGGCATTATTTTTCGATTAGTTTTCACTAGCTAACATAAATAAATCAAGCTAAGTTAATATTTCTTTATTCTGTTTTTTGTGTGTAATTTTATCTGTATGTTATGGATAATTCTAGTTTTACTTTGTGTGTAACTTTTGTGCTACTGCATGGGTAACTTTATATGTTTCCGTGTGTAGCTAAGTTTACTTTTGTTGTCACTCTTATATTGTTTTGCATGGGTTACCATTTTTATATCATGTTTGTCATTCTTTAGATTTTTATGTCGTAATTTGTGTACTTTTTTTCAGCATAGAGCACAGATTTCCAATCTGATTGGCAGGTTTGCATCTGATTTTGTTGGAACGCTGAGCTCGCTTGTACAAGGATGGACAACCCTTCAAGGGGAGGGTGTGTCTGAGATGTCAGATCAGTTTGTTGGTGTTGCTGCTGATATTGTTAGCAGTATGTCGTCCCCAATCCCTGCTGGTGGAGTTATTACACGTGCTGCGGGCGGTCGTGGGAGGGGTGTGGAGGCCAGCCGTTTCGGGGCAGCACAGAAATCTGTTGCCCCTGCTACGCGCTCTCCAAGTGGCCGTGAGAAGGGGGTTCAAGACAGAGCTCCGGGGTCTCTGAAAATATCTGATATTCCCCGAATGGATGCAGACTTTCCTGATAATGATGATGACAGTGATGATGAAGATATGGACAATTATATTTTTGTTCAGAGGAATGGAGAGGGCCAGTCTTCACGCTCTTCCGCGGCTCTTTCTCCCCGTCCTGCGCCTGTTTCTGATTTGATGCCACTGCCGCCGGTTGGTGATCCATCTGCAGCAGCGCACCGCGTAGTTATTGATGGCGGTAAAGGTCTTGATGTGCCTGTTAAGAAATTCTACAGGCGCATAAAGAAGAAGTCCCATATGGTTCAGTCTACTGCTAAAAATGACGAAGTGCCGGTATTGGCTGATGTTCTTGTCGAGAATCCCAATGATGGGAGAAATAAAAGGTTGCAGTCTGATGGGTCCATTGACAAAGCCATAAAAGCTATTGTTTTGGATGAGCTTGGCATCACCCTTGGTGAGGCAGCAGCTGTGATGGTTGGTGTTCCCAAATCAAAGGAGTCGTCATCTAAAGTGTACGAGCCATTTTTTACTGTTTTGTTAGTTTTGTTTATGGATTACTTTTTGTGTCTATGTTGGATAACTTTACCTGTTCTGTATGGGTAACTTTATATATACTATGTGGGTTACTTTTATTTACTTTGTGAAGTTTTTATCCTTTTTGTGTTTATGATGTATATTTTTTGGTGGATTACTTATGTGTGTTTGCATGTGCAATTTTCTGTTTTTGTTTAGGAATGACGCTCCAAAAAAGAAGCCAGTCGTGTTGAAGAAGAAATTGGATCCTGTGAGGTCATCTCCTCGTTTAGGAAGAAAATGCTATGATCCTGTTGTCGATGCCCCTCCAGAAGCTGTATCCACGGTGTAGGTGGCCCCTCCAGAAGCTGTATCTACTGTGGCCCCTCCAGAAGCTGGATGCACGGTGTTTGTGGCACCTCCACTTTCCGACGCTGGTGATGTTAGTGCTGTTGTAAGTTCGGTTCCACTAGTGTCTGTTGCAACTGAAGCTGTCACTACTACAGCATCTAGAGTTTCGTATGATATGACTGGTTTTGTGAATGTGTCAACACTCTTTGAGAACTATGTGCCGCCGACCGTTCATGCTGATATGCAGTAGCAAGGAGAACCATCTCAAGTATCAGACGGTATATGTTTTTGTTACCATTGTTTTAAGATACTCATTATTTCTTTATCATGTATAATTTTGTGGTGTGTGTGTGTGTGGGTAACTCTTGCTTGTAGCTATGTGTCACTTTTGTTATGACTGGTGGGTAACTTCTGTCTTGAACATATCTATATTTTGTGTTCTCAATCTGTCATGTTAGTGTGTGTTGTGTTGAGTGTGGGATCCTATTTAGTGATATGAAGTGGTTTAGTATAGTGTTCATATGGGGAGGGGGGTAACTGTGTTCTATTTTTGGTGTTAATTTTTGCTCATGTGGGTAACTTTATATCCAAAGTGTGGGTAACTTTTATTGTGTACGGTGGATCACTTTTGCTCATATGTATGGGTAACTTTTTGCAGGCAGTTGCTGCTGCACATTCTTTTTCCAAACCTAATGTTAATGTCTTGTGTTTAGTGATATGAAGTGGTTTAGTATAGTGTTTATAGTGGGGTAACTGTGTGCTGTCATGTGTGTTTGGTATTTGGTTCAAACATTTTTTCATGCTTGTGAAATATATGGGTTAC
The DNA here is from genome assembly GCA_023614405.1 of Avena insularis. NCBI lineage: Eukaryota > Viridiplantae > Streptophyta > Magnoliopsida > Poales > Poaceae > Avena > Avena insularis. The sequence goes on along the minus strand of CM042693.1, from coordinate 392,770,610 downwards.
TTCAGTTATAGCAATGGATAAGTTTACTGTCAACATATGGGTCACTCTACTGAAAGCATGGATCACTTTTAACTTTTTTGGTGGATAACTTTAAATATTTTATGTGGGTTACTTTTAGTCTTTTGGTTGATAACTTTAACTATTATATGTGAATAACTTTTTGTGTTTTGGCTTGATAACTTTAACTATTAAATGTGGATAACTATGTTTCTGTATGCATGCTGGATAACTTTTTTGCTCATACTGGTTTGCAGCTTCATGTCTTTTTGTATTGTTTTTCTGATAATTTTGAATATTTTACTGTTTTTGGTTCCATTTTTTATGGTTGTTAATTTAATCTCTCATTTTTCCTCTGTAGCTCAAAACGACAAAGCTGGTAGACCTGCCGTTGTTGATCTGTCTTCTTCTGGATTAGTACCTGAATCAACATTGTTCTCTGCCCCTATCCAATCGCCTGTGTCCTCGGCTGATTTTATTGATCCTTCGTCTTTGGATGATACTGTCACGATTGCTAGTTTTCCGGATGGTTCTCCTCAGCAACCAACAAATGCTGCAACGCCCTTTATTCCCGTGACGTTGGTCCCTGATCATGGCACTCATCAAGTCAGCACAACAACTGCTTTGGTGAATTATGTTCATGTTGCTGCGCCGTCTATAGCTGTACCTTTTGATGGTGTCTCAGTTGCTACTGGCCCGTCTATTGCTGCTGCGCCAAGATCTGGCTTTACAAGTGCTGAATGGTTTGCTGCATCTGGTACTGGTGATCATGCCGGAGATTTCTTCGATGTTTTTGAAGCTGAAGCCGTTATCCCGCTGTCGTGGGCACCCTCCACTTCAACTGGTAAGCATCCCACACGATGATTTTTGTATTTCAAATTCTTTTATTTTAGTGTATTTGTTAATTATTATGTGTTGTCTATTTATGCAACCAATGTATGATTAATTCTTAATAACTCTGTTTTTTTGTCTGTGTTTTTGTGTGCTGTTTTTTCATTTTCTTCCTTCCTTGCTCCTTCCTTTTGCTCGTCACATCTAGAATTTATCAACATAAACAGCGGGAAAAATAATGGCGAAGGCGAAAATGATGGAACGGATGGCTCTATCTAAGACAGTTTCCCACCTGAAGTAGGATGAAGATTCGTAGTTGATGAAATTTGTTACCGCGGTGGTGCGCTTTTGATGTTATTCCTAGGGTGGTCGTATTTATGTTCTGAATTTGGAGTATGTAGTATATTTATGTAATATGTTTGTGTGATACTTTGTTGACAATGTGTTTGTGTCGTTATATGTAAATTATTTGTGTTATATGTTCCAGGTGTGCTGAATTTATTTTATTTATACTTTTGCCTTTTTATATTCATTGTTTGAGGTGATTAAACATGTGGGAGTCTTTTCCCATGTGGGGTTCGCCCTTTTTCTGTTTTTCATTTGGAAGTTTATTTGTTCTTTTTACTAGCTGAGAACAAATCAGCTGATTCGGATAAGGGCAGAATTTATATGAAGCAAGAAAGTGATGTTATCTCTCTTGATGATCTAGTAGCTGAAAAGGCAAATGATGATTCAGACTGCCACATAATTGGGTCTCGAAAAGGTACTATGTTCTATCTTTTATTGTTTTATGTATGTTCTATTTATTAAGTTGATTTGTACCTTCAGATCTTGTTTTTAAGTATGTCCTTTGTATGTTTTAATGTGCTCTGGTTTCCTGTTTTTTATTGCAGTTGTACCAGATTACTGTACTCCGGCTAGTATCACTGGTGGACATAAATTCATTGCTGAGAGTGTTACTCCGGCTACGCGCCTGCGCACTGTGAGATTTATTCATCCTTTCAATGCTCTTAAGCTGCCTTTTCTGTGCACAACAACAACTGAGCATGAAGACTCCATATATGAGAAAGTTATTGTTCACCACAAGGATGAAGTTAGATCAAGGATCAGAAGGTATATAATTCTTTTTCTTTTCTGATGTGGGTAACTTTTAGCCTTTTTCATGGATAACTATATCATAATACTTTGGGTAACTTGTACAATGTTTGGTGGATAACTTTTTTTTTGTACCTGTTCTTCCTGTTCTTTTTATGCATGTTTTTATGTGGGTAAGTTTACCTTCATTATATGGGTAACTTTAGGTTTATTGTGTGGACAACTCTTACTGTTATTGGTTGGTTACTCTTTCCATGCCATGGTTTGTATTATGTCTCGTGGTATTTATTTCAATGTATGGTGGATCACTTGTTCCTATTTTCTTTGGACAAGCACTTACACTATTTGTGTTTTTGTTTTTGTAAAATTGTTAATGCATGTTTTTTGGGTCACTTTCACTGCTTATGGTGGGTAACTTTTATATGTATTATCTGGGTAACTTTTTGAATTTGATATATGTATATCTTTTTTAGTTCTGTTTTTCTATGCATTATTATTTTAATCTAGCCTCTCGTGTTTCTGTTGTAGGTCAAGAATTTTACACACTGAACCGATGTGGGTAAATACTGAAGAACTTGCTGGCAGTGTGATGCCAGGTGGCCATCTTTCTAACCCCGTGTGTGACATTGCTATTTCTGTCATGCAAGACACTTGTCCAAAAAACAAAGTCATTTTTCCCTACATTGTGACAAGGTATTTAATGAAACGGAAGTTTAACTGCAGGCTTTTGTTGACGCACTTTAGGAAAGATGCGTTGTACAAGCTCAGTCACAAAGATCTTGTATGTGTATTTCTATCCTTGGTCTTATGCTCTTTTACTTTTTTATTCGTGTAATTGTTGTTTATGTAGGTGTATCACTATATAGTTCTATACATGTTTAACTGTTTTTTACATGTTATGCATGCTATTGTCTTATTATCTTTTGTTTTTTGCAGCTATCTTTCCCTGTTCTTCAGGAGCTTGGTACAAAAAAGTGCTCTATGGGGCATTGGTACATGATTTCGCTCAATATGCCTGCAAAAAGGTTTGAGATTCTTGACTCTCTTCGTGGACCAACTAATTTGGATATGATCGAGCACGCGAAGCAGCTTGTGGATGCAATTAAAACAATGTACCGTGTGAACTACTCTGATTCAAGACGACAGATTGATGATTTCGAGCTTGGGTATGTTCCTGTATCGAAGCAAGAGACCGTGTCAGTGTTATTGTTTTGCAATCTTTTTTCCATCTGCCATTTTTCTTCGTAATTATTATTTGTTGGTTCATCGCTCACTGTTTCTTTGTTTTCATTTTACTCTGTAGTACTTGTTGTGGCTTTTTCATGCTGAAATATCTAGAATTATGGAACGGCAGTGTTGTTCCTGCCGTCTATCAAGAGCAGATCCTAGCGTTCGGGAAGATTCTTACAACTAAGTGGTTGGAGCACGAGCGCAACCGCCTATTAAATTGGAGGAGTTTGTTGGACGATAACATGCTTTGAGGTAACTTTTTAAAGAAGGCAATTTATTGTGTTGTACTTCTTTTGAAACTTTAATTGTTTTTTTGGATAACTTCTGAACAAACTGTTGGGTAACTTGTGAACAAACTTGTGGGTAACTTCTGAACAAACAGTGGCATAATTATTCCATACACTTGCATAAACTTGTGGGTTACTTGCTCATCTGATATTTATTGGGTTTTACTTCTGTTTGATTTGTGTTGATTACTGTAGTTTGTTTGATTTGTGTTGATTACTATAGTATAACTTCTGAACAAAATAGTGACATAATGATTCCATACACTTAAAGGACCATAACCATTACAATTTTATAGGGATTCCATATTCATTGCATTCATTTACTTTATTTACAATGATTAATACACCATCTTAGCATAGTTCATTTCATGACTATGATGGTGTGTTCTGTTGATTGGCAGAAGCTGCATTTCTTCCTTTTCTTTGCAGCAAGATCCAGTGGATTTTTGTTTGCAATTTCTTGTGGGCGTCCTTTTGTGTTTGAAATCATGGTTCTCAGATATGCTATGTAGATGACACGTTAGATCTTGAGTTGGTTGACTGTTGGGCAGAAGTTGTATTGCTGCTTGTCTTTAGCTTCCTTGATGCAGATGTGATGCTTTTTTCTGGATGCATGGGTGCATCTGGAGCTCTGTATGATGGCATTGTTGTTGCTGCCTCTTCTGCTTCTCTTGCTTTCTTTTGATCTTGTCTTGTTATGACATCTAGCTCTTGATTCATTGCTTTCAGGTGTGTTCGTACTATTTTCTTACCATCGCATCTTTTACAATACCACCTTTGCTACCTTAGTGAACTCGTCCCTCAGTGTCGCAAACACCATCAAATTGCGTTGTTCTACTGGCATTTCTCTCAGTTTTGGCTTTTCGCTGCCACCTGTTTCGCCTAACACTGCTGCTGCATCCCAAGTCCACCTTTTCAATATGTATGTTTCTGGGATGTCGTAGACTCTAACCTCTGTCATCACCTTAAGTATATGGCAGCAGATCATCTTGTCTATCAAACTTGCAGCACTCGCATGTGTACACGTTGTTGTTATAGTTCCCGTGCACCTTATAAACTCGAGTTCCATAAAAAGGGACAGGACCACCTATAGGAGCTAGATCAAACTCGTACCCACCGATGTGCCTGCACTCGTAAGACGCGGACTCTTGCATCTCAGGTTAAAACTTGTAGAATATGTTCCGTGTGTAGAGCTTTGCCATTTTGTGCTCCATAGGGTTGCGAGACCAGAATGGTGGGTCCGTGAGAGTTGTTTCTGCCTCTGCCTTCTCCTCAGCATTGTTTATCTTGTCTTGGATTGCCATGTACTGCTTTAGGAAGTCGAATATCGAGTTTTTGGGGTTGATGTACCTCTTTAGGACTGCGTTAAAGCCCTCGCTCCTTGCCGTGGTTTGAAGGAAGGGGAAGAAAGCATGCATGAAGTACGCCGGTACCCAGCATTTTTTCTCCTTCCATATTGAAAACAGATCTATGTTATCTTTCACTCCATAGAGATTTATCATATCCATCCAATTTTTTTCAAATTCTTCTGGTGTTAGGCTGTTATTCACGCAGGCATTGAATGCTTCTAGCAGTTCTGGGTTTTTTCCCATGAAAGGGCCAATCCTCTCAGTTGCGTTTTGCATGACGTGCCACCTGCAGTTCCTGTGTATAGCATTAGTGAACACAGCTTTAATGGCCTCTTTCATTGCAGTGTCTTGGTCTGTTATTATGCTCTTTGGCTGTACGCCGCCCATAGCTTCAAGGAACATCTTGAATAGCCACACAAAGCTATTTTTCAGCTCGTTTCGCACGAAACCGCATCCAAGTTGAATCGACAGACCATAGTTATTTATGCCGATAAACAGAGCACATGGCATCTTGTACCGGTTTGTGAGGTAGGTGGTGTCAAACGAGATGCAGTCAGAAAATGACTTGTATGCTCGCCGTTCTGCTCCGTCGACCCAAAAGATGCTCTCTACACGACACTCTTCATCGAGCGATATCTTGACGAAGAAATCTGGATTATCTTTTTGTATTTTTGCAAAGTATTCCAATGTGTCCTGCATGTCATGATTGTTATGCTCATTGTGGAACTTGGCCCTCAGGTTGGAGACGTCCTTAGCTATGTATGGCACCTCTGATAGGCCGCCATAGAACTGTGCCATTAGCTGCATCTGCCGGGATGTCGGTATGTTGCATGCGTGCAGCATCCTCAAGAACACTTGTTCCTCTGGTGGTATGCCGCGGTGGGAGCGCAAGAACCTTGTGAGCGATGGTTTGAGGATCAGTGGGTGATTGTGTTCGTCATCAAAATCTTCGACGTGATACCATGCGTCTTTCCTCTTTAAATACATGCGTGCTTTGCAGCCAGTTCTAGGATGTGTGTTATACTTTCTTGTTGGAACCACGGATTTTGGGTTTTGGCTGATTTCTGCTTCTTTCTTCTTATGTGGTTTGCCAGCGCATGTGCACACAATGTTCACCCTGTCGTACTCACCATCGTCTGCAAAATGTCCCCAGTCAATTCTGATTCCAAACCCTTTTCTCTCTGCATATGCCCGGTAGTGTTCTTTAGCATACTTGAAGCTTTCAAAGCGCATCCCATGTGTTGGTGCATGTGGGGTGGAGTGCGCAGCATCCTCGTCATCGTCGTTTCCTCCTCCCTCGTCTGACCCTGGTGTGATGTAGGTTGGTTCCTCAATTGTATCTCCTGCTGCTTGTCCATATCTGTGTGCAGTATCAATGCTTTCACTCACATTATGAACATGATGTGATCCATCCCCTGGAATATATCAAAAAACAGCAGTCAATATCAGCACTGTTCATATCTCATGTGGGTAACTTTACAAGTAAAGTATGGGTAACTTTTATTATGTACAGTGGATCACTTCAGCTCATATGTATGGGTAACTTTTATTGCTGCACATTTTTTTTTCAAACCTAACATGTAATGCAGTTTGTAAGTTAATTCTCCTTCTGTTTTTTAGCACAATTAATTCTGAATTGTAATATGTTTTTTTGTAAGACCATTGTGCTTTTGTGATGTGTGTGTGTGTGTGTGTGTGTGGGTAACTCTTGCTTGTAGCTATGTGTCACTTTTGTTATGACTGGTGGGTAACTTCTGTGTTGAACATATCTATATTTTGTGTTCTCAATCTGTCATGTTAGTGTGTGTTGTGTTAAGTATGGGATCCTATTTAGTGATATGAAGTGGTTTAGTATAGTGTTCATAGGGGGAGGGGGTAACTGTGTGCTACTATGTTTGTTTGCTATTTTGTTCAAACATTTTTTGTGGTGAAATATATGGGTTACTTCAGTTATAGCAATGGATAAGTTTACTGTCAACATATGGGTCACTCTACTAAAAACATGTGGGTAATTTTTAGTGTTAATTTTCTTCTTTGCAGGGGATAGCTTCAGTTATAGCAATGGATAAGTTTACTGTCATCATACCTTTAGCCTGTGGGGTGGAGTGCGCAGCATCCTCGTCATTGTCGTTTCCCCCTCCCTCATCTGACCCTGGTGTGATATAGGTTGGTTCCTCAATTGTATGTCTTGATGCTTGTCCATATTTGTTTGCAGTATCAATGTTGTTACTCACATTATAAACATGGTGTGATCCATCCCCTGTAATATAGCAAAAAACAGCAGTCAATATGAGCTTTGTTTATAGCTCATGTGGGTAACTTTATATCCAAAGTGTGGGTAACTTTTATTGTGTACAGTGGATCACTTTAGCTCATATGTATGGGTAACTTTTTTAGGCAGTGGCTGCTGCACATTCTTTTTCCAAACCTAATGTTATTGTGTTGTGTTTAGTGATATGAAGTGGTTTAGTATAGTGTTTATAGTGGTGTAACTGTGTGCTAATATGTGTGTTTGCTATTTAGTTCAAACTTTTTTTGTGCTTGTGAAATATATGGGTTACTTCAGTTATAGCAATGGATAAGTTTACTGTCAACATATGGGTCACTCTACTGAAAGCATGTGGGTAATTTTTAGTGTTAATTTTCTTCTTTGCATCATACCTTTATGACGAGGAATTTGAACAATTGCATTCGTGTTTGTTGCACTGTATTCTTCTTTCTGCTCTTCTTGTTGTCCAAGGTCGATATTAAGGTCGAAAACCATGATTTCTTTCTGCAAGATCAAACATGAATTTCATTACAGTTATATGTAGGAACTAATTTTTTCATTTTCTATGCAGATGGTGTGCCAGAAGCTGATTCAGTAGAGGAAATTTTATACAATGCAGCAATTCATAAGTTTTCATAGTCAAATTTGTGTCAGATTTAGAAGAACATTGATGCCTTAAATATGTAGCAAACATTGTAGAAATCGAAAAAATCTCTGTGTTTTTCACAGATCAGGAGTAAGATCAAGTTTAGATTTTAAAGGATCTATGTGCATTGTTTTTGTTGAAACAAGCAGAATTTTCAGATGTTTCTATAGGTTTAGCAGAACGAAATTACCTCTGTTCAGGTGGGTAACTTCATATCAAGGTTTAGCTGAAGATTTCTATGTCCTTTTTGAAGAGGTTGAGGAGGAAGGAAGAAGGGGGATGGATCTAGCTGATGGAGGAAGGAAGAGATCGAGGACGACAGGGGGCGAGGGTGAGTCTTTTCGTTCTGCTTTGTCTCCTTTTTCTTTCTTGAGGGGGAAGTTGATGTTGGGGAGGAGATATCTACCGGGAGAGGTGGTGCCAGCTGGGTTGGTCACGCGTCGAAGGAAGGAATCGCGGGGTGGGGGCGGGTGGGGGGGAGGCTGGCGGGGTGGAAATTGGTCCGGTGCCAGCCGGATGCGGGAAATCTGGCAGGTGCCAGCCCTCTAGTCGCGTTCTTTTTTATTATGTTAGTTATTAGTAGGTGTCGTATATGGTATGGAGTTAGCACTCCACCGGTTAACGAACTCCTCTCCCGATCTTCCTGTAGATCGGTATTTCTCCTCCCTCGTTGTATTTCCCATGTAACATATATATTCATCAACACGCAACACAGCTGAGTCTAAGGCTGTTTAGATCCAATCCAGAAACTTTGTCAGCTCCGAGTCAACATTGGCCCTCCTCCGCGCGATCCCTTCTCCGCTAGTCTCATCATCGAGTACTACGTCTACTAGGCCGGCGGCGGCACGCCGACGCTTCGTCTGCTCACCATCCCCTGCCACCACTTCGAGACCGGCATCCTGCGCTTACGCGGCCGCGACGACGGCGAGTTCCTCGTCGCCGCGATCCATTTGGTGGTGGATACCAAGGGCAGGCAGTACGACCTCCACCTGTTCGACTCCAGGACCTGGACGTGGACTACCAGGTTGATGCGCGTGGACAAGCCAGAGAGGTACGCGCGCGCAGTCTTCCGCCCGACCAAGGTGCTCAACATCGGCGGCGAACACGGCTCGATGGCCTGGGTCGACCTGTGGCAGGGCGTCCTGATCTGTGACCTGTTCGCAGTCGACCACGATGACGCCATGCTTCGCTACATCCCGCTGCCGCCGTCGCCGAGCACGGAGCCGGAGGGCTGTCCATCAAATGTTCGAGACATCGCCATCGTCCAAGGCCGCATCAAGTTCTTCGAGATGCGATTCAGGTGAAGAAGCGCACCATCACCAGCACCACTCACCTTGGTTACCAAATACATGAAAGCCACAGCATGGGAGAAGACGGACCCTTGGCAGAACTGCAGAACTGGCGCATGGGGAAGCTTCCCCTTTGGTGACATGGGGAAGCTTCATGGAAAGCACCCTGCTCTGAACCTGCACGAAGAGGATGTCGTTTACATCATGGCCAAAGCCGAGGGGTCAAACCGGAGGGAGTGGATGCTCGCCATCGACGTGAGGAAGAAGACCCTGAGAGAAGTTGCCGCGTTCGACGCAGACAGAGGAAGGGTATACAAATCGCCCTACATTCAGAGTGGGTGTCTAGCTATCTGAGAATTCAGTCCTCCGCCAGGTAATGTTTGCTACCTCCTACTTATATTATGTATGGACTGGTAAATTTGCATCCCATGGTGTCACTGATTTTCATTCAAACAGAGCCTCAAAAGAAAAGGGGAAACACTATCAACAATCCGCCAATTCAAATCATCTAAACTCTCATGTGGTTCGCATAACTATACGTAAACCTCACCTAAAAAGGAGGGAGAAAGAGCTCTCCTCTGACGACAACTTATCGGTCACCTCCTGGATGGTGGTGCAACGTCGACCCTCTTCCCCTTGCCGGTGCTGGGTGCCTTGTCCGCAGAGGCTAGCTCGGCCTGCACGGCTCGCCTGAGCACCTCAACGACCTCGCTCATGGCGGGCCGCTCCTTGGAGTTCTTGAGGAGGCAGCTCTGGGCAAGCTTGGCGATCTCCCGGGCCGCCTTCGAGGAGTACTCACCACGGAGCTTGGGGTCCATGATCATGCGGAAGTTGCGGCTGTCGGGCGGGAACTGTCCCACCCACTCCAGCAGCTTCTGCTCTCCCTGCGGTCGGTTCCTGTCTAGTGACCGCCGCCCTGTCAGGATCTCGTACAGCACCACACCGAAGCTCCATACATCGCTCTTTGATGTCAGGTGCCCTGTCTCGATGTAGTCCGGCGCAGCATACCCATGTGTCCCCACAACCTGATCACCACATGCCAGAAAATTAATGAGAGAAAAATCATGCCATATGCCTGGTAGTACTAAGCTTGATGTAGTGATTTATGTGTCGGACATCATGCTGACATAAAGTTTATGTAACCATGTTTCAGAAACTGAGAGTCAAATGCAGAAAAAGACATGCACCACTGAGTCATTGACAAATGAAGCACAAGCTTGACATCAAGTAGACAATCAAACAAACAGGGTGCTTGGGACTGAGTGCCAACTTGGGTCAGCAGCATTTACTGGCGGTAGTCAAACAACTGAATCCTAGTGGGATGCCAGATGGATCCGGCAATGCGGTCATTTCTCATTTCTGGGTCAGAAGGATGGCAACATACCGCAGTTGAGACGTGAGTATTTCCTTCCGTTGGCCCCTCCCTCGCGAGCCCGAAGTCCGATAACTTTGCTTGGAAGTCCTTGTCCAGCAGAATGTTCGACGCTTTGAAGTCCCGGTAGATTACCTAGCAAAATTGAGGAGTTTGTATTAGACGAATGGAAAGAAAAATTCCGGTGCGATAGAAAAACAGAACTTCTGTACTGAGTTGGAACACCGTTTGGAACACGGGATTCTTGTGTCATGTTCTCACAGAAAATGATTGAATGCTGTGAAAATTTTGCATTCCAAGGAAACCTTGAACACTAACGATATGTCTGAAAAAAGTTAGGTGGTGATTCCTAGCTTTCCTTAAAAGTATTTCTCAAGTATTGACCAGACCTCTGAACCTTCTTGACTAAGTACTTATGCTTTAATGGAGTCAAATGCTTGACGCAACAGCACTGCTAGAAGAAACAGAGGACAAACTGGATACGTTGGGCTGTGTGCAGTGGCCATGAATGTTGAAAAATCATGCTTTCAGAAAGTTCCAACAAAGTTGGTTGCCTGGAATCTTGCAGGCATTTAGTGAGAAGTGGGAATTGAACATGACTTTTGGTAGCATGCTTTACCCTATCCACCTTCAGGATTTTCCAGTCCTAATTTCCTGATTGACTTTACATTGGACTTCTAGTGCATTTACCTTGCCCGCTACCTCTAATTTCTATGGATCATATATGGATGATGACTAGACACAGCAAATCAATTGTGAAGGCTGAACACTTCATTAGAAGAACTGCACATTTCTTAAAATGATACACCTACTGCCTTTCTGTAGAACTGTGTGGGAACTATGGTGGGGTTTAGCAGCATATTATTTGGGTTGTGATACTCTCTAAAAAATTGCCGAAGAGATTTTTTGCAAATGATGAACGACTTCTTGCACAAACTAGAAAGCAGGTGACCAAATGATGTTTATAATGTACCTGAAGTTCTAACCCTTCATGCAGGTAAGCCAAACCTTCTGCAGCACCCAGGATTATCTGAAGCCTTCTATTCCACGAAAGAGGAGTATAGACTCGGCTGAACAAGTGATCTTCCAAGCTCTTATTGGGCATATACTCGTAGACCAATAATCTTTGGGCCCCCCTTTCACCATCAACAGCACAATATCCAAGAAGCTTTACAAGATTTGGGTGCTCAAGAACCCCAAGGAACTGTACTTCTGCTAACCATTGCTTATGTCCCTGGCAGAAAATTAAGAAAAACCTGAAACTATTAGGAACAGAAAGATTTTAGTATACAAAAAACATAGGAAGCTGACTATTACTCATCTGATGACAAATGAAGAAAACGTAAAGGGACGACCATTTTGTATTAGCTTTAGAACGTCAAGTAATAAATCTAGAACACTAAGCAGTTCAAATGACGCATTCCAGGTTTTAACAAGCTTCTTTTGAACTGGTCCACGAAGAAACTAAAAACTATAGTGCAGAATGAAGTCTTAAAAGGGATTCATAAGCTAGTAAACATTGGACAAAATCTGCAAGAAGAAAAACCATGAACCAACTAGCATAGACATTATAAATACGAGCTAATGGAGTACAACCTGGCAGACTAAATTTCTAGAAACTCACAAGACTGAAGCTCCAGTTGCATAAGAAAATGGATAAAACAGGCAGGAAGCATTGAAAATTCTTGGTTCCTAGCTGACTATTCTTTTGTAGTGACATGGACCAGGATTTGGTCTGGTAGTGAATACTAGTCAACTAAGAACAGCACCATGATTTGCCCACAAAAAATACTTCATTCTAGCCGCTGGTCTCCTCTTCTAGCCGCTGGTCTCCTCTTATTGGGCAAATTCGATACTGCATTGCTGAATGTACAAGCAAGGCTGGTACACATCGTTTTCTGGACTCCATATTTCTCCTGCGTGCCACTGAAAGATGGGCAGCGTTTACTTCTAATGTTTATTCAACTCTTCAAAATTTATTATGTTTTAGAGGAGAGCGATAGAAGAGGATCCTACTGTCATTGTTCAAAATGTCAGTATGTGTTCCCCCTCTGTCTGGCTGCTTTCTTTTCTTGGTAATAAAATAGTGTGCCACGCTTATGTTATCATGGATATTATAATCACAGCAATATGCTCTCGGGAGCGGAACTGTTCATGAATATGAGTACTAATAAAATTTAGCAATTTAGTAAATTTCACTAATGATATACTAGTAAAAACAGCGCAACTGCAAGCCTAGAACTAGAATAGTCAGTGATCCTTGAAAGTCCTGCATTTCCCTACTTTATGTTCCTAACAGACATTTGTAACGTAGATAAGTTCTAACTTCCAAATCTAGCAATCAAAGAGACAAATTTCAACATTTTGCAACTCATAAATGTCTTCTCCTTTCCCTGCCAACCCAAAAAGGACTAATGTGGCTACTAACTTTCCATGGATCAACTACATGAAGAGACAACTTTTCCACAATCCAATTCAAGCGCCACACTAGGACCCATCAATTCTTACAGTTTGCAGTAAATAATTCCTTGCACCTCCTCTCAGCGATTCAGTGGTAAGTTAATTATATAATATACTTGGTCAATTTTGGCAGAACTACACGCTAGTAGTACTGCTCTAGCCTTGAGTTCAGTGGTAGCTTTCTGCCCACATTCTTCTGATCTTCCCCAATACTCAGAAATGTCTTCTCCTTGAGTTCAGTGGTAGCTTTCAAAAAAAAAATAGGCCTTAAGCCTTGGGATGGAGGTAGTAGCCAATAGGACGTTAGTCGTCGAGCAGAATGATTTGAGCAAGCTCTGAGATTATTATTTGGGTAATTTATTCAGGGAAGCATCTTTTATCTGACCGACTATAGCGACACGTATGGATGCTGAATCACAGTGGTAGAAAGAACATAGCAGAGCAGAATGGAGAATTCACTCGCCATGGATGACATGGACGGGGATGGAGCAGGCGTACCTGGAGCCCGCGCTGGTTGAGGCGCTTGACGGCGACGGCGATGCGGCTGTCCCCCTTGCCGTTGCCGTTGCCGTTGCCGTTCCCGTTTCCCGCGTCGAGGGGGCGGACGAAGCCCTTGTAGACGCCCCCGAAGCCGCCCTCCCCGAGCTTCTGCGCGCGGCCGAAGTCGTTGGTGGCGCCGCGGAGCTCCTCGTAGTCGAAGGCGCGCAGCTGGCCGTGGCCCCGCTCCTCGTAGAGCGAGGAGATGCTGGGCTGCGAGGACGCCGCCGACCCCGTGGACTTGCTCGCCGGCCGCCCCGCCGGCCCCGAGGAGTCGTCCGACCGGCTGGTGCTCACCGCCGACGCCGTGGTCATGGTCGTTGTTGTCGTCGCCGCTGGGCCTGAAGCGGAGCCCTGCCGGCCGCTCTTGCACCTCCGTCGCTTGATCCACCCCAGGCAGCTCATGGTTTACGGAGGCTCGCTGTGCGCTCCGGCTAGCTAGCTAGCTGCCGCCGCTGACGAAGAGAGCTGGCCGAATTCACGCACCGGACCGGAGCCAAGAAGCAGGTGCTGTGACGTGCCGTGCCGTGGGTGGCAGGGGAAGAGAGAGGGGAGACGGAGCTGGCGGTGGAAGGTATGGGCGGCTGAGGCTTTTGTAGGTCGGTAGGTGCGCGCGGGCGCAGTGTGAACTGGAGGAGGACAGGACAGGGAAAGAAGAGCGTAGGGGAAAGTGGGATGGACGGATGGATGGAGCGTGGAAGAAGGTGGGAACGGGAAAGCCCGGCGCGGTTTCGGCGAGCGCGCGGGGGGGACGGGACGGGACGGACGGGGCACGTACGTTTGTGCTGGCGCGAGAGGCGTGCTGGGCCGGGACGACGGGACGGAGCGGCGCGGAGCACGCGGTGTAGAGGGGAAGGATGGGGACGGGTCTGGCGGTAGGAGGTCCGGCGAGGTCCAGGTGTAAACGTGTACGCTTGTTTGTTCCGGCCCGCCGCCTGTCCCCGTCCCGCCCCCACCGGTTTCGGCCTGTGTTACTGCGACGCGTGTGAGCTCAGTCACTCTCCTCCCAGGACTCAAATGATCGCTACTGTAAAATTTGGACGGAACGCTCAAAGCTGAACCTCAAGCCACGTAGTAAGAGCATCCCACTCATCGGGTGAAGTCAGGCCAAAATTCGAAGTTTTTTAGCCGGACGGAACTCGTTTTTGATCTAGGAACATCGAGTTTCTCACTCGCGTTTCTAGGCCGAGTTTCCACGTTCAGTGAAATTTGGGTGAATATAGACGGATTTCATTATTTAGAGCAAGGACGCACATATTACATCGAATTTAACTAGGAAAAGACCGCCGCCGCCGTGGTCGACGACGGACGCCGCTTCTACAGGCCGAGGCGGGGGTGGTTGCCGGCCTGGATGTGCTCCATAACGGCGGCGAGAGTTTGTCCTGGAACGCTCCACCAGCGACGACGGAAAGCCGCATTATGACGCGGCGGCGGCGAGCCCGGTGGTTCCTCGTATCGGGCGAGATCCTGGAGGCGCCTGTCGGCGAAGAACTGCCTCCAGAAGACCAGGTTACCAGGATCCTCGGCGAGATCCGGGTCTTGCATAGCGGCGATAGCCGCCTGGATCTCTCCGGCGATGTCCTCATCGGTGGGCACCGGTGGAATAGGGATCCCGCCAACGCTGAGTTGCCAGGCAAAGGGGAGACGAATGTCCGGCGGCGCTGTATAGCCCGCGTCGGGGGAGCAGCCGGGCTTCCCACATCTGCAGCATGCGTTGGTCGTTCGCCGCCACGATGTCGCCGGGAAATCTGTCGGCCATGGCTTTTCGCCGGAGTTCGCCGGGAATAGGGATCCCGTCGTGCGTCTGGAGTTCGCCGGAGTTGGGAGCGGTGTGAGAAAGTGTGAAGGGAGACGGCGAGATGTGCGCCTTTTATAGGCCGAGGTCGGCGGCGAGGGCGGGAGGGGTGTAGCGGAGAAGGCGAAAAAAGGGAAACGACGGGAAGGATGACGACGAATCGGCTTCTGTCGCTGACAGGCTGGTTCACTCGGTCAATTCGCTTCATTCGACGTTTCCAGGATCCTGGGTATGGCCTGGGAAGTCCGGACCAAAGTTGGCCCAAATCCGGACAAAAAAAGTTTCCTGAAAACATGACTGGTCCGATTTTCGGCGTCTGGACCTAAATTCGGCGTTCAGATCGATATCCTGGATAGGCGAGCGAAGATGCCCTAACGATCAAGGAGTCTGAATGTCTGATACAGCACACACACCCAACAAATGGCGGAGCAAATCCAGATTCAGATTCAGCCAACGACTATAAAATGAGTGTGCTGCAGTAGCATTGATGTCGGTTAAGTAAATTATCATGCTTGGCCGCCACCTGCAGACGCATTCTGTAGAATTCCTCGGTTGGTCCCAACGATATGACACTGTTGTTGGGATAGCCGCCTAAGATTATCACAGATCTCCTCAATATTCTCCACGACTTTTAGAACAATTGCTTCACCACTCTCTCTGTTCGTGAAGGGCCGCACCCAGGAACTTTCATAAGGCAAAAAGAAAGCCATAGACAAATATAAGTACACATAGAGCAAATATAGTTTCCTGAACATTTGTAATTCAGGGGCATGGATACAATACAATAAAAGGAATGGAATAATCTCTCACATGTTGAATGTAAGTCTCAGCTTGGCATCTTATGGTTGCACCATCACCACTGAAAAAATCGAGCGGACATTTTTTAACAAAAACCATTTTTGTTCACACGTGAACAAATTTTAGAAGTATCATAACATTTTTAAGCCTCCGGAGCATTCTTTTGGCCATGAATCTTTTAACATTATTTTTCTAAATCACTGCTCTGCCCGGTGACTCTATGGGCTATCTGGTTTGCATGACTTTTAGCAATCCACGAAGGAATGTATCAGAGCCCGCTTTTTTTTTTTTGAACAAAGATAGGGACTCGAAGGTCCCAGAACTGGCATTAAAACGGCAAATGTATCACAATACTGCAGGAAGGACCTAATAGAAAAGAATAGATACAACCATGTCCTTCCAATTTGCAAAAAGGACCTAGAAAGATAAAGAAAAAACGCCATCGAGTCCCTGAGCAAACTCCGATCTCACCGACGATGCAATTGCCACCATCATCGGCCGCGCACTTGCCAACATGCAAGGATGAGAGGGCCTCCCGCCGGAGGTTGAAGAAGGGGGCTTCGGAAATTTCCGGCGAAGCAGATTGATGCCAGAGTACCACCCTAGCCACCCTGAAAGCTCGCTGGAGAGGATTCGAAGGGAGCACAGCAACTCCAGGAGCAGAGGAGATCGTTGCAGTAGCAGAAGATAATTCGCCGTCGTCGATGCCAGCCCAAAACGCCTCCTGCCATCCTAACACCGTCTCCTTCTCCCCTTCACCACCACCATGGTGCACCAGAAGAGCCGAAGAACTTATCAGATCCACCGCAGGAGGCCAGATGAAGATCCAAGTCGATGCAGAGTGCGGCTCATCGGGATCCCACTCCCCCTCGCCACCTTGGCCGGCCGGGAGAAGCTCCGAAACACCACCACGCTCGACGAGATGCCTCCCTCCCTCGCCACCATGGCCGGCCAGGGGAGACACCAACACTTGCATCACCAGATCTCCGTCAGAGACGGCTTTGTTAAAAGAGACGGCGACTCTTTCCACCACCATAGGCTCCGACCAGAGGAGCACCATGGCCAGGAAGAAGCCTCCTACAACACACCAGATCTGGCTGCCAAGATCTGTTGCCCGCCTCAAACTACTAGGCATAAAGCCCAACACCGGCAAACTGCCAAACATCCTACTCCTAACTACACCAGCGCCACATCCAATCCCACTCCGGCCGGCTATTCCGGCAGAGGGGAAGGAAGGGCCTGGGAGGCGGCGGTGGACTCTCAAGGGGAAGGGGTGGGGGGAGGGAGCCGCGTGGGATGCGGTCGGCACAAGGAGAGGACGTTGTATTGCATCAGAGCCCGCTATCCATGCATTTTTGTTGAGCCGTTCGTGCATGATCTGCGGTCGTCACATTTGATTGAAAAATACTCAAGTAAACATTGTAAATTCAGGAATCTTGGGAAAGAACGAGCAAGGATTATGCATCTACTCATATGATATATTTATAAATAATCAATATTTTAAGAACTATATCCGGAGTTTATGCTCCGGGCGTGACGCGTCCGAAACTTGCCCGCATGAAAGTCATATTATTCAAATAAATAACATTATTTTTAACTCTGCAGTTTATGCTCCAAGCGTCCAAAACTTGTGAGAAAGAAAAGGAGTTATGTGGACTCAATATTCACTAGTGTCCATAACTTAAACTTTTGTAAGAAGATGCCCACACAAAAGATGAATACCATACACGGTGCCGAAAACGGTGTTGGCAAGTGCGAGATGGTGGCGTGACCTCAGCAAGTGGAGAAAGATACAAGAAGATCTGCAGAAAATATGTTGGCCAATTTGACATGTAATAAGAAAAGCCTTAAAATATAGAAAGGCAGCCATAAAGTAAAGTCGGATATACCAATTGGACTCACATGACTTTATGGTCCGTGTGGGTCCCATGATTAGAAATGGTCCGATGATACCGAGTTGTTGAAAGCAAATTCCCAATTCTGTTTTGCTGCTGAGTTAATCATCACTCACGTCAGGTTGCATTTTATTAGTGTAGCCTGTGATGGCGTATGATTATCTTATGCTATGTTCCTTACCATAATAAATACTAACGTTGTAGTTATAAAAAAATCTACATGGATATGGTATATAATCGCCAAACAGTTTTGAACTTGAATCTGACAGTGACATCTTTTGTAATAGAACCAACACTATTCTTATAGTATTATAAATTATCCGTCAACTTATACAGTAGAATGTAACTAGCACGCGAACCGTTCCCCTCCCTCTCCCCCTTCCTAGAAAGGCGGATAGAATTTCGTCGCCTCCTATCAGCGTCTTCGTCAATCTGCCTCGTTTCTGTGGCCTTCGGGCCATGAAGGTGGGGCGGATCTTGGCCCCTGTTGGCGGAAGGGCTCTGTTTTTCTATTTTTAGGTTCAAGTTTGGTGGGGTGGCGCTCAGATGGTGGTGGCGACGTCTCTTCCAATAAGGTTTTTTCGGTTTTAGCCCCATCTCGATGGCGACGTTGAGGAGCTTGTGGGAGCGGTGTGTTCCTCGAGAACGTCTTCTGCCTGTGAGGATCTTCGGATTGTCAAGGAGCTTCATCGTTAATTCATCCTTCTTTTTTGTCTCTGGGACGAATGTGGTCTTTTGACCCGTTTGACGACTTTCCGTCTGCAACCAACAACGCTAGGCTGGCTCAGGGAGAAGTGTTAGTGGCGACACGTCATCAACACGGTCTTCGGGTCGAAGATGAAGGCTGAATTCTCAAGGATTTCTTTTTGTTGAATTGCTTTGTATAGTTCGATATTTCTTTTGATGCCAGAGTCCTATTTAAAAGAAAATTATACTGCAAAATGTGGCGTGTACGCTTAGTAGGTGGGTGATTGAGTTGAGTAGCAAAACCGAAACAAACATGAGTAAGGTTCAAAACACTCTGTTAGCATGATATTGTTGAGCATTTTAACGGTATAGGATATGCAAATGCAAATAAATCCAAATGGTACATGTTTAGGTGTCTTCTCTGCTATGCAGGATTTCATGTCCTATGTAGTTTCGACCCATTCCATGAAAATCCGTAGAGAAAGATTTGAATTAAAATGGTATGTTATTTTTATCAAAATAGAGGTGAAGACCCACGACATCTGCATCAAAATTATGCACATAATATTTTTATTAATTCAATATAGCATTACAAATAAAATACAAAGATCAATCCAAAGCCACCTCGCTAACGACAGTTGTTGCACTGCACCACCTACAACCTTGATGAATGGGTGGCCATATCGAGGTCATGCGCCTTGACCTCACACCTATACACGTCATGATAAAATCGGAGGCCTCACCAAACCGCCCAACAACGAATCGGAAAACACAAACCGGTCCGGTAGACTCTCGGCTCGCGCCATCGCACTCGCGCTTCATAAGTCGCTGCCGTCTTCTTCCGTCGATCCATCTTGACGACATGGATCAAGACATTGACCTTCCCACGCGTAAGGTAGCACCGTCATCGACAGTGGCGGAGCCTGCCTCATAGTTGAGCATGTGCAAGGTTTAGATGCGGCTGTTTGGACCAGAATTTGCCCCAATAAAATCTTATTTAGACTAAGCATTTTTGATAGATCTCAAAGGAGATTAGCAGCCGAAGCCCGGGCAGCCGCCCGGGCATGCCGGGCTGAAGCTCCGCCACTGGTCATCGAGACGCATCATCATATGCTCGCAGTGGAGACCACGCCGCGCCACGCCACCGAGAATCGCCAATGTCTATGCGGTAGATTCAACACCGCTTCATGGCTTGCCGCCTCTATCTAGCGTCTACTAAGAAACAATGCCCCTAAGAGGAGGAGCAATACCGAAGGTGTCGCCATTGTCCGATCTGAAAGACCCAGACCTAGAGTAGTCCTAGCGTGAAGGCTATGGTTGTATATACGACATCTTCAGTAAGGTATCGACGCATAAATGCCCTTCATCACCCATCTTAATCATATGCGGAGCTCGGTTTTCACCGACAGTCATGCCTATGCCTCTGTAGTTTGATCGCATCGAAGAGGCCCGCTAAAATGTATTTGTACCCTTACAGTTTGTTTCGCTGCATACAAATCTGACACGGATTTCTAGAACGTAGTGCACATGACTTAGCGGTAGAATCCTGAAGCAGCAAATCGATGGTACAAACATGCGCATGACTTAGCGGTAGAATCGCTGCTTTGTGCATGGGAAAATTGTTGCGTCGAAGAGGAGACTTGTTCACCGGGCTTAGACCAAGTCTCTCTGGACGTGCATCACCACTGGACTTTTCTACTTTCTTCATCATTCTAAAAAAGATGTTTTGATTGCCTAGATTTATACTGTAGGTATTTTATACACTGAAACACGAGAGACGACATCCTTTATCGTGGGACAGCAGGAGTAGATTGGAACTGAACTCTAGCTTGTGGATGTTGCAGACACGAGACCAAAAGGCAAAAACGCACTCCTATTTTTTCGCGTCCACTGTTTGATTTTCCTTAGAAATTCTTCACATTTCTCTTATTAATAATCCGCTTTCCGACATGAGTATTTTTGACAGTACGTGAATAGAAAAGGACTCGTGCGCCTCTGCCTCTCGACACGTGTCCTCGTAGACCAACGACTCACGCGCAGCTGAAAAGGAAAAAATCAAACCCCACGCTACTAAAAAGACAAGTAACGACCCGTACCACCTCCTCGCTCGATTGCATCCGGTCCTTGACCCCGTCGCTATGGGGCAGCTTGGCCCTGATTGACTGACATCGCCGGCGAGCGCGTCCATCTTCAGCAAGCGGCGGCGTCCAGCTTAGGCAACGTCCACTGCACCCCTAGGAAGCACGTCGCTCGGCAGCACCGCCTCCCAACCCTTGGCAACACCCTGCTCGTCTCCCATGGCGGCGATGTCGTCGCCAGAGAATAAGCGAGCGTGCTCACGCACTGCAACGCCGGTGGCGGGAGGTGGTGGCCTCGCAGCAACACCTTTGCCCCCTTGTAGCAGCAGCGCCTCGCCGATGTAGCAGCGTTGGTGCCTGCATGTAGCAAAGTCGGTGCGACGGTGCCCCTTGTAGCAGCAGGGGTGCCTGGCCGGTGTAGCAGCACGGCTGTGCCCGCGTAGCAGAGACGCCTCACCGATGTAGCAGTGCCGGTGCGGCGGTGCTCCTTGTAGAAGTGGTATCTCACCGATGTAGCAGCGTGGCCGTGCCCATGTAGCAGAGGCAGCTCGCCGGTGTAGCAGCGCAGTCTCGGTTCTCAGTGCTTGCCGACACCTCGCTCGAGCATCTCGCCAAGGTGGCTGCTGACAGTGGTGTGGTCTTCCGCGGCGAACGGGGATCGAGACTTGAGCAGATTGCGGCGATTCGGGCCAAAGAGATTTATGAGGGCTCCCTCGCTGCAGCCCGGGCCCGTATGGCCTAGGAGCGGGAGGGAACCTCAACATCACCCGGCCCTGGGACACCCGCTCCCGGGGCTAGGACGGATGGTTCTCCTTTGCCTCGCCCCTCGGACGTTGCCCAGGGGACCCCCATAGTTCGGGGGTCCCAGGGGAGACCTCCGAGGTCAGGTTCCAAGCCCCCGCCGGCGGGCAAGCCACGCCGTGTCCCCCTTAAGGGGACTGAACACCCCCAGATGATCCAATGATGTGGCCAGCCATCATATCGCTCATCTGGAATATCCGGGGGGTTCGGGAGCGACGGTCGAAGGCGCCAGATCAAGGACTACATGTGACAGGAGAATTTGGACATTGTAGGCTTTCAGGAGACGATCAAGCTTGACTTCCACCCCGCCGAGCTTCAGGGTTTGTCCAAGCACAAGTTTGCTTGGAATTGGCTCCCTGCGTCAGGCCACTCGGGAGGCATCCTCTTGGGTGCCAAGGAGGACACCTTTGAGGTCGATGACATGGACCGCGGGGAGTACTTTGTGAGCATGGCGCTCACCCATAGACGATCGAACCTCCGTTGGGAGGTCATCATTGTCTATGGCCCCGCGGACCATTCTCGGTCCCCGGCCTTCTTGGAGGAGTTGAAGACCAAAGTGGAGAGCTGTTCCATCCCAGTGGTCGTAGCTGGCGACTTCAATCTAATCCGCTCCCCTGATGATAAGAGCTCCTGCAATGTGGACGTCCCACGCATGCGGATGTTCAATGATTGCATCGCTGATCTCGCTCTTAGAGAGATCACGCGAGTGGGTGCCCGCTTCACCTGGACGAACAACCGGGCTGATCCTGTCCGGAGCGTCCTCGACCGTGTCCTGGTGTCCGTCGATTGGGAGGTGGCCTTCCCTCTCTTCTCCCTTCGTGCCATCACCAGGGTAGGCTCAGACCACGACGCTCTTTTCGGCCAGAGGGGGCGCCACACGGCTGAATCGCTTCCACTTCAAAAACTTCTGGCTGCAGCAGCCAGGGTTTGTGGAAGCAGTCCAGGCCAAATGGCAGGCGGCTGCGGCAACTCCCCCTAGACGTTTCTGTGCGGCAGATGTCTGGCATCACTGCGCCAAACTAGCCCGCCAATTCATGCGAGGCTGGGGGGCTAATGTGGGAGCATCGACTAGACTCCAGAAAGCGGCCCTGCTGGAGAAGATCCAGGCCCTGGACAGGGCGGCAGACTCGGTGGGCCTCTCAGCGGACGAGTGGGCCCACCGTTATGCCTTAGAGACTTCCCTGGTCGAGATCTACAAGGGGGAGGAGCTGTTTTGGCGACAACGTAGCCGCCAGAACTGGCTCCTCCAGGGTGATGCTAACACTGCCTACTTCCATGCGGTGGCCAATGGTCGTCGCAGGAAATGCTCTATTCCATGCCTTTGGGATAATGAGCACCTCATTGAGGAGGCGGGGGCGTTATCTTCCCATATCTACGCGTTCTATAAGGGGCTCTTCTCGGCAGAACCCCACACTGGGGTCGCGTTGGCGGATGACTTCTGGCCGCTTGGGGCTAGAGTCACAGACGACGAGAATGTGGAGCTCACCCTCCCATTCCTGCCGGATGAGGTTGAGCGTGCGGTGAAGGCCATGAAGGCCAACTCCGCCCCGGGCCCCGATGGCCTTCCGGTAGCTTTCTTTCAGACCTTCTGGAGGGACCTTCAACCGGTCATCATGCCCATGTTCCAGGAGTTCTTCACCGGGACCCTCTTGATGGGCCGGCTGAACCTTGGTGTTATCACCTTGATCCCTAAAGTGGTAGGGGCCTCGGATATTCGGCAATTCAGGTCCATTACGGTCCTCAATGTCATTCAACGGCTGTTTGCGAAGGTTTGTGCGTCACGCCTCGCACCGTTCATGGAGCGCCTCACCCACCAGTACCAATTTGCCTTCCTTAAGGGCAGATTTATACATGATGGGATCCTCGCCCTCCACGAGGTCATCCACGAGATCAAGTCCAGAAAATCGAAAGGCATCTTCTTGAAGCTAGACTTCCAGAAGGCCTACGACCGTCTAGACTGGCGCTTCCTTCGTCAGGTCCTCATTAGACGAGGATTTGATGAACGCCTGATCTCCTGGTTGATGCAGTTCGTCATGACCGGGAGCACCGTGATTAACATCAATGGCGAGATTGGCCCTTACTTCCGCCCATCCTGCGGTGTGAGACAGGGGGACCCCCTTTCCCCTCTCCTCTTCAACGCAGCGGTGGATGCCCTCGCGGAAATGCTTGAGAAAGCCAAGGGGGCCGGCCACATTTCCGGTGTGGTCGGCCACCTTATTCCTGGGGGGGGGGGGGTCGCTCATCTCCAGTACATGGACGATACCCTGATTATGATTGAGGGCTCTGACTTGGACATTGCGAACCTCAAGTTCCTCCTGTTATGCTTTCAGGAAATGTCAGGATTGCGAATTAACTTCGACAAAAGCGAGATCATTGCGCTGGGGTTCCCAGAGGATGACCAGCAGAGGATAGCGCACAACTTAAACTATCGGCTTTCCTCCTTCCCCATCACTTATCTGGGGATGCCGGTCCGCGACACCAGGATCCTCATTAGGGACCTGGATCCGCTCGTGGACAGGGTGCGGTCGAGATCCAAACCCTGGTGTGGGAGGTTCACCTCTAAAGGTAGCAAGACATCTGATTGACTCACCTGTCCAGCTTGCCCATGTACATGATGAATCTCTACCTCCTCCCCGAGGGGGTACATGGCTCGTTCGACAAAGAGTTGTCTCGCTTCTTCTGGCAGGACCCCATGGGTTGCCAGAAGTATCACATGGTCAAGTGGGCAGACATTTGCGCCCCCAAGGAGTTTGGGGGCATAGGTATCCTCTCCTCGCGCCTCTTCAATAAGGCCCTGTTGCTGCGCTGGGTTTGGCGGATCCTTTGTGAGGATGGGGGCCTGTGGCTCAAGCTCATCAAGGCCAAGTATCTTCGGGGCCGGCCTCTCTTGGACTGCGACCGCCGTGACGGTTCCCAGTTTTGGCACTCCATCCAGGAGATCAAGAACGAAATCCGGCTTGGGGCCACTTTCGCTGTTGGGAACGGGGAGGGAACCATGTTCTGGCTAGATTCCTGGCTCAAGGAACGCCCCCTACGGGTGGTGTACCCGCGCCTCTTCGCCATTTGTTCCGATCCATCGCTGCGAGTATCCGACGTGGTGCTAGAGGGAACATGGAACATCTCGGGGAGGTTTGTGCCCATTATGTGGGATTCCCGAAACGGGCGCCCACATAATGTTCGCCTGTCCCGCTGCCCGGTTTCTGTGGAATTTCACGCGAGAGGCATTGGGTCCAGACTGATAGACCCATGATCTCGGTGAATTCCTAGAAGCCCAAGCGAACCGGGCCGGAAAAGGCCGCCGCCTGTTCTGGCTAGTGTTTGCAGCGATGTCCTGGTCACTTTGGAACATCAGGAATAAGATGGTGATCGAGAAGATTCTCCCTAGGCGTGCATCTGACTCGGTTTTTCGCTTTTTGGCCTCTCTGCAGCTCTGTACCGTTGTAGGCAGCGGGACAAGGCGAGGCTGGACGCTACTCTTCACGACTCTTGAGGCGGCTCACGGCCCCTAGTCCAGCTTAGCATGCTTTTATTTTCGGTGTTGCTCTCGCTTGGAGAGTTGGTCGTTCCTGTTTGGGCTATCTTGTGTTGTGGCCCCAGCCAGCTTATGTGATGCTTGGATTTCGTACTTTGCTACTTGTGTGGACGGTTGCTTTATTTATAAAGCGGGGCGAAAGCCTATTTCGAGAGAGTGATTTTTAGTTAAGTATGAGTCGCCTCTTTCACCATTAGATATATTTTACGATTCGTATAACGTGGGAATTACTCATGAGTTGCAACTAGGCTGTAACTAAAAATTTGATGAGTTACAACTAGGTTGTAACTGGAAATTAGTATAAATTTTATAAGCTGCAAGTAGGTTGCAATTGAGAATTAACATAAAATAGTAAAATGATATCAACGACTAAGACATAACAAAAAATCAGGGCCTGAGATTTAGACGCTCCCGGGAGACCCTGAAGCATCGAATCGACGGTACAAACATGCACACGATCTAGTGGTAGAACCGTCGCTTTGGGCATTAGGAAAATTGGTGTGTTGAAGAGGAGACATGATGTTAAGACCAAGCCTATGTGCGCACGCATCGTTACAGAACTTTTCTACTCTTTCTGTTGTATAAAAAAAATCTCAGATTTATTTTGAATCGTATGTATCTATATAGTATTAAAACATGATTAAATGTATACGAATATAAACAAATCTGCAACATATTTTCTTTGACAGAGTGAGTAGATGGAATAATCTAAACACCGTTGTGGAGGTTGCAGACACGAGTCCAAAAGGCAAAAACGCACCCCCTGTTTTTTCGTTCACCGTTTGATTTTTCCTCAGAAATTCTTCACATTTCTCTTGATAATCATCCGCGCTTTCCGACATCAGTGCTTTTCACGGTGCACGAGTACTAGAAAAGTACCGACGGTCAGAGCTAGTAGTAGGAAACTGGTCAGCGGGGAGGCGACGACTGAACTGAACCGAAGGAGACGGCGGGCGAACCACCAAGGACTGGACAGCGGGGACCCGGCTGTACTGTACATAGTATGCCGTACGCACGCGCCGGACTGGGTCTTGGTCTTGACTCTTGACCGGGACGCCACTCGCTCCCCTCGGCTAGTGACATGGTACTGAAGTCACGCGCTTTACGTACGGAACGAGACTTGCAAGTGGGAGCAGATGCCATGGCAATTCTGGGGGTACGATCGGTGGACTGCACGCGCGTCTCATCTCCGGCGAGCGACGTGGTGGTGATTATGGCGACCCTATTCTTCGGTCATTTGGATGGCGAGTAGGAGGCGGCGGCGGCGGGAGTTCCTGGAGTTAGCGGCGCGTACCGGCTAGCTCCTCCCAGATCGCGTTACGGAGGCCAGATGATTGGGCTCCCTTTCGGGTAGACGGTGGTGCATAGTTCACAAAAGATAAAGGGGTACGTATGTAGTAGATGGTGGTGCATTGGATGTATTCTGATCCTAGACCGATCGACTTGTGCATGACAAGCATCTCCACTCGCCTGCCCAGAGCATCAATCCGGACGGCGAAATTAATTCCGGACGCCGAAAATCGGTTCAGCCACGTATCCACTGTGACGTGCATGTGACGCCAAGAAAAAAGTCTCCTCTTTCTATCAGTTTGTGGACCAAGGCTTAGCCTGGTGGCAAGGACATGCTGATATGGCCTAGCCCGCCCGAGTTCGAGTCTCCATACTCGCATCTCAGTGCGTACGCACAATTACCTCTATCAAAAACAGCGTTGACGGTTTCTTCCCGTTACGGCCACCCTTTTTTTTCTTTCTATCAGTTTGATGGCTTTGATCCCGTCAAGCCCAACTTCGTCCCGTCCCCACCAGTTTCAGCCTAGTATGTTAATCACTGTGACGCGCAGTGGCGGAGCCAGCTCGCGGTGACGCGCAGTGGCGGAGCCAGCTCGCGGCGACCCCGGGCAGCTGCCTGGGCTTAGCTGGAGCATCTTC
The DNA here is from genome assembly GCA_023614405.1 of Avena insularis. Lineage (NCBI taxonomy): Eukaryota > Viridiplantae > Streptophyta > Magnoliopsida > Poales > Poaceae > Avena > Avena insularis. The sequence goes on along the minus strand of CM042693.1, from coordinate 392,743,733 downwards.
TTTAAGTGTTGGGATTTGCACATGAATTAGCAGCCATACTTAGCTAGAAAAATTTCGGCCAGCGGCGTCGCTTGTAGACCTTGCCCGGCAGTGAGCTAGCTCCGCCACTGGCGACGCCTATGAGCTCAGTCCTTCTCCTCCCTCCCAAGTCCCAAGTCCCAGGAGTCAAATGACCGGTACTGTAAAAAAAACGGATCCCAAAAGGAATACTACTGCAGCAGCTATGTAGAATTTTCTGTGACGCAAGCACATGCGATTTCCGAATGGGAATGTTGTGTTTTAATGTTGGCAAATCAGGAAGCATCAGATTATCGTTAAGTAAATTATCATAATACTCTAGTATCATGTTTGTGCCTCCGTTTGAAGACACTTTCAGTAGAGTTCTTCGGTTGGTCCTAACGTACGTATGACACCAGAAAAGCCCTAAAGGATGGAGCGGCAGCCATGCATGATATAATTAAAATCGGATATATAGATTGGACTTCAACACGACTTTACGGTCCGTGGGTCCCATGGTTAGAGATGGTGCGATGGCACCGAGTTGACCAAATAACACACCTTGACGAGACCACACACACCTCTGTAGCGTGCCGAGCTTTCCCAAATGTTTCTTTTTTATTTTGCTGGTTCCTGTTTTCCTTTGGAATTCTGCACATTTCTCCGATACCCTTCCCAACACCAGTAGTAGAAAGGACGGAGCTAGCTAGGAGAGTGGTCAAAGGAAGGCACCTACCTACCTGGACACGCCCGGCCGACAAGACAACGTTGCCTCTGTAGCTCCATGTGCCCACTGCTGCTACGTGTAAACCTCTCCGGAAGCGACGACGGCGACGGCGACGGCTGACCTGAAGCTGACGCCGACGGCTCTGCATCGAGACATCGGATGATGAACAGTTCGGTCAAACTGCACGGGCTGGAACGGGACGGAGACGGAACACTTCAGCCGAGCCTAGGACACGTACTGTTATATGTTGATCCAAATTCTACAAAGTATAGGCCAACTTCTGACGAGTGGAGCGAGGCCCGTCGCCGGGAGGCTTGTTTGCTGAGCCGTGTGGAGATGATTCTTGCATTACTTTGTTTTGTGACAGTCAAAGTGTCATATACCTTACAAAAGATCAGATGTTCCATGAGAGAACTAAGCACATTGATGTCAAGTACCATTTTGTTAGAGACATTGTTGCTCAAGATAAATTAAAGGTATGCAAGATCAGCACTCATGATAATCCTGCTGATATGATGACTAAACCTGTTCCTGTTGCTAAGTTTGAGCTTTGCTCGAACTTAGTTGGTTTAACTGATTAGCCTAAGTGGCTATTGGCGCCGAAAGTATTTGCTTTGTTTGTTCAGGGAGATGGTTGTTGTTGATACTACAAGGAGGAATTTATCTCAAGGTGGAGTTTGTTATATGTTGATCCAAATTCTACAAAGTATAGGCCAACTTCTGACGAGTGGAGCGAGGCCCGTCGCCGGGAGGCTTGGACCGAGTGTAACGACAGGTTTCCACCGATATATAAACCCCTTGTAAGCCGCCGGTTGGGAGAGTTGCATCTGTGAAATCCCCGGCGTTTGTAAACACTCCTCGATATAGTGAAGTTTCGCTGGCTGGCGCCCGTGGTTTTTTCCTCTCTTTGTTGGAGAGGTTTTCCACGTTAAATCTGTGTCTCCTTGCTATGTTTTTTGTTTTCGTTCTTCGTTATTTTCTTGTCGCGATTGTAACACGTACTACGTGCGCACAAGTCACAAGTGGGGACCGGCTGTCTGTCAAACGTTGCCTGCCGGTCCGTCCGCGTCATGGTCTTGACCGGGACACGACCCGCCAGTGACGCGGAAGTGACGACGCGCAAATGGAGATGCCATGGAAATTTCTTGGGGGCGCGATCGAGAGGTTCCATCTACGGGCGGCGAGCTGAGCTGCATGGCAATTCTGCATGGTCGTCGAAGGGATTAGTCTCTCACATGCTGAATGTAAGTCTCAGCTTGCCTCTTACGGTTGCATGATCACCCACTGAAGAAATCCAGAGAACACTTTTTAACAAGAACCATTTCTATTTACACGTGAACAAATACATGACATGACTGCAGCTAGCTTATGCATGTTCAATACATTAGCTTGGATCAAATCTAAGGATCTAAAAAGGAACATGACAGATCATACTATAATGCATAACGATTGCTGCCACAATTCTCGTTGATCGGATCTTTCAGAGGTGGAAAGAAAGACGCGTCGTGTGTCAGTCCATCGGCGTCTGTGCTCCGGGAGCTGCTTCACCGTCACACGAAGAAGCACCTCCACATCTCGCAGTAAGGGGAAGCCACGACCTTCTGCAAGAAGGCCTCGGTGTCAGCGCACAGCGCCTCCACCGTCGCCGCGTGCTCCATTAACTTCGCAGCATCCTTGCCCCCGAACTCCGCCGCACCTAGCCTAAGCCTCCCGGCCTTCCTGTCGGCGAACCCCTCCACGAAGCGCTTGACGCCGGGATGGCTGGCACCCGCCGCCACGGCCGCATGCATCTTGTCGGCGACCGCCCTGTACGGGTACTCGGGGATAGAGTCCTCCCCATCCCCACCACGAGCGTGGGGCGTGTGCGTGGCCACGTGCTCGAGGAACTCCGCCGCGGCCACGCCGACGATGTCGTCCTCCTACGCCTCCGCCAACACCCTCAGGCACGTGCCCCGCAGGTGGCGCGCGCTGGCGGCGATCTCCACGAGCTCCGCGATCGTGACGTCCGACCACGCCGCCTTGCCGCGCAGGGTCTCCGCGAGCGCCGGGTCTTTAGCGGCAGCGAAGTGAGCGGCGCCGCGGCGGCACAAGTCCCTGTCGTCGGCCATGTGCTTGACGAAGTTGACGGTGGTGTCCTCCAGACCTTCCGCCCAATCCAGCTGGGAAAAGGCGTTCCGATACTTCCCTTCGATGGAGGGAGATTCGATCTCGCCCAGCCTCCTGGTTATCTCTGAACGGAAGATGGGCAGGCTCTCGGTGAAGGATGGATCCACGCCTTCCTCCGCCGTGGACCTGAAGCGGTCGTCCTCGCTCAGCATCATCCATGCCTCCTCCTCTGCCCTTAACCAAGCCTCCTCCTCCTCGCTCATCGTCCTCATCGCTGCCTGATTCTGTCGAGGGTTCCGGCCGGCCGTGCGTGTTCTCATCTGCCAGCGCCGGCTTGCCTACATATATATATGGACTGGCCGCCGGTCTCTCCGCTTTCCCGATTCGAGTCGGAACCGGCCGGCTACCTCGTGCCCGGCGAACCGCCTCGTTGGATTAGCGCTAGAATGTCGGTTCCTCTACGTACGTTGTTTCCATGTACTCGTATTTTAGTTTTCACGTATTCGTCGTTTTCTGCTGAAAGAAAAGTAACTACACCCAAATTGGACTGGCCGGCTTGTCCGTTCTCCCCACGGAAGTTCCTTCATGGTCTACTCCGAACGCGGGCCAATGTGAGGTAGTGTTTCCTTTTTTTAATGTTTACTTTTTAAATGTCTAGATTTAAAAAATGTCTAAATTTTAAAAATGTTCAGATTTCGAAATTGAATTGAAAGATGTTTAAATTTAGAAATGAATTTTTTTAGTACTCCCTCCGACCCATATTACTTGACTTGGATTTGTCAAAACTTGGATAAACTTATATACTAAATAGTGTCTATATTCATCCAAATTTAGACAAATTTGAGTCAACTAATATGGGTCGGAGGAAGTATAAATATCACATCTAAAAAAGTTCAAAATTGAAAGTATTTAGACAAATTTGAGTCAACTAATATGGGTCGGAGAATGTTAGTGTACATACAGGTCTGGCTGCTTAGACCTTGAGAAGGGCAATGGAGAAGACGACAAGCGGAGGACTATGGGTTGTGTCGGTAACAATTGAAGGTTGTTTTTGCAAAAGTACATACGCGACAAGTAATTAGGGCAGGAGGTAGTAGACAGACACAAATTAGTTTTTTGTTGGCAGTTAAAAGTGGTTCTTAATTAAACAAGTGGGATTACAAGAAAGTCATGATCTATCTCCTGAGAAAAACCCTCAGGTCCCGCACCAAGCCATACAACGGTTCTTTTGTTTTATGAAATTTCACCGATCTATTAGTAATCATCAACAGCGGTACATCAGTTCTAAACAAAGGAGATGTTGCCCTATTTTAGAATTTCTCCTATGGTTCGTGTGATTTAGGCGGTGTGGTAGCACCTCCAAGTTTGGTAGAAATCTGGGGTGTTACACCAAGGCATAGATCAGGATTTTTTTTTTGAAATTTCACCGTTCTATTAGTAATCATCAACAGCAGTATAGAGTAGCTTAAAAATAGTAAAATTTATAAATATGTCATTGGACCACCTAGCGACAACGATATACACACTAGCACGAGTCGAAAGCGCGCCGCCACCATAACCAGAGCCGGACAAACCTTATCAAAGTAGATGGACGAAAAGTCTTCATGCTAAGGTTTTGAAGGACTAGCGCACGAGAGTAGACTCTCACAAAATTCGCGAGTAAGTGACTAGGTCTATTTTGTGACCGTTCCACTTTTACCCGCTAGAAGGAACATGGACAAATTTTTGTTAGAGAATGCCAAATTAAACTGCACCCGATTGACGGCAAATTTTAGTAGCATGCAGTAGAAAGAAGATTTCTTTGAGTAGAGTTCTTCCACGGACAAAAACAAAAAGCGGGGAATAAGATGAAATTGTATTTTTTTTTGCGTGATTTGTGGACGTACTTTTTTTTCGAAAATTATTTGTATATACACGGAAAGGATTTTGGGTTGAGTTAATTTTATTTCAGCAAAATACGACCACATACGTTGAAACCGTATACATATTCTAGCGTAATCGAAAGAGCGGGTTCGACGAGCACTAGGCACTACAGGAAATTTGTTCTTTGCCGTGTAACATATAATGCACGGCAAAGGCCTAAAAAGGCACGGCAAAGGCTTTGCCGTGAGAAGTTGCACGGCAAAGACCGCACGGCAAAGATAAGGCCGGCAAAGAGTTCTTTGCCGTGCACCTTACACGGCAAACCCTTTGCCGTGTGCTCGCCACCCACGGACGGCACACAAAAGGTACTTAACGACGCCACCGCCGACGACGCCGTGATGGTGGGTCCCGTGAACCTTTGCCGTGCGCATCCAGCGATGGACCCCACCTGTAAGTTTTGCCGTGCTTGTTTCTTTGCCGTGAGTATCTTATCTGCCGTGGTCATATCTTTGCCGTGCACCGCGCACGGCAAACATTTTGCCGTGATTTCACTTTTGCCGTGCGCTCTTACTCTGCCGTGTTTCTACCTTTGCCGTGTGTTTTATGGCAAAGTCTTTGCCGTGTGTGTTGCACGGCAAATACCACCTTGACCAGCCCGTCTGCCTGCCTTTGCCGTGCTTCTCTGTGCCGTGTGCGTTTGGGCGGAATATTTGCCGTGCGTTGTTGCACGGCAAAGTGACCCTATTTGTCCCAAATACTTCAAGTGCACAGTATGGCGACACGTGGCATCTTTGCCGTGCGCTTTTGCACGGCAAAGGACAATTAGCTAATTTGCCGTGCGTTTGTACACGGCAAAGGTCTAATAATTTTTTTTTTCATTTTATTCCTTCAATTCAAATATAAAATATAGCCATAATAATCACAGATAGATCACAGATATGTCCATAATAATCATATACAAGCTCAATGACCACAAGTGTGTCCATAATAGTCACATACAAGCTCCATAACCACAAATATGTCTATAATAGTCACATACAAGCTCCATAACCACAAATATGTCCATAATAGTCGAAAACAAGGTCCATAACCACAAATATGTTCATAATAGTTAAATAGAAGATCCATGACCACAAATATATCCATAATAGTGACATAAGCTCCATGACCACAAATATGTCCATAATAGTCACATACAAGCTCCAACACTAGAAATAAGATCATACACAAGCTCCATGACCACAAATAGTGCATAACAAGTGCATACGATTTCATAATACAACTCCACATGTCAACACATCACCGGAGATCGACAAGTTCATCCTTCATGGACATCCTACAAGTGATTCACAAGTAAATTTTGACATAGGATAAAACATAACAAGTAAATTTTGACAAGTCATTTGGTAAGAATAATCACAATTCATATAGCAAGAATAATGACATGAGATTCACACAAGTCCTATGTTGGGAGTGATTTTACAAGTCATATGGTAAGAATAATCACAATTCATATAGCAAGAATAATGACATGAGATTCACACAAGTCCTATGTTGGGAGTGATTCTACAAGTCATATTGTAAGAATTTTACAATTTTGACAAGTCATATTTTCTACAAGTCCTATGTCCTATGTCGGGAGTGATTCTACGATGTGAAATTCTACTAGTCACTAGAACGAGAGTACAAACCTAAAAGAGTGAGCGATGGAGCGGGTTGTCAGGTCGTTGTCCCCCTGTAGGAGACGTCTGCATGGTCTCCTCCTGAGACGGTTGTCGCCCAAACTCCATATTGTTGGATCCACCTGAGGCATGTAGCTACAAGATAGAAAATATGAGCCATAGTCAATATGCACTACATATGTGGTATTTTGAGATTGGCACCTAATACACAAGACAACTTACCCATGTGTTGATGTCAAAAGGAGGTGGATCAACCGTAGGAAGAGTGGCGCCACTCGGCAGCAACGTCTACAAATCAAGCATGTGCGGGTAAGGTGTATGGAACTAGAATTCGTCTTAGGTCCTATGAGCAAGAACTTACCGCTATCTGGGACTCGCAGGCTGCCATCTTCTGTGCAAACCACGCCATCATCTGACTCTGCTGAGCAATGATAGCCTGAGCCTGCTCCCTCTGTCTCCTCTCGTTCTCCAAGTCCTCCTACGTTGTGTCATTGGAAGGTCATGGATATTACAAATGGAAAACATGGAATGAAATGTGGATGACCAAAGAAGAAGTGAATACCCGAATCTTATCGATGGCTCTAGGCAATGCCGTCGGCGGGCTGTATGGAAGACGAAGAGATTGAGTTGTCACGCCTAATCTCTCTCATAGACCGGACGGTCTTAGGATCGACGGCGCTGTCACACATCCACAAGCGGCCATTCTTCCGGCCGCCTCCCGCACACATGGCAACCTCAGGGTCGAAGGGCTCGGTATCGGGGTTCGTGCCGGGATGTGTTGTGGCAAAGAACTTCCGGTACTCCGTGTCCTTGAGCTCGGCGTTCGGGCTCACCCATGTAAGCGTCCCATCCTCCTTGTTCTTCTTCTTATGAAACTTACTCCATACCGTGAATATCGAGGGCTCCGCGCCTAGCTCTTTTGCCTACAAGAGTGACCACGAAGATACATCAAGAGGGACGCATTTGCGGCATAAGAAAAAACATGATGAGCAAGGTTAAGAGAAAGATTTTTCTCACCGCGTTCTGTATGCAGACGGCCATGGGTAAGCTGCCTTGCGTGTGTGATCCACCTCCCATCTCGGCTCTCTTTAGCTTTCCTTCTTCGTTCCTCCTCTTGAACTCGGCGCTTGTCCACCAATGGACAATAGCCGTGAACTCTGGTGCAGCGTGACCTATGAACGGAGGAGGTACCTGCATACACAAAATACACATATTAGTAAAAGCCGTACGGAGTAGGGCACCGCATAGACAAAATACATATATTACCTGCAAGTACTGCCATGGCTCCATAAAGATATTTCGGGATTGAGACTTGTTCTGCATTGGGAGTTTACGCTTCTCGGCATACCATCTTCGAACGCAACCCACACGTGCCTCGTGCATAGTGTCAGTAACTTGCTTTACAGCCGCCCTGCGAGACTGGGCAATGCACTCATCGCGGTTACAATCCGGGTCCATCTGAAAGTAAGTCTACAAGCAGGATAGACATAGATTAAAAGTGGCAGAAAGGCGTTAGTTCAACTATTTTCAACCTCAAGGTTATCGAATGGTTAGTAGTCGAAGAAACTTACCCAGAACTCCGTGAGGACCCTCGCTTGGCAGTTCGCGAGGAACTTGTGCTTCGTGCCCAAGGGATCTTTTGCTCGCTTGTATTGCCTCCAAGACGAAACTATCACCCAACGACCATTGGACATTTTTACAGCTCCAGGGTAGTACTTCTTGATGATGCATCCAAGGATGCTCGAGTATGTGCGCACATACCTCCCACCCTTATACACAAACGAACTACATAGAGAGAAGCCAAAAAGGGTATTAGCAAAAGGTGATAAAAGTTCATTACTACAATATCAAAATCTAAAAAAAGTTGTAAAAAAAGTTGAGTGCTCACCTTTTTCCTCTCGGTGTGAGCTCAACAATCCCACCTTTTTTCACCCAAGTTTCCATACTAGGTAGTTCCGCCTGTCCTCGCATGTACGGCTCCCTCGTCCCAGGCTCCTGAGGCATCCCCTGTACTGGCTCAACGTACTCGTATGGTTCCTCCCACACCCTCGCCTCCCCTCCTTGTCCTCCAAGTCAAAAACAGGCAACTCCTCCTCCTCCTCCTCTCCCTCCTCAGAGTCCTCACCCTCCTCGTACTCCCCCTCCTCGTACTCCCTCTCACAGTCCTCCTCCTCCTCCTCCTCATAGTCCTCCTCACAGTCCTCCTCCTCCTCCTCCTCATCCTCCGCCTCGTCAGCAGGTGGGGGAGAAGGACTAGGTGCTCGTCTACCCTTCCTCCTCATAATGGGTGGAGGACTAGGTGCCCGTCTACCCTTCCTCCTCATAGTGGGTGGAGGACTAGGCTTCGAGAGAAGGCTCGACACAGCCCTAACTTTCTTCGCAGCCTTCTTTGCTAAGCTTGCTACTCCTCGTCCCCCTCCTCCTCCTGGCATGTTTGAATCACCTGCATTCACAACAAAAAGTATCTATAAGATAGAGTTCTTAGAATAATTAGAATACAACATAGCATAGAGTAGTAAAGTAGAAAATAATATATTAGAAAGTAATGATATAGATGAAAGAAGAAATTACACGGCAAATAACTAAAATACATAGAGTTCTTCCAAGACCATAGCATAGAGTTCTTACAATGCAACTAATTAAAATACATAGAGTTCTTAGAATAGGCTAGTTTTACATATCACTGTTACATAGAGGACTATGAATTTTAGAAGCCTGTTTCTTGATCATCGCGAACAATCAATGGGCCAGAAGCTTCATCATCGCTATCCCGCTCCCCCCAATAATCAGGTATGTAACCTAGAGGCGGTTCCGTTGACTCATCGGTGTTAAGGCCTGCTTGGAACCGGTCAAGCAAAGTCAAGTCTTGTGCGTTCTCAACCTCCTCGACTACATCATGTGCATCGTCTTCATCCTCAACATCCTGCGCACTATCTTCTTCCTGTATGACCATATCATCATCAGTCGGCAAGTTGATAGTGAAATTCCCTGGCAGCCCTTCTTCCTGGAAAAAGTCGCCATCATATGTCGAGGGGTCAAGGCGACGATAATCTTCTTAAATGCGGCTTAGGGCTGTTGTGCGTCGGCACCGTGATCACAACATCCCAGCCTGCGAGATGTTTCTTGGGGTTCTTGCATGGGTATGGGAGATAGAATACTTGAAAGGCCTGAGTAGCCAAAATATATACATCATCCCAGTAACGGAGCTTCTCTCAACCGACCAAGCCAATTTCAGGTTTACATCTAACCCGATGCGGGTCGAACCAATGACCTTTGGAATACAACAGATCCAGCCCTTTGCCAAAACCATAAGGCAACTCGTATATCGCCTCGACTCTACCATAATCTTGAGCTTATCGAGCCTTCACACACGACCCATTGTTTGTTGTCTTCGGTTGGCGGCGTTGTGTGTACTCATGGGTATGGAAGCGATACCCATTTACGTCATAAGCATCGAATGCATTGTGGTGAGCTAAAGCCCTTGGCGATTTTTCTCAAGTCGATTCATCTCATTTGCCGATTCGTGCCTACATGTTCGGTAGGAGAAGTTTAGTAGGAGAAGTGGTCGAATAATGTATGCACCACGAGAAAAGTTATATAGAAAGGTACCAAATTCGAGAACCAGTTAATGAAACCGTAATCACCACCCTTTTCAAAGAGATCATGATCTTCTTGGGCCGTACGACTCCTGCTTAGCTTCCAATATTTTTTATTGAATCGTCTGTGGCAATGAAAAAAGGGAATGTTAGCCACAAACTAACGAGTGAATGTTTGTGAAAAAACTAAGTGGTGAGCACTTACTCGATGTACGGTTTCACTTCATTCATGCTTTTCAAGACATACGAGTGGATTAAGCCCCATACGGGATTCGTTATCTTGTGCCTCTTCATGCCGCTTGATTTGCCACCTAACCCTACGAAGATGCCAAGCTTGGGTACATCTTCATGGTTGGCGGCATTGTAACGAAGGATTGGATTGTGGCGAGTGGGAATGTTTTCATCATAGTACTTTGTCGTAAAGTTTGACACCTCCTTGTTAAGGGTTGCCTCGGCTATGGATGCTTCGATCTTGCATTTATTGCCACAGTCCTCACGAAGCTTCTTTGTTTCTCTCTCGGGTGGATACTGCCAACGGGTCATAACATTGGCCCCCAGTAACGCCTCTCGAGGGAGATGCAAGATCATATGTTGCATCGGATTAAAAAACCCTGGCGGGAGGAGCATCTCTAGCTTGCAAAGGAGCACGGGTGCCTGTTTATCTAGCTTCTCGACCACTTTACGGTCTAACTCCTTAGCACAAAGCTGGCGAAAGAAAAAGCTCAACTCCGCCAACACTTCCCAAGTCTCGTCGTCGACATAGCCTCGAATCATGATCGGCATTATCCGCTGAAGCCACACATGATAGTCATGACTCTTGAGCCCATGCACATAGCGTCGCCAGTTTGCTCCCTCATCCGATTAATGCATACCCATCAGGGAAGTACAAGCACTCGACGATCCACTGGAATATTTCCTTCCTTTCTTTCCTTGAAGGGCAGAACGGGGCCTTTCGCTTAGTCCACCTAGGGCCATTGACTCCGGGAGGCTGCATGTCCAAATCTGGCCTATCGCACCATATTTGTTGATCGAGTCTAGCCTTAATGTTATCCTTCGTCTTCTCGGTGTCCATGATTGTGCTCCAAAGGGACTCGCCGATGTTCTTTTCGGTGTGCATTACATCAATGTTATCTGAAGCTTCGAGGTCTTCAAAGTAAGGAAGCTTCCATAAGCATGGAATGTGGGTCCACTGGTGTGTCTCCCCGTATCCCACGAAACCTTTCCCATCAGGGTTTGGCACGAGAGCCTCTAACTCAGCCTTGGTATCCTTGCCGGTCGGTAGATGTGGAGGTGGAGTATGGACAGCAACGCCTTTCTTGAAGTTCTTTTTGTCCCTCCTGAATTTATGATTAGGTGGAAGGAACTTTCGACTCTCATCAAAGGAGGAATACTTTCCCCCGTTACTCAGCCAGAAGAAAGTCACTGCCTGCCTACACACTGGACAAGGCCATTTGCCATGTGTACACCAGCCGCAGAACAACGCACGTGCTGGTAGGTCATGTAGAGATGTGTGATACCAGACATACATATCGAAGTGCTTCTTTGTTGCGGCATCATATGTCCGCACCCCATGACCGCTCCACCCAACAACCAAGTCATCCACTAGCGGCTCCAGGTACATGTTCATGTTCTTCCCTGGGTATTTCGGCCCTGGTATTATCATCGACACAAACATGTTCTCGGATCTCATGACAACACCGGGAGGGAGGTTCAGGGGAATGACAAACACAGGCCAACAACTGTATGTTGCAGCTGACATACCATAAGGATTGAACCCATCAGTTGATATCGCAACTGCTACGCTCCTTGAGTTGCCTGCTTTCTCTGGATATTTCTTGGCAAAGTTTTGCCACGCTTGACCGTCCGACGGATGTATCATCTTGTCTGTGTATCGTTTACCCTCAACGGGCCATCGCATCTGTTGGGCAGATTCCTCCGTCATGAAAAGTCGTTGGAGCCTCGGCAGGAATGGAAGATAACGGAGGATATTTTGGGGAATCCTAGTCTGTCTCTTCTGTCCATCACCGGTGTCAACCTCGAAGTACCTCGAGGAATTGCAATGGATGCAATACTTTCCTTCAGCATGTTCATTTCTAAATAGCATGCATCCCTTTGGACAAGCGTCTATCTTCTGATATGTCATCTTAAGTGAGCGGAGGATTTTTGTCGACTCGTAAAAGCTCTTTGTCAATATGTGCCCTTTCGGCAGGAGGCTGCCAATGACAACCAGAAGATCATCGAACCGATCTCTAGATAAGTTACTCTGGCACTTGAAGGACATTAGGCGAGCCACGGCATCCAACTGGGTAACCTCTGTATATGGATGAAGGGGTTTCTGCGCAGCAAACATAGCCTCGAAGAACTTTTGTGTGCTCTCCTCCGGCTCCTCACTTGTCTCCGCCTGCTGTGGTGTCTCCACCTCCTCGGCATTAGGGTTTTCAGGCGCATTTGCATCAAGGAAGTCATCAAAGCACTTGTCAAACCCAGCATCAAATCCTCCTGCTGACTGGCTCTGCTGCGACTGCTTTCGAGCACGCTTTGGCATTTTTGCTGGTTGCTCGCCATGGCAAATCCACCGATCGTAATTCGGCGTGAACCCGAATTTGATCAGGTCTAAACTCATTTCAGCCTTCGATTTTCGTTTAAAATTGCGGCATCGTAGCGAGGGCTAACACTTTTGCGGGTTTGATAGGGTCGGCAAACACATTGTCCACAAACTGCTCGGTCTTTTCTTTCCACTCATCAGTAAATACCCCGTGACAGGTCCAGCCCTCATACATCCACAAACGATCCGGATCCATCCTCTAACCAGTACAAAAACAGACAAAGAATGTGTTTCAATTAAACATGTCATTACATCCGGTATTAGTTTGATTAATTTTAACAAATACAGGTTTCTGAGTTGCACCCACACCTATCTCTCTAATAGGTAAAGATAGGTCCTAATCCCACCCGAGGATGTGCAGATTGGGTACGTTCTCCATGCTCTACCCCGCCCGAGACAGAATTTCGGCAGCACCTCCCCGCTGTTCTCCCGATACACGTCTCAGCCAAAAGCCGAGAGGATGTGCATCCAGAGAACAACAGGGAGGTGACGCCGAAATCCTGTCTCGAGCAAACGAGCATGAAGCGTGCAATCTACACATCCTCGACTATCAAAATCGTGGACAATCCGAAGAGTTACGGCCATAAATATGCAATTTAATGCATATTTACTCGCGCAACCCTTCCGAACGGGAGACGCCTAGGTAACGCGACTGACTTGGTGATCTAGACACAAAAATAAAACCTAGGTACATGTAAACATGGGCGCGAGATTTATACCCCTCGTAGCGTGCTCGACCGTTGAAGAAGATCTGGGACACTACTTCAAGAAGCCCTACGACGACGGTCCCCGGTGTCCACCTCCAAACATAGCCTGCACATGTGAGAAATTTGACTAGATCTGTAGAGCAACAGCTTCACATCTCCAATGCAGCGTAGCATATGAATTAGGGGTATGTTTGGATCACAACCAAAACCAACCGTACCAAAATATTGGCTAGCCCATAAGATATGCTGTTTTGCTGTTTGCATGCACGCAGTAGTTATTCCTTCATCTTTATCTTTGTAATATCTAATCGATTAGCCCTCAGCTGAACAACGATGCATGCAGATGAGCAGGAACGATTGGTTAGATGCTTTCTATTGCAGCAATCACTCCCTATTTTTCTTATATAGTGATATTATTTTCCTTGTCAAGTGCATCAGTATTTATCTTCAAAACCACATCTTAATTTGATCCATATATGCTATCAGTTGAAGACAGCATTAAATGTTTAAATATTTAAGTGCAAACCAAAAGAAGGTCTAATTTGACAAACTTTTGGTTGGTACAATGGACACAAACCAAACAACAACTTACCATACAGAGAAGGGACGAATTGAAGGATTACAGGGCCAGACGGAATGAGGCCAGCCTTGAAGGAAGGGAGGCAGCCTTGAAGGGCGAGGCGAGGCCGCGTGGCCTTAATGAAGGCAGGCGGAGTGAGGCGGAGGTAGGGAGGCCAGAGGAGGAGGCGGTCGGAGGGAGGAGGCGAGGCAGGTGGCGGGAGGCTGACACGTCGTCGTGGAGTCGAGCGGCGGAGCTGGCGAAGGAGCAGGCGGCTGCCAGCGAGCGGGCGAGCTGAGCGGCGCGGCGGGCGGAGAAGACGAAGACGAGACGCGCGCGTGTGTGTGGATCGTTTGGTCAGGGAGAGGATAAGGTTTTCTTTTTGTTTTTTACACCTCCAAATAGTTCTTTGCCGTGCGGCAGCATTTCATAACATGCACAGCAAAGGAGACCTTCGCCGTGAGCCTCACAAGGCAAAAAAAGCTTTGCCGTGCACACCACACGGCACAAAATTTTGACCTCTATGTACATCCATGCAAAATCAGTTTTAATTTTTAATTTTAGATTATTTATTTCTATTAATATTACTCCCTCCGACCCATATTAATTGACATGCATTTGTCTAGATTTAGATAAATCTAGACACTATTTAGTATATAGGTTCATCCAAATTTTGACAAATCGAAGTCAACTAATATAGGTCGGAGGAATTAGTTGACTTGGATTTGTCCAGATGCAAATGTATGTTATATCCGAATTAAGTCAAATCCAAGTCAAATAATATGGGTCGCAGGGAGTATAATAAACTATTTTTTTATTAACAAATAAACAAAAATATTAGTCAACCCTCGTAGTAACCCCGCACATGGTTGTTTTCGATGGAGAATGACCCCGGGAACCCACCCAAACTTTCATGTGGTGCTAGTAAACATGCATGTAGACCTCGGATACATGTAAATGTGTTGTAGAAGTCCCATATATGCAAGACATATCTCCCCGGTGTGAGGTTCTTCACATTCAGGCGATAACACTTAGTAGATTCCTCGACCTATAGGGGGAAATGTCCCGCTGCGGGTATACCGGGGCTAGAATGTGCCACAGGGTACCAAAGTTGGTTTTCCTTGTATCTATGTCCTAAACAAACCTTAACCAATAAAAAAGTACATTGGTGGAACCTCGTACGGAGAAATCTAGGGGTAGACCTTCCCGGGGCCCGCACATGGCTGTTTTTGATGGAGAATGACCCCCGGAGCCCACCCAAACTTTCATGTGGTGCTAGGAAACATGCATTAGCCCTAGGAAACATGTAAAAGTGTTGTATAACTCACATATATGCAAGACATATCTCCCCGGTGTGAGGTTCTTCACATTCAGGCGATAACACTTAGTAGATTCCTCGACCTATAGGGGGAATATCCCGCTGCGGGTATACCGGGGGCTAGAATGTGCCATAGGGTACCCAAGTTGGTTTTCCTTGTATCTATGTCCTAAAAAAACCTTAACCAACAAAAAAGTACATTGGTGGAACCTCGTGCGGAGAAAGCTAGGGGGTAGACCTTCCCGGGGCCCGCACATGGTTGTTTTCGATGGAGAATGACCCCGGAACCCCGGGAACCCACCCAAACTTTCATGTGGTGCTAGTAAACATGCATGTAGACCTCGGATACATGTAAATGTGTTGTAGAAGTCCCATATATGCAAGACATATCTCCCCGGTGTGAGGTTCTTCACATTCAGGCGATAACACTTAGTAGATTCCTCGACCTATAGGGGGAAATGTCCCGCTGTGGGTATACCGGGGGCTAGAATGTGCCATAGGGTACCAAAGTTAGTTTTACTTGTATCTATGTCCTAAACAAACCTTAACCAACAAAAAAGTACATTGGTGGAACCTCGTGCGGAGAAAGCTAGGGGGTAATGTCCTCGACCTATAGGGGGAAATGTCCCGTTGCGGGTATACCGAGGGCTAGAATGTGCCACAGAGTACCAAAGTTGGTTTTCCTTGTATCTATGGCCTAAAAAACCCTTAACCAACCAAAAATTACATTGGTGGAACCTCGTGCGGAGAAAGCTAGGGGTAGACCTTCCCGGGCCACTTTGGCTGTTCGATGGAGAATGACCCCCGGAACCCCGGGAACCCACCCAAACTTTCATGTGGTGCTAGGAAACATGCATGTAGACCTAGGATACATGTAAAAGTGTTGTAGAAGTCCCATATATGCAAGACATATCTCCCCGGTGTGAGGTTCTTCACATTCAGGCGATAAAACTTAGAAGATTCCTCGACGTATAGGGGAATATCCGTTCTTGGGTATACCGAGGCCTAGAATGCGCCACAGGGTACCAAAGTTGGTTTTCCTTGTATCTATGGACTAAACAAACCTTAACCAACAAAAAAGTACATTGGTGGAACCTCGTGTGGAGAAAGCTAGGGGTAGACCTTCCCAGGGCCCGCAGACGGGTGTTTTCGATGGAGAATGACCCCCGGAGCCCACCCAAACTTTCATGTAGTGCTAGGAAAATGCATGTAGACCTAGGATACATGTAAAAGTGTTGTATAAGTCCCATATATGCAAGACATATCTCCCCGGTGTGAGGTTCTTCACATTCAGGCGATAATACTTAGTAGATTCCTCGACCTATAGGGGAAATGTCCCGCTGCGGGTATACCGAGGGCTAGAATGTGCCACAGGGTACCAAAGTTGGTTTTTCTTGTATGTATGTCCTAAACAAACCTTAACCAACAAAAAAGTACATTGGTGGAACCTCGTGCAGAGAAAGCTAGGGGTAGACCTTCCCGGGGCTCGCAGATGGCTGTTTTTGATGGAGAATGACCCTCGGAGCCCACCCAAACTTTCATGTGGTGCTAGGAAACATACATGTAGACCTAGGATACATGTAAAAGTGTTGTATAACTCACATATATGCAAGACATATCTGCCCGGTGTGATGTTCTTCACATTCAGGCAATAACACTTAGTAGATTCCTCGACCTATAGGGGAAAATGTCCCGCTGCGGGTATACCGAGGGCTAGAATGTGCCACAGGATACCAAAGTTGGTTTTCCTTGTATCTATGGCCTAAAAAACCCTTAACCAACAAAAAGTACATTGGTGGAACCTCGTGCAGAGAAAGCTAGGGTGTAGACCTTCCCGGGGCTCGCAGATGGCTGTTTTCGATGGAGAATGACCGTCGGAGCCCCGGGAACCCAGCCAAACTATCATGTGGTGCTAGGAAACATGCATGTATACCTAGGATACATGTAAAAGTGTTGTAGAAGTCCCATATATGCAAGACATATCTCCCCGGTGTGAGGTTCTTCACATTCAGGCGATAACACTTAGTAGATTCCTCGACCTATAGGGGGAATGTCCCGCTGCGGGTATACCGGGGGCTAGAATATGCCACAGGGTACCAAAGTTGGTTTTCCTTGTATCTATGTCCTAAACAAACCTTTACCAACAAAAAAGTACATTGGTGGAACCTCGTGCGGAGAAAGCTAGGGTGTAGACCTTCCCGGGGCTCGCACATGGTTGTTTTCGATGGAGAATGACCCCCGCATGCGATAATTCTTAGAGAAGTGGTGGACTTGTTGTTGGAAACTCCCTCTACGGGTCCAACGGGGGGAAATCGGTGGAATATTGGGCCCAACCTTGGTATTCTATGTAGATATTGTCTAAACAAACAAAAAATTACATTGCATAACCCTAGTACGAAGAGAGAGAGCTAGGGGTAGATCCCCGGTTGCCCCGAAGACACTAGGGTTTCGATGGGAGACAGCCGCTGGAGCTCCGAAATCCGAACAAACCTTATAATTAAAGTGTCCATAGATGCAATATGGGTTATATTTGAGATAAAATATGCGCTAGAAGAAAACGAAGGCAAAGAAGGGATGGAAATGGCAATAAACAGCTCTTTGCCGTGGAAGGTGCACGGCAAAGCCACCTTTGTCGTGTAGAGTGCACGGCAAAGAACCCTTTAATAAATGTAGAGTACACGGCAAAGAGCCTCGCTCGTTGAACAAAACTCGCGGAAATATTTCGCGCTTTGAATAAAATAAATGGCGCGAATGTTTCGCGCGTTGAACAAAATAAATAGCGGGAATATTTCGCGTAGAAATAGGATTTTGCAATTCAAAACTTTGCTGTGTCTGACGGTGAGGCACACGGCAAAGCCCTGCCGTCACACCGGGCCGTGAAGTTCGCTGCATGGTGGGCCCAACAAAGACAATGTGCCGTGTGATTTCTTTGCCGTGCGCGATATTTGGGCTTTGCCGTGAATTTATTCTTTGCCGTGCGTCTACGCTGAGGTTTGCCGTGAGGTTGTCGGATGCCGTGTATCGTCTAGGATGCCGCCGTGCGATTCATTTTTGCCGTGCGTTTTGTTGTGGGGTCGCACGGCAAAGAGGTCTTTGCCGTGCATCGACACACGGCAAAGACTAAAGGCACGGCAGCGCCCAATTTCCCCGTAGTGAGGTAGCTGGTTCCGACTCGAATCGGGAAACCGGCCGGAAAGGCCAGGCACAGTCCATGTACTCCATATATTTAGGCAGGCGGCGTTAGCACGGAACCCTTGACAGATTCACGGAGGAGGCAGCGATGATGATGACGATGATGAGGGAGGACGAGGAGGATCGCTTCAGGGCCAAGGCGGAGGAATGCGTGGATCGATCCTACGACGAGAACCTACCGATCCTCCGTTCAGAGATAACCAAGAGTCTGGGCGAGATGGAGACTCTCCAGTACGATCATCTAGATGCCTTTTCCCTACTGGATTGGGAACAAGGCCTCGAGGACAGCACCGTCGACCTCATCGACTCCATGGCCCGCGACGGGGACTACTGCCGCCGCGGCGCCGCTCACTTCGCCGCCAAGGAGGAGCCGGCGCTCGCGGAGACCCTGCGGGGCAAGGCGGCGTGGTCGTACGCCACGCGCGCAGAGCTGGTGGAGATCGCCGCCGGCGCGCGCCGCCTGCGGGGCGTGTGCCTGAGGGTGTTGGCGGCGGGGGCGGAGGAGGAGGACGTGGTCTACCTGGCCGCAGTGGAGTACCTCTCACACGTGGCCAGAGACACGCCCCACAACGGGGACTCGATCCCAGTGTTCTTCCCGGACGAGGCGGTTGCCGATCAGGTGCACGCGGCGGCGGTGTTGGGTGTGCGGGATGATCCTGCTGGCGTCAGATGTTTCGTGGAAGGATTCGCGGAGAGGGCCGGGAGCCTCAGGCGAGGAGCGGCGGAGTTCGTCGGGGGCGACGACGTGGACCAGCTGTTCACCGCCCAGAAGCTAATGAAGCTCGCGGGGATGGTGGAAGCTCTCTGCGCCGACACGGAGGTGTTCGTGCACAAGGTGGTGTCTTCGCCTTACTGGAGAGCGTGGAGGTCTAAGAACCGTGGCATCCTTGGCTAGCTTTTCCATCAACAAGAATTAATTGTATAGCATTGAACAATTCACTGCTGTATGCATGTATATATGAGCTAGCTGATGTCATGTTCTCGTTTAGATCCTCAGCTTTTTGATTCAAGCTAGGTTGTATGGAAATAATATTGAATATGCTATATATGAGCTCTTGTCATGGTTTTGATCATCCATCCATAAGCAGATCGTTTTCGTGATCCATCAGCATTATTCACCTTTTTTCTTCAGTATATAACTACTAGTACGTTGATGTTCAGTTCCAGAGTTAGTCGCGTGCTGAACTGCGTGTTTCTGAACCCCTGTCAAAGTAGAACAACAAACTGAGTATATTTTTTCAACGTTGATGTCTCTCTGGGCAGGGGACGGCGTGGCGGCGCTAGGGTTGGGGTCTCCTGAATTTTCTCTAAATTGAAACTACATCTTTTTTCAACTTACAACTCAAACTACATGATTGAAGGGATCCCAATTCTGAATTTTGTTTTGACCTGAAAAAGAAGTTTAAGCACCACTCGTGGGGAGCATCTCTACTCGTTAGGCGAACCCAGGCCAAAATCCGGACATTTTTTTGGTCGAATGGAACTTGATTTCGGTCTGTGTACGCCCAGTTTCTCACTCGCGTACCCAGACCGAGTTCCCGGGACGCCCGTTTCCACTCAAATTCGGCTCAAGTTCATCCAAAATTTGGCATACAATGAATACAAAACAATTCACGACCAAAGTTCGGCGAAATTTTAAACATAGTTCGGCGTAAATGTAAACATAGTTCGGCCTGCAGTGAAAATACAATATATTTCGGCCAGTTCATGCTGGGTATCTACGACGTGTTGCCCCTGCGTATCCATAGGTTCTCAACAAGATCATCCTGCAGCTGTTGATGCATCGCCGGATCTCGGATCTCCTGACGCATGGCGATGAATGCAACCCAGGTTGGAGGCACCTGATGATCAGGCTCGGCAAGAGGACCATGTCTGTAGTATAGCTCGTTCTCCTCGAGCAAACTCACTGGATCCTTACTCTCATCCTCAATGATCATGTTGTGCAAGGTCACACAACAGTTCATCACTTCCCACATCTGATCTTTCGACCAGGTCATAGCAGGGAACCGGACAACTGCAAACCTCTGCTGGAGCACACCGAATGCCCGCTCCACGTCCTTCCTGCAAGCTTCCTGTTCCTTGGCAAAGTGAGAATGCTTGGGAAGCGAGGATTTCCAAGTGCTCTTCACCTTCGGCGACCTCGGAGCTCTCCTTCTCCAGCAGTACGGCGAGTATCTCCTCGTCGTCGGAGTCCATGGCGAGTATCTCGTCGTCGACGGAGTCCATGGCCGAACCGGCCAAATGCCGAACACTTTGCGGGCGTGGTGGTGGGAGCACGCAGCGAAGCAGAGCTATGGCGAGGTTTGGACGGCGAAAGCGGCGGCGGAACGAGCGGCGGACTGGACGACAACTACGACGAGCGTATCTAGAGGCGTAGGCATGTCTCGGCGTGGAGGAGCTCCGCTGGCGAAGTCATGGCGACAGAGGCGCTGGGAGCTCTTCGCCGCAGTCTGGGCGAGTGGGATGGGTGGGAATGGGACTGTCTCGCCGACAGAGCCGGCCCACGCCCATTTTCGATACGTCCGGCGTTCCCAGGACGTACTCGGGAACCTGGGTTCGGCGTGGGAAGCCCGGACCAAAAATCGCCTAATTTCGGACGAAAACAGGTTCTTGGATACGCGATTGGACCGATTTTCGGCGTCCGGATCGGCGTCCTAGTTAATGGTCTGAGTTTAGCTGCCCATCTATCTATAGCTTCCGTTGCAATTGCAACCGCGGGTCTCTCTGGAGCCCAATGGCGCGGCGGTTGGATCCATCCCCATCTCCAGCATAACCGCTTCCCCTGCACATGCATATTCGAACAGCACGCCTTGCCCTTTCCCGTTTCAGTTCATCCTCTCCAACCCAACCCACGACGAATCTAGTCCATCCCATCGCGAAGGAGATAGCGACTAATCCACAAGGGTAACGATTCGTCCCAGGCAAAGATATGCCTCGATCATTCTCTGCACATTATATTTTTTTCTTGAACCTCTGAACATCATCTTACTTCACGGAGTTTCCTTCTTCGGATTTCCAGTTGCAGAAGATGGGGGTATCGTTCATCATTAACGTGAGTGGCAGTATCCGATTCTGTCCAGCCAAACCATTTGAGTCCTTCAACAAATTCACCAAAATGAATCCAGTGGCCTAATTGCCTTCGATCTTGCATGTGTAGATTGGCTCTGGGGTACGCGTACCCGGCATACACCTGCTACAAGACGCTTGTCATGTAGGATATTAGAGAAGAGAGAATAACCAAAAAAAAGTCTATTTTCACTTAGCTAAGGGACAATATCTTAAAGATCTGACTATCTTCTCTCCATTGTAATATAATTTTACTAAAATTTATTAACTTGAATTGCTAAGAATGACAATAAAAGATAACTAGCAAAAAAATGCCCGTATAGGTAAATTTTCTTATTAACACACATGTGAATCTGAAAAAATCCCGCGACACTAATTTTGGAATAGAGGAACCATTTGTTAGGCCATGGAGAATTTATTTAGCATCCTTGTGGCATCCCTCGATGCATTCTCGTATTTATCTATGCACCTGAAATGAATTTCTTAAACTTAGACCAATCAAAATTTATGCTATCAAAAACATAAATAAATACTCTAGAGTAAGTATAAATTAGAATTGAGGCTCCATTCCATTTCATGTTGCTGCGTACATAGAAAAAAATTCTAGAATTTAGTTACATCTAAATTTGGAATATTAAGCAATCGGCATTGTGCCACACTCTCAAGAAGATAGTCAAAACCACGCCCTTTGAGCGACTCCACGAAGTGGTCGAACGTCTCTATTGCTCATCTTAATTCGAGGCCAACCTTCTTACCTTGGATGTGTTGTAACCATGCTACTGCTCCCTGTAGATGTTCACTAAACTGCACACACAAATTTATATGTTCTCAGTGGATATAGAACATCTGATTTTTGTCCGCCAGAATATACCTATAATCACCTAACTAAGAAAGAAAGCAAAAGAGAGTTAAATTTTATAATCACCTAACTATGCTAATGGCAGATAAGAAACCGTGAGTGATTCTTCAACTGTCACACACTATCATAGAAGTTAGCTCAGGTACTATATCCTTTTTAGTGGAGGGTGTGCGTATGGTGGAGAAAACTCTACCTCCTGGCATACTTTCTGAGAGAGAGAGAGAGAGAGAGCCAATTGATGGGATGGTGAATAGAGGTCTCCTCCCGCTATATAGGGATAAACTGGGTACACCCCACCCTCCAAGTCTCGGGGTGGGACTAAACTTGGGAAGAGGTCGGAGTGGTGGCAGCCGGCGGTGGGGTGTGCCCCACCCGCACGCGCATCAATCCCACTAGGGCCAGCCGGTGGCGGTGGGAGCCTTCCCACCCACGCGCCCTTGGCCCTCCTAGGGATGGTTGCCCCTCTTGGGCTCTCTCCCCTCCAGGACAGCCCATGTAGGTGGTTTTTCCCTTTTTATTTATCTAATAATTAATTCAATTAATTAAATATTAGATACATTTTATTCAAAACACCTTTTGACACCCCCCCTCCCGAACACTTTGGTATCTCCCCTGGAACCTTTTCGGTTCTCTCTCTCTCTCATTAGTTTCTATTAAGATCACGGATCAACCCTTGGCATCTTTACCCTTAAGCGTGACACCCTTATGGTTCGGGAATATTTAGACATGATCGATACATCTCTCTGATAAATGGCCAACATCGGTGTCTGGAAACTCATGATGGCCCTCTCGTATTCCACGAATTGAGTGATCACTTGAACCTTCAACGTTGAGTCTCATTTCCTTTGTACTGCAATATTTGGTTTGTCTAAGACTCTGGTATCGACATACCTAGTTCGATCTTGTTATTGATAAATGCATTTACTCGTTCCCGTGATATTGTATCATCGTGACCTAGTCACATGCTTGCAAGCTCATTGATGTAATCTCACCGAGTGGGCTCAGAGTATCTATATGTCATCCGGATAGACAAATCCCGATCTTGATACATACATCTCAAATTATTCTTTTGGAATACACAATACACACCTTTATGATCATCATGTTACGGTGTGACGGTTGATGCGATCAAAATAGCTGCAAGATATAGTGATTAAATATGATCTCACAGTCGAAGAATTGAATCACTACGTTTTGCTAGATATTGCAATTTTGAACTTTGTGACTGGATCACATTGCAATACCATGGTTGGGTGTGTCCATCATGCCATTTATCAAATGAAGTGACCTCATTGTCAGTTGACGTTAATAAGTCTATGATCGAAAAACTTCGATCATCAGTTGCCCAACGAACTAGTCTAGAGGATACTAGGGAGTTGGTTTGTTTATATATCACACTTGTATTAACGTTTCCACTTAATACAGTTATAGCATGATACAAAATTATTTTGAACATTTGAGATATAATAATAAACAACTTTATTATCGTCCTCTAGGGCATGTCTCCTTCACATATTACATCTAAACATGATAAACCAATCACATCTAGAATAAGAAACTCTAGCAAAATCTAAGAGAAATCAAGATCACATACGATGTGGCCTAAGCTGTAGTGGGAAGTGTTAGATAATCACGTGTCCTACACGTATTGGAATTGCAGTCCGAGTAGGTGTAGGTGTCCAGGTACTATACGTATATGTGTTAGACTAGGTTTTGGAGTAGTATACCGACTCCTAATTGATTAGGTCCTAGTAGTGCATATATATATGCACACACCTGGCCTTGTAATCTGGTACCGGACAACACCGTGGAGTTGAGCAATACAAGAGAGAAAGCAAGGCTCGATAAGAGCCTTTGGCAATTAAAGTTGTTTTGCGTGTGCGTGTGTGAGTGTACTAGTTAGATCAAAAGAATCGATCGGCTAGCAGCACGTGCATCTCGGCGGAAGTTATCGGATACGTGCGTGTCGTCTCGTCGGAATTTCCTCGTCGGTGTCGTCGGAAAGTACTCGACGGCAGGGGCTGTGCTAACAATTGGTATCAGAGCCAAGGTCGTCGCCTGTGATCTTCTGAAAGTACTAGGAGGTCATGGCGATGGTGAAGTTTGGCGAGAGCTCGGCATCGACACCGGTGACAGAGACGGTGGGGGCGGCTTTGTATCCGCGCCTCGATCGCAAGGACTACGGGCTATGGGCTCTCAACATGGAGGTGGCCATGGAGGCTCAGGAGGTTTGGGAGGCCGTCGATCCGAGAGGCGAATGCACGTCAAGGGAGGTCGAAATGCGGAAGGATCGTAAGCGTTAACGGCTCTACTCCGTCGTGCCAAAGGGCGTGATGCAGCACCTCGTCGGAAAGAAATCGGCGAAGGATGCATGGGAGGCGATCAAGATCTTGCACCAAGGTCATGCCAGCGTGAAGAGCGCATCTTCAAACTTTGACAAAAAGCTATGAAGATCTGAAGATGGAGGAGAGCGACGGTTGATCGGTTTGCCGCCGTTTGCTTACCCTTGTCAACGCAATTAGGGATATGGTGAGAAATTGGATGAGATCAAGAACGTCAGAAGGTTCCTGCGTGCGGCGCCGGCGCGCTACATGCAGATCGTTACATCGATCGAACAATGTCTCGACCTGAATACATTGATGGTTGAGGATCTCGTCAGAAGATTCAAGGCACACGATGAGAGAATCCGGATCAGCCCGGTGATCCGTAACAGGTTGAGCACTGATGCTCACAAAGCGGATGGATGACTCTTTCAAAAGAAAAGCAAGGAGGCTCCACGAGCACAAGGAGAAGCAACGCCCAGCGAAAAAGTACATCAGCAGGCGGGAGGACGAAGATGACACCCGCGCGGAGGAAGTTTGACATAAAGAAAGTAAGGTGTCATAATCTGCGAGCTCGGTCACTTCAAGGCTGATTGCGGAAAGCACCAAAGGAAAAGGAGAGGGCTCTCATCGCCCGGAAGGAGATGATGGACCGATGATCTTGATGCTCGAAATGGCGAGTTAAAGGATGAGGAGGATCCTCCATCACCGGCTATGGAGATTGTGGCGCAAGTGGATCACGATCTACGTGTGCATCATGAGGAACAAAGTGCCCGTTCCCATGTGAAGCCACGTTTGAGGCAAGTGAAGCCTCGAAACTTGTTCATGGCGATCTATCGTTGGATTCTCACCGCAACTCCGTCGGCAATAAGTTCTTCATGCTTGTGGTGGATGATCATAGTAAATACATGTGGATTGTGTTGCTGAAAAGTAAGGATCAAGCTCAACAAGCATTCGAGAAGATCAAGGAAGCCGAAGAGTTCAAGGTGGAGGCAAAGATAAGAGCCCTACGCATTGATGAAGGGGGTGAGCTGCATCAAACTGTGTTGACCATGGCACGGAGCATGATGAAGAGTAAAGGCTTGCGGGGAAAATTCTGGGGTGAGGCGGTCAATACGGTGTGTATTTCTGAACATGGAGCCAATTGAGAGTGGCGTTGGTATAACACCGTCTGAAGCATGGTACGGATGGAAACCCTCGGTTGATCATCTTCGCACTTTTGGATGCGTGGCGCATGTCAAGGCGAGTCCGACCATAAGAGTAAATTGGCGGAGGACTCCAATGATCATGACGGGCTATGAAAGCTCAAAGGAATACCTTGTGCAATCCTTATACCAATAAGGTGGTTGTCGAGGCGTAATCTTTGAGGAAGGCGAGTCATGGAATTGGGGCTCCAACGAACCGGGATATCATACTTTTCATGTCACGTGGGATCTTGAGTATGAAGAAAATATGGATCAACCAAGCTTATCATTATCGCAAGTTCGGGCCCGGAAGACATTGAAGGCCTAGGGGCAGCTCAAGCGTGGACACCAGGCCGAAGTACTAGGATTCTCCCGAAGACAAAGAGTTTGAAGAAAAGGCTAGTCTGTGGCGGAAGATACGGAATCGAAAGGGTGTGAGATGCATGTGCAGCGATACTGCACTTGTTTGCCCAAAAATTAGAGGAGGGGGAGCTGAAGTGAGCCCAGCAAGCGAGCCAGCAAGGCGGAAGGCGATGGTCCAAGAGTGTGGTGGTGGCGGATAGATGGAGGAGACCCAACAATAGGGGTGCAGATCCATCAAAAGGCTTTTCACGTGGTATAGAGAAGCTAGAAGAAAACCAATTTGAGTTACCTCCTACATATTTGTTCTATTGCATCCAAGAGTACCGCAAGCGGTAGATCAAATATCGAGGAACCGATGAGAAAGTACTTCATTGAACCAAGTATAATGTCTCAAAGCGCGGACAAAAGGAGTCGGCGTGAAGGCATGGAGAAGAAGGCGGACAAAAGGGTTGTCGGCGTGAAGCCATAGAGAAGTCGACAAAAGCAAAGTCGGTGACATGGGTCGAGTAAGGGTGCGAAAGCAATGTCGTGGATGGCCTTGAGAAGCGGTGGCGCATTTGGGACCCAGGTCGATGTAAAGAAGCACATCGTGATTAGGGGGTGATTGTTAGATAATCACGTGTCCTACACGTATTGGAATTGCAGTCCGAGTAGGTGTAGGTGTCCAGGTACTATACGTATATGTGTTAGACTAGGTTTTGGAGTAGTATACCGACTCCTAGTTGATTAGGTCCTAGTAGTGCATATATATATGCACACACTGCCTTGTAATCTTGTGGGACAACACCGTGGAGTTGAGCAATACAAGAGAGAAAGCAAGGCTCGACAAGAGCCTTTGGCAATTAAAGTTGTTTTGCGTGTGCGTGTGTGAGTGTACTAGTTAGATCAAAAGAATCGATCGGCTAGCAGCACGTGCATCTCGGCGGAAGTTATCGGATACGTGCGTGTCGTCTCGTCGGAATTTCCTCGTCGGTGTCGTCGGAAAGTACTCGACGGCAGGGGCTGTGCTAACAGGAAGAAGTTTTCATCTGGCAATTCATTGTCGAATGACGCCGTGGTTGCCGGTAGTTCGTATAGATCTACGAGAGAAGCGATCAACAAAATATAAACATCATACATAAATATGAGCTCGGCTTATTCCCACGACCCGCGAGACAGGGCAAGGCGAGGTGGACAGGAGTGCCGGATCCTACGGTGAAGCAAATATTTGGATATATAATTTAACAATGTACAGCTGCTTCTTCTAGATGACAAAGATATTATCCTGATCTGGCGGCTTGAAGCTGCGACGAGACGCAGCGGACGGCCTCGACGAGCCATGCCTGCCCAACAGCGGCCGCCGCCTTGAGCTGCGTCGCCGTCACGTCCATCGCCCTGGCCCTCAGCTCCAGCAGGCCACGGTCGATGTCCTCCTCGTGCCTCGCCAGCAGCGGGCGGAGGTACCCGTCATAGACATGCCCCGCGCCCTGGATTGGAACACCGTTCAGTTTTAAAATTCAGAGTTAATGGCATACTGAACCTGAATCTCTTTGGGGTGGCCGGTCGACTGCGGTGCTTACCCGCGTGCTGGGGTGCCAGAGGTAGACGAGGAGAGCCAGCTTGGCCTCGACGTACATGGGCAGCCACGACACGGCGCAGTCGGCGAACCTCTCGACGACCGTCAGCGACGCCACCAGAATCCTGTGTGGGTTGAGAAGCTTCAGAAGAATGCATGACAGGCAAACTGCAGTACAATCACGATGTCAGTCGACGTGATTACCAGTAGTGGCACCAGAAAAGCAACTGCTCGATCTCCCGCGGGTGCCGTTCCAGCGTCTTGTAGCAGCCGTACGCCGGGTACGCGTACCCAAGGTTTTGAATTTCGGCCGAAATTACCGAAATTTCACCGAAATTCAGCCATTTCGGCCAGGACCGGTAAGAGAATTTACCGAATGAAAACTTTTTAATTTGGGGATTTTTTGTTGAATTATCTAAAATATTTTATATTTGGTAGAATTTTATTTAAAACTCTAAATTTTGGTATAATTTCTGCCAAATTTGGTTTCAAAGTTTAAATTTTAATTCTTGCATTTTATTTGAGATTTGACCGAAATTCACCGAAATAGCCGAATTTCGGCCATTTCGCTCAGGCCCGGTAAAAAAACCAAAACCGAAATCCAAAACCTTGCGCGTACCCCAGAGCCAGTCTACATGCAAGAACGAAGGCAATTAGGCCACTGGATTCATGGTGAATTTTGAAGGACTTGATTTGGCTGGACAGAATCGGGTACTGCCACTCACGTTAGTAGCCTAATGATGAACGACACCGCCATCTTCTGCAACTGGAAATCCGAAAAGAAACCCTGTAAGGCAAGATAATGTTCAGAGATCCACGGTTCTTGGAGACAAAGATCATGTGCAGGGGCAAAACATGATCATCCACGCATGTCACTGGAGTCTCATGTTCTGAATGTGCTTCGTCGTCAGAGCTGGATTCGATCGAAGAAGCAAACCATGTCGGATCATCGATCGACCAACATGCAATGCAGGTGACAAAACGAGGAGGAACAGTGCATCGTTACCTCGTGGATTCGTTGCTGTCTCCCTCGCGACGGGGTGGATTGGACTCGTCGTCCGTTGGAGAGGATGAACAGGAACGGGGGAAATGGTGGTTCGAATCTGTCCAAGTCTCCAAGGAAAGCAGTTATGCTAGAGATGGGGCGATGCGTCCAACCGCCGTGTTGTTTCGCGCCATTGGGCGGGCTAAAATGAGCAACGCGACGGTTGCAAAACCATGTTGTTTTTTTTGAACTGCCCCCGATGAAGTTCCCTCCAATCATGTACTGTAGCTTGAATTTCTTTTGAGAAAATTCGGTTCCGAACGCTTCACGTTGGAGGTGACGTGGCAGATGAGTTGGACCGAGCGCCATGTCAGCTCAACACAAGGGCCAAGTTGTCAGATCAGGAGATAAATGACGAACTGTAGCTTAATGGGGAACGCTGAACACCTAGGCTCAAATCTTGTAAAAAAAGGTTATATTTTTTTTTACATGGTTCATGCTAAACTGAGAATAAACAATGGTTCTAAAGTAAGATTCACTCTTAAATTTCACAAAGCAAACAAAGTGATATTCAGTCACACGAAAAGCTCAAGGATGCATTGTCTTCCCATTGTGCTTCCATGTGGTATTGTGGCTTTTCAAACCATGACCACATGGTACCAATCATGGAGTGCATACACTAGGCCATGGTGAACACGTGCTTCTTTTCCCTGAATATACTTGCCAGGTGTTCCCTGTGAATGGAACATACTGTAAAAAGATCGAGCATACATATGAATGTACATTTCCAATGCAAGTCTCACTGGGAAGCCATTACAGATTGGCACAAGGCCACCAAGAACCACCTCACAATCAACGAATGGAATCTGCCCTACAAATACAATATATATCCGTAGCTACACCACAGGTACACCCGCAAACCAAACGCAAACTGAAGAATACGACACTAATAACTACTGCTAATCTAACTGATGTCCAACGAATAAAGCTGCAAGACATCTCACTGACCTAGCATCATCATCGCCGGAGCCACAAAAATCAACAGAATTGTACTATATGCTTCCCGGATTGATGAAAGCCGTTGCCAGCTCTATGTGAATGTCTTCGCAATGGACGAAGTGGTCACCAGACCAGCGAGCAGGCCTACCAAGGTGCCGCTGTTGTATGTGCTTGACTCTGTCTGCACCGCGTTGTCGCGCAAGTCCACAAAAGAGTCATTCTGGAATGGCCCGCCTACAAGGGCTCCCATGGCGATATTTGGGTTCGGACTTGTCGAGTGGAGGTAGTCGAATCCTTTGCAGCCTGTTTTCACATCTGAGGGGATCGATGCCCCCCTGTGGTGCACCTGCTGTGGATAGTTGCTCCCGTATCCCACGAGGTAGCTAAGCTTCATTGGGTTGTCACCCAATATGTAGTTCGCCTAACATATGACAATGTAAATATAAATAAGTTGTCATGTCAACAGAAAGTGGGTTTAACTCTATGCTTAGCAAAGATTCAGAAACTGCAAACTACAGATAGATAAATGGCTAGCCTAGATAGTAATCTGCAAGTTTTTACGTGGTTTACCTGTGATATAGCGAAATTGCGTATATCTGTTGGACTAAAATACTTCCCACTGCACTCCACAGCTGCTGTTTGTGACGTCAGCATGTAGTCGCTATAAACAACAGCAAGGAATGCTGCATTTGTGGCATGCTGGAGAGAATTCCACCCACTTATCCACACCAACCCTCCTGCATTGAGAATATTACTATGATATAGTTAAACTTTGCACAGCTGTAATACATATCATGATATTCTGTACGCAGACATGGAACGTGAAAGACACCTGTAATACAAAAACCATCTCTACATGGACTCATAAAACCAAATCAAAACAGAAGAAAATTTCAACATACCGCTGGTCCTGCTACCAGTGGCTGATGGAGAATCTGGTAGAAGCCCACAAATGACAGCTTCAGCAGTGTCTCTGTACGATTTGAGTCCCGAGTTTTCAGCATTGGATGCCTTATTGGATCCAAAGAAATTTACTCTTGACAAAAGAACCTGCACAGAACAGATAAAGATCACCTAAGGTTCTTATCGTCGTAAGAAGAGGAATCACTAAGCAGAACCTTCTAAAGGGAATCCATTTGGTTTAGTTCATGCAAACCTGTGTCCCGGGGAGCTTGTCATCCCAGCTGAACCATGTTGGCCGTCCCCAATCAGCATAAGCTTTCCCATTCTCTACAGTCGCGTAACTGAGATACGTCTGATCTCCTGTGGCATGATAGAGCCAACTTGCTGCCCACAGGAGCTCATCAGCATAACCAGTTGAGTTATAGTAGTTCTGGAGCTTTGGATAAGTGTCACTAGAGATTCCTCTATAAGTATCAGCAAAGGTAAACAACTTCTGTGCATGTTGAAGAAGTGTATCAGAATATGTAGTATCAGTGGATTTGAAAACCATTGATGCTGCTGCCATGGCTGCTGCTGCCTCGGCAGCGATATCTGATCCAGGGGACTTCGCGTTAATCTGTGTGAGCGGTCTTTTCTCAGTCATTGTTTCTGGCCTTTCCCAGCAGTTGTGGTCTAGATCAGGATCACCAACCTATACAACGCAACAATTTTTCAAATGCTGGTCCCAGTGATTAATAAACAAAAAGACAATGGTGTATCACTTGCTGCTCTGAAGAAATAAACAATGTTTTCAAAGCCTCAAGCTGAACTTGATCACCTGAATGCCGGTTCTTTGTCAGATGGACAAGCATCAATGTTTAGGTTTTCCTCATTAACTTATGCTTAGATCTGATTTCATGGAATTGCAGCTTAAATTGGATGATTTACCATAGCATACAGGATACAAAGTAAATAAGATTATTCTTCATAAAAGTGTTTGTTTATAAGGTTGCACCTACGCTTTAGTATGGCATTCAATTCAGACCCAGCCCAATATGGCAATATCCCTGACTAAACTCAGCTGACTGAGACACTTGAGATCCCCTACCATCAATGGTTAACTTACATTTGCAATACGATCTTATGGTTTTAAAATATTAGAAGTCCAATTTGATTTCAGCTTTGAAAACATTCTATTGGGCTACCACATAATGAAATAATGCAGCTACAAAGACAAAACAAGGAAAAGGAAAGGGATATTGGAGTTTCCCTTGTCAAATCACTAAACAAGGATCAGAACAAATGTGTCATTTTGAACATATGAAGCAGACAGCTGAGTACCTCCTAAATATTAGGTGTCCTGATCATGACCTCTCACCTGGACTCTTGCTTCCCTACCAACCAAACTCACGCCTCTACTGAACTGCCATCAGACTCTAATAATAGGCACATAATTTGAGCCATTTAACCAAATCTTCATCCTAATTCCTAGAATGTACAGTAAACTCAGTACCTATACGCAGAGAAGTAGTACACGACAGCTCTAACCTGAATGTAGAGCACATTGTCTGAAGGATGTGCCGCGATGAGGAAATCCGTGATCCACCGGAGCCCGTCGAGGGCAGGGTCCAGCTGCTTGGCCGCGGTCATCTGATCCCCGTACTCGAGGATGGACCAGGCGAGCACCGTGGCCGTGAACGCCATGGGGAAGGTGAACTTCATATGATCCCCAGCATCGTACAGCCCCTTGGATAGATCCAGCTTCGCTTCTTTCCCGTCGTTCAGTGCGGAGTCACCTCGCCACGGGATCTGGTTGTCCACCAACTTCCCGGCTGCAAGAGAGAACCGAAATCAGCAAGGTTGTATCAGATGGATCAGAGCTGACGAAGCAGCAACGCCTGCGATTTTGCTCCGCCGACAACCCAAACAGAGCATACAGTACAGAAAAAACCTCACATATAGCTGAAGAAAGGTGTGGCAATGGTACGAAAAGCACCTAGATTACGAGCGAATTTGAGTGGGATCTGCGAGACAGCCCGCACTGCCAGCAACATCAAAGCGAAATTCCGAAAAGGACAGCTTTTCTTTTTGCAGTCAGTGGAGAAGTTCTCAGAAGTCTCAGAAGTCAAAATCATCAGCGAATCATGGACAAATAAATTAGCGGAAATCCTGCCCAAAAATCTACGCGGGACACCACAGTTAGTACGGAATTCTTCACCGCGGTCCGCCAGAATTGGCCTCTCCACCTACCATCGCGTAGATGGAGTAGGACTGAATCTAAAGAGAGCGAAGCATGGCACACCAAACAAGGGCCTGCGATCTCGGCGCGACAAACGGAGCAATGTTTGGAAGCCAGAAGCGCGACAAACAGAGCAGTTCCGGCGGCGGCGCGCGCGCACTCACCCTTCTGGACCTGGAAGAACTGGAGCGCGACCCCGAGGGAGTCGCCGTACTTGGAGTCGACGGCGCCGGGCGGGCCCGGGACGGGGAGCGGCTTGGGGCGGCGGCTGGACCCTCCTCCGCCCCCCGGCTTCCGCTTCATGATGGCCACGACCGCCGCCGTGGCCACGAGCGCCAGCACGAGCGCCACGATCAGCCACCCGCAGCACCCGCCTCTCCTGGACCCCATCTCCGCTCGCCCTCGCTCTCTGTCTCTCCTAGCGCATTCCCCGGCGCGCGCGGGCGGCTGAGGCGGAGGCTGCTCTGGTCGGGGTCGGCGCGGGAGGGGAAGGGGAGGGGGCTAGCCCGGTGCTGCTGAGCTGCAGTTAACTAGCCGGACTCGCCGCGCGGCGGATGGGGACGGGTTGGTGCGGTGAGGTGAGGTGAGGTGGCGGCAGGGACTAGGGTGCACGGTCGCGGAGAGGTCTGTGTGTCACTGGTGGTGGGGCCGGGAGGACGCGCTTGGCTGTGTGGGCGCCACCGGCAGTGGGAGCGGGCGAGATGGCCGGGACGCGTCGGGTCGGGTGGTGCGGAGTCGAGCACCGACAGGGCCACCGTAACTCTCCGGGTAGGACCAGCGGTAACGACTAAATAACGCGCGTACCGTCTTTTTTAGCGTGCCACATGTACGGACTTCCAAAGATTCGGTCACCAATATATGGACATGTTTAATTTAAAAAAATTACATAATAGGAAAATTTGTAAGCTGAAATCCCTTACAATTAATATGCGTTTAAGGAAGTACAAAAATTTCCTATAATGATTATTTGATTTGTAATCTCATTCATATTAATATTAATTGGCTGACTTTTATACGAATACGGATCATCTGGTAGATATTCTTAGATTCATATGGATCTAAAAAAGACAACTAATATGGGTCGAAGGAAGTATTGATTTCTATAGGAAATTTTCCTAGGTTGCATAGGAAATATAACATCCACTCTAACCTATTTTTTAGAATCCTTTGCTTCTCTTGTGATGGAATTAAAGTTAAACAAACAAACTTTGTTGCATATGGACTGGACACATATTGGATGAAAGTGGGCATAACATTGCAGTCCTAGCTAGGTTTTTTCTTATTCCTATATTTTTCATATCATACAAGTCAGACAGACCTTATTAAATACATCTAAATATAGCCAAATCTAAGGCTATTAGTTTGGATGGGAGGGAGTAATAAAGTTAAAGAAAATTAGATTCTGATCCTTGGCAATCTTATCATCACCTAATGTTAGTACTCCCTCCCTCTGTTCTCTAATATAAAACGTTAGTTTGCCAAAGAAAAAGAACAGAGGAAGTATACTTAGCTTTTCCGTTCACGTGAGAGCGCTATCGACGTAGCGGCAAACGCACGCGCATTTGGCGGCACACGGCAGGACAGCCCGCAGCTAGCGCGATCATTCTGTACCTGAATTAGCTAGAACATCCATCATAACTCATAAGTCACACACATGATTGCCGTACTAGGCCTCTCAGTTGCGTCCGATCCAATCCAGCATTATACTACTGCCCTTCCTTTAGAAACATAATATATTCTAGCTTTGTGAAATAGATGTATCTACACGTTTTTTAGTATATACGATTCACTTCAAACCTCTACAAATCTATAATATAGATACATTCGACTCGTAAAGCTAAAATGTCTTGTATTTTTGGACGGAATGAGTAGTTAGCAATCGATGGTGGGAGGAATAGGTGTGTGATGACGGTGGTTGTCTGGCTGATAATTGCGGTTAGAGAACGAGAGAGCACGTGATTACGGTTTAGATGAAACAATCAATCATAATGCCCTGGAGGGCAGGGATCCAGATCACGGCACATGTTTAACCACAGCTCAGCTCAGGACGCACGCACGAGCCCATGGCCCGTGTTTCCGAGCTCAGGAGAAGCAATCCTGGCCCTTTTTGTTCATCAACTCTTGAATAATGAACTGGGCATCCTTGTCTTCTTGGTGATGCAGGTAAGTGAAACACTGATGTCTCACCTCGTGGTTGTTAGCCTGGACGCCACCAAACACACGACGGACCCTCGCTGGTAGAATGGTACCACTGATAGGAAATGCAGACCAAGAATTTTTTGACATCGTACGTAACAAGAGTGGGTTAAGACTGAATTTGTGCACCGGTGGGTGCTCATCCGCTCCTATTTACCACCGCCCTGCTCCTCGCAAGGCTGACGCGCTCTCTGGCTCCTAACCCGGCGAAATGCCATCCTTACACATATCATAAGCTATATTTTTGTTTCCCCGGACGATAGTCTCTATAGAGAAACAACACGCTAGCTCAGGAGCGGTTTTGCCGTTAAAATGCGCCAACAAGAGGAAGCATCCCTTCTTGCTGGTATGCACTTGAAGTAGAAACATCAAACTGTTTACTCTCTTTTTTTTTTCAAAAAGGGGAGTAAAACCCCCCAGCCACTACATCAAATTGTTTACTTAATTAAGCGGAGAACAATAGTACTAGTAGCTGTTTCCCAATATGAAATAGTAGAGTATACTGGTCTAATCCAGTATACCTTGATGAAAGATTAAACTGATTTCCCAACCAGTAGAGATCCCTGAATACAGAATATCAGGACGTCGGGGTCTCAAGTCGTGGCTGTTAATCGACTCGTCAGTCAGTGACACAGCGTGGTTCGTTGCTCGTAGAATGGTAAGTACTACCGTTGATAACTTCAGATCAAGAATTCTGACAAATGCATTTCGAATGTACCGAGGGACGGAAGGTCTCGGTTGTATGGATCCAGAGCATTATGACTAATCTTTTAATTTTAAGCGGACCTGACACCTTCCACGGCCGCACCTCTGGCTCCACCAGCACTTTGTCACTACAATGCCGACTCGTCCACATCATAATCTAGCGAACTAAAGGAATACATGATCAGAAGCTCAAATGTACAGAACTCCATAGACACAGTAAAGTTCAAAAAATGTCACCACTTGGTTCAGACAAAACAAAGTAATTGTTCAGAGAAAACAAAATTGTCACCACTTGGTTCAGGGTGAAAAATTGTCGCCACAAGGTCTACAAGACTACAGCAGGCAAGGAAAAAAACAACAACTCAAAAACAAAGGACTCCATGCTGCTCCAAAACAAACAGAGTCCGTCTCCAGTTCCAGAGTACTCTCTTGAGCAGAGGAAGTGCGGCCTCAAGCACTAGCAAAGCTCGTCTAACAGAATAACGAATTCATTTTTAGTAAATGCACACAAGTGTCTGAAAATATAGCCATGGAATCTTGTTCTGAATGAATCCTCAGGTTTAAGTTTTTCATTCACCCATATGGACATGTAAGAATTCCACTCTGAAGATAAAGTGCCAATAGCTAACCTGGTTTCGTGCAAGAAACATGGCAAAACAAGGTCGGAAATACCATATGGTCTCGCCAAGGACTAGTGGCTTGTAACCCAACTCTGAAGTTCAGAACCAAATAACCAACAGATAATCTGAAACGAAGTTAGGTCTGAGAGTTGAACAGCTGCTACTCTGCCAGCAGTTAGCAATCAAGAGCAAAGTTGGAGATAGCTAGGAAATCATGTCCTTTACACTAGGATGAAACGGTGATTGTACATTCAGCAACTCTAAACGCCAAACAAAGCTCAGACCGAGGCCTGAACTAACTATGCATTAGATATTCAATTCAGTAATTCTGTCCCGGTACTGAACCTGAAAGGTTAAATTCAGTTATTATGTCCCGTGTACAGTGTGCTGAAGCTGAAGGCTGAAGCCTTTCAGGGGCTCGCCGGACAGAATTCATACTCATTCGAAACCTCATTCAAAAATCCTACTCCCTCTGAACAATATTACTTGTCGCAGAAATGGATGTATTTAGACATGTTTTAGTGCTAGATACATCCAATCCAATGACAATTAATATAGATCGAAGTGAGTATCAAACTCATCGAATAGCATTCTCCCTAGGACCTCAAACAAAGAAACAAAAGCATGTCCTGATAGCGAACAGATTCAAATTCAACACGATCGCAGCAATGCCATCTCTTTAATTATCTGTACGAAATCAAAACACACGACACTGTAAAAGATTAAAAAAACTTAACAGACAATAGCACCCATGGGTCATAAAAGGTCTTCTATCTTTTAGGCAATTGTTCATGTTTCTTCTTCTGAAACGGAGCAACACTTAAAACGTGCTTTTCTTCAGCATACCAATTCTTCTTTAATACGTTGATGATACAATCTTATTTATGAAACATGACCTAAAGAAAGCTGAGAATCTGAAATTAATTTTGTCAGTATTTGAGCAACTCTCTGGTTTGAAAATTAACTTCCATAAGAGTGACTTGTATTGTTTTGGCGAGGCTCAAAGTGAGGATCACCAATATGCTGAACTTTTCGGCTATGGTCAAGGGAAATTTTCAATTAACTATCTGAGTATACTGATTCATTATCGGCGCCTTACGATAGCTGAATGGAAACTCGTTGAGGAGAGACTTTAAAAATGTTTTAATAGTTGGAAAGGTAAATTTCTATTCCTTGGTGGAAAACTTGTACTTATAAATTTAGTACTTACCAACATGGTACTGTATATGATCTTGTTTTTCCAATTACCAAAAGGTGTCTTTACGAAAGTGGATTATTTCCGCTCAAGATTTTTTTGGCAAGGGGATAGTGAGAAAAAGAAATATCGACTGGCCAAATGGAATGTGGTTTGCCGTCCAAAAGAATACGATGGACTCGGCATACATGATTTGCAAGTCAAGAACACCGCGCTTTTGGGTAAATGGCTATTCAAACTGCTTACAGAAGAGGATGCCTGATAAACCATTATATGGAGGAAGTATGTTGGTTCCAAAGCTATGTCTCAAGTGGTTTGAAAACCCGGTGATTCACATTTTGGTCTGGCTTAATGGCGTCTAAAAACATTACTTCCATTTTGGTGCTTTTAATATTAAGGATGGATCTCAGATTAGATTTTGGGAAGATAAATATCTCTCTTCATGAATAATATCCAGCTCTATATTTCATTGTTAGGCATAAAGGGGATACACTATCCACAGTGATGGAATCTAATCCTCCTAATGTGTCTTTCCGAAGAAGTCTTCTAGGTCCTAGACTGATGTCTTGGAATAGTCTCTTATTGAGATTATCCATGGTACAATTGTCCGAGGGTGTGGATGAATACACATGGAAATTACTATAGAGTGATAAATTTACTGTTGATTTTTATATAGAGAGCTTTGATCCAACCTGATATTCCAGTTGATGATAATCGTAAAATTTGGAAGATGAAAGTACCTTTTAAAATGAAGATATTTGCTTGGTATCTACGAAATCCTTACTAAATATAATCTTGTTAGGAGGAATTGGCAGAGAAGTACAAAATGTGTTTTCTGTCATCATCATGAGACAATAAGGCATTTATTCTTTCATTGCAAATTTGCTCACGCTATATGGCCAATCATTCAAGTAGCCTCTGGTTTATCTCCTCCACGTTCGGTAGTCAATGTATTTGGCAACTGGCTAAATGAGATTGAGGATAAATATGGGACTTTATTTAGGATGGGAGCGCTTGCAATTATTTGGTTGCTTTGGCTATATAGAAATGATAGGATTTTTAATAACATTATGTCTTCTCCCCTACAAGTTATCATCGAGCTACGACTATCCTCAGATCATGGACTTCTCTCCAACGTATAGAATTCCGCGAGTTGTTTGTGGAGGGATGTACGCCATTGAAAGACACGATGAGGGATATTTTCTCCCGACATGGGTGATAGCGTGATCTCCGGATAGAGCAACCTTAGAGAGTTTAGAGGACATCGCTATTTATACCATTTTTGTAATTTTGATACTTTTTCCTTTTGTTCAGTTGTGTGGTTGAGCGGCTATATGCATCCTAGTTATGTAGAGGCTAGCTGTAAACTTGCTTTTAAGTAATAAAGCGTCCATTTCCAAAAAAAAAAACTAAAGGCGTTTCTCAATGCATGGAAGCAAATATAGATTGATATTTTCCTTGGCTTTCATTTACCTATCCCTGTCTAGATCACAATAACTGAATTGTTTATCTTCTTTGCAAGGGAAAAGAGACCTTTTAGACAAACTGTTTTAATCAAAACAAAATTCTGACATTCGAAAACTCATCCCATTGAAGGCATCTTGAAGAAAGCAAAATATTTGATCGTTCATCATTGAGAACCAGATAGACAGTAAACACAACCACACTCAGAATGGGACATCATGGGACTAATTGATCTAAGCAAGACCAACTTAAAGATACCAATTAATCTAAGCAAGCCCATGCATCTTTGTGTCAACATAATAATTGTATATTAATTGCATAATGTGCACAAGTTAACAAAATAAGTGGCTGATCCCTACGAGTCCACTTCACCGTTAGTAGTGCATGCTACATTGAAGGTCAATTTTTGCATTGATTGTCGAACATGCAAGAACCCTACATTAGACAAGCCATTTCTGCATCTCAAGCCACCGGAATTTTACTCTAGATGCCTGCAGAGCAACCAATGTTGTCAGCCAAAACAGAAATATCCATTCCTGGAAAAGCCATTAAGAGTATCCCGCGATTTTGATATGTTTCAAATAGTATACATTAATAGTGCCAAAGTCTCAAAGCTAAATCAACTCCGAATAATAGTAAAATACAAAAGAAAAAATAGTAATAGCAAACATCAATAAGATAGCCAGTTCTTACAAAACAAATACCAAGAAGACAGTCAATTTCTAGTGACACTGTGGCACCCTTTAACTTCTATTGTTAACACTCA
Source organism: Avena insularis (assembly GCA_023614405.1). Lineage (NCBI taxonomy): Eukaryota > Viridiplantae > Streptophyta > Magnoliopsida > Poales > Poaceae > Avena > Avena insularis. Next base: position 392,703,982 of record CM042693.1, on the reverse strand, counting down.
ATTTTCTTGCTCTGATCTAAGAAGCTACATGATCAGTGGTTTAAATACCTCCCTTAGAGACAATACTGAACAACCTACTTTATCAAATAATTTGGAATAGTATTTGTTGTGATGGGCATGTGACTATGAGGGGATCATGGAGTAGAAAAATGAAACATTTGATTCTACCTCTGATCATCGGAGCCAACTTAAAAGCTAAATTTTAAAACTATGCACAATATATAGAACATAACCTTGACCATTACCTTGGATGATAATATGATACGAAACATGAAAAGTGCAATTTTGTTGAAAACAATTTTTGTGATGAATATATCATGTACTTTTTAATCATGTCTTTGATAAAAAAAAATTAAGCACCTATGGTGACTAAAACAAAAGAAACTAGAGTGCACACAAACCATTGCCACATCTATTATGGATCAGACAAACTATATTAGAAGCTAATGGCCAAAATGACAAATTAGATATGTGAGAGTTAGACTGACAAAATGATATATGTTCAGAAATGTTTTAAGCAAACCAGCTAAGAATAGCAGAACTGTCCATAAAAATAAAAAATGCAAGCCAAACGATATATATATATATATCGACGCGGATTTGCTACTCACAGGCGTAGCCGTGCATAGGCAGAGCACCGTTGGATTTAGGGATCAAATGCATACAACCTCTAGATGGAAGTGGGGTGGAACATGGCTAAGATAACGGTGTGAGTTTTGTGCATGCATGCAAGAATCTAGGGTTAGGCATGGGTTCCAATTTAGCACACTATTTTGGCTACAAAAGTTTTAGCATCTAAAATGAGAAGGGATTGAGAACAAGGATTAAAACAGGTTTTGCATGCAAAAGCTTTAGACTATGCGCCATGCAAAAGAGTGCCCTAACAAAGGTTGTTTTGGTATGTGTTTGGTGGCCGCATGCAATGCCTAGGGTTTCTCAGGTCCGAGAAGCTTACTTTGTTTAGGCGTTTTTGCATTACACTGGGTTCAACACAATGAAATAAGGCTTAGTTTGGTTAGGGTTTACCGCATGTAGTATATTAGGGTTTGCCTCACCTAAATGAAATTTGATAAGCTTTGTTTTGCTAGGGCTTCATGCATGTAGTATATTAGGGTTAGGGTTTACCATGTAGTATATTTGATAAGCTTTGTTTTGCTAGGGCTTCATGCATGTAGTATATTAGGGTTAGGGTTTACCGCATGTTGTATATTAGGGTTTGCCTCAACTAAATGAAATTTGATAAGCTTTGTTTTGCTAGGGCTTCATGCATGCAAGGAACACTAACGGCGTTACTATTGAGCCAACATCCTGGGTCTAGATACATGTGCTCCCTATATCAAAAGGGGAGAGAATCAACGGTGGATAGGCTATGCGCAGTTATGCCTGTGTTTAGCTGGCTATTTCCCATATATATATATATATATATATATCGATGCGGATTTGCTACACACAGGCATAGTTGTGCATAGGCTTAGGTCCGTTGGATATAGAGATCACATGCAATGCTCATTTAGATGCTAGTGGCTGGCTCTTGGAAAAGGATAACGGTGTGTAACTGTGTGTGTATCATTCTGTTTTTGTGCATGCATGCAATGTCTAGGGTTTTGGACAAACCCTAACTTTTCAGTGCGTTGTTTGGCTAAAAGAATTTTAGCATCTAAAATAGAAAGATAGTGAGAACAAGGCTTATAAGAGTTGTAGCAGCTTGCCTAACGTTTGCATCGGAAAGAGCTAAGCGTCCCACGCGTGCATTAAAAGTTGTGTCCATGGTCTTAAACAAAACAAGGGTTATTACGTGCTGGGTGGAGTGGTTGAGCTGGTTGAGGCATGTATGTGTATCAATGCCTACATTTAATCTACAGCTGAAACGAGATGACTAGTGACTGATTTGTTTGATCGTGACAGGTGATTGCATGAATTCCAATTCAACAACAATGTCATTTAGGTTTATCTTCCCTGATGATCTCTTGTTGAACGGGTATTCTCCAGACTTTATTTTAGTCACGGCGAGTGGCGAAGATGGGCTGGCTCTTCGTATAGTTTATCCAATGAGCAAGGAAATTTGATGAAAGAATGAATAAGTGAGGCTATGGCCAGCAGCTCGTAAAACAAGAGATAAAATGAAAAGAAGTTGTGGTCTACATGCAATAGCTAGTGCCCTCGTTTAGGATTTTTGCTACGATACCTAAAGCAACAAAATCACATAGCATAATCTGAGAAGCTTAGTTTGATTAGGGTTTTTACATGTCTTTGTCTATGGTACATTGGGTTTTGCGCTATAAAAGGAATAAGGCTTAGTTCGGTTAGGGTTTTGTGCATGTAGTATATTAGGGTTTGCACGCAGTCAAAGGAATGTAAATTGTAATATGAGAAGCTTAGTTTGACTAGGGTTTTGTGCATGCCATGGTACGTAGGATATTAGGGTTTGCATTGAAAATGGCCGGCTAGTTAACTAGAGTTTTACTTCTCCATCAACTAACGGCGTTAATATCCTCATATGGAGATCCACCGTTTTAGGTATGGAAATGTGTGCTCTCTATATCAAAAGAGGAGAGAATCAATGGTGGATAAACTATGCGCAGCTATGCCTGTGCGTAGCTGGCTATTTTGGATATATATATATATATATATATATATATATATATATATATATATATGAGTATAAGTTCTATTGATAACATGCTCTTAGAGTATTGGGAGTTGGGACAATCTAAATTGCAGCACTATGTATTATACCGAACCCAAAGTGAGCGGCTATGTGAAATGGCACAGCTATAAGCCCATAAAACTAAAGGAATTTGAAATCAAATGCTAAGGTATGTAGCAACCACTATAAGTAAGACTAAAAATATCCAGGAAGCACAGTAAAGGGGAAGTATTTCACTCTGCTACTACTTAGCATGGCAACGTTCTCATTTATCAGAAGGCATGAACATAGAAATATGGAATGGGCAAGCTAGAGGGAGAAGAGCTTGCACTATCCAAAGGAACTTGAGGTGCACTAAGGAGGAACTGGCAAGCAGGTAGTAGGATCCAAGAGATGGCAAGCGAAAGAGCATATCCAGTAGAGGGAGACTAGAACATAAGTCATTAGTAAACAAAAGAGAAGGTAGTGTTGGGCCATGTCCCTCCACATGGAAGTGTGTTGGCAGCCCAACATCAACCCTTGAAAGTTCAACATGTTTCAACTGTTGATCGATGTTCGTATCCAACGGCTGAGGTGCTTCTTGAGAGAGGAGTAGAAAAAAAAACCTAACCACCTTTTGTCTCAATTAGAGAGTGAGAAAGTAAGAGAAGCAAGCCAACGTGGCTGCTGCCGAGAGAGGGTGAGAGAACACACAAGAACACCACAACCTAGTGAGAAGAGAGGAAGAAGAAGGAGAGGTGATTTCTGTTAAGATTTCTAAGATCTGATCGGTCTTTCTTGAAACTGGTGTTTGGAGGCTCAAACGTGTTTGGATTGGCTCCAATGCACAATAGGGCATTTTGCTCGCAGAAGGCTCAAAGTAAAAAATGAATGCGATGGTGCTCGAGCTAGAGGCGTTACAGCATGCTCCGCCTCTGTTGCTACGGCTGGATCATGGATGAGACCCGAGAAGAAAGTTAAAGCTCAATCGATTGAGTTGGTGGATGTGGAGCATTTAGATGGTGAGGGTTGGGGGATTGCAGCTTGGGACCTGTCAAATGCTCTGCAAGGCAACTCTCTCGTGATGGCGGGCGACTGCGAGGAGTTCAGTGTGGTGCGCAAGTGAGGTAAAAACATAAGCTCTCGTATATGTCGTTTGTCTACTTTGGGAGTAGAAGCTAGTGGTGGTTGCTTTTTGCTGGTAGGTTTGTCCCCTAGAACCGAGTTGTGTCGATATGAGGTTGATGGTCCATGTAATTTGCTAGTTAGTTCTGCTTTGACATTATCTAGGAAGATGGCTTGTGGTGTCGTTCCCCGAGCGATGTAAGTTTGCTGAATGTTGGAGGTTTCAGTAATGAAAACTGGGGTGTGAGCCTTTTTTCTCTACAATGCATTATCTTTTATTGCCATCTGTAACAATTAATAAGAATTAATTATTTTTAGTAAGAAACTAGTTTGCTAAGGGAAGACGTGTGGTACAATGAAGAAAATAGTCTTCTCTTATTTTTAAGAGAACATCCTTTAGCTAAGTAAAGATAACTTTATTTTCTTATTTTTCTCTCTTCCAACTAAGCAAAAATCCTACATGAAAACCATAAAGGGAAGGCTGACCCTGGCTCTTACCACGGATAAGTAATTCAAACCTAGAATTTTTGACAAATGCATTATGTATGTGCCGATGGACAGAGAGTCAGCTGTATGGATTCAGGGGATTTATGACTAGGTCGTATTTATCTATGCGGTGCTCCTGACGACATCTTGCACGGCTGGTCGGCTGCACCTCTGGCTACCGCAACAAACTGTTGCTGCAGTGCCATAGTTTACAACGTAATCTAGAAAAAACATATTTCCTGTGTTATTAATCAACAAAAGGAAGACATGATGAGTGGTTCAAAGGGACGGATGCACTTGCTTCAGCCAAAATAAGCGATAATATCTTACAGAAGAATCGATAAGATTGACTTGCGTGCAACACCCAGTTAGACATTGCGTGACAGACGCATAAGGAATCCTGCATGAATTGACAGTAGTTTGTTGGTGAAGTTAACACTGGAAGAGGAGATATAGCTAAGCCTGAAAGTTTCCTCTTGGCACTGCCTGTCACAGAAGTAATTCATCCATGTTGCAGTGAAAAACATCACTTCCGCATACATGCCATTCAGAAGCACCATTATATCATACTACCTCAGTTCCAAATTACAAGACATTTTGGTAGATCATTTTAGCCTACCAAAACATCTTATAATTTAGAACAGAGGAATAGTATTGAACAGGTAATCTAAATATCTGATACTAATTTGCAATAGCATGCAAAGCTCATCCTCATACCAAAGGGTAGAACTTGTTTACTTCAGAGGATGGGAAGTTTCACGACAGAGGCTGTATAAAATGTGGTAGAACTTCAGCACGAGCGCATGATCGAACATCTTCCCATCATGTCTGATACAAGTTGCAGCAATGGAATCGGTTATCAAGTACCATGTCTACACTGTCAGTTCTGCAGACACTAAGGAAAAAAGAGTAGCATCATCAGTCAGCATGGTTAGGCATCATGATTAGTAGTGTAATGGTGGCACATTGGCACCACCCTTGCATTTATTTCCAAGTGTACAACATTACACGAGGGTGCCCTAAGGAGCCACGGCACTATGTCCACCCCTGGGAAATATACAAGGTCTACAACAAATCAGGGTGAACAGCAGCTCAAAAACAAAGAACCCCATACTGCTCCAAACGAACAACGTCCACCTCCAGTTCCAGAGTATCCTCTTGAAGATAGGAAGTTCTGCCTCGAGCGTTAGCGACGCGGCGTAGATCTCGGGGATGCCTGCACCGGTACTAAACTCGGCTCGTTGTTCGAGCTGTATCGTTACCCCTGTTATTGGTTCAGAAGCCCCCTTGATACCCCTCATTTTTAGATTGATGACCTGGGATTCTGATGAGTAGCCGGACAAAAGTGAAAAGCTCTGGAGAAAAGTTTCAATGAAGTGCATGTGAACACTCTTGAACTTCAGCATGCACGGTTGGCTCGTCGCGGAGACCACGTTCCAATCTGCAGACAGAAACTTTGCCCTTACCTGAACTCAAAGGGGAAAAAAAGGCAAATCAGACGGAGATACAGATTATTTTTGCTATGATAAAAGTTTCTACAGATACTGCTGAACATGGAGAGGACCACAACTTGAACTAGATCATTATTATGCATACACCAATACTACGAGCTTGCAACTCATATAATTCTGAAGAGAAGTATGAGGAAAACATGAACTGTGTATATAATGACATTCTTAGGTATGGCACAATCAGTTGGAAAGACGGGCATTTTCATCATAAAATTTAACTGTCGAGGCAGATACGGTCCCTCTTATTGAAAAGCATACGACCAATCTGGCTGCAAACCTTATGCACAGTTTTTTTTTGTAACTTGTTTTGTTAAGATACTTGGATGTCTGTTACATTAGTATGGCTTTAGGATTGAGCACTTGGAGTTGCTTGTTTGCTTTTGGGAATCTGCTGCCAAAGAAGGGATTATATACTGAACTAATATGAGCTTTGCAATTGAAAATATCTATATTATTCATGCATATATACTACAAGATTGCAACACATATAATCCTGAAGAAAACATGAACTGGTATATAATGACATTCTTAAGTATAGCACAATCAGTTGGAGAGACATTTTCGTCATGAAATTTAACTGTCAAGGGAGAAAGGGTCTCTCCTATTGAAAAACATACGACCAATCGGGCTGCAAACCTTATGCACAGTTTTTTTTGTAAACTGTTTTGTTAAGATACTTGGATGCCAGTTACATTACTAAGGCTTTAGGTTTCAGCACTTGGAGTTGCTTGTTTGCTTTTGGAGTCTGCTGCCAAAGAATTATCTATTGAACTAACATAAAGAGCTTTGCAACTGAAACTATCTATATTATGCATGCATACATACTATGGGCTTGCAATACATATAATTCTGAAGACAACATGCACTGGGTATAAATGCCTTGACACTCTTCAAAAGTACGGCATGATCAGTTGGAGAGACAAACATTTCGTCATCAAAACTGAACTGTGGAAGCAGAAATGGTCTCTCTTATTGAAAACATATGGTCAATCTGGCTGCAAACCATGGGAGTTACGTTACTAAGGCTTTAGGCTTGAGCTCTGGAGTTGCTTGTTGGGAGTCTGCTGCCAGAGAATAGATTATCTGTTGAACTTCATAGCAGAGTCAATCCATGAACATTGGCCTTTGCATGTCAGGTATCTACTTTGTAGTCTCAGGCTCACATTGCCATTGTAGTGGATTATATAATCTCCTATGCTTGAGCTGCTGTTAGAAATATCAGTCTTTGGCTAGATGTTCTTTTCATAATCAAGTTGCAAACATATGTATTATTGCGTCCGTGAACATATAGATGAAAAAGCAATTGGATAATAGAGTTTTATCAAGGTATAGTCTAATTCAAAAAATCAAAATAGTACAGTAGGATTTTTTTCCCCAGAACATTCTTGACAGAGATGAAATGTCAGAGCGAAACCAATGGATAATAGACTTTATAAAATTTTAGTATAATTTACAAACACAGAGTAGTACCATTTTGAAATTATACAACTAGGCACACAGATTTAGATGTGGTGTTCTGTAATAGTAAGCACACTACCGAACATCAACTGCTAACTAGGCCTCAATTCGTCTCACAACTTCACAAGGCTGTAAGAGAACTTCTTTTCATTCCACATAGCAAGATTAGATAGAAGGCTAGAGCAGCATAGTTCAGATGAACTTTAAAAGCAAGTGTATATACTGCAGACCCCAATGAATAGGCAGCTTTTTCTAATAAAAATTGGAGTTGAGCATGTCAGTGCACAACAAAGTTGCAGTTATTAACCTATATATCTATGTTTATGAAACTACATGATGAACGACAGAAATCGGCAGGAACCCAAAATTGTAATCATTGCTTCATTTGACAAAACCTCAATCCAGAATAATTTGTTCCCTTGACGATTAGCGAAGACCATTTTCAAGGAAATTATCATACCAAACCACATTGACAAGGACCAGCAGGAAAGGTACCTGGAAAACCCCCAGCCTCCTGTTGTAATCCGACTCCGGCAGCGTGAGCGACACCTCGAGCTGCAACCGCTGATGCGGCGGCACAAATCCCGGCACCGGCACATATGCCACAGGGCTTGACTTGGTGTAATCAAAATTCAGGGTCTCCGTCACCTGAACGGGCTCCTCCACCATTTTCCCCACCAAGAGCCCCCCTCCCAGAAACGCCATAAAGAGCAGCGCGCAGAGAAGGAGACAGACGTACACGGCCCAGAGCAACCCCCACACCAGCCTCACCGCGATGCGCCCCACCCCATCGCTGCCTCCGAGCTGCGCGGTCACCATGTCGGTGGCCTGTCCCCCCACCCCGATAACCCACTCCTGCGCTCGCCGCGCCGAACCGACCGGGTCGGTCAGGAAGAGGTACCACCATTGCAGCAGCCGGACCGGGAAGGCGAGGCAGCTGATGAGCGCGTTGACCTGGAACATCACCGCTTTGATGATGAGCACGGCGAGGGACTCGAGAACGCCCGGCGGCGCCGGCGGCCTATAATCCAGCGCTAGAGCTTCGTCCTCCGACGAAGACGACGAAGACGAATCCTTCTTGTCCACTTCCTCCTGCGTGGGCGGGGGTGAACGGGGCACGCTGGTGGCCTCGGAGGATTCGGGCTTGGCCTTGACGGGCTCGTCGGGCGCGGTGACGATGGAGGCGGCGGAAGCCGCGCTGGTGGCCTCAGACGAATCGGGCTCGGCCTTGAGGGCGCTGGTGGCCTCGGAGAATTCGGGCTCGGCCTTGAGCGCGCTGGTGGCCTCGGAGAATTCGGGCTCGGCCTTGAGCGCGCTGGTGGCCTCGGAGAATTCGGGCTCGCCCTTGACAAGTTCATCGGCCGCGGTGACGGTGGAGACGGCGGAAGCCGAGCGGGAGAGGACTTGATCAGGTTCCTTCAGGCTTTTGGCGCGGCGCGGGCGACGGCGGAGCGTGAAAGAGGAGGTGGTGAGGGGAGCGGGCGGAGAAGGGAGGATGTCGGGGGCGTCGAGGAAGGCACCGTCGGAGACGGGGGGTGTGGAAGCGGCGGGGGCGGGGAGTGTGGGCGTGTCGGAGGCGGAGGCAGGGGCGGGGGCGGGGGGTGTGGACGTGTCGGGGGCGGAGGCGGGGGCGGGGGCGGGGGGTGTGAACGTGTCGGGGGCGGAGGCGGAGGCGAGGGCGGGGGCGGGGGCGGGGGGTGTGGACGTGTCGGGGGCGGAGGCGGGGGGGCGGTCGTCGGCATCCATTGTCGGATAAATCAGAGCCTCGGGGGCATCGGCATCCATCGTGGACAGAAGGAGATTTCCTCCGTAGAGGGGAGAGGAATTTTGGCCGGTGGGCGGTGGGAGAAGAGGAAGGATGCTTTTCAGTTAGACCCTTGTGGATTATACTTTTCGCTCTCTCATAAATTTTTTACTAAATAAATTACGAGTAGTATTGTTTTTCAGATGTGCTATTTTCGTTGTGTTTTTACTCTCTTCGCCCTAAAATATAAAAGTAAATTCCTATTAACTTTGATCGCATGTTTATGAAAAATATCAACATCTATAATACTAAAAGCACACACTTCGAGTACATATTTGTGGTAAATCAATTGATATTCATTTTGTATTGTAGATCCATATTTTTTGTACTACCGTTGATGATTATTAATAGATCGGTCGAATTTCGTAAAAAAAACTTAGAAGAAATTGAATTTTAACTAGACTTATATGCCTTATATTTTGAGACAGAGAAAGTACTATTTTTATCATAGTTATTTATGAAAACCTACCATATATAATTTTCTCTGAAAGAGTTCGTCGGCCATTTTCCTCTATTGTTATGTGGCGATTCCATCCTTCACGTTGGTGTTTGTCGTCGTTAATATTGAAATTTCAATGATAAGGATAACCCACCTAGTGTATGCCAAAAAAACATCACCTTCTAAAAAAATGTCAAAAAAGACCACCTCCCAAGAAGAAGCTATGTTATCATCTAATCTTTTATTTTATTATGTGTTGTTTGTCTATATTTTAGGAACACTACACGGTTAATTATGTGTTGGTTGTCTATATTATGTGTTGGTTGTCTTATCGCCATGTTCTTCTTCCATTCGTCTCAATAGCCATTTTTTCGTTCACTATGTATCCGCTCACGAGCCTTCTTTCATAGTCATGCTCCTCACTAAGGCTTACTCTTCACCGTTCATCCTTTCTACCTCCTACCAGAAACATCGTTGCGCATCCCTATATTCTTTGAAACTCTCTTTCTCGCTATGTTTTCTCAACTGCCGCAGATTTTTCCTGGCGCTCCTCCACATAGAAGCTTTCCCATGCATGACATCCCTTTTCTTCTATCTCATGAACCTGAAGGGAATATGCCTGAGAGGCAATAATAAATTGGTTATTATCATATTCCTTTTTTATGATAAATGTTTATTTTACATGCTATAATTGTATTAATACGGAAACATTAATACATGTGTGTTTAATAAACAAAAAGGAAGTTCTTAGTTATGCCTCTCTTATAAACTAGCTCGTTGATTAACAAGATGATCAAGGTTTCCTGATCATAGACATTGGATGTTGTTAATAATAAGGTCACAACATTAGTGTAATGATGTGATGAACATTCATCCGAAGTATAGCATTACGATCAAAGTCATTGAGTTTATATTGATATAACAACTTATGAAGTGATCCTAATCCTTAGACCATGAGATCATGTCAATCACTAACACCGGAAGAGTTTCTTGATAACATCAAACATCACATCGTAACAGGGTGATTATAAAGATGGGTTTAGAACTACTAAAGTGTTATGTTAAGGCCCATGGATCGAGAGTGGAATTTGTTCATCCCGATGACGGATAGATATGCTTTGGGCCCTCTCGGTGATATCACATTGATTAGCTTGCAAGCAAGTGATTTGATCACTAGAATGTTATATCACGGGAACGAGAAAAGAGTGCATGTCAATAACGAGATCAAACTAGGTATAGAGATACCGATGATCGAATCTCGGACATGTAATATATCGCGAAACAAATGGATTAAGATACTAGCGTAAAAGGTTCTAACGATCACAAGAAAGTCATCGTTGAATGTGTGGGAGTCAGTATGGGTATCTAGATCCCGCTTCTGATTATTGATCCGAGAGGGGTCTCAATCATGTCCGCATTATTCGCGAACCTTACGGTGACACACTTAAGAGACACCGACATCCATTTGGAGCAAAAGTTTCATGCCGAAAAGAATAACAAGCACGAGAATTTATTTCACTAGATACCGAAACGGATTTTCGGGTGAAATTGCAGAAAGTGTTTCTGCATGTGAAATAAAATACTAGCAAGGGGTTATATGTGAATGTTTGTTATTAAAGTAATTGAAAAAATTCTGAATAAATAAAAGAAGTTTTATTTAATGAGAGTTTGCATTAAATTTGGTGATAATTTAATGGGAATTTGAGTGGGTTTTTGAGTGGAGGGAATTGAAAGGCATTTGAGTGAGTGGAGTGTCCACCCACATGAATGTGGAAGAGGTGGGGGCAGCCCCATGGCTGGGCGCATGGCCCCTTGGGTGCCCCCCTCTCCCTATAAAAGGATCCCCCCTCCATCTCTCTCACTCACACCTCCTCGTGAAGGATCTCTCTCTCCCCCTCTAGTATTTATCCCCCATGGTCTCGGACTAGCGAGATACATGTTTCCGGTGTATTTTTGGCAAGAAAGAGTTGTGCTTCCGCTGCATCGCTGGAGCAAGGAGGCGGAGGTTGCTTGGTGCCTCGGACGTGTGTGCGAGCACGGATGCGCCGCTGGTTTGCGGCGATAGGGCTTCCTCTCGATCCTGAGATCGGCAAGAGATCGTCTACATCAACCACGAGTTTGGACTCGTTAAGCTTTGTCGGTCTTCAAGGGTATGTTATCTACGGATGTATATCCACCCGTTGCTTGTATCTAGTAGATAGATCTTGGTACATAGTTGTTCCTATTGTAGGAAATTTTTTGTTTTCTATGATGTGAACCCTACAGAACCGTTCAATATGGCTACTATGTGTCAATCCAACGATATCATATGCAAAAGGGCACAGGAGACTACAACACATATAAGAACGTTAATAAAATACAAGTAACACAAATAATGTCATTTTTCATGGTTAAAACATACCGCATGACTATGGTACGGCAAATCCAAGTCAGAGTGGATCGTGCTAAATAACTGGGACACATGAAAAGCTTCATGTCTATCTTATCAAAGAAATCTGCCAGACTCCTTCATATTACAAAGAGTGCCGCACCAACAACGTAGATATTCCACACCTGGGGCAACCTCGCATCCTTCATGTTCCTCGGTCTGTCATATTGGTCCGAGCAAGGAAAATGCATGGCTAGTAAGAAATTTGGGAGGGAGGGGGGAAGGGGAATAAGCAGTGGAGAAGGTTGCTTCGATGAAGGATGGAGAGGGTTTCTTATAGCCTCGGATTAGTGGTGCATAAGAGCCTTGCTGGCTCCATTGCCGAATGTAGGTGGCAAGCAACGCCTGGTTGGATCTGCTGCCACGAAGAGGTGGTCATTTTGGCAATTGTATTAGAAGGTGGTCTGTTTTGGTAATACACTAGGGCAAACATTCAGTTAGGGTTACTGTAAAACACAACCTAGCTAGAGGGGTGCGTAGAACGATGTCAGCAAAGTGACTAGTCGATAACAACGGTGTTTCCTAGGTAGAATACAAATTTAACTATTGATAGCTAGAGAAGTCTAGTCAAAAAAGGATATATGTTATTGGCGGTGTAAAATTAGATCGACATCCCTTCTCACATGTTTTTATTTTTCAAAACCTTTGATTGCAAAGTCACAAGAGGCCAAGAAAATACGGAGTATATATATACACCCTCCGTTCTAAACTGTAAGACGTTTTATTTTTAAAAAATAAATAATCTATATAGTAAAAGATGTCTAAATATATATGTTCTAAAACAGAATTTTTGTCCTAGTGTACAATTATTTTTAGGAGATTTGTAGTACATATAACTATTCCCTCCGTTTTAAAATATAAGATGTTTTAGGTTTATGAAGAAAATAAATATAGACTTATTTTAATGTGTAGATTTACTTTAAACTTCAATAAATCTATATACTACATAAAGCTAAAATATATTATATTTTAAAACAGAGTAAAGTACAAACATAAGAAAAAAATTGGTGTCATTCGCAAGGGAAAAAGAGGAACAAAAATGAGAAAATTCCTTCTATGACACTACTTGTCAATTTGTTTCCTTATATGACACTCAAAACTTTTTCCTTACCTACATGACACTATCTATAATTGTTTTGCCTTCTGTGACACCCCAGTGTATTTTGAGAGCTAACGGTGTCAATTGGTGACTTATAAAGACGCTTTTGCCCCTTGTGTAATATGTGACCAAATTACAAGAAACGTTGATGTACTATGAAAAATATGGAAAGATTGATGTATAATATGTGCCTCATTCAGAATATACTAATAACAAACATAATTCAAAATAAATAAAAAATTCGGCAGAATCTCCCCTATATTTTGATGCCATATCCCCTGCACACATTTCACATATATATAGTTTGACCAAACAACATACTAATAGCTGCCATAAGCATCCATATTCACCCATAAGTCACCACTAGTTCACATTTATCATAAATGACAGGCTACAGGACCTCCAAAAGAACCATTGCATCAATTATAGAGCACACAAGCATATTGAAATTACAAACTGGGCCTTCTTTTGCTTCTTGTTCTCATAGCAGGGCTAGGTGGGTTAAATTTCTGCTCCTTGTGCCCATTGTTGGGCTATCAAGTGGAACCATGGGAATCTTCTCAGCAATTTCTCTCTTCTTCACCTTGGCTTTTACCTTCATAGGAGCAATCTTCTTAATGGAGCTGGTTTTCAATCTGCACACATGCATGTCAGCAGTAAGTCTATGAAAGTAATTGCAACAGTAAGTATGGAAGCAGTAAGTTTAGAGCAATTTAAAATAGGAATATACACAACACTTGTAAACAAGAAACACAAAATACCTCTTTGATCCTCCAAATTTAGAGTTGATGCGGTGACCCAGCATACCACTGCATGATGTAGTACACTATAGTCGTTAACATAATACCAATGAAACACCGTTCACTAGTATTATATCTCTCAGAGTGGTACAACAGAAACACAGCAGGTCCAAGACATGACTATAGGTTACAACTCAACTCTTTACACAAGATCCAGAGAACACTCTAGGTTAAAGAGAGAGAAAGAAACTTCTTACAAAGAAGAATCAGAAATAAATAACTCCAAAACTATCATACTATTAAGACTAGTATCATAACTAATGGTCTGGCATTGCTGCTATTGCAATACACTATAGAAATAGGTTCTATGGCTAGAGATTATATTCCTATCTACTCAGTAACTTCGTCTTCACTTGAGTTGATGTATATGTTGAATTTCTTGACTTATTGAAGAGCTTTAGCTTTTGATGATGATTCCTGGAGCATGATTTGATGTAGACATCGTCTGTAGTGGCTTTAGAACCTAGCAAGGGTTAAGAAGATACTTTGAGTATGAGCGTACTTAGCAAATCCATTAGAAAAGGAATGTTTGATGCACTAGATCTACAGCCATAGACCATAGGTCGTAGGCAATGCAAGTTTTTCGCAAACATTTCTTTAAAGGTTGCTTTTATTCTGAAAAACTATGTCCGTCAGCCTTCACGGGTTTACCAGAACTTTCATGGAGTTCCTTTCCCGCCGCGTTCGCAGATCCTTCCCGAAACAGGGAGTAACAAGTTACAGTTCTTTCACTCTGCAGAGGTGCGTCACTTTACCCATGAGAGATCTTAGCTTTGTTGCACATCCGGGATGCGAACCCGTTCACACTTCCTTGGTGTGAGGCCCAGACTAAGACCCAAGCCAATCATTGCCTTCTCCGTGACCCCACATTTATCCTTGGTGTACGCCAGCCCACCTATTGAATTACGAAAATTGGCAGTACAGACCGTTCAGATGCCGGAACTATCGTGGGACGTTGAGGGCTCCCACCCATATGTTGCATATCCTCTACGAATTACCATAAATAATATGCACGCTACAAGTGATAACAGCCACGACCCGCACATCCGGCTCCATGCGAGAGGGAAAAGGTACAGCTGACTTGTTCGTCCCATTCCAAATCTCATGGTCAACATGTAATATACGGCGCAAGAATCACTGGCGACATTGGTTGTTAAGTCCTAGATAATATGTTCCTTGACCATCGAAACTCTTATAGTAGGTTATTACCTCATGGTAAATAACCTATAATCATATTATTATGAAAATAGTGTTTTCTGTCCTTTTTCAAATGCAGGTGATGACAACACTGGATTTGCAAAATACTTTACAGAAAATAATCAAAGGCCATGAGCAAGTGTGAACTTGCCTTTTGTGATTGCAAGATTATGCACTCACGGTCTTCGAGATGACATAAGATCCAATATTTGAAATCTGCATCATTGGTCCAGTAAGGACTAATGTTTAAAGAAGCAATATGCTGTTGTGCATAAGTAATGCTATGCATTTTGTAAAACCTCCAAAGTGAATCCTTAATACTGTAAGTTAAGTGAAATTAAGTGATTCCTTTAAGAGTTGGTTTATCTTCAAATTTTTACTTTACATGAAGTGCATCTATAAGGATTTTAAGTTTTGATATTCAAGATATAAAGGTAGAGTGCAATAGTAATTTAAGATTTAGATTAGTTGCTATTTGGTGATTAGGATGGAAGTCTATGTATTGGATTATTAAGGTTTGAAAGAACTATTCTAGAGTTGTTGCTTGAAGTGGCAAAAAGAATAACATTTGAAGAAAAGATTTCCTTTCTAAGGTTTAAACAATCATTATTGTTAATAGAACATGATCAATGTCTTTTGGTGTTTGATTTATTAGTTTGGACTTGAGATGCTTTATGTCTTAAGTTAAATAGACCAAAGTTAACTATAAAAACATGAGTGATGTATTATACCTGATGTTTATAGGCTTTGAGACTAAAGTTAACTTTAAAAGGGTAAATAAACTTAAGGTGTAATTTGTTTTGATTATTCTCAAGTTTTGAATTTATGATAAGTATGACTAAAGTGTGGAATTATTCACTTTACATTTAAGTGAATGCTTATAAAGTTATTTTGAAGGTTGTGGTTTTAAATCTTTATTTAAGGTTTCAAAATATATTATAAAGTTAATAATTTACACTTAAGTTTTATTATAAACCTTAGTTATGGTTTAGAACTTTAGTAATTTGATTTTAAGGTATTAATATTTCTGAAGAAATATAATTATTTCTTACTTAAGAAATGTTCTTAAAGAATTTTCAAAAAATAGATAATAGATAAAAATTTATTACTTTAAAATATTAAAAACTTTTATACTAATATATTTAGTATTTTCTAGTATAATATATTTATTCAAGACCTTGAAAATGATTTTTATTTTATTTTTAAGTATTATTTTTATATTTATAAAATTCCATAAAGGATTAAATGTATTTAAACATTTACCTCAAATTTTATTTATAGAAGAATTGAGTTAGTATTTTTATAAAATAATAGATTTATTATTATACACAAAAATGATTTTTTATTAATTTTTAGGGGGTTTTCTTATTTTATGAAATTTCACTTAAGAAGTAATAGCTTTAATATTTATCTTAATTATTTTTAGTTTAAATAAATAATGTTATATTTTTCTTAAATAGAGATTATTCTTGTGAATATTTTGATATATATATATTAGAATTTTGATATATTAGAATTTTTCTTAAATGTTGCTAAGATAGGCAAAATATTTTTTTTACTAATACTATTTTGGGTTGTGGCCCAGCTGGCAACTGGACTTGTTTCCAGGACCAGGCCCATTAGAGCCCACCTTGGTCCGATCTGGGGTGTCAACCCCAGCCCGATCCACCTCCTCTCTCACTTCTCATCTCTGCCTCCCTCGCACGACCACGCACGCCTCTGATCCTCATTTTCCTTCTGCTCCTAGTGTGTACGCTGCCGCCTGCCACTACTCCGGCCGTCGCTAGCCGTCTCCATCGCTGACGCACGTTGGTGCTGCCTCGCCACCTCTTCCCTTTCTCTTCCTCCATCAATTTGGCTTGCGTGCACCCTCACGCGCACTCATCGGAAACCCTAGCTCTGCCCTGGTACGGCAGCTGTCGATTCCGGCGCCGCCGCTCACTATAGTTCATATTCTAGGCCGGTGTAGGATGTTGTGGCCCTCAGGGCTGCTCCCTGTGCCGCCTTGGTGGTGAGGTTGATGCTGGGCTAGGTGGTGGTGTATGGTGAAGCCTTCCCCATGGTGTGCCACCTCGGTCGCGCGGGCTCTGCCTCGCCACGCCGTTGTGGTTGTGCCATGGGCGTCAGGTACACGCGACAATCCTTTGTGACCAGCCTTTGTGCTGATGGTGTCGATCCACAGTTGTGCTATGATTATCTACTGTTAGTGGTGGTAGTATAACTGGTTGTTCCATGTTCCTCATATGTTGATGAACTGTTCAGTGGTGTGTGGTGTCTCTTTTGAGCCAACACATGATGTTGAGTGCAGATATATGATGGTGATGGTTCAGTGATGTTGTCATGACTATAATTAAGATTCTCCTAGGATACATGAGATAGTACTAAATGCCTTATGCTTCAGTTTGGATGAATTATTCATCCATGCACATGTCAGGGGATGGTTCCATGTTGTTTTGAATTTGACTGAACATAGTCTAGTGGCTTGCTTTATTTGGGATGGCTTGCAAATGTGATTAGTTTAATGAATGATTCCTAGCTGATGTGTCTAGGAAGATGATTTGAATTCTTCTAAACTTACATGAGATGGTAGCTTTTGAATTTTGGACGATCCTATAAAATGAAGATTGTGATTTTGGTTGTTCTTACTTTAGGAGTGACTACTGTGGTGCCTCCACCCTGGAGTGTGCATAGTAGTGACCTTGGTAGCTGATTAAAATGATATTATACTAGGCTTTGAGTTATTGAGCCTTTGGTTCAATGATGATCTAGAGTCTGTATTGGACTAAACTTAGCTATCTATGTGGACAGATAATGTTAAAAATGATTCTTGATTAACTTTTGGGAAGATGATAGAATCTGTTTTGTTTGGATAACTTGTGAGCTAAGGATTATTCTGGTGGCTTTAGCTGTTTCTTTGGGCTTCTATTGTGGTGCCTCCAACCTTGGAGTGTGCACAATAGTAGCCCATGTAGCATGACTTATTACAGAGAATAACTACAGTGGTGTAGTTAATGTTGATGTCAACAAGAGGGAAACTAGCTTGTGATGCAAAAGGCTGAAGCTAATTTGGTGGCTAAAATACAGATCCTTTCTCTTGCCTTTATCTTAGCTCTAGGATGATACTGGAGTAGCACTTCTACCCAGTCTGAGAGCTCTCTCCCTCTCACACATCATGCTCTAAACAATATGATAAGAACAGATACTAAGAGTTGACTTTATAGACTCATAAAATGGATATGTGCTTGATTTCTTGGCTCTGCCCATGATGCATAGGCTGAGGCTTTGATGATGCTTGGGATAGATTAGTTATTGCTTGCTTATGAAATTATTCAGCGATGATCTAGTACTCCACTTGAGTACAGATCTGAGAATTTTCCATTAACTCATCCAATTTGTAGGATGCAATAAAAAGAACAGATACAAAGGCAGTGGCGAGGCTCCCGGTAGGGCGAGGTAAGGCGCCCGCCCTACCTCAGCTAGCGATAGAAAATTTTCTACAGGTATCCAGTGTACATACGGTTGAATTGTTTGAACAGAAGGTAAATCGATAAAGAAAACTATTAGGCCTTGTGGCCGTGTCGTTATGGTCCTTACACGCAGGGGCTGCTTACACGTTTCCTGGGAATTGGCCGACTTGAACTGCCTTCCGATCGCGATCGATAGAGCACAGAACGAATAGAACTTTGGCGGCGTGACCTCCAGGCTCTAGTTTGAAGGAAGC
Source organism: Avena insularis (assembly GCA_023614405.1). Lineage (NCBI taxonomy): Eukaryota > Viridiplantae > Streptophyta > Magnoliopsida > Poales > Poaceae > Avena > Avena insularis. Next base: position 392,685,288 of record CM042693.1, on the reverse strand, counting down.
TGGACAGGGTACTGAAGAACGGAGGAGGCACCTCCATACAAGCACTCGCCAGGTGCCGTGTGTGTGCCGAACGCGAGCTCCAGCACACTTCCCTGTGGTCTCGGTGTCTTAGAAATCTTGGCCTTGACTTTTAACTAGATTGAAGATGAATAGAAAGGGAAAGGGGCCAGCAAAGGGGAGAAAGGTACATTCTGCGTGAATTTTTGTATTTGGGTAGAACAGTAGCGTGTATTTGATAAATTTTTCAATTACGAATTGCAGATTTGACAAGGTATTTTGTGCCACTTTCTAGAGGCAGCAACTCTAAACCAATCACACATGAGAGTAAAAATGTTATGTACCTTATTGTACATCAAGAGCAAGAGCAAGAAGTGGAACAGGAGGCAGAAAATTCTATGGCCACCTAACAAGTGGAAGAACATATTGAAGATTCGTCTGAAACCGTTGTCGAAGAGAATGTTGATGTTCAATAAGATGAAGGTATAACTCAATTTAGTCTAGATGACATCAAATTTGATCCAACACTTCACATTCCAATTGATCATTTTTTTACCGTGTCCAATCGATCAATTCCATCTCAATATTAGAGATGATGTTATATTTTCTTCGCTATAGAAGAGTTCGCCTGACCTCAAAAAAAATTCGTCCTTCGCCACTGTACAAAGGTATGCTCTTAGATGGATAACCTGCTGTTGTGGATCTGTGGTTGCTCTTGTGGATATTGTTCTACTGATGTTGTTGATGTTCCTGTAAACTTGTGATTATTATTGCTCAACTGCTGTAACTTGTGCTGGTAACCTTCACCTCCTAGCTCCAGATCCTCTTGGCTGCTGCTGATCTTGATCTTCCTTGCTGCTTACTTGATCTACTCCTTCTTATCCTTCCTATTGGATGGCTTCTTGAAGCAACCATAGGTTGGGTGATGGTTTGATAGAATGATTTAGTGTTCTTGTGAATACAACTGATGATGTTGGTTAAGATCAGTAGGATTCAGTGGTGTTCTTGGAGTGGTTCTGAAATGGTTCCTTGGCTATATGGAGAGAGTTTGTGTTTTGCCTGGCAGTTTAGCTGCTACGGCTACTCCCTCTTATCCATCTCTAGTGAGTTGTTCTTGAGCTGACAACACAACATATGCATGTTGCGTGTAAGCTGCTTGCAAGTGGGACCATTCCTTTGTGGATCAGTTCAACTGAGAAGATCTTTTCTGGTTGGTTATCACTGTCTTCCTTCTTACTTTTGCTAGATTGGTGAAATTTCCCCCCTAGCCAATGATGCTATGCTGAGGAAACTTATCTGACTAAGGACAGATACTATAATTTGGTGAAACTTGCCCCTCTTAAAATTAAATCAGTGATGAAATGATTACAGTGCATTACACTGTTCATTCTGAGAGCTCAATATTAACTCTAACCCCCTTATTATTTTACGTTTGTTTTGTGTTCCTTTGAATTGTTTTGCAGATATACAAGATCAAGAAGAAAATCCTCAGGACATGAAGATTTAGTTTAGGATTCTATCTACTATTCTTGTAATCTTGTTTTTCCTTTTTACTTTGAATATTGTGATAGTCAGTGTAATAGGGTATAATAATAAAGTTAAATTTTCTTTCTTTTTGTAATATGATATCTTGTTTAAACATATGAATCAATTCTTTATAGCACTGTCATTGTGTATGTTTATACTTTTGAGACATAAGGTCTATGTCTATTCCTTAAGTATTATTCATATTGACATATTATTTTCTATTAGAATAAATGTAAGACTTTGTAATATATGTATCTGCTTATAATAAAGAAGTCTTTTAGTTATTTCATTTATGTAGTTCCTTTTTATATTTATTTGTTTTCTAGTAATATACTTTTGAATTCAAATAAAGTATTTGAATATTCAACTTAAACTGTTTTCCCTCAAACATGAACATTTAGTAGAGGTCATGTCGAAATCCGTCGCACTTGCTCTATTGTTTCCTTTAGAACAAGAGAGACCTTGATCCCTCTATAGGTCCTTTTGTTTTGCGCGAAAATTCTCCGGATTTTCTTATGCATGAATGCAATGCACACACATGTGTTCTGTCTATTTTTAGCTTCTAAATCCTGGGATGTTACAGTTGACATATTGTCTTTTTTCTTAGTTGTAGTTTCTTTAATTTCCAAGCTTGGTGGAAAGTACATCCTTGTTGGTGCTCCATCCTTGCAAGGCACAATGGATGATTGGGCTGTTTTGCTAGTCTTTGTCCTCTTCTTTGGTGGTTCCCTACATGAGCAATCGGAAAAGTAGTTAATATGTTTTTAGTTGCAAACATAAATAGTAAAGCAAGAAAGAGTAATCTATAGAGATCTCTAATCTATATTACATAATAGCCATCATTACAGCAATCTCATCAGGGTTGCCCTTCTTGCAATTGTGCCAATGATGCCCATATTCCTTACAAATTGGACACAAGTGCTTGCCTTTTTTCTATTCTTCTCACTACAACCTTTATACCTCTCAGTTTTAGGCCTGCCAGTTGTAGCTTTCAGTAGTGGTGGATGCATGAAGAATCCATGGTGAGATTCAGGCCAGTGGTTCTTGTCAGGCATTGCAGGGATTAGTTGGGCATAAGCTGCTATAAATTTTTCAATGGAGTAATACAAGTCAACATAATTCTTTATATGTGCATCGCTAAGTGATGTGATGAACGCAAGAGCATGTTTGCAAGGAAGGCCACAAACTTGCCATTTTCTACAAGAACATGTTCGATCTTGCAAGTTGACGACAAACCTAAAGCCGTTGCCTCCTTATGCAGTCACTTCAGCCACTTCTTTTGAGCATTGTACTGTTGTAGATATGCCCTAGAGGCAATAATAAATGTAGTTATTATTATATCTTTGTGTTTATGATAAATGTTTACATTCATGCTATAACAATATTAACAAGGAAACATTAATACTTGTGTGATTTGTAAACTAAATTAGAGTCCCTAGTAAAGCCTCTTCATAATACTAGCTTGTTGGTTAATAGATGATTGTGGTTTCCTTATCATGAACATTGAGATGTTATTAACAACAAGATCATATCATTAGGAGAATGGTATGATGGACATACTCCTATAGATAAGCGTAGCATAAAGATCAAGTCATTTTAATAGTTCAAATTGCTATAAGCTTTCTGATACATAGTGACCAAATTCCTTCGACCATGAGATCATGCTTATCACCATCACCGGAAGGATGCTTTGATGACATCAAACACCACACTGTAACTGGGTGGCTATAAAGGTGGCATTGAGTGTTCGTAAAGTATGGGTTGAGACACATGGATCAAGAGTGGGATTTGTCCATCCATATGACAGATAGATATACTCTGGGCCCTCTGGGTGGAATATCATCCAATTAGCTTGCAAGCATGTGACTGGCTCACAAGGGATCACATACCATGGTTAACAAGAAAAGAGTACTTATCGGTAATGAGGTTGAACTAGGTATGCAGAGATACCGACGATCAAAACCTCGGATAAGTAAATTATCGTGAGGCAAAGGGAAATTGGTATAGTATGTAAGTGGTTCATTCGATCGCAAAGTAATCGTAGAAATATGTGGGAGCCATATGAATTTCCAGATTCCTCTATTGGTTATTGATCGGAGAAGTGTCTCGATCATGTCCGCATAATTCACAAACCGTAGGGAGACACACTTAAGGATTCGATGTTGTTGAGTAGTTATGGAATGATGAGTAAGAGACCGAATGTTGTTTGGAGTCTCGGATGGGATTCGGGATATCACGAGGAGATCCGGAATGGTCCAGAGAATAAGATTCATATAAGGAAAGTCATGTTTCAGAGTTGGGGAATGATTCCGGTGTTTTCACCGGGAATGTTCTAGAAGGGTCCAGAAGGTCCGGCACTCCGGAGGGGAAGGGTACATGAATGTGTCATAACAATATGGAATGTTTGCATCATGTACTAGGTATCATGGCTGAGCAAAATAAAGGGAGAAATCAAATCCTAGTTTGAAAAGTCAAACGACAATTTGAAAAGTCAAACGGCGGTTTTGCTTGGTGGAGGGAGAGTAGGAAACCTACTTGGGGAGGAAGTCCTCCTCCCTCCACCCGCCGGCCAAGGAGGCTGAGTTGGGGGAGGACTCCCTCCTACCAACCGGCGCCCTCCCACCTATAAAAGAAGGGGCAGGGGCTACCCCTCTTCCCTACACCCAACACCACTCTCTCGCATCGGCTCAGCTCGACTCGCACCACCCGCCGGCGTCTTCCTCGACACCATCACCAAGCCTTCCGTCTCTTCCCCAAGGGAGATCGACATCGGAGTCCCGCTGCAACCAGAGGCAGCCTTGGTCACACTCATCGCCGAGCCAGAAGACTGGACTACGCCGTACATCGCCTACCTGGAGGGAGGCACCTTGCCAGCAGACGAAACAGACGCCCGGATGATAGCACGCAGCTGCAAATCCTTCGTCATCATCGACGGCGAGCTCCACAAGCGCAGCGTGACCAGCGTGTTCCAACGCTGCGTCCAACCCGCTGAAGGACACAAAATCCTCCACGACATCCACTCCGGCGACTGCGGCCACCACGCCGGCGCCCGCTCTCTGGTCGCAAAGGCTATGCGACACGGTTTCTACTAGCCCACCGCACACGCAGACGCTGTAGACATTGTCCAGCGGTGCACCGGGTGCCAGAAGTACGCCAACCAGACCCACATGCCGAGCTCGACGCTCAAGACAATCCCCATCACCTGGCCGTTCGCCGTGTGGGGTATGGACATGGTAGGCCCTTTCAAAAAGGCCCCTTCTGGCTTCACTCACCTCCTGGTCGCGGTCGACAAATTCACAAAGTGGGTGGAGGCCAAGCCAGTCCGGAAATGCGACGGGAAGACCGCCACCAAGTTCCTACGCGATCTCATCTATCGCTACGGGTTCCCAAACAACATCATCACGGACAACGACACCAACTTCACCAAAGGAGCCATGGCCGAGTTCTGCGAAGAACATCACATCCGACTTGACATTGCTTTAGTCGCTCACCCGGAGTCCAACGGCCAGGCGAAACGAGCCAACCAGAGCATCCTCTATGGCCTGAAGCCACGGCTCCAAGTACCACTCGAGCGTACCGCCGGGTGCTGGGTCGAGGAGCTACCCTCCGTCATCTGGGGCATCCGCACCTCTGTCAACAGGTCGACAGGGTTCACCCCTTCTTCATGGTGTATGGCGCCGAGGCAGTCATGCCCACCGACCTAGAGCACGACTCGCCAAGGGTTGTCCACTACATGGAGGCTGCAAACGAACTTGCGCGCCAGGATGGAGTCGATCAACTCGACGAGGCACGCGACCTAGCTCGCTCCCGCACTGCCATCTACTAGCAAGGACTCCGCCGCTACCATAGCCGGCGAGTGAGGACTCGAAGGATTTGCAGCGGCGCGCTATCATCCGAGCGTCTGTTTCGTCTGCTGGCAAGGTGCCTCCCTCCAGGTAGGCGATGTACGGCGTAGTCCAGTCTTCTGGTTCAGCGATGAGTGCGACTAGGGCTGCCTCTGGTTGCAGCGGGACTCCGATGTCGATCTCCCTTGGGGGAGAGACAGAAGGCTTGGTGATGGTGTCGAGGAAGACGCCGGCGGGTGGTGCGAGTCGAGCCAAGCCGATGCGAGAGAGTGCGTCGGCCTCCTCGTTTTTCTGCCTGTCGATCCACTCGACGGAATAGCCTGTCGATCCACTCGACAATAGATCAGGCTCCAAAACCTCGTCAATCCGCTCTCGCGTTGACTTCGGTCCGCCGCATCAGCTGTCAGACGTCGCCTCGAGCACATCAACTCCACGCTCGGGGGCTCCCTCCGCTCTGGCGACCAACTGCGGCCTTCGGCTCCAGCAACCCACTACGATCTTCGGCTCTAGCGACTCAGGGGCTCCCTCGGCATCGGTGACCCGATGCGGATTTCGGCTGCGTTGACCCGATACATCCTTCGGATGTGGCGACCCGGTGCGGTCTTCGACCGCGACAATCTTCGGATGCAGAGCTCTCTACTACCATCAACTTCGGAAACCCGTCGCCGCTATGATTGTGGTTTGCCGCGTCGACCACGTACGCGTGCAATCCGCTACCGCGTCGACTCCATCAACGACAACTACCAACAAAGCTAAGTTTTCCCTCTACTTAGAGCCAGTTTCTTACTTTAATCGCACTCGAAACACTCGGGGGCTGCGCCCTCTCCGAGTAACCTAATGTGCCATCGGCTCCACGCACTCGAGCACCTCGAACGCGACAGCCCGAGTAGCTGATTCTGCCTGATCGTCAAATCCTTGAACTCCGAGTGCCTCGACAAGATACTGAGACTAAGGGTAATCAGGCTAACGAAAAGGCCTAGCATACAGTGCAAAAGTGTCGACTCGATCGGCACCAGAATCTTACTATACAAGCCGAAAGGCAAATATTCTTTACAAGATACAAGTACTTCACAATTATTCATATTTTCTGCAGCTTACAAAGACGTCGACTGTGCCGAGATATTCTATCGAGTCCTCCAACAGGAGTCGACAAAATAACTGGCTACGCCATAAACTCAAGACCTGAGTCGAGTCCCTCCTCGGATGGTTGCATCGCTTGATGCTACAAAGACGCGACACTGGCCACGTACCCGACAGACGTGACGTTGGTCATGCACCCGACAGAGACAACGGCGTCAACTTCATTCGGAACGTCGAGTCTTTCTGGCTAAACGTCGCGCGACTCCACTACGTCAACTCCTGGCTCCTTATGCGTGAGATGATGACTCGATGTACTTCCGGGGTAGTGGTTTATCCTCGCATGAGTCACCACTCGAGTCTGTGACTCGACTAGACACTCGGGGGCTACTCCTATCAGGAGCGCTGGTCGCGCACCCGATGTACTTCAGGGTCAGCGGTACGCCCACGAGATTGCCGACTACAACTCCACGATAAAAGACTCGAGTCTCTGCCCAAGTCTACGACTTCGCCAGACACTCGAGGGCTACTCCAAACTGGAGCACTGATCATGCACACAGAAGATCTTCGAATGGCACGCTTCGATTCCTCACTCGAATCAACGATTCGACTAAGGACTCGGGGGCTACTCCTACCAGAAGCGCTGGCCGCGCACCCAAAAAACAAACAAAGCACAACACCGTTGAAATATTTCTTCGAGTCCTACGTCGAGTCTACGACTCCACTACGGACTTGGGGGCTACTCCCATAGGGAGGATGGATTTAAGCATCCGAATTTTTTGTGTCCAACGGACTTAACACTGAACAATGTCTGAATTAAAGTCTCCGCTCGAGTCTACGACTCGAACATACACTCGGGGGCTACTCCCATAGGGAGCGCTGGTCGCGCACCCTATGAATTCTTCTACTACGATCTTTCGGATCAGCATGCAAAAACTTTTCGGCAACTCTGCCCCAACAAGACGTTAAGTGAGCAACATTCTCCTTGGCCATCCGAAACACCTCCGCGGTGATAAACATTCAGATGTTGTATCTGCGACACAAAGATAAGACCTACAGATATCATCTGATGGCCTGGCAACGCACACGACTGCGCTCTGCTAGTATAAACCCGTGCCAGTAGGCGCGATGAAAAATCCCGACGGACGCGTTGGGTACATCAATTAAAATCACTGGAATTCCACTCCTGTAAGTCCTCCGCGGCCTGAGTCGAATTACGCCAGCATATGTTCCGGGTCCGATTTAAGGGACTCGAAGCTGAGGAAGATCGTGTTGTTTCATCCTAAGACAGTTAACTGACCCTGATCCGTCGGGTGAGTCAGGCACACGCATCAACAATCCCTACACACATACTGTTAATACATAGTTGCACCCAAAGGATTGAAGAGTCCTCAGCCGAATCTACGATTCGACTGATCACTCGGGGGCTACTGACATGGTTATACCCTACGGGTACATGATCTCAGCATACCTGGTCCAGCCCAAGGAAGGCCCACGGCAGATGTACGCCGGCCCATGAAGATTTTCGGGTGGCCAAAGCCCATAATGCCTTCGTATCCTTGGAGAGCAAGACTAGCGTAGATAGGAAATTCAAAGGGGTAAAACCCTAGAACTTGTAACCGACTAGGTCTATGCCCGGGACCTGCCTGAGTCTATATAAAGGCTATGAGGGTCCAACGAGGAGGTATCCCACAATAGACCTAGATCTCTCTCTCATACTCTCGCATAATCACCTCCACGCCAGATCGAATCTGCGCACCCCTATAACCTTCGGTTCCGCCGTAATCAAGAGCAGACAAGCAGGAGTAGGGTTTTCCCTCCGGGGGCCTGAACCTGGGTACACCTCGTGTCCCCGTGTTGCTTGTTTGCTAACCGTTCCGCGATCTCCAGCATCCTCATCTTCTCCAAAACCCAAGTCCATAACAATGGGCATTGATGAGATCAAACCTCGTCACCACCCAAACCCTAGCCCTAGCCGCCGGCCACCACAAGTCGCCGCCGCCCTAGGGTCCTCCTAGCCGCCAAGTTGGGGCTCTCCCCAAGCCCTAGCCGCCGGCCAAGCTTCCTCCCTTGGTGCCTCTAAACCCTAGATCGCCAAGGCCTCTCTCATAGTCCACCATACTCGCTCCGGCTTAAGGCGAAGCCCTGCGAGATCTCTCCTCTACTTCCGGTACCACGCCGTCGTGCTGCCGGAATCGCGTGGAGAGTTCTACGACCTCCGCTGCCTGCTGGAACAAGGGAGAGGAAGGTCTTCATCGAGTACCGAACGTGTGACCGACTGCGGAAGCGCTGCCGAAAAGGCGTCATTGACCTTGATGCAATGTCGGTGATGATGGAGATCATGTTCGTGCTTGAAGATGGAGATCGGAAGCACAAGAAGAAAGTCCATATCATATCACATATTATGAATTGCATGTGATGTTAATCCTTATGCATCTTGTATTGCTTAGTTAACTACGATAGCATTATAAGATGATCCCTCAAGCACACAAATTTCAAGTTTTAAAGTGTTCATCCTTAGTTAGCACCGTTGCTAAAGCTTGTTGTTTCGAAGCACCACGTGATGATCAGGTGTGTTAGATTCTTCAAGTGTATACAACGTGAGCAAACCAGTTTTGCTCATGCAGAAGCTAAGGTTTGATCTTGACGAGCCTAGCATGTACAGACATGGTCTCGGAACACGGATCACCGAAAGGTAAAGCATGAGTCATATAGTAGATATGATGAACATGTTGATTGTTCGCCATTAAAGCTACATCAGCTCTCGTGATGATCGGTTTTGATGTGGTGAATTTGGTTCGTGTGATCACTAAAACAATGTGAGGGATATTGTTTTGAGTGGGAGTTCAACAACAATATGATTAAAAGTTGAACACTATTTATCATAAATTAAATCAAAGTGAATTTGCATAGTGGTTGTAGTCATTGGCATCTGTTTACCACCTTGCGCTTAGTTTTAATTGAGATGATAGAACTATAGAATTCTGGTTAGTTACTTTACGAACTGGTATCGTATTGTTTTGAAGTGTTAATCTAAAGTTTAAAAGTCCCATTGCAAACTTTCAGTAAGTTTCGATTACTCCGTGAAATTTAATAGTTGGTATTAAATCAAGAGTAACAATTCCAGTGTTAGTATATAAGTATCATGTTTATCTTCATGATTCTTGATATTCAAAGGATTGTCTTAATATCAAGGTTATCTAGGATCTGAAAGAGTTGTTTCAGAAACCATGATGTGTGGAAGGTATTGTGATATCTGAAACGAAGTTTTGGTTGCAACATGATAGAGTATAATATGGCAAAAGTCATGTTCTCATATTTGATGAGAATTTGCAAAAGGTTGGAGACACTAGTTGTCCTAAACCTCCAAAAGGTTTTGGAGAGCAACATTATACTCGTGATTCACCGTTATAAGCTAAAAGTAGCTTGACCATGGATGATTCCATGATAAGGGTGAATATTTGATGTAGGTAAAATGTTTACTACACCAAAAGATTACTAAAGAAAGGAATTTGAAAGAACACCAAACATTTGATGATGGTGATCTACTTCAAAGTGCAAGTCCAAAGACATTGGTATTTTACTATACATGCTTTGGACTATGTGTCATGTATATGGCTCCAATATTGATGTTGATAGATTCTTTCAAACAGAAAAGGAAATACTGAAAGAAAATCTCATAAGTATATGGCAGAAAAGAAAAGACTAGAATTGTTCAGCTTAAGTATATAGATGATATACATGTTATGGATATATTCTTTGCTTATTAAACAATGTGGTTCTTAAGTATTTGATACTGAATTTGTTGGTGTGAATCGTCATACAAAACAACACAATTCATGAACTACAATGGCCTAAGTAACTAGCAAAAGAATATGTGATGATGTTCATCGAGAACAAATAAAGGGTTATTGTGCTGCTTGTTAAACATCAAAGCTTGCCTTCAAGATTTGTTTTATCAGGCATTATGAGAACAAAAGGGTTGTTCAAATAATTGTCGTAATCCATAAAAGATGGATTATTCACAAATCTTGTTGGAGAAATCACATCCATAAAACTAGTGCTAAAAATGTCGAAAGACAAATTGATTGAAAGATCATTTAGGAAGAGACATCGCCGTTTAAATTATATTGGAAAGAAAACATGAAGAAACTCCATGTGGATGGAATTTTGGAGTCCTTTTGATTTTTGATCAAATGACGCTTGTGAAACTTTCCTAGAGATAATTAAAACTTCGTTCATAGGCCAAAAGGGAACGAATGACTAGCTTATTGGAACTTGTACATATTGTTGTATGAAGTCCATTATGTGTAGTCAAGAGCGATGGATTTCAACTTCATATGTTTTCTCCGAATTTGAGTGAATATATGAATATTTACTTAATAAGGATGAAGTATGAAACATTTGAAAATTTCAAAGATTTTCAAGATGAAGTGCAAAATCATTGTAACAAGAATATAAATAGTTTATGATAAGATCATAAAGGAAGATATTTGAGTTACAAGTTTAGCATAATACCTAAGATTTAAGGAATCGTTCCATGGATTTGCATTTTCCGAAACACCATAAGAGTATGGAGCGTTCGAGATATGTAATTAAACCTTGTTTGACATGGTAAGATCAAAGGTGTAATTTATAAAAATGTCATTATATTTTAAAGATTAAAAGCTCTAGAGACTACCGTTTTCCGAAAGAGCTCCATCATAATCCGTTGAATTGACACCATATAAAGTTATGGTTTGGGATAAAACCCAAGTTGTCCTTTCTTAAAAATTGGTATGTTATGCATAAGAAAGATGTTTGCAACAAAAATCGGATGAACATATCTTTGTATGTTATTTTGAATAATAGTTAAGTATTCCTCCATAACACCAAAGACAAAAGTGTTTGTCGCTTAGAACGTCAAGTTTCTTTAAGAAGGAATTTTTCGTGAAAATTTAAGTGGGAGGACAATAGAACTTTGATAAGGTTAAAAGAACCTTAGCTATATGTGCAGAGTTGCGTAGCGCCGAAAAGTGTTCCGGAGGCAGCAACAATGCTCATGGCTCACGTGCCTCAAAGGTTGTGGTTACGGAGATCTAAGTTCCTATTAAAACAAGTAGGTCGGGTAAACAATCAAATACCAAGATTTGAGAGTTAAATCATTATTTGACAATAATGATCCGACTACAATTCTATTAGACTACATGCAAAGTATCAATTGATGTAGGTGTAGTTCACAACAGGGATAATGCTATGGAGATATATTGTACGACAATATTATCAACATGTTTTAACCCCAAAGAACTAAAGGTCACACCAAAGGACCAAATTTGTACAAAGCCATTCATTAGAGAATGAGTGATGCGTAGAGACGCAAAGACATGCAATTACACACGGACCTGGAAGTGTCAGATCCGGAGATCAGTTGACCACTAGCAATCGTGTACATACGACACCAGAAAGCCATAGGTGTTGAATACACAAAGGTTTGAAACTAGATTATTGACTCTAGTGCAAGTGGGAGACTGTTGGAGATATGCCCAAGAGGCAATAATAAAGTGGTTATTATCATATCTTCATACTTATGATAAATGTTTACATACCATGCTATAATTGTATTAACAGGAAACGTTAATACTTGTGTGATTTGTAAACATAAAAGAGTCCCTAGTAAAGCCTCTTGTTGAACTAGCTTGTTGGTTAATATATGATCATGGTTTCTTGATCATGAACATAGAGATGTTATTAACAACAGGGTCATATCATTAGGAGAATGATGTGATGGACATACTCCTATAGTTAAGCGTAGCATAAAGATCAAGTCATTTAATATAGTTCATTTGCTATAAGCTTTCTGATACATAGTAACCTAATTCCTTAGACCATGAGATCATGCTTATCACCATCACCGGAAGGATGCTTTGATGACATCAAACACCACACCGTAACTGGATGGCTATAAAGATGGCATTGAGTGTTCGGAAAGTATGGGTTGAGACACATGGATCAAGAGTGGGATTTGTCCATCCATATGACGGATAGATATACTCTGGGCCCTCTCGGTGGAATGTCATCCAATTAGCTTGCAAGCATGTGACTGTCTCACAAGGGATCACATATCACAGGAACGAGAAAAGAGTACTTATCGATAACGAGGTTGAACTAGGTATGCAGAGATACCGACGATCAAAACCTCGGATAAGTAAACTATCGTGAGACAAAGGGAAATTGGTATCGTATGTAAGTGGTTCATTCGATCGCAAAGTAATCGTAGAAATATGTGGGAGCCATATGAATTTCTAGATTCCTCTATTGGTTATTGTTCGGAGAAGTGTCTCGATCATGTCCGCATAATTCACGAACCGTAGGGAGACACACTTAAGGATTCGATGTTGTTGAGTAGTTATGGAATGATGAGTAAGAGACCGAATTTTGTTCGGAGTCTAGGATGGGATCTGGGATATCACGAGGAGATCCGGAATGGTCCGGAGAATAAGATTCATATAAGGAAAGTCCTGTTTCGGAGTTGGAGAATGATTCCGGTGTTTTCATCGGGAATGTTCTAGAAGGTTCCGGAAGGTCCGACACTCCAGAGGGGAAGGGTAGATGAATGTGTCATAACAAGTTGGAATGGTTGCATCATGTACTAGGTGTCATCGCTGAGCAAAATAAAGGGATAAATCAAATCCTAGTTTGAAAAGTCAAACGCTAATTTGAAAAGTCAAACGGCAAGTTTGCTTGGTGGAGGGAGAGTAGGAAACCTACTTGGGGAGGAAGTCCTCTTCCCTCCACTACCGGCCAAGGAGGAGGAGTTGGAGGAGGAATCCCTCCTCCCAACCACGCCTCCCTCCCACCTATAAAATAAGGGGCAGGGGTGCCCCTCTTCCCTACACCTCTCACACCCAAACCCTAGCCCCAAGTCGCCGGCCACCTCCAGTGCAGCCGCCGCCTAGGGCATCCTCTAAGTTGCCGAGTTAGGGTTTCCCCAAACCCTAGCCGCCGGCCAAGCTCTCCCCTTGGTGCCTCTAAACCCTAGATCACCAAGGCCCTCTCTCATACTCCACCATACTCGCTCCGGCTTAAGGCGAAGCCCTGCGAGATCTCCCCTCTACTTTAGGTACCACGCGTCGTGCTGCCAGAATCGCGAGGAGAGTGCTACAACCTCCGCTGCCTGCTGGAACAAGAGAGAGGAAGGTCTTCATCAAGTACCGAACGTGTGACCGACTGCGCGAGCACTGCCGGAACGCGGCGCTGGAAGGATCGTCTACACGATCTTGAGATCGGCAAGAGTACGACTACATCACCCATGAGAATCCGCTCTCGTTAACCGCTTTGGAATCTTCGAGGGTGAGTTTATCTATCGACTTGTTGCTACAATCAAATAGATAGATCTTGGCTTGTTTGTTTGCATGCGGTAGAATTTTTTTGTTTTCCATGCTATGAACCCCTACATCGAGAACATGTCCAAGATGGTGACATAAAGATTTGCAAAGTACACACATATCTGAATGTGGCGGATCCGTTGACTAAACCTCTCCCGAGGGCAAAACATGACCAACACCAAACTGCCATGGGTGTTCGGCATATTACCATGTAATCTATGATTCTAGTGCAAGTGGGAGACTGTTGGAGATATGACCTAGAGGCAATAATAAATGTAGTTATTATTATATCTTTGTGTTTATGATAAATGTTTACATTCATGCTATAACAGTATTAACAAGGAAACATTAATATTTGTGTGATTTGTAAACTAAATTAGAGTCCCTAGTAAAGCCTCTTCATAATACTAGCTTGTTGGTTAATAGATGATTGTGGTTTCCCTATCATGAACATTGAGATGTTATTAACAACAAGATCATATCATTAGGAGAATGGTATGATGGACATACTCCTATATATAAGCGTAGCATAAAGATCAAGTCATTTTAATAGTTCAAATTGCTATAAGCTTTATGATACATAGTAACCAAATTCCTTCGACCATGAGATCATGCTTATCACCATCACTGGAAGGATGCTTTGATGACATCAAACACCACACCATAACTGGGTGGCTATAAAGGTGGCATTGAGTGTTCGGAAAGTATGGGTTGAGACACATGAATCAAGAGTGGGATTTGTCCATCCATATGATAGATAGATATACTCTGGGCCCTCTCGGTGGAATGTCATCCAATTAGCTTGCAAGCATGTGACTGGATCACAAGGGATCACATACCATGGGAAATAGAAAAGAGTACTTATCGGTAACGAGTTTGAACTAGGTATGCAGATATACCGACGATCAAAACCTCGGATAAGTAAACTATCGTGAGACAAAGGGAAATTGGTATAGTATGTAAGTGGTTCATTCGATCGCAAAGTAATCGTAGAAATATGTGGGAGCCATATGAATTTCCAGATTCCTCTATTGGTTATTGATCGGAGAAGTGTCTCGATCATGTCCGCATAATTCACAAACCGTAGGGAGACACACTTAAGGATTCGATGTTGTTGAGTAGTTATGGAATGATGAGTAAGAGACCGAATGTTGTTTGGAGTCTCGGATGGGATTCGGGATATCACGAGGAGATCCGGAATGGTCCAGAGAATAAGATTCATATAAGGAAAGTCATGTTTCAGAGTTGGGGAATGATTCCGGTGTTTTCACCGGGAATGTTCTAGAAGGGTCCAGAAGGTCCAAGCACTCGGAGGAAGGGTACATGAATGTGTCATAACAATATGGAATGTTTGCATCATGTACTAGGTATCATGGCTGAGCAAAATAAAGGGAGAAATCAAATCCTAGTTTGAAAAGTCAAACGCCAATTTAAGAAGTCAAACGACAGTTTTGCTTGGTGGAGGGAGAGTAGGAAACCTACTTGGGGAGGAAGTCCTCCTCCCTCCACCCGCCAGCCAAGGAGGACGAGTTGGGGGAGGACTCCCTCCTCCCAACCGACGCCCTCCCACCTATAAAAGAGGGGGCAGGGGCTGCCCCTCTTCCCTACACCCAACACCACCCAAACCCTAGCCCAAGCCGCCGGCTACCACAAGTCGCCGCCGCCCTAGGGTTTCCTCCTAGCCGCCGAGTTGGGGCTCTCCCCAAGCCCTAGCCGCCGTCCAAGCTTCCTCCCTTGGTGCCTCTAAACCCTAGATCGCCAAGGCCTCTCTCATAGTCCACCATACTCGCTCCGGCTTAAGGCGAAGCCCTGCGAGATCTCCCCTCTACTTCCGGTACCACGCCGTCAGGTCTTAGGAATCGCGAGGAGAGTGCTACAACCTTCATTTTCTTTGGAACAATAGAGAGGAAGGTCTTCGCCGAAAATCAACGGTGTGATCAAGGAAGCGCTGCCAGAACGCAGCGCCGGAAGGATCGTCTACGCGATCTTGAGATCGGCAAGAGTACGACTACATCACCCATGAGAATCTGCTCTCGTTAACCGCTTTGGAATCTTCGAGGGTGAGTTCCTCTATCGACTCGTTGCTACAATCTAGTAGATAGATCTTGGCTTCTTTGTTTGCATGCGGTAGAATTTTTTTGTTTTCCATGCTACGAACCCCTACATGTACCACCTCCAAGTTTAATTATCGGGTCATCGCATTCAACTTCTTCATTATGTGGGGCAGAATCAATCCATCTAATTTCTTTGCCACTTTTCTCCTCTCGTTCCACTTGATCATGATCAATTGATAGCCTTATCCATGAAATCGTCCAAGTTCAGTGACTTATAGTGCTTGATCCAATTGTTAAAGCACTCTGCCAAGTTGTTGGTTACATAGTCCACCTTGCATATGGTCGAGAACTGACTCCTAGACCACAGCCTATTGTGCCACTTCCTAAGATATGCAGTTGCGACTGGCTTTTCTGCCTCCATTGCAACCAATTTTTCTCAAATAAATATGGGTTCCATGAGTAAATTATATACTCAGAAACATTTATGCAAGAAATATTCAGAACTGAATAAAGTTTGACAATTACCACTGCAATCCGCATATCAGCTGTTGTAGAAGCATGTATCCTCCACGGGCAATCATCTTCATCTCTTCTTTTACTATATCCCCTAAACCTACGTTGTGTACTCTTCTCCATGTTATACTCAAATTCACGTTTGATTGCATGTTGAGAAAGGGCCAACCTAAACTCATCCATATTGGGATATGTGGAGCCTACAGTCATTGAAGGGTCTTCCTTATCATACTCTATATTTGGGGCATGATCTTGTTGGAATTATGCCCTAGAGGCAATAATAAAGATGTTATTAGTATAATTCTTGTTCATGATAAAGTTTATATTCCATGCTAGAGTTGTATTAAGCGGAAACTTTAATACTTGTGTGGTTTATGAACAACACCGTGTCCCTAGTACGCCTCTATGGACTAGCTCATTGATTAATGATGGTTAAGGTTTCCTAACCATAGACATGAGTTGTCAATTAATAATGAGATCATGTCATTGGGAGAATGATATGATGGACAGACCCAAATTAAGCAGAGCAATTAGATCGTGTCATCGTGTTCATCTTTGCGAAGATTTTCTTATGTCAAATATTGTATTCCTTAGACCATGAGATAATGCAACTCCCTGGTATCGGAAGAAAGCTTTGAGGTCATCAAACGTCATCCTATGAGAGGGTGATCATAAAGGTGTCTCTTAGGTGATCAGAAAGTACCTGTTGGGTTGTATGTATCGAGATGAGATTTGTCCCTCCCAAGTCGGAGAGATATACTTCGGGCCCACTCGGTAATCGATATCAACACCGCTTGCAAGCACGTGGTTAAGGAGTTAATCACAAAGTGATATCGGATTACAGAACGAGTAAAGTACTTGCTGTGAACGAGATTGAACTAGGTATGCCGATGCCGACGATCGAATCTCGGGCAAGTAAAATATCGCGTGACGAAGGGAATATATATATATGGGATTAATTGAATCCTGGCATCGTGGTTCATCCGATATGATCATCGATGAATATGTGGGAGTCAATATGGGTTTCCAGACCCCGCTGTTGATTATTGATAGAAGATCATGTCTGCATATTCTCAAACCCGTAGGGTCACACACTTAACGTGTCTCGACGCTAGTATAGAATGGATAATTGGTTTATGTGTTTTTG
Organism: Avena insularis; assembly: GCA_023614405.1. Classification (NCBI taxonomy): domain Eukaryota; kingdom Viridiplantae; phylum Streptophyta; class Magnoliopsida; order Poales; family Poaceae; genus Avena; species Avena insularis. Next base: position 392,667,764 of record CM042693.1, on the reverse strand, counting down.
TTCGGAGTCTCGGATGAGATCCAGGACGTCACGAGAGGTTCCGGAATGGTCTGGAGAATAAGATTCATATAAGGGAAAGCAGTTTTTGGATTTCGGAATTATTTCGGATTGTTCGGTATTGTACCGGAAGGTTCTAGAAGCTTCCGGAGTGGGAACAACGTGGCCCCACTTGTCGGGAGGGGGCGTGGGACTACGAGGGAGTTCCCTGGACGCATTGGGCCAGGGGCACAAGGCCCCATAGGCCCAGCCGGCCAAGCCCTAGGGGGAGCTTCTAGAAGGGGTGGGGAAACTTGCCCCCCACTCCTTCCATGTGGCCACCGGCCCTAGGATTGGAGGAGGGGCAAGGGGCTGCCGGCCAGCCCTCTATATAAAGAGGGCAGGGGCACACCCTCCCCCCACACCTCCTCAAACCCTAGCCGCCTAGTTGCTGCCCTCCTCTCTCCCTCTCTCCCGATTGCGCGTAGGCGAAGCCCTGCCGCAGAAACTCTCCACCTTTTGGACCACGCCATCGTGTTGTAGATCCAACCTATCTCTCCACCCCACTTTCTGGACCGAGGAAGGAGGAGACGTCGAGGTGCCGTACGTGTGCAACTCTCGGAGGCATCGCCACTTGCGGTACTGGATCGGATCGGATCATGAGGAGGAGAAGGCTAGTTCGACTACATCAACCACATTCCATCGAACGTTCCGCTGTGCGATTTCTTCAAGCGTACGAAGATCTCATCTATCCCCCCTCGTTGTTTGCATCTCCTAGATTAGATCTTGGCTTTTCCCGTTCGCATCCGTAGAAATTTTTGATTTACTATGCTGCAAAACCCTTCAGATCTGGCTCATGCAATTCCTCCTCCTCTACTTTAGGATCATCCTCGCTCTCATCCTCGATCTCATCCTCGCTCCCATCCTTGCTCCCGTCCTCGCTCCGATCCTCAGAAATAAAGGTTTTGTCCTTCTCTCTATCCCGAAAAAGAACCATATTTAGAGGTATAGGTTCTTTCTCCAAATACATTTTTTCCTCATCAATACCAACATGCTCATTCTCAGGGATTAGGTTGCAAAGATAACTGTCATCAACCTTTTTTGTGTTGTTGTCGGCTTGGATATCCCCATCACTATCTCCATCACTACAATGCTCCATGAATGGCTCATATGGTTGAGAAGGATCACAGTATGCAATGTACAAATGCACTATCTTTGTATTTGTGTGTTTCTCAAACATAGATAACAAATCTTGGTCAGATTTTACTTCTGAAAGTATTTTCAGAACATTGTCATAATAGTGAACATGTGCAACTTCCAAATAGCGTGGTGTGTACTGCTCAACGATGAATTCCACCAAATCCTTATAATTTGTTAAATCACTATCAATAACCTTTTCAAAATATAAGCATCTGATGGCCTTTCTAGCTTTTTTGGATCTCCAAACAATCTAATTTTCAGCAAATAACTTGAGTTTGAATCCATCATGTCAACATCATAAACCTATTTTACTAGAAAAGCAGCAAACAACATAGCAATTATAGAGAAATTAGTCAAAATCTCTCACCCTTCCATGCCCAAATTTGCACAGAAATTGGTCGCTGGAGCTGAGCTTCTCGAAGGGTGCTTCGCTGCGCTCGGAAGCCCCGTTCCGTTCCCCTTCAAATCCGAGCTTGGGCGGTCGCTTCACTCGGCCGCTCGGCCGCCAATCGCTCCTGCCCTTCGCCTTCCGTGTCCGGTGCGCCGTCTTGGTCTGCTGCATCGCCTGGTCTTCCATCCGCAGCGCATCCCTTGTCCATGGCCAGAGCCGCCGCTCGGAGCTAGCAGCTGTCGTCGCTCGGAGCAAGCAGCCGCCGCTGCTGCGTGCCAGGGTTCCCAGGAGCGAGGCAATTTCACGTGAAGGCAGTCTGGTTAGAGTTTTTTTTTGTTGACTTGATCGAGAGCCAGGGATATCTAGCGACCGGGACAGTTTGGTCTAGACAGATAAAATTTAACGGAAGAAGTTAACAGATTTAACGGAAGTGTTACGTAAGGCAAAAAAAAAAATTACGAGAAGTGTCATATCATGGGTAAGGAAAAAAATTTAAGTGTTATATAAGGAAACAAATTGACAAGTAGTGTCATAGGATTTTTCTCAACAAAAATAGGCGAGCCGCCTCTCCACGGGGTGCAACCGGCACTTGAAAGGAGACGCGGGGTGGTTCGCGCATTTCCGGCCGCGAATACTCCCACGCGTACGTGTTGGGGGCAAGGTCGCCACGCAGCCGCGCTCTCGTCAGGCCACCGCTCCGCGTGTCATCGCGCCCACTTCAAACCTTGGAAGGTGTAGAGATAAGCTAAGCTGCTCGGATAACGAGTTTCGGGAAGAAGCAACGCCAAACGCGCAGCATTTCCTTGGTGGGCTTTGGGTACTGGATGAATCGTTGCAAGCATGGCCCGCGTCAAGGATGGGCCTGGCCACGAGGATAACGGAAGGCCTACTGTATTCAGAGAGAAAGAATGGGCCGTTCGCGTTTTCTGTTTCACTCTGCTGACAGTGGCCGCAGCTGAGATAGCACCTGCTTGATGACGTACATGATGTGAAGAAGAAGTACTAGCGATATGCCGTAGACTTCTACACTTACCTGGTCATGTTCTTTCATTCTACACGGCGCACATACATACTCCTATATACAGTACGTATTAAAATACACCCATCTAAAAAAAAGATGTTGCAGACTTGTCTAGACTGAATATACATATTATCCATGAACTGTAGATTCCCCTATAGGAAGATATCTCGTGCACCCACCGGTGCACCCAATCTTGACCGATATATTTAGCAGTTCTGAAAGATTCAGAAAAAAAATGTACAACATAGATAATACTTGGATCTAACAACGATACATAATCTCATATCCAAATTTATAATACAGGCCGAGTAAACTAACAGACAAATTTGGCACTAAATAGTACATCTTGCGTTGGGCTCTGAATTCGGCACAGTATCACTATTTGGCAGCAAATTTGTCATTTTATTTCTTGAGTTGTGCCAAGAATTCTGATTTCAAAATTTGTCACATGTTAGACACAAATGGTGTCTATGTTGTAGATTTTTTATTAAACATTTCTGAAACTTAAAAAGTTCGCAGCCATTACTTGGTAGTTTGGTACACCGGGGACATGACAAGGGCTGGTGCCCGGTGCACCAGATAAATTCCCATGTGATCAGTAACTTCCATATTTTTTTGAAGCCTTTTCTAATTGGCAACTACTCGGAACTCTTGGTTGAGCAATACTTTCTTCAGCCACAGGTCTCTTCATCCTTTGGCGGATTGGTTTCGCAGATGTTGTGATTGGGAAGAAGCTGCCATATGCCGACATGGACACATGCATAATTGTGGATCGAGAATCCCACATGGCCAGATGCATAATTACACATAGTAAGACTGTGTGTACAGATATGTGTTCCTAATGTCACTTGGACGACACTGACTTGGTCATAATATTCCAGCTAAGTTGTGAGTAACCTTTTCTTCTCCTACGCCACTTGCCAAACCTAAGTCACTTGACCTCCAATTAAGCCTTTTATCACAAAGTCAGAGCCACCCATCGCCTATAAGAAGTACCTCGACAGCACAATACCTGCCATCAACACACACACAGTGAGGTTTAAATCATATTGGTCGACCGCTTTAATTTGCCAGCAATTGGCAAAAATAATGGTGAGGCGCGGTGGCGTGGCGGTTCGGGTAGGCGGGTGCTGCTTCCTGGTGGTGGGGCTTGCGCTACGCGCCATGGGTCAGCCTCCTCCCTCTCACTGGAATGGGGACGACGGGAACGACCCTCCTCCTACCCCTACCATCGACTGGAACTACGACGACGGGCATCCTCGGACCGAGGTCATGTCCTACGCCAACGGCCAGCCCTACCGCGCTAACTACAACAAGCCAAACCGTATCTTTACATGTCGGGATGACTTTGATAAAAAGTGCATCGCACAATGCCCAGATCTCTGTCCCAAGTCCTGCTCCATATCTTGCAGCTACTGCGAGACAACGTGCAGTATGTTCTTTGTTTCACCATCGTTCGAGAGACCCATGCTGCTTGCACAAAATAAGTTAATTTTCTTCATTAATTCATATCGATAACTTATCTTGAGTTTGATACATGATTTATATGCAGGGTGTGTGGACTTTCCGGGAACTTCATGCGGCGATCCTAGCTTCACCGGCGGCGACGGCGTCACTTTCTACTTCCACGGCAAGAGGGACAAGGACTTCTGCATCGTCTCCGACACTAACCTCCACATCAACGCTCACTTCATCGGCAACCATAACCCCGTCAATGAACGCACCTTCACGTGGATACAGGCCCTCGGCATCAGCTTCGGCGACCACCGCCTCTACGTCGGCGCTCGCAAGGTTGTCGAGTGGGACGACGTTGAGGACCACATCGAGATCACTCTCGACGGCGAGCCGGTAAACATAGACACCACAAACAATGCTCGGTGGGTGTCCAAGGTCCTACCTGATCTATCCGTGAAGCGCACGGACAATGTCAACTCTGTCAATGTGGATCTTGCCGGTGTGTTTAGCATCTCGGCCAGTGCGGTGCCAATCAGCGACGAGGACTCTAAGATCCATAACTACGGCAAGACCATGAAGGACAGCCTCGTGCACCTTGACCTCCGCTTTAAGTTCCATTCCCTCACATACATCGTCGACGGTGTCCTTGGCAAAACGTACCGAGCGGACTACGTCAACAAGATGAACGTCACTGCCAAGATGGCAATCATGGGTGGAGCACCAAAGTACCTCTCATCTGGCCTCTTCTCGACGGATTGTGCCGTCTCCAAGTTCCACCGCAACGCTCGCGGAAGCAATGTCCTCGCCATGGCAGCATAATCGGAGCCTCCAAGTAGATGCTCAATCACATATCTATGGTATCAGCAATAATTATTAAATGGCGGACGCAAACATGCTAGTTGGCCCCATAAAAATTATTAGTTGCAGCTGTATGAAGTAATGTTGTAAGACTAATAATATCAGTCGTTTGAATCTACGCAACATCAGTGATTTTTCTCACGTTTTCTAAAATATTGGGAGTGCTTAACTAAAATATTGGGAGTGCTTAACATCAGTGATTAACTAATTAATCTAGAAATTGAGAATATAACTGATTGATGACTTCAGTTTGCTTTCCTGTATCCAACGTTCAAACATGGGTTCTAAACACCTGTGTTTGAAGCAGCAAGGTTAATCGGCATGAGGCAGACATATTTGTTTTCTTTCTTCACGATTGTTAGAATTACTAGACCATGATGATGCGCTTTCTCTGGTCAGTCTATTTTTCCAATAGATAAGGCAGTACAAATTTATGTAAATGGTCCAAATAATATACACTTAAATCTCCATATATAAAAACCACATATTAGACAATAATTATTGGAAAGTACTATGATAGTTGATAGCAAATGAAATTTAGTATTATGTCCTTGATCTTGCTGATGGGTAAAAAATATTAGAGAAAGAATGTCGGTATTTTATTGATTAATCAACATCGATACACAAAGTCTTCCAGATACAAGTAGAGTGAAAAACACTAACTAAATTATTTAACACGAACATGGAAAAACTCAACGGAAGAGAAGACACACTCACTGCATGTTTGATTTCAGCCGCTACCGAGCCAGCACGGGAGGGCTTTATTGTGGGTGGTGCTCTTTGAAGACCAAGTCTAGATTTCGGACGTGAAAAGGTAAATACCCTAGAACTGACTTTCACAGACTGTATCTGGCAATGGCGGAACTATCATATTACTATCTCCGGGAGTATGGCATTTCTTGGTAACCGATCAGTCGTCAGCTAGAAGATGCTTCTTGGTATTTAACGTGAAGAAGCAGCGATATGCCACCTTCTATATACAGCCGATTAATTAGTGACTACTCCCTCCGTTTTAAAATATAAGATGTTTTAGATTTGTGAAGAGAATGTACCTAGACTTGTTTTAGTGTGTTACACACTAAAACACCTAAAACATCTTATATTTTAAAACGGAGGGAGTACGTTTGTCAGTGCATGCATGACATGCATATAGCAAGAGCGTGCTTAGCCATGTCAACTAGACGACCCTGACTTGGTCAGACTAAAGCAACAAGTTCTGAATACCCATTTCTCCCCTTATACGCCACTTGCCCAAACAAGTCACTCGAGGACTCTTAAGACCCATAATTACGGCAAGGCCAAAGGATAGCCTCGTGACCTGGACCTCCGCTTTAAGCACATCTCGGACCTACCCAAATAGACGATCCGGAATGTCTGTTTTTGTCCGTTTGAGTCGGGTCACATGGAATTTGGATCATGGTCCGACCTGTCCGACCAACTATGCTCAATGTCGTGACCCATCTGTCCGCGGTTAGGCAACAAAAATATGTGCATAACGTGGCAGGCGCGGGAGGACATGCCCTCGGTCTGCCGCGTCCGCGCCTGACGCATCGGCAACGCAAATTTGGTGGGCCGATAGATTGAATCGGACGTGTCGGTCTAGATGGGTCGTGCCGCTAGAAAGGCCGCACACGTCCCTCACGCCCGCGCAGACGCGTTCAGATAGATTGGGTCATGATGGTGGAGATGTCCTAAGTTTCTTTCTCTCACAAACATAGTTGATGGTGTCCTTGGCCAACCTACACGGCCAAGATGCTCATCATCGGCGCGGTGCCAAAGTACCTCTTGCCTTGGCTTGGCTCAATCACATACCTATGGTATCATTGAATAATTCAATGATGGATGTAAACATGCTAGTTGGCCGCATATAAATGGTTGTACAATAAGAAATATGGTGTCTGAAGTAATGTTTTAAGACTAATAATAGAAGTTTACGCACCTAATATGGTGTCACGATTTCTAAAATACTAGGAGGGCACTAACTAACATACCCGTAGATGCGAACATACGACCTGACATACGGATATTGTGTTTGCCTTTATTGATACAACACTCAAGATGCGTCACCAAACGCCCGCGGCCCGTGACACCCTTCCTCTTCTCCTTAACACTACTGTCATCTTCGGTAATCAAAGCCACAGATAGGCTCGTATACTCCTCCTTAACCAAATATAATTGATGCCCTAGTGCATCCCCTATCGCAGCTGGTGGCAGCGAGGGCCCCATCCTCCTCGTGTGGCGGAATCTCTGGCCAGAGTCGCAGCAGCCCTGGACGGCGTGGCTCTTCCGGATTTCTTCCGCGACCTTGACGGCCATTGTGACCATGAGGGCGGCTGGTTCGGGAGGCTCGAGACGGCTTAGCCCCTCATATCCGCGTGGTGCGGGTGCTGGTGGCGGTGCCTGCTGAGATCTCCGGCCCACTGTTGGAAGCCCGCAGGCGGCAATGTGGGAGCCTACCGATCTTCCTAATAAAGGAGACGACCCTAGGGTTCTTCTCACGTCAATAGGGTTCTTCTCACGTCAATACAGTGTTCTGCTTAATGTTTGTCCTCATTGATCTAGCTGGTGATGAGTTCCGGAAGGCTTCACCGGAGATCTGTATTGGGTGCTTCATGCCTTTAGATTGCTGGATCAGATGAGATTTGGTCGTGTGCATCCATATTTTTGGCCGTGCGGCTTCATGAGGGTGTGATGTGATCATGAGACCCATTGGTATTTCGATTCCTATGATGAAGATAGTGGCGGAGAATTTCATGGCGGCAGAGGTCTAAGGTCTAGTAATGGCAGATCGAGTCTTTGAGGCGATGAAGACTTTTCTTAGTGATTCTTGACTTGTTGCAGTGGCATCGGCAAGCAGGGGCGGCAACACAGGAGGAGTACATAGTCTCATCTTTCAGGGTGAAAATCGAAGGTCTGGTCTTAAATGGTTGTGTCTCGCAATGGCCTTGTTGGAGCCATTGTTTTGAGAGCGCGGACTTTCTTCAGGATAAAATACTAAGATTTATGATCGGGTGGCGATGGCGCTTTGCACTGTTTCCTTCGTGGAGACGTTAGTTTTAGAAAATTTGAACTCCAAATGTTGTCTTGGCAGGAGTTTGTGTTGCAGCTACAAGATTTTGATCAATGTAGCAGGATCTTTAATTTTTTCCTTCTTCTTTTCTAGTATAGGGTTGTGTAGAACCTTTTATTGTTACAAGAACGAATGAAACTTTTATTTTGAAATTTGTCATGTGATTGGTCTACTCTGAAGCCAATGCCACTTTTATCTGTATATATGCATAGTTTGACCCAGCGCACATTTACCTCTTAAGAATCTACTTTGTTCGTCTTTTTTAAAACACATGTATTTTGACGCCTTTTAGGTTTACTTAGTTTGCTTTGAACTTACACACTAGAAGACATCTGGATACATGTGTTCTAGAAAAAAGCTAAAACATCTTAAAATTTAGAATGGAGGGAGTAGTAAATAGGATGTTAGAACATTATAAAAAAAGATCATTAGAATATAGGACTACAAAAAACCAGGAAGTGTCCTTGGCTCCTGAGTTCGAGTGATCCCTTCATTTAAAAAATATCAAAATTCACATTTACGATTCTCAAAAAAATGAAAATAATTCTATACGTAGTCAATGTTGGATCTCACAATCGTGTAAAATCGCATTGCGGAATTCTTTGTACTGTGTGGGCTAAGTAAAAATGATAAAATCTGATAAAGTTTGGGATTGAAAAAAATGCACAGATCCACACCCTTGTCATTTATGTTTAGCTTAAAATACAGTATTTGAAATTGATATTTTACATGTTTATGGAAAAAAAATATTGGCTGCATCTAGATATTTTTTAATTCTTTTGAAAACTTTATGTTTTTTAAATAACAGGAGGACATGTGCTCGGGAGCCAAAAGTCTCTGCTCTACAAAAACGTTTTCTTTTTTCAACCAGTGCACATTTACCTAGTAAAAATATAGTAAATACTCTTCTAAACTGCAGTTGAGATGATGCAATTGAAACACTAATATGCAGTTGATACACAAGTTACAGTTAGACGGTACAAGTGAGATGTTGCAGTTGAGACACAAATAGTAGTTGAGAAACCGTTCACTCAATTCTTATGAAGTGAACTTTTACCACTAATTTTCGGTCTAAGCCCTTCCATAGTGTTGTAATTTACCCGTGCCCAAACGTTTTCTGGCTATGACTGCTGGTGCCCACACATTGTGATACCGGTGCCCGAACGAAATTTTCGGGGCATCAGAGCAAGTAGAAGCATCGATGCCCCATTCTTACAGCCAATAAAATATCGTTATCTGTCTACTCTAAATAGCAAACGCTCTTCTCCCTTTCTCCTTACACAACAGCCATATGTACTTCTTTATGAGATGGGTCTCAATAGTCCTTTATTGGCCGGAGCCCTACACTGTGAGAACGGTGCCTGAATATTTTTGTTAGGCATCGATTTCGCTGCCACGCAAGGCCTAAGGAGTAAATTATTCCTAGTCGTGCCCCGCACAAGCACCATTTCTCCGCCACGCATGTCCACCTCCCGCTACCCAGCTCGCCGCGTCCGGCCTCTCGCCGTGAACATGGAGTCATCGGTCGTCTCGCCGCCACCTCCCACGCCCCAGCTCGCCACGCCACGCCCGGCCATGGCGCGCGCCATCGCTCGACGTGTGCTAGCTCACCTCGCCGCGCCCTCCCGCCCTGGCCAAGCCCCGACATGGGAGTCACTAGTGGCAGTGGTCCTCGTGCACTTCGTCACGCTAGAACCGCACCTTCGGGAGGCTCTCGCGAGCGTGCACGGCTGGGACGCGGCGAAGCTCCTCGCCATCTGCTTCTGTGCGCAGCGGCCTCTCTTGGAGGCCTTCTGTGACTGCGGCGGCGCGCGTGCCTCGCTCGCGGCGCTCATAGACCCCGGCCACCGCCTTCTACGGCCTAGCCGGCCTCGCCCTTGCGGCGCCCGGCGCCCGATCGACGTGACTCGGCCTCGCCTCGCCGCGCTCCTGGACCTCGGCCTCGCATCGAGCTAGAGCCACCTTGAGGAAGTTGTGGAGGCCAGTGCCGGGGCCCGCGAGTCACTCGAGCGCCTCGACAGTGTCGGTGACCCTCCTACTGGAGCCAGTGGTTGCGGGTCGCTTCCCCGCATCTCCTGTTGGAGCACGATTGCATCGAGCACGCCCTGGCCCCGCAACGCCTCCTGCTGGAGCCAGCGGTTCGGGGAGCTGGCAGGGCGGCATGGCCGAAGGCCGCTCCGTGATGGGTGAGACGAAGATCGTGGAGATAGAGATATATATAGAGAGAGAGGGGCAAGGAGGAGACAGAGGAGAGAGAGGAGAGGAGAGAGAGGGGAAGGGAGAGGCTTCCAGCCACGCAGGCCAGGCGACCCCCCGGCGCGCTGGGTTGGCCTAGGATCGCCGGATGGAAATCGGATCAAATCTGGTTAAAAATTGGTCCCTAGAGCGTGACTGATAAGTACTGACAATAATACAATGAGCAAGACGACCAATACTTATGTACTCTCTCCGTTTGGAAATATAAGATGTTTTAGTTGTTGGAATTTGAGGCATATTTGATGTTGGGCTTTGGCCCATAACAAATATAAATTCTGAAATTCTCTTTGTCCCATTATTATGGCAGCTCATGTATGTGCTAGTGATGCCAAAGTTTAGTCTCACATTTCTAGTGAAAGGGGAGTTGGACCACCTTATAGTAGAGTGTTGCATTACTCACTAAGGTGTGAGAAGAAGAGAAGCCCTCGCGTACTCCTCCTCCGATGCCGCCCGCCTCGGGTTTGCGGGTTGCGGGTTGCGGGAATCTCGTCGAGCAGAGCTTTATTTTGCTGTTTGGGAAAAAATTAATTGTGTATTAATTATGAGTTATTTACGGACACGTTAATCAACCGGCCGTTTCTATATCGTGGGATGATGCCGACTCAGTCGTGGGCTGTTGCCCACGTCCTACCCGACCCGCACTATATAAGCAGGCATACGCGAACCCTAGCCGGCACCAGCAATTAGATTGCATATGTCTACCTGCGCATCGCCGTTCCACCTCTCTGTGCTGCCCTCTGCTACTCCATCCCGCCGGCTGCGTGCACGGCCGTCCGGGAGAGCAGGACTCCGGAACCCCGTCTCTCTGATCCTGCACCGGGAGAGAGGCGATAAGGTCTTTGGGGAGTGTCTAGGCGCGACTGCTCAATTTCTTCTTTGTCCTCTACGTCCGGCTTCCTCGACTCCATCGCCATCTCTAACGACGCTTCCAAGCAGGCTGCTGCTGCTACCGCCGGTGACGGATCCACTTCTGTTGCGCCGTTGGTCATACCATCGACGAACTCGTACGTATTCTTTGCGCTCCTGTTATTTCCTATGATGATTACTAGTATTACAGTATGCGTAGATGTGCTAGGTTTTCACTTGCCTGTATGGTGCATGTCTACTATGTGTATGCTAGTTAGTCTTGGAAATTGTTCTGTCATGATTTACACTTGGATTAAATTAATGCGAAAACTGCTAATTATTTCAACAATCCAAAAACCTTATTTTAGGTTGTTTTCGCGTCAAGGCTTTGCCGCTTGTCTGAAACCGAACCCGTTTACGGGTGCGCACTTTAAGCGCTGACAAACCAAGTGTACCCTCTGGCTGATGGCTATGGACGCCTTCTAGGTATCGGCTGGTAATCCTGAAGGAACGATTACTCCTGAACAGGAGAAGACGTTCAAGAAGACCACCATATTCTTTATAGGTTGTGTCATAAGCGTCATTGCGGACAAGCTGGTGGACGCATATTTGCATATGCGCAATGCCAAAGAACTGTGGGATGCACTCGAAGTAAAAATCAATGCTACTGATGCTGGCAGTGAACTGTATGCCATAGATACAGGCTCATTATATTCAGTGCATTGAAAACTATTTCATGACTATAGGATGATTGAAAACCGTTCTTTCGTTGAACATGCTCATGAGATTCAGTGTATTAGAAAAGAACTTGAGCTCCTGAAGTGTGTGTTGCCCGACAAATTTGTTTCGGGATGCATTATTGTAAAGCTTCCTCAATCCTGGAGAAGTGTTGCCACTAACCTCAAACACCAGAGGCAAGAGATGTCTGTTGAGAATCTCATTGGGTTTCTGGACCTTGAGGAAAAGGCAAAGGCAAAAGACGCACACCCAAAGGGAGCCGAGGCAACCAGTCAAGTGCCAATGTGGTGCAGAAGAACTTTCACAACAAGTTCAAGGGGAAGACCAAGGCCGTTCGTACTACCAACTTCAAAAAGTATAAGAAGGACAAGTTATAGGATCCCTGCTTTATGTGCGGCGAGGTTGGACATTGGGCTCCAAACTGCAAGTAGCGCAAAGGAAGGAAGAATCCAAATGGACAGAACTCTAAGTCTGTCAACGTGACTATGAGCAACAATGATAAGGATGTATCCGGGTATGGTAATTTACCTACTGTTTGTCAATTTGTCAATCTACAGATTGGTGGATCGACACCGGTGCTAATATTCATGTGTGTGCTGATATCTCTTTGTTTTCTTCTTATCAGGTCACAAGAGATCTCTCCGTCTTGATGGGAAACGTATCGCATGCTTCTGTTCGTGGTGTTAGCACGGTGAATCTGAAGTATATTTCAGGAAAGATCGTGCAGCTGAAGAACGTGTAACATGTGCCCTCAATAAATAAGAATCTCGTTAGTGGTTCCCTTCTTTGTAAAGAAGGTTTTAAATTGTTATTTGAGTCCAATAAAGTAGTCATCTCCAAGTATGGACAATTTATTGGTAAAGGTTATGAGTGCGGCGGTTTGTTCCGTCTTTCTCTATCAAATTTTTGTAATAAGGTTGTGAACCATATTTGTGCCCCTGGCAATGATACCGATGTTTGGCATTCACGACTTTGTCACATTAATTTTGGTTGTATGACGCGGCTAGCTAAGATGAATTTAATTCCGAGTTTCACTTTAGCCAAAGGCTCTAAATGTCAAGAGTGTGTTCAAGCTAACAACTGCGCAAGCCTCACAAGCCTGTGCAGGAAGCAAGAAACTTGGCACCACTGGAGCTTATACATTCAGATCCATGTGAGATGAATGGTGTGTTGACTAAAGGTGAAAATAAATACTTCATGACGTTGATTGATGATTCTACTAGATTTTGCTATGTATATCTTTTGAAAACTAAAGATGAGGCTCTACACCACTTTATAAACTATAAGGCAGAAGTTGAAAATCAACTTGAGAGAAAGATTAAGAGAGTCCGATCAGATCATGGCGGAGAGTATTTCTCTAATGAGTTTGATTTGTTTTTTGCGGAACATGACATTATTCATGAGAGGACGCCTCCCCATTCTCCCCAATCTAACGGGGTTGCCAAAAGGAAAAACCGTACTCTAACAGACTTGGTTAACGCCATGTTAGGTACTTCGAGTTTATCCAATACATGGTGGGGGGGCGATATTGACATCATGTCATGTACTGAATAAAGTTCCCACAAAAGACAATAAAACTGCTCCCTATGAATTATGGGAGAATAGAAAACTAATACTGTCGTACTTACGTACTTGGGGCTGTTTAGCAAAGGTGAATTTGTCAATTCCCAAAAAGCGTAAACTTGGACCAAAGACCGTAGACTGTGTCTTTCTTGGCTATGCTCATCATAGCATTGGATACAAATTTTTAGTGGTGAAATCTGGGATACCTGACATGAAGGTCGGTACAATTATGGAGTCTAAGGATGCTACATTCTTTGAGGATATTTTTCCGATGAAAGATATGCCTAGTACATTTAGACAGGAATCTGTTGAAACTCTTGAACCTGCCATTCCCATGGAATATTATGAACGAGCACATGATGAAATTCTTGAGGAGGTAGACAATGAAGTTCCTGTAAGGAACAAGAGACAGAGGATTGCAAAATCCTTTGGTGATGATTTTATTGTCTATCTCGTGGATGATACTCCCATCTCTATTTCAGAGGCTTATGCATCTCCTGATGCAGACTACTGGAAAGAAGTTGTTCGTAGCGAGATGGATTCCATCATGGATAACGAAACTTGGGAGATCACTGATCGTCCTTATGGGTGCAAACCTGTAGGATGTAAGTGGGTGTTCGAAAAGAAGCTTAGGCCTGATGGTACGATTGAAAAGTACAAGGCTCATCTTGTTGCCAAGGGTTATACCCAAAAAGAAGGCGAAGACTTCTTTGATACTTATTCGCCTGTGGCTAGATTGACCACTATTCGAGTTCTACTCTCATTGGCTGCCTCACATGGTCTTATCATTCATCAAATGGACGTCAAGACAGCTTTCCTTAATGGAGAGTTAGATGAGGAAATTTATATGGATCAGCCAGATGGTTTTGTAGTAGATGGTCAAGAAGGCAAGGTGTGCAAGCTATTGAAATCTTTTTATGTACTGAAACAAGCACCTAAGCAATGGCATGATAAGTTTGATCAAACTTTAACATATGCTGGCTTTGTTGTAAATGAAGCCGACAAATGTGTATACTATCGCCACCGTGGGGGCGAAGGAGTTATACTTTGTTTGTATGTTGATGACATACTGATTTTTGGGACAAATATGATTGTCATCGAACAGGTCAAGAGTTCCTTGTCTCAAAGTTTTGACATGAAAGACCTTGGAGAAGCTGATGTTATTCTAAACATCAAGCTGCTGAGAGATGAGAATGGCGGAATTACACTTCTGCAATCTCACTATGTGGAGAAGGTGTTGAGTCGCTTTGGCTACTCAGATTGTACTCCTTCGTCGACACCATATGATACTAGTAAGATTCTTCGAAAGAACAAAAGAACAACTAGAGATCAGCTGAGATACTCTCAGATAATTGGCTCGTTAATGTACTTAGCTAACGCAACAAGGCCTGACATCGCGTTTGCTGTGAGCAAACTTAGCCGGTTTGTTTCCAATCCGGGAGATGATCATTGGCATGCTCTTGAGAGAATAATGCGCTATCTAAATGGTACATCGAGTTGTGGTATTCACTATACTGGAGACCCTGCGGTACTTGAAGGGTATAGTGACTCAAATTGGATCTCTGATGCTGGTGAGTTGAAGGACACATGTGGATATGTATTCACTCATGGTGGTGGCGCTGTTTCATGGAAGTCTTGCAAGCAGACCATCTTAACGAGGTCAACAATGGAAGCAGAACTCACAGCACTAGATACAACTATTGTCGAAGCAGATTGGCTTCGTGAACTCTTGATTGACTTGACGGTTATTGATAAACCTGTGCCGGCTATCCTTATGAACTGCGACAATCAAACTGTGATCATCAAAGTGAGTAGTTCAAAGGATAATATGAAGTCATCAAGACATATAAAGAGAAGATTGGCATCTGTTAGGAAAATGAGAAACTCCGGAGTAATAGCATTGGATTATATCCAAACAGCTAAGAATCTAGCAGATCCTTTCGCAAAAGGTCTATCAAGAAATGTGATAGATATTACATCAAAGGAGATGGGTTTGAGACCCACATGAGTTACTGTGGTAGTAACCCAACCTATGTGACCGGAGATCCCGTGAATTAGGACGTGGGGAAACAAGCCAATGGCTAACTGGAGGAGAGTAACTTTTATTAATCCACTCCGGTGAAGATGCATTACTCTCACGATCTGTATGGCAAGTTGACTTAGTCTTAATGTGTTCATAGGCTTGTATAAGCCAAGATGCTATCCTACAGAGCAGTCTTGAAAGAACGCACCTATGCGAGCCCGACTGCTGGTCACAATCTATGAGATAGGGTAATCTCTAGGAAGCTCATGAAAAAGGCCAAGAATGTGACTTATATGCTCCACCCGAGGGGTAGCCTTCGGCAGCCTAGTATCAGTATGACATTAGGTGAAACTCATTTACACAACACTGGCAATTCAAGGCTTAGTCCATTGACAGTTGTTGATGAGTGTAGTCTAATGCTCTAGGTGGAAGTTTAACTTAACAGTCTCCACTAAAAAACACTGATATATCAAAACAGTGATTTGGAACAGAATGATTTGATGTGCCAATGAGACTTTGTGAGAAATTGTTGAAATTTGAGGCATATTTGATGTTGGAATTTTGACCCATAAAAAATACAAATTCTGAAATTCCCTTTGGCCCATTATTAGGCAGCCCATGTGTGTGCGAGTGGTGCCAAAGTTTAGTCCCACATTGCTAGTGAAAGGGGAGTTGGAACACCTTATATAGTAGAGTGTTGCACCACTCACTAAGGTGTGAGAAGAAGAGAAGCCCTCGCGCACTCCTCCTCCGACGCCGCCCGCCTCGGGTTTGCGGGTTGCGGGAATCTCGCCGAGCAGAGCTTTATTTTGCTGTTTGGGAAAAAATTAATTGTGTATTAATTATGAGTTATTTACGGACGCGTTAATCAACCGGCCGTTTCTATATCGTGGGATGATGCCGACTCAGTCGTGGGCTGTTGCCCACGTCCTACCCGACCCGCACTATATAAGCAGGCAGACGCGAACCCTAGCCGGCACCAGCAATTAGATTGCATCTGTCTACCTGCGCATCGCCGTTCCACCTCTCTGTGCTGCCCTCTGCTACTCCATCCCGCCAGCTGCGTGCACGGCCGTCCGGGAGAGCAGGACTCCGAAACCCCTTCTCTTTGATCCTGCACCGGGAGAGAGGCGATAAGGTCTTTGGGGAGTGTCTAGGCGCGACAGCTCAATCTCTTCTTTGTCCTCTACGTCTGGCTTCCTCGACTCCATCGCCATCTCTGACGACGCTTCCAAGCAGGCTGCTGCTGCTACCGCCGGTGGTGGATCCACTTCTGTTGCGCCGTTGGTCATACCATCGACGAACTCGTACGTGTTCTTTGCCCTCCTGTTATTTCCTATGATGATTACTAGTATTGCAGTATGCGTAGATGTGCTAGGTTTTCACTTGCTTGTATGGTGCATGTCTACTATGCGTATGCTAGTTAGTCTTGGAAATTGTTCTGTCATGATTTACACTTGGATTAAATTAATGCGAAAACTGCTAATTATTTCAACATTAGTTTTATGAACGAGATGTATCTAGATACTTTTTAGTGTCTAGATTTATTTGAACCTATACACTAAAAGGTGTCTAGATACATCTTCTTTACAAACCTAAAATATCTTATATTTCTAAACGGATGGAGTACTTATTAGGTTAGACAACGCACATCCACTCTGAAGAATGTGTTCGCCAATGCTAATTCTTCTTCTCCCAATGCTTCCCCATCTTCAACCGTACAATCTATGAACCAAAACAACCAAAGTGCATGAACTAAAACCATGAGCTATACAATCCAGGATTGTTCTTTCATTTTTACGATTTATACATATGAGCCCAAAATTAGGATAGTTCAGGAGATTTGACCGATTTCCGTAATCAAGGACAACAGGAGTAGCAAGTCTTACACAGTTCAAACAACGAAAATTAAAACTAGGACGCCAGGAAAAACCCAATGGTCAGGAGGACCCTATATATATGTGGGCAAAAAAACCTGACAGTGCAGCATATTACAACTCGGTTCACAGGCCATGTCTAGTCTACAATTATTACAAAATACACAGCTTAATTTGCTATAAAAACTTCTACACCACCACAAAGAAACTACTACCACCAACAACTCTACTGAAACAAGTACAAAGCAAAGGGAGTCAGTCGTACTTCACTCCAACTGTGAACTGATTGGGATGCTTCTCACTCTCTGCCTTTAGCTGCTCCAGACTTCGGGCCAGTGTTGGGTTCTCTCTCTTACCGCTGAGCTGCACCTCCTTCAGGCTCGACAGGTGCTGGATGCCGACAATGCTCTTCTCGCTCCACTTATCGAAATTCAGCTCGAGTTTCTCAAGCTTTGTCATGGATCCTTCCTCGAACCGGTAAACTTTGGGCATTTCTTCATCGCAGGCCCCTCTGAGATTCTTGAGCGCCGGGAAGTTGTGGGCACCGCGTGCAAGCAACTCCCTGCCGTCGTAGCAGTGCCGCTGCATCCATATGCTCTTCAGGTTGGGCAACTTGCACAGGACGCCGAATAGCTGGTCATCCACAAGGCATGCCCACGACATGTGGAACTCGACAAGATATGTGAGCGACTCGACCCACTTGGGCAATCCATCGATCGCACCAGCGATCCTAAGGAGCCGGAGAAGGCGAGGCGGCGACGGGAGATCAAGGAGAAAGTTCAGTTCCTTCCCCCAACCGATGTTGCCCATGTCGAGCGACCGGAGGGAGTATGTCTTACTTAGCGACTGGGCGAGCTCTTCCAGAACCTTCGAACCATTGGACGACCCGTCGCAATTGACGTAGATACTTAGCCTTTGCAAATGTTCCAGTTCACCTATCGCCTGGGCAACCTCAACAGCACCATCTTCCAGCACTACCCAGCCGACCTCCCGCAGTGCCTTCATTTTCCACAGACCCTGGGGTGGCTTCCACATGGTAGACCAAACATCCTTCTGGGAGAAGAACAAGCGCTCAAGTTTCTCTAGTTTTATCACAGCGTCTGGGAGTTCAACAAGGTTAGTTGCACGCACATCAAGTGTCTGCAAATGCTCCAGCTCACGGACTTTCGGAGGCAGCACACTGATATCTATACCCCTTAGGGATAAATACCTTAGAAGATACATCCGACAGATATCCCCCATATGCTTGTTTTGTACGCCCTTGCAGTCTTCCAGGTCAAGTACCCTAAGAAGGGTGAACTCACCCAGACGATCAAGCAGCTTGTTCCCTTCGAGCTGAAACATACTCAGAGACCGGACATGCTGCACATTGATCTCCTCTAAGCCATTCTTCACGCTTGTTTTCTTAGATGAAGAGTCCTTGGGTTCCTTGGATGGAGAGTCTTTCTTGAATGGAGAGTCCTTGGTTCTGTGCCCTCCACTATGGATGGAAAGGCGGCGTATCGTGTCATAGGACATCCCTCGATACTGTCCACCTATCAAGCTAACAAAGTTGGCCTCCAAGGACTTGGTCACCATGACCTCTAGCATCATATCGTGCACCCGGCATGTCTCCACGGCCCCATAGACATGGCTGATTATTTCGCCTGCCGGATTAATCATGCTCCTACTCACCAACTCATCATAGTAGGCTTCTGCAACCTCCATCAGAGTCATCCCTCGCTTCTCCTCAACCAATCCTTCAGCGATCCATCTGTACAAGAGCCGATCCTTGTTGATCAGAAAATCCTCCGGGAAAATGCTAAGATACATCATACATCCTTTCAGGTGATAAGGGAGGTGGTCGTAGCTGAGTGTGAGTATTTGCCTCATTCCTTCGAGTGTAGGATTGTTCTCCATATGATAACTGATTGATTTGCAAACTCTATCCCACATATCCTTGTGTTCCGGTGATTTGTAGCTCGCCAGAAGGCTGCTAATGCTAACAATGGCCAATGGCAGTCCACCACATTTCTTTAAAATTTTGTCCATTTCATCTTCCAGTTCTTTGGGGCAAGTAGCGTCCTTGGAGCCAAATGCTCTGCTGAGGAACAGCTTCTTGGAGTCTTCCGAATTGAGGGGCTTGATCAGATAGATGTTATCTCCAGAAACTTCACTAGCATCACTGCATCCTACAGCCACCGTCTCTATCCGAGTGGTCACCATGATTCTGCTGTCGAGGTTGTTGTCAGGCAATTTGGATCGGATAGCATCCCACGCTGCTATTGTCCATACGTCATCAATCACAATCAGGTACCTGGTTTCGGTATAAGTATGTAGGGTTAGAAAAGGTTGTACATACAAAATAAAAAGAAATAGTGAATTTCACTTTTAACACTTTAGAGAATACATACTTATACTTACTATGAACATTGACCACCAAGCGGATTTAGATTGACAATATATATGAAAATAAAGGCAAGAAGAATTTCGTGGAAACACTTCTGGAAAGCCTGGTAATCACGATTTAAAACACGAAAAAAATCCATCTACCGCACAAAGTTTCACCTTGGTACCAGTTAAGAGCACAGATAATTACACTTCCCACCTCTAGCAGAAACCTAGTAAAGCTAGCGTTGCTAGTTTGAGACCTGCAGAATACCCTTGACACTGACCGACTAAATCAGGCACGGAGGGCGATGATGCTGCCTTGCCTCTGACAACACAGACACAGAATATTTTCTCCATCCCCAACCGCTTCCGATGCAATTATCCAAATTAACTCAAGCAAACCAAAGATTTCCTACTGCTCTTACCCTCTAATCTCATATCCCCTGGGCAAAGATTAGATCAAAACTGATCGAGAAACTAAGCAAATCACTAACATACGGTTCGGGTTCTAGCGTAATAGCAGACCCCACCAAATCAAAACCGCACCAGGGTATAGTCGCGCCGGCAGCGGCGACGATCAGGTTGGGGGTAGTGCCGCCATGGCGCTCCTTCCGCCGTTACAGAGAGATGGAGAGGGGTTGGGGATAAGGGTAAGTGCAAGGGGTCACGTTTCATAGAGGTAAAGTACCAGTCCCACGATGAAAAAAGTAAAGCATTTTTTATTCGAAAATGCAAGTTTCCTATTGGTCGATTATTCAGGCCACATGAATTTTATACAATCAACCCGGGAGTGTTACTAACATGGGTATTTAGCGTACTAGTGTGTAGATTCGGAGCAAAATTAGTAAATTTATACATTAAAAACATTTAAATATATGCGTTTTTAGAAAAGAGTCATCTTATATTTTAGAACAGAGAAAGTATTAACACCACTAAGAATATCCTTTTTTGTGGGGCAAACAAAATTGTATATTAATTAAAGAATAGAGTTATTACAATCCTGATTGACACGCTTAAGAAGGAAATCAGGAACCGAATCAAACCAAACTTGAGTTTTGTTCTTAACTAAACCAAATCTAGCTACCTAATGACTAACTGTGTTTCTTAATCCAAAGATCTTTGTTATACAGATTATACGCTTGGATGAGAGTAATAACCTAAGATCACCTACCGGATGTCCAAAGGTGGAGCTCGTTTCCATCTTCACCAGCGTCGCACTATCTGTTTACACAATGATATTGTCTTGGCATTCTCTAAACATGCGTGTAATTCCGCTTTGAGACCGACGAACGCAGATTGATCAATCTGCGGTCAGGGAAAATAGGAGGCCCTTATTGCGGCTAAGATCTGTCAAGCTTCATGCACTAATCAACGCAACCAAAAGTCCAAACTAATAGAAAGTGCAATCCACTTATACATTTCAATACCCTCTCTCTAACAAACCAAGCTCGAGCCTGTTTTCGAGCTCGCGAGCTTAGTCGAGCCGAACTCAAACAGTTCGATAAAGCTCGTGACTTTTGTACAGCCGCAAAATTGGAACTGCTATTATTATTCTATCCGTTGTAAGACCGCTAAAATAATTATACTGGCATGTGGCACTGTATTACTATTATATGAAACTCCAAGCCATTTCTGCTATTCCATTTTCAAGCTTTACTATTTTCTTGCTATATAGCTGCATGTCGATGTACTAAAATTTTCTTACCGAGCTTCAACGAACCGAGCTCTAGCCTACTCGAGTTTTGGTCGAGCCGAACTCGAGCTTAGATGTAGGCTCGAAGGTCAATCTAGGCTCGCTCGAGCTCGGCTCGAGCTTCTACCGAGCTCGAGCCGAGCCTAACAATGTTCGCTCGAGTTCGGCTCGTTGACAGCCCTAACGGGGAGAAGTCAGCATGTGTAACCGAAAGAGTGCGACGGCGCGCGAAACTCACGTATGACTCAAGAGGCCTATACATGGACATAGAGGGAACAACGATAATTTTAGGATAAATTGCGAAAGCCAGAACTCAAACTCGAGACCTTAGACTCTGATACCATGTCAAACTTCATGCACTAATCAACAAAACCAAAAGTCCGAACTAATGAAAAAGGCTAGTGTAATCCACTTATACACTTCAACAAAATCGTCGCAGCACACAACCTCCTTCTGTTTGAACAACAAATGCCCACATCCACATTTAGTTTGGGTGCATCCATAGGGGACCGGCTCCATACCGCCTGCTCATCTTAAACCAGTTTACTAACATCCTTGGGTAAGGAACTAGCAAACTGCTTCCCTTCAATTATATCCTTAATATATGTATCATCGAATATTATCTGGGGTTTGCTCCGGTACAACCTCCCCCTAAACTTAGAGCAGAGTCAAACATACTTGATATCTTCATAACTAATACTAAACGTGTATATGTAGCCCTGTATAAAACTCATATGACCCAACTAAATTGTACAAATACCAAGCATACGTACAGGGCCGGCCCATAGGACGGGGCAAAGGGGCGCTCTCTCTAGGCCCCAAGGAGTTAGGGGGCCTGGTTCAAGACTTATACGTGTATCTATATTTGTTTTTACACTTAAGGCCCAATATGGTGAAATAATTATAAAAAATATAGATTACCCAAGCTATAGCCTACCATGTCTCTATCTGACTTCTCTTTCCTCAAAAATACTCCAAAAATGTTATATAAAAAATAGGAAAGCGCAAGTTTCATTTAAGAAACCCATAGAGATACATCATTTATTTTCGATCGCGTGGAACAATATTACTATGGTCCCAAAAAAATTCTAACATTTCTGAATATTTTTTTCTCGATGGCACCATTTCAGTGGCCTCTCTAAATATGCACAAACAATATCAGCCCTCATATACCTCTACAAAGTCGTTAATATTCATTACTAGAGAATAACAACACAAGCACATAACTATATCATTCCGAAAACATGTCTCCTCAGATTCCCAACACCTATATTATCCATATTCTAAATACTATTTTATTCTCTTATTAATTTAGTGCCTAATGTGTCTAAGCTTCTACTCATTTTTCACACATGCATATGGATTTGTTACTTTTATAATTTTATTCTGTGATTAATTCTAGAGATACATATGTATATACACGTGTACATAAAGTAGCAATTGATAAGAATAGATATCATGGTAAATATTTTGTTCGATGATCAATAGAAATGAATAGTTTTGAATGTCTTTACCGAGATTCCAAAGATCATGAATCTATCAAATATATGGATTTTATTATTATTTAGAGGCTTAAGAACGCTAATTATGCTTAAACTTTGAGTAATACTATGTTAAAGATATATTTAAGAATTTTTTGAAGTAGGGGGGTCATTCCCCCCCCTAACTCGGTAAAATTTTGCCACTTTAAATGAGGGGTCTTTGGTATCGTGTTGCCCTAGGAGCCCAAAAATCTATGGACCGGACCTGCATACGTACGGATACAAGTATGTATATACTCCGGCACATTGATGGCGACTCTTCCATGTGGCGGCGATAGTGGAAGACCAGCAGGTGGACGGCAAGGCGGTGATGACCGTCCACGAGGCATTGCGAGGTGGCAATTCCTCATAGGTGCAGCAACATGCATGCTGGACGGCGGCGCGACGACAACAGTGAACCTTCACACAGTCGTGGAGCAATTTTGCGGGATAGTCTAGCACGTTGGGAACAAGGCTAGCCGGATTGTCTTGCGGTGCTTGTTGCACACTGTCTTGCAGGCGCGCCGCATTGTCTTGCGGTGCACGTGACATATTGTCTTGCGGCCGCGAAGGTCGCGATGTTGGCTGTCGGCAGCCGTGATCGCGCGGTTAGCCAACGGCGACGATGATCGGCGTCGGTATGTATGTGGTATGAATCAGTTTTTTTGTATTTTTTTTGAAAAGGAGCGTATATTAATATTAGATACCAATTACACTCAGCATCTACAACAATGCATTGCACTAGCGGCCACACGGATACACACAGCCATAAAAAAGAAAGAAGAATTACAAAAAAGAAAAGTCCCACTACAGTGACTCGTTCATTGAAACAACAGTACTACCACCACCAAGACAATACCAGAAGTCCAGCTTCTCTAAAAACGACGCCTCCAAGAAGGGAACAGTGCACAAACACCGTCATCGCCCGATCAAAGATCTAGGTTTTCACCCTGAAGAAAGTTCGCGCTCTCAAAACAATACCTCAACAAGGCCATTGCCAGGCACAACCAATTAATGTCAGACCTTGGATTTTCACCCTAAGAGTTAGGACCATGAACATCTCATGTGCAGTCGCCCCCACCTGCATGCCACTACTCCAATTCACAAGTCACCTAGCCAATTCCTCATCACCACCCAGACTCGAACCACCATTGTATGTCCTCAGATCTCAGTCTCCATGACTTTCTCTGTCAGCATCATGAAATGAGAACATGCCCCATGATAATAACAACCAACAAAGCTTCGAAGCACACCCTCTGAAACCAAACTGTAAGGGTAAAACATGGATGCGTACGACCAAATTCAATCCTTCTAGCAAACTCACGGCATGATAGCACTTATGAAGTTCGCCGGCGGAGCCTTCCGGAACACGACACAAAAACCAGATCAATGGAGACCAACATCCGACAGATCATCATCTTGGCTTGAGAGGGATCTAGGACCACCTCCTTTATTGAAACCGAGCCAGAAGCCCCCCACGCCACCCGCCGGAAACTAGGAGGATCTGCCGCAAGACGGCAAGACCACTCGATCGACCATTCCGACGGAGAAGGAGGCCGCCACCACCATGCCGGGGGCAGATGCCCCAAGCGCCTTAGTGTCACGGACAAGGCCTGAGTCGCCTGGCGCCAAGCCGAGGCCAACGACGGGATGATCGCGCTAGGCCAGATCCCGCCGTCGCCACGCTGCCGCAACATCACCGCTAAACCAGCCGGGATGGACGCCTTCCCGCCAGATCACGATTAGGGACGCTGCCGCCACGCCCCCAGGTCTTTGCCTGGCGATGATCCGGGCGGCGACAGCAGGGAGGAGAGACCACGGGAGGGAGGGCTCGGAGGGAAGGGGAGGCCGCCCGGCGCGGCGCCGCCGCGCGGGTGCGGGAGGAGGAGGGGTCGAGAGGAGGAGGAGGGGTCGATCAGTTTTTTTGTATGGATATGGGATCCGCGTTGTACCGCTTGTGTGGGATAGAGGTTGTAGAGTATTGACGAGGGGTAACCTCGGCAATGCCCATGGTTATGGACTTCGGGTTTCAGGGAAAAGAGAGTGCTGATGTTTTTGTTGGCTTAAGGCAAACAGGAAAGTCGATGTAGTTTTATATGAAGAAGATGATTACAAAGTCACTGATTCGCTAAATGGATCTAACTCACGGTGGATTGTGTGTTGCTGCAAAGCTACGACGCCCTCACCGTCAGCTCCTCCTAGCCTTCATGTGAGAGGTTGTGTCCTGAAGCCCTATAAGAATATGTTACAAGTTATGTTTACAACACTAAGACTATGTAGGTTTGCACTTCTGTCTTGATCGCCAAGCCAGGCTTCTGATCGTCGGATGCCTCTTGAACTCTTTATTCTTCATGGGCCTCATGGGCCGTAGCCTATGTACGTACAACGGCATAGGGTATTACCAATCACGAAAACCCAATAAATCATACCCATGTCAAGTATGGTATGCCTATATGTGCAGGGGTGGCGCTCCCTATAGGCCAAGGTAGGACAGTCGCCCTATCTTGATGTTTGACAAAAAAAATTAAATGCACATGATCTTTCTAAACAATTTGATTGCTCATACATTGAAAATAAACTTCGTATGAGAGAGTTATGCTTTTTTAGTGAACAGCTACACAAAACTGATTAGTGAGTGAAATAAGGACGACTAGGTGTAGTCTAGTTTCAAATCATCTTTCTCTCATTAGCTAATTCTCAATTTAATAAAATTTGACTCTAAGCAATGTCCTAGATGGGGTATCTAAGGAGGACCTTACAATATTTTGGCCACCTTATGGCACATGGCCGAAACCAACTATAATTACGTGGTGCGTTATGTTTTACTAATCTACTATGGCTTTGTATATATTATATTAGTTTTGTTAATATATTTGGTTAAGGATGTGATGACATGCTTGCTCAATGGGAGAAACGATGGTTTAATACCTCCCAAAATATGTGAATTAGTGTAGAAAATGATATCACAGTCCTGATTAGGTAACAAAATGAGTGAAAAACATTAAAAGGGAGAAGACACCAGGTCAGTATTGATTATTTTCAAGTTGTGTACACCTTCTATTTAACTATAGACTCAATTGAACCAATTTTAACAATCCCTTTGATGACTTATCATTGCAATTGCTTCAGAATGTTTTTTGGAGAATGCTTCAGAACTTGTTGATTTGACTCAAGTGACTCATTTTATTGGTTCAATCTAAATAATATTTCTCATCTTACAGAGATTTGTGATGGGGATTTATCTTATTACAAGCATCATCATATATAAGATAACCTTGAGATATTCATTATTCATATGCGAAGAAATAAAGACTTAGGAGAATATCTTAATATTTGAACGACACATAATGTTTCATTCAGTTAATCACCTTGTTGAGCTTGCATTGCTTTTACTGGTGGTGACGACAAAAGTTGAATGGGCTTTCTTGATGGAAAATATCATCAAGATCTAGTTGTGCAACAAGATGATTGCTTATTCATGACTTGATGATATGCTATATCGAGCAAGAGACAAAATTCTTCGTCGATAAAATTAAAGAAGATTTTGACAAAGAGTGGAGCTTTCGCCATTTCCTAGGACTCCGATACGTCATTAAACCTTCATAATTGGTATTTTTTGGTTTTCTTATACTCAAATATGTTACTATTTCTATTGCATTAAATGATTATGTTTGGGTCATATGTAGTAGTGTCTCGAGGCTATTTTGATATTTACATCATTTTTATGGAGTTTGTCCGACCTCAATTTTTTTCGTCCTCACCACTATATAAACGGGTATACCAATTTTTAGATATGGGTTTGGACATGTGCTTGGTTGAATTTGGGGGAGGGAGTAGTAGTGGAGCAAGACTCATACTATTATCTAGCAACTAAACGTAGCTATAGATAAATCTTTTGGACCTTTCAACAGCATGCAAATGTTTACCATGTGTTACTCTATTCTATGCATGCCAAATTTTTCATGCAATCAAAAGGGCATGTCCACATGTCTCCATCCCATCGGCATTGATAGTAACCAGGTTTCAAGCCAGCCTTCTCCTATGTCCGAGATCTTGGGAAACATCCATACCTCCTCCATAGCTATCCAAAGTGTAGTGGCATGAGGGCAATGGATCAGTGCATTGTATAAATCCTCGATCTGAAAACCACAAACACGACATGCTCCCTGTAGTGGCATATGACCTCTATGTTATTATATTCCGTTGCCAGGGAGTTTGACAATGCATTTTAGACAAAAATGCGTACCTTCGCTGGGACATTACACTTCCATATTTCTTTTCAAATCGGCCGGTTACCCAGCGGTGCAATACTGCAATCATTTCATGAGATTTAGCCCAAGTGGTTACGCACTATGGACTGAAAAAACAGTCATCCTCCTCACATTTCCCTGTTAAGAAATCAGCCAGTCTTCCTTATGACAGGTTAATTCGCATAATAGGAAGGACTTTTTCCTAACCAGATCTTCATTCCATCAACCTTGATCGTCAATGAGATAGCAACATGAATCACTCCCAATCCTCCTTTTGGACTGATCGACTTTAGCTCTTTGATCCTCGGGATCTAATTGTCTTGCCACATGCGCATAGAATGCATATCTCCAATTCTCCAAATTAGGCCAGGTTTCAACAACCTGAGGCCATGGAGACGCGAGGGTATCTGGTGGGCACGGGTTTTGGGGAAAGAATGGCGAGCGGCGAGGTAGGGGAGGGAATGGTGAGCAACAACGACAATGTGTGGCCTACATAAAGGGCAGGAAGGCTTAAAGGAAAGAGGGGGAGGGATCTCGGGAAGGCGCGAGGGAAAGCGCGTTGTTACCCCGCCACGTGCCCTTGATGGGAGGATTCCCTGCCGTTGCTGAAAGGCTGATCGACTGTGCAACACCATTAACTGGGCAGTGTACATGCTTCCGTTCATAGTAAGGTCCAAGTTAACGACCCTAAGATGCGCTAGCTAGTAAAGTTATAGCATTATTATCATTAAAAGATTGTAACCGTACTCCAAAATAATCTGACACTAATATAAGAAAAACATCTTAAAAGCTATTTTCTTTACTACATACTTTTAGCAATTCACACCTCGCACACAAAAGAAAATGCATTTTTAGCCAAACATCGTCCTTGATGAACTCTGAGAAATCTAAGTAAGAAAAAAGTACTCTCTTCGATTTAAATTAGTTGACTTAAATTTATTAAGATACGAATAAATCTAATATTAAATTATATCTAGATAAAATCAAATCTAGATAAATTTAAGTAAACTAATTTGGAACGAAGAGGGTATAACATGTGTCCATACCTCTTGTCCTTGAGAAGCTGGTTTAGCGTTTTGGCCAGCGTGTCCAAATCCATCTTGTCTATGTCACCCGCAGAATCCTCCTCCTTGATGCCTTTCTCATTTCCCGCTTTTGGCTTGACGATCTGCTGAAGCACGCGCTTGAGGAGGCCGCTCACGTCGTTCCTGCCGTCGAACGCCTGGGACACCGACACCTGCGCCTGGCGTTGGAACTCCGTCTCCAGCCGCCGGCACACCTCCATGGCCAGCGTGGTCTTCCCCAGCCCCGCGAAGCCGACGATGGAGACCACCCCGAGCTTCCCGTCCTTCTTTCCGACGGCCTTCACCCTGTCGGCCAGGGTGCTGGCCTGGTCCGTCATGCCGACGAACTGGTCAGGGTGGTTGGCAGGGCGCAGCGCACGCGCGGACGCCGCCGACGCCGTGGCCACGGGGGCCAGATGAGGGGAGCGGCGCAGCGCTTCGCGGCTGACGCCGTACCGCGCGTGGCGCTCGCTGATGGCGACGGCGCGGGCGCGGAGGGCCTTGACGTCGCCGGCGAGGCGGTAGCGGAGGGTGAGCGGGGCGACCACGCGCCTGAAGCGGACGAGGAGGGCGTCGCTGAGGAGGCACCGGATGCGGAACACGTAGAGGTCGACGCAGTCCTCGGCGTCGTAGGCGAGCTCGCGGACCTGCTTCATCCACTCCCGGACGAAGTGGTCCACGGCGCTGTCGTCAGCCTCGGACTGCATGCGGAGTACGGAGTTCATGGTGGCCAGCTCGTCCCGCGCAGCTGGGTCACCTCGCTGCCGACGCCGCGGAGCTGCTTCACCTCCGCTCCCACCAGCTGCCCAAGGTTGCCCACAAGGGCCCGCGCCACGCCCTCCATTAATTCTCTCTCTAGCTCTCCTTCACAACCTCAATTGGTTGTATATTCTATGACACCCTCGCCAGTGAAAGACTCCACCAGATCCAGCCAGCTATAGCTCTCCTTCTCGTGGTACATACACGCCGCCATAACGGCAAACTTTACTCTTAGATTGATGGTCCGTACGTGGACAATTTTAGCATTTAATTTGCTGCAGTAATTTAAAGACTACCACGGCAAATCCTTTAGGCCTTTTTCAGTGGGGTGTATCTTAGCACGTTTTCATAGGAAATATTAAAACTTAAGAAACAACCATCACAATGGGGTGTATCCTAGAAAGGGTTTGTTAGGCCTTTCACAATGGAGAGTCTCTTAGCACGTTTTTATAGAAGCACTTAAAACTTAAGAAACAACTATGGCAATGGAGTGTTTCTTAGAAGGGTTGTATTTAATGATTCTAGTCTCATGCATGTGTGTGATTGGTCTAGCCAAGTTTTTTGCCTATGATACCGTGCAAGGGATATAGCTTAGCTAAGATACAACAACACTCTCTTTCTTCATTAAATGACATGCCACATAGGCAAAGCACCTAGAATACTGCGCTAAGAGACAGCCATTGTGAAAGGCCTTAGAGATGTTGTATTTAATGATTTTGTGCTCATGCATGTGTGTGATTGGACTAGCCAAGTTTTTTACCTATGGTTGCGTGCAGGAGGTGTAGCTTAGCTAAGATACAACATCACTCTCTTTCTTCATTAACTATGGTGCCACATAAGCAAATTGCCTAGGATATAGAGCTAAGATACACCCATTGTGAAAGGCCTTACTACACCGACTTGGCAACACCCCCAAGTGTGAACTCCAAGGACTACACAAACTTCGTATAGAGAATTAGAAATATTTGTCCGTGCGTTGCTACGGGCTACTTATAAAATATTGCATGTTGCATGTGTAAACATAAGATGCACATAAATATTCAGTGGAACTCCCTATCAAAGACGCCACTCTAGTTCTTATCCATTTAGCCTCCTCCACCTCGACGGTCTGCCTTTCTCTAGTGTCCCAACCCAATGCATCCCATGCTCTATCGTGTCGAAGAGGCATACCCTCGGGACTGGTCATATCATGATCTCTCACATCGGTGTCGTCCACTCATTTTCCAATTCTCAAAGAGAAAATAAAACATCTAGGAGCGTTAGAAAAATAAGACCATACCCCCGGCAATGGTTACTTCCAAATAGATTTTACCAAAGCAAAATCTCAAGCTTTTGCAATAACTAATGTGTTAAACCTTTCAAGCAAGAATCCAGCAAACCTAATTTGATTTTTAATTATTGAAAAGGTTATAGAAGATAATACGCACTTCGTCCTATAAAGGATGTTTTAGATTTGTTAAAATTTGAATCTATCTACATAATAAAACATGTCTAGATTTATTCAGTTCAGATAAATTTGTGACATTTTTTTTTAGACGGAGGGAGTAGAAAATTTCTACCCTTACACGAACCCCAATTCTATTTTCGAACGACATACATTTAAGATCATGTTTATCATGCACACTTTGAAGGTATATCATGTTTATATACTCCTTTAATCGTCCACCATGCGCAACCGCCAGGGTACAATCCGCTTACTCCTTTAATAATAAAAGAAAATATACCGATGCCTTGTAACGTAAAAGAAAACTCACAAACAAAAAACATACAATCATCTTTGTGTAGTTTTGCTCCATCCTTGCTTGTCCTCGGCTTTCAGGTCACACCACCGATACCGCAAACCTTTTTATTCCTTCTCTCATTAAAGTGAAGACATTTGACAGCAGAATCTTAGCTTGGAGGACAATATATTCAGTTTCAAGGCAATGAGGCTAACCTAAGCTAATTATAAAACTTCAAAATACACATACACTGTGTTTGGTTGCACTGAATTGGGTCTGGAATCAGGAAATTGGAATTTGAGACTTTAATTCTAGTGTTTGGGTGTGCTAGGAATCAACGAAAGGAAATTAGGATCAATTCCGTGCGGGGAGCGGTCACGTGAGAAACCTCCTTGTACCGATTCGGAGGTCAGGACCTCGGAAAGGTCGTGGAATCGCATGACTCTCTTGCTCGCGTGAGACTTCGGGTGTGTTCGGTTCTAGAACGAGAGGGAATGGAACGGAGTGAGTCCATTCCGAGGGCATGCGACGGTTCCGACCCTGTTTCGGTTCGGAAAAGAACGAGGAACGGAACGGTTCCATATTGTGTTCGGTTGGGAGAATTGGGACCGGAACGGAATAGCTATAATGATGCTTAAAATTCTAATAATTTGAGTTTAAATTTAACAATTGTAATTAACTGTAGAAAATATTTTTTTTGTCTTAAAATCTTTGCTAAAAGTACCAAATCATAGAAATCTTTTTGTTTCAAAATCTTTGCAAAATATACTCAAATTAAAGGGCCGCGTGTTTTTGCAAGATTTTGTAGCTAATCATCGCCACAGCTAAAAATCCCCGTTTATTCAGTAATTAATTATCTTAACTGGGTTAGTTTGCCAATTAGCAAGTCGTTCCGCGCGATCCGGCCGATTCGGTCGGACGACCTCGTTCCGCATATTAGAGGAATATTCTGTTCCGAGGAACTACCTGGTTCCGTTCCTTCCTTCCAACCGAACACACGAACGGACGCTAGGCGCGGAACGGACCGGTCCGTTCCACCGGTTCCGTTCCTCTGTCCCGCTCACGGCCTGGAGACCGGTGACGGCCGTGCAGGTACTGTCCCTCTCCTATTCTTCTCTCCCATGGCCACCTCCCTTCCACCTCCCCCTTGCCGCGAGCCCTGTTCATGGAATCCCCATGGGAGCCCCCCTTCTCGCCCTCTGAATCCTAATCCCGTCCATGCCCTCTCCGTCCCTTCTCCCCCATGGCCGTCCCTCCCTTCAACTTCTCCATGGCAGAGGCCTAGGCGCCCCCCTCCCCACCCTTTGAACCCTAACCATTTCCTTGCCCGTCCCTGCCCTGTCCTTTCCATCTCCTTGCTGATGTTTTTTTCGTTGAAATTACAGATTCTATTGACAACAAGTAGCAATTGAGAGCAATTTGAGGTCAGGCAAAACAAAAAATTAGCTCCTGCTACATGTCTGAACATGGTCATGTATTTGGTTTGAATTAGTTTGTCTCCTCCATCAGGTTCCTCCGTCAGGTTCGGTTTGAATTAGTTTGTGTCCTCCATCAGACTTGCTACATATCTGAACCTTGTTGAGTTGCTGCGCACTGGAGTCGCCAAGTACAACATCATTATAACAGTACGTACATTTCTCTGTTGATTGCTAGATGTTGCTGATGGTTTTTGTGGCAGGCGACAATTGCATACCGTCTCAGTCGATGATTTAATTGGCTATCTAAATCCAACTTGCGTACATTGTCATTGGACAGGAGGTCATTGACCTAGTGGATTCTACAATTGTGGAACCAGATAGCTAGCATTACCAAATTTCAGGGGAATGAAAGATAGAGTAAATCAACATATGTATTCTCCAAAACCATATCTTGCTTATTTTGATTTGTAGTGTTACAAGAGGTGGAGGTGACGAGGAGACACTTCAACACGTGAGGCCTCAAGTTATATTACTACTGGCAAATCTAGTTATATTGAAGTTATGTGCGAGAGAGGCGGCCACGGAACTCGAGCGGACGCCTTGGTTCAGCGCGTGTATGGCCATGGCACTGGTAACGAAGGGAGGAGGCCACCTCTGCTAATTATCTTCCTCGACGGTGCGATGGAATCCGGTCGGTCGCTTGTTTGAAGTGTTCATGACTATTGTGTGCCATGTACGGATTATTTTAATATTATTATGTATGGAAAATAATACATATACATTTTAATACACACATGCTACTATTTATACATGTACACAAGTATATATATTGTCCAAAAGCAAAGAAACATCGAATTCCATAGTTTGCACATCCAAACAGGAATCGGAATTGGGTATCACCCTCTGATTCCAACAACAAATTCCAAACCACACAAACATCAGAATTCAAATTGGGAGTCATTTCCTTTCCAGACAGGAATTGAATTCCCGCCGATTTCAATTCCAAAAATCAATTCTGTGCATCCAAACAAAACAATAGTATTTTATGATGCTCTGAAATAAGAAACCTTCCATCTAAAATTGGGCATTTAGGAATTTGTACTTCATTTGTATAATATTCTTCAATCTGCACTAAATAATTAATTTACACTAAGTACTACGATGATTTTGTAGCACAGCTTGGCAGGCGGTAGGACTATCACTGTCTGTTTACCAGATGATAACACTGTAAGACGACAAGAATCATTCCTTTGATTAAAAGAATATTTCCGTGCAATGCTACAAAGCTTGATAAATCCTCCGCTTTTGATTAAAAAGAAAAATATAAGATAATTTCTGCTCTGCCTAACAGGACTACATTAGCCGAGCGGAGTGTCACTGAGTCCACCCAGCAGCTCGATCTGAAATATCGCATCGCAGCGCTCGGCGCCGCCGCCTGCCAGCCGTTCCTGCTCCGGTGCTCGGACTCGCCGTTCGTGTCGTCCTAGTTCGGCGGCGGAAGTTGAGGCACGCATTCGGCAAGGCGGCGCATGCCTCACTGCTGCTCCAGTATCCCCCTGCACGTGACGACGGCCAGCATTTGTTTGACCTAGATCTTGTGGCCTCGAGATACCAGCGTGCATCCATCCTCGCGAAACTTGCATCAGAGCTGTAGAGGAGCAAGGCCAGCTAGGCTAGTGGAGATGATGACGGCGGAGCGCGTGGTGTCTTCATGTCGAAGGCCGTCGCTAGCCGGCGTCGTGCGGGGAGAAGAAAACGGTGGGCAAGTCAGACAAATCTGCAGTAAGGACGCACGATTGAGAACCTAGCGACAAAAACAAGCTCCACCGACACCAAATCGAGCGCTATTCGACCAAAGGGAGCTCCACCGTGGCCAGATCGAGTGTCCTTGGGACCAAATCGAGCACATGGCCGACGAGCTCGATGGTAAGCTTCTCGAAATCGTTCAGCCCTGAAGCCCTGTCCGCCTGTAGAGGGTGTCGGCACCGCCAAAGGCAATCAACAGAGCACCTTGGGACGGGTACTCGGCCATGAGAGGAGTCTCTGTGGTCCCATTCCACCAGAGCCTCGCCGGAGGACAGCTAGAGGGCGGTGGAGCCCTGGGCGGCACGGTGGGTCCGGGGTAGGTGGCGGCGTGAGTGGACGAAGGAAGAGGTGGAATAGGTTGGGCGGTCGCGCGAGCGTGGAATTTTTCTCTTATCACCGTACGTTCCACTTGGTGGTGGCGGGGTGGGTAAATACCTTGAATAGATAGGGGCAAAACCGTCTTTCAAGGCAGACGAATTTTTTTTGGAGGATGACGAACGATCCCAATCTTTTTAATAGTATAGATTTGCAGGAAGGCTCATGAAACAACTCAATGTTTCTTTTTACCTTACTACCATGTTGCGGTGAACGTGCTTTATGAATCCGAAGTCCAAAGACGTTAAATGAGGTGAAACACTAATATCACGTCCTATAACAGAGAAGAGGCGGTTGCGGACGGCGGCGATGATCTTCTACATGTGGGATCTGGGGCGGCGTCCTGGTCTTTTGGCAGCGGCGGTGTTCTCTCAAGCGTAGCGTCCGCATGGGATGGAGATCGTCCTTTCACGGCGATGGGGTTGTTAAAGTTTGATCAAATTCATTAAGGAGGCTAACTTCTGACGAGCGGAGTGAGACCTCTCGTCGGAGGCTTGAATGAGCGTGAGTCTAATATTCCATGAGAGAACTAAGCAAATTGATGTCAAGTACCATTATGTTCATGATGTTTTTTGCACAGGTAAATTAAAGATATACAAGATAAACACTTATGATAACCCTGCTGATATGATGACAAAGCATGTTCCTGTTGCTAGTTGGTATAACCGTTTAGCCCAAGTGATTGTTGGCAGCGAAAATGACAGTGCAATCCTGGAGATGGCCTCGAGCAACTCTCCTCCCAGGTGTGAGCCCACCTCCGGTGAAAGCTTCTCAATTCCTATTCCCCAAATCCAATTATCTAGCCTTGATTTATGTGAGCACACTTAAAAAAATGCTTGAGATCAAATTTACAGGATTGTGTAAGATGTGTCACTGGTACTTGGAAATGGTGTGGTTAGTTTCAATCTGATTACCATGACCAAGTGTACAGAATGGTTTGAATTTCTATTTTGATTCGAACTACTGCTGCACTTTGCTTGTTAGAGACCTTTTTCTGAACCATGTCTACTCAATATTGTCTTCATATCTTATCACTTGTGTATCTTTATTTTGACTTCCGGAATTCATCATCATTACTTGATAGGTTCTCCGTAGCACATTGCATAACTTTAGATTTCTCAGTGGATGCTATTGATTTCTCAGTCCGTATACTGCTTAAAATAATAGGACGTAATACTAATTTACTTGGGCCATAATGATGTTTACGGCACCTTTTTTGTGATATTGAGAAGATCACACTCGGGTCACATATATTAGCGGTCCAATCTTGGATCTTGCATTTAATCACAAAAGAGTGATCATTTGTTGTCCTAGACCATAAGCGAATCTCTTAGCACTAAGCGTTCAACATATGGTACTTGAAACAAAGATAATTTGACCAAGGGTTTTCATTACAGATGCTAATAAAACTTCACAATATAGTATTTTAGAAGGGAGATTGTTTTCCTATGTGTAAAGTAACCATAGAGTACAAACCTCTTCCAGCAAACATGAAAATTAAGGACCACAAGGCCATGTACAAAACATAACTGAATGGTTCTATGAGCAAGAATCCTTTATATGCTTATCTTGAAGCTAACATATATTATTTCCCACGAAATTCTCTTCATACTTTTGAGCATCACTTCTAAAGTTGATGATGTTTGAAATATGATGGGAAAACGTGTGTTTTTTGGGCCTAATTATTTTACCTGAAGTTCTCTTGTATTGCCAGGTCAAAAGATATAGTTCTCTATTTCTGGTATCTTCAAGGGAGCAAGGTTTTGGTACTTATTTCGAAATGACATGCAAATCTCCATGTACTACCAAACGTATTTTGGGAACATTGGATTTTTAGTAGCAATTTGTATTTCTTTGCCTACAAAATGTTCATAGAGATCATGATTGGACCATGCAATTTCAGCCTTCGTGTTTGGAACTACCTGCGGATTGATTGGACCAGAGGTAATGGTGATTTGCATCATATTGTTACTATTGCACGTGATATCTTCAAGCATCCTTTCTTCATAGAGATCATGATTACTGTCTGCTGGAACATCTGGATTTTAAGAAATGTCAAGATTTTTAGGAAGGAAAGACCCACTTTTGCGAAGTGGAAATGTAATTTCATTAATGATGTAAATCTTCTAAAGCATAGGATTAAAGAAAATCACCTCGATAGTTTCACTAAATGGATAGGTTCGTTGCCTTGATTAAGGCCTTGCTGTAACATAGTAGACTTTTCTTCCTCTTTTGTGCAAAAATTCCTTTATTTTTGAAATAAAAGTTTGCTATGGGGCTATTGCCTCACAGGTAAAAAATGTGTTGTTCATGGCTGATGTCAATTTCCTCTTTTAGATGCTTGTGAACGTTATCAAGTATATATGTGGAAAAACTTTGTGGTTGATTACTGTTGATGCCATAAAGAATTGTGTATCTATTTTGCGCTTAATCTTCAGATAATGATCAATATGAATGTTACATGTGATGAGCCTTATGACACATCTAATGAACTTAGACAAGCATTTAAATGGACCAGATAATTTCTTCTCAAATTCTGTGATATGTGCATATACTTTTATGTAGCATCTATATCTATACAGATTACAATACAAGGTGCAAATAGGCCATGTGTAGCATCTCCACTGACCTATGCAAACAATGGTTCCTCGAAGATGGACATGCCTCTTGCTGCGCGGCTTGTTGAACCCATTATACTAAGTACATATTGTGCTTTCTCGGTTCAATACTTTCATTTTGTTCTTGCTGTACAAGTTTTTTGGTAGGATCTATGGCTCATCGGCAAGGTATAGGTGTGTATCTAAAGAGACCTACTCCCTCTATTTCATAATCAAAGATGTTTTAGCTTTGTGAAGGTCATATATCTAGACGCCCTTTAGTATATAGATTACTCCTAACATTACCTTCACAAATCTAAATCATCATATATTTTAAAACGGAGGGAGTACCTGGTTTTATTTTGTTCTTATAGTACAAGTTTGTTTGGGAAATTACTTAACAGTCGATAAGTGTGGATGTAATGGGTTTTGTGGACAGAAAACATTTCTTCTCCAAACATTATTCAATAACAATGTACGGAAACTTTAGAAACAACGGTGCTTTATGTAATAACACATAATATGCATTCCAAGCGGCCATTTTACTTATCACTGCTCTTTGACATTTTCTTATTTTTGATCTTCGATGTTCCTACCATTTGAATATCAGGATAATAGGTATCCGTTGCAACGCACGGGCACCTTACTAGTCTTTTTAATAGTATAGATTTGCAGGAAGGCTCATGAAACAACTCAATGTTTCTTTTTACCTTACTACCATGTTGCGGTGAACGTGCTTTATGAATCCGAAGTCCAAAGACGTTAAATGAGGTGAAACACTAATATCACGTCCTATAACAGAGAAGAGGCGGTTGCGGACGGCGGCGATGATCTTCTACATGTGGGATCTGGGGCGGCGTCCTGGTCTTTTGGCAGCGGCGGTGTTCTCTCAGGCGTAGCGTCCGCATGGGATGGAGATCGTCCTTTCACGGCGATGGGGTTGTTAAAGTTTGATCCAAATTCATTAAGGAGGCTAACTTCTGACGAGCGGAGTGAGACCTCTCGTCGGAGGCTTGGGCTGAAGCGTAGCGGAGTCTAATATTCCATGAGAGAACTAAGCAAATTGATGTCAAGTACCATTATGTTCATGATGTTTTTTGCACAGGTAAATTAAAGATATACAAGATAAACACTTATGATAACCCTGCTGATATGATGACAAAGCATGTTCCTGTTGCTAGTTGGTATAACCGTTTAGCCCAAGTGGTTGTTGGCAGCGAAAATGTTTTCTTTGTGTTTCAGGGACATGTTTGTTGTTGATCCTACAAGAATAAATTTGTCTCAAGGTGAAGTTTGTTAAAGTTTGATCCAAATTTATTAAGGAGGATAACATCTGACGAGCGGAGAGAGACCCGCGGTACGGATCGTTGAAGACCTAGGTTTTCACCTCTATATAAACCTCTTGTAATCCATCGGCTGGGATAACTTGCATCTGTGAAAATCCCCGGTGTTTGTAAACACTCCCCGATACAGTGAAGTCTCGCTGGCTAGCGCCCGTGATTTTTTCTCTCTTCGTTGGAGAGGTTTTTCCACGTTAAATCTATGTCCACTTGTTGTGATTTCTTTTTTGTTCTTCGTTATTTGCTTCTCGCGATTATAACAGGGGCGGAGCCCTAGTCGTGTGGTGGCGGCGGCCTCCCTTGAGCATCGGTGCGTGAGGTGGAGGCGGCGGCTGCAGTTCTAGGTGAAGGGAATATGCCCGAGAGACAATAATAAAGTTATTATTATTGTATTCTAAGTATATGACAGATATTTATTTTGCATGCTATAATTGTATTAAAAGAAAACACGGAGAATATTGAGCACACGGGAAGCACGAGCTATGGAAATGGCAAAGGCAGAAAGAAGAAAGCAAATGGCAAGGGGAAAATTACTTTGATCCCTCTGCGGTATAAAAGGACGAAGAAGATGAAGCAGAGCCATTGATTCACATGCCCTAACGCGTGCCCTCCATCGCACCGTACACGTGGCATGAGCCGCCTGAACCGTCGTGAGCACTACGCCCACTATGCACGGAAATCGAGAAGACGCCGTAATTATCACGAAAATTACGCGTGAATAGTCAAATCCATGTTAGAAAGTGGGACCCACGACCGTCTCGTCATGTTGCCTCTACTACCGCTTACGGTTGAGCTCACCAAGCGCCAGCAATGACGTCATCAAAGAAAAATCTAGCAACGGCAAAAAAAACTTTCGAATGGACAAAAAAGTACTTATTAGTTGAGTCTGTGACTCAACCAACTACTCGGAGGCTACTCCTATCAGGAGCACTGGTCGCGCACCTGAGAAATTGGCATGGTTCCTGTGTTAGTTGAAACACTTCTTCAAAGCTTCGAGTCCTCCCTTGAGTCTGCGACTCTGCTACAGACTCGGGGGCTACTCCCATAGGAAGCGTTGGTCGTGCATTCGAAAAATGCAATGGCGTTGATGTCATCCGCAAAATTAAAGTCTTCGCTCGAGTATACGACTCGAAATGACACTCGGGGGCTATTTCCATAGGGAGCGCTGGTCACGCAACTATGAACTCTTCGAATGAGATCCTTCGGATCCTCTATGACAAAAGCGAAATTCATATTGGCAACTTTGCCCAAATTAATGCTAAGTGAGATACCGTCTCCTGGGTCACCCGAAACACCTCCGTGGTGATAAATTTTCGGATGTTATGTCTACGACACAAAGATAAGACCTACATATATCATCTGATGGCCTGTCAACGCACCCGACCGCGCTCTTCTAGTAACATTCTGTACCACAGGCACGATGAAAAATCCCGACAGACGCGTTGGGTATATAACTTAAAACACTGGAATTCGACTCTTGTAAGACCCCTGCGGCCTGAGTCGAATTACACCAGTATTCTTCCGGATTCGAGTCCGGGGACTAGAGTCCGAAGTAGATCATGTTGTTTTGTGCAAAGACAGTTAACTAACTCTAATCTGTCGGGCAAGTCAGGCGCACATATCAACAATTCCTATGAACTAACGCATTGAGTCAAAACTTGTTCGGATGAAAGCACCCAAAAGGCTTAA
The DNA here is from genome assembly GCA_023614405.1 of Avena insularis. Classification (NCBI taxonomy): domain Eukaryota; kingdom Viridiplantae; phylum Streptophyta; class Magnoliopsida; order Poales; family Poaceae; genus Avena; species Avena insularis. The sequence continues at coordinate 392,627,888 of CM042693.1, read as the reverse complement.
GAGTATCCAATCGAATCTGTGATTCGACTAAACACTCGGGGGATACTAACATGGGTATGCCCTACGGGTGCCTAATGTTAGCCTACTCGGTATCTGATATGTCAGAAACGTATCTATAATTTTTAATGCTCCATGCTTGTTTACTATCTACTTTGCTTTGTTTTGTCTACACTTTGAGGTGTTTTTATATCTTTTCTGGAACTAACCTATTAACCAGTTGCCACAGTGCCAGTTGCATGTTTTCTTCTGTTTTAGTTCCAGAAAGGCAGAAAATCAATATTCTCGGAATTGGACGGGACAAAAGCCAAAGTCAATATTTTACCGTGGGGGGCACGAAGTCGAGAGGAGAGACGGAGAAGCGAACCAGGGCGGCCAGACCCCCCCTAGGCGCGGGTGGGCCCACCCCGCGCCTGGGTAGGGTGTGGGGCCCCTGGCTGCCTCCCATCCTCGCCTCTTCGCCTATAAAAAGCCCCTAATGCAGAAACCCTAGGCACCCGATCAAAACTCCACGAAACATTCTGTAGCCGCCTCCATTATCGTCCCTAGATCGGGGGGATCTGAAGCTCTTCCCGGCACCCTATCGGAGGGGAGATCATCCCGGAGGCCTTCTTCTCCGGTATGATGTGTGAGTAGTTGCGGTGACCCAGTATACCACTGCATGATGTAGTACACTATAGTCGTTGACATAACACCAATGAAACACCGTTTCACTAGTATTACATCCCTTAGAATGGTACAACAGAAACACAGCAGGTCCAAGACATGACTATAGGTTACAACTCAACTCTTTACACAAGATTCAGAGAACACTCTAGGTTAAAGAGAGAGAAAGAAACTTCTTACAAAGAAGAATCAGAAATAAACAACTCAAAAACTATCATGCTGATAAGACTAGTATCTGAACTATTGGTCTGGCATTGCTGCTATCGTAATACACTAAAGAAATAGGTTCTATGGCTAGAGATTATATTCCTATATAATCAGTAACTTCGTCTTCACTTGAATTGATGTATATGTTGACTTTCTTGACTTCATTGAAGAACTTTGGCTTCTGGTGATGGTTCCTGGAGCATAACTTGATATAGACACCGCCTGTATTGGCTTTAGAACCTAGCAAGGGTTAAGAAGATACGTTGAGTACGAGCGTACTCAGCAAGTTCACTAGAAAAGGAGCGATTGATGCACTATATCTACAGCCACAAACCATAGGTCATAGGCAATGCAAGTTCTCGTAAACATTTCTTCAAAGGTGGCTTTTATTCTGAAAAGCTATGTCCGTCAGCCTTCACGGGTTTACCAGAACTTTCATGGAGTTCCTTCCCGCCGCGTTCGTAGCTCCTTCCCGGAACAGGGAGTGGTAAGTTACAGTTCTTACACTTTGCAGAGATGCGTCACTTTATCCATGAGAGACCTTAGGTTTTGTTGCACGGCCCGGAGTATGTCCCCGTTCAAACTTCCTCGGTTTGAGGCCCAACCTAAGATCCAAGCCAATTAGTACCTTATCCGTGACCCCGCATGTTTCCTTGGTATACGCCAGCCCACCTATTGAATTATGACAATTGGCAGTACAGACCGTTCAGATGCCGGAACTATCGTGGGACGTTGAGGGTTCCCACCCATATGCTGCATATCCTCTACGAATTACCAATTAATATGCATGCTACGAGTGAAAACATCCATGACCCGCACATCCGGCTCCACGCGAGAGGGAAAAGATACAGCTGACTTCTCCGTCCCATTCCAAATCTCATGGTCAATGCGTAATATACGGTGCAATAATCACTGGCGATATTGGTTGCTAAGTCCTAGATAATATGTTCCTTTACCACCAGAACTTTCATGGTAGTTTATTACCTCATGGTAAATAACCTATAATCACATTATTATGAAAATAGTGTTTTCTGACCTTTTTCAAATGCAGGTGATGACAACACTGGATTTGCAAAATACTTTACAGAAAATAATCAAAGGACATGAGCAAGTGTGAACTTGCCTTTTGTGATTGCAAGATTATACACTCACGGTCTTCAAGACAATATAAGATCCAATATCTGAAATCAGCATCATTGGTCTGGTAAAGACTAATGTTTAAAGAAGCAAGATGCTATTATGCATAAGTAATGTAATGTAATTTCGTAAACTTGAATCCTGGAATAAGCGTTGATCTAGAGTTTGGATGTTGGAAGTGGTTCCTTTAGAATGTGTTGTACTTTTAGATAAGCTTTAAACTTGTGATTCTTATTAAGGCTTGTGAGTGTGTGTGAAACAACATGTACTTACAATATCATACAACAATAAGATACACAATGGTGGAATGCTATTCAAAAGATTGCTTATATAAGAATTATTGTTTGAAGTGGCAAAAAGTATAACATTTGAAGAAAATATTTCTTTACTAAGGTTTAAACAATCCTGATAGCTTTTGGAATATGATTGATAGAATATGATTGATGTTGTTTGTGCTTGCTTGAATAGTTTGGATTTGAAATGCTTTAGGTCTTAGTTAAAATGAACCAAAGTTAACTATAAAACCAATAATAAAGTCTTTAGCATTATATTTAAAGTCTTACAGACTAAAGTTAACTTTAAAGGCATAGATGGATTTAAGGTGTAATACTTATGATATTGTACTTTCTCATCTTATAATATTTCCTTAAAATTATTTAAGAGTGGCATTACTTCTATTTGAGTAGTGGTTTCTTAATTTTATAATGGAATAGAAATTTTTATCTCTTTATAAATGAGTGGTTATAGTTTGTAAACAAAGAAGTAATATTACTTAACTACTTATGGATTTACTATAGTGTGGTGATATGTTTATAAACTTGTAGTTCAATTAATGGAAAAGAATTTATTTGGTTGCAAACTATATTTGAAGATTTGGTATTGGATAAGAATCTTCTTTTAAAAGATATTCTATACTTATGGTGGAATTATAATTCAATACGATTGTTTTTAAAATGTGTTGAACCATTTTGTTTTCATACACTCAATATTTAAGACTAGTATTACTTATTAGACCTAAATTGACAATTTTAGAAATATTAACAAATTTTATTTACCCTTATATGAATTAACAACTCAGGAAATAGATTTAAATTCAAGTTATTAAATTATTTAATTTTTTTATTTAACTCAAAAGTGGAATATTATATTTTTAACATGTAGGTATTATTTTTGTGATCATTTTGGTATATTACATTTATTTTTGTGATTTATAAATAATAAGATATGATGTTTATAAGATTTATTACTTTATAAATACTTAATAAATAATAGATATTTCATTAAGTGAAATAATAATACAAGATTATGGTATTAAGTTATATTTCTTATTTTTCTAAGAATTTTGATATATTATTTATATTTTTAAAAGTTACCAATATTAAAATATGGATTTTCAAAGTTTTAATACTTATAAAATCTTTATTAAATAATAATATTTAAATTGTTGACATAATAATGTTTAATAATAGTTTAATGTTATATATTTTATTTTTCTGAAAATTTTCATATATAAAACATTTTTTTCTGAATTATGAAACATAAGTTATTAAATTTTTAAGATTTAATCATTTTTGAGAAATTGTTAAATATATTTACTGCGTCACTATTGACATCATATCCTCTCTTAAACTTTCTATACTGCACCCTAACCTAGCCCCAGTCACTGACTGGTGGGGTCGTTGCCATGTCACATGCCACATGGGCATGGACCAGGTCAAACGATTGACTGGTTTGACTTCACGTGAGCCAGACGTCACTATGACGTCAGCCCGCCGGTGACGCACAGACGGCGAACGGCTGCGACGTTCTGGCGATATCTAGCGAATGCAACAACTCTGGTTCGAACGAGTGCACTACGGGAAAGCGAATAGTAGTGACGCTGCTAGTATATGGTCACCAGAGAATGACCGACGATGAGCTCGCACGGCGGCGCTTGCAGGCGACTATGTAGGCATCGATACAGGAAGCGATTGAAGCATTGGGGCATACTGGGAGACTCAGTAACTCACCAGAAGCGCGACAGTGTAGTCGGCGATGCGAGTTGTTGCCGGAATCAATGGGGACGGCGGCGGAACCCTTCGGAGATGGAGGTGACGATTGGCGCGATTAGAGTTTCTTCGGCTTGTATTTCGTGGGGCAATCGAACCAGACGATCAAGTGGATCTCAACTGTGGGCTCAGCGGTTAAAGGGGAGCTCAAAATCGATGACAACTTCGGCGAGGTCAAAACTAGGTTTTCGGTGAAGAAGAGGAAAACGAAATAGAGAGCGTCAGAGGGGGAAATGAGGATTAGGACGAGCAGGGACATCGTCGTGGCCTCCTTATCCTCACCTGGCAACGGTGGCGTGCATCTTGACGCAAAGACGATGGTGGACGACCCCGGCATCGCCACCGAGGTGCTTCCAGCCGAAGGAAGACGACGGAGGTCGTTTTGCGAAAAAACTGGAAATTTCCTGACTCGGTCCGCAGTCCTTCTTCGGTCCCACCCTTCAGCCAGAGACATTTACTGAGTGTTGTCCTTACTGGTCTGCTATTGGGCTATTGTGAGTTGCTCGTGAGCAACAGATAGAGAACAAAGAAAATGGGCCACGACCAGGAACTGGGCTGACCTATTCCTCTTCCTTTTCTTTTATATTTTCTATATTCAGTTTTCTTTTCTAGCTTTTTCTTTAAGCTATTATTTTGAATTTTCTTTATAGAAGTCCTTTGTTGAATACTACAGCAATAATAAAGTTATTTAAAACCATTTTGTGAACTTTTCTTATATAAAGTTATACTTCTTAATTTTCTTTATATATATTTTTCTAATATTTGGTAAGAGCCTTTGTTATTAATTTTCTTTCCATAATAAACCATGGATTTATTATAGGATATTTCCTTATTTATTTATAAATTTTGGTTTTAATTAACTTATAGTTTGGAGAAAATTTAATACAATGATCCTATATCATTATTTGATGCATGATATTCTAAGGAATTAATATGGTTAATATTATTCTCATGAATCTATGAAATAGCAATGTATATATTTTATTACAACTAAGTTATGAGTTAAGGTTTGAATTGAAAATGCTTACCATAAGTTCTTAGGAGATTTAATATTATCACATTTCTTTTATAAGCATGGGTAAAGATTAATGGTTAAGTCATATATTCCTCTTGTTTATGATCTTTAATGATATAACCCTTTAAAATATAATTTATTATCTGGAATGAATTATGAGGGGGAATTGATAACTATAGTTTCTAGGCATATATGATTTTATAGTTTAGAAGTGACAAATATATGCTTAAGTGGTTTGCTATAGGAAAATATTCCTATAAACCAATAAGAAATAGGATGATAGATCAAACAAATAAGATGGATATTAAACTTGATTATAGATTTAAGGTTGAGTGTTTTCCCAAGAATTCCTATCTTCCATATTCTATAATTCTGGACTTTTAATTAAGGAATTCCTTTCCTAAATATTCTACTTCTCCATATTCATCATCATATGTTCACATGATGAGCTTTACTTCACAAAAATATTCCTATCAATAACTTCTCCTCATAAATCCATTTGTAAATCCAATGAGCTTGACACTAAAGATTTTCATAATCTTTTCATATCTATACTTGGTTATATCAAACTACTCTGATAATGATATCCTCTAATCCATTAAGGAATTACTTCTAACTTCATTTATACACTTATTTTATCTTCATCACTAATATTATTCCAATAGATGTATAAATCAAACTACTCTTCTCAAAATCTTACAATCCTTTAAGAGGAATAACACTACTTCAATAACTCCATGCTACACTAGCCTTAGCTTAATCATACTATATTATATTACTTAACTCTAGTAACTCATACTCCAACCTCACATTATATTAATGTGACTTGTAATGACTAATATAGGATAATATATCTATTCTAGGGTTCAATCATGTTTTATCCACCAATGTCACTTATTAATGATATAAGCATTCAATCTTGGTGACTAAAGCATGATCATTATAATCCTTTGATCATTTATGGCTTAGGTTTCCAGTTGGCTAATCAAGGCCTTCATCAATACAACATTACAGTTGTATTATAATTATTTTCTCAGTATCTCTTACTGAGTAGAAGATATTATTCTTTGACTAAATCTACTTGATCCAATAAGATTACTCCTAGTAACTATCTTCAGGATTCATCCTTGTAATCTTCTTTGTCACCATATAATTATAGGTTCCATATAACTCTTCTATCATTTTAGGAGTGAGTTAACTCCATCAATTATCACATTGGTCTGAATCTTTTTCAACACTCCCATCATATAGATGATATCTAAATCTAGCATTACTATTTACCCCTTCTTACTTATTTCTTTATAGGCCTTAAGTGAATGCTATGATATGGTCAAGAGTTGATAGATCAAGTATTTATAGATTAATAATTGGTGAATCAATAGTTGATTACTCAACATTGATGAACAACAGATATTGAGATAGGATTTCATAAGGATTGATATGGAAAGAAAGATATATGGTGAATGATCTTGACTTGGTTTCTTTCCTACTCAATCTCACTAAAGAGTTAAGGTTAGGTATTACCATGATACTCATGGTATAAATATATGAGATTAAGATAGATCAAAATTCAATTGTTACATTCCTAATTACTTAAGTTATGTTTATAACTTGGTATTCACGAGTTGTGTAATGAATACTAAGATATGATTACTTAAGGATCAAATATAAATCATTAAGTAATGTTTTAGGGTTTAACTTTTACTACATTTGATCTACCCTTAGATCAAATCTCCTTTACCCAAAATAAGGTTTTAGCAAAGGTCATATTGAAACTTATCGCAGTCAACTGGATGATCAACTTCAATTCCATCAAGTTGAGAGAAGCTTCAATCACTTTGACAAGTTTTGTTCAAAAGCGCGAAAATTATTCAGATTTTCTATGCATGAATGCAATGCACACATCTGGGTTCAGCTTATTTCTAAGCTCTAATGCTGGGATGTTACAGACTCTCCCCCTTAAAATAAACTTCATCCTCGAAGTTCACATATTCTCACGTTTTGGACTAAGGAATTATCTTGTTTTGGTTATGACATTTCTCAACTTCATGGTAACCATAAATGGGAATAATTGTGGTATCCCATATCCAGATCTTTTCCTTAAATTCTCATCATTCTTGGCAATCTCCAACTTGTTTTCTTCAACACTCCAAGGTTCCTTTTACTATCCACCACTAAGGATATGTTCTTATTATAAACACCTTAATCTGGGGTCTCTTCTTTAGTTTCTTAACCTAATTAGGTATCCTAATACAACTCCTTTTATTTAATCATCGAACTTTCTTACTATACTGTGTAAGGTCTAGGAAGTCTCACTAAAAGAGGGTTTTAAATTTCTATTAACCAATAGTTGTGTGAAAAAGACTATAATTGGTCTTTCTTTGAATGGTTTATACTGATAGTCCTTCTAAAGATTGGATTTGAACACATTTAGTCTATACCCATTGGAATTTCGTGTTTCTCTACACATGTACAATTGGATATGCTTTATTACTTCTTAGGATCACTTAAGAGTTGTTTCATTTAGAATTAGTCTGTTAGGACTAGTCCATTTTATCACCTTCAAACTTTTACCTTAGCAAGTTTTTAGAAATTCTCTTGTTATTACCTTAAGTACTTCTTCAACTTCCACTTATTAGTTACCTCAAGGTCTGAGTACTACTCCCTTGAAATAAACTTCTATCTTTCATCCAAACATACTTCAGAGAGTACTTTTCTGATGATTTTCTTTTAACCTTATGAAAATAAGGCTTAATGTTGTCATAGTTTAGTATTCCTTCTGCATCCTTTACTCGGATATTCAGATAATAGTACTTCCCTTTTACTGTTTACTCTCCCCCTTAGGGTTTACTAATCGTCTTCAAACTTTCTATATAGTATTTATTGGCTTTATAATTAGAATATTGGTCTCTATCTAGCTTATACTCTACCTAGTTAAGGTCTTATGAAAGAATTATGGTATACCCACACAGTTGTGGATCTACGAGATAAATCTTCCAAGTTTATTTGTCTTACTTACCATTTAGACATTTTCGCTTTGATAGGTCTGACTTCACGAAGCGCTTCGAAAGACGGCCGCCTTAAATTTTATACTCCTTTGTGTCTTACTTAACTTAGGCCAAGTTTTATGCTCTTTATGCAATACTAAGATGATCTGGTTGACTATGCCACCAAATACCGGCTGTGGACAAGATACTAGCCGCGGACCACCTTAGGGTGTATGGATTACCCTACGGTTTATGACCTAATACCAGTATTCTCTCTGGAATGTCAGAGCTTGAATACCATTTTGTTCCAAAGCTACTTCTTTGTACTTATTCATGATACTTCCATGAACTTAGTACAACTACTTCATTAATTCCTTAGCAACATCACCTAATTTTGAATGAACTTTAAGTTTATTACTTCTTATTGCTTTATACATCTTCTACACTAATCTTCCTTCTTATTGCTATTTAGCAATGATCTAAACTTGGTTCAACCTTCAAATTGTGTTGATACTCCTTATACTTGCTTCATTCTTCATGTAGGTCTTCATCTTGATCTTTGGAATTCGTCATTCCCTTACACGAATTCCCTTTTCTATCTAGGTCTATAACATCAAGTAGTAACTGGATGTTGCAACATGCATTTGCATACCAAGTCAAACTTCATGTACAGATCTAGTCAATCAAGAATATCCAAGAAAAAACAATAAATCCAAATGTGGTACATATAACACACAATATTCTAAGCCCGAAATATAGTAGTTGAGTATAACATCTCTAGAATTCAGGCTTAGTTGTGTAGTATATGACACCTACTCATATAGGTTTACGTGGTGATACTTAGAACATAAGGTCAAACTATGCTTTGTCTCAATATTTACCCTAATTTCTCAATTACAACAAGATAAATTTAAGCAAAGTGGTCTCAATTTGGTTTTGACTAACCTTTAGTCTCACTTTTGGAATGGCTATATAACCAACCTTTCTTTATTGGTAAACTAACCTCACATGATTACTCCAAAAGACTAATCAGATTCTATTTGCTAACTTAAACCAAAGATTATTAGAATTTTCAAGCACTTATGAGTTCTATCATGGTTCTACCATGCTATTTTCTTACTTTACTTGAAGATAATTTATTAATTACTTGTCATATTTACACTTATATCATGGCTTCGGAGCTAATCTCACCATGATCTTGTTTCACACTACACTATTAATAAATCTTAACATAATTTCACTTCATCACGTAGAATTCTCAAGTGAATCCCACATGATTACTACTCATTACATCAACATTTATCCAAATGATATTCATCATGTTGTCTTTGGTTACCAATTAACAATAAGATTCCACTGTGCTACATGAATTCTAGGGTTAGGCTACACCATTTAAACTACTTCATTTGATATACTAAACTTGATTCAACCCTACTTCAACCAATTGGATTTCCTACATTGTCTTGGTGATTATGTTCTTGCAAAAGCTTGCTAGAAGTCCTGATGCTAGTGATATGCATGTTGCCTTTACCAAACACATGACATATGCTTTTGTGAAAATTAAGGAAGAGAAGCTAAAACATAAAGCTTATATTCCTAGGAAAGTAGAAGATAGTTGGGAACCCATTATTAATATGCAAGTGAATAACTTTGATCTCAAAGATTCATGTGATCTTGGTTCTAGTGTCTCTAGTATGCCTAGGAAGATTTATGAAATGCTTGATTTACCACCTTTGGAATATTGTTATTTAGATGTCCCACTCAATGATAATGCTAAGAAGAAACTCATGTTGAGTATTAATGATGTTCTCATCATGGTTAATAATGCTTATGTCCCTGTGGATTTCTATGTTTTGGATGTTGAATACAATGCTTCTTGTCCTATTACTTTGGAAAGACATTTTCTTAGAACAGTTGGTGCCATCATTGATATGAAAGAAGGCACCATTAAATATCATTTCCCATTCAAGAAAGGTATTGAACACTTCCCTATGAGGAGAGAGAAGTTCTTTTTGCTCTTACTTTCAAAGCAAGATTTGACGTTAATGCTTCTTTATTTGAAAATATTTGATTCTTCTTGCTTCTTGTGCCTAACTTAAAGGCGTTAAAGAAAAGTACTTGTTGGGAGATAACCCAAGAGTTTCCTTGAGTCTTGAAAGTTATTACTTCTGTAATGACCTCTCCTTATCCTTTTTGGTTGCTTTTTGTGCCAATAATGACCTCTAATGAGAGGGAAGTAAGATTTGGGGAGTTGCTGTCCCGAAACAGATTTCTGTCCTCCACCAAAAAAATCACGAGGAGGCTCTGTAACTCGGATTGAGCTAAAAATTTACGAATAAATCCCCCGGAATGTTATCTAACTTTATTTAGTTCAACACTTTTTGATTTGATCAATAGAAGATGTTCGAAAAAATCGGTTTCTACCTGCTGGTTGCTTCTTATTGATTCCTTTTTGAGTTCTCTTCAGGTAAATTGAGCTTTTTGAAGGAGTTACTACAGTATCTTGTGTTTTTAGTGAAAAACCTTATTGTTCCAAATCTTTGCCAGGGGTTTAATATCTTTTGAATAAGCTAATGTTGCTAATGAAGATTGTGTGAAGTTTTGTATGAACAGAAAATTTTAGGTGTAAAGAAAGAATGATGCAATGAGATGAAGAATGGACAAAATCTCAAGCTTGGGGATGCCACCATGGTGTCACCCCAATAAATATCCAAGAGGTACAAGCGTCAAAGCTTGGGGATGCCCAAGGCATCCCCTTCTTCCTCAATAAAAAGCTCAGGTCTGTCTAGACACTTCGTTTTTATTGTTTCATGTACAGTTGTGTTGTTCTTGGAGTGTCTTAGTTTTTGTTTGATTTGCTTAGTTTGTTTAGTTTGCTTAAGTAGTTTGGACCCCCGTTTTCGCTATGTTGTTTTGCAAATAAGTTTGCCTGGTGTTTGGAAAGGAGTAGTAAGTTCTTGCTTGAAGTGCAAGAGGAGCTTGCATTGACTGTGACTTAGAATTTAGCATGACATGCTAGGTGTTGTTTTAGCATTATGCTTAGTGATTATTGATGTAGCATGTCTTGTTACAAACAATTGGGATTGCTTAGTGTGCCTTGAAGAAATTATGCATTGTTTTAGCATGCAAAAGCATAGTATTGTGGTATTCTCCTTTGATGCTTTGCTTGGGTTGACTTGGCACATGCTCACACCATGTTATGACTCTCACAAGTCACCATTAGCCTCTATGATCATTTAGTCCTTGACTTGTAGTACCACTCTTTGCTTTGATTAGTATGTTTTATTGCACTGCATGATTATGGCCATTATTGCTCTCTTAGTTGGTTGCTCCCAGTATTTTGCTAGTCTCCACTTGTATGAGTAAGTTCTACTCATGCTTCCAACTCCCAAGAAACCAAGTTATTCCAAAGTGTCCACTATAAACTCTTATACATGGTGTGTTACACCATTCCAAGTATATTCTTGTTTTCAACTATCTTTCAATCAAAAACTATTTTGTTATGTGAAAACTTAGTGATTAAAGCCCTCACGAACTTGATGGAACACTTTATTCTTTGCCCCTAATAAACTTGAACCATTGTGACAACTTTGTTGTATATGCTTGCACTTATAAGTTGGAATTAGCAGAACCGTGCTATCACGGGGAACGTTTTCAATATTGCACTTGTACCTTGTTGTACTTACTTGATATCATGTTCTTTTGTCTATGGATGTCACCGGTGTGAAATAAAGAGGGAACTTGTAAGTCCATGGAGTTTGTATCCTGTGTTAGAGAAACGCCTGGGCCGCTAGCCTAAGCCATGCCTAATCATGGTGGAAACTTGCAGCATCACCATAGTGAGCTATCTATGAAGCATCCTCAATAAAAAGCTATGCATATGGTAAATAAAAAGATTGCTGAGATGCTGATTGTCTGCTTGCCTTGTCATTTTGGTTATGGGATAGCTCTTGTACCATGTGCAAGGGGTACCCCGTTGGCGGTTCTCAATGATATGCAAATACTTACAGTGGCAAGAACTTACCTGGACCCAAAGTTGAGTATGCATGAGGTGTGGCCCTCGTATTCAAGGGGCATGAGATTGCCAACTTATACTTCGTCAAGCATATACTCCAGCTTTGCCACTTTAACCTTAACCACTTCAAGATGCTTATGATAGGGGCAATGAGGGATGAAAGCTAACAAGTACCATAATTTTTGGAAGCTCTTTTTAAAACTTGTAATCCCTGCTTCCTTTAAGAAAGGCCTTTCTTCCATCACTATTGAGTCTCCACCTTCAACCTTTAGGCACCATTAAGAGAGCATAGTTGTCATTATGTGTGCAGTGTTCCAAAGCTTATTAATTGATGCATATTGTGTTATTACTTACTCTTGTGCTACTTGTTTCTAGTCACCCTTGTGAACCTTGCAGGTGTCATATGCATTATATTGCTACTCTATGAGGGAAAAGCTGATTACCACTATGCCATGTTTTCTGTATGTGAAACAAACAAACGTTTTTCAAAGCATGTTATTAATGATCTTTGTTTATACCCTTTCATGTTGCATGCTTAGTTACTATGTCCTATTGTTAGAACTTCATCTTTCATGCACATGTTTAGAGTTCTTTGATCCCAACTTTCAATGCTTGCAAATGGTTGGATATTTATTGTGAGGGTGCATGTCACCTCAAAAATTATTCTATTTATCACTTACCTACTCGAGGACGAGCAGGAGTTAAGCTTGGGGATGTTGATACGTTGGAAACGTATCTATAATTTTTGATGCTCCATGCTTGTTTAGTATCTACTTTGCTTTATGTGTCCACACTTTTGAGGTGATTTTTACATGTTTTCTGGTACTAACCTACTAACAAGTTGCAACAGTGCCAGATGCCTATTTTCTGTTGTTTTTGGTTTCAGAAAAGTTAGTAAAGAAATATTCTCGGAATTGGACGGGACAAACGTCAAAGTAAATTACTTTCCGTGGTGAACAAGAAGTCTAGAGGAGAGCCCGAGGGGCCAAACCCACCCCAGGCGCGGGTGGGCCCCACCCCGCACCTGGCTAGGGTTTGGTCGCCTTGGCGGCTGCCTCGGTCTCCCCCTTTGCCTATAAGAAGCCCCCGATACAGAAACCCTGAGAACCCGATCAGAAATCCTTGAAATCGTCTGTAGCCGTCGCCACCATCGTCCCTAGATCGGGGGGATCTGAAGTTCTTCCCGGCACCCTGCCGGAGGGGAGATCATCCCGGAGGCCTTCTCTCCGGTATGATGCGTGAGTCGTTCCACCTTGGACTATGGGTCCATGTAGTAGCTAGATGGTTGTATCTCCTCCTTTGTGCTTTCATGTATAGATCTTGTGAGCTCCGTTCATGATCAAGATCTAATCTATTTGTAATCATGCATGTTGTGTTTATGGGATCCGATGGATATTGAGATTATTATGTTGGTTTGATTAATGGTTTTGTCTTTATGATTCTATCATGTCTGTGTTGTTTGTGATCTTGCATGCTCTCCGTTGTTAGTAGCTATCTTGTGTAGGGGTTCGTAGCATGGAAAACAAAAAATTTCTACCGCATACAAACAAACAAGCCAAGATCTATCTACTAGATTGTAGCAACGAGTCGATAGAATAACTCACCCTCAAAGATTCCAAAGTGTTTAACAAGAGCGGATTCTCGTGGGTGATGTAGTCGTACTCTTGCCGATCTCAAGATCGTGTAGACGATCCTTAAGGCCACGTTAAAGCAGCACTCATGATCGGTCACACGTTCGGTACTGACGAAGACCTTACTCTCCTTGTTCCAGCAGAAAATGGAGGTTGTAGCACTCTCTCGCGATTCCAAGAAGACAAGTGGGTACCGGAAGTAGAGGGGAGATCTCGCAGGGCTTCGCCTTAAGCCGGAGCGAGTATGGTGTACTATGAGAGAGGCCTTGGCAATCTAGGGTTTAGAGGCACCAAGGGAGGAGCCTAGCCGGCGGCTAGGGTTAGGGTTTCACCCCAACTCGGCGAGTTGGTGGTGCCCTAGGTGGCGGCGGCAACAGGGGGTGGTGGCGCCGACGGCTTAGGGCTAGGGTTTGGGTGGTGAGAGGTGTAGGTCTAGAGGGGCAGCCCTGCCCCTCCTTTTATAGGTGGGAGGGCGCCGGCCAGGGGAGGAGAGTCCTCCCCCAACTCAGCCTCCAAGGCCGGCGGGTGGAGGGAGAGGAACTCCTCCCCAAGTAGGTTTCCTACTCTCCCTCCACCAAGCAAACTTGTTGTTTGACTTTTCAAATTGGCGCTTGACTTTTCAAGCTAGGATTTGATTTATTCCTTTATTTTGCTCAGCGATGACACCTAGTACATGATGCAACCATTCCAACTTGTTATGACACATTCATGTACCCTTCCCCTCCGGAGTGTCGGACCTTCCGGACCCTTCTAGAACATTCCCGATGAAAACACCGGAATCATTCTCCAACCCCGAAACAGGACTTTCCTTATATGAATCTTATTCTCCGGACCATTCCGGATCTCCTCGTGATATCCCGGATCCCATCCGAGACTCCGAACAACATTCGGTCTCTTACTCATCATTCCATAACTACTCAACAACATCGAATCCTTAAGTGTGTCTCCCTACGGTTCGTGAATTATGCGGACATGATCGAGACACTTCTCCGAACAATAACCAATAGAGGAATCTGGAAATTCATATGGTTCCCACATATTTCAACGATTACTTTGCGATCGAATGAACCACTTACATACGATACCAATTTCCCTTTGTCTCACGATAGTTTACTTATCCGAGGTTTTGATCGTCGGTATCTCTGCATACCTAGTTCAACCTCATTACTGATAAGTACTCTTTTCTCGTTCCCGTGATATGTGATCCCTTGTGATCCAGTCACATGCTTGCAAGCCAATTGGATGACATTCCACCGAGAGGGCCCAGAGTATATCTATCCGTCATATGGATGGACAAATCCCACTCTTGATCCATGTGTTTCAACCCATACTTTCCGAACACTCAATGCCACCTTTATAACCACCCAGTTACGGTGTGGTGTTTGATGTCATCAAAGCATCCTTCCGGTGATGGTGATATGCATGATCTCATGGTCGAAGGAATTAGGTTACTATGTATCAGAAAGCATATAACAATTGAACTATTAAAATGACTTGATCTTTATGCTATGCTTATCTATAGGAGTATGTCCATCATATCATTATCCTAACGATATGATCTTGTTGTTAATAACATCTCAATGTTCATGATAGGGAAACCACAATCATTTATTAACCAACAAGCTAGTATTATAAAGAGGCTTTATTAGGGACTCTAATTTAGTTTACAAATCACACAAGTATTAATGTTTCCTTGTTAATACTGTTATAGCATGAATGTAAACATTTATCATAAACACAAAGATATAATAATAACTACATTTATTATTGCCTCTAGGGCATATCTCCAACAGTCTCCCACTTGCACTAGAGTCAACTAATCTAGATTACATGGTAATATATCGAACACCCATGGCAGTTTGGTGTTGGTCATGTTTTGCCCTCGGGAGAGGTTTAGTCAACATATCTGCCACATTTAGATCTGTGTGTACTTTGCAAATCTTTATGTCACCATCTTGGACCTGTTATCGAATAGCGTGAAAACGTAGCTTGATGTGCTTCAGCTTCTTGTGTGACCTTGGTTCTTGCGCATTGGCTATGGCGCCCATGTTATCACAGTAGATAGACATTGGGTCCAGCGCACTTGGAACCACACCGAGCTCTGTAATGAACTCCTTCATCCATATCGCTTCTTGTGAAGCCTCCAAAGCAGCTATGTATTCTGATTCAGTTGAAGATCTCGCCACAACGCTTTGCTTTGCACTCCTTCAGCTAACTGCTGCACCATTCAAAGTAAATACGTATCCAGATTGAGATTTAGAATCATTCGGATCGGTGTTCCAACTAGCATCGGTGTAACCATTAACAACGAGTTGTTCATCACCTCCATAAGAAAGAACCATATCCTTAGTTCTTCTCAAGTACTTAAGGATGTTTTTGACCGTTGTCCAATGATCCACTCCTGGATCACTTTGATATCTGCTAGTCAAACTAACAGCATATGCAATGTCGGG
This sequence comes from Avena insularis, assembly GCA_023614405.1. Lineage (NCBI taxonomy): Eukaryota > Viridiplantae > Streptophyta > Magnoliopsida > Poales > Poaceae > Avena > Avena insularis. The sequence goes on along the minus strand of CM042693.1, from coordinate 392,611,732 downwards.
TCTAGTACATAGCATGGCATACCGTAGAGATCCTATGGCTGAGGCATAGGGAGTCTTACTCATCCTTTCTCTATCTTCTGTCGTTGCTGGACTTGGAGTTTTACTCAAGGTCGTATTGGGCAACATGGGCAAGAACCCTTTCTTGCTATCTTCCATTCCAAACCTCTTTAGAACTTTGTCCAAATATGTACTTTGTGAAAATGATATTAGGCGTCTCGATCTATCTCTATAAATCTTTATGCCTAATATGCAAGCTGCTTCGCCAAGATCTTTCATTGAAAAACTATTATTCAAATATTCCTTGACACTATTAAGAAGGTCTACATCATTCCCAATCAACAATATGTCATCTACATATAGTATTAAGAATGCTAGAGAGCTCCCACTCACTTTCTTGTAAATACAAGCTTCTCCATAAGTTTGTATAAAACCAAAACTTTTGATTACCTTATCAAAACGTTGATTCCAACTTCGGGATGCTTGCTTCAATCCATATATGGACCGTTGAAGTTTGCATACCTTGTTAGCATCTTTAGGATCGACAAATCCTTTGGGTTGCATCATATACAACTCTTCATCAATGTATCCATTGAGGAACGCTGTTTTGACATCCATTTGTCGTATCTCATAATCATAATATGCAGCGATTGCTAATAAATCCTCACAGACTTTAGCTTCGCTACTGGTGAGAAAGTCTCATCGTAGTCAATTCCTTGAATTTGTCGAAACCCTTTTGTGACAAGTCGAGCTTTATAGACAGTAACATTACCATCAGCATATGTTTTCTTCTTGAAAATCCATTCGTTCTCGACAGCCTTCCGGCCATCCGGTAAGTCCAGCAAAGTCCATACTTGGTTTTCGTACATGGATCCAATCTCGGATTTCATGGCTTCTTGCCATTTATTGGAATCTGGGCTCATCATCGCTTCCTCATATGTCGCAGGGTCATCGGTGTTGTCCACCAACATGACACTCATAACGGGATCATACCAATCAGGAGTGGTACGAGTTCTCGTTGACCTGCGAGGTTCTGTAGCAACTACAACCGAATTTTCATGATCATCATCATTAGCTTCCTCTCTTATTGGTGCAGGCACCACAGGAACTTCTTCCGGTGCTGTGCTACTCGCAAGTTCGAGAGAAGGTTCGACAACCTCGTCGAGTTCTACTTTCCTTCCAGTCACTTCTTTCGAGAGAAATTCCTTCTCTAGAAAGGATCCATTCTTGGCAACAAAGATTTTGCCTTCGGATCTATGATAGAAGGTATACCCAATAGTTTCTTTTGGATATCCTATGAAGACGCATTTTTCCGCTTTGGGTTCAAGCTTGTCCGGCTGTAACTTCTTTACAAAGGCTTCGCAACCCCAAACTTTAAGGAACGACAATTTAGGTTTCTTCCCAAACCATAATTCATATGGTGTCGTTTCAACGGATTTAGATGGTGCCCTATTTAAAGTGAATGCGGTTGTTTCTAATGCATAACCCCAAAATGATAGCGGTAAATCTGTAAGTGACATCATAGAACGAACCATATCTAAGAGAGTTCGATTACGACGTTCGGACACACCATTACGCTATGGTGTTCCCGGCGGTGTCAATTGTGAAAGTATTCCGCATTTCTTCAAATGCTCGCCAAACTCGTAACTTAGATATTCACCTCCACGATCAGAATGTAGAAATTTAATCTTCTTGTTATGTTGATTCTCCACCTTACTTTGAAATTCCTTAAACTTCTCGAATGTTTCGGACTTATGTTTCATGAAATAGATATACCCATATCTACTCAAGTCATCCATGAAGGTAAGAACATAACGATAACCACCGCACGATGCTACACTCATCGGACCACACACATCGGTATGTATGATTTCCAATAAGTCTGTAGCTCGCTCCATCATACCAGAAAATGGAGTCTTAGTCATTTTACCCATCAGACATGCTTTGCATCTTTCAAGTGATTCGAAATCAAGTGATTCAAGAAGTCCATCGGAATGGAGTTTCTTCATACGCTTCACTCCAATGTGACCAAGACGACAGTGCCACATATAGGTCGAGTTATCGCTCAATTTCAAACGTTTAGCTTCAATGTTATTAATATGTGTATTTCCACTATCGAGATTCAATAAGAATAGGCCATCTATCAAAGGTGCATGCGCATAAAACATATTACTTATATAAATCGAACAACCATTATTCTTGGACTTAAACAAGTAACCGTCTCGCAATAAACAAGATCCCGATATAATGTTCATGCTTAACGCAGGCACCAAATAACAATTATTTAAGTATAAAACTAATCCCGATGGTAGATGAAGAGGTAGCGTGAACCGCGATCACATCAACCTTTGATCCATTTCACGCGCATCGTCACCTCGTTCTTCGCTAGCTTCCGTTTATTCGCAGCAGACTTTTCGAGTTACAAATATGAGCAACCGAACCAGTATCAAATACCCAGGCACTACTACGAGTACTAGTGAGATACACATCAATAACATGTATATCGGATATACCTTTCTTCTTGATGTTGCCGTTCTTCAAATCCGCCAAGTACTTTGGGCAATTCCGCTTCCAGTGACCTTCTCCCTTGCAATAAAAGCACTCAGTATCAGGCTTAGGTCCAGCCTTGGTCTTCTTCGTCGGTGCGGTAACTTTCTTACCACCCTTCTTGAAGTGTCCCTTTTGCTTAGACTTACCTTTCTTGAATTTGGTGGTCTTATTGACCATCAACACTTGGTGCTCTTTCTTGATCTCCACTTCTGCAGATTTTAACATGGAGAAGAGTTCTGGCAACTGCTTGTTCATGCTTTGCATATTGTAGTTCATCACAAAGTTCTTGTAACTTGGTGGTAGTGATTAGAGGACACGGTAAATCCCCAAAGCATTAGGAATCACTATACCCAAGCTTTGGAGTTTGTTTGCGTGCCCAGACATCTTAAGCACATGCTCACTAACGGAGCTGCCCTCTTCCATCTTGCAGTTAAAGAACTTTTCAGAAGCCTCATAGCTCTCAACTGTCGCGTGAGTCTCAAATATCAATTTGAGTTCATGGACAACATGTGGGTCTGAATTCTCAAACCTTTTCTGAAGCTCCGATTCCAAACCATACAAGATAGCACACTGAACTATGGAGTACTGAGTCTTCCGAGTGAGGTAAACATTCTTTACTTCATCGGTAGCAGTAGCTGCAGGTGGGTCACCCAGCGGTGCATCCAGCACATAGGTCAAATTACCAGCATTGAGGACAATCCGCGAAGTTGCTTCCATTGTTTTTCAACTTTTCTTTCTCTATGAACACATTAAAATTGATGGTAGGGGCCGCCATTGATCTACAACATATTTGCAATAGTTTAGACTAAGTTTATGACAAATTGAGTTCTAATTAATAGTTAAATTAATCTAGGTGAACTCCCACTCAAAACAATATCCCTCACATTGTTTTAGAGATCACACGAACCAAATCCACCACATCAAAACCGATCATCATGAGAGTTGATGTAGCTTCAATGGCGAATAATCGACATGTTCATCATATCTACTATATGATTCATGCTTTACCTTTCGGTGATCCGTGTTCCGAGACCAAGTCTGTACATGCTAGGCTCGTCAAGATCAAACCTTAGCTTCCGCATGAGCAAATCTGGCTTGCTCATGTTGTATACACTTGCAGAATCTAACACACCCGATCATCACGTGATGCTTCGAAACAACAAGCTTTAGCAACGGTGCTTACTAAGGATGAACACTTTAGAACTTGAAATTCATGTGCATGAGGGATCATCTTATAATGCTACCGTCGTTAACTAAGCAATACAAGATGCATCAAGGATTAACATCACATGCAATTCATAATATGTGATATGATATGGCCTTTCTTCTTTGTGCTTCCGATCTCCATCTTCAAGCACGAACATGATCTCCATCATCACCGGCATTGCATCAAGGTCAATGACGCTGCTCCATGATTGTCGTTCACCAGCTTCAACTATTACAACTACTTTGAATAGACACGCGGGTCTTAACAGAAATTAAAGACAACCATATGGCTCCCGTTGCCAACAACTTAAAATAAGGAACATTGCATACATCAAATATAATCACAATCATGGCCATATCACATCACATCACACCCATGCAAAACAAAGTTAGACGCCTCTAATTTATTTGCATATTTTACGTGGTTTGGGGCTTTCAATAAGTGTCGATCTAACTTACGAACAAGAACCACAACGTTGATGTTTGAACTATCAAGTGCCTGTTGTAAATTGGATCTATACTATAATGGGAGAGACAAACACCCGCAAATCCACTTATGCAATACAAGTTGCATGTTGAGCATGGAGCAAGTCTCATGAACGATGTCATGTAAGGTTAGCCCGGGCCGCTTCATCCCATCATACCGCAAGATGCAAAGTACACAAGAAGCAATTGATAATAAAAGCACCACCGCCCACAATGACCATTGTTCTACTCGTGCAACAGATCTACATATAGACACGGCTCGACATTGTAGGGGTTCAGAATGCGCCTGAATCGGTCTATGAGATCTCAACATTTCCGCCAAAACCCGCATAGAAGCGATTCAAAGACGCCCACCAGACACTTTCGTGTGTGTGGGATTTAAATACAAGTAATTACATCACAGTAGTTTACAATAGCGTCCGCAAGAACTTATATATACAACAACGACTCAACGATTCAAGAATACAAAATATACAATTTAAAGAGAAAGCAAAATAGTATCCGAGTACGGACAAGATCCAAATGGGACTAAGAGTCCAGAAGAATAACCAAGCGGTGTCCAACCCTGCCCAGGCCAAGCCGGAAGGTAACCTTGCTAACGTTGTCGATCACATACCTGTCAAGCCAAAAGGGTGCCGGCAAAGGGCAAAGGGAAAACAGAAAGAGAGCGGTCAGTACTGAGGCTAGTACACGTCGAGACTAGAATTCAGCGGTCCTCGCCTACATAGGTATGGTGGGCTCAGCGGCGGCAAAGCTTGCACTATCTAACTTATAGAGACACATTACAACTTCGGCTATTAGAGCGAGATAAGAGAGCGCTATGCGGTAACAATAATATAACACCAAACATAACCCATCCGAAGATTTCCCCCCTCGAAAACCAGTCGAGGAAGTCCCCTTACGGAACACACACACGGTGGCAATTTTAGTTAAACCGGTGTTTAGTTGATAAGGCTAATTACTAATCATATTATTAAAGAGGCAAAGGATTAGTGGCGTTGTCTATGATCATGACACTGTACTCCTGAGGCGTCCATAACCGTGGACCCACGGCTTCTCGAAAAGATTTACCCTGCAGGGGTGCACTACTGTACCCAAACGCATGCTCAACCCATCAGGCAACATATCACGCGTGCCATCCGAATCTCACAACAAGAACTGTCTCATAACTACGCGCATATCCAGAGGCATCACCTACTGTGTTTTACCCACAAAGGAGATACAGCTGATTCTCCAGGTGTCACAGCGTTTGAGTCTACGGTCGGGCGATGATCGGAAGATAACTTGTAGAGCTCCATCCCACCTTCGACACGATATCCCGATTTTATGCAATGCAAGCCATGGCAGTCCACCAAAATCATATCACAACTCAACCCATGTCCGAGGACATATTATGCGTATGCACCAAATAGAAAACCAATTTTGTAACCCTCTGGATATCTGAATAGCCGATAGTTGAGGGGGGGATCCCAGAGGCCCCCACGTTTGGTTAGCGCGATCAACTCAGAACTGGTATCGTAGAACGAACGGGTCCTAGGTCGGCTCAAGAAGTTCCCAAAGGTGGTCCCTGTCGGGGCCTTATCATTAGGTGAAACCATAACCAACAACATCAGATTAATTTATCTTATCACCAACCATATCCGAGTATCATGTTCCACCTGTATGAGAGCGGTACTAAGCATGCCTACGACTCGCAAGGACAAAGCTAGATAATCAAACAAGGCAATAGGGTAACCAAGGCAATATAGTGGAGCAGGTAAATAAAGGGAACGGTACTATATCATCGACAAATAAGGATAGCAATAGATCAAAGGAAGGAAGTAAAGACTATAAATGCAAAATAGGTAGAAGGGGGAGAATGCTCGCCTGTGAGACAAAGTCGGGAAAACCGGAGGCATGTCGTTTCTCACATCGGCTCATCGTCTTATCCAGTGAAGAAGCAAACACTAAAAAGAGCAACCGATGCAATATTTAATAATACGGCGGAAGATCCGGCATATTTATGATATGATGCATGGCATGGTAATATACGGTCTATCTTAACAATATTAAGCGGAATCAAGATCCCGGCAATTATTATTGGATTCAAGTTGTTTAGCTACCCCGCACATTAAATGTTGAGTTAACAAGGCAAAACATGACATCGATGAACTACACAATTTAAATGGGGTCGAGATAAGACAAGATTATCCCACATATAGCCTCCATATTTAATTATTAGGTAAATCGGCAAAATACCCCCAAACAAGTAAATATGTATGCGAGCATGAATGATTAATAACAACAAGTTATATTATATTTAATATAACAAAATAGGGGTCTTGGATAGGGGTCGCACATTGGGGTTCAGAGGATCTCGTGGTTTGGGCTTCGGTCTTCGGACGCCGGGCTTTGGGGTCTGGATATGGGGAGGCGATCTTGGCTTCAGGGTCTAGGGCATCGGATCTGTGAGGCAGATCTGGAGTTTTTTAGCTTTGGAGGTCTTGAGTATCCATCTCGATGGCCTTCACGGATGGACTTTCCGTCAGCTCAAACACACCCAGGAGAAATGTTGGTACAAGCAGGGACACGTACAACATTACAAACACGAGCACACATAGAAAAAGGAATCAGTGGAATAGGACGTGAGGACGCCATCGGGAAGAACCGTAGACGGGGTCCATGGTAGAGGCGACGCAGAGCCGTGGTCGATGGAAGGAGCTTGGTGGCTCGCCCACGGGCCGATGGGCATCAGAGAGGGAGGCGCATGACGCAGGAGAGGAGAACGACGGCGGATTGCCGCACGGACGGTGTGGCGCGGGGCAGGAGGTCAAGACCGACGTGGTCCCACAGGGGCGAAGCGGTTCGATGCCGGGGAAGCACCAGGGTGGCGGTCATGGCCGCAGATGGGAGAGGTCGGAGCACAGGGGCGAGGCAGGAAACCTGGACTCGCGGCGGTGGCGCGGGTCGGGGAGGAGAGGCGCGAAGGTCGAGCTCCGGGGGCGGTGGTGAGCCGGTGGCGGAAGGCGTGGGCGACGACAGCGCCAGGGACGGTGGCGAGGCCGCCATGGCGCGGGAGCCCAAGCAGCGACGGAGGAAGGAGTCGACGGGGGGCTGCAGGGTGGTGAGGATATGCGCCGTCGAGACTGCTGCGGAAGGCGGCCGGGATCGAGGAGGGAGGTTCGGGGAGGAGAGCAGCGAGCGGCGGTGGATGGTGAGCGTCTGCGGGAGGAAGAGGAAAGCGAGGCGCAGGGTCCTGCGGGAGGAAGAGGAAAGCGAGGCGCAGGGTCGGGAAGGAGACAAGAAAGGAGGGAGACATGGGGAGGGCGAGGGGAATTGCGGCAGGGATTGAGGCGGCGGGGTTTGCGGGAGTTGGTGGGGAGAGAACGAGAAGGGGAGTAGGCCGCAAGGTGGGTCAGGGGGTCGGGATCAGTGAGGGCGCTGCGGGGTTTGGGCCGCGTCGGGTTGACGCGAGGAGAGGAGGTGGGCGAAGAGCAGGCGACCTGGGGAGCGTGGGCGAGCGCAGCAGCTGGGTGGGTCCGCAGGCGGCTGTGCATGCGATGTGAGAGGGTGGACGGGGTCAAGGACAGGAGCGTGAGATGTGTGCATGGTGTGCATGTCCCTAGGACGCGTGGTGTGGCTGTGTGTTGGGTGTGTGTACCGTGAGTGTAGCCTGACAGGCGGATGTGGCGTGTTAATCCAGCAAGTGGTGGCGGTAGAAGAAAAGGAAAGAGGTGGAATTTGGTTCAGATCTGGGGCTAGGGTTTGGGAGGCAAAAGAGGAGAATAGACTATTTATCTAGTCTAAAGTAGAGTAGATGGGGATAGTTTTGGACTAAATCTTTAGACGGGCTTTGGTCTAATTTTATTTATAAAACAAGAAAAGCTTTTGCCGCGAGAGATATTATTTATTTTAATTTTAAAATAAGAATGAGAGATGGGTTTAATAAAACCACATGGATATTTAGTAAACCAAAATATGGTTTGATAAAATAATTTTACGAATAAAATATGCATGATGATGTCATGATGATGCACAAAATAAAATAACAATCAATTTCTATTTATTTTTAATATTTCCGGGCATTACAACTCGACACCACTAACAAGGGATCTCGTCCCGAGATCCAAGCAAGGACACCAGGGGCAAGGGGTTGATGATCAGATCTTCTTGCGTCTGGTTGATAGTCGCGACACCACTAACAAGAGTTCTTATTCCATCTTGAAATTGTCGACACCACCAACAAGGGGTTCTTGCCCTCGCTCCTCGGGAGAACACTCCGGAGAGGCAAAGGCGAAAGTAGAGGTATCAAATATAAGGCCACCTTTAACTTCCATGGAAGGAGTAAAATTGCATGGTTCCACCAATCAATATACAAGGGCGAATGATAAGAGTAGTGGTATGGTAGCTACTCCATCCCGCACTCAAGCATTACTCTGTACATGAATAGAAGGATCATGCAACTAAACCCTCAGAATCCATACTAAAAAACTTGACAATTGGTATTAACGAAGAATCAAAATGATGATGTCATCGCAAAAATTGCAGAACACCGGGAATCATTGGAAGGGGTCAAGTAAAATGAAATCCAGATGTAGATCCACCGTTACAAGAGGGGAAAGCTAAACCCTAAAGGTACGACGGAATACCCAACCACGAGAATCCTAGATTTGGAGAAGGTAAGAAACCAGATTAAAACACGCAAGGATAAGAGGAGAAAGAATAGAGATAAGGAGTAAAGTCAAAGCTACTCAGATCTATCCAACGCATTTATAGCAAAATAGTTTTAACACTAGAAAACGTCCGTTGGCAAGGTTAACCTAAAGGCTGGACCAGTGGGGTATCATAAACCTTTGCTCTGATACCACTTGTAACGCCCCCGAATCGGGTCTATGCAGATCTCAGCATTTCCCGCCAAAACCCGCATAGAAGCGATTCAAAGACGCCCACCAGACACTTTCATGTGGGTGGGATTTAAATACAAGTAATTACATCACAATAGTTTACAATAGAGTCCACAAGAACTTATATATACAACAACGACTCAACGATTCAAGAATACAAAAGGTACAATTCAAAGAGAAAGCAAAATAGTATCCGAGTACGGACAAGATCCAAATGGGACTAAGAGTCCAGAAGAATAACCAAGCGGTGTCCAACCCTGCCCAGGCCAAGCCGGAAGGTAACCTTGCTAACGTTGTCGATCACATACCTGTCAAGCCAAAAGGGTGCCGGCAAAGGGCAAAGGGAAAACAGAAAGAGAGCGGTCAAGATCTTGAGGCCAAGACAGCGAGACTAGAATTCGGCGGTCCTCGCCTACATAGGTATGGTGGGCTCAGAGGCAGCAAAGCTTGCACTATCTAACTTATAGAGACACATTACAACTTCGGCTATTAGAGCGAGATAAGAGAGCGCTATACAGTAACAATAATATAACACCAAACATAACCCATCCGAAGATTTCCCCCCTCGAAAACCAGTCGAGGAAGTCCCCTTGCAGAACACACACGATGGCAATTTTAGTTAAACCGGTGTTTAGTTGATAAGGCTAATTACTAATCATATTATTAAAGAGGCAAAGCATTAGTGGCGTTGCCTATGATCATGACACTGTACTCCTGAGGCATCCATAACCGTGGACACACGGCTTCTCGAAAAGATTTACCCTGCAGGGGTGCACTACTGTACCCAAACGCATGCTCAACCCATCAGGCAACATATCACGCGTGCCATCCGAATCTCACAATAAGAACTGTCAAATAACTACGCGCATATCCAGAGGCATCACCTACTGTGTTTTACCCACAAAGGAGATATAGCTGATTCTCCAGGTGGCACAGCGGTTGAGTCTACAGTCGGGTGATGAACGAAAGATAACTTGTAGAGCTCCATCCCACCTCCGACACATATCCCGATTTTATGCAATGCAAGCCATGGCAGTCCACCAAAATCATATCACAACTCAACCCATGTCCGAGGACATATTATGCGTATGCACCAAATGGAAAACCAATTTTGTAACCCTCCGGATATATGAATAGCGCCGATAGTTGAGGGGGGATCCCAGAGGCCCCCACGTTTGGTTAGCGCGATCAACTCAGAACTGGTATCGTAGAACGAACGGGTTCTAGGTCGGCTCAAGCAGTTCCCAAAGGTGGTCCCTGCCGGGGCCTTATCATTAGGTGAAACCATAACCAACAACATCAGATTAATTTATCTTATCACCAACCATATTCGAGTATCATGTTCCACTTGTATGAGAGCGGTACTAAGCATGCCTACGACTCGCAAGGACAAAGCTAGCTAATCAAACAAGGCAATAGGGTAACCAAGACAATATAGTGGAGCAGGTAAATAAAGGGAACGGTACTATAGCATCGACAAATAAGGATAGCAATAGATCAAAGGAAGGAAGTAAAGACTATAAATGCAAAATAGGTAGAAGGGGGAGAATGCTCGCCTGTGAGACAAAGTCGGGAAAACCGGAGGCATGTTGTTTCTCACATCGGCTCATCGTCCTATCCAGTGAAGAAGCAAACACTAAAAAGAGCAACCGATGCAATATTTAATAATACGACGGAAGATCTGGCATGTTTATGATATGATGCATGGCATGGTAATATGCGGTCTATCTTAACAATATTAAGCGGAATCAAGATCCCGGCAATTATTATTGGATTCAAGTTATTTAGCTACCCCGCACATTAAATGTTGAGTTAACAAGGCAAAACATGACATCGATGAACTATACAATTTAAATGGGGTCGAGATAAGACAAGATTATCCCACATATAGCCTCCATATTTAATTATTAGGTGAATCGGCAAAATATCCCCAAACAACTAAATATGTATGCGAGCATGAATGATTAATATGCAACAAGTTATATTATATTTAATATAACAAAATAGGGGTCTTGGATAGGGATTGCACATTGGGGTTCAGAGGATCTCGTGGTTTGGGCTTCGGTCTTCGAACGCCGGGCTTCGGGGTCTGGATATGGGGAGGCGATCTTGGCTTCAGGGTCTAGGGCATCGGATCCGTGAGGCAGATCTGGAATTTTTTAGCTTTGGAGGTCTTGAGTATCCATCTCGATGGCCTTCACGGATGTACTTTCCGTCAGCTCAAACACACCTAGCAGAAATGCTGGTACAAGCAGGGACACGTACAACATTACAAACACGAGCACACATAGAAAAAGGAATCAGTGGAATAGGACGTGAGGACGCCATCAGGAAGAACCGTAGACGGGGTCCGTGGTAGAGGCGACGCAGAGCCGTGGTCGATGGAAGGAGCTTGGTGGCTCGCCCACGGGCCGATGGGCATCGGAGAGGGAGGCGCATGGCGCAGGAGAGGAGAACGGCGGCGGATTTCCGCACGGACGGTGTGGCGCGGGGCAGGAGGTCAAGGCCGACGCGGTCCCCCAGGGGCGAAGCGGTTCGATGCCGGGGAAGCACCGGGGCGGCGGTCATGGCCGCAGATGGGAGAGGTCGGAGCACAGGGGCGACGCAGGAAACCCGGACTCGCGGCGGTGGCGCGGGTCGGGGAGGAGAGGCGCGAAGGTCGAGCTCAGGGGGCGGTGGTGAGCCGGTGGCGGAAGGCGTGGCGGCAACGGCGTGGGACGGTGGCGAGGCCGCCATGGCACGGGAGCCCAAGCAGCGACGGAGGAAGGAGTCGACGGGGGGGGGGGGGCTGCAGGGTGGTGAGGATATGCGCCGCCGGGACTGCTGCGGAAGGCGGCCGAGATCGAGGAGGGAGGTTCGGGGAGGAGAGCAGCGAGCGGCGGTGGAGGGTGAGCGTCTGCGGGAGGAAGAGGAAAGCGAGGCGCAGGGTCGGGAAGGAGACAAGAAAGGAGGGAGACATGGGGAGGGCGACGGATCGATGAAAGCTGGCCCGGGGTTTTGGAGTTGGTGGGGAGAGAGAGGAAGGGGAAAGAGCAAGGCGACACAGGGGAGCGTGGCGGCTTGGCATTGGGTGGTCTGCAGACTGTGCATGCGATGTGAGAGGGTGGACGGGGTCAAGGACAGGAGCGTGAGATGTGTGCCGCGGGTGCTTGCATGTCCCCCAGGACGCGTGGTGTGGCTGTGTGTTGGGTGTGTGTACCGTGAGTGTAGCGTGACAGGTGGATGTGGCGTGTTAATCCAGCAAGTGGTGGCGGTAGAAGAAAAGGAAAGAGGTGGAATTTGGTTCAGATCTGGGGCTAGGGTTTGGGAGGCAAAAGAGGAGAATAGACTATTTATCTAGTCTAAAGTAGAGTAGATGGGGATAGTTTTGGACTAAAACTTTAGACGGGCTTTGGTCTAATTTTATTTATAAAACAAGAAAAGCTTTTGCCGCGAGAGATATTATTTATTTTAGTTTTAAAATAAGAATGAGAGATGGGTTTAATAAAACCACATGGATATTTAGTAAAACAAAATATGGTTTGATAAAATAATTTTACGGATAAAATATGCATGATGATGTCATGATGATGCACAAAATAAAATAACAATCAATTTCTAATTTTTTTTAATATTTCCGGGCATTACAGTAGCATGGAAAACAAAAAATTTCTACCGCATACAAACAAACAAGCCAAGATCTATCTACTAGATTGTAGCAATGAGTCGATAGAATAACTCACCCTCGAAGATTCCAAAGTGTTTAACGAGAGCGGATTCTCGTGGGTGATGTAGTCATTACTCTTGCGATCTCAAGATCGTAGACGATCCTTCCCAAGGCTTCAAGTAGCGGCTCCGCAATCGGTCACACATTCGGTACTTGATGAAGACCTTCCTCTCCCTTGTTCCAAAGAAAGCGGAGGTTGTAGCACTTCCTCGCGATTCAAGAAAGACAACTGTGATACCAGAAGTAGAGGGGAGATCTTGCAGGGCTTCGCCTTAAGCTGGAGCGAGTATGGTGGACTATGAGAGAGGCCTTGGCGATCTAGGGTTTAGAGGCACCAAGGGAGGAGCCTAGCCGGCGGCTAGGGTTAGGGTTTCACCCCAACTCGGCGAGTTGGTTGTGCCCTAGGTGGCGGCGGCAACAGGGGGTGGTGGCGCAGACGACTTAGGGCTAGGGTTTGGGTGGTGAGAGGTGTAGGTCTAGAGGGGCAGCCCTGCCCCTCCTTTTATAGGTGGGAGGGCGCCGACCAGGGGAGGAGAGTCCTCCCCCAACTCAGCCTCCAAGGACGGCGGGTGGAGGGAGAGGAACTCCTCCCCAAGTAGGTTTCCTACTCTCCCTCCACCAAGCAAACTTGCCGTTTGACTTTTCAAATTCGTGTTTGACTTTTCAAACTAGGATTTGATTTATTCCTTTATTTTGCTCAGCGATGACACCTAGTACATGATGCAACCATTCCAACTTGTTATGACACATTCATGTACCCTTTCCCTCCAGAGTGCCGGACCTTCCGGACCCTTCTAGAACATTCCTGATGAAAACACCGGAATCATTCTCCAACCCCGAAACAGGACTTTCCTTATATGAATATTCTCCGGACCATTCCGGATCTCCTCGTGATATCCCGGATCCCATCCGAGACTCCGAACAACATTCGGTCTCTTACTCATCATTCCATAACTACTCAACAACATCGAATCCTTAAGTGTGTCTCCCTACGGTTCGTGAATTATGCGGACATGATCGAGACACTTCTCCGAACAATAACCAATAGAGGAATCTGGAAATTCATATGGTTCCCACATATTTCAACGATTACTTTGCGATCGAATGAACCACTTACATACGATACCAATTTCCCTTTGTCTCACGATAGTTTACTTATCCGAGGTTTTGATCGTCGGTATCTCTGCATACCTAGTTCAACCTCATTACTGATAAGTACTCTTTTCTCGTTCCCGTGATATGTGATCCCTTGTGATCCAGTCACATGCTTGCAAGCCAATTGGATGACATTCCACCGAGAGGGCCCAGAGTATATCTATCCGTCATATGGATGGACAAATCCCACTCTTGATCCATGTGTTTCAACCCATACTTTCCGAACACTCAATGCCACCTTTATAACCACCCGCCACGTGTGGTGTTTGATGTCATCAAAGCATCCTTCCGGTGATGGTGATATGCATGATCTCATGGTCGAAGGAATTAGGTTACTATGTATCAGAAAGCATATAACAATTGAACTATTAAAATGACTTGATCTTTATGCTATGCTTATCTATAAGAGTATGTCCATCATATCATTATCCTAACGATATGATCTTGTTGTTAATAACATCTCAATGTTCATGATAGGGAAACCACAATCATTTATTAACCAACAAGCTAGTATTATAAAGAGGCTTTATTAGGGACTCTAATTTAGTTTACAAATCACACAAGTATTAATGTTTCCTTGTTAATACTGTTATAGCATGAATGTAAACATTTATCATAAACACAAAGATATAATAATAACTACATTTATTATTGCCTCTAGGGCATATCTCCAACAGTCTCCCACTTGCACTAGAGTCAACTAATCTAGATTACATGGTAATATATCGAACACCCATGGCAGTTTGGTGTTGGTCATGTTTTGCCCTCGGGAGAGGTTTAGTCAACATATCTGCCACATTTAGATCTGTGTGTACTTTGCAAATCTTTATGTCACCATCTTGGACCTGTTATCGAATAGCGTGAAAACGTAGCTTGATGTGCTTCAGCTTCTTGTGTGACCTTGGTTCTTGCATTGGCTATGGCGCCATGTTATCACAAGAGAGATAGACATTGGGTCCAGCGCACTTGGAACCACACCGAGCTCTGTAATGAACTCCTTCATCCATATCGCTTCTTGTGAAGCCTCCAAAGCAGCTATGTATTCTGATTCAGTTGAAGATCTCGCCACAACGCTTTGCTTTGCACTCCTTCAGCTAACTGCTGCACCATTCAAAGTAAATACGTATCCAGATTGAGATTTAGAATCATTCGGATCGGTGTTCCAACTAGCATCGGTGTAACCATTAACAACGAGTTGTTCATCACCTCCATAAGAAAGAACCATATCCTTAGTTCTTCTCAAGTACTTAAGGATGTTTTTGACCGTTGTCCAATGATCCACTCCTGGATCACTTTGATATCTGCTAGTCAAACTAACAGCATATGCAATGTCGGGTCTAGTACATAGCATGGCATACCGTAGAGATCCTATGGCTGAGGCATAGGGAGTCTTACTCATCCTTTCTCTATCTTACGTTCTTTGGACTTGGAGTTTTACTCAAGGTCGTATTTGGCAACATGGGCAAGAACCCTTTCTTGCTATCTTCCATTCCAAACCTCTTTAGAACTTTGTCCAAATATGTACTTTGTGAAAATGATATTAGGCGTCTCGATCTATCTCTATAAATCTTTATGCCTAATATGCAAGCTGCTTCGCCAAGATCTTTCATTGAAAAACTATTATTCAAATATTCCTTGACACTATTAAGAAGGTCTACATCATTCCCAATCAACAATATGTCATCTACATATAGTATTAAGAATGCTAGAGAGCTCCCACTCACTTTCTTGTAAATACAAGCTTCTCCATAAGTTTGTATAAAACCAAAACTTTTGATTACCTTATCAAAACGTTGATTCCAACTTCGGGATGCTTGCTTCAATCCATATATGGACCGTTGAAGTTTGCATACCTTGTTAGCATCTTTAGGATCGACAAATCCTTTGGGTTGCATCATATACAACTCTTCATCAATGTATCCATTGAGGAACGCTGTTTTGACATCCATTTGTCGTATCTCATAATCATAATATGCAGCGATTGCTAATAAATCCTCACAGACTTTAGCTTCGCTACTGGTGAGAAAGTCTCATCGTAGTCAATTCCTTGAATTTGTCGAAACCCTTTTGTGACAAGTCGAGCTTTATAGACAGTAACATTACCATCAGCATATGTTTTCTTCTTGAAAATCCATTCGTTCTCGATGACCTTCCGCCATCCGTAAGTCCAGCAAAGTCCATACTTGGTTTTCGTACATGGATCCAATCTCGGATTTCATGGCTTCTTGCCATTTATTGGAATCTGGGCTCATCATCGCTTCCTCATATGTCGCAGGGTCATCGGTGTTGTCCACCAACATGACACTCATAACGGGATCATACCAATCGAGTGGTACGAGTTCTCGTTGACCTGCGAGGTTCTGTAGCAACTACAACCGAATTTTCATGATCATCATCATTAGCTTCCTCTCTTATTGGTGCAGGCACCACAGGAACTTCTTCCGGTGCTGTGCTACTCGCAAGTTCGAGAGAAGGTTCGACAACCTCGTCGAGTTCTACTTTCCTTCCAGTCACTTCTTTCGAGAGAAATTCCTTCTCTAGAAAGGATCCATTCTTGGCAACAAAGATTTTGCCTTCGGATCTATGATAGAAGGTATACCCAATAGTTTCTTTTGGATATCCTATGAAGACGCATTTTTCCGCTTTGGGTTCAAGCTTGTCCTGTAACTTCTTTACAAAGGCTTCGAACCCCAAACTTTAAGGAACGACAATTTAGGTTTCTTCCCAAACCATAATTCATATGGTGTCGTTTCAACGGATTTAGATGGTGCCCTATTTAAAGTGAATGCGGTTGTTTCTAATGCATAACCCCAAAAAGATAGCGGGAAATCAGAAGTGACATCATAGAGCGAACCATATCTAAGAGAGTTCGATTCTGACGTTCGGACACACCATTACGCTATGGTGTTCCCGGCGTGTCAATTGTGAAAGTATTCGCATTTCTTCAAATGCTCGCCAAACTCGTAACTTAGATATTCACCTCCACGATCAGAATGTAGAAATTTAATCTTCTTGTTATGTTGATTCTCCACCTTACTTTGAAATTCCTTAAACTTCTCGAATGTTTCGGACTTATGTTTCATGAAATAGATATACCCATATCTACTCAAGTCATCCATGAAGGTAAGAACATAACGATAACCACCGCACGATGCTACACTCATCGGACCACACACATCGGTATGTATGATTTCCAATAAGTGCGTAGCTCGCTCCATCATACCGTAAAATGGAGTCTTAGTCATTTTACCCATCGACATGCTTTGCATCTTTCAAGTGATTCAAATCAAGTGATTCAAGAAGTCCATCGAATGGAGTTTCTTCATACGCTTCACTCCAATGTGACCAAGACGATTACCACATATAGGTCGAGTTATCGCTCAATTTCAAACGTTTAGCTTCAATGTTATTAATATGTGTATTTCCACTATCGAGATTCAATAAGAATAGGCCATCTATCAAAGGTGCATGCGCATAAAACATATTACTTATATAAATCGAACAACCATTATTCTTGGACTTAAACAAGTAACCGTCTCGCAATAAACAAGATCCCGATATAATGTTCATGCTTAACGCAGGCACCAAATAACAATTATTTAAGTATAAAACTAATCCCGATGGTAGATGAAGAGGTAGCGTGCCGACCGCGATCACATCAACCTTTGATCCATTTCCTACGCGCATCGTCACCTCGTTCTTCGCTAGCTTCCGTTTATTCTGCAGCACCTGTTTCGAGTTACAAATATGAGCAACCGAACCAGTATCAAATACCCAGGCACTACTACGAGTACTAGTGAGATACACATCAATAACATGTATATCGGATATACCTTTCTTCTTGATGTTGCCGTTCTTCAAATCCGCCAAGTACTTTGGGCAATTCCGCTCAAAGGACCTTCTCCCTTGCAATAAAAGCACTCAAGATCGGCTTAGGTCCAGCCTTGGTCTTCTTCGTCGGTAACTTTCTTACCACCCTTCTTGAAGTGTCCCTTTGCTTAGACTTACCTTTCTTGAATTTGGTGGTCTTATTGACCATCAACACTTGGTGCTCTTTCTTGATCTCCACTTCTGCAGATTTTAACATGGAGAAGAGTTCTGGCAACTGCTTGTTCATGCTTTGCATATTGTAGTTCATCACAAAGTTCTTGTAACTTGGTGGTAGTGATTAGAGGACACGGTAAATCCCCAAAGCATTAGGAATCACTATACCCAAGCTTTGGAGTTTGTTTATGCGTCTGACATCTTAAGCACATGCTCACTAACGAGCTGCCCTCTTCCATCTTGCGCTTAAAGAACTTTTCGAAGCCTCATAGCTCTCAAGCGTCGCGTGAGTCTCAAATATCAATTTGAGTTCATGGACAACATGTGGTCTGAATTCTCAAACCTTTTCAAGCTGATTCCAAACCATACAAGATAGCACACTGAACTATGGAGTCTCGAGTCTTCCGAGTGAGGTAAACATTCTTTACTTCATCGGTAGCGAGCTGCAGTGGGTCACCCAATGTGCATCCAGCACATAGGTCAAATTACCAGCATTGAGGACAATCCGCGAAGTTGCTTCCATTGTTTTTCAACTTTTCTTTCTCTATGAACACATTAAAATTGATGGTAGGGGCCGCCATTGATCTACAACATATTTGCAATAGTTTAGACTAAGTTTATGACAAATTGAGTTCTAATTAATAGTTAAATTAATCTAGGTGAACTCCCACTCAAAACAATATCCCTCACATTGTTTTAGAGATCACACGAACCAAATCCACCACATCAAAACCGATCATCATGAGAGTTGATGTAGCTTCAATGGCGAACAATCGACATGTTCATCATATCTACTATATGATTCATGCTTTACCTTTCGGTGATCCGTGTTCCGAGACCAAGTGCAGTACATGCTAGGCTCACAAGATCAAACCTTAGCTTCCGCATGAGCAAATCTGGCTTGCTCATGTTGTATACACTTGCAGAATCTAACACACCCGATCATCACGTGATGCTTCGAAACAACAAGCTTTAGCAACGGTGCTTACTAAGGATGAACACTTTAGAACTTGAAATTCATGTGCATGAGGGATCATCTTATAATGCTACCGTCGTTAACTAAGCAATACAAGATGCATCAAGGATTAACATCACATGCAATTCATAATATGTGATATGATATGGCCTTTCTTCTTTGTGCTTCCGATCTCCATCTTCAAGCACGAACATGATCTCCATCATCACCGGCATTGCATCAAGGTCAATGACGCTGCTCCATGATTGTCGTTCACCAGCTTCAACTATTACAACTACTTTGAATAGACACGCGGGTCTTAACAGAAATTAAAGACAACCATATGGCTCCTGCCGGTTGCCAACTTACAATAAGGAACATTGCATACATCAAATATAATCACAATCATGGCCATATCACATCACATCACACCCATGCAAAACAAAGTTAGACGCCTCTAATTTATTTGCATATTTTACGTGGTTTGGGGCTTTCAATAAGTGTCGATCTAACTTACGAACAAGAACCACAACGTTGATGTTTGAACTATCAAGTGCCTGTTGTAAATTGGATCTATACTATAATGGGAGAGACAAACACCCGCAAATCCACTTATGCAATACAAGTTGCATGTTGAGCATGGAGCAAGTCTCATGAACGATGTCATGTAAGGTTAGCCCGGGCCGCTTCATCCCATCATACCGCAAGATGCAAAGTACACAAGAAGCAATTGATAATAAAAGCACCACCGCCCACAATGACCATTGTTCTACTCGTGCAACAGATCTACATATAGACACGGCTCTGATACGACTGTAGGGGTTCGTAGCTGTAACGCCCCCGAATCGGGTCTATGCAGATCTCAACATTTCCCGCCAAAACCCGCATAGAAGCGATTCAAAGACGCCCACCAGACACTTTCGTGTGTGTGGGATTTAAATACAAGTAATTACATCACAGTAGTTTACAATAGCGTCCGCAAGAACTTATATATACAACAACGACTCAACGATTCAAGAATACAAAATATACAATTTAAAGAGAAAGCAAAATAGTATCCGAGTACGGACAAGATCCAAATGGGACTAAGAGTCCAGAAGAATAACCAAGCGGTGTCCAACCCGCCTGTGCCAAGCCGGAAGGGTAACCTTGCTAACGTTGTCGATCACATACCTGTCAAGCCAAAAGGGTGCCGGCAAAGGGCAAAGGGAAAACAGAAAGAGAGCGGTCAGTACTGAGGCTAGTACACGTCGAGACTAGAATTCAGCGGTCCTCGCCTACATAGGTATGGTGGGCTCAGCGGCGGCAAAGCTTGCACTATCTAACTTATAGAGACACATTACAACTTCGGCTATTAGAGCGAGATAAGAGAGCGCTATGCGGTAACAATAATATAACACCAAACATAACCCATCCGAAGATTTCCCCCCTCGAAAACCAGTCGAGGAAGTCCCCTTACGGAACACACACACGGTGGCAATTTTAGTTAAACCGGTGTTTAGTTGATAAGGCTAATTACTAATCATATTATTAAAGAGGCAAAGGATTAGTGGCGTTGTCTATGATCATGACACTGTACTCCTGAGGCGTCCATAACCGTGGACCCACGGCTTCTCGAAAAGATTTACCCTGCAGGGGTGCACTACTGTACCCAAACGCATGCTCAACCCATCAGGCAACATATCACGCGTGCCATCCGAATCTCACAACAAGAACTGTCTCATAACTACGCGCATATCCAGAGGCATCACCTACTGTGTTTTACCCACAAAGGAGATACAGCTGATTCTCCAGGTGTCACAGCGTTTGAGTCTACTCAAGGCGATGATCGGAAGATAACTTGTAGAGCTCCATCCCACCTTCGACACGATATCCCGATTTTATGCAATGCAAGCCATGGCAGTCCACCAAAATCATATCACAACTCAACCCATGTCCGAGGACATATTATGCGTATGCACCAAATAGAAAACCAATTTTGTAACCCTCTGGATATACGAATAGCGCCGATAGTTGAGGGGGGGATCCCAGAGGCCCCCACGTTTGGTTAGCGCGATCAACTCAGAACTGGTATCGTAGAACGAACGGGTCCTAGGTCGGCTCAAGAAGTTCCCAAAGGTGGTCCCTGTCGGGGCCTTATCATTAGGTGAAACCATAACCAACAACATCAGATTAATTTATCTTATCACCAACCATATCCGAGTATCATGTTCCACCTGTATGAGAGCGGTACTAAGCATGCCTACGACTCGCAAGGACAAAGCTAGATAATCAAACAAGGCAATAGGGTAACCAAGGCAATATAGTGGAGCAGGTAAATAAAGGGAACGGTACTATATCATCGACAAATAAGGATAGCAATAGATCAAAGGAAGGAAGTAAAGACTATAAATGCAAAATAGGTAGAAGGGGGAGAATGCTCGCCTGTGAGACAAAGTCGGGAAAACCGGAGGCATGTCGTTTCTCACATCGGCTCATCGTCTTATCCAGTGAAGAAGCAAACACTAAAAAGAGCAACCGATGCAATATTTAATAATACGGCGGAAGATCCGGCATATTTATGATATGATGCATGGCATGGTAATATACGGTCTATCTTAACAATATTAAGCGGAATCAAGATCCCGGCAATTATTATTGGATTCAAGTTGTTTAGCTACCCCGCACATTAAATGTTGAGTTAACAAGGCAAAACATGACATCGATGAACTACACAATTTAAATGGTCGAGATAAGACAAGATTATCCCATATAGCCTCCATATTAAATTATTAGGAAAATCGGCAAAAAAACCCCAAACAAGTAAAAAAGAAAGACAGCATGAAATATTAATAACAACAAGTTATATTATATTTAAAATAACAAAATAGGGGTCTTGGATAGGGTCACATTGGGGTTCGAGGATCTCGTGGTTTGGGCTTGGTCTTGGACCGGGCTTTGGGGTGCGGATATGGGGAGGCGATCTTGGCTTGTGGTCTAGGGCATCGGATCTGGAGGCAGATCTGGAGTTTTTTAGCTTTGGAGGTCTTGAGTATCCATCTCGATGGCCTTCACGGATGGACTTTCCGTCAGCTCAAACACACCCAGGAGAAATGTTGGTACAAGCAGGGACACGTACAACATTACAAACACGAGCACACATAGAAAAAGGAATCAGTGGAATAGGACGTGAGGACGCCATCGGGAAGAACCGTAGACGGGGTCCATGGTAGAGGCGACGCAGAGCCGTGGTCGATGGAAGGAGCTTGGTGGCTCGCCCACGGGCCGATGGGCATCAGAGAGGGAGGCGCATGACGCAGGAGAGGAGAACGGCGGCGGATTTCCGCACGGTGTGTGGTGGGCAGGAGGTCAAGACCGGCGTGGTCCCACAGGGAAGCAGTTCGATGCTTGACCGGTGGCGGTCATGGCCGCAGATGGGAGAGGTCGAACATGCGAGGCAGAAACCTGGACTCATGGCGGGCGCTGGTCGAGGAGAGGCGCGAAGGTCGAGCTCCGGGGGCGGTGGTGAGCCGGTGGCGGAAGGCATGGGCGACGACAGCGCCAGGGACGGTGGCGAGGCCACCATGGCGCGGGAGCCCAAGCAGCGACGGAGGAAGGAGTCGACGGGGGGGCTGCAGGGTGGTGAGGATATGCGCCGTCGAGACTGCTGCGGAAGGCGGCCGGGATCGAGGAGGGAGGTTCGGGGAGGAGAGCAGCGAGCGGCGGTGGATGGTGAGCGTCTGCGGGAGGAAGAGGAAAGCGAGGCGCAGGGTCCTGCGGGAGGAAGAGGAAAGCGAGGCGCAGGGTCGAGAAGGAGACAAGAAAGGAGGGAGACATGGGGAGGGCGAGGGGAATTGCGGCAGGGATTGAGGCGGCGGGGTTTGCGGGAGTTGGTGGGGAGAGAACGAGACGGGGAGTAGGCCGCAAGGTGGGTCAGGGGTTCGGGATCGGTGAGGGCGCTGCGGGGTTTGGGTCGCGTCGGGTTGACGCGAGGAGAGGAGGTGGGCGAAGAGCAGGCGGCCTGGGGAGCGTGGGCGAGCGCAGCAGCTGGGTGGGTCCACAGGCGGCTGTGCATGCGATGTGAGAGGGTGGACGGGGGTCAAGGACAGGAGCGTGCGATGTGTGCCGCGGGTGCTTGCATGTCCCTAGGACGCGTGGTGTGGCTGTGTGTTGGGTGTGTGTACCGTGAGTGTAGCCTGACAGGCGGATGTGGCGTGTTAATCCAGCAAGTGGTGGCGGTAGAAGAAAAGGAAAGAGGTGGAATTTGGTTCAGATCTGGGGCTAGGGTTTGGGAGGCAAAAGAGGAGAATAGACTATTTATCTAGTCTAAAGTAGAGTAGATGGGGATAGTTTTGGACTAAATCTTTAGACGGGCTTTGGTCTAATTTTATTTATAAAACAAGAAAAGCTTTTGCCGCGAGAGATATTATTTATTTTAATTTTAAAATAAGAATGAGAGATGGGTTTAATAAAACCACATGGATATTTAGTAAACCAAAATATGGTTTGATAAAATAATTTTACGAATAAAATATGCATGATGATGTCATGATGATGCACAAAATAAAATAACAATCAATTTCTATTTATTTTTAATATTTCCGGGCATTACAACTCGACACCACTAACAAGGGATCTCGTCCCGAGATCCAAGCAAGGACACCAGGGGCAAGGGGTTGATGATCAGATCTTCTTGCGTCTGGTTGATAGTCGCGACACCACTAACAAGAGTTCTTATTCCATCTTGAAATTGTCGACACCACCAACAAGGGGTTCTTGCCCTCGCTCCTCGGGAGAACACTCCGGAGAGGCAAAGGCGAAAGTAGAGGTATCAAATATAAGGCCACCTTTAACTTCCATGGAAGGAGTAAAATTGCATGGTTCCACCAATCAATATACAAGGGCGAATGATAAGAGTAGTGGTATGGTAGCTACTCCATCCCGCACTCAAGCATTACTCTGTACATGAATAGAAGGATCATGCAACTAAACCCTCAGAATCCATACTAAAAAACTTGACAATTGGTATTAACGAAGAATCAAAATGATGATGTCATCGCAAAAATTGCAGAACACCGGGAATCATTGGAAGGGGTCAAGTAAAATGAAATCCAGATGTAGATCCACCGTTACAAGAGGGGAAAGCTAAACCCTAAAGGTACGACGGAATACCCAACCACGAGAATCCTAGATTTGGAGAAGGTAAGAAACCAGATTAAAACACGCAAGGATAAGAGGAGAAAGAATAGAGATAAGGAGTAAAGTCAAAGCTACTCAGATCTATCCAACGCATTTATAGCAAAATAGTTTTAACACTAGAAAACGTCCGTTGGCAAGGTTAACCTAAAGGCTGGACCAAGGGGTATCATAAACCTTTGCTCGATACCACTTATAGCTGAATCGGGTCTATGCAGATCTCAGCATTTCCCGCCAAAACCCGCATAGAAGCGATTCAAAGACGCCCACCAGACACTTTCATGTGGGTGGGATTTAAATACAAGTAATTACATCACAATAGTTTACAATAGAGTCCACAAGAACTTATATATACAACAACGACTCAACGATTCAAGAATACAAAAGGTACAATTCAAAGAGAAAGCAAAATAGTATCCGAGTACGGACAAGATCCAAATGGGACTAAGAGTCCAGAAGAATAACCAAGCGGTGTCCAACCCTGCCCAGGCCAAGCCGGAAGGTAACCTTGCTAACATTGTCGATCACATACCTGTCAAGCCAAAAGGGTGCCGCAAGGGCAAAGGAAAACAGAAGAGAGCGGTCGATCGAGGCGATCGGCGAGACTAGAATTCGGCGGTCCTCGCCTACATAGGTATGGTGGGCTCAGAGGCAGCAAAGCTTGCACTATCTAACTTATAGAGACACATTACAACTTCGGCTATTAGAGCGAGATAAGAGAGCGCTATACAGTAACAATAATATAACACCAAACATAACCCATCCGAAGATTTCCCCCCTCGAAAACCAGTCGAGGAAGTCCCCTTGCAGAACACACACGATGGCAATTTTAGTTAAACCGGTGTTTAGTTGATAAGGCTAATTACTAATCATATTATTAAAGAGGCAAAGCATTAGTGGCGTTGCCTATGATCATGACACTGTACTCCTGAGGCATCCATAACCGTGGACACACGGCTTCTCGAAAAGATTTACCCTGCAGGGGTGCACTACTGTACCCAAACGCATGCTCAACCCATCAGGCAACATATCACGCGTGCCATCCGAATCTCACAATCTGAAGTTCTTCCCGGCACCCTGCCGGAGGGGAGATCATCCCGGAGGCCTTCTCTCCGGTATGATGCGTGAGTCGTTCCACCTTGGACTATGGGTCCATGTAGTAGCTAGATGGTTGTATCTCCTCCTTTGTGCTTTCATGTATAGATCTTGTGAGCTCCGTTCATGATCAAGATCTAATCTATTTGTAATCATGCATGTTGTGTTTGCGGGGATCCGATGGATATTGAGATTATTATGTTGGTTTGATTAATGGTTTTGTCTTTATGATTCTATCATGTCTGTGTTGTTTGTGATCTTGCATGCTCTCCGTTGTTAGTAGCTATCTTGTGTAGGGGTTCGTAGCATGGAAAACAAAAAATTTCTACCGCATACAAACAAACAAGCCAAGATCTATCTACTAGATTGTAGCAACGAGTCGATAGAATAACTCACCCTCAAAGATTCCAAAGTGTTTAACAAGAGCGGATTCTCGTGGGTGATGTAGTAAATACTCTTGCCGATCTCAAGATCGTGTGACGATCCTTCCGGCTCACGTTAAGCGCACTCCCTTGATCGGTCACCGTTCGGTACTCGGCGAAGACCTTACTCTCCTTGTTCCAGCAGTGGTGGTTGTAGCACTCTCCTCGCGATTCCCAAAGACAACTGGCGTGGTAGGAAGTAGAGGGAGATCTCATGAGGCTTCGCCTTAAGCCGGAGCGAGTATGGTGTACTATGAGAGAGGCCTTGGCAATCTAGGGTTTAGAGGCACCAAGGGAGGAGCCTAGCCGGCGGCTAGGGTTAGGGTTTCACCCCAACTCGGCGAGTTGGTGGTGCCCTAGGCGGCGGCTGACAGGGGTGGTGGCGGCCTGACTTAGGGCTAGGGTTTGGGTGGTGAGAGGTGTAGGTCAGAGGCAGCCGCCTCCTTTTATAGGTGGGAGGCGCCCGGCCAGGGGAGGAGAGTCCTCCCCCAACTCAGCCTCCAAGGCCGGCGGGTGGAGGGAGAGGAACTCCTCCCCAAGTAGGTTTCCTACTCTCCCTCCACCAAGCAAACTTGTTGTTTGACTTTTCAAATTGGCGCTTGACTTTTCAAGCTAGGATTTGATTTATTCCTTTATTTTGCTCAGCGATGACACCTAGTACATGATGCAACCATTCCAACTTGTTATGACACATTCATGTACCCTTCCCCTCCGGAGTGTCGGACCTTCCGGACCCTTCTAGAACATTCCCGATGAAAACACCGGAATCATTCTCCAACCCCGAAACAGGACTTTCCTTATATGAATCTTATTCTCTGGACCATTCCGGATCTCCTCGTGATATCCCGGATCCCATCCGAGACTCCGAACAACATTCGGTCTCTTACTCATCATTCCATAACTACTCAACAACATCGAATCCTTAAGTGTGTCTCCCTACGGTTCGTGAATTATGCGGACATGATCGAGACACTTCTCCGAACAATAACCAATAGAGGAATCTGGAAATTCATATGGTTCCCACATATTTCAACGATTACTTTGCGATCGAATGAACCACTTACATACGATACCAATTTCCCTTTGTCTCACGATAGTTTACTTATCCGAGGTTTTGATCGTCGGTATCTCTGCATACCTAGTTCAACCTCATCACTGATAAGTACTCTTTTCTCGTTCCCGTGATATGTGATCCCTTGTGATCCAGTCACATGCTTGCAAGCCAATTGGATGACATTCCACCGAGAGGGCCCAGAGTATATCTATCCGTCATATGGATGGACAAATCCCACTCTTGATCCATGTGTTTCAACCCATACTTTCCGAACACTCAATGCCACCTTTATAACCACCCAGTTACGGTGTGGTGTTTGATGTCATCAAAGCATCCTTCCGGTGATGGTGATATGCATGATCTCATGGTCGAAGGAATTAGGTTACTATGTATCAGAAAGCATATAACAATTGAACTATTAAAATGACTTGATCTTTATGCTATGCTTATCTATAGGAGTATGTCCATCATATCATTATCCTAACGATATGATCTTGTTGTTAATAACATCTCAATGTTCATGATAGGGAAACCACAATCATTTATTAACCAACAAGCTAGTATTATAAAGAGGCTTTACTAGGGACTCTAATTTAGTTTACAAATCACACAAGTATTAATGTTTCCTTGTTAATACTGTTATAGCATGAATGTAAACATTTATCATAAACACAAAGATATAATAATAACTACATTTATTATTGCTTCTAGGGCATATCTCCAACATCTTGTTGTATTGCCCAATCAACCTCATAGGATCTTTCTGACTAGTAATTGCATTGTTATGCCTTGCTCAGTTCCTGTCAATTGCCCTGCTGTAATTTGTTTACCCTTCATGCCATGTTGTTTATTTAAGGAGAGAACCTCTAGTGAACTATGGACCCCTGTCAAATCTTTACCATTGATACATCTTCCACTGTTACTTGTTTACTTGCTGCAAACCACCATTACCTTCCACATCATACGTTTAATCCTTTGTTACAGCAAACCGGTGAGCTTGACAACCTCAGTGATTCGTTGGGGGAAAGTCTTGAGTTTGTGTTGTGCAGGTCTCCGCGTTGCTTGCAACACCTGTGTGACGTTTCCTCCCTCCTACTGGTTCGATAACCTCGGTTTCTTACTGAGGTAAAACTTGTTGTTGTGCTACTTCACACCTTGCTCTTGGGGTTCCCAACGAAGCGCTCCTACATCAACCCAACGCAGCCAACAGAGATGCTCATTGTCTACTTGCCTTGTTATTTTGGTTATGGGATAGTTTCTGTACCATGTGCAAGGGGTACCCCGTTGGCGGTTCTCTATGATATGCATGTACTTACAATGACAAGAACTTACAGGTGACTGAAGTTGAGTAGCATGAGGTGTGGCCCTCGTATTCAAGGGACTTGAGATTGCCAACTTATACTTTGCCAAGCATATACTCCATCTTTGTTCACTTTAACCTTAACCACTTCAAGATGCTTATGATAGGGGCAATGAGGGCTGAAAGCTAACAAGTACCATAATTTTTGGAAGCTCTTTTTGAAACTTAAAATCCCTGCTTCCCTATGAAGGGTCTTTCTTCCACTATTATTTGAGTCTCCACCTTCTACCTTTAGGCACCATTAAGAGAGCATAGTTGTCATTCTGTGTGCAGTGTCCCAAAACTTATTGATTGATGCATATTGTGATATTAATTATTCATGTGCTACTTGTTTCTAGTCACCCTTGTGAACTTTGAAGGTGTCCTATGCATCTATTTGCTACTCTATGAGGGACAAGCTGATTGCCACTATGCCATGTTTTCTGTATGTGAAACAAACAAACGTTTTTCGATGCATGCTATTCATGATCTTTGTTTGTAGCCTTTCATGTTGCATGCATAGTTACTATCCTATTGTTAGAACTCCATCTTTCATGCACATGTTTAGAGTTATTTATTCCCAGCTTTCAATGCTTGCAAATGGTTTGATCTTGGTTTTGATGGTGCATGTCACCTTAAAAATTATTTTTTATCACTTACCTACTCGAGGACGAGCATGAGTTAAGATTGGGGATGCTTGATACGTCGGAAACGTATCTATAATTTTTTATGCTCCATGCTTGTTTACTATCTACTTTGCTTTGCTTTGTCTACACTTTGAGGTGTTTTTATATCTTTTCTGGAACTAACCTATTAACAAGTTGCCACAGTGTCAGTTGCCTGTTTTCTTCTGTTTTTGGTTCTAGAAAGGCAGAAAATCAATATTCTCGGAATTGGACGGGACAAAAGCCAAAGTCAACATTTTATCGTGGGGGACACGAAGTCCAGAGGAGAGACGGAGAAGCAAACCAGGGCGGCCAGACCCCCTAGGCGCGGGTGGGCCCACCCCGCGCCTGGGTAGGGTGTGAGGCCCCAGGCCGCCTCCTAGCCTCGCCTCTTCGCCTACAAGAAGCCCCTGATGCAGAAACCCTAGGCACCCAATCAAAACTCCATGAAACCTTCTGTAGCCGTTGCCACCGTCGTCCCTAGATCGGGAGGGGGGATCTGAAGCTCTTCCTGGCACCCCGCTAGAGGGGAGATCATCCTGAAGGCCTTATTCTCCGGTATGATGCGTGAGTAGTTCCACCTTAGACTGTGGGTCCATGTAGTAGCTAGATGGTTGTATCTCCTCCTTGTGCTGTTATGTATAGATCTTGTGAGCTCCGTTCATGATCAAGATCTAATCTATTTGTAATCATGCATGTTGTGTTCGGGGATACGATGGATATTGAGATTACTATGTCAGATTGATTAATGCTTTTGTCTATTTGATACTATCATGTACGTGTTGTCTGTGATCTTGCATGCTCTCCATTGTTAGTAGCTATATTGGTCAAGTAGTTGCTAGTGACTCCAAGAGGGGGTATTCATGCCTCTAGTTTCCAAGGGAAGTGACAGAAATCTCTTCGGTTGTAGATGTGTTGTTGCTACTAGGGAGAAAACAATGGTCTCTTGTTCATGGAATAAGTGGATTATTTACCTTACACACTTTTTTTAAAGCAGATATCTGTTGCTTGCAACTTAACACTGGAGGGGGTTTGGATGATAACCTGAAGGTGGACTTCTAGTCATAGATGCAGTTGGATGGCGGTCTATTTATATTGTTGTATTGCCCAATCGAATCTCATAGGATCTTTTTGTCTGGTATTGCATTGTTATGCCTTGCTCGCCTCACCAATTGCCCTGCTGTAATTTGTTTATCCTTCATGCCATGTTGTTTATCTAAGGAGAGCACCTCTAGTGAACTATAGACCCCGGTCCAATCTTTACCATTGATATATCTTCCACCTTTCTTGTTTACTTGCTGCAAACCATTACCTTCCACACCATACGTTTAATCCTTTGTTACAGCAAACCGGTGAGCTTGACAACCTCACTGATTCGTTGGGGCAAAGTCTTGAGTCTGTGTTGTGCAGGTTTTCGCGTTGCTTGCAACACCTGTGTGATGTTTCCTTCCTCCTACTGGTTCGATAACCTCGATTTCTTACTGAGGAAAAACTTGCTGCTGTGTTGCTTCACATCCTGCTCTTGAGGTTCCCAACAGGCTTCACGTTAGCCATCAAGCTTTTCTGGCACCGTTGCTGGGGAATAAAGAAGCTCCCACGTCAACAAGGCGCCATCAAGGAGTCATCAGTATCAGTCTGACAGAAGCCCATACAATTGCCCACTACGGATGGCGAAGCCCAGGAAGTATTCGATTGACCCAGGCCCACACAGACACGACTTCTTGGGAAGCAAGGCTAGCTAAAGATAGAAATTCAAAGGGTAAAACCCTAATTTGTAAACGACTCGACCTACCCTGAGACCTGGCCTCCCCATATAAAGGCCAGGAGGGCACAACGAGGAGGCTCTCTCTCAACTCTCGTACACACACCTCACGCCAGATCCAATCTGTGCACCCTATAACCTTCGGTTCCGCCGTTAATCAAAAACAGACAAGCAGGAGTAGGGTTTTCCCTCCGGGGGCCCGAACCTGGGTAAACTCCGTGTCCACGCGTTGCTTGCCTATTAACCGTTTCGCGATCTCCAGATTCCCCTACTTCTTCAAAACCCAAGTCCATAACAATGGGTATTAACGAGTTGGACCCTCGTCATAATAAAAACAAATGAAAGTACCATGAACAATACTTTATGATTTACTGTGAGTATAATGGGTCCTGGAATCGACTGGTTAATGAAACAAGTCATTATATACTAACTATAGATCATAGATATTGAAGTGTCTCAAGCACGTTCTTGCAGAATCTACATAAAAGGAAAACTGAGAAATAATATATTTTTGAAAAGAAATGATTGTAAACAAGAATTTAATCATGATTTTTGAATTTTTAAACAATTTCATGATTTTTTGAACAACGAACAAAGTGGATCATATCTTAAACCTCTAGAATAAGACAACCCTTATAGGTACATACATATATTTGAAGTGTAGGTCAATGTAGTATGGACAAGGTAGATTTGGTAACTAGCCACTTTGGACCAACGATTTTTGACGATCCATCTTGATCGCCATCCCTTATCTCGCTTATTTACGCTCCTTGTCCCCTCTCTCCCGCCACCTCTCCCCTCGCCACCTCCTCTCTCGCATCCACCTACCATCCAGTTATCTGGTTCCACATGTCCCTTCATCCTTCCACAATTCCTCTCTTTCGAACCCATTTAGGTTTGATCTCACCCATATCCTCAAATCTATGGACAAAACTTGTTCGCCGCAATGGCAATGACGAGTCGAGGAAATAGACGTCGTGGCCAGAGTGAAGTTGTCTTTTGGGTTGGGGGGAGGGGTGCCAAGTCAATAGCTAGATCAAGAGGCTACGGGGTGTGAGCCGAGGCAACTCTCGGGATGCTCCAATGATTTTTGTTATATTTCGTATGTAATTGAAAATAGGGTATTCAGGGATAATATTTATTTTTATTTTTATTACTCACTCAGATTCATAACAAGTGCTGCTGATTTGTACAAATTATACTTTTTCGAAGAGAGTAACACAATCTGACCAAAAGAAGAGAAATTAAAACTAGAGGGCAAAAATTCTCAATGGTCATTAATTTTCCCCTCCTATACTCCGGATCGAATCCCTCAACGCCAAGCCAAGCCAAACTAGAGTACTTTACAAACCGCTAAAATTACGAGCCAAGCCATAACTACGCCCGGATCGAATCCCTCAACGCCCTTCCTTCCCCTTCAAAAATAACTCACGGGTACGAACACTATCGCTACCAAAGGTGGGGAATAATAAAGAGAAAAAAAATAAAACGGAAATAAATCCCGTGTTCTCCGATCGGAGGTGGTGGTGGTGAGGCGACGCGACCGAGGCTCAGGCGACGATGAGGGGGACGAAGCGGCCGCTCGGCGTGGTGACGGCATGGGTGCGGCGGCAGCCGCCCAAGGTGAAGGCCTTCCTGGCCGTGGTCACGGGCATGGCCGCGCTCGTCTTCATCCGATTCATCGTCCACGACCACGACAACCTGTTCGTCGCCGCCGAGGCCGCGCACGCCCTCGGCATCGGCGTCCTCATCTACAAGCTCACCAAGGAGAAGACCTGCGCCGGTTCGTGCCTCTGTCCCCCTCTCCGCCCCCTTCCGCTCCTGTTCGCTCGATCCGTGCGAGTGTCCCTCGGGACTAGGATTTTCTAGGGATTATTTTTTACGGGTTTCGAAAACGTTTCTACGGCGCAGTTTACAAGGAAAAAAAAAATCCGAGGATTGGTTGTTTGTCACGGTGAATATCTAGGACCGCAGATTGGATATCTTTTTCCGATCTATTTCGCCTCTCTGTAGTTTCATGTTTCGCTACGATTTCGTACAAGCTGATTTGTCTAGGGAGCTATAGAAATATGCGTAGGCAAGCCTGTTGTTAAAGATTTTTGATATATAAGATTTAGGTAATTATTGATCTGATATATGTAAGAAAGTTGTGATAACCCTCATGGTTGTGAGGACATTCGATTAGATCTATGATAGTACTATGATTAGTCCTGGCTGGCTCCGGGGTTGGAGGCGAAGGCTCAAGAAGCAAGTTGAAAAAACATGTCTTTTTCAATCCTAAATTGTGTTTTCCAGCCTTTGCTGTGTCTAGTTGTTTCCATTCAGAGGTTTTGGTATAAACTGGTGGTATCTTTACCCTGACCTGGTTTCAGAACTATCTGTGAGTATTATCAGCAAATGTAGAATTGTTTTTGGGGAAGTTTATGTGGATGGGGTTAACTCCATTACTATGTAGTGAGCAAATTTTTCATATGGAAAAAATTCATTGGGCAAGTTTGCTTCTTTGGTAGTTGACTTGTTTGGAAATCCTTAATGTTTATCATGTAAAGCCAACCATTTAGGAGGCAATATAAATGAAGTGGTCTACAAGTGATTAGCATGCGCATATTTTCTGTTACTTCTGTATCTATTGATATGGGTAATATGCTTGGTGCATTTTGGGTTAATATGTGCCCAAATCTTCAGAGTTAAGTTATTTTACCAGAAGAAACATCCTATTTCTTGACAGAACATGCTGATTGAATTTCTACTGATATTCATATTGTTGAGGATACCTTGATGGCTTGATCCTCAACTGCCATCTATGTGCAAGCTTGTTACCATATGACAGAATCTCTTCACATCTGATGGTTGGCATGTGTCATGTGTGTTATAACTCTGCTTGGAGCCATCAAAACTTAGAATCTGCGTATTATGTTTATCTTTGATCTCAGCTTGCAGTAGCTGGTCCAGTTCAAGTGTCAGAGTTGACCTAATACCCATCACACCGTGTTATGTTTTGTCTTCCTTGTTTACATTGTTCACAACCATAAAGTACATATCATGACTGTTTTTTTAATTAGAAAAACAACTCTTTACTAGCATGTTACTTCATGTGTGACATAAATTGTAGTTTGAACCTGCTAGCATTTTAAATCTTTCTATTGTATGATTTTTATGTTTTTTGTGGGAGACTAATGATCATCTTTACTAAGAATGCGAACACTTCTGTCTTAAATCTTGCAGGACTATCCCTTAAGTCTCAGGATTTAACTGCATTGTTTCTAGCTGTTAGACTATACTGCAGCTTTGTCATGGAGTATGACATCCATACTGTGTTGGATACTGCTACACTTGTGGCGACACTTTTTGTTATTTACATGATTCGGTTCAAGTTGAGGTCAACTTATATGGTGGACAAGGACAACTTTGCATTGTACTACGTGGTAAGAACACATGAACTCCTATCTCGACATTACATGGTTTAGTTTGCAAGCATAAACCGCAGTTCTGTTCACGTTTTTGTTGCAGTTTCGTTACACTGAGCCAAAACTGAGCTGACCAATTCTTAGATCATTATTTACTCCTCTGCAGTTGTGTAGCTCTACTTGTTTGTTGTCTGTCTATCCTTGATTGGAAATCACTGTTGTCTATATACTCTTTGGTAGCTTGCTTGTATGAAATTACAATTATTTACAAACCTGTGTTCTAGATGGTAGGTCTGTCTATCGTGACTGCTGCCTTTCTTACCTGTAAATGTTGTGCTCAGTTGAGCAAAAATGATGAACATCATGATGATTCATGAGATTTCACCCTGGATGACTTGTGGTGGTAAATAGTTGAAGCCTCGGAAAGGCATTTACAATATTGTCAATGGGCCCATATGCTATTAAACAAAGTGTCAAAACTTACATTGGGCTACTTGATTGTTTTGCTTGTACAATTAGTTGTAATGCTCAAAATCTCTTAATTATACTTTCAGTTTGTAAGACACCAACTTATTGTATTTTGTTATTTGTTATGTTATCTTAAGGTGGTACCTTGTGCTGCGTTGGCGCTACTTGTTCATCCTTCAACATCTCACAACATTTTAAACCGGTTCAGCTGGGCATTCTGTGTTTACTTGGAAGCTGTTTCAGTGCTTCCACAACTGCGTTTGATGCAGAATACCAAGGTAAACAATAGCTAGCATATCACCTCCTTTGACTCCAGGGCGAATATTTCTGACCAAAGTTCTCCATCTTTTGCAGATCGTGGAACCGTTCACAGCTCACTATGTGTTCGCACTGGGAGTTGCAAGGTTTCTTAGCTGTGCCCACTGGGTTCTTCAGGTTAGTCTTTTGAACACAAATCCCCTAGCTTATTATTTATAGAGAAGTCATGATTATTGATTACCTCAGTCAGTTTGCTCTGTATATTATTTTGGTATGAATTCCCAGCATTCCAGAAATGCACGTGCAAATGTATGTTTTTTCGTCGAGTCATTTGTTGTTGCTGTCATCTCTTAGTTTCCGTTTCCTCAATATTTCTGCTTTTAGGAACATCATTATTCAGCAATCTAGTCTAGTGGTGATTGTTGTTAACCTTGTTTATTCACATATAGTTGGATAGGAATTTGCAAGAACATTTTAGACACCTCGAGGAAATCTATATACATATATGCATTTGATAGTTTCTTGCTCGTGTTTTTTTTGTATATACATACAAAAATCTAATCCACTTGGCCGCCCAGACTCTTATTTTATACACGTATACGTACTGCTTATTAAAATTACAAAACTGATGCATGTAGGTTCTGGATACTCGTGGCCGCCTGCTGACTGCTCTGGGCTATGGTTTGTGGCCATCGATGGTGCTCCTGTCAGAAATCGTGCAGACGTTCATCCTCGCGGATTTCTGCTACTACTATGTGAAGAGGTAAATCCTCATTATCACTGCCAACAGATACTAGAATCTGACCCTGAACACATTTTCCTAATGGTTTTGTGTCTGCGGTGCTGCAGCCTCGTCGGCGGACAACTGGTGCTACGACTTCCCTCCGGGGTGGTGTAGGAGCTGCAGCAGGACCACCCAGCTTACTGTACTCTCAACGACAGGCAGCGAATGCTCTAGCGCCCCGACCCTCTGCGTGCTTGTCGTCAGACATAGGAAACAACACCGGATATGTTTTCAGTTACAGACTATTAGCAGTCAGTGAGAGAATCGCAGCAGACAGACATAGGTTTTGTCGACGTGACTTGTAACAGCGTATGCCTTGATATACTTTACCTGACCTGAGTATGAGTATTTTAGCTTCCTTATATGGGTTTGTCGTTCGCTATTTTAGAAATTGGAAGGCATTAGCTATATGATTTGACCAGTGTCTGAGTACATGAAAATTATGCTGGGAAGCGTCGGAGGAAGGTCGTTTTGGCTGGTCACCGTCATGTAGGCCGGTATAGCTTTGGTGCCTGCCGAGCTGACGCGGGAGTCCGGTAAAACTATGTGGTTTACTGGGTAAATCGCCGTTGCATCATGCTTTGTTGCTGGCTTCTCCTCACATCAGTTTCGTGTGCGGATTCGTGGGCGTCTGTTTACTGATTATTACCATGGCGCCCATAACAGGACGGTGGCTTGGTCTCGTTTGGTTTTGGGCGTCGGTTTCTGATGGGAAGTTGATCGGAATGGACACTCTTCCGGTGCCCTTTACCTGGAAAAGTTTGCCATCTTTGGCACGACAGGAATGCCCTGTTCCGGTGGTGCTGGACCTGGTGCTGGATGCGGTCGGCTAAAGAACAGATCTCTACTCGCTGGACAAAGCTATCTGCTTCGCAAAAAGGACATACTACTCATCTAAAAATAGATAAATTTACCCAAAAGAAAAGATCAAACAATGTTAGACGAAACTTCGGATAGAGACTATGGACGCGTCCCTGTCTGGAAAATTACTGCAAAGTTGCCGGTTTCAGAATGCACTAACTTAACATGGACCTGTATATATATAATATGACACTGCAAAAAGCTGCCAATTTTGAAGA
This sequence comes from Avena insularis, assembly GCA_023614405.1. Taxonomy (NCBI): domain Eukaryota; kingdom Viridiplantae; phylum Streptophyta; class Magnoliopsida; order Poales; family Poaceae; genus Avena; species Avena insularis. Next base: position 392,575,242 of record CM042693.1, on the reverse strand, counting down.
AATATCTCCCCGACACGTGGGGCCAGTTCAAAGTTTTCCAAAATGAAACCTTTGTTTATATAAGTACGATATTCTGTGATGAGATGGCAACTTTATTATAGTGATGACGTGGCTGCGATATTTCAAGGTGCAAAATCCAAAGAGCGGAAGAGAAGAAATCCAGGCGTCCAACCCAAGCCGAACAAATACGGTCAGAGTGGGTCGAGCGAGCTGCCCACAAGCGAGATCCATTCCCACCCACGGCACCGCATCACACGAGCCCTCCTCCGCTCCCGGCCCAATAAGAACCCGCCCACCCGACAGAGACACGGATCGAACCCGACTTCTATTCCATTCCCCTTCCGCTCCCGTGCTCCCACCCCAAATCGCCTCCTCCATCCACCGCCGCACCACACACCACCGACCGCGGCGAGGCGGCGGCGGCGGGGCCCCGGACCCGTATCCCACCGGAGCCGGTGGCCGAGGAGGCCGGGGCGGGCGCGATGAGCGACACGTTCTGCCCGGACTGCAAGAAGCACACGGAGGTGGCGTTCGACCACTCCGCGGGGGACACCGTGTGCACCGAGTGCGGCCTCGTCCTCGAGGCGCACTCCGTCGACGAGACATCCGAGTGGAGGACCTTCGCCAACGAGTCCAACGACAACGACCCCGTCCGTGTCGGGGGGCCCTCCAACCCGCTCCTCACCGACGGCGGCCTCTCCACCGTCATCGCCAAGCCAAACGGCGCACACGGCGACTTCCTCTCCTCATCCCTCGGCCGCTGGCAGAACCGAGGGTCCAACCCCGACCGCTCCCTCATCCTCGCCTTCCGCACCATCGCAAACATGGCAGACAGGTCAGATTTTTTCCCAACCCCGTCCCCCTCCTGCCCCAATTCCGTGTTGCCTGCTCGATCCGATCCAGCTATACATCGATTTTTATTTATTTTTAGATAGATGTAGAACTACTGTGCTGGGATCAATACCAAGTCTGTGCACCGGCCGGTGTCCCGATTTGGGTTTGGGATACGGCGGATTTAGGAGTCGAGTCAAGGAGTATGATAGATTTATCTGTATTGCTAGTCTGTTTTGTAGATTTGGAATGCGTGACCCCTATTCCCTGGAGGGTGTAGAGCTCGCGCTTTATCCTACATGGGTAGGGATGCTATGGTTGGTTAGGTGGTGCGTGCTTTCCACATGGATCTGGATGGGGGGAGGTTTGTTCCATTTAAGAGTTACCTGTATATCTACAATTTGGGCAATGGATCTCATGTCGTACTGTAAAATCCTAGCAGATATTTCTTTGCATGGATATGGGGCTTGGTACAAATAATATGACAGACCTGTCACACTCCCGGTTGACTGTGTTATGCACCTTGGTTGCATTGGCAGTGATGACATTTAAAGCCTTTTTTTTTTGAGATTATTTAAAGCCTATTTTATTGTAAGCCTATTTCTAGGAAGCTGGTGGCATGAAAATGGTGCACTTAAATCCTTTCCGTGGTAAATGCCCAATTTTGATAGCCTCATCTTCTAATTTTGCAATCTGAAATGGAAACTCTGAACTGTATACACTAGTGCAAGAGATACTTGATTAGTGTGCTGGATTTACTACCGAAGTAGTTTGGTCCCTTTTGTTTGTAATATTTGGATTCTGATGATACATTGGCATCTCTTCTGCAGGCTGGGTCTGGTGGCTACTATCAAGGTAAGATAATTGTTTGTTATTTACAATGAGCTGACTTCCAAATTATTTAGTGCACTTGAACTTCCATGCTAGTGATAGCACAAAACAATGTTATGTACATGTAGTTTGGTATCTTATCAGATCATGTACACAGGGTGTCCTAAAATTTCCTTGTGCTCATATAACCTCTGTTATGTTATGTATCTTCACTTTGAATGATTGTTTAAAATCCATTAGTTTGCTTCTAGGGCGCTGCACAAACTTATGTCCTACTTGTTTGTTATTTACATTCAGCTGAGTGCCGAAATATCTAGTACACTTAAAACTTCCATGAGACTACTAGAATGAAACAATGTTATGTGCATGTAGTTTGGTATCTAATCAGATCATACCCCCAGGGTAGTCCAAAATTGCCAAATGCTCATATAGTCTCAGTTATTTATCTTCACATTGAATGAATGTTTAAAATCCATCATCTTGCTTCTAGTGCGCTTTACAAACTTCTGTCCTAGCTTATGTCATATGTGTTAGAAGAGCAGGGATCCATGTTATTGTAGTGCTATGAGTCTATTTATTGTAAGAAAAAATAATATAGGTTGTTATGCTGGATACCTGATGTGTCTCACGGCACTTGATCATGTCCTCACTGTTAAGTTTAATGGCTGCTTCCTTAGAGTTATTTCAAGAGTTGTCAATACAGTAACATAATACTAGTTGTAGATGCTCTATACTTATATTGTATTATTTCTGTGTTGCCTTCCTGAAGGACCGAGCCAATGAAATCTATAAGAAGGTGGAAGATCTCAAGTCTATCAGGGGACGAAATCAAGATGCCATATTAGCTGCCTGTCTGTATATCGCTTGTAGACAAGAAGATCGCCCTAGGACTGTAAAAGGTACTTGATGCTGTAAAAAAAGATTCTGATTTCGTAGAACTTTTAATTCAGCAGCATACATGACCTGATGCCACTTTGCCATGTTTGGTTTCTGTAGAAATTTGTTCTGTTGCCAATGGAGCAACAAAGAAAGAGATTGGTCGAGCAAAAGAATTCATAGTGAAGCAACTGGAAGTTGAGATGGGCCAGTCTATGGAGATGGGAACCATCCATGCTGGAGATTTTCTGGTTTGTTGCTACTTACTCCCTCTGTTCCAAAAAATTGAAGTTCTAGTTTTTTCCTTAGTCTATGGAGTAGCATATAAACTTGCAAGGTTGGAGGTCGATAACTTACAAGCTTGCAAATTTGCAGAGGCGTTTCTGTTCAACTCTTGGGATGAACAATACTGCTGTTAAAGCAGCTCAGGAGGCAGTTCAGCGCTCAGAGGAGCTTGATATCAGGTTAGGCATTTCTCTACTTTCTACACAGAATAATTGGCTGGTCCTAATATCCTGTCGTGTTGCAACTTCCAACTGTGGTAACATATTAGATACTGTGAGATGAAAAGTTCTCCAGTTTGCCTCAACATTAATCTAGTCTAGATTTGGCTTCTGAAGTTTCAGTAGCTGGTGTCTAGCTTCGTGCGCAGGCTTGTTTCATGTAGGGTGATGTTGGACACGTATACTATTAGAATAACTAGTCTTGAATGGATTGCAAATGTGGCATATGTGTACCCTATATATATGTACTCCCTCCGTTTCATAATATAAGATGTTTTAGCTTTGTGAAGATAATGTATCTAGACGCCTTTTAATGTGTAGGTTAGGAGAGGTATACATTATCTTCACAAAGCTAAAACATCTTATGTTATGAAACGGAGGGAGTACCATGAGTAATCGATTTGGTAGAGGCAACTCATGCAACTTTCAGTTCAATAATGAAATACTTAAGTATTTGTCTCTTTAGCTATGGATCTGCTTTGCTTGTCAATTTTCTAGTGTGCGTTGTTGACCTAGAAAGATATGTTTACACTTCATTCCAATCTGCTGTGCAGGAGGAGTCCTATTTCAATTGCGGCTGCTGTCATTTATATGATAACCCAGCTCTCAGAGGACAAGAAGCCACTTAAAGGTTTGAAATGCTGACCCGTTCTGTCCTTTTCTCCTACACTTTTTGGCGAATTTGTTAACACGGGGATGTACACACTTTGCAGATATTTCCTTGGCCACCGGTGTGGCAGAAGGCACCATCAGGAATTCATACAAGGACCTGTATCCCTACGCTGCAAGGCTCATACCAAACTCCTACGCCAAGGAGGAAGACCTGAAGAACCTCTGCACACCCTAGGAATCGACTCTCCGTTGCTTTCTCTCTCGGCCAACCTCACTCTTTTCTTCTTTTTTTGTCACATAACTTTGGAATTAGATTTGTTGGAGATGAGTTACTTTGTTGTGAGCAGTTCAGCGGGCCATGTATATTTCCCCTCCTAATTTTATGTGCATGGACCCGTCGGATCGTAACAAAGCTGTCTGGAAGCTAAGTTATAAGATTGGTTCCCCCTTCTGCTAGGCTGATATAGATTGATTCCATGTTGTGTACAAATCTGACTAAGATTGCCACCACTGGATATGGCAGCGAAGTCATCTCTGTGATACTTAGGACTGGAGACACTACGTAGACTCTCACAGATTCTCTAGTTTGAGACGCGTGAGGCCACAGAATGCATTTGAACAAGCGTCAATGGGTAACATGAATCTTCTTCTGTAGTTGACCAGAGGAGTGGCCCCTGTCGGGGCTTCCAACTTTGGTTTCAGAAATATTTCACCCATAGGCAGAATCGCTGAATTTTAGTGCTTTCGGTCTTCATTTCGGCCACGTGACCAATTTCTTTTTTACTTGTTCGAATGAAAACAAACCAATTATTTTGGAATTTGGCCAAAAAAGTATTGTTTATTTGAATTTGTGTACAGTACTATAACATCTGAAATATTTAGGCCATAAATCTAAGTATATACCAAAGAAGATGGCCAGAGAAGTTTTCTGATAATTCACGAGCAGTGATCGCTTGAACAGATTTATAATTGCTTGATTTACTGGTTGTAACTCAGAGATTGAAAACGAGAAGATCCCAGAAGGGGACATAGTCAAAAGTAGAAATCGACTGAATTCGGTTTGCAGCTACTAAATTAAAGGAGCTACTGTGCATTTTATTGGTCTGCTTCTTGTGGAACTGCAAACCAGTTCATGAGGCAGCAGAATGGAGGGCACACATGTTCAAAATTGTTACTACGAGAAACTAGAAGAGTCACTAGTAGGCGAGAATAACTCGCCGTGTCGTGTACCGGAACTAGTGCTGAAATAGTTGGAAGGTAACAATGGCATGGATTCACTGTCTCCCTCTAACTGGTGATTTCTTGTCAGTACCATCTTGTCTCTCATGAATGCAGCCTTAGCTCCACTTCTTTCATGGTAGGCCTCGCTTCTCCACTGTGCCTCAAGCATGCGTTTGCAAGGGAAGCCATCTCTACAATCTGTCTCTCATTACCATCCTCGACAATCTGAGCATCGATGTCGACGGCGTTATCTTGTAGCCTTTGAATGAAGCAGTAATAAAAAAGCTATAGCTGTGGCTATGAAAAACTGAACGCCGGGCAGATACTCGCAGAAGAACATGCCCGGTAGGTCAGTAGGAGCAGGAGAAAAGGGCAGAGCTCAGAAGTGAATGATCGAGTAGGAGATGGAATGCTTACTCTCGCCTCATAAAAACATCTTTCTACCACGAAGCCAAGCTTTTCAACGTGGTTGCTGTTTTTGAAAGGTTCAGCATGTAGACTTGGGCAAACTCCGACCAAACCATGGCAAAATACCTCCAGTGAAAATCTAGAGCTGATCTTCTCCGGGATCCACCAAGTTCTCCCAGAAACGATAACCTTGGTGGATCGGAGGGGGGAAATGCCACATGCACTGAGTGGGTTTAGATTTTGAGAGAATTCCTTAGTTGGTCCTAGATGAAATTTGACTTCCTTTCTTAGCCCTGAAAGAATTTTTCTTCCCTTTTTGACACTATTTTTTTTTTTGATTCCCTATATGGCCCTCCCGTCAACTCTGATGGCTCTTGCCGTTAACACTGCTCTTGTTGGACCAATGTATCCCTGCTTCAATTGGCACTGAAAAGAAAATGTCTGATCGGCCGATTCACCTACCGCCTCAGCACAAGCTGGGTTCTATACCATGTCCATATACAGTACGTGCGTGCGTAAGTTCGCACATATGTATACAAGCGCGGCTGGGAAGCCGGCCATTTATACCAGTCAGTACGATCGGTCGATCTACGTGACTACGTGTGTGTACGATAGGTAGGTAGAAAATCTGAATACATGTCTATAAGCGTGTTTGTATTCTTCTGATTTCCTCGCCTACGTGCATATGCTCGTGTGTTATCTGGTTGCATAATTGAAAATGATGCAGCTGATGGAGCTTGCTTGTCAGCAAAAGATGCGGAAGAAATATATGATACCCGGTGTTATGTTGTGATGAATGTCTCGTGAACTCATGGATTTACATTTTTTTCAACTTTCTATTAAAAAATACTCCCTCTGTCTAGAAATAACTGACTTCGATTTGTCTAAATTCGAATGTATTTATACACTAAATACGTCTAGATACATTTAAATCTAGACAAATCCAAGTCAGTTATTTCTGGACGAAGGGAGTTTTTTTTTGTTTGGATATTTGAATATGAAAGATCTAATGGGTGACCTTTCATCACCTTTTTAATCCGATCATATATATGAACTGTATGTAGGGGATATGGCATCTAGGTACAGGTGAGGGTCCGCCGAAATTTTGAATTTTTTAATTTAAAATCTAAGCGCAAGTTTTTAATTCAAATCGGTTATATGACCAAATGCCATGTTCTATAATTTAGTCCAATAATCTTGATCAAATAAATTACGGCACTGCTACTATTTTGGTCAAGTATTGGACCAGGGGCAAAAGTGTCATCTTAGATACCAAGTTAGCGGCGTTGGTGCTCAAAATACACTAGAGGGCCGGAATGAAACAAAAATTTAGTGCCAAAAAGGGAAGAATTTTTTTCAGGGCCAAGAAAGGAAATCAAATTTAAACTAGGGCTAAATAAGGAATTTTCTCTTAGATTTTGTAACAATGTACTCCCTTCGATCCATATTAATTGACTTTGATTTGTCAAAATTTAGATGAACCTATATACTGAATAGTGTCTAGATTCATTTAAAATTAGACAAATTTGAGTCAATTAATATGGGCCAAAGGGAGTAGTACGGTACTATTATGAACCCAATAATCTTAAATCCTAATTCAACCGGCACCCCCAAAAACTTTTTTGGGTCCATAATAGTACTACTCCCTCTCACCCATATTAATTGATTCAAATTTGTCTAGTACGATACCAAATGGGACCCAAAAAATAGTCACGTAATTGATTTTAGTGTGGTAGAAAAAGTAATACATGGAAGTAATCTTAGATTAATCAAATAACTGGCCATTAGTGTTAAACTGAGGTCAGGCTAGGGTGTCAAACGAGGCGGGTTCGCGGACAACATAATTCCACCGGCTAGTATAAATTGTACTATATGTATAGATTAAAACTTGTATACAAATTATACCGCGTGTAGCTGTCTGAGACTAAATAATTTGCCCGCAAACCCGTCCCGCTTTACACCCTAGGTCAGGCGCTCTGATCCTTCAGCTTGGACTACGTTTGCATGCAGTACCGGCCCCGCACACGCATGCACAGACAGGAGGAAGATGGAGAATTACGCACAGGCAGAAAGAAGGAGAATTGGAGACGAAGCGATCTAAGCCTGCCTGACAACCTCGTATGTGTTTTTTTAGAGATCTCATCTGCTCAGGTGGGCTGGTTGTACATGTTTATTAGAGAATTAATATTACCGTGTTGGGCTAGTGGTTTAAGAGCACGAGTGAAAATTAGTGACGTTGGGTTGTTTAAGAGCTGAGCGGTATTAACGAATTAGCAGGAGATTGAAGGATCACATGATCGCAAGGTATGCAAGGCATACCTGGCATCCGCCCCTGCCGATGACATGCGCATGTAACTCTAATTGTTCAAACGATAAATGATAAGCGCTATTGTTAACGAACAAAATCAGGGGTATTTTGGTCCAGCTAGACGGAACTGACGGTAGTGTCATATAAGGCAAAAAAAAATTACACTTTGTGTCAAATAAGAAAGTAAAAATATTTTAGTGTCAAATAAGGAATCATATTGGAAACTAGTGTCAAATAAAGAATTCTCTCAATATTTATCTTATTTGTTTCATGATTTAAGAATCCCATTTGGACTATAGCAATTTATGTTATGTTATTACTGGTATACGCGCTCTGTCAATCTTGCCTGGATTTTGTACAATTTTTTTATGGCTATGCTAATTATGATTTCAGTGCACTGCTACAGCTCAGATCACACAATATAAACCCTGGAGACCAGAAAACAATTCCGCAGGTATCGGCATATATTAATTCAGGTGTGAGTGACTGCTCACTCCCAGTCACACGAGCAACAAGTAAACTCCCGTCTCGTACAAAAGGTCCATGAGAAGGAAAATGGTGCCATCTCGTTTCATTATTCTCTCTTTAATGCTACTACGAATCAGCAACAAAAACCACACCACGACTCAGACAAGATCATGGTTCACACGGCACGGAGCACCTATCTCAGGCTTTGTGAGCGAAGCAGAAGCCAATCTGCCTTTTCTTGTATCAGACGCTTATTTCTTCCACAACTGTCACTCTCCATCAGGCTGTAACTTTCTTGGAAGTCACCGAGTTGCAGATGGTGGCAAAGTCCGGGCCCTGGAACGCACCGAAATATTTTATCGCGGGGCATAGAAACATTAACAATAAAAGCAACATGAAAGTAGTTACTAATTCCACCGTTCGTCATGAATAAAACATAATTTAGATTTCTTGTACCTTCAGAGAAGCGCCACCGACAAGGAAGCCATCGATGTCTTCCTTCTTTGCTAGCTCTGCACAATTTGCAGCGTTTACGGAACCTGCAACACAAGAATAGGAGGATGGATCATAGGATCAGAAGTCATGTAGACCATATCAAAAGTGTTGGCTTAGTCTAACGGGGCCTCAAGATATTTCTAACATGCCACAATTATCAAGAGAAATAAGCTTGCTAGGATGCTACGAAGATATTTATGAGCTACCATCTCATGCCAGACTTATGGTTCCTAGGTTCACCTTCCAGTGATCAGATTTAATATGGGTGAAACAGAGAACACAGTGACCCTGATTGAAGATCAAGATAAGAAACGAACCTCCGTAGATTATTCTAACGGTGGAAGCAACATCAGCTGATACATTGGTTTTTAACCAATCGCGAACAGCAGCATGAACTTCCTGAGCTTGCTCAGGAGAAGCAACCTTTCCGGTACCAATAGCCCAGACAGGCTCGTATGCGATTACAACGTTTGTCCAGTCTGTAATATTGTCTGAAAGCACACAACATATTGCAAACAAGTCAGAGCTGTTTCAGGCCAGTCATTAAACTACTAACGATGAAGAAATTTCACCTGCAAAAGCCTTCATCTGCTTAAAACAGACATCAAAAGTTTTCCCTGCTTCCCTCTCTTCCAACAGTTCTCCTATGCATGCCATAACCTTAAGATTTTGACTCAAGGCATATGCAGCCTTCTTCCCAATAAACTGCATTGGATAAACTTGTTAGATCACAGTCCCAAAATCCCAAACTATATTACTGCATGACAAAAGTAACCATAGATCTCAAAGGCAACTTCTACGCTCGGAGCCTGTTGACCAAGCAATGAAAAGTAAAATCCCAAAATTCAGTAGCATTTGCAGTTACCTGATCATCTTCGCCGATAACATGTCTACGCTCAGAGTGACCAAGAATAACCCATTGGCAGCCAATGTCCACCAATTGCTCAGCACTGGAGTTTTTCAATGAGAAAATAGAACTCGGAATCAAAACCCAGAAGTAACAAAAATAGACATAGCATTTTCTAACCCTCATTGCTTACTACATTCCAGGAAAACAAATCAAACAAGATACTTTTTTTGGTCATCAGTGTCAATTTGCAACCTCTCATGTACCAAGAAAAGAGAAGGTTGATAAGTTTAGCTTGCAGTATTCAACCTGATCTCTCCAGTGAAAGCTCCTCCTTTTCCAATCCATGTATTCTGAGCAGACACCTCAATGCGATCAGTTAGTGAACTCTTGACCTGGTCGATATAAATGAATGGCGGTGCTACCACCACATCTGCAACATAGCAACAGCTCCACATATTAATATATTGCTAAGCTAATAAAAATGAGTAGGTAAATATCTTAAATTGACTACCATGTGTACAAAGTGGAATGCATTAGCCTCACAAGTTTGCAGCCAGAGTAATATGAAATTCCCTTATCTTTATATTAGTAGTCTGGAATTCTAGTACGGGTAGTTACTGAATTGGTGAATAAAACCTGCTGGTATCTTCCACCATGAAAATTTACACTTTGGTGATACTTTTGGTCCCATAGTGCAAATTTCCCATCTAATAAACGACCACAAATGTTGGTCTCGTGGAACATGTACTCCCTCTGTTTGGAAATATAAGATGTTTTAGGTTTGTGAAGTTAACGTATCTAGACATCTTTTAGTGTGTAGATTCATTTGAACCTACACACTAAAAGGTGTCTAGATACATTTGTTTCACAAACCTAAAACATCTTATATTTCTAAATGGAGGGAGTAGAAGCTAAAACAGTATGCTATTTTTTGGCCAACTTGGTAACCAATGGAAGAGCTTGTTACCGACATGGAAAAGTCCTTCCAGGCCACATGGTGCTCATACACGATGCATGTAGCCATTTAGGGAATTTAATTTCTTGTTGGACAAGGGGATCAAGCCTATCACAAGAGTAACTAGCAGCTTTAAACTTGAAAGAGAATAGGCAAGCAGGTTGGGACTAACATGGGGTCTACCGCTTATGGTGATAACACTACTATAGAAGATCAAACCAAGGTAGGAAATAAATCATAAGTAAAAAACATATCTGGTAGAAGGTTTATATTCAGAAAAAAAATTACATGGAAACAGGCACCGTAGGCATGACATACACCACACATGCCTATTGCATAGGCCATGACAAAAGGATGCTTAGAAGAAAGAAATGAGCTTACCTACATCGTTTTCGAGTGTGGCGGCATTCAAATCAGATATAAGCTTGCTAATGGATTCCTTTGTTCCATTCTAGAGTCAGGGACAAGAAGAAAATAACTTATCAGACAACAATCCTAAAAATTCCGAGATGCCTGACCAAACAATTTAAGCAACACAACTTGATTCCCTACAAATGTGAAGCAACTGCACACATAGGCATAGAAAGGATTGTCTAATAAAAAAGATTGCAAATTAGCCAGAACCAAGGTTGGCAATGGCATGAAAATGGAGCTATGGAGATTTCACAGCTACAATTTGGCCTAGCGAATCCTGTTTACACAACTGATAATACTGTCACAAGTTGACACCATCCGTCGTTTTAATCCACTTCATTCACAACTCTCTACCTGCCACCCGAACAGCGTACTGAGATCCATTCACATGGCAACAACAACACCCCTAGCTGCTGCAACCCCTTCTGACAATGGCTGCCCCTTAGCCAGCAGACTTAATGCCTTAACCTCTGGCCTCTCCTAGGACCAAAAGAACGAAGAGGCTTATTCATCCAGCCCCAAAACTGATAATATCATCAGAAGTTTACAACATCCATGAAGTTGACAACATTCGTCATTTTACTCCACTTGAATCACAACCCTACCTCTACCCACCGCCCAAACAGCATACTGAATGACAACGACAGCACCACTAGCTGCTGCAACCCCTCTGATGAGCTGCCCCTTAGCCAGCAGCTTACCTTAATGCCTTAACCTCTGGTCACTCATAGGAACTAAAAGAACGAAGTGGCCTATTCATCCCCTAAACATAATAACCGGCAGCATTCCTCTGCTTGTTAAGTCTTGTATGTAGCAGACGCCGCTCAAATCGCGAAATCGTGGAATTGTATGGGTGTTGACCAGGAACAGGGGACGTGATTCCTTTTTGTTGCGTACCCAGGCCACGAGAATAGCATGACGAGCCAGGCAAAAACTAGGCGGGCGGCAGCACCAGAAGAGAAGCGAGTCCAATTCTAGCAAGCGACGGGGCCACGTTGTAGACCACGACGCGCGTATGGACGAGTGGCGACAAACGAGAATCCCCAAGGCGGCAGGAACAATGCCGCGGGGACTGAGACGTCACGCGGGGCGCAGGGGGAATCTCCACCGCCACCGCCGTACAGAGCCTGGATCCCCGTCGGCGCGTTCTGACGCCTGAAAAATAAGTGCGCGTAAATCTGGTGGGGGTGTGGGGTGGGAGGAGCGGGTACTTACGCACTTCCAGTTGCCTCCGACGAAGAACTGCGAGGCAGAGGGGGAGTCAAACGTGAGCAGAAAAGCCTTCTTCTCGGGTAAATTTTTCAGAGTAAGGGGATCGGGCGGGGCGCGGTACCTTTCCGGATCCGGCCATGGCGACGAGGCGCTGGGCGCGGCGGCGGGAGCATCCGAGGCGGAGCTGCTGGTGTGGGGCCGGGGTGGCGGACGCGGCGGCGCGGCGGAGGTCGGCGAGGCGGGAGAGGTGGGAGGAGGCGAGGGACGACGGCGCGGCCATTCTATCAAATCACGTCGCGGCGGTGCGGTTGGTGGGCGAGCGAGAGAGAGAGGGCCTCCTGGTCTCTGATGATGCGCGCAGAAGCAGCCACCAACCGGACCAGCTGGGGGGCGCACGGGAGGGGAGGGGAGGAGGAGAGCGACCCGTGCGCGAGGGCGCGGCCACGGCTTTGTATGGCGGCCGCGGCGCCTTATCAGCCCACGGATAGGGTGCCGAGGGCCGTCGATTCCGCCACGTTCGCGCCCGCTGCCAGACGGAGATACCTACCGTGGGCGACGACGACGCGGTGGGCCGGGCCGGGCCGCTTGAGGAGGGCAACAGACCACCGACAGGCCACCGGCTCTCCCCCTGCAGGCTGGGAACCAACTCCTCTCGTAACTCTCACAAAAAGGAAACAAAAAAGTACGAGGTAGAGGCAGCCAGCCAGCCAGCCAGCCAGGAACTTGCGGACAAATTTGTTTTTCACAACAACATTCGTTTTTGCGAAATTCCACAATCATCAACAGCACTACAAAAAAAATTTTAAAAGTAATAAAATTTACAAATAGATCATTAATTAAACCACCTAACGACGACTATAAACACTAGCGCGAGCCGAAGGCGCGCCGCAGTCCTCGCCTCTCTATCAACAGAACCGAACAAAGCTTGTCATAGTAGAGCTTGTTGTAGTAGACAGACAGAAAGCCGTCGTCTAAGAACACAAAGACCAGCGCACTAGAGCAACAACCATCGTTAATGATAACATCCATAGATCGGAGAAGACTGACCTGAGAACAATCCGATGAAAACAAAACCAAACAAAATCCCAGGAGATTCGCCGGACAAACGACTTTACACGCCCTTCGTTGATACTAGATACAACACCGGAGCTAGAATAAAGCGGAGAGTACCTTATTCTAACTTCAGAACGTAGCCGTCGTCTCAACATCCCGGATAAGACACTAGAAAACAGGCGAAACAAAAAATGAAAAACCTCCCGCCGGCGCCGTGGTCCGTCACACCTCCAAGGCCCTAGGGCCAACAGAGACGAAGAGGACCAGGATGTCGCAGGCGAGGGGTACGGAACCCTAGATGGGTTTCTCTCCTCCCGCCGCCGCCTCCTCCTGGCGGCGTACGTACGAACCGGTTGGGAAGTTGCCTATCAACGCGTCGATGTTAGGGGCGTCGGTTTGTTTAGTTTCACAATAACTATTCGTTGTTCATGTTTATATATTATTACTCAAAACAAGAACTCTGAACAAAGGAGAAATACAATGACGCTCATAAGCAAACCAACCTATGGTTGGATGCTAGAAGGGTGGTTATACTCCCAGTCCACCAGAGTTCAAACCCCAGGTTTGATATTGTGTGTTATATAAAATGCGGAATATTTTTTTAGTGGGAGGCGACGTTTCCGTCGATAAACGAGACGCTTATGGTGACTTTGTCAATCTCAAGACCCGATCCGTCGGCTCAGTCTTTTGGAGGTGTTCATAGGGATAGGGTGAGCGTGTGTGCTTTTATAGGGATAAGTGCATTACGTGTTGTGAGCGTCTATGATTGCACTGTGTTTCTTAAAAACAAAATCACGCTCATAAGCCTTGGAAATTCTCATTAAGCTGCATATAAACTCGTCGTCTTTTTTTTTGTGTGTGTTGCGAACAGTGGCATGTTTCATTTTTGTTGCAACAACTAATGAATTCTACCGACTTTACTTTTAAAATATTTTTACTCAGCGGATACATTCAGTATGTACAAAATTGCACACCAACAAAGCAAATTGTTTGTCTATGTGAGGCAGGCCACTACTTCTATCCACGTGCTGCTACAATATTTACACGTTATTCCCCTAAAAACAGAGTTTTATCATCATATTTTATTTTAAATATCTTTTTAATCATTATTTTAAATATCTTAGAGTATCTATAACAGCTGTCCCATTTCATGCTTCATAAAAACTACCAAATGACACTTTGGGGCAAAAAAATGCATCCAACAGCTGCTCCATTTTTTTGGAACATCGCCGCCTCGTGTTGCATATATGCATTGGGCACACCTAGAAAATTTGAAGGTTTTTTCCTAATACTAGTCTACTACCATGTCGGCATAATACTAATGCTAGCCAATAAAAAATATACTCCCTACGTCTCAAAATAGATGTCACAGATTTGTTAAAATTTAGATGAATCTAGGCACCATTTAATATACATATTCATTTAAATTTTGCAAAAAATTTAAACATTTATTTTAAAACGGAGGGTGTAACCGAGAAAACAAAGATGCCTTTGTGAAAGGTGATTTTAGAGATTGGAAAAGACCGAAGCATTTGAGAAACATGCGAATCAATTAGCTATATATACTACTCATTTGGCATATTTACATCGTACTAGTGTAAAAAATATTTAGAAGTGTGCACATCCTCCAGTTTTTCCTTGAGTCCGCCACTGCATATATGGGGCAGCAGCACGGCTGCCCCATTTGCTCCTCATGCGCGCATCCTAATCGCATCCTAATCGTCACAGCGCACAGTGCTGCAGCTGTCGCCGACCGCCAAGCCCCTTATCCACCAGATCCGACCACCACTTAGCCTCTCCTTTCCTCAATCGTCCTCCCCATCGGTGAATCGCCCTCTTCCTAGCTGAGTCGATCCGCTAGTCGATGAACGTGTACACTATATATAATATGTTCGAACAAGCATGAAGAAAGAGGTCACTTTGTGTACTGTATGTAATATGTTTGATCTCTATGTTGAATGATAAACACAAAATGAAAATGAAAACACAAAATGAAAAGGAAAACACAAAATAAATGGACAAAAAATGAAAAGAAAAACACAAAACCCTAAATCTTAAAGCACATCTCCTGCCGCGGCAGCCGATTGCCTCAAAACACCGTCGCAGCAGAGCACTCGATCCCAGCCACGTGAAGACCCTTTAGTCCCAGTTCGCCACATAGCCGGGACTAAAGTTGGGGGACTTTAGTCCCGATTGCGCAATCCTAGTTGCGCAACCAAGACTAAATGCATTTATGAATCGGGACCGATTGTCCTTTTTCCACTAGTGCATGCTTCATATATTTCATATACTTGTTTCAGAAGATGCATGTTTCACCTCTGTAAATTCTTTAAAAGCAATTTTAGAAATTAATGCCTTACTTATGAAGTGTATGATTAAAATTAAATTACAAAAGACTAATAAATTGCAGGAGAGAAAAACTGCTTTAAATATTTTTTTTACCTAAATCCTTCATTTCTTGGCCTATATAAATTAGGGAGGGTGCTACGCGTCCCCCCGAGATCAAAACTTCCGATCCCTGGTTCCTCCTGCTGACACGTGTTCGTTTTGCTACACTAAATCCCGCTTTTGCTACACAGTAGCAGAAAACGGTTCGCGCAAAAAAAGAACAAAAAGACTATCCCTCACAGAAACCTCACCAAAGACCTCGTCGGAGACACAGTACCAAAGAAAAATACTAATGTAGCAAAACCTATTCGTTGGAGACTCTCGTTGAAGACTTGACTGATACTTCATAGAAAAAATTATGCTAGTGTAGAAAAACCGAAGAACAATTATAGCAAATAATTTATGTTAGTGTAGCAAAAAGTCAACTTCGCTGAAGAGCTGGATGTCGCCGGAGAAGCCGTTGCTATAGTGGTAGCAACACCAACCACCTCTTGTAGCAGAGCCTGATGCCGCTTGTAGCAACGCTTCCGCGCCTTTGTGGCAGCGCTGGCGGGACTCTGTAGCAGGGCACACCGCCAGTTGTAGCAGCGCCGCCGTGCCTGTGTAGCAGGGCTGCCGCACCTATGTAGTTTCGCCTCCCGCCGTCCATAGCAGCGTCGGTCGCCACCGTGTGTAGCAGCGCCACCGGCCGTCGTTGCAGCACCACCGGCCGTCGGCTACAAGGGCGCCCACCGTCTTTGCAACACCACCCGCCGTCGCCGCCAGCGGTAGCAACACCAGCCGTCGTTGTAGCACTGCCTCACGGGCCTGTAGTCAAGCAGAACGGAAGAGGGCACGTTGGTGGTGGAGGCGCGCGACGCCACCGACCACGACCACCATGCGAGCGCGGAGGAGGCATGGCGAAGGAGGGCACGACGGAGGAGAGAGTCACGAAGAAGGCACAGCGACGCTATGAGGCGACACAGCGAGACGGCGCATCGGCAGCATCATGGGATGGATGACGGATATATTTGGTACAGAGGAAGGTAGGAGAAGGGAGAGATAAGACCGGCCCCATCACTCTCCGGGCGGTGCGTTGCGATGCAATCGGTGCAAGCGGCAGCTTAGTTACGTACCGAGCGGTGCAACCCAGTGGATAGAAAGTTATCGATCCTCCGATGGAGTCCAATCATTTCCCATAAATTAGGGACTATTTCTATTCAGATACTTCTAGAATATTCAAACGCATAAATTTGCACTGAGTTTCTTCATCAGAATTTGGTTCTGTTCGGTAGGACTTCAAGGTAATTTTTTTAAAACTAAACAACGAAGATCAACTAGGAGAACTTAAAAAGCATATCACAACCTCGAAAATTAGTAGTACATAATTGACAATGAACTACAAATAGTTTGACACCTAATCTCACAATGCATGACATCGGCTGCAAGGCTCCAGAACGTTTAGCTTAACTTTAGAGGGAACTTTACCCTCAATGTATGTTCTCACGGCCAAGATTGTTTTATGCGCCTGCCTTATATATTCAGTTTCCAGTGTAGGGCATTTTCTGTCCATTATATTCCCAGAGCACCGTCCATTAACAGGACTAGCGTCCAATGTGAGGCGCTTAAGTGATGTTGCATTCTCAAGAATATGACATGCTAGCTCAATCATGCTCTTTTGGGGGCAGAAACCAGTGATCTTCACAAGATTGAGTTTGTGATGGCGGTGTGCTGTCATTCGCCTCAGAGATGAGGGATCTCCCTCAAAGGAGTCATACTTGGACTGCCTTTTTACCTGAAGATCAAAGGCCAAGATATTTAACTTGATGGTCAAAAAACATGGCTATAGAATAAGCTTTGAAGGGTGAACAGTGACTTACATACAAGACAAACGTCTTCAATGAAGGAGACGCATCAAGAAAAGAAACCAATGATAAATAATCATAGTCCCGGTGAAAATACCATCCAAAAGCAAGAATATGCAAGAACTTGAGGTGGAAGAATCTGCTAGTTGCTATTGGTGCATTAACCGTCTGCATAAAAATGCCTCCGTTTAATTATTCCAAGATATGGCTACTTCCATATGGATGTTTACCAACTTAGGAGTAAGAGAATACCTCAAGCCCAGAATCTATGGTAAGAGTCTCAAGATTTGGCACACTGGAAGGAAGATTGCCAATAGCATAACTGATGGCCCCGCTATGGTGCAACTCCAGGTTCTTCAGTTTCAGCGACTCTCCAAGTGAGAGTTGCACTTGATCACCGATAAAGTGAAATGTGGAGATATTTGGAGCTTTTTTCTCTACCACTTGAAGTCTCCAGCATTCAATCACCTCCAGGAAGCTAAGCCGCGACAGCAGGCAAGGTATCTCCAGGCGAATTATGTCATTACAATACATAAGCTTCAAATGTTCCAAAGCAACAGAATTGGAGAGAAGGTGCCCTAACTTATGCTCCTTGATCTCCACTCCACACAGGTGCAGAATTTTCAGGTTTCTCAAAGCAGGGTCAAATTTCTGACCTAAGGCACACTTGGCAAGACGAAGAAACCGAATCGACTCCTGACACCTATCAGACAGAAGTTTGCATGGGAAGTTAAATGACATTACCTTCTCCGATGATAGTGTAAGGTCGAGTTCTTCAATCCCAGGTGTAACAGCAACCTTAAGCCAACTTCTCAGTTGATTATATGATTTTGCAACATAAGGAGCATGGTAGTCAAGCCTGAATTTCTTCATGCCGGTGCCCGAGTGGTTCTTCAGAACACGGTCAATGTTGTTGTTGTAATCTGCTATAACATTCGATCCCACTTTTTGCATAAGTAATTTTTCTTTTGAGCACATCGTCTGGTTAGTGAAAGTGAGATTCGGATAGCATCTCCAGGAGCTTAGAAAGGAGCGAGACACACAGGCAACACGAGCAGCATCTTGCATCGGCAGTAGGAAATGTATATGACGCCAAATGTCCTGCATGCCAAGGTAGGCATTAGAATTGAAGAGGCCAAAGTACCATGGAAGTACTCATAAGGAATAATACCATACAAGACTTTCTCTGTAAATGCTAGATGCAAGCAGGGAAAGGATGTCATTATCTAGAATTATCCAAGGCTAAGAGCAAGTTGCAATTGGTTCTTGTAGGGCATAAACAGAAGGGAAAAAAGATGACAGTGGATCTTCAATCTCATGAAATAAATTTCTGTTGGGAAGTTAGCAGCAACAGAACAACGCAAAGCTTACAACAATGAAATATGTGTTCATAATGTTCATTTATATATCTATTCTGCTGACACAAGTCTCGCGGTATAAGAGAACATACATCTGGAAGGTCTGGTCCTTGATATCTTATTTTCTTGGCACAACGAGAATCATCCCGCCGGCAGGGTGAGCTGTTTATTTCAGCTGATGAAGCAACCCATCCATCTGCAACAACACAACAGTGCTACGATTAGTACAGACACCGATGAAAGCAAACAATGAGTTCATGGACACTCAAATTTAGATTCTTTGTCCAATTTTTTGCAGGAACACGAAAGAGATCTGCTATTTCAATTCAAGTGGGTGCTCAGCTAGGAAATCTAACCCTATATGAAATGCCGAGGATGGACCCAAGATAAAAAATGACTGGATGTATAGGGAAATCAGTGCCATGTAGACCGATAAATATGTAGTATATATAGTGGTTTTCTCATAATTGATACGATACTTCATCCAATAAAAATTCAACAATGACCAAACATTTACACAGATTGAACAGGTTACAAAATCGACTATTTCTTCTCCAAATAAAAGTTGTTACCTTTTAGCTCTGCTCCGGATAGGTCCTGAACAGGGTTGTTCAAATCAGTTGGTTGAGGAACAACAGGAATAGATGCGTTTACGCTTGAACTCTCTGTGGCAGTGCAGATACTTGTTGGGTTCTCAGTCAGATATTTCTCCATTGTATATCTTCCTTGTTCCCTGCCAGATCATTGAAAATCAACTGTAGAAGTTCATATAGTACAAAATATGATAGTAGTAGCAAGCGATGTCACGCTAAATCCTATCAAATAGTACGGGAAGGGACTGTGGGAGTGGATTTGGTTTGACATGGGAAAAAAGAAGCAGGATTTAAGAAAGATTGTAGAGAACGGATGAACCCTAGAGAGTAGCAAGTGTGTTGGGTTGTTACCTTGGCGTCAATTTAGGGTGATGAGTTCGCTACACGCATGGCGAACTGGGCCTTGAGGGCGACCGCGATCGATCGTCGAAGCAGGCGGCGGCCGACGACTCGTACTCGGAAAGTCGTAAGACGAAGCGGCGGCGTTATCACGTTTACACGATCCTGGAGTCTCAGAGACGCGAAGTTGGCCGCCTATACTGGGCCGACAGGGCCCAGCCCTGCTGGATCAATCCGCGCCAGGCCTTAATTTGCCTAACATATCCAGTACCCGATCAATTTGCCCAGGACTGAGGCCTTAATTTGTACTAACGGGCTCGACCGAAAACACACATAACAAAACGATTTTGGGCTCCCTCCTGGGTCACTCCTCTATGTGACTTCGGAGTGGATTGAAACCCTAGCCGAGCAGCCCCCCTCCACCCTCCTCCTCCACCCTCGCTGCCTGGCCTGGCCCGTGCTGTTGACGACGGCGGCAAGCCCCCTCTTCATGCTTAGCAGATTGGGGAAGGTCGCAATGCACGTGTATTCAACTAGTATATGCTTAATTCTTACACATGCATGTAATAGGCACGTATGTTCTTTCTGAAATTTCAATAGAGTTGAGTTGAGCAGTTGGTGGGATTGTGAAACCACCGGAGATATCGTGGCTTGAGAGCCACACGAGTGCGGAACTAAGACGAATATGTTATGTGCAAAATTCCTAGTTTGTCTCATGTATTATTTAGGCACTCTAGGAACTTAATCCATGTCTTCGTTATAAGTTTTCTCTTCACTAAACTATAGAGCCATATTTTGGTTGAGTGTGACCCCTCTGTCTGAGGTATCAAGCAAGCAATACTTATACATAGGAATAAGATATAAATATGCATATCAGCTAGATGTTGAACATGCACAATGTAAAGAGTAAGCCGAGAACATAAGTGAGGGATGGAATGATTGACTCCTCATTTTGGCCTAGTGGCTAGAGGTAAACCAAAGGGCCCTGCTTTGGGTTGTCAACCGGAGAAAGTAACATCCTAGGGCGTGTGCAATACGATTGGTCATAAGTTGTGTCTAAGAGGTTCTAGACTCAAGTCTAAAAGCTGGATCACCTGTGTCTAACATATTTTTTTAGAGTTGAGTCTATACTAGATACATTTTTATTATTTCACCAACCATGAGGAGAAGAAAATACAATGGGTACACCAATTACTAAGACTAGGAAGTCGCAGTTAATGCAAAATTAGCTAATTGGAAAGTAGTAGTCATATTTCTAATCCTCCAAGCTACCATCAAATAAAGTTGACTACATATTTGATCCCTCGCTTAACCAAAATTGTAAAAAAAATACAAGAAGTAGGATGAGTTTAATCATGAATCCATTGATTCTTCTCTTTAATTAAAACTTATTTTTACTTATCGCTTTTTTATTTGGATATGAGGGTGAGGAGATGGGGTTTAGTCTTTATTTCACAAATTTTAGTGTAGGGTTGACACCTACTCACACCGTACATGATCCTAGGTAAGCTAATATTCAGTGGGGAAAGAAAAGGCAAAGGAATAAAATAGTACAACAAAGTGGGACCAAAAGTAGAGTCTAAGAAATGTTATATGGTGGTTTTGGTTTCTTAGATTTGAGACTAACTTTTCTTCTTAGCCATCCTTCACGCCGAGCATTGGTTGATTCTAGAGAAAATATTGGACACGAGTCTAGCAAAGCTAAATATGCTCTATCGTTTAGACATATTGGTAGGTCCCACTATGTAGGGTTCGCATCATAGAAAACAAAAAAAATCTACGACGGAAACAACTATATACCAAGATCTATCTACTAGATACAAGCAACGAGTGGATATACATCCATAGAGAATATACCCTTGAAGACCGACAAAGTTTAATGAGGTTGTACTCGTGGATGATGTAGACGAACGTTTGTTGATCTCAAGATCGAGAGTAAGTTCTAGCGCCACAAATCAGCGGCTCATCCGTGCTCGCACACACGTACAAGGCATCGAGCAACCTCCGCATCTTCGCTCCAGCGATGCAGTGGAAGCAACAATTCTTTCTTGCCTAAAAGCCACTGGGAACATGTATCTCGCTAGTCCGAGACCATGGGGGATAAACGAGAGGGGGAGAGAGACCCTTCACGAGGAGGTGTGAGTATGAGAAGGGGAGAGGGGGGTCCTTTTATAGGAGGAGGGGGCAGCCCCTCCCCATGGCCGCCGCACCATGGATGGTGCCCCCTCCCCTCCTTCATTCATGTGGAGGGAGTTCCACTCACATAAAGATGACCTCTCACTTCTGCACTCAAAATCCCACTCATATTCCATTAAATTTTCACCAAATTTAATGTAATCTCTCTTTAAATAAAACTCCTTTTATTTATTTAGAATTTTGTCGATTACTTTAATGGATAAACATTCACATAAAACCCCTAGATAGTATTTCATTTCACATGTAGAAACACTTTCAGCATTTTCACCCGAAACAAATCCGGTGTCTAGTGAAATAAATTCCTACGCTTTGTAAATCTTTTTGACAAGAAACTATTTGTTCCAAATGGTGTCGGTGTCTCTTAAGTGTGTCACCCTATGATGACCCACAAGTATAGGGGGTGTATCGCAGTACTTTCGATAAATAGGAGTGTCGATCCCAACGAGGAGCAGAAGGTGCTGAATAGTGGTGTGGAGCAGGAAATCCCTGTGAATACTTAGCAAACGGATTTTTAGTGGTTTTCTGATAAGGCAACAAAACAAAGAGCAAGTAACAAAGGTAACAAACAAATGGAGCAAGTGGCCCAATCCTTTCTTAGCAAAGGACAAGCCGGTGGAAATACTTATAAGGACCAAATGTTCTTGAGGACACATGAGAATTCTGTCAAGTGCTTTCGCTTTAAATAGCTGGGTACTCTTCTCTGGTGTTGTAAGTGTTGTGTGGGTGAACCTGTGCTAGCATACCGACCTTACTTGGACTAATACATACTTGTGATTAAACCCCCTACAAAGATCCGTAACTACAGGAAAGTAATTAAGATATAAATCTAACCACAACCTTAAACTCTGAGATCCTACACTCCCTTGTGGTGTCCTAACGGGGGTTCAGGTTTCTGTCACTCCGGCAACCCCGCAATTAGTATCCAAATACACAATACACTCCCCTAGGCCCATAAATGGTGAAGTATCATGTAGTCGACGTTCACATGACACCACTAGAAGAATAGCACCACAACTTAAATACTAAACCATTGAATAATAACTCAACACAGATTCACTACTAACAACATGACTTCTCCCATGTCCTCGAGAACTAAACGAACTACTCACAAGATATCATATGGATCAAGATCAAAGATGATATGGTAATGGATAACAATCTGAACATAAACAATAATCCAATGGTTCCACTCACAAGCATCAACTACAATAGTAATTAACACCGGGAAGGTTTCCCCTAATGAACTGAGCAATATCCAATACAATTGTTACAATGGGATGGAGTGATGATGATGGTGCTGGTGGATATGATGGTGTGGATGATGATAATGATCATGATGAAGCCTAGCTTGATGATGGTGTTGATGGCGACGGTCTCCCCTCTCCGGGAAGGAATTCCCCCGATAAAAATATGTCTGCCGGAGAGATCTTTCTCTCTCGGTGTTTTCCGCCCCGCAGAGGCGGCGGAAATCTATATGTGGTCGCCCCCTTGGTGTTAGGGTTTCGTAGGGAAGATCTAGGTGAAGAGGTGGAGTCGGGAGTCGGGCAGGTGGGCCACACCTGCCCTAGGCGCGGCCAAGGGGGGACCCGTGCCTAGGTGGTGTGGGGCCCCTGCGGCCCCTCTTCGCTCCTTCTTCTGGCTTCCTCAATCTTCTGGAAAAATAATATTTTCCCATATTTTTCTGGTATTTTTTTGATCTTCACGAAATTGCACCGAAACGCCTTTTTCCCCATCAGAATCTAGACTCCGGTAGTTCATCCTCCAAGAATCATCCAACATGCATAAACAGATGAAAATCCATAAGTAATACCTCATAATAAGACATATATCAATGAATAGAGGTAAATTATGATATAGAAAGGTGATGCAAATTGGGCGTATCAACTCCCCCAAGCTTAGACCTTCGCTTGTCCCCAAGCAAAAACTGAGCTCAGTAAATATGTTCGCAGGTTTATGGAGTGAAGTGTCGATAAAAGAATACAAACAAGAAGCATCACACTTACCATTGCACAACTCATAGAATAAAGCAACTCACCATTATATAACTTAGCTTGCAACCAAGTACAACAATCACAATACAGATGCATAAAGATAAATCATAATTGGAATTAGCAAACTTTGTTCTTGGTCAGAGAACACCTGGCAAACAGTTTCACAAAAAGCTTTTTGTAGAAGTTCCAAAACATGAGCACTCTTTGCTCAAAAAGGTTTTTCACAAGTGAAGGCTTTCAAAGTAATACTCAATAGATAAGAGTTTTGTGCAAAAAAGGAAGATAAAGAACATGATTGAATAAATCACCATATGAATGCCTGAAACACAACAACTCAAATGCTTGCTGGAGATAGAGAGGAAGTAGGTTTACTGACTCAACTTAGAAATAGGAGAAAGGTCCCTTTATAGAGGGAAGCAGGGATTACAAGTCATAAAGAGATTTCAAAAGATTATGGTACTTACTAGCTTTGAGCCCTAATTGCCCCTATCATAGGCATCTTGAGATGATTAAGGTTAAAGTGAATAAGGATGGAGTATATGCTTGACGAAATATAAGTTGGTAATTCCATGTCCCTTGAATATGAGGGCCACTCCTCATGCTACTCAACTTCAGTCACCGGTAAGTTCTTGTCATTGTAAGTACTTGCATATCATTGAGAACCGCCAACGGGGTACCCCTTGCACATGGTACATGAGCTTTCTCATAACCAAAATGACAAGGCAAGTAGACAGTGAGCATCTCAACGATATTTTTATTTACTATGTGCATAGCTTTTTATTGAGGATGCTTCACAGATTGCTCACTATGGTGATGCTACAAGTTTCCACCATGATTAGGCATGGCTTAGGCTAGTGGCCCAGGCGTTTCTCTAACACAAAATACAAACTCCATGGACTTACAAGCTCCCTTTTTATTTCACACCGGTGACATCCATAGACAAAATAGCACAATATCAACGGTGTACAGAGTACAAGTGCAATGTTGAAAACATTCCCCGTGACAGCACAGTTCTGCTAATTCCAACGTATAGATGCAAGCATATACAACTTCGATGTTCACAGTGGTTCAAGTCTATTAGGGGCAAGGAAATAAGGTGTGCCATCAAGTTCGTGAGAGCTTTACTAACTAGTTTTCACATAACAAAATACTTTTTAATTCGTAAGATAGATGAAGCTTGAGAATTTTCTTGGAATAGCAATACTGCTAATAGGTAGATATGGTGGACACAAATGGCAAAGGTTGGGTTCACAGGGATTGGAAACATGAGAAGTAAGCCTTCTCAAAACAAGTTTTTGGCTAGCAAGGCTGGGTAGCAAGCAAGAGAGTTGAAAGAAACAAGCAAACATACAAGTAATAAAGCCAAGCATGCAATCTTACTTGAAGACATAAAAGATCTTAAATAAAGAATACTAAGCTTATGAGCCAACAAGAAAGAAAATAGATGATACCAAATATGTGTAAGCTTTTTCTCTTTTTTCTTTCAAACCTCAAAAAGTGTTGCTACTAACCAGAGCTAGGTTTGCCAAAACCAATTTAGATCTACTTGATGCTCCCAAAGTGATGCCAATACTGATCAACAAGATCCATCATATAATAGAGATTGCAAACTAAAATAAGAAGTGCAAAATGTAAAAGATGAGACTTCTCATTAATATTCAATAAAGGCACTCACGCCAAGGGATACATAGATAATCAACTAAAGGAGAGATACTTCCACATGCAAACCAAACTATAAGATAACTTCTCTACCAAAGATATGAATCCACTAAAAAGGTAAAAGATGAAAGATAATGGTGGTGATACCGTGGCGCTCCCCAAGCTTGGAACAAGCTAAGGGGATGCCAAACCTGATGGTGAATTACTCCTTCGGTGGTGGTGGTGTTCTTTTGTCATCATAAAGCTTCCAAGGCAAAGGTTCCCCATCCAAAAAGGACGTCCTAGTTTCTACAATTCTGAAACTCGCAGCGGAGCTTATGCGATCAAATCTAGCCTCATACTCACAATTTTGATTTTGTATGTCGTAGAGCTGTGTTTGTAACTGGTTGGTGGTCTGACGGAGTGAGAAGATCTCTTCTCGGAGCTCGGCCACCTCCTCCTCGTGTTTGGTGATGAGCTCTGAACTTATCTTGTGAATAACATCCACTTCGAGTTCTGCCATCTTCTTGTACCTGAAAACCTCCTGCTCCAATGCTTCCATCCTGTCTTCCAGACTTCCTTCTCCTTTGGGGCCTTGAACTTCTTTCATCTGTACCTTCCCATCTTTGAGAATCAACTCCTTGGGATGGATCCTCAACTCATACAGGTATGGGTTTAGGACATCCGCAGAGGAATCCCCCATGGGTGATCTAGAGGAAGACATTGTAGCTCCAAAAACTGAGAATTTGCCTGACAGAAAAAGATCAAAACAAAAACACGATGAGAACTCGATGCAAGAACCTCGGGGGATCCTTGGGATTATATATTACAAAGTTTCAATGCATAAGGAAGGTACTGACACGGAAACAAGGCGGAGACGGAGTGCGAGGGTGGCACACACCCCTCAGGCGTGGCCAGGATGGGCCCGCGCCTGGGGTGGGTTTGTCCACCCCGAACTCTGCTTCCTCCTCTGTTCCGTCTCGTAGTCTTCCTTATGTATTAAAAACATCAAAAATATAAAAAGATTGGACTTTCACGAACCTTCTGTTTTCACCACTTTTACCTATTCAACAACGAACTCTGCAGTTTCTGGTGTTTGGTTTCTAATAAATTCTTTTGGAGTCACCATTTGAATAACATCAACATCTTCATTATAAGAATCTCTAGAAATATAATGTTTTAGTCTTTGACCATTCACCACTCGTGTTGTGTCATCCTTCAAAGAAGATATTTTGATAGCACCTGAACGATATACTTCCTTAATAACAAAAGGTCATTCCCATTTTGAGAGTAGTTTCCCTACAAAAAATCTGAGACGAGATCTATATAAAAGAACTTTCTCACCAACATGGAACTCCCTTTTGAGAATTCTCCTATCATGCCATCTTTTCACTTTTTCTTTAAAGAGCATTTTCATAAGCCTCACTTCTCCACTCATCTAGATTACTCAAGTCGAGCAGTCTTTTTTCACCGACAAGTCTAAAATCTCTGTTCAAATCTTTCACTGCCCAATAAGCCTTGTGTTCTAATTCTAAGGGCAAGTGACAAGCTTTCCCATAGACCATTTTGTAGGGAGACATCCCCATAGGATTTTTATAAGCAGTTCTATAAGCCCACAAAGTGTCATTCAACTTTTTAGCCCAATTTTTCCTAGATCTATTAACAGTGTTCTGCAAGATAGATTTGATTTCCCTATTGGAAAGTTCTACTTGCCCACTGGTTTGGGGGTGATAAGCTGAAGCAATTCTATGGTTTACATCATACTTAGCGAGAGTTTTTATAAAAAACCCATGAATAAAATGAGAGCCTCCATCAGTCATGAAATATCTATGCACACCGAACCTAGGGAAAATAACATCCTTGAGCATTTTCAACGAGGTGTTACCATCAGCGCTGTTTGTAGGTATGTCTTCTACCCACTTTGTAACATAGTCAACTGCAATAAGAATGTGAGTGTACCCTTTTGAAGGAGGAAAAGGACCCATAAAGTTAAATCCCCAACAATCAAAAGGTTCAATAACAAGAGAATAATTCATAGGCATCTCATTGCGTCTAGAAATGTTACCTACTCTTTGACATTCATCACATGATAAGATAAACTTCCTTACATCCTTGAAAAGGGTAGGCCAATAAAATCTAGATTGTAGAACCTTTTGTGCAGTTCTATCCCCAACATGATGTCCTCCATAAGCACCGCCGTGATATTTTCTCAATATCTCTTGTTGTTCAAATTCTGGAACACATCTTCGCATGATACCATCTACCCCTTCTTTATATAAGTGTGGGTCATCCCAAAAGTAATGCCTTAGATCATAAAAGAATTTTCTTCTTTGCTGAGCTGTAAAGGTTGGAGGCAAATACTTGGAAACAATAAAGTTAGCATAATCAGCATACCAAGGACTTTCATGGTGACTTACCTTTATTGTAGCCAACTGCTCATTTGGAAAACTATCATTAACAGGCAAAGGGTCAAAATAAATATTTTCTAAACGAGATAAATTGTCAGCAACAGGATTTCAGCGCCTTTCCTATCTACAATATGCAGATCAAAATCTTGTAAAAGTAGCACCCATCTAATAAGCCTAGGCTTAGCGTCCTTCTTTGTCATAAGGTACTTGATAGCAGCATGGTCAGTATGAATAGTAACCTTTGAATCAACAATATAAGGTCTAAACTTATCACAAGGAAAGATCATAGCTAAAAACTCTTTTTCAGTAGTAGCATAATTCCTTTGAGTAGCGTCTAAAGTCTTGCTAGCATAATGAATGACATTCAACTTATTAACAACACATTGTCCAAGGATAGCACCCACAACAAAATCACTAGCATCACACATAATTTCAAAAGGTAAACTCCAATCAGGTGGTTGAATAATAGGAGCACTAGTCAAAGCTTTCTTCAAAGTTTCAAAATCTTCCTTACAATCATCATCAAAAACAAAAGGTACATATTTTTGGAGAAGATTAGTAAGGGGCTTTGAAATTTTGGAGAAATATTTAATATACCTCCTATAGAAACCAACATGACCAAGGTACTACGAATACCTTTTATATCTCTTGGGCAAGGCATCTTTTCAATTGCTTCAATTTTGGCTCTGTCAACTTCAATGCCTCTTTCAGAAATTTTGTGTCCCTTCATTAACCATAAAATGGCATTTCTCCCAATTAACAACAAGGTTGGTTTCTTCACATCTCTGCAAAAATTTATCAAGATTGTGCAAACAGTTATCAAAAGAAGTTCCATAGATGGAGAAATCGTCCATGAAAACCTCCACAATTTCTTCACAAAAACCATGAAAAATAGCAGACATGCATCTCTGAAAGGTAGAAGGAGTATTACATAAACCAAAAGGCATACTCCTATAAGCATAGGTACCATAAGGACAAGTGAAAGTAGTTTTCTCTTGGTCTTGGGCTTTCACAGCAATTTGAGAAAACCCAGAATAACCATCAAGAAAACAAAAGTGAGTCTTCTTGGACAACCTCTCAAGCATCTGATCAATGAAGGGCAATGGATAATGATCTTTCTTAGTAACTTTATTGATCTTTCTAAAATCAATGCACATTCTATACCCAACCACTACTCTTTGGGGTATAAGCTCATTATCTTCATTAGGCACAATAGTTATTTCCCCTTTCTTGGGAACACAATGAACATGGCTAACCCATTGACTATCAGCAATAGGGTAAATAATACTAGCATCAAGGAGTTTTATTACCTCATTTCTTACCACATCCTTCATCTTAGGATTTAGACGACGTTGGTGCTCCACAACTTGTTTTGCATCAGGTTCAATATTAATAGCATGCTGACATATAGTAGGAGAAATCCCTTTTAAATCATCAAGAGTATAGCCCATAGCTCCTCGGTGTTTCTTCAGTATCTCCAATAACCTTTCTTCTTCCTTTCCTGAAAGTTTAGAGCTAATAATAATGGGATAAACTTTCTTATTATCAAGATAAGCATATTTAAGATCATTAGGTAAAGGTTTTAATTCAAAAACAGGGTCCCCTTTAGGTGGTAATGTGGTACCCAAATCTTCCACAGGTAGATTATGCTTAAGTTGCTCAGGCTGACGAAGAAAAACCTCGTCAATCTCATTTCTTTCCTTCGTGAAGACATCGCTTTCACGATCTTCCATAAACTGCTGCAAGGCATTGTTAGGAGCAAGAGAAATAGTAGAAAGTTGTTCAACCCTAAAATCCTCATCAGGTAGTTCATTTTCATAAGGAGTTTTAGCAAATTTGGAAAAATTAAACTCATAATACTCTCCATCAAACTTAGTCAAAACTTTTTCCTTCCTACAATCTATGATAGCCCCACAAGTATTCAGGAAGGGTCTACCAAAGATAATAGGATAGATTGTACTAGCTTCTTTACCAAGTACTAGAAAATCAGCAGGATATTTAATCTTACCACAAAGGACCTCCACATCTCTTACAATGCCAATGGGGCAAACTTGCTCCGTATTATCAAGGTGGATAACCACATCAATGTCTTCAAGCTCACAAGGACCAATTTCATGCATAATTTCCCTGTAAAGCTCATAAGGAATAGCACTAGAACTAGCACCAATATCACATAAACCATAATAGCTATGACTGCCAATTCTCACAGAAAGCACAGGGACACTAACTTTTCTAGCGCCTTTAGGATGAGAAATAATATTAGTAGCATTTTCACAGAAGACAATGTGCTCATCCTCTATATTTCTAGTGACAAGATCATTCACAATGGCTACCACAGTCTCAATATCAATAAGCTCATCTGGCTCCACAGTTTTCTTTGCGCTTTTGCTAACCACATTAGCTATAATAGAATGTTCCCTTACCTTGGCAGAAAAAGGGATTTTCTCAACATAAGGTTCAGGCAAAATAGGATCAACAGTACAAACCTCCATGCTAGTAGGAACATGGGTAACAGTGTCTTTATAAGGGTCATGGTACTTGTCCCACTCTTTCTTGGGAATTTCAATGTAAGAGTCAAAGACATTAAAACATTTTGCAAGAACTTGAGGGTCAAGACCAAACTCATTACTAATATCACGGAAGCCATCAGTACCCATAAAGGATTGAATGCATTCATAATCATAGTTTATACCTGACTTTCTTCCTTTGTCATTCTCCCAAGCTTTAGTGTTCTCTTGAATATGGTCTAGTAAATCCCATTTAGCTTCTTCCTTCATACGTGTGAATGATCCAGCACAAGAAGCATCTAGTAAATCTTTATCATGAAGATAAATCCTAGCATACAAGTTATTGAGAATAATATTGTTAGGGAGTTCATGAATAGGACATTTAAGCATTAGTAACTTCAATCTCCCCCAAGCTTGAGCTGTACTTTCTCCATCAAGAGGCCAAAAGTTATATATAAGATTTGTATCTTTATGAATTTCACTAGGAGGATAAAATTTAGAGTAAAAGAGAGATGCCATCTCCTCCCATTCCTTGGATTGTCCATTCTTCAGCAGCTTATACCATTCTTCAGCTCTCCCTTTCAAGGATATGGAGAGTAACTTCTTCTTCACCTGTTCAGTTGTGATACCTGCACACTTAAACAACCCGCATAATGCATGGATAAATAGCAAATGATCACAAGGATGGACAGTCCCATCCCCTAAATAATAATTATCCATAACACGATCAACAATACTTGTAGGTATCTTAAAAGGATCTATCTCAATAGGTGGTGGTTCCTCTACTACCATTTCAGTGGTAGTAGTTCTCCCAAACAGAAAACCAAGTGGGTTATCCATATTGGAAACAAAGCAACAAACAGAAACAAAAACAATACTCACAGTAGAAGCTTCCTTTACCAGTTCCACTCTTCAATAGCGCTTCACTCCTTGGCAACGACGCTAGAAAATAGTATTGATGACCCACAAGTATAGGGGGTGTATCGCAGTACTTTCGATAAACAGGAGTGTCGATCCCAACGAGGAGCAAAAGGTGTTGAACATTGGTGTGGAGCAGGAAATCCCTGTGAATACTTAGCAAACGGATTTTTAGTGGTTTTATGATAAGGCAACAAAACAAAGAGCAAGTAACAAAGGTAACGAACAAACGGAGCAAGTGGCCCAATCCTTTCTTAGCAAAGGACAAGCCGGTGGAAATACTTATAAGGACCAAACGTTCTCGAGGACACATGGGAATTCTGTCAAGTGCTTTCGCTTTAAATAGCTGGGTACTCTTCTCTGGTGTTGTAAGTGTTGTGTGGGTGAACCTGTGCTAGCATACCGACCTTACTTGGACTAATACATACTTGTGATTAAACCCCCTGCAAACATCCATAACTACATGAAGTAATTAAGATATAAATCTAACCACAACCTTAAACTTTGAGATCCTACACTCCCTTGTGCAAAGGTGTCCTAACGGGGGTTCAGGTTTCTATCACTCCGGCAACCCCGCAATTAGTAGCCAAATACACAATGCACTCCCCTAGGCCCATAAATGGTGAAGTATCATGTACTCGACGTTCACGTGACACCACTAGAAGAATAGCACCACAAATTAAATACTAAACCATTGAATAATAACTCAACACAGATTCACTACTAACAACATGACTTCTCCCATGTACTCAAGAACTAAATGAACTACTCACAAGACATCATATGGATCAAGATCAAAGATGATATGGCAATGGATAACAATCTGAACATAAACAATAATCCACTCACAAGCATCAACTACAATAGTAATTAACACCGGGAAGGTTTCCCCTAATGAACTAAGCAATATCCAATACAATTGTTACAACGGGATGGAGTGATGATGATGGTGCTGGTGGAGATGATAGTGTGGATGATGATGATGATCCTGATGAAGCCTAGCTTGATGATGGTGTTGATGGTGACGATCTCCCCTCTCCGGGAAGGAATTCCCCCGGCAGAAATCTATTTGCTGGAGAGATATTTCTATCTCGGTGTTTTCCGCCCCGCAGAGGCGGCGGAAATCTATCTGTGGTCGCCCCCTTGGTGTTAGGGTTTCATAGGGAAGATATAGGCGAAGGGGCAGAGTCGGGAACAGGGCAGGTGGGCCACACCTGCCCTAGGCGCGGTCCAGGGGTGACCCGCACCTAGGGGGGTGGGCTCCATGCGGCCCCTCTTCGCTCGTCCTTCTGGCTTCCTCAATCTTCTGGAAAAATAATATTTTCCCATATTTTTCTGGTATTTTTCGGATCTTCGCGAAATTGCACCGAAACGCCTTTTTTTCCATCAGAATCTAGACTCCGACAGTTCATCCTCCAAGAATCATCCAACATGCATAAACAGATGAAAATCCATAAGTAATACCTCATAATAAGACATATATCAATGAATAGAGGTAAATTATGATATAGAAAGGTGATGCAAATTGGGCGTATCACCCTACGGTTCGCGAATAATGCGAACATGATCAAGACCCCTCTCAGATCAATAATTAGAAGCGGGACTTGGAGATTCATACTAACTCCCACACATTCAACGATGACTTTCTTGTGATCGTGAGAACTTTTTATGCTAGA
The DNA here is from genome assembly GCA_023614405.1 of Avena insularis. Lineage (NCBI taxonomy): Eukaryota > Viridiplantae > Streptophyta > Magnoliopsida > Poales > Poaceae > Avena > Avena insularis. The sequence goes on along the minus strand of CM042693.1, from coordinate 392,542,349 downwards.
ATCTTAATCCATTTGTATCGCGATATATTACATGTCCGAGATTCGATCATCGTTATCTTCATACCTAGTTCGATCTTGTTACTAACATGTACTCTTTTCTCGTTCCCGTGATATAAAATTCTAGTGATCAAATCACTTACTTGCAAGCTAATCAATGTGATATCACCGAGAGGGCCCAAAGTATATCTATTCGTCATCGGGATGAACAAATTCCACTCTTGATCCATGGGACTCAACATAACACCTTAGTAGCACTAAACCCATCTTTATAATCACCCTGTTACGATGTGACGTTTGATGTTATCAAGATACTCTTCTAGTGTTAGTGATTAACATGATCTCATGGTCTAAGGATTAGGATTACTTCGTATGATGTTATAGCAATATAAACTCAATGACTTTGATTGTAATGCTATACTTTGGATGAATGCTCATCACACCATTAAAATAATGTTGTGACCTCGTTATTAACAACATCCAATGTCCATGATCAAGAAACCTCGATCATCTTGTTAATCAACGAGCTAGTTTATAAGAGAGGCATAACTAGGAACTTTCTATTTGTTTATTAAACACACATGTACTAACGTTTCCGTATTAATACAATTATAGCATGCAAAATAAACAACTATCATATACTTGGCATATACATAATAACCACTTTATTATTGCCTCTGAGGGCATATTCCCTTCAGTCTCCCACTTGCACTAGAGACAATAATCTAGTTATATAGTGCTAAATCTAACACCCATGGAGTTCTGGTGTTGATCATGTTTTGATCTAGGGAGAGTTTTAGTTAACGGATCTGCTACATTGAGATCTGTGTGTACTTTACAAATCTTTATATCTCCATCCTTGACATGCTCGCGGATGGAGTGAAACCGACTCTTAATATGCTTGGAATTCTTGTGAGACCTTGGTTCTTTGGCATTGGCTATGGCTCCTTTGTTGTCAGAATAGATCACCATTGGGTCAAACGTGCTCGCAACCACACCTAGTTCGGTTATGAATTCCTTCATCCAAACTGCTTTCTGAGCCACTTCCGAAGCAGCAACATATTCGGCCTCCGTTTTTGATCCCGCCACCACGAGTTGTTTGGAACTCCTCCAACTAACCGCTCCACCATTCATGAGAAATACGTATCTAGATTGAGATTTAGAGTCATCCAGATCAATGTCTAAGCTAGCGTCGACATAACACTTAGCGACGAGCTCTTCTTCACCTCCGTACATGAGAAACATATCCTTAGTTCTTCTCAAGTACTTAAGGATATTCTTGACAGCTATCCAGCATTCCGATCCTGGATCAGATTGGTATCTACTAGTTAAACTAATAGCATGTGCCACATCCGGTCTTGTACATAGCATGGCGTACATTATAGAGCCTATGGCTAAAGCATAGGGGACTTTGTCCATTATCTCTCTTTCTTCTGTCATAGCCGGACTTTGAGTCTTACTCAATGCCTTGCCTTGCAACATAGGTAAGAACTCTTTCTTACTTCCATCCATTTTAAATTTCTTTAAAATCTTATCAAGGTATGTAATTTGTGATAGCCATGTTAGGTGCTTAGATCTATCCCTATAGATCTTTATGCCTAATATGTATGACGCTTCACCTAGGTCCTTCATTGAAAATTTGTTGTTTAGATAAATTTTAACACCATTTAAAAGATCTATATCATTTCCGATCAATAATATGTCATCCACATATAATATCAGAAATGCCACATTGCTCCCACTCACTTTCTTGTAAATACAAGCCTCTCCATAAGTTTGAATAAATCCAAACTCTTTGATCACCTCATCAAAGCGGAGATTCCAACTCCGGGATGCTTGCTTCAGTCCATAGATGGATCGCTGAAGCTTGCATACCTTGTCAGCATCCTTACGATCGACAAAACCCTTTGGTTGTACCAACAACTCCTCTTCAATGTTTCCATTGAGGACTACAGTTTTGAAATCCATCTGCCATATCTCATAGTCGAAATATGCAGCAATTGCTAACATAATCCTAACTGACTTTAGCATCGCTACCGGAGAGAATGTCTCATCATAGTCAGCTCCTTGAATTTGTTGAAATCCTTTTGCGACAAGTCGAGGTTTATAGATGGTTACATTACCACCAGGACCAGTTTTTATTTTGAAAATCCATTTCTTCTCCACGACCTTTCGGTCGTGGGGTAAGTCCAACAAGGTCCAAACCTGGTTTTCGTACATGGATTCCATCTTGGATTTCATGGATTCTAGCCATTTGTTGGAATCTAGGCTCATCATCACTTCTTCATACGTCGCAGGGTCATCAATTTCATCGACCATGAAATTCATAACAGGATTCCATACAGTTCTGGAGCTACACGCGTCTTGCTAGACCTGCGAGGTGATGGTGCTGGACGTGGCACTTTGTTGGTAACCCCAGGCGCAGGGTGTGAAGAGCAAGCAACAAGTTTTCCCTCAGTTGAGACCGAGGTTATCAAAACAGAAGGAGGAAGGAAACGTCACACAAGTGTTGCAAACAACATGGAGACTTGTACAACACAAACTCAAGACTTTGCCCCAACGGATCAGTGAGGTTGTCAAGCTCACCGGTTTGCTATAACAAAGGATTAAACATATGGTGTGGAAGGTAATGGTTTGCAGGTAACAGTGGAAGATGTATCAATGGTAAAGATTGGACCGGGGTCCATAGTTCACTAGAGGTGCTCTGCTTAGATAAACAACATGGCATGAAGGGTAAACAAATTACAGCAGGGCAATTGATAGGAACTGAGCAAGGCATAACAATGCAATACTAGTCAGAAAGATCCTATGAGATTCGATTGGGCAATACAACAAGATACATATCGCCATCCAACTGCATCTATGACTAGAAGTCCACCTTCAGGTTATCATCCGAACCCCCTCCAGTATTAAGTTGCAAGCAACAGACAACTGCTTTAAGCAAAGTGTGTAAGGTAAACAGTCCACATGTTCCATGAACAAGATACCGTTGTTTTCTCCTAAGTGGCAACATCACATATACAACCGAAGAGATTTCTGTCACTTCCCTTGGAAACTAGAGGCATGAACCCACTATCGAGCATAAATACTCCCTCTTGGAGTCACTAGCAATTACTTAGCCAAGATAGCCACTAACAATGGAGAGCGTGCAAGATCACAAACAACACAGACATGATAGAATCATAAAGACAAAACCATTAATCAATCCAACATAATAATCTCAATATCCATCGGATCCTCACAAACACAACATGCATGATTACAAATAGATTAGATCTTGATCATGAACGGAGCTCACAAGATCTATACATGAAAGCATAAAGAAGGAGATACAACCATCTAGCTACTACATGGACCCATAGTCCAAGGTGGAACTACTCACGCATCATACCGGAGAAGAAGGTCTCCGGGTGATCTCCCCTCCGACAGGGTGCCGGGAAGAACTTCAGATCCTCCCGATCTAGGGATGATGGTGGCAGCGGCTACAGACGGTTTCGTGGAAATTTGATCGGGTCCTTAGGGTTTAGGCATCGGGGGCTTCTTATAGGCGAAGGGGGAGGCCGAGGAGGTGGCCAGGGGGCCCACACCCTGCCTAGGCACGGGCCCACCCCTGGCCGCGCCTAGGGGGTGTGGTGGCCCTGGCTCGCCTCTCCGTCTCCCCTCCGGACTTCTTGTTTCCCACGGAAAGTTATTGACTTTGGTGTTTGTCCCGTCCAATTCTGAGAATATTTTTTACTAGCTTTTTTAAAACAAAAAACAGAAGAAAACATGCAACTGGCACTGTGGCAACTTGTTAATAGGTTAGTACCAGAAAAGATATAAAAAGCACCTCAAAGTGTGGACAAAGAAAAGCAAAGTAGATATTAAACAAGCATGGAACATCAAAAATTATAGATACGTTTCCGACGTATCACGAGGTTCAGTAGTATTCTCTTTCGGAGCTTCATGATCGTTATCATTAGTTCCCTCTTCATTTGGTGAAGTCAACTTTGGAACAGCTTCTGGTGCTGCGCTACTCGCCATATTATGAAGAGAAGGTTCAATAACATCTTCGAGTTCTACCTTCCGACTACACACACCTTTCGTGAGAAACTCTTTCTCTAGAAAGGATCCATTCCTGGCAACGAAAACCTTGCCCTCAGATCTGTGATAGAAGTAATACCCAATAGTTTCCTTACGGTATCTTATGAAGACGCATTTTTCCGCTTTGGGTTCGAGTTTATCTGGCTCAAGTTTCTTCACATAAATATCGCATCCCCAAATTTTAAGAAATGACAACTTAGGTTTGTTTCCAAACCACAATTCATACGGTGTCTTTTCAACGGATTTAGATGGTGCCTGATTTAAAGTGAATGCAGCTGTTTCTAGTGCATAACCCCAAAATGACAGTGGCACGTCCGTCAGAGATCGAACCATATCTAGTAAAGTACGATTACGACGTTCCGACACACCATTTCGCTGTGGTGTTCCGGTAGGTGTGATTTGTGAAACTATTCCACACTCTTTCATATGTGTGCTAAACTCGTAACTTAGATACTCACCTCCACGGTCATACCATAGAAATTTGATCTTTCTATTACAATGATTTTCCACTTCATTCTGAAACTCCTTGAACTTTTCAAAGGTTCCAGACTTGTGTTTCATCAAGTAGATATAACCGTATCTATTCAAATCATCCGTGAAAGTAACAAAATAATGATATCCACCTCGCGCCGACACACTCATTGGACCACACACACATCAGAGTGTATGATTTCCAATAAATCTGTCGCCCGTTCCATTGAACCGAAAAACGGCGTTCTAGTCATCTTGCCCATAAGGCATGGCTCACATGTATCAAATGATTCAAAATCAAGTGATTCCAAAAGTCCATCCGACTGGAGCTTCTTCATGCGTTTAACACCAATATGACCTAGATGATAATGCCATATATATGCGGATATATCATCATTGCAGGAAATATGGCCTAGAGGCAATCATAGAGATGATTATATTTCTTATGTATCCATGAGTTATTGTAATGTTCCTTAAATATCCATATCAGGCAACTTGTATTGATTGGCAATTATGTGAATTGTTTGTGAAACTCTTTACTTGTATGGTTATTTTATAGTTGTCCCTAGTCGGAGTTCATGTGAGGACACATGTGAATATTAGACTAGCACATCGATTGGTTGATGACTATGTTTTGCAAGTCATAGACATGGATATGTCAAACCAATGATGTGGACACATGTTATGAACACGGGGTTGGACTGACCCAACTTGAGACTGGCAATTAGTTGCAGCTCCCTCTCTACACATCGTGTATGTTTTGTCCTTAGACCTGAGATTGTCGCATGTACTTGAGATGTGGATCGACATACTTTGGGGCTATCAGACGCTACTCCGTAACTGGGTATTTATAAAGGTAGCTTTCGGGTTTGTCCTGAAGCATGCTGCAAGGCATGGTCAATCAAGACGAGATTTGCCCCTCTCTACTTGAGAGAGATATCTCTGGGCCCCTCGAGTGATCGGATCCAGAAATGCATGGCCGTGCTACATATGGTTAAGAGTTAACCTATTAAAGGGATTCCGAATCACGGTATCGAGAAAGGGAGGTCAGCTTGGAGCTAGACCAAATATCGTGAGGCAAAGGGAAAGACATGTACTAAACCTTGTGATGGTTCGTCCGATATGATATTTGTATGCGTTTAGGAGTTGGCACGTCTTGCTAGAGGTCGCTACCAACTATTGACAGAATAAGTGTATTCATGTCATGTCTACACGTATATGAACTTATAGGGTCACACACTTAAGGGGCTGTAATCCTAATGAGGATTAGATCTGAATTAGACCTGGCTTAGGCTACTAATGGGCTGCTAATGTAGAAGCCCACTAGAGACGCCTATATAAGAGAGGGTGGGGCGAGCTGACCAGGGTTAGACCATTCCACACAGCCGCCACTCCTCACGCCTGTGTTGCACGCGCGAACCTAGCAGTTCGGCGTCTGACGCTTCCATCCTGTACGTGTGGATACCTCGGAGGCACTGCATCTGTAGCGCTTGGATGATCCGTGCAAGGGGAGCTGCTCGTGGGACGAGAACGAGGAAGAGACGTAGATCGTATGCACTGCCTTGACGCGCTTCATCAAGTTCCGCAACTGCGCGTCTAGTGGTAATCCTGTGATCTAAGACAACAGTAATCCTGGTTTACGTGGTAGAAAATTTTGATTTGCGCTAGTGTAGCCTACCCGTATCCCTTCAATCATTAAGTTTAATTCTTTTAGCATCAACATTATGAATATGTGTAACACTATTATCGATATCCAACAGAAATAAACCATTCATCACAGGTGCATGACCATAAAAGATATCATTCATATAATTCGAACAACCATTGTTTTCGGATTTAAATGAATAACCACTGCGCATCAAACATGATCCGGATACAATGTTCATGCTCAATGAAGGCACCAAATACAATTATTCAGGTTTATAACTAATCCCGATGGTAAGTGGAGAGGTAGCGTTCCGACGGTGATCACATCAATGCTTGATCTGTTGCCGACACGCATATTGACCTCACCCCTTGCTAGCAGTCGCTTGTTCCACAGCCCCTGATTCGGGTTACAAATATTAGCAACCGATCCGGTATCAAATACCCAGGTGCTACTGCGAGTACTAGTCAAGTACACATCAATAACATGTATATCGTATATACCTTTATTTGCCTTGCCAGCCTTCTTGTCTGCCAAATACTTGGGCCAGTTTCGTTTCCAGTGACCCAACTCATCGCAATAAAAACATTTAGTATCATGCTTAGGACCTCCATTGACCGTTTTCTCAGGTACAACAAAAGTGCTGCCCATCTTGAATTTTGCTTTGGCCACGACCCTTTCTCTATAGGATGCGATCTTATCGACTATCAACTCCATATGCCTATCCTTTATGTCTACTTTGACAGCTACCAAGATGGCAGCAAGTTCGGTGAGCGATCCAATCGCACCACATTTATTTTAATTCAACACAAACTCTTTGTAGCTGGGTGGGAGCGAGTGCAGAACTCTATCCATCACAAGGTCAACTGGGATATCATATCCCAGTGCCTTAAGATGTTGAACATATCCCATCATCATCATGACGTGATTGTTCACAGAGTTGTGTTCCTTCATCTTTGCACTAAAGAACTCGCTAGATATCGTGTATCTCTCAGCATGGATTTGGCTCTGAAACATGGTTTGAGTTCCTTCACCATAGCATCAGCATTGCTAAGTTCAAAGCATCCTTGGATTTCAGGCTCCAATGACATAAGGATCGCATATTTCACAAGAGTGTAGTCATTAAGCTTTGTGTCATACACATTATGCTCATACTGAGATGCATCGCTTGTAAGAGCGTCACCTATCGAACCTTGTAGCACATATTGCTTTTGTGCAGCATTGAAGAAAAACCTTAATTCATGAACCAGTTGGTAAAGTTGCCACCATTCATTGCAAGTTTCTCTTTCTCCATGAACACATGGAAATTAAAAGTAGGTGGTGCCATCTACAACATAATTTGTAAAGTTTAGACTAAGTTTATGATATATCGAGTTTAACTAATCCAAATTAAGAATGAAATCCCACTCAAAAACGACATCCCTCGTGCCTTTTTGGTGATTACATGAACCAAATCCACTACACCAAGTCCGATCATCATGTGAGTCGGTGTAGCTTCAAAGGCGAGCATCTATATGGGCATCATATCTACATATGACTCATGCTTAACCTTTCGGTCCGTGTTCCGAGGCCATGTTTGTACATTCTAGGCTCGCAATGTAAGAACCTTAGTATTTGTGTGTGTAAAACTGTCTTACACCCGAAATATGATCGTGGATCCAAGAACACCCGATCATCACGTAATGTCTTGGAGCGGCGAAACATAATCGCTGCATACATAAGGGAGAACACATTTTTATCTTGATATATAAATGAGGGATCAACTTACTATGCTAATAAAACGCCAAACAAGCAATATAAGATGCAACAAACATCATATGTGAAAAGTGAAATGATATGGTTCTTGCACTTGATCATCATCATGTGCATCATGGTATGATATTTATCATTCCTTTGTGTGTAAGGCCAAGGCCTATGGAACTTACACATTAGGTGTGTTGTAAGAGTATCGACTATACTTTTACTTACAACATTACCATATCATGACACTCGCCCATCAACAATCTAAACTAGACGCTTCTAATTTATCCATTGCAAGTTTTACGTGGCTTAGGGCTTTCGAAGATAGAACCGTTATTACCTACAAACATGGAACCACAATGAGGATAACCAAATTATTAACAACTCGTTGTAAATTAGATATTGACTATAGTAGGAGAGGCAGACACCCGCTAGCCACTTATGCAAAACTAGGTGCATGCCAAGCGTGGAATAGGTCTCATGTGCGAGGACATGTAAAGTTTGTCCAGGCCGCTTCATCCCACTATGCCATCAATATCCAAAGTACAAATAAGAATCAATAACATGATCATCATAAACCACATACTCATATGTGTACTACCCGTGCAAAGCATCTACGCATAGATCTGGCTCTGATACCACTGTAGGGTTCGCAGCATAGAAAACAAAAAATTCCAACGATGGGAACAACTATGTACCAAGATCTATCTACTAGATACAAGCAACGGGTGGATATACATCCATAGAGAACATACCCTTGAAGACCGACAAAGTTTAACAAGGTTGTACTTGTGGATGATGTAGACGAACGCTTGCCGATCTCAAGATCGAGAGGAAGTCCTAGCGCCACAAATCAGCGGCGCATCCGTGCTCGCACACACGTACAAGGCACCGAGCAATCTCCGCCTCCTCGCTCCAGCGATGTAGTGGAAGCAACAAATCTCTCTTGCCGAAAATCCACCGGGAACATGTATCTCGCTAGTCCGAGACCATGGGGGATAAACTAGAGGGGGAGAGAGATCCTTCATGAGGAGGTGTGAGTATGAGAAGGGGAGAGGGGGTCCTTTTATAGGAGGAGGGGGGAGCCCCTCCCCATGGCCAGCGCACCATGGAGGGTGCCCCATCCCCTCCTTCATTCACGTGGAGGGAGCTCCACTCACATAAAGATGACCCCTCACTTATCCACTCAAAATCCCACTCATATTCCATTAAATTTCCACCAAATTTAATGTAATCTCTCTTTCAATAAAACTCCTTTTATTTATTCAGAATTTTGTCAATTACTTTAATGGACAAACATTCACATAAAACCCCTTGCTAGTATTTCATTTCACATGCAGAAACACTTTCAGCAATTTCACCCAAAACAATTCCGGTGTCTAGTGAAATAAATTCCTGCGCTTTGTAAATCTTTTTGACATGAAACTATTTGTTCCAAATGGTGTCGGTGTCTCTTAAGTGTGTCACCATACGGTTCAGGAATAATGCGGACATGATCGAGACCCCTCTCGGATCAATAATCAGAATCGGGACCTAGAGATCCGTACCGACTCCCACACATTGAACGATGACTTTCTTGTGATCGTGAGAACCTTTTACGCTAGAATCTTAATCCCTTTGTCTTGCAATATATTACATGTCCGAGATTTGATCATCGGTATCTTCATACCTAGTTTGATCTCGTTACTAACATGTACTCTTTTCTTGTTCCCGTGATATAACATTCTAGTGATCAAATAACTTGCTTGCAAGCTAATCAATGTGATATCACTACGGCCCAGAGTATATCTATCCGTCATCGGGATGAAAAAATTCCACTGTTGATCCATGGGCCTCAATGATACGTCTGAAACGTATGTACTTTCCCGAACACTTTTGCTATTGTTTCTCCTCTAAACTTGTGTGATTTGGATACAACTAACACGGACTGACACTGTTTTTAGCAGAATTGCTTTGGTGTCTAGTTTTTGTGCAGAAAATCAACTTTCAGGAAAAATCCCGAAAAATATGCCAAAAATCCTATTTCACCAGAAGACTCACGGAGCCAGAAGACGAGATGGAGGAGGGCCACGAGGGGCCCACACCCCTGGCCACGCGGGCTGGGCCTCGCCGCGACTAGAGGGGGTGTGGGCACCTTGGTCACCCCCTCGGCCTCCCTCCTCGCCTACTTAAGCCTCCTGACCTAAAAGCCCAGGGGGGGCGACGTTTTTCCAGAAAGAGTTCCGCTGCGTCGCCACCACCAGAAACCGCGATTCGGAACCAGAAACTCCGTTCTGGCACCCTGCCGAGACAGGGATTTGGAGGAGATCATCGCCATCATCATCACCGACGCCTCTCCATCAACCATCCATGTTTCCCCCATCCATGAGTGAGTAATCCCTCGTTGTAGGCTATGGGGATGATAGGGATTGGATGAGTTCTATCATGTAATCAAATAAGATTTTTAGGGCATGGTGTCTAGTATCTTTATTAGTGCTATTTGACTTTGTTGCAACTTGTTGTGCTTAATGCTTATTACTAGGGCCCGAGTGCCATGATCTCAGATCTAAACATGTTATTGATTTATGATGATAGTATTGTTTGTGATCTTATCTGCAGGTTGTGTACACATATCATTGTCCAGAACCAAAGGCCCCGAAGTGACAAAAATTGGGATAGCCGGAGGAGATGGCTGTGATGTGAGGATCACATGTGTTCATGAAGTTTTAATGCTTTTCTCCGGTACTCTATTAAAAGGATTACCTTAATTGCCAGTAGATTCCCTTGAGGCCCCGCTGCAACGGGCTGGCTGGACAAAAGATGTTGTGCAAGTTCTCATTGCGAGCACGTATGACTATATATGGAACACATGCCTATGATTGTTTAGTACTTGGATGCTTTATCTTATTTATCTACAATTGCCCTAGATCTTGAAGTTACATGAATAGACTCGTCCATGCAACGCCTGTCCATCCATCCCTATGCGTACCGCACTCATATCCTACTGTTTGCTACTATTGTTACTATTGCCTGCATTTTATTGCTGCTGTTACTTTGCTATTTCTACTACAAAATTGTTGCTACCAATAAACTGATGTGAGCAATATTATTTCCAAGTGCGGTTGAATTGACAATTCAGTTGTTAAGGCTTATAAGTATTCTTTGGCTCCCCTTCTATCGAATCAATAAATTGGGTTATACTACCCTCGAAGACTGTTGCGATCCCCTATACTTGTGGGTCATCACTCAACATAACACCTTAGTAGAACTGAACCCATCTTTATAATCACCCTGTTACGGCGTAACATTTCATTTTATCAAGATACCCTTCTAGCGTTAGTGATTGACATGATATCATGGTTTAAGGATTAGGATTACTTTGTATGATGTTATTGCTATATAAACTCAATGACTTTGATCGTAATGCTATACTTCGGATGAAAGTTCATCACATCATTTTAATAATGTTGTGACCTCGTTATTAACAACATCCAATGTCCATGATCAGGAAACCTTGATCATCTTGTTGGTCAACGAGCTAGTTTATAAGAGAGGCATAACTAGGAACTTTCTGTTTGTTTATTAAACACACATGTATTAACATTTCCGTATTAATATAATTATAGCATGCAAAATAAACATCTATCATATTCTTGGAATATACATAATAAAAACTTTATTATTACCTCTCAGGGCATATTCCCTTCTTAGCTACTTGTGTTCCAGTGTTTAGACCCATGCTTAAAGGTTTTTAGACACCTATTTTTCCTTAAGTTGCACTTTCCCTTACAGCGTGTACAACGTTTGGTTGAGTCTAGTATAAATCTTAGACACGATTCTAGTAGAATCAAATATGATCCAGCGTTTAGACACTCTGGTGGCTCTCCGGTGGGTCCCTCTGCTAGAATAAAAAACCTTTTTTCTAAAGGCTCCTTTTGTATCCTCTTTTTGTTTGCTATAACATCCCAGAATTAGCACCTAGAAATAATAAGAACATAGAAGTGTGCATTGTATTCATGTATAACAAAATCCGGAGAATTTTCGCGCAAAACTAAAAGAACTACAGAGGCATCGAGGTCTCATTTGTTCTAGTGGAAAAGCCAGCACACGTGCTATGGATTTCGACACGATCTTTGTTGATTTTGTTCCTTTGGGGGAAACAATATGAATTCAAAGTTCAAACATGAGTTAACACAATTCAAATACAACTTGGATTCAAATTTAAATCTCAATAAATTATAGAATATTCCATAACCACAATATGATATTTTTTAAAATAATAATAATATTTAGGGATTTATATTTTTGTGCTCCTGGTTCGTTAGCTGTACTCAGTTTTTCCCAACCACTTAAATTTTCCTTACTTTTGTCCAACTCCTTGTCCGAAACTCTCGCATCGGCCTGAAACTCGCTGTCCGTCGGGTCGCGTTAGTGGACACTCGCCGTTACGTGCTGACAAGTGGGGCCGCATTCAGTCGGGTCCTGGGTGAACCCTCGCCGTTACGTGCTGACAAGTAGGACCCCCCGTTACGTGTTGACAAGTGGGGCCACGTTCAGTCGGGTCCCGTAGTAGGACCCCCCATGTTGGACTGCATGGGGCCAACTTGTTGGGAACACGTATTGGGGGATGTGGTGTGGGACCATGTCAGACGGGTTTGGTAGTTACGTGCGCCCTATCGTATAAATTTGAAGATTTCTTTTCTGTTTGGCCTTTTTAAGAGCGTATATTCCCCTTTATGTCGCTAACAATTGTGTTAATTTTTGCGCAAAAAGGTAGAAAATCTAGAGCAACTTCTCTCTTCATTCATGGTTCCTTTTGGCCCTTGTGTTTTTATAATATGGTAGCAAATCTAGAGTAGCAAATTTAACCAGCACCATAAATATGTAGATAAACAGAGCATATGTAGATAAAGCAGCTAATATAGTATATATATAGTATGGTACTTAAATGAGGTTCGACAATTAGGCTGTTCAGCAGCAGCAGCGAACAAGTTCAACACAAATAAAAAACAAAAGAAGCTGCTTTACACCGGCAGCATCAGCACAAGATTAGTGGCCCCTCATGGCCTCCGCTAGGAGGGCCTCCGCCTCCTCCCTCTGGCGCTTCCTCCACTTCCTGCTGCCTAGTCCCTTGACCTTGGGCGCCTTGGGCTTGATCGGGAGCATGCCACCCTCCTCGATGGCCACCTTATGGAGGTTGCAGAGGTGAAAACTGAACGTCTGGTGCTTGGCTCTGAAGGCGTGGACCTTCTTTGATAGGCTGCAGGTCTTCACGTCCTCGGCATGCCTCACAAGGGAGTTGAAGTCAGTGGCGAGGACCCTGGTGCAGAAGGGGCACCTGTAGACATCATCAGCGAAGAATTTGTTGTACTGGCCGGACTTCATCCTCCTCAGCACCTGACGAGTCTTGGTGTCCGTGGACTCGTCGTTGTTGTAGACGTTGCTGCTATCCACCTGTTGGAGAAAATATTAGAGTGCAATAAGGACACGATTGAGATACCATGATTATCGAGATTGATTACTTGCATACATTAACCGATTGAGATCCCCTGTTTATTCCCCAATCCCCAAATCTCTAACCAAATCGGATATTGATCCCAACTATAGATTGGAGCTAGTACTAACTAGGGAATCCCTTAACTGCAACTCAGAGGAACAATAAAATAGCTATGAAATACTAACATGGGCATTCATCAAAATAGGAGATCTAACACAAGAGGATTAGCTATCATAAAAATACCTAGCACCCAACGATTGAAAATACGTACAACCAAACCCTAATAACACATGGTCTAGCATCCAACGATGGGAATGGGGTAAGAACAAAGGAAGGGGAGAAAACCATAGTTACCTCCGACCATGGGTCGACGAGGTTGGTGTCGTGGTGGTGGCACGGCAGATGCCATGGGTAGGCTAAAGTATGGGGCCAATGGATGCTAGAGGGATCTGGGGAGGGAAGATGTAGTTGATTCTACACACAAAAGACTAAGGCAAAGATCTTTATTTCTCTTTCCTTGGGCTACAAGTTCTCCATGAGCTGTATACAAGGTGAAAGGAAGAACTTTACCAGCGTAACGGTACTAAATGAGACGATGCCCTCCTCAGGGTCCAAGCCTCCCCTTATAAAGGAGAGCCTTGGTTCCTTTAGGGCTGACGTGGCAAGCATATTCGAGGAATATGCTTGTCCCAATATAGTAGTTCAGCGGCCTCCTTTCCCTGTCGCCCCTCTAATGACGGCAAGGTTCCAGAGGGCCCCTCCTGCGTGCCTCGGGATTCAGGACTGTCACCTCCGTGACCTCCTTCTGCCCCTCTGTCGCTCTGCGCCTTTTTCCCTTGTGCTTGGCTCCGCTTAGATTCTCCCTAGCCTGCGGCTAGAGTTTGACTTTAGGCTTATCCTTCTCATGCAAGCTTCGTATCATTCGGCCCTGCCTCGCGTAACTCGGCTCGTCCTTCACCTGCATTAAGATTACTCGGGCTAACCCGGCCGACTTATGCTGTATCTCGGCCGGGTAATGCCTTGCCATTATCATAAGGGTCCTGCCCTTTCCTATCTCGGCCGACTTCTACAGGATTCGGCCGACTCAGACTGTAACTCGGAAACTAGACGGGGAACACCCTTTCGTCTTTCCTCGTCTTTACCCTATCCGAGGTCACCTCCCCAACATTAGTCCCCGAAGCTGGTATGGCCCCGCCGACAACTTTGGCCGGGCCGTATAAGTTTCATGATACTCGTTCTGCATTGTTTCCGAGTTATCTTTTTCTCGTTCGAGGTATCATCATATCTTCTCGCGTACGCCTCGTCCTACGTGTCATACTCATCATTGTTTCTCTAGTTTTTTGTTCCTCTACAATATTTATTGACAGGCTACAGTTATTACTGCTTTGCGCGGCGTCAGCTATGACGCCTCGTGTGCTGCCGCTTGGGATCGTGACCTTCTTTTCCACCGTGTGGTCCTTGGTGCGGTTCCACTTAGCGGCGTGCGGCGCACACGATCTACACGGTCAACCGCCACACCCACAATCCCACTACCTTGCAGGCGGCTCGGTTATAAAGAGGGGCGCGGGGCTGGGAGATTCACTTTCCCCCTCCGCTCACCTGCGCCCTTCTTCTTCCTCTCGCCTCTGCGCCCGTTCGCGACTCATGCGCCGTCGTTCATCTGGTCTCCGGCCAGGGGATCCCGGCACTTTGCTCGTCCCTGTTCCCTTGCTCCGGCGTCATCGCCGGTGAGTTCTTCCGGTCCCATCGCCTTGGCTCTCCTCTAGACTCCTCTGTTTCCCTCTCGTTTTCGCGTGGTAGTTCCTTCGCTGCTCCGCCGCCGTTTCCGCGTAGAATCACGACGGGGCCGTGCAGTTCTAAGTTTTCCTCCGCCGCTAGTTCTTCCTTCAGAATTTCTCCGTGACCCCATGTCGAGCTCCGTCAGCGGTGCCCTTATTGAGGATGACGATGCTGCCTCTGGGCCCGAGCGGGGCTCGTGGCAGGGCTCTTCTGTCACCCGCCGAGAGGTTGAGTGGCTAATTCGAACTCGCCGGATTCCTGCCAAGGTAGCCTGTCGCTCACCCGGCAGCGAATCCTCTCCAGTTCTTAGGGAGGGCGAATATGTAGTCTTCACGTCACATTTTGCTCGCGGGTTTGGTCTCCCTCTCAGCGATTTCGCTAGGGATTTCCTTGATTACTTCGGCCTTCAGTCGCATCATCTTCCTGCTAACGCCATCGCCTCTCTTTCTGCCTTCATCTCCGCCTCGGAGGGATACTTCGGCCTATGGCCATCTGTGCATGTTTGGTCAAAGTTTTTTCAGATTTGATCCAACGTCGTCCCAGACAAATCTCTGCAACCCTCCGAGAAGTTGCTCACTCAATGCGGTGCCGCGTCCATCACACCTCGGAGGAAATCCATATTTCCTCGCGTTGCAGGTCTAGAATCATGCAAGAAGTGGCATAAGTCATTCTTTTATGTCAAGAACTCTGGGAGTGAAGATAAGATTCGGCTCCCTGCTTTTTCCATCTGCCCTCCTTCCATGCAGAACTAGACCTATAATCCGAGGAAGAGTCATGCTCTGGTCGAGTCTTTTGAGATTCAGCTGAAGGAACTAATCCGCTCCGGGCTACGCGGTGAGGATCTGATGACTACCTTCATCAGCCGCCGGATCTGCCCATTCCAGAAACGCACACACAAGCTCTGCTATATGAGCGGCCCTCTCGATCCCAACTGAGTCTCGACGGTGGAGCTGGACAACTACCTCATCTTCAAGCG
The DNA here is from genome assembly GCA_023614405.1 of Avena insularis. NCBI lineage: Eukaryota > Viridiplantae > Streptophyta > Magnoliopsida > Poales > Poaceae > Avena > Avena insularis. The sequence goes on along the minus strand of CM042693.1, from coordinate 392,526,182 downwards.
TGTCCGGGCTATCTTTAAGATGGAGATGCCGGAGGATTGGGCCTGGGGATTGAAGCCGTTCACCCGCGAGCATCCCCCTCCTGCAGTAAGTTTACGCTTTAGTGTTTTGCTTCCTAATCGCGTTCGTAACTCTTTTTGCTAATTTTTCTCTTTCTTGTCCTGTAGAGGTTTGAGGAGCAGAAGACTGAGGATGCCGAGGTTTTGTCACTCCCGTGGCCTGCGGATCAGAATACTCCGGACAGCGGGGAGCCAGACTTACAAGAGTTCGTTCCCAAGTTGGATCTCGCTCCGGCTCGCGCTCGCGGCAAGACCCCGGCCCACGAGGAGGAAGGTGATTCAGACGAGGTCCAAGTTCTAGAGGTAGTTGCCGCAACGCCAATTTCTTATGCATTTCCGGCTTCTACTTTCTCAGCTAATCTGGCCGGTCAGGTTCACAACGCCGAGCCTCTCGCCTCCCGGCCTCCTGTTACCTTGGGGAAACGTAGCGCTCCAGCTGCCTCAGAAGCGGCTCCCAGGAAACGAATAAAGAAGTCAGCCCAGCACCCTCCGAAGCGCAAAACTATGCCCGGGGTTACTGGGTGAGTTGCTTTTGTTTGTATTTCTTGTTTCTCTCTTTCTGCTTTTTGACCTGATCTTCTTGTCTTTGCAGGGCTCCTCTTTCTGTTAAACCCAACGGTCCTAGCATGCCGAGTCGTACGACTCGGCCGCCTTCTCCTCCGCCTCCTGAGGATACCAGAGTTCCGAGTCCTGCTCGTGTTGCTTCTCCTCCTGCTCCGAATCAGACACCACCTCGCCATGATGCGCCTGAGATTTCTCCTGCTGATGCCGATACACTTTGGCCAACAGATATTCCTACCGAACATGCTGCCTCCTCCGTGAACCTCGATGTTTCTGTTGAGATTCCTTCGACCCCTGCGGTCTCTATTGCGACACCAACTCCAGCCGAGGATATCAATATCTCGGTGCCCTCTGCAACCGTAATTCCTCCGGCTCCCAAGGACGCTGCTCCAAGTGCCGAGGTATCGGCTCCTACTGATGCCTCTCCTAAGGCAAGAAAGGTCGTTGTTACCAAGCCTTCGTCCTCTCAGAAAGGACTTGCCAGCTCATCTCAGCCTGCAATTGCTGATGCGCTGCGCAAGGGGGTTTCCTCTGCCAAGAGCATTACATTCACGATAGACTTTCCACAAGAGTCCGGCGGCGGTTGTTACCCAACATGTCCGAGGTAAAGTTCTGACTCGCACGGACAGTAGGAACAGTCTCGGCTCGTTGGTCGAGTATGCCAACAATTGGAACGCTGCCGATCAGCTCGAGGGTAATCCAAGCAGCCAGCCGTTTCAACTCTCCGATATCAGCAGCCGCCTACATCAGGTTGCCAAGATCGTTCTTTAAAGTGACAAGATGAATGAGGTAATTGTTTTTATGGAGTTTTGATTAGTTATCCGGATGCTATTATATATACTCTAGTCCCCGAAGCTTGCAACCGAATAACTTGTTATTCGTTTGGAAGTTTTATGATGCTTTACTTAGTTTAGTTTTGTCTTAGAGTTCGAACCTCCATCCAACTAGATCTGCATTAAATTCTGCTTCATTTGGGTCTGTCTGAACCTTGAACATCCAGCCACCTAGGTCCGAGTTAAGTTTTGCTTGACTCGGATCTGTCTTAGCTTCGAATATCCAGCCACCTAGATCCGGGTTAAGTTTTGCTTGACTCGGATCTGTCTTAGCTTTGAATATCCAGCCACCTAGATTCGGGTTAAGGTTTGCTTGACTCGGATCTGTCTTAGCTTTGAATATCCAGCCACCTAGATCCGGGTTAAGGTTTGCTTGACTCGGATCTGTCCTAGGTTTGAATATCCAGCCACCTAGATCCGAGCTAAATCTCGCTTCACTTGGATCTGTCTTAGCTTTGAATATCCAGCCAGCTATATCCGAGTTAAATCTCGCTTTACTTGGATCTGTCTTAGCTTTGAATATCTAGCCACCTAGATCCGAGTTAAGTCTTGCTTGACTCGGATCTGTCTTAGGTTCGAATACCTTATTACTATTTGCTTTATTGCTTAGGTTGCGCATGACCGGCGGACCGCCGGATTCCGAAGGCTGCTTTTTGCGCATAAAAAATTGCAAGAAAAGTACGAGAAGGTTATTCCTGTGGTGAAGAAAGCTGGTAAGTCGACAAACTCTTGCGTCATCTCCGAAGCTCTTATTGTTTTGTACATGAGATGTTGGCTCACTTTGTTGGTAAACAGGGAACATCAATAATCTTAACATCCGTCTTGAGAAGAAGGTCAAGGCCCTGGAAGGTTAGTTACTCTTTTACTTTATATACTCCCCTTTGAAATGTGCACTAAGTTTCTTTTAACTCTTTTGGCTTTGGTAAAGCCGAGTTACAAACCTTTGCAGCATCTCACCAAGATTGCACGCCCATGCCTGATGTGATGCTGCATTTTTTAGAACAAAGCGCTACTCACTCGGCGCAACTGAAGGATAAAGATGAAGAGATAGCTTGCTTGCATGCCGAGGTGGAGTCCCTTAAGCTCTCTCAGAAGTCTGAATTAGAAAAGGTCAACCAGGAGTTCTCTGAGGAGAAGAATCGGCTAGCTCTGCAATTGCAAAAAAATAAAGAGCTCCTCGAGGCTGCCGAACTGAAGACACGGGGGATGAGCGAGGAGATCACTCGCTTTGAGAAGAGCAAGATTGACTGGGCTAAAGATCTTCAGATAATGCTGAGCTATATTCATCGTAAGCTTCTGACCGCAGCCGAGTTATCTTTTTCCCTTTCTTACTGCTGACTGACGCACTTGTGTTTTGCGCAGACCATTTTCCAGAAGCTAAGCCCGTGAGATCTAAAGCGGTGATTAGTGCTCGTGTGTGCCGAGGTGTTCCTGCTGAGGAGGACTCAGAGTACTCGATGGAAGATTTCTTGGTTGCTGTTGGCGCTGCAGTTGGTCCGATGAAGATAATGGGCAGGGATTTGGTGCAGGCAGCTATCTGAGCCTACCATGTTCTCTGGCCGAATACTTCTGGGACTCCTAATATTGATGAGGTCAAATTATTTGTGGAAAGCTTGATGGCATCTGAGAGACAGCTAAGTCTTTGGAGGGAATCGGCCGGATGAGCTGGTGCTGATATGGCTCTCACTGTCATCATGTCATGGTATGAAGATATTTCTCTTGATACTTTGAGAAATTTGCGCACTGGTTCCCATTGGGTTGAGGACCCAGACTTTGTCGCTCTCCGGCAAGCTCGTGCCTTCCAGCTTGTTGAGTATGCCGACGTGCATAACTGGAATGAAGGTTCGAGTTTCCTTCCTAACCCGGAGGACGAGGTCGAAGTTGAGGATGCCTCGGATGATAACTCAGCTGAATAGGGCAAAGATGAGGGTGACTCGGCTGCTTCTGGTGATTCCAGTTCGAGCTCGGATGGCAACGGCGACGCGCAATCCTCCTCCAAAGGTACTGGGCATTCCACTGCGGTGGCGGCTCCTCAACAGCCTCGGGCTTCCTCCGAAGTCGCTCCTGGGTCTGTGGAGGGCGAAGCAACCTCGGCCGAAGTTCCACCTACCTCGGAGTGCCCAGCCCCTGACCAAGTCACTGCCTCTCCAGCTAAAAAACTCTAAGTCATTTCTTACCCCTGGTATGCCGGGCGTATGCTGTACGTCAGACATTTGTCCGTCTTTTGTGCGGTATGAATTTCTTTTGCTGTGTGCCGCTGAGACACATGTGGTTGTAATCGTTATTACTTTGTTTAACCGGTCCTGTTTGTCCGAATCCTTGCTTTGGCGGCCTTCAATTTCTTGAGTTTGGAGTATATATTTGCCTTTGTTCTCCCGTAGTTCGGCGTCCAATATTGCCTGACTTTGATAAACTTTGCCACTTGACCACTGTGGTTTGGACTGTTAATCTGGGCGTAAACCTTGAAGACCGTATTTGGGGGGAGCGAAATAATATCACTCCGGGAGGCTAAGTTTGATATAACAAAGGATAACCCATACTTAGAAATAATATAGGGTAGTCCCCGAGCCACTGCTCAAGGCAATGAGGTTTAATATATAAACCAAATTTAGAAATAATATCAGACAGTCCCCGAGTCACTGCTCAAGGTGCCGAGGTTTAATATATAACACAAAATCAAAAACAATATATGTGGGTCCCGAGCCCTTTGCTTTGGCCGAGGTCCAATACATGAATCAAACTTAGAAACAATATGGGGTAGTCCCCGAGTCACTGCTCAAGGTGCCGGGGTTTAATACATAAACCAATCTTAAAAACAATATAGTGCAGTCCCCGAGCTACTGCTCAAGGTGCCGAGGTTTGATACATAACATGAAATTTAAAACAACATATGGCAGTCCCCAATTCACTGCTCTGGACGCCGAGGTTCAATACATGAATCAAACTTAGAAACAATATGGGGCAGTCCCCGAGTCACTGCTCAAGGTGCCGGGGTTTAATACATAAACCAATCTTAAAAACAATATAGTGCAGTCCCCGAGCCACTGCTCAAGGTGCCGAGGTTTGATACATAACATGAAATTTAAAACAACATATGGCAGTCCCCGAGTCACTGCTCTGGACGCCGAGGTTCAATACATAGTTGGTGCTCCATCCTGAGGCATCATTTTACAATGTGTCATAGATGACTCCTACGAGTAAAATGGACGAGGTAGGGCTACGTTCCATGGTCTTTTCGATTCTTCGCCGGCTTTGTCTGCCCTGTTCTTTCCTGGTGATTGAGCATCGATTAGGTAATACGCATCATTGTGCAATGCTTTGCTTACGATGAATGGTCCTTCCCATGGAGGCGACAGCTTGTGCATGCCGGCCGTGCATTGCACCAGCCAGAGAACCAAATCTCCTTCTTTAAACACTCTTGGATTCACCTTCTTGCTGTGATATCGTCGCAAGTCCTGCTGATAGATAGCTGATCTTGATAGCGCCAGCTCTCTGGCTTCTTCTAGCAGATCGACATCATCTTGCCGAGCTACCTCATTTACTTCAGCGGTTGTATACTGGGTAACCCTTGGAGAGTCATGTATTATGTCGGCTGGAAGCATAGATTCTGCCCCATACACTAGAAAAAATGGTGTATAACCTGTTGATCTATTTGGGGTAGTTCTGAGGCTCCATAATACTGCTGGTAGTTCCTCAATCCAACATCCTGCCGACCTTTGCAGCGGTTCGACGAGTCGTGGTTTTATTCCGGACAGTACTAGTCCATTAGACCTTTCTACTTGCCCATTGGATGCTGGGTGAGCCACAGAGGCGACATCTAGTCTTATGTGCTTTTCTTGACAGAATCTAGCGAAAGCTCCTTCTGCAAAGTTTGTACCGTTGTCTGTAATAACACTGTGTGGGTACCCATATCTTAAGATAATATCTTTGAGGAATTTCACTGCTGTGGGCCCATCACATTTCTTTATTGGTTTCACTTCAATCCATTTTGTGAATTTGTCCACCATTACTAATATGTGGGTCATCCCGCCTCGGGCCGGCTTAAATGGTCCCACCATATCTAAGCACCATACAGAAAATGGCCAAGTAATTGGTATTGTCTTTAACTCGGACGAAGGCATATGTATTTTGCTGGCATATCTTTGGCAACCATTACATTTTTCGACCAGTTCTTTGGCCTCTTTCAACGCTGTTGGCCAATAAAACCCATGCCTGAACGCTTTGGCCACTAAAGCTCGGGATGAGGCATGATGTCCGCATTCTCCTTGATGTATATCTAGGAGGGTCTCCTGGCCTTTCGCCGAGCTCACACATCTTTGCAACACACTTGTGACACTCCTTTTATACAGCTCATTGTTTATGATTGTATAAGCTTTAGCTCTTCTCATTGTCTATCTTGCCAATATCTCGTTATTCGGAAAAATCGCATCTCTAAGGAAAGAGAATATGGGTTGCGCCCATATAGGTGTGATTTTCTCTGGTGTAGTCTCACTATCTATTTCCATATTTTCTACCGACATAACTACCTCGGATTTCTCCATACTCATCCTTGCATCGGCTGGCTTTATTTTTGGAAATTCCGGGTTACATTGCTTGTCAATTTCCATCGGCACATTATCCTCTCTTGATTTTGCCGAAATAAAGATGGATTCGGACTCTGGAGACGGTGTTATTGATGGCTTCCTCAGGTGCTCTAGGGTGATACCTGGGGGAATTGACTGTCTGGTTGATCCGAGTTTTGACAATGTGTCTGCGGCGTCGATTTCTGCCCGAGGTACATGATGAAATTCACATCCATCGAAGTATCCACTGAGTTTTTGCACATGAAATCTATACAAAGCCATATTATCATCCAACGCATCCCAATTGCCTGAGACTTGTTGTACTACTAGATCTGAATCTCCATAGCACAAGATTCGGCGTATGCCAATCTCTTTCGCCACCTTCAATCCATGGACTAGTGCTTCATATTCGGCTACATTGTTTGACGCGGCAAAATGTATTTGCAGCACATATCTCAGCTGGTCTCTTTTTGGCGAGGTTAATACTATTCCTGCCCCCAAACCATTTCTTAGTTTGGAACCGTCAAAGTGCATCGTCCAATAATTCGGATCTGGTAATGGTGGCTCATATTGTACCTCGGCCCAATCCACAGCCTGAGATTTGATTGCATCTCTCCTATCGAATTGCGGAGCATAAGGTGACAATTCAATTGCCCATTTTGCTATTCGGCCACTTGCATCTTTGTTGCTCAATATGTCGGCTATGGGTGCTTCACAAATCACCTTGATGGGGTGCTCTTCGAAGTAATGTTTAAGTTTCTTTGCTGACATGTACACCCCATATGCCATCTTCTGATAATGTGGGTAATTTTGTTTTGAGGCTGATAGTACCTCGCTTAGGTAATACACCGGCCTTTGTACTGATTTATCATCTTCAATTCGTTCCACCACGATCATAGCGCTCACTACTCTGTTGGTGGCTGCTATGTAAAGTAACATAGGCTCTTTCGATAATGGAGAAGCCAAGACCGGCGCTGTGACCAACATCTTTTTCAATTCATGAAATGCATTGTCTGATTGTGGAGTCCAAATGAACTTATCCGATTTTTTCATCAGTTGATAAAGTGGTAGTGCTTTCTCTCCCAGCCGACATACAAATCGGCTGAGCGAGGCTAAACAACCTGTGAGCTTTTGTACGTCATTTAAACATCTTGGCAATTCCATCCTTTCCACTGCTTTTATCTTAGTTGGGTTGGCCTCTATACCTCGGCTAGATACGAGAAAACCGAGCAATTTTCCCGCTGGCACACCAAATGTGCATTTTTCCGGGTTAAGCTTCATTCGGAACCTTCTCAAGTTCGCGAAAGTCTGCCGAATATCATCCAGTAGCGTTTTGCTTTCTTTGGTTTTGATAACCACATCATCTACATATACTTGTACATTTTTCCCTATCTGGTCATGTAGACATTTTTGCATGCATCTCTCATACGTTGCTCCTGCGTTGCGCAGGCCGAATGGCATGGTGCGATAGCAATAAGCCCCGTACGTGGTAATAAACGCAGTCTTTATTTGATCGGCCGGATTTAACGGTATCTGGTGAAAACCAGAATACGTGTCTACAAATGATAATAGTTCACAACCAGCGGTCGAATCAATGACTTGGTCTATTCTAGGTAAAGGAAAAGGATCTTTTGGACACGCCTTGTTCAGGTTCGTGTAATCGATACACATTCGCCATACAATGGCTACATTTGGATCATCCTTCTTCTTTTCTACTAGCACCGGGTTTGATAGCCAATCCGGATACAACACTTCCATGATGAACCCGGCCGCAAGGAGCCGAGCTATTTCATCCCCTATTATTTTTCTCCTGTCTTCGGCGAAGCGGCGGAGAGGTTGCTTCACCGGCTTTGCTCCTGGCCTTACATTCAGAGAGTGCTCAGCCAACTCCCTCGGCACACCTTGCAGATCCTGAGTTGACCATGCAAAGATATCTCGATTCTCACGGAGGAAGTTGGTGAGCTCGCTTTCCTATTTAGCATTTAGGCCGGCTCCAATGGTGACGGTGCGCTCTGGGAACTGCTCATCTATCTGGAACTTTTTTGTTTCTTTAGTCGGCTGAAAAGAGACACTTCCATGCGGGTTGGCTAATGCCGGCATATTCAATTGCGCCGACTGAGCTAGGGCTGCTACCTCCTGAATCCTTCTTTTTTCTCTTGCTATTACCAATGACTCGGCCAGATTTGATCCGGCTGAAGCACATTCCATTGACTTCAGAATCCTCGCATCGTTATCACCCCTTGTGGTCTAGGTAACTTCATTTTTAGATAACTTATATGGCAGCTGCCCATGAATTTGGCTAATGCTGGCTGTCCGAGTAGAGCATGATAACAACTCTCTAGATCCACCACTTCAAACTCTAAATTTTCTGCTCTGCAGTTATCTCTTGTGCCGAATAACACATCCACTCGAACCTTACCAATGGGTTCGCATGAAAGCCCTGGTACTATCCCATGGAAAGTGGTCTTCGTGGATTGCAGCATGTTCTGCGATATTCCGAGTTTATGCATTGTATCTTTGTACATGATATTGATACTGCTCCCATTGTCAATGAGTACCTTTGAAAATTTCACATTAATGCTTGGTCCGAAAAATGCCGGATCTAACACGAGTGCATACGACCCCGGACTCGGCATTATATTGGGGTGATCCTTTATGCTCCAAGTTACTTGTTGATCCGACCAAGGCACATATCTTGGTACTGCCAGCATAACTGCATTTACTTCCATATGCCGGCGCTGTACACTCTGCTTGTCTTGCTTTGTGAACATACAATACATCGATGATGTTCTCTGTAATCATTGCGTCCATTATTTCCTGGTTTTTTCCTTCCATCTGGACCTTGGTTTATCACCTGATGCACCGCATCTCTCCGGTCCGAGTTTTCATACCTCGGGGGAGGAGGTGGTAACATCAGTTGTTGTGCATTTGCTCCATCAACTCGGGTGATGTCGATTGATGTGCAGAGAGGCGCTGCTCAGATGCCTGGGTTACCCATTGCATTTTTCATCCATGCACATTGGCGGGTTGTATGGTTGGCTGGCCTGGCCGGGTTTGACGTGTGAAATTTACACGGCTGATCTAACATAGACTCAAACGTGTACTTCGGCCTCTCCTGCCATTGCTTCTTTTGCTCTGGTGTCCACTGTCTTTTTCCTTCATTCCTTGGTGTCCATTGCTGAGGACCATTCTTTTGCCGTTGAGTATTTCCGTGACTCGGATGATCTTGCACTACTGCTGCCACTTGAGGTGAACCATATCTATAATCCGGTCTCTCTTCTCTTCTTCTTCCTCTGAAGTCATTGCGCCTGGATGACCCGACCACGTCTCTTGCATATTGATCTTGATGTTCTCGATGATCCGCCGACATTAATTCTGGTTGCGTCGGATCTCCCAATGCATAGGAATCCGCTATCCTGTTAGTTTCTGCCAATGTGGTTGGCATATCTCTTTGCAGTCGCTGCCATAATACACTGGCATAGCGGCATCCTTGGGCGAACCAAGCTATTGCCTGTGACTCTATAACTCCCTCGACGAATTTCTCGGGTTACACCACCGAGTTAAGAATTCTCCGTCTCTCATTCGGCCTTTGCTTGCACATGGCTAGCTGTCACCGCGCCTGTTTGGCCTCTTGTAAGTCCGTAAAGTTGCTAACAAACATTTCTTCAAAATCCAACCACAGTTGATCTGCCGCTTGGCAGGTTATTCAGCCATACTCTAGCTGGTCCTTCCAACATTTATGGGACATATCGCATCGCCCATCGTAAGTTTCCACCAGCTATTTTTACAAAGAGTATAGTCAATCAACCAATCCTGTGGTTTAGTGCTCCCATTGTATGTTTTTGTGCCTCTTGCCACTGAAAGTTCAAGACAAAGCGGCTTCATGATCCGAGGTCCGGCACGCGGACTGGTGGACCCTTCTTCTAGCGATTCGACTGGTATAGCCGGTCCAACTTCACTCTGGCGTCGATTGACGGCAAATCTCTGACAGAACTCTCTTGCATTCCATCTTGGTTATTTCCACCATGAATCGCATATTCCATCTCGAATATCCATCATTATACCTCTCATTCACCTGATTGTGGCGAACTGGTCTCACTTCTCTTCCGCCGAGGTTCATGTCTCGCCGCGGGTTGGGTGGCTGTTCTCTCCTTCCTTCGACCGATATTGTTCTCGTGATTCCTCTTCCGAGTTCTCCTCTTCCGAGATCTCCATTGCCTCGCTCGCTGCCCTTCTCGGCACGGCCGGGTTTCTCTCGCCATCACATTACCTCGGCTTCCATTGCCTCTATTCTCATTTGCTTTTCCGGCTATCGCCGGATCATATGGAACAATTTGCTTATTTCTCTTTCCCGAAGTTACCGCTCTGTCCTTTCGTGCATTGTTTCCGGGTGAAGATGCTGCTGCCACAGATAAGGCAGGTGCTGCTCCGGCCGAGTGAACCATTGGCGAGGCCCCTGGCCTCGCCGGGTCTGCTCTGAGCATTTCTTCATTCTACTGGTTCGCAATGCGCACCAGCTCATTCACTCTTTCTTGCTGTTTCTGCCGGGCTTCGCTGGTCAATCCTTCTAACTCTAATGCTGCGGCATTTGCCGCTCTCAGGTTCTTTGCCGGGGTACTGTACCTCGGCAAGCCTAAATCAACTGATTCTGCCTTATGAGCATCATGATCCTTGTTGATATCATCTATGAGGTTATTTCCTCTTAATCTCAACTCGTCAACCCGCTCGGGGGCGACGTCAAGCTTGTTTGCCCTGGCATATTCTCGCAGGGTCCAGTTTAAGGACTCCCGCAAGGCCGACACCTTTTTTGCCTCTACCAGCACCTTTTGCCTGGTTTCTTCCAACTCTTCCTGAGCATTTGCCGGATCAAGTATCGGCGCTACAGGCGTAGTCAGATTATCTATGGTTGCCTGAAGAATGTTTTCTGGTCTTTCCAGAGGTGGCCCTCTTACCCTTGGTGCCTTTGGGGTTGTCTCCTGCACCTCGGCCTGGTTGGCCACTGAAGGAATTACCTCGGTAGGTTGTGGACTGTTCGCTGGGCGCGACACGCACGCCCATGCAGGTCTCGCTGATCCGCGCCGCTACTCCCGCCGCACCGCTCGACCATCACCTCGACGCTGTTGATAGCGGCGCTCATGACCTCGCGGCGCTAAGGGGAGGTTCTCCTGCAACAACAACCTGGTGAGGATAAACGTTGGAGATGTCGACGCCGACGTAAATCTGGTGCATGCCCAAGTTGATGAAGACGCCGTTGCGCGGAGGAGTTTTTCCCTTGAAGCTGCCTGCGTTGTCGCTGACGTAGTCACAGAGATCAAGTCTCCGGACCAAGCCAGAGACAATGCGCTCGCCAGTGTTGATGAAGTTTCCCGTCCGGATCATGACTCCAGCTAGCACCGCTGCTGGCCCCACGGTGGGCGCCAACTGTCGTGGTGGTGGCACGGCAGATGCCATGGGTAGGCTAAAGTATGGGGCCAATGGATGCTAGAGGGATCTGGGGAGGGAAGATGTAGTTGATTCTACACACAAAAGACTAAGGCAAAGATCTTTATTTCTCCTTCCTTGGGCTACAAGTGCTCCATGAGCTGTATACAAGGTGAAAGGAAGAACTTTACCAGCCTAACGGTACTAAATGAGCCGAGGCCCTCCTCAGGGTCCAAGCCTCCCCTTATAAAGGAGAGCCTTGGGTTCCTTTAGGGCTGACGTGGCAAGCATATTCGAGGAATATGCTTGTCCCAATATAGTAGTTCAGCGGCCTCCTTTCCCTGTCGCCCCTCTAATGACGGCAAGGTTCTAGAGGGCCCCTCCTGCGTGCCTCGGGCTTCAAGACTGTCACCTCCGTGACCTCCTTCTGCCCCTCTGTCGCTCTGCGCCTTTGTCCCTTGTGCTTGGCTCCGCTCAGATTCTCCCTAGCCTGCGGCTAGAGTTTGACTTTAGGCTTCTCCTTCTCCTACAAGCTTCGTATCATTCGTCCCTGCCTCGCGTAACTCGGCTCGTCCTTCACCTGCATTAAGATTACTCGGGCTAACCCGGCCGACTTACGCTGTATCTTGGCCGGGTAATGCCTTGCCATTATCATAAGGGTCCTGCCCTTTCCTATCTCGGCCGACCTCTACAGGATTCGGCCGACTCAGACTGTAACTCGGAAACTAGACGGGGAACACCCTTTCGTCTTTCCCCGTCTTTACCCTATCCGAGGTCACCTCCCCAACAGTTGGTGTTGCAGGGGTTCTCCGTCCTGATGTACTCATCCTACTCCTCGTAGGGGTCACATTCATATGGGATCTGCCCGAGATCGGCGGGGCCCTCCTAGCCGGTGGCTACGGCAGAAGTGGGGACGGGGATCTGGATGGGGACGGGGGCTGCCTTCGATGCCTCAACGGGGGCCTGTACGGGGACGGGGCCTCCTCGCCGGCGGCCTTGGAGGCGACCATGGCCACCACTCCATTCTTCTCCACCGCCGGCATTGTTGGGGTTTTCTTGGGGGTTTGTAGAAGGTGATGGGACAGTGGAGATGGTTGCGTGAGTGAGTAAGCGAGTGATGAGTGAGAGTGAGGAGGCCTCTATAAAGGTGAAGGGAGGAGACGTTTTGTTGCACCACCGTGCACCGCATAACCGCGTACGCTAATGCATCATGCATGGCCACACACGTCTACTACTGCCCGGTGCACCGCGACACGCGTACCGTGTCTAACCTTGGCCACTAAGTTGTGCTCAGTTATCCCCTCGTGTCTAACCTTGGCCACTTAGTTGTGCTCAGTTATACACTCGAGTGTAACACTGGCAGTTTGGTTGTACTCAGTTTTTCCCTCCAGTACTAACATTGTCGTGTGCAATATACTCACATTTACCCTCCAATGGCTGGTCAACAGAGAGTCAACGAATGGGTTTAGCTAGCTAATTGAGTCATTTTATGGACAACAAATTCGAAAAGATCAAAACATAGTGGCATATACCCAGGGAGTCTTATTATGTGACCTGCCACCATAATAAATGTATGTAAATCAGTTTTAACCTAAATCACCACTTCTCAAATCACCTAGTATGTATGAAGGTTCATGGTTTTCTACTCAAGCCTCTTCCCAAAACATCCCTACCCAAAACATAGTTTGTGTGAATGAGGCAATAATTGTCAAACAAATGTATATTTTAAGTGTAAATAGTTTGATGTATGCCAAGATGTATTTTATTGTATAAAAGAAGCATTTTCCATTTTTAAATCTCTTTCTATTTTCTATTTCAATCCCTTTATTAGTTTTGCCCTTGGTTTTAAAGTTGTACTCAGTTTTGCCCTTGGTTTTTTAGGTTCTACTCAGTTTTCTCCTCTCTCTTAGTCACAAACTCTCACATATGTGTTCATCTTGGCTGCTATGCTCTGATTGGTCGAGCCGGTTGTCACGCGGATCATGCCCACTAACCGTTGATCCTCTATGATCTAGCGGACAGGATAACCCCTATATCTTCGGGGGGCACCCCTCTATCCATGCAAAATAACGAGTTTGCCACCGGGACTTTAACTCCATAAACATATGATTTTGAATATAATTTGAAGGGGAAGTGTTCAAAGGTGTATAATTTCCATATATGCAAGTTTATTCATTACATTCCACTCTATGAAAATGGGGAGAAAATGATAATCTCTCATAATTTTGTTAGCACATCACTATCACGTATTAAGTGCGACTTCACATGTCCAAAGGTTTATAATTTTCATACACGCAAGTTTATGCATTATATTTCACTCCATGAAAATGATAAATGATCAGGATTTTATCAGCACAACATTATCATGTCCTAGGTGCTATTTCAAAGAGTTCAAAGGTGTATAATTTTCATATATGCACAAGGCATAAAGATTTTAGTCTAGGGATCACTTTTCACGCTCTAAAAATGGTAAACTCTCAAGATTTTCTTGAGATAACATTATCCTGTCCAAATTGAAATTTGAAAGTGTTCAAGAGTTTTGTCAATTATATTAAGAGTTGTATAGTTTTTTCAATTTGAAAGTGTTCAAGAGTTATGTCAATTACAAACACTCTTTTACATTAAGAGTTGTATAGTTTTTTCAATTTGAAAGTGTTCACGAGTTGTGTCAATTATAACACTCTTTTACATTAAGAGTTGTATATTTTTTTAATTTGAAAGTGTTCAAGAGTTGTGTCAATTATAAACACTATTTTATATTAAGAGTTGTATAATTTTTTTAATTTGAAAGTGTTCAAGAGTTGTGTCAATTATAAACACTCTTTTACATTAAGAGTTGTATAATTTTTTTAATCTTAAAGTGTTCAAGAGTTGTGTCAATTATAAACACTCTTTTACATTAAGAGTTGTATAATTTTTTTAATTTGAAAGTGTTTAAGAGTTGTGTCAATTATAAGCAATCTTTTACATTAAGAGTTGTATAATTTTTTTAATTTGAAAGTGTTCAAGAGTTGTGTCAATTATAAACACTCTTTTACATTAAGAGTTGTATAATTTTTTTAATTTGAAAGTGTTCAAGAGTTGTGTCAGTTATACACACTCTTTTTACATTAAGAGTTGTATATTTTTTTCAATTTGAAAGTGTTCAAGAGTTATATGAATTATAAACACTTTTTACATTAAGAGTTTACATTAAGAGTTGTATAATTTTTTTAAGTTGAAAGTGTTCAAGAGTTATGTCATTTTCTTATTTCTTATACATCCATCTCCCTATTTTTTAATTATAAACACTCTTTAACTTGATTTCACCTGAGACATTAACTCGATAAACCAATTAAATCATCAAAACGGCTCACCGGCCGCATTCTCCACAGCAAGCGCCCCCGTCTAATCGAAATATTTTGGTGTGGGATCTAACCTTCTCTGCGCACGGTTGCCATTGTCATCCTTCAAACAGGTCAACGAGACGACACCATACTGTGGCCAGGATGAACGGGGGGCCGAAGTGAAGCTCAACAAAGGGCCCCCGTCGCCAGAGAAGGGCTGCCATCGTCGGAGAAGAAGAAGAAAGGGGGGCAACGACACGAGCGCGGGCGTGGGCCTGGCTCACGTGGATAAGTTGTGGTTACCATGCCGATCTGGATAAGTGATGAGAGGTGTCCACTACGGGAACCAACTTAACATGGCCCCACTTGTCAGCATGTAACAACCATAGAAGGACCCGTCCCAACGCGGTCCCACCGGTCAGCATGTAACGATCAATCTTTGACCTGACAGCATCCCTCCGTCCGAGCGCCTGCGAGCTCCTGCGAGGGTTTCATAACATAGTGAGGGAAAAAGTGAGGAAAAGTTAAGCGATTGGGGAAAAGTGAGTACAGCTAACGAACCAGGGGTACGAAAATAGAAATCCCTAATATTTATTACATAAATTTGAATATAAAAATTACTTCTATAAGAGATATACTTATTACAGTAATGTCTACTTAACATCTTACAACCAAGGAAGTAGAAATTGATTACAATAAATAATATATTACAAGTATGCAAATAAAGTAAATATTAAATTTTAATAACTAAAACAAATATTAAAATGTATTTACAATTGTCCTGATAGAACAAAAGATTATAGAAGTACAATAAAAAAGCCTAGAATAAATTTCTATCTGATATTTTCCTTTCTTTTCTTATTCTTTTGTCCCTGCAAAACACAACAAAAGTTAAAGAGTAAGTGTTAAAAATTGGATTACTCCCAGAATGAATAGTGTGATGCAATGTAATCATTTCATTACTGAGCTAATCTCAATAAGGGAAAGTTTTACCAATGTGTAAATCTATTCTTATTATTAAAAATGGCTTCAGGCTTAGCATCATGAGCCAGGGGAAAGTTTCACCATTTAATGTTTAGAATACACTTGGAAACACCAAATTATTAACCAATTCTAGATAATACCAAACTTCTAGCCAAACTGATCCACAACAAAAGATCTCATATATGGAAACCTGAGCTAGTAGAGCCCACTGTAAGCAGCATAGTCACTGCATCCAGACTGTGTGTTGTCAACACAACAGCAATCCCAGGAAGTAGATAAGAAGAGAAAGTGAAGTGAGCAACCATAGCACAACTCTCTGTCTACTTTCCCATTCAGCAAGAGCACCAAGAACACCATTAGAATACCACACATCCATCCACCACAAAATAGTTAGCATGATCTCCTGAGACAAGGAGGATCCCAAGTTAGCACCAAGAGTAGCAGCACAAGCTTGTACCAGAAGGAGATGGGCAAGCAACAGCTGGGAATAGTTCTAGCTGATCACCAAGAGGAGTGATGACCCACAAGTGTAGGGGATCGCAATAGTCTTCGCGGGTAGTATTACCCAATTTATTAATTCAACACAAGGGGAGCCAAAGAATACTTGCAGGCCTTAACAACTAAGTTGTCAATTCAGCTGCACCTGGAAATAGTTCCTGCTCATAGAAGTTTATCAGTAGCAACAATTTGTAGTAGCAATGAAATCAACATAGCAATGAAACATGAGCAATAGTAATAATAAAGAAGTGGGATTCGAGTGCGGTAGGCATAGGGATGGATGGACGGGCGTTGCATGGACAAGTCTAAACATGTAACTTCAAGATCTAGGGCATTGTAGATAAATAATAACAAGCATCTAGGTACTAAACAATCCTAGGCATGTGCACCATATATAGTCATACGTGCTCGCAATGAGAACTTGCACAATATCTTACGTCAACCGCCGGCAGTGGCAGGGCCTCTAGGGAACTACTGGCAATTAAGGTGCTCCTTTTAATAGAGCACCGGAGCAAAGCATTAACACTCCATGAACACATGTGATCCTCACACCATAGCCATCCCCTCTGGTTGTCCCAATTATTGTCACTTTCGGGCCTTTGGATCCGGACAATGATATGTGTACACAACTTGCAGATAAGATCACAAACAATACTATCATAATGATTCAATAATAAGTTTAGATTTGAGATCATGGCACTCGGGCCCTAGTGACAAGCATTAAGCACAACAAGTTGCAACAAAGTCAAATAGCACTAATAGAGATACTAGGCACTATGCCCTAACAGATCTTATTCGATTACATGATAGAACTCATCCAATCCCTACCATCCCCAAGCCTACAGCGGGGGATTACTCAGTTATGGATGAGGGAAACATGGATGGTTAATGGAGATGCGTTGGTGATGCCGATGGCGATGATCCTCTCCAAATTCCCTGTCCCAGCAGGGTGCCAGAACGGAGTTTCTGGATCCAAATCTTGGTTTCTGATGGCGGCGGCATAGTGGAACTCTTTCTGGAAAACTATCGAACCCCCCTCGGTTTTTAGGTCGAAAGGCAACTTATAGGCGCGGAGGGAGGCCGAGGGGGTGCCTGGGGCGGCTACACCTCCCAGGCGCGGCCAGAGGTGGGCCCGCACCTGGCAGGGGTGTGGCCCCCCAGGACCCTTCTCCGTCTTATCTTCTGGCTCCGTGGATCTTCTGGTGAAATAGGATTTTTGGCATATTTTCCGGGATTTTTCCTGATAGTTGATTTTCTGCACAAAAACTAGACACCAAGGTAATTCTGCTGAAAACAGCGTCTGTCTGTGTTAGTTGTATCCAAATCACATAAGTTTAGAGGAGAAACAATAGCAAAGTGTTTGAGAAAGTAGATACGTTTTGGACGTACCAACTCCCCCCAAGCTTAGCTTATTGCTTGTCCTCAAGCAATTCAGTTGAAAACTGAGTGCGATAAAAGAACTTTCACGAACACTTTGCTTCATATGATGTATATATTCTCAACACAGGATTAGATGCTTAGACAATTCATAATAAAAAGCATGTAACTGAGTCTACTCAATAGTCATTGCAAGCTATGAAGAGAAACCAACTCAATAATAATAAGGAGCAAGAAATATAAACATAAGCAACATTGCAATGCTCATAATAAGGTATGATAGAGTGGTATCTCGCTTGCCTCTGTTTGAAGAGCACAATATAAATGCCAAGGCACCTCTGAAGTTCAAGTGAAGCATATAGATAAAGATGTCAGAGATACAAGCATAAAAGTCATGACATAATTAACCAAGTTTTGGAACAAGCAGAAGAATGACAACTATGCTCTCAAGAAGGTGCTCATAGAATAGGTGGTGACTCAACAAGGTTGTGAAAAAGTTTTGAAAAGTTTGAAAGGATTCCAAATGCTGAGAGAAAGGTACTAGTTAGGTTTGAGTTCTCATTGCCCCTATCATAGGCATCTTTATGTGGTTAAGGTGAAAGTGAGGTCCACTCTGAATCATATGCTTGACAGACCATAAATTGGAAATCCCAAGTCCCTTGAGTACGAGGGCCGCTCTGCATGCTACTCAATTTTGGTTACCTGTAAATTCTTGTCATTGTAAATACATGCATATCATAGAGAACCGCCAACGGGATACCCCTTGCACATGATACAGGAGCTATCTCGTGATCAAAATGACAAGGCAAGCAGAAAATGAGCATCTCGGTGATCTTTTTATTTACTATGTGTATAGCTTTTTATTGAGGATGCTTCATAAAGGCTCATTATTGTGATGCTGCAAGTTTCCACCATGATTAGGCATGGCTTAGGATAGCGGCCTAGGCGTTTCTCTAACACAATGTATAAACTCCATGAACTCACAAGTCCCCTTTTTATTTCACATCGACGACATCCACAAACAAAAGAATAAGGTATTAACTAGATATAAATATCCAAAAAGTGTTGAAAGCGTTCCCCGTGACAACACAGTTCTGCTGACTCCCAGCATATAATTTGCAAGCATAGAACTTTCATGGACAGGTCACAATGGTTCAAGATTATTAAGTGCACGAAATAAAGTGTGCCATCAAGTTCGTGAGAGCTTTACTAACTAACTTTCTCAAAACAGACAAACATTTTACTTTGGTACAAAACAAGGCATAAAGAATATGCATTGAAGTAGCAAATGATGCTAATAGGTAGGTATGGTGGACACTATTGGAAATATTGGTTTTGGGAGTTTGGAAGCACATGTCGAGCTTACCCAGTGCAAGTGAAGGCTAGCAATATAAAAGGGAGCGACAAACAAGAGAGCAATAACTGTCATAATCATGCTTGCAACAAAACAGGACTAATTATGGCATGAAAGTGATACAAGAACTCTGAGACAAAATAAATCATCGAGGCTTACTGACTATTGTTTAGTCATATGCATGCGTGAGCATGTTCCAATTCGATTCACATGAACAGTGAGAGGAGGATACCACAATATCATACCAAAGTATGAATAAAACAAAGCAAGCAACATTCATATGACATGCTACAAACTATTAGCAAGCTGGAGCTAATCACAAGCAAGCAAGAACTACTAAGCATTCATAATGACATACACCTTACACAAACAGGCTAAGCATGCTCACAATGATGAGTATATGTACAAAAATGAAAAGAAATAGAGTTTGTTACCAGCCTCTTACCACTCCTCAAGTTGTCTTGATCTTCATTATTGCCTTTCACTTGTGTGATTTGAATGATAACATGAAACCAAACGGCTGAACCCTTCAAAGAACTCACAAAACCAAAGAAGAACAACAAATATTTTTGGTGTTTTTAATTTTTTAGAAACAAGCAAAGAAAAACCAAACAAGAGGCAACCAAAGCAAAAGAAACACACAAAGCAAAACAAAGCAAAATATTTTTGGATTTTTATTTTGAGGCAAACCAAAACCAAAAAGGCAAAGAAACAAACCAAGAGAAACAACAGAAATATTTTTGGTATTTTTGTGTTTTTGAGAAAGAAGCAACAAGAACCAAAAAGAAAGCGAAACAGTGGATATACAAAGAATCGACCGAACATGATATATAGATGAGTGTGATGTTGGTATACCTCCCCCCAAGCTTAGGATTTTGGCCTAAGTGGGGATCAATCCCATGGTGCCCAAGAATATGCACCTCTGTAGTATGTCGAGGAAGCTCCTTCGTCCTGGTATGAGCTCGAGGCCTCCCCTATGTAGTGCACAGGGGGGGGGGTCGTATGATGGTGCTTCCCCCTAATAGTGCCCATGGAAGTTAAGAGAGCGCAACTTTTCATCCATATCCACCTTGGAGCGTGACAAGGGTCCCTGAGAAATACTGAACAAAGTAGTTTGGGGTAGAGGGACCTGTCTCTCTTCCCCGTCAATAAACATCATTCTATAAACTAAGCTATCAAGGGTAGAGTTAGTGGTGACAAAGTGATGTGCCTTCATATCAGCAAGATCAAGCCTCCGAGGAGCCAAAACTGTATCATGTGGATCAACAACAATGTTCAAGGCAGCAACAACACGAGTAGCAATAATTCCCCCATAAATGGATCCCTTAGCAGTTAAGCGACGAGCAATGAGAGAACCAAGATTATACTTAGTTTCATTGTTGAGCGCAGCAGCTAAGAAGGCCAATTGATAGTTGGAAATATTACTAGTGTTCTCCCTACCAAGAACACTGGTGGCAAGATAGTAGGCAAAGTACCTGATGGCTAGGAGTTGAATATTCTTTATCTTTCCTCGTTGAGCTCTGCGGTCATCATCATTGGTTATTCCTTGGTAAAGCTCCAACAAATCAGCGGGTTGAGCTGGAATCTTGTTTGCTGAACTAGCTGTACCAAGTCCCAGGGCCTTACAAAATTGCTTCAAAGTTATAGAATAAGCCCTGCCATAAATTTTGAAACACACATCTGGCTTGAACAAGCTATTAGTAAAAGAAAAGCTCTCCACAATTTTTTAGTGAGCAGAGCATATTGCACGCTCTCATCTTGCATGTAACTTGTTAGTCCAACCCTCCTAACCAAGGTCATAAAATCATCAAGAATCCCAACAGCCCGCAAGAAAGTTTGGCAAGGAAAGGTGGAGGGGTGCGCATCCCCCTCATCTCCCTCGTCACCAAATCGTGGAGTAATGAGATCCTCATTGTATGAGGGTCTAGTACTGGTGGATGACCTTGGAAGCCTTGCCCTTCTAGGTGCATCACTCAAATATTTCACCAAATGTGTGATTGTCCATGACCTTTCTTTAATTCTGAAATTTTTAGACAAACATCAAACCAAGTGATTTCTAAGTTGATAAACAATGAGCAACTACTATAGGAACTTGCTAGAGGGATACACATGCATCAAAATGAAATTTCTAAGCATAGAACAAGCATGCAAGCTCAAACAACCTGACACCTATAGCAGCAAAATACTCAAGATACAATCTACCAATCACAAATCTAATTGGACAAGTGGAGGAGGCACATACCAAGGAGCAAACCCTCCAAAAATTAGCACTTGAGATGGGTTGAACAAGGAGATCGAAAATCGCGAGCAAGAACAATAAGAACTCGAGCTTGAGAAAGTTTTCTGGTGTTTTTCGGGAGAGAGAAAGAAGGTGGCTTTGAGGAGGCAGCCTGGAGGGGCCCAGGTGGGCCAAACTCCCCTAGGCGCCATCCCTAGGTAGCCCGCGCCTACCATGGGTGTGGTGGCCCCCTGGTTCACTCCAGGTGTCCCTCTGCCCCTTTTTTCGAGGAAAATTTTATTTTGAATTTTCTGGGATTTTTCGAGAAACTTTTTTTTGGGTCAATTTTCAGGGTATGAAAATTGTTTTTCTCACAGAAACAGCTTTTTTAGAAGAAGCAAAGGCAAACAAGAACCAAACTACAGCAGCTCTAAGACACTCCAATAATCAAACAACTAGCAAAACTAAAGCTAACAAGAAAAAGAGCAAAGACTAGGAAGGAGAAAAGTAGAAGGGAGCAAGTATAACCACAATGAAAACATCATTTTGTTCATTAAAATCCTTTTGTTAACAAGGTTGATCAAGTCTTGTTACCAAAACAATCTTATATGAGACAAAAATTTGTATTCCACCAAGTGATTATGTTACCTCAAGCTTGATAGAAATGGTCCCAATCATAATAGTTTCAAAATTTTCTTGTGGAATGGGACAATATATTTCTCCAACCTTGATGCTCTCAATATTTTCAATGGAATTCAAGCAATAGCTCTTAGCAACCTTCTTGGGAAAATAGACAGTATGCTTTTTGTCATTAATATTGAAACTTACTTTCCCTTGATTACAATTAATGACAACACCTGCAGTATTAAGAAAAGGTCTCCCAAGAATAATAGACATATTATCATCTTCAGGCATTTCAAGCACAACAAAATCAGTTAGAACCAAGAAATTATGAGCAACTTGAATAGAAACATCCTCACATATACCAACAGGAATAGTAGTTGACTTATCAGCCATTTGCAAAGATATAATAGTTGGTATTAACTTTTCTAGCTAGAGTCTCTTATAGAGAGAAAAATGCATAACACTAACTCCAGCTCCCAAATCACATAAAGCAGTTCTAACATAATTATTCTTAATAGAGCAAGGAATAGTTGGTATACCTGGATCACCAAGTTTCTTTGGAACCTTACCATTGAAGGAAATCTCCTCATTAGGAATCTTCCTTTTATTAGAGACAACATCCTTCATATACTTTGAATAAGGAGGCAACTTAATAGCATCAGTCAAAGGAATTTGCAAAAATAAAGGCTTCATCCACTCACAAAACTTGTTGTAGTGTTCTTCCTCCTTTGACTTGTGTTTCTTACCTGGAAAAGGCATAGGTTTCTGCACCCAAGGTTCTCTCTATTTACCATGTTTATTAGCAATAAAATCTTCCTTAGTGTACCAAGTGTTCTTTGTGTGCTTCTCAGGTTCTTCCTCAACTTCCTCGTTATCAGGAGCATCATTTTTATCATTACCACTCTCACTTTCAGTATCAGAGACAGATATACTATTAGGATCTACAACAGGTTCAAGTGGTTCCTCAACTATTCTATGTTTCTTTTTCTTTCTCTTACGAGGACTACCACTATCTCCACCTTGTTGGGAATTCTGCTCTATTCTTTTAGGGTGTCCTTCAGGATATAAAGGATCTTGAGTGGCCATACCACTCCTAGTTCTAATTCCATAAGCATGTTTATCTCCTGAGGCATTAACTAGCATATCCTTTTGTACCTTAGCAAGTTGATCAAGTTGGGTTTAAACCATTTGAAAGTGTTTACAAAGCATTTTAATATCATTTGAAGTTATTTACACAATATCTTTCAACTCTCTAATTGCTCTAGAGTTTTCCAATAAATGATTTTGAACTTGTTTATTAAAATTACCTTGCTTAACAATAAATGTGTCAAGTTCCTCTAAGCATTGATTAGGAGGCTTACTATAGGGAATATCACCTTCATCAAAGTGGAGAGAGTGTACCTCAATGGTATATGAGTGGGGAATTGTCTTACATAATTCTTCTATAGGAGGTAGATTCTTCACATCTTAAGCTCTAATACCTTTCTCCCTTAGACATTTCTTAGCTTCCTTCATCACTTCATCATTTAATGCAATAACTCTCCTTTTCTTTGGTGTTAGTATTGGAACTGGTTCAGGAACATCTGGTTCAGGAGTAATAGTCAATATTTTATAGTCGGATGTCAGTTTTTTCTTTGGAGAAATCCCTTGCTAATTACTCGTCTTTGCCAGGATGTATTTAGCTCATTTAAAGTCCAATCATCATAATTCCTGCTTATCTTAGCCATTAATTCTTCAGCATCCGTAGGAGTTCTTTTCCTGAAAACACAATCAGCAAAGCTATCTAGGTATGTCCTAGAATCATCAGTTAGTCCATTATAATAAATATCAAGCAGTTCATTCTTAGGCAATGGACATCCAGGATGAGCATGAATCTAGGCATAGAACCTTGTCCATGACTCAGGCAATTTCTCTTCTTCCTTGTCCATAAATATCAAAGTCTCTGCAAAGCAGCATGTCTAGCACTGGGAGGAAAATATTTCTGGAAGAAAGAAGCAATCAAACAATCAGGACTATCAATGGAACCAGGAGGTAATCTATTAAACCAAGCCCTAGCTTTTCCTTTTAGTGAAAAAGGGAAGATCTTAGTAACAAAGTACTTACGCATCTTAAAATCATCAGAGAACAAAGTACTCATAGTAGAAAGCTCATTCATATGAGCCACAACACTCTCATTTTCAGTCCCACAAAAAGGTTCTTTCTCAACAATGTCTAAATAGGATAAATCAAGAGAGAAATCATAATCTTTATCTTTAATATCTATGGGAGAGGTGGCAAACTTAGGATCAGAGGATGGCTTAGGAATAATGGTGCGTCTAGCAAGGAGACTCTTAATAGCACTAGTACCATGTGTGTTTCGGCACTCTTCAACAAATTCATCAGTAAACTCAATGTAGCCATCATTAATATCATATCTCTCTCTAGACTCAGGTGAGCTAACAGTTGTAACGGTGTCTTCACTAGGAGTTTCAGTATTTCCTAGACTAGCTATAGTAGCATCTAGGAAAGGGCCTAATGAACCACTTGCATCAAGCATAATAGAAGTAACATCATGAGTATAAAAAGTAGTTTTAGACTCAGCAGTAGTAGCGGTGTGTGTAGTATGTGTATGTGGTGGTGTAACAAGCTTACTTAGGTGAATCAAGAGCAGTAGAGGTGTTTAGGACTGTACCTGTTCTTCTAGTGGATGGTAAAATAAAGAACTTTCCATCACGAGACTTCCCCATGATGAAAGGAGTAGCAGTGAACAATAATAGATCCAAGTGAACTTACAAATAAAGCTATGCTCCCCGGCAACGGCACCAGAAAATAGTCTTGATGACCCACAAGTGTAGGAGATCACAACAGTCTTCGCGGGTAGTATTACCCAATTTATTGATTCGACACAGGGCAGCCAAAGAATACTTGCAAGCCTTAACAACTGAGTTGTCAATTCAGCTGCACCTGGAAATAGTTCTTGCTCACAGAAGTTTATCAGTAGCAACAGTTTGTAGTAGCAACAGCAATAGTGAAACAGGAGCAATAGTAAAAGTAACAGTAAACAGTGGGATTCGAGTGCGGTAGGCATAGGGATGGATGGACAGGCATTGCATGGACAAGTGTAAACATGTAACTTCAAGATCTAGGGCATTGCAGATAAATAATAACAAGCATCCAGGTACTAAACAATCCTAGGCATGTGCTCCATATATAGTC
The DNA here is from genome assembly GCA_023614405.1 of Avena insularis. Lineage (NCBI taxonomy): Eukaryota > Viridiplantae > Streptophyta > Magnoliopsida > Poales > Poaceae > Avena > Avena insularis. The sequence continues at coordinate 392,501,172 of CM042693.1, read as the reverse complement.
ATACGTGCTCGCAATGAGAACTTGCACAACATCTTCTGTCCAGCCAGCCCGTGGTAGCGGGGCCTCTACGGAACTATAGGCAATTAAGGTGCTCCTTTTAATAGAGCACCGGAGCAAAGCATTAACACTCCGTGAACACATGTGATCCTCACACCACAACCATCCCCTCCGGTTGTCCCAATTATTGTCACTTTGGGGCCTTTGGATCCAGACAATGATATGTGTACACAACTTGCAGATAAGATCACAAATAATACTATCATAATGATTCAATAATAAGTTTAGATCCGAGATCATGGCACTCAGGCCCTAGTTACAAGCATTAAGCACAACAAGTTGCAACAAAGTCAAATAGCACTAATAGAGATACTAGGCACTATGCCCTAACAGATCTTATTCGATTACATGATAGAACTCATCTAATCCCTACCATCCCCAAGCCTACAACGGGGGATTACTTAGTCATGGATGAGGGAAACATGGATGGTTGATGGAGATGCGTTGGTGATGACGATGGCGATGATCCTCTCCAAATTCCCTGTCCCGGCAGGGTGCCAGAACGGAGTTTCTGGATCCGAATCTTGGTTTCTGATGGCGGCGGCGTAGCGGAACTCTTTCTGGAAAACTATCAAACCCCCCTCGGTTTTTAGGTCGAAAGGCAACTTATAGGCGCAGAGGGACGCCGAGGGGGTGCCTGGGGCGGTTGCACCCCCCAGGAACGGCCCGAGGTGGGCCCGCGCCTGGCAGGGGTGTGGGCCCCCTAGGCCCCTTCTCCGTCTCATCTTCTAGCTCCGTGGATCTTCTGGTGAAATAGGATTTTTGGCATATTTCCGGGATTTTCCCTGATAGTTGATTTTCTGCACAAAAACTAGACACCAAGGTAATTCTGCTGATAATAGCGTCAGTCCGTGTTAGTTGTATCCAAATCACATAAGTTTAGAGGAGAAACAATAGCAAAGTGTTCAAGAAAGTAGATACGTTTTGGACGTATCAAGGAGTAAGCAAATAGTAGAAGCAAGAGATGAGTAAGATCAACCCAAGAAGCAGGAAACCATATCAGCAAGTTGTTATAACCAAATCAAGCATATTATCTGTTCTTATTGTTTTAGGCAACAAATAGAGGTAGTAGTTAAAAGGGGATTACTCTCAGATTTGCACAGTAGTGCTGTGCTAAAATCATCCTAGAGCTTATGAGGCAACAGTAAGATTTGTTCTTATTAACCAACAGTGAGCTAGGCCGTCTTCCCAGTCAGTCGCCTGTAGGTTAAGGCATGACATGGGTTCTGCGCTTGAAGACTTTCGCTATTGATGTTGTAATCGCCATAATGGCACTAATGTAAGTTTTGTACTCGTTACTTTCTGGATGATGTAATGACACTTGTCGGTTATTCTCACGGCTCACTGATCATGGGAATGTGAATTGCATGCATAACGAGGGTTCTCAGACTGTAAATCGAAGGTCCCACACCTCATCCCGATTATTGCTGCAGAATTCTCTATTGCGCTATCCGTCTTTGCGATTTTTCTCATTAGCAAAACCGCTGCCAGCTCTGCTCTCTCTCCTACTTTCCCGCGCTACCGGAACTTACCGTCTCCTGCGTGACCCAGACCCACCACATAGCCTCGGCATGAGGACCTGCATACGGTGAGGGATTCTGCTGCCATCTATGCTCTTGCACGCGGCAAATCGTGTTCGGTGAGGTTTTCCGCTACCATATTGTCTCTCTATGGACCCAACCACCTGGCGAGTGTATATCCGTGTCGTGGCTCGAACACCTCCCACAAAGTGCAATCCTACTTGCGGACGTTGACGGAGGGCTGCGTGAGGGGTCCATTTCCGGTGGCATGGGGTAGGAAGGGGAGTACGCGAGGTGTCCGCATGAGGAAATCATGTGCCATGTCTGCTGTGATGGTTCCCGTGTCTTTTCTGGTGCCCATCAACACACAAAAATAATTAGGGCGATGTGGATAGCGAATCAGGCCAAAACTCTCATGCACTATTATTTACTCCTATAAGATGTTTCAGAAAACTAATTAAGCAATAAAGGAAGTACTTTTTGTGGTAGTGCATGTAAATACTTATACATGGTCATAGAAGAAAGCTATCAATTTCTAGGTTTAAAAAAGAGTATACTTCACATAATTAAATGCAAAAAAATTGAGCATTATTTACATGTAGTACCTGGGAAATATGAGGAAACAAATCAAGCATATATTATCAAATATAAACAACGCTAGATCCAAAGTCGTTGAAATTGATCCAAATGGTATTGGCAAATATTATTGAACTTTATTATTCATGTCTTTGACGCTTGTCTCATAATGTTATACGTAACCATGACTAGATTGTATTTCTAGTTACAAACTACACATACACAATAGTTGTGATCACATGACGCTTTCTTGATGTTCTTTATTGGGTATGAAATTCGGCAGTCCACCACGCAAGTTCCTTGGTCGCAACCGAACACCCAATAGCGATGCGATTCACAGTTCTCTGTAAGTAGGAACATATCAGTGAATTAATTCTTGTACTTGGCTAGGTCTTAAATGATGTTATTAGATGATTACCAGAGCAGTAGCTAGTGTAAGAATAAAATAATTCCACAACACTGTACATATCTTCCTAAATATAAGCAATTCTTTTTTTGAAGGAAAATATAAGAAATTCTAATGTAAGAAAATAAATAAATGCAAGGCTTAAATAAAATCAACTCTATCGACTTTCTAAAAAATGCTGCTAATCCTATTATGTTTGCTTTGAAAAGAGAAAGATAACAGAAGCTGTCATCTAGTATGTGTGAGCATACCAGCATTAGTGAAATTTCCGATCAACACAAGTACTGTGAGAAGACAAAGTATTATTTTCTCCATCTGTTGAGGTCACAAACACCTACTTCTTTGTATGTGCTCTTGCTTGTGTGTTTATCTTTTAGTTCGCTGAAGTGATTTTTATAGCCTAATGAGCTTCTAAGAACAGACATTGATGACTCATTTATTTAAAGATCAAAGATATCACACGAGATACTGGCCCATAACCATTTTAGCTAAATGATGTCAATTTAATTGGAAATGAATATCAATATCAATATTTGTAACTATAAAGTGGAGATCTTTTACATAGATTGATATCTAGCCATTCAATTGAGCACATTAATTTGTTAAGCGATCTTTATATCCTTAAAAGATCGTGTATTTTAGGCATGCTCATTAATTATAGAAGAAAACGTATGGCACAACATAATACCATAATAACTTTGTTAAGCCGGATAATAGAAATTTAAATATACAAATATCTATATCCATGTGTCGTCATAAATTAGATATTTAGGTTATTCGTTGATAACTCTATTTTTTCATTGATTGATATCTACCATTCGAATGAGCATATAAATTATATTGGATTTATTTGGATTTAAGTAGCAACAACTTATTCACCGATTGATATCTAGCCATTCAATTGAGCACATTAACTAGGAAAGCGATATTTATAGGATATATTGGCAACATGCTCAGTAATTTCATGATCAAGCATATTCCACCATATTAATGTTACAATAACATTGTTACACTACTAGGAAAACATCTATAGATAGACAAATCTTCTATGCCGCATATGTAATACCATGCGCCACAAAAAACCAATAGTGGCACATTGCACCAAATGCGCCACAGAGGCATTCACTCTTCTGTGGCGCATTCCGCGGAACGGTGCGCCATATAAGTATGGTGGGACCCCTCACCGGGGTTGGGTGATGACCCACAAGTATAGGAGATCGCAACAGTCTTCGCGGGTAGTATTACCCAATTTATTGATTCGACATAAGGGGAGTCATACTTGCAAGCCTTAACAACTGAGTTGTCAATTCAGTTGCACCTGGAAATAGTTCTTGCTCACAGAAGTTTATCAGTAGAAACAATTTTGTAGTAGCAACAGGAGCAGTAAAATAAGAGCAATAGTAACAGTAACAGTAAACAGTGGGATTCGAGTGCGGTAGGCATAAGGATGGATGGATGGGCGTTGCATGGACGAGTCTAAACATGTAACTTCAAGATCTAGGGCATTGCAGATAAATAAGAATAAGCATCCATGTACTAAACAATCCTAGGCATGTTCTCCATATATAGTCATACGTGCTCGCAATGAGAACTTGCACAACATCTTCTGTCCAGTCAGCCCGTTGTAGCGGGGCCTCTAGGGAACTACTGGCAACTAAGGTGCTCCTTTTAATAGAGCACCGGAGCAAAGCATTAACACTCCGTGAACACATGTGATCCTCACATCACAACCATCCCCTCCGGTTGTCCCAATTTCTATCACTTCGGGGCCTTTGGATCCGGACAATGTTATGTGTACACAACTTGCAGATAAGATCACAAACAATACTATCATAATGATTCAATAATAAGTTCAGATATGAGATCCTGGCACTCGGGTCCTAGTGAGAAGCACTAAGCATAACAAGTTGCAACAAAGTCAAATAGCACTAATAGAGATACTAGGCACTATGCCCTAACAATCTTATTTGATTACATGATAGAACTCATCCAATCCCTACCATCCCCATAGCCTACTACGGGGGATTACTCATTCATGGATGAGGGAAACATTGATGGTTGATGGAGAGGCGTTGGTGATGACGATGGCGATGATCCTCCCCAAATTCCCCATCCCGGCAGGGTGCCAGAACGGAGTTTCTGGTTCCGAATCTTGGTCTCTAGTGGTGGAGGCGCAACGGAACTCTTTCTGGAAAAACGTCGAACCCCCTCCCCCCGTTTTTTAGGTCAAGAGGCTTCTTATAGGCGAAGAGGGAGGCCGAGGGGGTGCCTGGGGTGGCCGCACCCCCTAGGTGCGGCCAGGCCTGGTCCGTGCCTGGCAGGGGTGTGGGCCCCCAGGCCTCCACTCCATCTCGTACTCTAGCTCCGTGGATCTGGTGAAATAGGATTTTTGGCATATTTTCCGGGATTTTTCCTGATAGTTGATTTTCTGCACAAAAACTAGACACCAAGGTAATTCTGCTGAAAACAACGTTAGTCCGTGTTAGTTGTATCCAAATCACACAAGTTTAGAGAAGAAACAATAGCAAAAGTGTTCGGGAAAGTAGATACTTTTTGGACGTATCATTGGGCTCCCTCACTTTCTATGGCACAGACGGCCCCATGCGTCACAAAAGTTTTTCTGTGGAACATATGGTCATATGCGCCACAAAAAGTGAAGAGGGGCCCCACCATGGGATTCAGTTGACCAACATTTTGTGGCGCATATGTCTATATGCGCCACAAAAAGTGATGTTTCTGTGGCGCATATAGGTGTGGCAATTTGGCCAAAAATAACCCTTAAAAACAAATTCACGAAATGAACTCTAGCGAAAACAAATTCACTAGACTAACCCTTTTTGCAACGCCATATGCGGTGGCGCCGCACCCTGAGGAGCAACGCCGTGATGTGTGGCGCCGCGCGCCTGCCAGCGTGGCTACACCGTGGCCTCGTGGGCCCTAGTTCTGTTAGTGTGGCGCCACATTTCATGGCGCCGCACTGTGTAGTGCAACGCCACACCGTATGATGCCGCACATTAGGTCTAGTACCAGCGCCCAGCCAGGCCCTCTCTGACCCATGCCTCACTTGTCTCCGCTATCCACCATAGCAGCGGCAGCGACGGCTCGGCTCCTCCCTGCAAGTGCCCAAATCGGAAGCCTCTCTCCGTGGATTTTGATCCCCCAAGTGCCTTGAGGTATTCTTCCCCTTCTTCTTTGATTTCATCCATTGAATTCTTGTTTTGGCCCATATCTTGCAAACCCTAGGTTGTTTTCTAAGATGCATGGTAGAATGTTGTTGCATTGGCATATGGGTTGGGAATTTTGTTCATGGTAGCATTGAAGGGTTTCGCAGCACAGTAAATCAAAAAATTTCTATGGATGCGAACAAGAAAGCCAAGATCTAATCTAGGAGATGCAATCAACGAGATAGATAGATGAGATCTTCATACCCTTGAAGAAATCGCACAGCAGAAACGTTCAACAGAACGTGGGTGATGTAGTCGAACTAGCCTTCTCCTCCTCGCGATCCGATCCGATCCAACGCCGCTAGTGGCGGCGCCTCCGAGAGATGCACACATACGGTGCCGCGACGTCTCCTCCTTCCTCGGTCCAGCAAGTAGGGTGGAGAGATGGATTGGATCTGCAACACGACGACGTGGTGCTATGGTGGAGAGTTTCATGGCAGGCTTTGCACTGCATCGGGAGAGAGAGAGAGGTGGAAGGGCAGCAGGACGGCGGCTAGGGTTGGAGGAGTGGGGGGAGGGGTGCGCCCCTGCCCACCTTATATAGGGGGCTGGCCGTCCTCCTTGGCCCCTCCTCCAAGCCCTAGGGCGGCGGCCCCAAGGGTGGAGTGGGGGGCAAGTTTCCCCCCTTCCTTCTAGAAGGGTTCCCTAGGGTTTGGCCGGCTGGGCCTATGGGGCCTTGTTCCCCTGGCCCAAAGTGGCCAGGGCACTCCCTCTTAGGCCCACGCAGCCCTCCGACAAGTGGTAGGAAGTTCTATAAAGTACGAGAGCTGCCCTTTCTCTTCAAATTCCCTTGATTCATCGAGGGCTCAAAAACTCAACTTCGACTGGAAAGGCCATGTTGGTCCCACTCCAGAAGCTTCTAGAACCTTCCGGTACAATACCGAATACTTCGAAACGATTCCGAAATCCAAAAACTGCTTTCCTTTATATGAATCTTATTCTCCGGACCATTCTGGAACCTCTCGTGATGTCCTGGATCTCATCCAAGACTCCGAACAAAAACTCATAAACATATTATCCATTCTATCCTAGCATCGAGGCACATTAAGTGTGTGACCCTACGGGTTCGAGAATATGCAGACATGATCTTCTATCAATAATCAACAGCGGGATCTGGAAACCCATATTGACTCCCACATATTCATCGATGATCATATCGGATGAACCACGATGCCAGGATTCAATTAATCCCATATATGTATTCCCTTCGTCACGCGATATTTTACTTGCCCGAGATTCGATCGTTGGTATCGGTATACCTAGTTCAATCTCGTTCACAGCAAGTATTTTACTCATTTCGTAATCCGATATCACTTTCTGATTAACTCCTTAACTACGTGCTTGCAAGCGGTGTTGATATCGATTACCGAGTGGGCCCGAAGTATATCTCTCCGACTCGGGAGGGACAAATTCCATCTCGATACATACAACCCAACAAGTACTTTCCGATCACCTGAGAGACACCTTTATGATTACTCTCACATAGGATGATGTTTGATGACCGCAAAGCTTTCTTCTGATACCAGGGAGTTGTATTATCTCATGGTCTAAGGAATACAATACTTGACATAAGAAAAAGCTTCGCAAAGATGAACACGATGACACGATCTAATTGCTCTGCTTAATTTGGGTCTGTCCATCATATCATTATCCTAATGACATGATCTCATTATTAACCGACAACTCATGTCTATGGTCAGGAAACCTTAACCATCATTAATCAATGAGCTAGTACATAGAGGCGTACTAGGGACACGGTGTTGTTCATAAACCACACAAGTATCAAAGTTTCCGCTTAATACAATTCTAGCATGGAATATAAACTTTATCATGAACAAGAATTATAATAATAACATCTTTATTATTGCCTCTAGGGCATAATTCCAACAGTCTCCCACTTGCACTAGAGTCAATAATCTAGTTTACATCTGGCAACAATCTAACACCCATGGCATTAAGGTGCTGATCATGTTTTGCTTGTGGAAGAGGTTTGGTCAACAGATCTGCGACATTCAGATCCGTATGTACTTTGCTAATCTTCAGATCTCCATCTGCTATATAATCTCGAATTATATGAAAAATGGTGGTTGATGTGCTTGGTCTTTGGATGATATCTTGGTTCCTTAGCCAGTGCTATGGCACCATGTTGTCGCATAATATCTCCAGTGGGTCCAAGGCACTTGGAACCACACCAAGATCAGTGATGAAGTTCCTGATCCAAACTCCTTCACTTGACGCTTCTGAAGCAGCCATGTATTCCGCTTCTGTTGTAGATCCCACGATCACGCTTTGCTTGCAGCTTATCCAGCTCATAGCTCCACCATTCAAAATATAAATGTATCCTGTCTGAGATTTAGAATCATCCGGGTCGGTGTCGAAACTAGCATCGACGTAACCTTTTACGACGATCTTCTCATCACCTCCATAGACCAAGAACATTTCTTTAGTCCTATTTAAATACTTTAGGATGTTCTTCACGACTGTCCAGTGTTCCACTCCTGGATCACTTTGGTATCTGCTCGTCAAACTAAGAGCATTGGACACATCCGGTCTAGTACATAGCATGGCATACATGATAAAACCTATGGCCGAGGCATATGGCACTTTGATCATAGTATCTCTATCGTTTACCATAGCTGGACACCGAGCCTTGCTCAATATCTTACCTGACAACATGGGCAATGAACCTTTCTTTGCTTTATCCATTCTGAACCTTTTCAGAACTTTGTCTAGGTATGTACTTTGGCTTAAAGCTATTAGGCGTCTTTGTCTATCTCTATAGATTTTGATGCCTAATATATAAGCAGCTTCTCCTAGGTCTTTCATTGAAAACATTTATTCAAATAACTCTTCACATCGTTAAGCATACCAATGTCATTTCCAATAATCAATATGTCATCCACATATAGTACCAAAAATGTCACCGAGCTCCCACTCACTTTCTTGTAGATACAAGCTTCGTAGCAATTTGGAACAAATCCAGAGCTCTTGATCACTTGATCAAAACGAAGGTTCCAACTCCGAGATGCTTGCTTCAGTCCATAAATGGAACGCTGAAGTTTGCACACCTTATCAGCATCCTTAGGATCGACAAAACCTTCGGGCTGCATCATATACAACTCTTCATCAATGTTGCCATTGAGGAACGCAGTCTTGACATCCATCTACCATATTTCATAATCATGAAATGCAGCAATTGCTAATAAAATCCGAATGGACTTAAACATCACTACGGGAGAGAAAGTCTCATCGTAGTCAACACCTTGAACTTGTTGAAAACCTTTTGCGACAAGCCGAGCTTTATAGACAGTAACATTACCATCCGCGTCCGTTTTCTTCTTGAAAATCCATTTGCACTCAACGGCCTTATGGTCGCTAGGAGGGTCCACCAAAGTCCATACTTGGTTTTCGCTCATGGATCCCAATTCGGATTTCATGGCCTCTAGCCATTTCTCAGAGTCTGGGCTCATCATTGCTTCCTCATAGTTCGCAGGTTCACTGCTGTCTAACAACAAGACGGGTAAGACAGGGTTGCCGTACCATTTAGGAGTGGCACGTGACCTTGTCGACCTGCGAAGTTCAGTAGTAGCATCGTTCGAAGTTTCATGATCCTCGTCATTAGCTTCCTCTCTTGTTGGTGCAGACGGCACTGGAACAATTTCAGGTGCTGCGCTACTCTCCAACTCGAGAAAATGTTCAATAACCTTGTCTAGCTCTACCGTCCTCCCACTCACTTCTTTCGAGAGAAACTCCTTCTCAAGAAAGGATCCGTTCTTTGCAACAAACACTTTGCCTTCGGATCTGTGGTAGAAGGTATACCCAATCGTTTCCTTAGGGTATCCTATGAAGACACATTTCTCCGCTTTGGGTTCGAGCTTGTCCGGCATCAACTTCTTGACGTAAGCTTCGCATCCCCAAACTTTAAGAAACGACAACTTAGGTTTAGCACCAAACCATAGTTCATACGGTGTCGTCTCAACGGATTTAGATGGTGCCCTATTTAAAGTGAATGCAGCGGTTTCTAATGCATAACCCCAAAATGATAATGGCAAATCTGTAAGAGACATCATTGATCGCACCATATCTAATAGAGTTTGATTCCGGCGTTCAGACACACCATTGCGCTGTGGTGTTCCGGGTGGCGTGAGTTGTGAAACGATTCTGCTTGCTTTAAGATGCGTGAGAAAATCATCACTTAAATATTCACCTCCACGATCGGATCGTAGAAATTTAATTTTCCTGTTACGATGGTTTTCTACTTCGTTCTAAAATTCTTTGAACTTTTCAAACGTTTCAGATTTATGTTTCATTAAATAGATATACCCATATCTACTTAAGTCATCAGTAAAAGTGAGAAAATAGCGATATCCACCGCGCGTCGAAACATTCATTGGTCCGCATACATCGGTGTGTATGATTTCCAATAAGTCTGTTGCTCGCTCCATTATACCGGAGAACGGGGTTTTGATCATCTTTCCCATGAGGCACGGCTCGCACGTGTCAAATGATTCAAAATCATGAGACTCCAAAAGTCCATCAGAATGGAGTTTCTTCATGCGTTTTACACCAATATGACCTAGACGGCAGTGCCATAAATAAGTTGGATTATCACTATCTACTTTGCATCTCTTAGCCTCAATGTTATGGATGTGCGTTTCATTGCTTTCGAGATTCAAAAGAAATAAACCATTCACAACAGGTGCATGACCATAAAAGATGTTATTCATATAAATAGAACAACCATTATTCTCCGATTTAAATGAATAACCGTCTTGCAATAAACACGATCCAGATATGATGTTCATGCTCAACGCAGGCACATAATAACAATTATTAAGGTTTAAACTAATCCCGAAGGTAAAACTAAGGAGAGCGTGTCGACGGCCATCACATCAACTTTTGATCCATTGCCAACGCGCATCGTCACCTCATCCCTTGCTAGCCGCCATCTATTCCGTAGCTCCTGTTTCGAGTTACAAATATTAGCAACTGAACCAGTATCAAATACCCAGGCACTACAACGAGCGCTAGTAAGGTAAATATCAATAACATGTATATCAAATATACCTTTAATGGTGCCAGCCTTCTTGTCCGCTAAGTACTTGGACGCTTCGATGACCCTTGTCCTTGCAATAGAAGCACTCAGTGTCCGGCTTAGGGCCATACTTGAGCTTCTTCTCAGCAGGGGCAACGCGCTTGCCACTGCCTTTCTTGAAGGATTTCTTTGCACCCTTACCTTTCTTGAAGCTAGGGGTCTTGTTGACCATCAACACATGATTATCTTTCTTGATATCCACCTCTGCAGCTTTCATCTTAGTGAAGAGCTCAGGGATCGTATCAGTGGAACCAATCTGATTGTGAGTAACTACAAAACCTTTGTAGCTAGGAGGGAGTGATTGCAGAACTCTGTCAATCTTGAGCTCTTCTGGAATCTTGCAGTCCAGTTGCTCAAGACGTTGAGTGTAGCCCGACATCTTAATGGGTTTTGTAGTCGAACTAGCCTTCTCCTCCTCGCGATCTGATCCGATCCAACGCCGCTAGTGGCGGCGCCTCCGAGAGATGCACACGTATGGTGCCACGACGTCTCCTCCTTCCTCGGTCCAGCAAGTAGGGTGGAGAGATGGATTGGATCTGCAACACGACGGCGTGTTGCTATGGTGGAGAGTTTCTGCGGCAGGGCTTCGCCTATGCGCAGACGGGAGAGAGAGGTGGAAGGGCAGCAGGACGGCGGCTAGGGTTGGAGGAGTGGGGGGAGGGGTGCGCCCCTGCCCACCTTATATAGGGGGCTGGCCGGCCCCCTTGGCCCCTCCTCCAAGCCCTAGGGCGGTGGCCCCAAGGGTGGAGTGGGGGGCAAGTTTCCCTCCTTCCTTCTAGAAGGGTTTTCCCCTAGGGTTTGGCCGGCTGGGCCTATGGGGCCTTGTGCCCCTGGCCCAAAGCGTCCAAGGCACTCCCACTTAGGCCCACGCAGCCCTCCGACAAGTGGGGCCACGTTGGTCCCACTCCGGAAGCTTCTAGAACCTTCCGGTACAATACCGAATACTCCGAAATGATTCCGAAATCCAAAAACTGCTTTCCTTTATATGAATCTTATTCTCCGGACCATTCCGGAACCTCTCATGATGTCCTGGATCTCATCCGAGACTCCGAACAAAAACTCATAAACCAATTATCCATTATATCCTAGCGTCGAGGCACGTTAAGTGTGTGACCCTACGGGTTCGAGAATATGCAGACATGATCTTCTATCAATAATCAACAACGAGATCTGGAAACCCATATTGACTCCCACATATTCATCGATGATCATATCGGATGAACCACGATGCCAGGATTCAATTAATCCCATATATGTATTCCCTTCGTCACGCGATATTTTACTTGCCCGAGATTCGATCGTTGGTATCGGTATACCTAGTTCAATCTCGTTCACAGCAAGTACTTTACTCGTTCCGTAATCCAATATCACTTTGTGATTAAATCCTTAACCACGTGCTTGCAAGCGGTGTTGATATCGATTACCGAGTGGGCCCGAAGTATATCTCTCCGACTCGGGAGGGACAAATTCCATCTCGATACATACAACCCAACAAGTACTTTTCGATCACCTGAGAGACACCTTTATGATCACCCTCACATAGGATGATGTTTGATGACCTCAAAGCTTTCTTCCGATACCAGGGAGTTGTATTATCTCATGGTCTAAGGAATACAATACTTGACATAAGAAAAAGCTTCGCAAAGATGAACACGATGACACGATCTAATTGCTCTGCTTAATTTGGGTATGTCCATCATATCATTCTCCTAATGACATGATCTCATTATTAACCGACAACTCATGTCTATGGTCAGGAAACCTTAACCATTATTAATCAATGAGCTAGTCCATAGAGGCGTACTAGGGACACGGTGTTGCTCATAAACCACACAAGTATCAAAGTTTCCGCTTAATACAATTCTAGCATGGAATATAAACTTTATCATGAACAAGAATTATAATAATAACATCTTTATTATTACCTCTAGGGCATAATTCCATCAAGCATTTGTATGTATTGAGTATGTTGACCATGGTATTGTTGTTGTGATTATCTTAGGCATGGAAAGAATTGTTCATGTTCACCATGTAGACAAGGATGCTTTTTTGAGAGGTAACATAGAACCGGATCCGGACGAGCTTGATTTGCTGTTTGAGCGTACTCCAAACTATGCCGAGGTCTTGGAGCAATTTAGGATTGAATTGAAATGGATGGACCCAAAAGATGTTGTTGAGTTGGAGGGAAGGCATAATGTTGGCTTGGGAATGCATGTCCATTGGAAGACCATGTGTATCTTCTCCGAGGCCCGTTGGCTTGCATACAAGGAGGTGGTGGCCGAATCACTAGACAAGGCTCTTAAGCTATTTGCCACCAAGAAAGTTGATTGTTCATTGTCTTTGGACTTGAACCGTCTTGCCTCCCCATTGCGTACTACGATTCCTCCACCCATAGACCAAGAGATATGTAGTGAACCTCCTTTGACCCAAACATTGAGCCCGATATCAAGACACCAAGACAAAGTGTTGGAAGAGGACAATGATGATTGTGGTGGTGAAGATGATGATGTTGAACTCCACGACAACAATGTTGGAGATTTGGACAAATATATCACGCAAGAGGACAAGCAGATCAAAGATAAACTCTAAAACCTAGGAAACAACTATCTTACCACCGAAGACGACAAGGCTAAGGAGATCGGAGCTCCACGACAACGCCTCCAAGAAGGTAACGACGCCCCAAGCGCTGCCGCCGAGACCACATGGGTCTAGGGTTTTTGCCCGGAGCCCAACTAGGGTGAGAGTAACCACAACAACGCCCCCAAGAGGGTCATGACACCCGCGGGCATCGTCGTTGTTGGTGCCGAAGCACTGGGCTTTCGCCCGGAAAAACTGTCGCCACAATCTGGATGCTGCCACCACCAAGAGCCCCCGAAAATCCCACTCCTTGCCACTTGCATGGACCAAAGAGAAGGGCCAGTACCACTCCAACGCCGCCCCGCCGTCGAGACACCTGTGCAATCCACCTTCCGGGGCCATCGCCCCTACATACACGAACTCACGTCAAGGCTCCAACAAGCGTCGCACCGCAAAGCCGTCGGATAGGGCGCGTTATAGCAGCATCGGGTCAGCAGGTGTCGGGCCACACGGCCTCGGGAGGGGAACCGCCCTCCATCACCATCACCATGGCGATTGCCGTCCAGAGACGCAGCAGTAGTGCCAAACAGGCTTAGATCAGGCCCAGCCCGCCGGCTAGGCCCGGGTGGGGCCCAGATCGGGCCCGTCGGCTCCGCCGCTGTGCTACTGCAGCCAGGCAGCCTCGCCGACGTAGACCCATTGATACGGTAGGCTCCACCTCCTCCTTCATGCCCGTATCACCCGTGTCTCATGCCTCCATGAATAAGCTATCCATAATCAAGCCCGGCCCTGAGGGGGTCGAGAGGGGCAGCCACCCTGGGCCCCAAAAACCAAGGGACCCCATCTGAGTGCTGCGTATGCAGTCAGGGAGGAGGTTATATGAGGCGCCATTAGAGCAGTTCCAAATTTCTCTACCCACGTGCTTCGAAGTGGGCTCCTAGACCCTTTCCTCTTTTGTTATTATGAGGAGATTACATTAAGTTGGTGGGCCGGTGGGTTTCTATCCAGAGAGAGCACACGAACACACGATGAACCATAATGCTTATAATCAAGCGCTAATTTCTTCAATTGTTTTTTATGTTAATTGTTGTGGTTGAGAAAGATGGAACGTGCGTACATTTTCTGTTGTACTCCCTCTGATCAGGGTACTCAGCTTTATGTAGATTTATATGTATCTAGTTAAGCATTTAGACTAGATGTATTCGTATCTAGATAAAACCGAGAATACTAATATGGACTAGAGGTAATAATAAAAGGAAGAACGGCTGAACCTAGCGCGATAAGCACAATCGAGCACATCACACCAGATCTTAGAGAGCTATAAGATCCTATGCAGGACAAAAGATAGATCGTCAAGCGCCCATTAAACAGTTACGATAAAGGATGGTCCAACGATGACTGACAAAGATCTACATGGAAAAAGAACTCAGAATTTTAGTTTGGATAGCAACTCAGAGAAATAAATGCAGAAATTCAATTCGGATCACCGGGTGTAGATGAATTCATTGTTTGAAAACATATTTTAAAATACAGATTTTTAGAGAAAACATATTCACCGCTATATCCGGACATTCTATGTTCGCACATCAATATTCGAAAAAAGAACACATTTTTGGTTAAAGTGATAATTGATCAGAATGAAACGTTCAATTAAAGTGTTAACAATGCTAAATTGTTTGATAAAATTATATTTTGATGCAACTTACTCCATATAATATATATATATATATTAAATACTATATTATGCTTGCTTTATTAACGGCCTTGGATTTATACTTCACCCCGTCACCCGAAATCTGAGAACCGGCCCTGTCCATAATCTAATGTTTGATTGACCACATAAGAGGGGATGTTCGTTATGCGAATGAATTGTTCTAATGTTTGATTGACCACATAGGATGTGTCGACGCCGACGTAGACCGTGTGAGCGCCCAGGTTGATGAAGATGCCGTTGCGCGGAGGTGCTTTCCTCCTGAAGCTGCCGGCGTTATCGCTGATATAGTCCCAGATATCAAATCTTTGGACTAAGCCTGAGACAACCCGTTCGCCGGTGTGGATGAAGTTTCCCGTCCGGATCTTGACTCCAGCTAGCACCGCTGCTGGCCCCACGGTGGGCGCCAACTGTCGTGGTGGTGGCACGGCAGATGCCATGGGTAGGCTAAAGTATGGGGCCAATGGATGCTAGAGGGATCCGGGGAGGGAAGATGTAGTGATTTCTACACTCAACCGACCAATAAGTAGATCTTTATTCCTCTTCTCAAGAACTACAAGTGCTCTTAGAGCTGTATCATAGAAAAGAAGAAAACTACTTCACGAGCCTTTCGGTATGGAATGAATCAATCCCCCTCTCTGGAGCCCATTCCCCTCCTTATAAAGGGGTTCCTTGACTCCGCTTAGGGCTGACGTGGCAAGCATATTCTTGGAATATGCTTGTCCCAAAGTGGTAACTCGGCGGCCTCCTTTCTGTGTCCCCCTTCTATCGGTGGCAATGTTCTAGAGACCTTCACATGTGCGCCTCGGGCTTCCTCATTGTCACCTCTGTGACGCTTGTCTGTCCTTCTGCGGCTCTGCTCCTTGTCCTTAGCGCTTGGCTTTGTCTAGATTCCTCCTAGCCAGCAACTAGGGTTTGACTATAGGCACCTCCTTCTCCCGCAAGTTTCCTGTTACTCGTCCTCATCTCGCATAACTCGGCTCGGCCTTCACCTGCATACAAGTCGAGCAACCTCATTCGGCCGACATAGCTCATACGTCGGCCGAGTAAGGTGTTACTCATTCTGTATTTGCCATGGCTCTGCTTATCTCGGTCGGGTCTTACATGATTTGGCCGACACAGTCAGTAATTCGGCTTAAGGTAAGGGAGACTCCTTTCTTCTTTCCCCTATCTTGACCCTATCCGGGGTCATCCCCCCAACATTAGTCCCCGAAGCTGGTGCGATCCTGCCAGAAACCTCGGCCGGGCCACATCAGTTTCCTGACATTTATCTTCTTTCTTTCTTTCCGAGGTATTTCTTAGCCGACGTTCTTTTTCCGTTATCCTCTTCCTCATTTCATCATTTTCCCGCTGTGGGCTACGCTCCGAGTTATTTCCTTTCGTTCGAGATATTTGCTTGGCTTCTTGGGTAAGCCTCGCCCTACGTGTCCCATCATCATAGTTCTCTAGTTTTTTGTTCCTCTACAGTGTCCACTGACAAGCTACAGTGATTACTGCACCCGTCGCGTCGGCGCAGTGACGCCTCGAGTACCGCATCAGTCAGAAGGCCCGATCCCCTCTTGCGCCATGTGGTCTTTGGTGTGGCTCCACTACCTGCGAGCGGTTAAGCCATACACGCGATTATGCGGTTATCGTGGCACAGCCATGATCCCACTACGGTTATCCCTACGCGGTTATAAAGAGGGGAGCGGGGTTGGACGATTCACTTTCCCCCTTTCTTTTCCCTTCATCTTCTTCCTTGCGCCGCCGCCTCTGTTTGTGTTCCAGTGGCCGCGCCATCGTCGTCCTCCTCGGGGGTCACGCTGCGGTTCTTCGGCTCCCGCGACCTCGCCTCAGTGCCTCCACTTTGGCGTTCTCTTCGGTGAGTTTTTCTACAATGCCACCGTTAGGTCCCTACGCTAGGCATCTTTCTAGTTTTCCAAGATTCCTCGCGGCGGTTCTGTTTCTGTTCCGCCGTCGTGCTCGTCACCGTCGCGACGAGGCCCTGCACCTCTAGGCCTCTCCCCGCCGCCAGTTTTTCCTCTGTTGATTCCTCTGACGAGCCTATGTCTAGATCCGCTAGCGGTGCTCTCCTCGGGGAAGATGACCTTGCGGCCGGTCCAGAGCGTGGCTCCTGGCAGGGTTCCACGGTTACTCGCCGTGAGATAGAGTGGCAACTCAAAACACGCCGAATTCCCGCCGAGGTGAGTTGTTGCTTACCCGGCAAAGAATCCTCCCTAGTACTCAATGAGGGTGAGTACGTAGTTTTTATGTCCCACTTCACTTGTGGATTTGGCCTCCCTCTTAGCGACTTCGCTAGGGGCTTCCTCTATTATTTTGGCCTTCAGCCGCATCACCTACCGGCTAACGCCATTGCCTCTCTGTCGGCCTTTATCTCGGCTTCGGAGGGGTATTTCGGCCTCTGGCCTTCCGTATATATTTGGTTCAAGTTCTTTCAGATCCGAGCCAACGTAGTGCCGGACAAATCTCTTCATCCTTCTAAGAAATCTCTCACCCAATGTGGGGCTGCATCCATTACACCTCGGAAGAACTCTGTGTTCCCCCGTGTCGCCGGCCTCGAATCTTGTAAGAAGTGGCATAGATCATTTTTCTATGTCAAGAATACTAGGAAAGAGGATAAGATTCGGCTCCCCGCTTTCTCTATCGGTCCTCCCTCTAAGAAGAATTGGATCTACAATCCTAGGAAAATCCATGCTCTTGCCAAGGCATTTGAGATCCGGCTTAAAGAACTGATTCGTGCTGGGCTCCGAGGTGAAGACTTGATGACTGCATTCGTCGGCAGCTGAATCTGCCCTTTTCAGCTTCGCTCTCATAAGCTCTGTTATATGAGTGGTCCTCTAGATCCCAACCGAGTATCTACGGTGGAGCTTGATTATTATCAGATCTATAGGCGCGTCCGGGCTATTTTCAAGACCGAGATGCCCGGAGAATGGAAATGGGGATTGAAGCCATTTTCTCGCGGGAATCCTCCTCCTCAGGTAAGTTACACACTAGTGTTTTCTTTTGAGTTGCTTTTTCAAATATTCTTTTGCTAACTCTTATTTGCTTCTCTCGCAGAGGTTTACGGAGCAGAAGACAGAAGATGCCGAGGTTTTGGCTCTTCCCTGGACTGCTAATCGCAATACCCCGAACAATGGGGAACCTGACTCGGAGGAGTTTGTCCCAAAGTCGGATGTTGCTCCTGTTCGTACCCGGAGCAAGACCTCGGCCCGTGCGGATGAAGGTGACTCGGACGGTGTCCAAATTCTTGAGGTAGTTGCCGCGGTGCCTATCTCTTATGCATTTCCGGCTCCTTCTTTCCCAGCTAATCAAGCTGGTCAGGTGCACGACGCCGAACCTCTTGCTTCCGAGGCTCCTATTGCTTCGAAGAAGCGCACCGCTTCGACGGATCCCTCCGGTGCTGCCCCCAAGAAGCGAGTCAAGAAGTCTGCCCAGCATATCCCGAGGCGTAAGACCATGCCTGGGGTTACTGGGTGAGTTTATTTTTATTTGTATAGTGGTCCGAGTATGACAACCCATAGTACTCGGCCGTCTTCTCCCCCACCTCCGGAGGATACTCGGGTTCCCAGTCCCTTCGTGTTGATTCTCCTCCTGCGCCGACTAACGTATCGCCCCAACAAGATGATCCTATCGCTCCCACCGTTATTGCCGACATAACCCCCACACCGGATCACCCTGCTGAGCCTGTTGTCCCTCTTAAAACCCCCGAGGTTTCCCCCAATGATCCTTTGATCACCGCAGTTCCAGCTCCTACTCCAACTCCTACCGAGGATACCACCACCTCGGCACCTTTGGAAACTATAGTTCCTCATGCCGCCAAGAACGTGGTTCCCAGTGCTGAAGTTGTTTCCCCGCCGAAGTCTCTACTAAGAGCAAGAAAGTTGTTGTCACTAAACCCTCGGCATCTCAGAAGGGGCCAACAAGCTCTTCTCAGCCCAGCATTGCTGATGCACTTCGCAAAGGAGCTTCTACTGCTAAACCCGGTGTCGCCCTTGCCGCCGACACTCAGATTATTCTTCATACGAGTCCGGCGGCGGCTGCAGTTACTCAGCAGGCCCGAGGTAAAGTGCTGACCCGTACTAAGAGCGGGCATAGCCTCAGCTCATTGGTGGAGTATGTGAACAACTAGAATGCCGCCGATCAACTTGAGGGCAATCCAAGTAGCCAACCATTTCAACTTTCCAACATCAGCAGCCGTTTGCATATGACTGCTAAGATTGTTCTCGAAAGTGATAAGATGAACGAGGTAAGCGTCTTCATTGATACTTTGTCTATTATTCAGACGATATTATATATACACTAGTCCCCGAAGCTTGCAACCGGATAATTTGTTGTTCGTTTGGAAGCTTCATCTTGTTTCAAATGCATTACATGATTTACTTGATCTGGATCTATTTTACATTTGAATATATCACCATCTGGATCCGAGTCAAGTTTTACTTGATTTGGATCTGCCTTATTTTTGACTATCTAGACACCTAGATCCGAGTCGAGTTTTACTTGATTCGGATCTGCCTTGCTTTTGAATATCATGCCACCTAAATTGGAGTCAACTTTTACTTGATTCAGATCTGCCTTACTTTTGAATATCTAGCCACTTAGGTCTGAGTCAAGTCTTACTTGATTCGGATCTGCTTTAGTTTTGAATATCTAGCCGCCTAGGTCCGAGTCAAGTTTACTTGATTCGGATCTGCTTTAGTTTTGAATATCTAGCCGCCTAGGTCTGAGTCAAGTTTACTTGATTCGGATCTGCTTTATTTTTGAATATCTAGCCGCCTAGATCCGAGTCAAGTTTTACTTGACTCAGATCTGCTTTAGTTTTGAATATCTAGTCACCTAGATCCGAGTCAAGTTTTACTTGATTCAGATCTATCTATTCTTTGCATAACTTGTTTCCTTTTTTCAGGTTGCCCATGATCGGCGGACAACTGAATTTCAAAGGTTGCTTTTTGCGCACAAGAAACTGCAAGATAAATATGAGCAGATTGTCCCTGTTGTGAAGAAAACTGGTAAATCAAATGGTCTGTGTAATTTCTCTTATCTTTCTAATAGATTTAATTTTTCGTTCTAATTAGTTTGTTGCTGGTGCCCAGCTGGTATCAACAACCTGAATGCTCGCCTTACCAAGAAAGTTGGTGTTCTTGAAGGTTAGTTACTCCTTGTACCTTTTAATTTGTCGACTTTTTGTTCGAGGTAAATCTTGGGTCCCTTACAACTTTCCGGCTTTGGTATAGCCGAGTTACAAACACTTGCAGCATCGCATCAAGAATGCATATCTATGCCTGATATGATGCTGCATTTTTTAGAACAAGCTGCCGCTCATTCGGCGCAACTCAAGGAAAAAGACGACGAGATAACCCGGTTGCGCGCCGAGGTTGAATCTCTCAAGCTTTCCCAGAAGTCGGAGTTGGAAAAAGTTGATCAAGAGTTCTCTGAAGAAAAGAACCGACTCAGTCTGTAGTTGCAGAAAGACAAGGAACTTCTTGATGCTGCTGAATTAAAGAACCGGGCGATGAGCGAGGAAATCATTCGCTTTGAGAAGAGTAGGACCGACTGGTCCCAGGACCTCCATAAAATTCTGAATTACATCTATTGTAAGTTTTTGTCTCTTGTCGATTTATCCTTCCTCTTTTCTTATTCTAACCCATATGTAGTTCTTTCGTGCAGATCATTTTCCAGAAGCTAAACCATTGAGCTCCAAGGCTGTGATTTCTGCTCGTGATTGCCGTTGGTGTTTCTATTAGACTGTAACATCCCAAAAATACTAAGCTTGGATCATCAAACACTAGTCATCAACATTTAGGGATAACCAAAAACTTTGCTAAATAAAATTATGAAGGCATGCATATGTGTATGCATGGATTTTGAAATTCTTTTGAACCACCTTGTTTGATTGTTTCATTGCTTGTAAAATGTTTCTTAGGTGAAATAAACATCATCTAAAACATTTCCCACACTTTTCATAAAGACAAGTAAATCAAAACAAATATATTAAGGGAATGGTCATTTTGACCAATTTAACTCCCATGCCTACTTTGGCTGTCTCAAACTTTCAAAACCTAACAGAAACTTTTCTGGATCTTTGCACCTTGAATGTACTCATAACAAAGTATCAAGGCCCACTTTGTAATCATCCAGAAACTTTCAAATGCATAGTTTAAATGGCAATTCAAAATTGAATCTATATCATATGGGAAGATCCCACTTTTTCAAAAACTACTCAAACAAGCTCAACTTTCAAAACCCAAGCATCTACAGACTCACCAGAACCAACCTTGCACACCCACCAAAAATCTTTTCAAAATTAAAAACTTGAGTTCTTGCAACCATTTCATCAAACAGGTTGCAGACAGAAATCAAACAAAATCTAAGCACTATAGTGAGCAGTGATTGGAGCCTAACTTGTTCCCTCTTTAGCTCACAACCATCTCAGTAGATCACCTAGCAAGCTAAACTAAGCACTAGCACCACTATAAGCTTGGCATTGTCATCAATGGTGAACAGCCGAAGCTAACCATGCCACCCCAGTGGAGACAACAAGCTAGGAGGAGAAACAAGCCTAGCCAGCATGTCTGGGAGAAAGCCAACACCCCACCGCCACTCTCCCCATCATCGCCCGCTGCCGCCACCATCGGACCACGACAAGAACCATGCCAACCTCGCCAAGAAACCATGTCGAGAGCACGTCCCAGGCGCCACGCCGACCAGCGCCCGTAGCCCTCGCCGCATGCATACTTGATCACCACCGTCCTAGAAACCCCGCAGACACGCTCGTTCGCCGCCGCGCGGACCACGCGCGCTGTGCGCCATTAAAATCTCCGCCGGGCACGCGCAGAGCACCGCCCCGTTCCGACCAAGCCACACCGCCCCACGCCTCAAAACCATGTCGTTAAGCATCGCCAGGGAGCACCGCACCGTACCCTACCTTCGCCCATGCCGATAGCCGTCTGTACCACCGCTCCCGACGAGCTCACCATGCGCCCCGTCGGTCCCCTCGCTCGACTATAAATAGAGGCCACCCCCAGTCGATTTCTACACACCATTCTACTCCCCTCTCCTCACTGATCGTGCCACACCGTTCCCGGAGCAAGGCGAGCACCACCTCGTCGGAATTTCACCGGAGCCCGCCGCCTCTGGAGAAGAAGGGAGCCAGCGATTGGAGCCACCCCAGGAGAAGCCACCGGTACCAGGAGATTCACCGTTGTCGACTTCGTCGTTCACCCGTCTCGCCGACCCTCGCCAGCACCCCGGTGATCCCCCAACGACCCCCACCTGCCGCGCTAGGTTTCTGTCTCGCCGGCGTTGCTCAACGTCGACGATGACTCCCAGTCGTTGGATTAGAACCAGATCGAATGACCCACAGCGCCCCATACCGCTTCGCACCCCCTGTGTCACTGACGAGTGGGGACACCCACTTAAACAGCCCGCGGGAGCGCTGCGCTTAGCAGGCCGACCCAGTAACTTTTCCCGCGCAGCCCAGTTATTCAAATTAAACCTTTTTCTTTTTAATTCAAACACACTTCTGTACCCATTTTCAAAAATCAGCCCAGGTCGATTCAGTGCACCAATTTGAATGAAACTAATTTTGTTGGAAAGGCCTGTGAATGCTGAATCCAAGCCCGTTGGATTCAAGTCATTTGGATCTGTAGATCACCCATGGTAAAAATAACAAGGCAGAAGCTTTTCTGCATTCAAACATTTTTCAAACTTAAACCATAATAGCTTTTGATTTGATTCCAACTCTCAAAAATCACATTTAACCATACCTTTCAGAATATATAAAAATATATAGGGTTACTTACAGAAATATTGTTCAAGTAATAAAAGAATGCCCCATAGGCATTTCTAGCCATTTTAATTAATTAAAATAAAACGGTAAAACCTTATTAAATTGTGACACCACTTTAAATCACATTCGCATGAACTAAAATATGTGGTGATGACATGTGTCAACATGATCCCATGTTTGGTTTGGAGAATATTAAATCTTAAGTAGTTTTTCAATGAGTAGAAATTACTTTTCTAAAAATAAAAAGAATTCAACCAAACCCAAATCTTGTAATGTTAGTGATGATGCTAGATCATCTATAGGACCCTTGTGTGTGATGATTGCAAGTAGTTAAGTATTGTTTGGTGATTGTGTATATCGTATTTATTTATAGACGCTAGTACCGACCAAGGATACGAGGAGGAAGGAGGATACTACAAAGAAGAAGCCGAGGAGAACTTCAACCACTGCTCTGCACAAGGCAAGCTTATACTGATATTGATGCAAGCTGATACTATACCTATGAAAGCCAATACTTGCAAGCTTTATTAACTAAGTGAACCAATGCAAGCTAACCCTTGCAAGATACCCTACTGATGCCACAAACCACTACTTGTTACTATGCCCACTATATGCCTTAAGCATATGTGATCATATCCACTTGATAAACCAATCCTAGTTTTACTTACAAGCTTGATTACTTTATTTCTTTATCAAAGCTAGTACTTAGAGCTTACTTAAGTGAATGGTAGATACTAGAAAGATATGTGAAGGTTGCATAAAGAGCATAAAATTTGGCCTAAGTTAGAAACCTTGATATCAGCCTAAGACATAAGGTTGTACTTAGTTGAAACTCCACTAGTCCACCACCCCTCATTAGTACTTACCCCCACCTGTAGATGCTAGTGCTAAGCATAAAACTTGATCAACTTTAGATGGGAATACTTGGTGGAAAAATGGTTATGAAACCTTGGAATGATGGATCATTCTATTGAAATGTTTTGGACATGTGTTTCCGAACAACGAATGATTTTGGTGATGAAAATGTTGAGGCATGAGCCTTAGCCCTTTATAAAACTGATGGTTGTCTGGATGCGATACCATTCCAATTTTATCGTACAACCACAATACCCGAAGATTGGGTAGGGCTTGACTGAAAAAACTTATGTACCTTAGTATTAGTTCCCTCACGGCCAAGGTCTGAGCTGAGGCTACCTTGTGAAGATTGTCCACCTGTGCAGTACCCAAGATGACAGTTGGTCATGGTTGGGAGGCCAAACTCACAGGATAGGTTCTTATACTAGGGCGTGTAATTGAAAGGTTAGGATTGATTATCCGCATACTGAGTATGGTGAATTCAGGATTTGTTCCTGACGGATGTATCGAATGTTGTGGTGAAAGTGTACAATCTCTGCAGAGTGTCAAACTATTGAATAACGCGTCCATGATTATGGATAGTTGGAGTTACATCTTGTTCCCCCGTCAGACTTTTCAAAATGACTTGTGAAATGAAGTGAGACTTTGACTCGACCACAACAGGGTTGTGATATGAAATACAAGTTCCCCTTTAGGTGTTATAAAACTTCAACTAGCATTAGTGCTTTCATAAAACATAGTAGAAATAAATCTGGCTTTGCAAAACAACCCTAGAGCCTAGTGTCCTATTATCCAAAAACCCCTTTTACTTGTTAGTACTAGTTTGCGAGTACTTAAAGAGTACTCATGGCTTTGTCCCTAGCTATTCCCATGGCCAGACTATGAAGAGGAGTACCTGGAATATGGACCCAGGAAGGTTACAACAACTAGGATCATCTCCCATCGTCAGCATTGCATGTGATCCCGAAGATGGAGCTTCGCCTACGCTATCGTTATTATTACGTATTCCGCTGCTTGATGTTGTATTAAGAATTGGATAATGAGATCCTTATTTGTGTAAGACCTTATGTACGGTTGTAATGGATGATGTACTGTGGTATCCAATTCTGTTATGTCTCGCAAAAATGGTAATCCTGGGATTGCGATGTATGGCATAACAGGCATCTAGGATTAAAAATCCGGGTGTTGACATAGACCAATGAAGATTATGGGAAGAGATCTGGTGCAAGCATCTATCTGAGCCTACCATGTTCTCTGGCCGAATTCGCCGGATATTGATGAAGTTGAAGTGCTTGTGGAGAGGCTAATGGCATCTCAAACTCAACTTAACCTCCGGAGGGAATCTGCTGGAAGAGCTGGTGCTGATATGGCACTTACGGTCGTTTTGTCTTGGTACGAGGATATCTCCCTCGATATTCTGATGAATCTGCGCATCGGCTCTCGTTGGGTTGAGAATCCGGAGTTCATTGCCCGCCGTCAGTGCCGTGCCTTCCAGCTTATCGAATATGCTGATTTGCATCATTGGATCGAGGGGCCGAGTTTTCTTCCCAACCCGGCTGATGACGCTGAAGCTGAAGATGCATCGGGCGGTGACTCGGCCGATCAATATGAATCGGAGGATGGTTCGGATAATGCCAATGATTCCAATGATGCCTCACATGAGGATGACGACGCACGATCATCTTCCAAAGGAACTGAAACCTCTCGAGCCCAAGTTGGCGTCTCCCAGCAGCCAGAGCTTGCCCCACAGGTTACTATGGCCCCCGTTGATGTCGAGGTAACCTCTGCTGAGGCCCACGCAACCTCGGAGTGCCTAGTTCCTAAAGATATCCTTTTGAAGGAGACCGAGTTCATTCCGCCTTCGTCCGAGACACCCACGTACGATGCTCCTGATACTGCTATTGCCCCTCCTACGGGTGATTCGGCCTCTGCCGGTGCCTAGGTTCGAAAAACTCTTAGTTGCTTAAGTCCCCGGTATGCCGGGCGTATGATGTCTTTGAAACAATTGTTCGCCTTTTGGGTTAGCGTGAACCCTTTTGCCTTGTGCCTCTGAGGCACTGGTAATGGTAATTATTGTTGGTTTATCTAACTGACTCTATCGTATCTTTGCTTTGCCAAATTTTATCTTCGTAGATCCGGATCATATTTTCCCATATGACTGATTTTCGTTCGGCATCTAACTTGAGTTCCTTATGTAACCTTGGTTGTATAGTTGTCGTTTTCGCAACTTCTCCTTGAAGTACTATGTTCTAAGCCCATAAATTGGCTTACCACCCTCTCCGAGGTACTCATTGGTAAAATGATATAGATAGGGTACGTCCTTCATTATACCTCGACTTGCTAGTGTTGTCATTCTTGTTACTATGATTTTTAGAAATCGTTAGTTGTTTCCTCCTTGTTATTCATTCGATGGATGAAGCAAGCTTATATCGCATCTTGCGATTTATGATCAACAAGTCGGGGAAGTCCCTAAGTTTCTGCTTGAGTTACTGAACTCTTATGTGTATGGCAAAAATCAGCGGGTAATATAAGTCAGTCCCCGAGTAGTCGCTCGGGTTATTGAAGATTCACACATGCTCAAAAAATATCGAACAACATGAAGCAGTCCCCAAGTTATTACTCGGGTCATCGAAATGCAATTCATAATTCAACACAAAGAACATCATGGGGCAGTCCCCGAGTCACTGCTCGAAGTTTAATACATAGTTCGAAATAATAAATAACATGGGGCAGTCCCCGAGTCACTGCTTGGGGTGCCAAGGTTTAATACATAGTTCAAAATAAGAAATAACATGGGGCAGTCCCCGAGTCACTGCTCGGGGTGCCGAGGTTTAATACATAGTTCAAAACTAGAAATAATATGGAGCAGTCCCCGAGTCACTGCTCGGGGTGCCGAAGTTTGATACATAGTTCAAAACTAGAAATAATATGGGGCAGTCCCCTAGTCACTGCTCGGGGTGCCGAAGTTTGATGCACGCTTGATATTCTGACTTGGTGTGTCATGTCACAATATGCAATATAGGGCTTCTAAGTGTAGAATGGGCGAAGCAAGGCTATGTTCCATGGTCTTTTTGATTCTTCTCCGGCCTTATTTGCCTTGTTCTTTTCTGGTGACTGAGCGTCGATCAGGTAATATGCATCGTTGAGCAATTCTTTACTCACGATGAATGGTCCTTCCCATGGGGGTGAGAGCTTGTGCATGCCGGCTGTGCGTTGCACTAGCCGAAGAACTAAATCTCCTTCTTTAAAAACTCTTGGGCTGACTTTTTTTGCTATGATATCGTCTGAGCTCTTGCTGATAAATAGTTGATCTTGATAATGCCAATTACCTTGCTTCCTCCAGCAGATCCACATTGTCTTGCCACGATATCTCGTTTACCTCGGCACTTGTGTACTGGACCACTCTTGGCGAGTCATGCATTATGTCGGCTGGAAGTACAGCTCCTGCCCCGTATACTAGAAAGAATGGGGTATACCCTGTCGAAATATTTGGGGTGGTCCGGAGGCTCCACAGTACTGATGGAAGCTCCTCAATCCAGCATCCTGCCGACCTTTGCAGTGGTTCGATTAGCCGAGGTTTTATTCCTGACAATACCAGTCCATTTGATCTTTCTACTTGCCCATTCGATGTCGGGTGAGCCACCGAGGCAACATCTAGTCTTATGTGTTTCTCTTGGCAAAATCTAGCAAAATCTCCTTCAGCGAAGTTTGTGCCATTATCCGTGATAATAATGTGTGGGTATCCATATCTCAAGATAATATCTTTGAGGAATTTCACCGCTGTGGGTCCGTCACATTTTCTTATTGGTTTTACTTCTATCCACTTTGTGAATTTATCCACCATGACCAGAATATGAGTCATTCTGCCTCGGGTAGGCTTGAATGGACCT
This sequence comes from Avena insularis, assembly GCA_023614405.1. Lineage (NCBI taxonomy): Eukaryota > Viridiplantae > Streptophyta > Magnoliopsida > Poales > Poaceae > Avena > Avena insularis. Next base: position 392,473,472 of record CM042693.1, on the reverse strand, counting down.
ACAATATCCAAACACCATACAAAGAAGGGCCAAGTGATTAGTATTGTTTTTAACTCGGACGAAGGCAGATGTATCTTGCTGGCGTATCTCTGGCAATAATTACACCTTTCTACCAATTCTTTTGCTTCCTTCAGCGCAGTTGGCCAATAAAATCCATGCCTAAATGCTTTGGCCACTAGGGCTCTGGATGAGGCATGATGCCCACATTCTCCCTGATGTATATCCAAAAGTATTTCCTGCCCTTCTGCCGAGTCAACACATCGTTGCAGTATGTTCGTTACACTTCTCTTATATAGGTCATTGTTTATGATCGTGTAGGCTTTTGCTCTTCTCACTATCTGTCTAGCCAGGACCTCATCACTCAGCAAGATTTCTTCTTTAAGGAATGAGAATATGGGTTGTGCCCATGTCGGCGTAACTTTCTCCGGGGAAATTATATTGTCAATTTCCATAACTTCCACCGACATAACATCTCTGGGCTTTTCCATGTTCACCCGTTGGTTGGCCGAATTAACCGTTAAATTATTCGGGTCATATTCTTTGTCGATTTCCATTGGGACAATTCCTTCTATCTGTTCTGCCGAGATACAAATTGACTTGGATTCTGGGGGAGGTGTAATTGATGGTTTTCTCAAGTGCTCCAGAGCTATACCTAGGGGAATTGACTGCCTAGTCGATCCGAGTTTTGACAGTGTATCTGCAGCATCATTTTCCGCCGGAGGTATGTGATGAAACTCGCACCCGTCAAAATAACCACTGATTTTTTGCACATGGAACCTATACAGGGCCATATTCGCATCTAGTGCGTCCCAATTTCCTGATACTTGCTGTACTACGAGGTCTGAATCCCCGTAACATAGTATCCGACGTATGCCAATCTCTTTTTCCATCTTCAGGCCATGGACCAGTGCTTCATATTCGGCTACATTATTTGATGCGGCGAAATGTATCTGCAACACGTATTTCAGCTGATCTTTTTTCGGTGAGGTCAGTACTATTCCTGCCCCTAGCCCATTTCTCAGCTTGGACCCGTCAAAATGCATTGTCCAATAGTTCGGGTCTGGCAATGGGGGTTCATACTGTACCTCGGCCCAATCCACAAAGAAGTCGGCCACTGCTTGAGATTTAATTGCATCTTGCCTATCAAATTGCGGAGAATAAGGTGATAACTCGATTGCCCATTTTGCTATTTGGCCACTTGCATCTTTGTTGCTTAATATCTCGGCTATAGGTGCTTCACAAATCACTTTTATCGAATGTTCTTCAAAGTAATGCTTGAGTTTTTTTGCCGACATGTATACTCCATAAGCCATCTTCTGGTAGTGCGGGTAGTTCTCCTTCGAGGCCGATAATACCTCACTTAGGTAATATACCGGCCTTTCTATTGATTTATCCCCTCCATTCCGCTCCACGATAACTACCGCACTTACCACTCTGTTAGTAGCTGCCACATAGAGTAACATAGGCTCTTTTGACAATGGTGAGGCCAAAATCGGTGTTGTGACCAACATCTTTTTTAACTCATGAAATGCATTATCGGCCTGCGGTGTCCAGATGAACTTGTCAGATTTTTTCATCAGTTGGTATAGAGGTAATGCTTTCTCCCCTAGCCGACATACGAATCGACTCAGAGAAGCCAGACATCCTGTAAATTTTTGTACATCATTTAGACACCTCGGCAGTTCCATTCTTTCAACTGCTCGGATCTTAGTTGGATTTGCTTCTATACCTCAGCTGGACACGAGGAAACCGAGTAATTTTCCTGCCGGCACACCGAAGGTACATTTTTCTGGGTTAAGTTTCATTTGGAACCTTCTCAAGTTTGCGAATGTCTTCCGAATATCTTCAAGGAGCGTTTTGCTCTCTTTGGTTTTTATAACCACATCGTCTACATACACTTGTACATTTTTTCCTATCTGGTCATGTAGACACTTTTGCATGCATATTTGGTATGTTGCTCCCACATTACGCAGGCCGAATGGCATGGTGCGATAGCAATAAGCCCATACGGGGTAATAAATGCAGTCTTTATTTGATCAGCCGGGTTTAACCGTATCTGGTGGAAACCAGAATACACGTCTACAAATGATAATAGCTCACAACCTGCAATTGAATCAATGACTTGGTCTATCCTAGGTAAAGGAAAAGGATCTTTGGGACATGCCTTGTTGAGGTTCATGTAATCGATGCACATTCGCCATACGACAGCTACATTTGGGTCATCCTTTTTCTTTTCTACTAACACTGGATTTGATAGCTAATCTGGGTGAAGCACTTCCATGATGAACCCGGCTGCAAGGATCTGAGCTATCTCATCCCCTATTATCTTTCTCCTGTCTTCAGCGAAGCGGCGGATAGGTTGCTTCACCGGTCTTGCCCCTGACCTTACATGCAAAGAGTGCTCAGCCAACTCCCTCAGCTCACCTTGCAGGTCCTGAGTTGACCACGCAAAGATATCCCGATTCTCACGGAGGAAGTTGGTGAGCTCGCTTTCCTATTTGGCATCTAGGCCAGCACCAATCGTGATGGTGCGCTCTGGGAACTGATCATCAATCTGGATCTTTTTCGTCTCTTTAGTCGGCTGGAAAGCTACACTCCCATGCGGGTTGGCTAATGCCGGCATATTAAGCTGTGACGACTGAGCCAGAGCTGCTACTTCCTGAATCCTTCTTTTCTCCCTTGCAATTACCAATGATTCGGCCAGGTTCGACCCGGCCGAAGCACATTCCATTAATTTTCCGTAATCCCCAGCCACTGTTATTACCCCCTGAGGCCCTGACAACTTCATTTTCAAGTAGGTAATGTGACAGCTGCTCATGAATTTAGCCAGTGCTGGCCGTCCGAGTAAAGCATGATAGCAACTTTCTAGGTCAACCACCTCAAATTCCAGATTCTCCGCTCTGCAATTCTCCTTTGTGCCGAATAACACATCTACTCGGACTTTCCCAATGGGTTCGCACGAGAGCCCCGACACTATCCCATGGAATGTTTTCCTCGTGGGCTACAGCATGTTCTGTGCTATTCCGAGTTTGTGCATTGTGTCCTTGTACATGATGTTGATACTACTTCCATTATCTATGAGTACCTTTGAGAATTTCACATTGATGTTAGGCCCGACAAATGTCGGATCTAGTACCAATGCGTACGACCCTGGATTCGGCATTATCTTCGGGTGATCCTTTATGCTCCAGGTTATCTCTTGCTCTGACCATGGCACGTATCTTGGAACTGTCGGCATAACTGCATTCACTTCCATATGCCGGTGTTGTACACTCTGTCTGTCTTGCTGTTCTGTTGTGAACACACAATACGATTGATGATTCTCCCTGTAATCATTACGCCCATTATTCCCGGGGTTTGCCCTTCCATCTTGATTTTGATTTACCACTTGATGTATTGCATCCCTCCGGTCAGGGTTATCATACCTCGAAGGGGGCGGTGGTAACATTAGCTGCTGCGCATTTGCCCCAGTTAGTTGTGGCTGCTGCTGTTGATGTGCTTGATGAGAAGGTGCTTGCATGCCCGCCGGGTTTCCCATTGCATTTTTCATCCAAGCACATTGACGAGTGGTCTGATTAGCCGGCTTGGCCGGGTTTGGAGTGTGGAATTTACACGGTTGATCCAGCATGGATTCAAATGTGTACTTTGGCCTTTCCTGCCATTGCTTCTTCTGTTCTGGTGTCCACTGTCTTTTCCCTTCATTCCTCGGCGTCCACTACTGAGGACCATTCTTTTGTCGCTGATTGTTCCCATGACTCGGCTGATCCTGTACAACCGCTGCCACTTGATTGGGAGCATATCTGTAATCTGGCCTCTCTTCCCTTCTTCTACCTCGGTACTCATTGCGCCGCGATGATCCGGCTGCATCCCTGGCATACTGATCTTGGTGCTCCCGATGCTTTGCCGACATTAACTCCGGTTGAGTCGGATCGCCTAAGGCGAATGAGTCTGCAATCCTGATGGTTTCTGCCAATGTGGTTGGCATATCTCTCTGCAACCTTTGCCACAGTACGCTTGCATATCTGCAGCCTTGAGAAAACCAAGCTATCACTTGAGATTCTATGACCCCTTCGCATGAGTTTCTGAGGTTGAACCACCGAGTCAAGAATTCTCTATCTGTTTCATTCGGCTTATGCTTGCACATCGCGAGCTGTTGAGGCCTGTTTGGCCTCTTATATGTACTGGTGAAATTACTGACAAACATTTCTTCAAAATCTAACCAACAGTTGATACTCCCTGTCGGTAGATTGTTCAACCATACCCTGGCTGGTCCTTTCAGCATCTGTGGGACGTATCTCACCGCCCATCTTAAATTTCCGCCAGCTATTTTCACTGCTGTGGCATAATCAATTAACCAATCTTGTGGCTTTGTACTCCCATTGTACGTTTTTGTTCCCCTTGCCAACTGGAAGTTCGGCACGGGTGGTTCGCCCATTATCCGAGGTCCAAAACACGGGGGGCAAGGTGGACCCTGTTCTTCTAACAGTTCGGACCGATACAGTCTGTCCAGCTTTAATCTTGCGTCAGTCGACGGCAAGTTCTTGTAGACAACTCTCTCATGTATTCCATAGTGGTTGTGCCCACCTTGCTCTGCATGCTCCATATCCGAGTAACCATCATTGTATCTATCATTTGTCTGATTATGGTGAGCTGGTCTCGTTTCTCGTTCTTGTCGAGCCTCATACCTCGGCTGAGGATCCGGTGGGGGGTTCCTCCTCCCTTCCGCTGGGTTATTGTTCTCATGATTTCCCCTTCCGAGGTTTCCGTGCTCTTTGTTTGCACGGCCGGGGTTTCTATCTCCACTGTTACCTCGGCTCCCATTGCCTCTATTCTCATTGACCTTCCTGGCCATCGCCGGATCATATGGGACAATTTGATTATTTCTTTTCCCCGAAGTCACCGCTCTTATCTTTTCGCGCATTGTTTCCGAGCGAGGATGCTGCTGCCGCAGATAGTGCGGGGGCTGCTCCTGCCGAATGAACCATGCGCGAAGCTCCTGGCCTAGCCGGGTCAGCCCTAAGCATTTCCTCATTCTGCTGGTTCACGATGCGCACCAGCTCATTTACTCTCTCTTGCTGTTTCTGCCGGAATTCCCCGCTTAATCCTTCCAATTCCAGGGTTGCGGCATTTGCCGCCCTGAGGTTCTTTGCCGGGGTACTATACCTCGGCAAGCCTGGATCGACTGAATCATCTGGACAAGCCACATGCTCCTTGTTGATATCATTTATGAGGTTCTTTCCTCTTAATCTCAACTCATCTACTCGCTCAGGGGCCACATCTAGTTTGTTTGCCCTAGCGTATTCTCGAAGGGTCCTGTTTAAGGACTCCCGCGAGGCCGACACCTTTTTTGCCTCTACTAGCACTTTCTGTCTAGTTTCTTCTAACTCCGCCTATGCATTAGCCGGATCAAGTATCGGCGCCACAGGCGTAGTTAGATTATCTATAGTTGCCTGAAGGATATTTTCTGGCCTCTCCAGACGTGGCCACCTTACCCTTGCCGCCTTTGGGGTCACCTCCTGCACCTCGGCTGACTTGGTTGCTGGTGGATCTACCTCGATGGGATGTGGAGCTGCCTGCTTCGTTGTCACCTGTCCTCCTGTCGTCGGGTCCCTGCTTGGTCCGGCGCCTGCTCCTGCTGCTGGTGCCGGGGCCGTCATCATCACCTCGACGCTGCCAACGGGGCGTACTCCATGCGGACCGCTAGCAGCACAGAGGGTAGGTTCTCTTGCCTCAATCACTCGGTGTGGGTAGACGCAGGATGTGTCGATGCTGACGTAGACCATGTGAGCGCCCAGGTTGATGAAGGTGCCGTTGAGCGGAGCTGCTTTCCTCCTGAAGCTCCGGCGTTATCGCTGACATAGTCCCAGATATCAAATCTTTGGACTAAGCCTGAGACAACTCGCTCGCCAGTGTGGATGAAGTTTCCCGTCCGGATCTTGACTCCAGCTAGCACCGCTGCTGGCCCCACGGTGGGCGCCAACTGTCGTGGTGGTGGCACGGCAGATGCCATGGGTAGGCTAAAGTATGGGGGCAATGGATGCTAGAGGGATCCGGGGAGGGAAGATGTAGTGATTTCTACACTCAACTGACCAATAAGTAGATCTTTATTCCTCTTCTCAAGAACTACAAGTGCTCTTAGAGTTGTATCATAGAAAAGAAGAAAACTACTTCACGAGCCTTTCGGTATGGAATGAATCGATCCCCCTCTCTGGAGCCCGTTCCCCTCCTTATAAAGGGGTTCCTTGACTCCGCTTAGGGCTGTCGTGGCAAGCATATTCTTGGAATATGCTTGTCCCAAAGTGGTAACTCGGCGGCCTCCTTTCTGTGTCCCCCTTCTATCGATGGCAATGTTCCAGAGACCTTCACATGTGCACCTCGGGCTTCCTCACTGTCACCTCTGTGACGCTTGTCTGCCCTTATGCAGCTCTGCTCCTTGTCCTTAGTGCTTGGATCTGTCTAGATTCCTCCTAGCCAGCAACTAGGGTTTGACTATAGGCACCTCCTTCTCCCGCAAGTTTCCTGTTACTCGGCCTCATCTCGCATAACTTGGCTCGGCCTTCACCTGCATACAAGTCGAGCAACCTCATTCGGCCGACATAGCTCATACGTCGGCCGAGTAAGGTGTTACTCATTCTATATTTGCCATGGCTCTGCTTATCTCGGTCGGGTCTTACATGATTCGGCCGACACAGTCAGTAATTCGGCTTAAGGTAAGGGAGACTCCTTTCTTCTTTCCCATATCTTGACCCTATCCGGGGTCATCCCCCCAATAGTGGTGGGGGCCGCTCTCCCGAGATCGCCGATGCGCAACAAGTGCTTCAACTGCGGTGAGGTCGGCCACTTCCGCTCTGACTGCAAGGAACCTGAGCATTGTCTGTTTTGCGGAGACCCCTCGCACCGTGTCCTGGACTGCACGGCCTGGTATCCGCACCGCGAGCGCAGTACCCTGGAGCTCCTTGGACATGGGATTGACCTGGGTTTGGGATTCTACTTCGTGGATCTGGGGGAGGTGGAGTTGTCTATTCCCCAGAACCTGGCCGAGATCCGCGTGCTACCAGACCAGGACCCCCTGTCGGTTGAGGTTACTGAGGACATCATCCGTGCAGAGTTGAGGTCGTTTGACTTCGACTTTGTGTGGAACGTGAGGGAGACTGCCCCCATGGTGTTCTCGGTGATCTTCCCATCGCGCATGGCGTTGTGTGCGCTCTCTTGGAGCCAGTCGACGTTCCTCCCCATCCATAACATCAAGGTCTCGATCCGTGAGTCGTGTGTTCACCCTGATACCACTGCAGTTCTCTCGACCGCGTGGGTGCGCATTCACGGCATTCCTAAGGAAGCAAGACAGGAGAAGTTCATCAAGCTTATCTCCCAGGCCATTGGCAAGTTTGTGGCTTTGGACGTGGCTTCCCTCTACAGCCAGGGACTGGTGCGGGTTTAGGTCCGGCACTCGGACCCGGCCAAATTGTACTGCATCCTCCCGACCTTCTACTTTGGTACCCACGGCAGGACCCTGTCAGTGGAGCTAGAGCGGGAGGAAGTGGGCTCACGTTCGCTGTCTCCGGACATCTCTGAGCACTGTCACCCTCCTGGGGAGGGGGCGCTGACCCATCCAGCGGGGAGGATTCAGAGGAGGACCTGGACCCCCCTCCTGCTCCTACGGCATTGACGAGAGGGTCGGCCCTTCCCCCGACGGTGGCGGGAGGCGCGGTCCCACCGACTGCGGCTCTGTCCTTCGACCCGGTTCTTTCGGAGACCCTTTGTCCGGTGGACGTCCCTAGGTGCCTTCGCCCGGACCCTATGATCTTGGAGGAGGTGGGCCTGGCCCCCTACGGGACGAACCTGGGCGAGGGGCTGGAGTCCCTTGGCCCATCAGTCTGTGCCCCGCTCCAGTCTTCGGTGGCACGGACCTCTCCTAGCAATGGGATGGTGGTGGCGCCGCCGTCTTCCCCTCACTCTCCCGGGGCGGTGTGCTACACCCTCTCTCCGGGCTCTCCTCCCACTTCGCCCAAGCGGGCGCTGGCTGGGGCCCCGGTGACTCCGACTCTCCTGGCCGGTGGGTCGCTCTCGGTCTCTCCCGACACTCCCGAGGTGACGGCCAAGCTCCACCCTTCCCGCCGTCCCAGGTCCCCCCGCCTCCACCCTCTCGCGCTAGTGTCAGGCTGGCCACAGCGAGATCCAGGGCTGGTGGTGAGGGGCGGGAGCTGACGGTTCTCGAGCAGGTGGAGGCGCTGGCGGCGTCCCATAACCTTGACCCCGGTACGTCTCGTCCTCCTCCCTCCTCCCCTCCCCCTATTTCTTCTCCTCCTTCCGGTTCCAGGTTTTTGGTTTTGGCAGATGTTCCAGAGGAGCGCCTAGATGCTATTGCCAGGGACTGTGGGATCGTGTTCAGAGGGGAACGCGGCCCTCGCCTGGAACAGATTGCGGCCTTAAAGGCAAAGGAGGTTTATGATGGAGTACTGGCGGCCTCTCGCGCTCAGGCGGAGCAGGAGAGGCTGGCTAGGACCCAGGCCTCCTCTAGCACCAGGTCGCAGGGCCCGGTGACTAGAGGAGGGAGCCCTCCTCGTCTGTTGCCTGCGGAGTCCGCCCTCGCATCCCCCTAGGCGGGGGAAGCAAGGGAGGCCTCCCAAGCCTGTGTCCAGGCCCTCGACAGGAGGTAGGGCCTGATCCGTCCCCCGTAAGGGGACACCCCTTGATGGTGTTTCCCAATGAGTCGCCCGATCTTCCTCTTCGATTGGAACATAAGGGGCTTTGGGAATGACGATCGCAGGCAGCAGCTGAGGGACTATTTGAGACAGGAGGATGTTGATATTGTTGGCCTTCAGGAGACGATTAGACAGGACTTCTCGATCCCTGAGTTGCAGGGATTGAGCCGCCACAGGTTTTTCTGGCACTGGTTGCCGGCTACTGGCCACTCCGAGGGGATCCTCCTGGGTGCCAAGGAGGACACCTTTGAGGTGGAGGATATGGACCGCGGGGAATTCTTCGTGAGTATGTCACTCACCCATAGACGATCTCATCTCAGTTGGGAGGTGATCATTGTCTATGGCCCTGCGGACCATCGCCGTTCCCCGGAGTTCTTGGCTGAGCTCTCTGCTAAGGTGGAGAGATGCACTAGCCCTGTGGTGGTGGCGGGGGACTTTAACCTTATTAGGTACCCATATGGGAAGAGCTCCAATAATGTGGACCTCTCTAGGATGCGCATGTTCAATGACTATATTGCTGATCTCGCTCTCCGGGAGATCCCTTGTGTGGGGGGTAGATACACCTGGTCGAACAACCGGGTGGACCCGATCAGGAGTGTGCTGGATCGGGTCCTAGTGTCTGTGGATTGGGAGCTGTCCTACCCCTTGTGCTCCCTACGGGCGGTTATTAGGGTTGGGTCTGACCATAGCCCTCTCCTTCTCACGACTGGGGGAGGGTCTCCACCGAAGCTGAGCCGCTTCCACTTCGAGAGCTTCTGGCTACAACAGCCAGGGTTTGTGGAGATGGTTCGGGCCAGGTGGATCTCGGCGACTGCTTCAGTTCAGAGGGCATGCTCGGCGGTGGATGTGTGGCATTCTTGTGCTCTGCTGGCTCTTCAATTCATGCGAGGGTGGGGAGCTAACCTTGGCGCCGAGCTGCGGCGCAAGAAAGGTGACCTCCTCACAGCCATCCAAGACTTAGATCTGGAAGCAGACATGATAGGCCTCTCTATGGAGGAATGGCTCCAATGGTACGCGCTGGAGGATTCGCTCATGGAGATTTTTCGGGGGGGGGAGACCTTTTGGCGGCAACGGAGCCGCCATAAATGGCTCCTTAAAGGGGATGCGAACACCGCCTACTTCCATGCCATTGCTAATGGCAGGCGTAGTAAATGTTCTATCCCCTGCCTCTGGGATGGCGGTCGTCTCTTGGAGGAGGCCAAAGACGTCACCTCCCATATTTACTCCTTCTACAAGGAGCTTTTTTCTGCTGGCACCCGGACCGGGGTCGCGTTAGCCAGAGACTTTTGGCCAGAGGGGGCCAGGGTCTCTGACGCGGAGAACCTGGAGCTCACGCTTCCGTTTCTGCTAGTGGAGGTCAAGCAGGCCATCATGGAGATGAAGGCTAACTCGGCCCCGGGCCCGGATGGCCTTCCTGTTATTTTCTTCCAGAAGTTCTGGGAGAGTATCCAGGGGTTGTTATGCCCATGTTCTAGGAGTTTTTTATCGGGACCCTTGTGATGTCGAGACTGAACTTTGGAGTTATCACTCTGATCCCCAAGGTGGTGGGAGCCACGGAGATTCGGCAGTTTAGGCCAATCACGGTGATCCAGAGGATTATGTCCAAGGTATGTGCCCGTAGGTTAGCTCCTCTCATGGAACTCCTGACGCACCCTTACCAGTTTGCCTTCCTTAAAGGCAGATTCATTCATGATGGGATCTTGGCACTCCATGAAATTATTCACGAGGTGAAGGTCCGTCGCCATCGGGGAGCTGGACTTCCAAAAGGCGTATGACAGGCTAGATTGGGCCTTTCTGCGCCAGGTACTCCAGCGTAGGGGCCTTGATGATCGCATGGTAGGATGGATCATCCAGATTGTCATGAGTGGGAACACGGCAATAAACATTAATGGGGAGGTTGGGCCGTACTTCAAACCCTCGTGTGGGGTAAGACAAGGGGACCCGATATCACCAATCTTGTTTAATGTTGTGGTTGATGCCCTGGCGGAGATCATGGAGAAAGCCAAGATCTCCGGCCACATTTCTGGTGTGGTGGGGCATCTTATCCCTGGAGGGGGAGTTACCCACCTCCAATATGCGGATGATACCATGCTTATGGTGGACGGGTCGGACCAGGACATCATCAACCTAAAATTCCTGCTCCTTTCCTTTGAGGCCATGTCTGGCCTCAAAATTAACTTTGACAAAAGTGAAGTGATGGTTTTGGGTTACCCCTTGGACGAGCAACAGCGGATTGCTGATAACCTCAATTGCCGGCTGGCAACCTTCCCCCTGAATTACCTGGGGATGCCAGTCAGGAACACCAGGATCCTATCTAGGGACCTGGAGCCCCTTATGGGTCGGGTTAAGGCGAAATCCGAACCATGGCAAGGCAGGTTTACATCCAAGGGGAGAAAAACCATCCTCATTGACGCTTGTCTTTCTAGCCTCCCCATGTATATCATGGGGCTTTATATCCTTCCGGAGGGCGTGCACGCCAACTTCGATAAGGAGCTCTCGCGGTTCTTTTGGATGGCGAATGACGGTCACCAAAAGTACCATATGGTTAAGTGGGCAAACATCTGCGCCCCAAGGTTCTTGGGGGCATTGGGATCACCTCCTCTCGCCATATGAATGTGGCTCTGATGATGCGGTGGGTCTGGCGCATTCTGACTGACGATGGGGGCCTCTGGCTGCAGCTAGTTAAAGCTAAGTACCTGTGCGAGCGCCCTCTCCTAGCTTGTGAGCGTCGGGAGGGATCTCAATTTTGGAGATCTGTCCAGGACATCAAGCCGGCGATCCGAAAGGGGCTCTCCATTTCCATTGGGAATGGGAGGAGCACCATCTTCTGGCTCGACCCTTGGGTGGGAGGACGCCCCTTATGCCATGAGGTTCCCGCGTTGTTCGCGATCTCCGCGGATCCACTGCTCTTGGTGGCCGATGCCTTCCAAGCTGGGGTTTGGCAGGTTGCTTTCCGCCCGAACCTGGGGGCTGCCGAGCGGGCGGCGTGGGAGGGGCTCAGGGACAACCTCCCGTTGCCCCTGTCCCAGCCCCAATCCTCAGATAGTCTGTCTTGGCACCTCTCGCCCTCGGGCGTATTTACCATGGGCTCCATGTATCGAGCCCTGTTTGGTGGGCCTTCCATCCCCTGGACGCCCCCCCCTTTGGAAGGCCCCTTCCTCTAAAGATCAAGATTTTCCTTTAGTAGATGTTGCGTGACCAGCTCCCCTCAGGTCTGGAGGTGGCCAAGCGCCATGGCCCTGGGAATGGCCTATTCCCCCTTTGTGCGGTCCTGGAAACGGGACACCACATCTTCTTCTCCTGCCCCGCCGCTCGCTTCCTCTGGAACTTCGCCCAGGAGGCTCTGGGGCCATCTTGGCAGGCCGCAGACCTTGGGGAATTCCTGGACGCTAATGCAAACCAAACCGGCAGGAGGAGACATCTCTTCTGGTTTGTGTTCGCAGGAATGACCTGGACCCTTTGGACCATTCGTAACAAGATGATCATCGAGCGTGTCTTTATTCGTCGTGCCTCTGACTCGATCTTCAAATTCTTGGCTTTTTTGCAGCAGTGGTACCCGTTGAGTAGGCAGCGGGACAGGACGCGGCTGGATGGGATGATCGAGCACCTGATTGTGGCGGCGCGCCAACTTGCTTCCCCGCCCGGTCGCTAAGCGAGTCTTCTGGGCTCGCATGTATCTGTGTGTGTTGTTCGTGGGGTGTGTGTGTTGTGGTGAACCTTGGGCTCTCGTGGTTTCGTTTGTACCGGATATTGTATGGATGTTGCTTTATTTATAAAGCTGGGCGTATGCCTGTTTTGAGGAGGACGACATTAGAAACGAAGATTAACACCTTGAGTAATAGTATCTTGACAGTATCCGAGTCGACCTGGAAATAGTATCTTGGTTTCGTTGGGGGCAAGCCAAGTCGGTCACACGATACCATCTTCTCCTTTTAATAGGCTTGATTGCGTCTCTCAAACAGCAGCACACCCGGAGCGGAGCGGAGCAGCAGCCACAAGCAACGACCCCGAACATACAGCATGGCGCCAGCCGTCGTGGGTTTCTCCGACCTACCGACAGAGGCGCTCGACAAGATCGCCCAGCGCGTCGGCCCCCTCGACAACTTTCACTGCTCCGCCGTCTGCCGGTCCTGGCGCCGCGCCCTCAGGGCCACGCGCCTCGGCGGGCTCGACGAACCACACCGTCCTCACACCATATATCTGCACAACGCCGTCGTCGAGATCAGCCCCATCCATCATCGTGAGGGCGCGCGCACCATGAAAACCATCGGGGACGGCGGCAAGCTTTCGGGTTACGCGCGTACCACAATCATAGGTTGCTCCTATGGCTGGATCGTGGCAGTCTACCGCCATTGTGACGACACGCGTGTCATCTGCCTCGTCGACCCCTTCACCGGACGGCGCTACACGATGCCTCCCTTCACCGACTCCTCCCGCGCCACCTACAAGCAGCAGGAGGAGCTCAAGTGGGAGCTTAGCTCCAAGCGCAAGGCCATGTTCACGAGGGCCGCGCTCGCTCCCGGCCGCCGAATGGGGACATACGCCGTGATGCTGATCCACAGCGGCGGACAAGGCATGTCGTTCCTCAAGCCAGGGTCAAAGTCCTGGAAGACGGTGCGCACCCCGAAAGGTACGCACTATGTGGATGTTGTCCTCCACAAGGGCGCCTTCTGCACGCTCAGTAGCTTCGGCGAGGTGAATGCCTGGGTGCCCGATGGCGGGGGCGGCGTGAAGACGAGGCGGCTCACGGATAGGCGACCAGAGCAGCTCGTATGGGCCGTCCTCGCCGAGTCGGCGTCCCGAGATAGCCTTCTCATGGTGAGCACCATGGAAAAACCACTGTACATGGACAACCGGAAGCACTACGAGGTGTCACGCTCCGACGAACGCGACCGTAGGTGGTACCCGGTGAAGGACCTTGGCGAGACGGCCATCTTGGCCGGGGGGCAGTGCAGCTTATGTGTCTCGACGCGAGGCCCTCCTCGCGGCGGCGACGCCCCGAGAAGCAACTACATCTACTTTGCTTCACACTGTAAGACGCACAGCGATGGATACGATTTTAGGAACCCTGATGAGTACCGCATGCCCACTGCTACGGAGACTTCAACGGGTCAAGAGATATGTGGCTGGACTTGGTTTCTACCTTACGTTGCACGATTAGATCCTTACTATCGGGATACTATGTAATGCAAGATGATTAACTTCATACAATCTACATACAAAAATTTCTTACTTTAGTTGATAATTGTTTTGTTCGATTTTCTTGTTGACTACTCAGTTTTGATACAAAGTGTGAACCTGATATTGTATTGACGATGATGTGGGATGTTACTATTCTTGGTCTATCTATTTATAGACGTAGTTATTGCTCAATCAAAATTGATAATCATCCATCACTACAGGAAAGCTACGCCGACGGCCAAACGTCGGGGCCGTCGACGTAGCCATCGTCTAGGTCAGCTCCGCCAAGCAGCCGTCGGCGTAGAATTGCCCTCGGCATATCCTATGCTACGCTGACGGCTGCCCTCGGCGTAGCTATTTTTTATTTTATCTCATTAAACCTTGAAAAATCATAACTAAATCATTCTAATTCGGAAAAATACAAATAATATATCAAAATTTGCAGAAAAATAAGACCTATCTATCTACACTCAAATATTACACATTTGTAAATAAAAATTAAGTAAAACATAAAATATTATATATAGTTTAAAACGGGCATAAAAAATTCAAAAATGATCGAAACAATGCGAAACCTTCGCGTGGTGTTATATTATGTGACATATTTAGAAGGAAAAATATCAAACTTGGTATATTGATTATGTCTTAAAGAAAACTTCACAAAATGACCTATCTCATTCGAGGTTTCTTGGCTTTCGGGTCAAATGACCAATGTTATGGCTAGAATCAAGGCATAGTTTGTGATAATGTGCCCATATTATGCATATATGTGCATCATAGGATGGCGAACAATGTTGCAGGAGGAAGCTTTCTTTTTTGTCGCACCAAAAAGCCATTTTCCATTTTCCGAGCATAAAAACGGACGGTTTTGTGAAGTAACCACCAAATGGCTAATTCAAAATACTACCACCACATTTTACAAAAAAATAGACCACCTTATATGGACAATGTCTCAACAGGGGATCTGAAATCTTTCCGTCCACCTTTGGTGAAAAAAACAAATTTCTGCCGAATCGGCAGGAAGTGGGTCAGATATGAACTACAGGTACATGATCCGATGCTCATGTTTTTTTACAAAAATCATTTTTAGGTTCACAATATGCTATTTTATCAAGGATCCAATGCAATTTTAGCGAGGCTTGGCCCCGAGCTAAGAATCTTCATGCCCGCCGTTTGACAAAGTTTGACGATAGTTTAAAACGGGCATAAAAAATTCAAAAACGATCGAAACAATGCGAAACCTTCGCGTGGTATCATATTATATGATATAGTTATAAGTAAAAATATCAAACTAGATATATTTATTATGTCTAAAAAAAACCTTCACAAAATGACCTATCCCATTCGAGGTTTCTTGGCTTTCGGGTCAAATGACCAATGTTATGGCTCGAATCAAGGCATAGTTTGTGATAATGTGCCCATATTGTGTATACACATGCATTATGGGATGGCGAACAATGTTGCAGGAGGAAGTTTTCCTTTTCGTCGCACCAAAAAGCCATTTCCCATTTTCCGAGCACAAAAAACGAACGGTTTTGTGAAGCAACCACCAAATGGCTAATTTAAAATGCTACCACCATATTTTACAAAAAAAATACTATACCACCTTATATGGACAATGTCTCAATAGGGGGATCCGAAACCTTTCCGTCCACCTTTGGTGAAAAAGACAAATTCCTACCAAATCGGCAGGAAGTGGGTCAGATATGAACTACATGTATATGATCCGATGCTCATGTTTTTTTACAAAAATCATTTTTAGGTTCACAATATGCTATTTTATCAAAGATTCAATGCATGTTTAGCGAGGCTCGGCCACGAGCTAAGAATCTTCATGCCCGCCGTTTGACAAAGTTTGACGATAGTTTAAAACGGGCATAAAAAATTCAAAAACGATCGAAACAATGCGAAACCTTCGCGTGGTGTCATATTATGTGACATAGTTATAAGTAAAAATATCAAACTTGATATATTGATTATGTCTCAAAAAACCTTCACAAAATGACCTATCTCATTCGAGGTTTCTTGGCTTTCGGTTTAAATTACCAATGTTATGGCTAGAATTAAGGCATAGTTTGTGATAATGTTCCCATATTGTGCATACACATGCATCATGGAATGGCAAACAATGTTGCAGGAGGAAGTTTTCCTTTTCGTCGCACCAAAAAGCCATTTTCCATTTTCCGAGCACAAAAAACGAACGGTTTTATGAAGCAACCACCAAATGGCTAATTCAAAATGCTACCACCATATTTTACAAAAATACTATACCACCTTATATGGACAATGTCCCAACAGGGGGATCCGAAACCTTTCCGTCCACCTCTGGTGAAAAAGACAATTTCCTGCCGAATCGGTAGGAAGTGGGTCAGATATGAACTACAGGTACATGATCCGATGCTCATTTTTTTTACAAAAATCATTTTTAGATTCACAATATGCTATTTTATCAAAGATCTAATACAAGTTTTCCTTCTCATCGCACCAAAAAGGCATATTTTATTATCCGAGCGCAAAAAGCTAATTTTCTAAAGCAACCACCAAATAGCTAATTCAAAAACGGATGGTTTGTGATTAGTTGATATGGATATCATATTTGGATTCCTCTCATTTTTCTGATCAATTTAGACATATTATTTGTTAAATTCCGATTTACAGATTTAAAGATATTAATTATTCCATATTAAATAGAAAAATACAAAAAAGTAAAATTATTATATTTTTATTTAAATTCAATAATACTTTTACTTATTCATTAATGTTTACTTAAATAATTATTTCTAATTTCAAAAAATACAAACATGTGACATGATGATATAAGAGTTAACAGGATTGATATCATAGTATTGACAACAATGTATGAATTACTTTGCGGAAACAGATAATGAAGGAACGAGAAAATTAAGTGTGCCGGAGCTAGAAGTAGTATTAGGATGAGTGACCGGCTGGAAAGTTTGACCAAGACTGCAATTTAATTAAATATTAAATATAATTAGTGTTAAAAATGTTCAAAGTGAGAGATTAACGAGTCAAACAATTCGTATTATACGCCGAGGGTATTTTGGCTTACGCCGACGGCTTTTTGCCCTCGGTATAGCGCGCGCGTCTTGTAGTGCATCAAGATCTTCTTTAGCCCCTCATGCTGCTGGATTAGACATGACCTATTCATATAGTGGTCCACACGTGGCAATTTTAAAGAGACAACTCAAGTACGTTCAACAAAAGCATATATGTATTTCCACGTGCAAATTTTCGGATCCACATCTTTCCAAATAATACATTGTATCAAGTCCCATAGAAGCTAGCAGCGGCCACCGCAATTACATCCATCAAAATAAATCGGTTGAAACAAACTATTTTCGCGAAGTTTATCTAGGAGAAGTGGGAATGCGGTGAATATATGCCTCTGCCTATGTCCCAGTCATCTAATTTTTCAAATTTGTTCATACAATTTAAAAACATGTTTGTCATGTTGTTATAGTTTGTTCGTTTAGCGCAGAAAAAGGTATTAGCTCAATCGACCGACGAAAGTCATATATAAAGTCTGCACATTTGAGTTGTCAAAAAAAAAAAGTCTGCACATTTGATCTAAAGAAATGTCCACCGCGTAGCATAAATTTAGTGAGACGACTATGACTTAGCAATATCGTTTATTATTATATAATATAAAAATAAAGGAAAGACATTCCAAATTTGAAGAGAGGGATCAAAAGATTAGTTTTTGTGTGCTTCTCCATCTAGACTAATATTAAAAGACACAGAAGGTCAAATCCAACGTTGTCTGTCCGTACGATGCAAATATCCAATGCCCCAGAACCGGTGCGTCTTTATCGGCTCATCACCGCGAGCGAGCGGACAATCCCGCATCTCTATATTTTTTTTCTTTCCAGCCACGAACCTTGCAGTTGCCCTCGAGTCCCCGACGCTGTGATTATCCAAACGCCTCCGCCGCACAAGCTACCGCCGCCGCTTCCCCCAACGTGCACCTCGAGTCCCCCACAGGCACGCGAGCCCTTCCCCCGCTGGGACACTGCCGTCGCCGCCCCCGCAGGCACACGAGGCCCCTGCCAAGATGCCGCCATCTCTAGCACGCGAAGGTCGCCGCATTCGCCGGCACGTTGCGGTTGCCGCCCCCGCTGGCGAGAGAGGCTGTGCTGCACGCCAGGACGCCGACACCAGCCGGCGCCGCAATTTCTTCAGGTTCTACCACCCCCGCCGAGACGCTGCCTCCGCCGACAAGCGAGGCCGCGATGCACGCCAAACGGCGGTTCCACCCCGGACGCCATCCACCCGCCTGCGCAGCCCCTGCCCGCAGCCTCCACCGCCTGCGCGGCCCAGCACCAGCCGCGACGCCAGCCCGCAGCCTCCACCGCTTGCGCAGCCACGCCTTCCCCGTCTGCGCTGACCCAGCCGCCGCCGCCGCCGCAGCGCAAGACGCCAGCCCCGCCGCCGTCGCCGTGCTATACACCGCCGCAGGTACCCCCGCCTGCGCAGCCTAGCCCCGCATGACGCCAGCCCCGCCGCGCAAGCCACAGCCCTGGCCCCTGCAGGCATGCGTAGCACGACGCCAAACCCGCCCCTGCAGCTACGCGCAAGAAACCGCCGGCACACGCTGCACCCCGGACGAGAGGCCGCCTTCACGCCAGTGCGCCGACAATTTCTTCAGGTATCCTTACTTCTGCCGATGGTTTTGCATCCAGTTTTTGCAGATGGTTCTCCATTGATTTGGAGGGAGATGCAACGTCTGCAGCTAATTAACAGGGACCATCATATTTGTTTCCGTCTCCTTCCAATATTTGCTTGATTTGTTTGCTTCAAGTTTTTGGATGGCCAGGTTTTCTTGCTGCAGGACCGCCAAGCAAGACATAGTATCCAATTTATCGGATAAGATTCGGATTGTTGTATAACTCAAATTTATGTTGTTTATTTTAAGAAATCTAATGTGATTTGATTTTTTAACTATACGCAAATCAGTTGTTTCTTTTCTATTTTCTTCTCTTTGTATAATGCTTGTAAAGCTTAATTTGATGTGCTGTTAATTACATATTACTTCATTTTGGTTCACCTTGATTTTTCTGGTGCAGGTTGATGAACAGTATGAAATAGTACATGAAAGAGAGGCCAAAATCAAATCCCACGAGATTTATGAAAGTTAGGACTGTTCTGAATGTCAAAGAGGTATGTTCTCAATTTATCCATGCCCAATAAATTCTGCTCAAACAATTTTTTGACCACTCAGTTATGCCTTTAGCACTGAATAAATATGCAAGTATAGAATGTATACAAAGACTATGAAGGCGTTAGAGAAGTTTTTCTTATTTACATGCTGCTTAGAGTGTTGCCGTCTTTGTTTTTTTCAGAGAAGCAGGAGTGGATATTAGCATGCTCATTTCTCTATTATTGTCGTGGTGGTGGCACGGCAGATGCCATGGGTAGGCTAAAGTTTAGGGCCAATGGATGCTAGTGGGATCTGGGGAGGGAAGATGTTGTGGATTCAACACACAGAAAGCTAACGCAAAGATCTGTATTTCTCCTTCCTTGGGTTACAAGTGCTCCTTGAGCTGTATACAAGGGGAAATAGAAAACTTTACCAGCCTAACGGTACCAAGAAAGAGTCGATCCCCTCCTTAGGGTCCAAGCCTGCCCTTATAAAGGAGAGCCTTGGGTTCCTTTAGGGCTGATGTGGCAAGCATATTCGAGGAATATGCTTGTCCCAATATAGTAGTTCGGTGCCCCCCTTTCCCTGTCCCTCCCCTAATGACGACAAGGTTCCAGAGGGGCCCTCCTGTGTGCCTCGGGCTTCAGGACTGTCACCTCCGTGACCTCCTTCTGTCTCTCTGTCGCTCTGCGCCTTTGTCCCTAGTGCTTGGCTTCGCTCATATTCTCCCTAGCCTGCTACTAGAGTTTGACTTTAGGCTTCTCCTTCTCCTGCAAGCCAGATTATTTTACCGCCTGTAACTCGGCTTGTCCTTCACTGCATCAAGATTACTTGGGCTAACCCGAACTTACGCAGATCCCTACGGGTGATGCCTTGCCATTACTATAAGGGTCCGCCTTTCCTATCTTGGCCGACCTCTACAGGATTCTACCGACTGATCAGAACTCGGAAACTAAACGGGAACACCCTTTCGTCTTTCCCCGTCTTTTCCCTATCCGGGTTACCTCCCAACATTAGTCCCCGGTTGGTATGGCCGCCGATAACCTCGGCCGGTCGTATCGATTTCACGACACTCGTTATGTATTGTTTCCGAGTTACCTTGTCGTGGTGATAACACCGTATTTAGTAGTGCACGTCCCACGTGTCATCCTCATCATTATTTCTCTAGTTTTTTGTTCCTCTACAATGTTTACTGACAAGCTACAATTCATCGTCAGATTGCATGACGCCGTTCTCGGTGGGGATCGCGAGCTCCTTGGTCAACCGTGTGACCTTTGGTGCGGTTCCGCAATGACGTGTGGTCGTGCAAGACACGATCATACCGCCAACCGCCACACCCACGATCCCACTACCTTGCTTGCGGCTAGGTTATAAAGAGGGCGCGCGCTGGAGTTTTTTTCCGCTCACCGCGCATCGCCGCTCGCTCCGGTTCTGCTGACGAGGAGGACTCCGCAGCCTCGCCTCATCTCGTCGCTGCCACATTTGTTCCGGCGTTGTCGCCGGTGAGTTCTTTTTCGGTCTTGCCGCCAGGCTTTCCTCTAGATCTTCTCGTTTCTCTTTGTTCGTAAGGCCATGGTTTTGCTGCCGTTCCGCCGCTTTTTTATGTAGAATTGCGACGGGCCTCGTGGCTCTAAGTCTTCCTCCGCCATGAAGTTGTTCCTCCGGCGATCTCTCCGTGAAATCATGTCTAGTTCCTTTAGTGGTGCCTGGTAGAGGATGATGATCTTGGCTCTGGGCCTGAACGGGCTCGTGGCAGCTCTCGGTTACCCGGGGAGATCGAGTGGCTCGTCCGAACGGAGGATTCCCGCCGAGGTCTCTTGTCGCTTACCGAACGAGTTATCTCCTAAATTAGTGAGGCGGTCGTAGTTTTTATGTCACATTTCTCGGCTTCGGTCTCCTCTTAGCGATTTTGCAAGAGAGTTTCGACTACTTGCCTTTCACCGCATCATCTTCTGCGAACGCCATCGCTTCTCTTTTCGCATTCATCTCCGCCGGAGGGATACTTGCCTATGGTCGTCTGCACGTCTGGGCGAAGTTCTTCCAGATCCGTTCTAATGTAATCCCGACAAGTCTCTCGCACCCTTCCGAGAAGCGCATCACTATGGCGGGCGTCCATTACACCTCGGAGGAAGTCTCAGATTTCTCGTGTCACCGGGTTAGAGTCATGCAAGAAGTGACACAAATCCTTCTTTACGCCAAGAACAGAGCGAAGACAAGATTCGGCCTCGCTTTCTCCATTGGTCCGCCTTCCAAGGTGAATTGGACTTACAATCCGAGGAGGAGCCACGTCTTGGCCGAAGCTTTCGAGACTCGGCTCAAAGAACTGATCCGGCCGGGTTACGCTGTGGCGAGGACTTGATGGCTACCTTCATCGAGCCGAATTTGCCCATTCGAGAAAAGGACGACAAACTTTGCTACATGAGTGGTCCACTTGATCCCAACCGAAGTCTCGACCGTCGAATCGACAACTACCTTGTCTTCAAGCGCGTCCGCTATATTTAAGATGGAGATGTTCAAGATTGGACCTGGGATTGAAACCGTTTACCATGAGGCCCTCCTCCCCGCAGAAGTTTAACCATCAATGCTTTGATTTTCTATTGTTTTCATAGCTGTTTTCCCTAACCTTCCTTCTTTTTCGCCTCATGAGGTTCGCAGAGCAAAGGACGAGGACGCCGAGGTTTTGTCGCCAGTGGATCGGATCGAATACCGGATGTTGGGAGCCGGACCAAGAATTCGTCCCTAAGTCGGATCCCGCCACGGCTCAAGGCTCGTGGCAAGACTTCGGTCCATGAGGAGGAAGGTGATTGACGAGGTCCAAGCTCTTGAGGTAGTCGTAATGCCTATTTCTTATGCATTTCGCTTCTACTTTCCCAGCTAATCCGCCGGTCAGGTTCATGACGCCGAGCCTATTACCTCGGGAAGCGTGGGGCTCTGCTAGTGCTTCAGAGGCGGCCCCAAGAAACGAATGAAGAAATGCTCCGAACCCTCCCAGCGCAAGACCATGCACGGGGTCACAGGTAAGTCTGTTCGTTTTGCTCAGATTTCTTGTTTCCTGCTGCTTTTTCATTTTGACACCCTTTTTCTTTCTTATTTTCAAAGGTTCGCTCCGCTTTAAGCTAAGCGGCCCTAGCATGACTAGCCCGATTCGGCACTGCTCCTCCGCCGTTGAAGATACTAGGATTCCTAGTTACATTTCTACATCTCCTCCTCCACATATGTCACCCCTCGTCACGACAAGCACTTTGATACTCCTCAGAGTCTCAGAGATTTCTACCGAACCTGCTCCTCCATTGAATCCGAGCATATCCACCGAGCCTCTTTCTACCTCTGCGCTCTCCCTTGTAACCCTTGACTTGGTAGCGTTAATACCGGCCCTCTCGCTTCTGTGATCCTCCTCGCTTCTAAAGGCACTGCTTCCATTGCCGAGGTATCGCTTCACGGTGCCTCCTCTTCAAGAAGAAAAGCTTGTCACCAAGGCTCCACTTCCCAAAGGTTTGGCGGCATTTTCTCGAGTATCGCCGACATGTCGAAAAGGATTGCTCCTGCCAAAGCCTCTACTACTCGTACCACGGTACCCGACTTGCTCTTCATACGAGCCCTTTTGCCTCGGTAATTACACAAGATGTCCGGTAAAGTCCTTACTGACGATGGAACAACCTCGGCTGGTGGAATATGCTCATAATCGAATGTCGGCTTGAAGCAAGGCAATCCAAACAATACCGTTTCAACTTTCCGACATCAAATTGCGTTTGGATCAAGTCGCCAAGATCATTCGGATAGCAACAAGATGAACGAGGTAATTGTTGCTTCGGGTTTGGCCGATTCTCCATATGCTATTATATATACATTAGTCCCAAACTTGCAAGCAGTAATTTGTTATTCGCTGGAAGTTTTTATAGTGCTCTACTTAACTCCACTTCATTTAGGTCTAGAGCCTATATCCAGTTGATCTATCTTTAAACTTTGCTAATGTTCTTTGAATGTCTAGCCATATAGGTCGGGTTAAGCCGCTTGACTCGAATCTACTTTGGCTTTGAATATCCAACCACCTAGATCTGGGTTAGGTTTTAACTTCCGGATCTGTTTTGGCTTTGAATATCCATCCACCTAGGTCCGTTAAGTTTTAACTTAACTCGGCTTTGGCTTTGAATATCCACCACCTAGGTCGGTAAGTTTTCGCTAACTTCCGGATCTGTTTAACTTTGAATATCCAGCCACCTAGATCAGTTAAGTTTTCGCTTAACCGGATCTGCTTTAACTTTGAATATCCAGCCACCTAGGTCGGGTTAAGTTTTTTGCTTAACTCCGGATCTGCTTTTGGCTTTGAATATCCACCACCTAGATGCGGGTTAAGTTTTCGCTAACTTGATGTTTTGGCTTTGAATATCCAGCCACCTAGATGGGTTAAGTTTTTGCTTAACTTGATCTGCTTTAACTTTGAATATCCACCACCTAGATTTGGGTTAAGTTTCGCAACTTGGATCTGCTTTTGGCTTTGAATATCCACCACCTAGATCCGGGTTAAGTTTTCGCTTAACTCGGATCTGCTTTGGCTTTGAATATCCAGCCACCTAGATCCGGGTTAAGTTTTTGCTTAACTTCGGATCTGTTTTGGCTTTGAATATCCACCACCTAGATGCAGGTTAAGTTTTCGCTTAACTCGGATCTGTTTTGGCTTTGAATATCCAGCCACCTAGATCTGGGTTAAGTTTTCGCTTAACTCGGATCTGTTTTGGCTTTGAATATCCAGCCACCTAGATCTGGGTTAAGTTTTCGCTTAACTCGGATCTGTTTTGGCTTTGAATATCCAGCCACCTAGATCTGGGTCAAAATTTTCGCTTAACTCGGATCTGTTTTGGCTTTGAATATCCAGCCACCTAGATCTGGGTTAAGTTTTTTGCTTAACTCGGATCTGTTTTGGCTTTGAATATCCAGCCACCTAGATCTGGGTTAAGTTTTCGCTTAACTCGGATCTGTTTTGGCTTTGAATATCCAGCCACCTAGATCTGGGTTAAGTTTTCGCTTAACTCGGATCTGTTTTGGCTTTGAATATCCAGCCACCTAGATCTGGGTTAAGTTTTCGCTTAACTCGGATCTGTTTTGGCTTTGAATATCCACTCATCGTTTGTTCTATTGCTCAGGTTACACATGACCGGCGGACTGCTGAATTTCAAAGACTGCTTTTCTCGCACAAGAAGTTGGAAGAAAAATATGAAAAAGTTATTCCTGTGGTGAAAAAAGCAGGTATGCCGATCATTTTCCTTGTCATCTCTAATATTGTCATTGTTTTGTCTGCGGGATGCCGGCTTACTTTGTGGGTTAACATGTAACATCAATAATCTCAATATTCATCTTGAGAAGAAAGTCAAGAGCTTGGAAGGTTAGTTTTCCATCTACCTCGTACTTTTCCCTTTCTAAGACGTGCACTAAGTTTCTTTTACTTTGTTTGGCTTTGGTAAAGCCGAGATACGAACCTTTGCATCATCCTACCAAGATTGTACGCCCATGCCTGATGTAATGCTGCATTTTTTAGAACAAGGCGCCACTCATTCGGCAATTTAAAAAGAAAAGGATGACGAGATAGCTCGCCTAAGCGCCGAGGTGGAGGCCCTTAAGCTTTCTCAGAAATCCGAGCTAGAAAAGGTCGATCAGGAGTTCTCCGAGGAGAAGAATCGACTGGCTTTGGAATTGCAAAAGATGGCTTTGGAATTGCAAAAGAATAAAGAGCTCTTTGAGGCTGCCGAGCTGAAAACTCGAGGAATGAGCGAGGAAATTGCTCGCTTTGAGAAGAATAAGATTGACTGGGCGAAGGAACTTCAGATGATGATGAGTTACATTCATCGTAAGCATCTTAACACAACCGGATTATCTTTCTTCCTTCTGCTGCCCTCTGACGCCTCCCTTTTTTGTGCAGGTCATTTTCCTGAAGCTAAGCCCGTGAGCTCTAAAGTGGTCCTTGCTACTCGTGCGCGCCGAGGTCTCCCTGTTGACGTGAATTTTGAATATTCAATAGAAGATTTCTTGGTTTCTGTCGGCGCTGCCCTTGGTCCGATGAAAATCATGGGCAGGGACTTGGTGCTGGCAGCTATTCGAGCCCACCGTGCTCTCTGGCCGAATACCTCTGGGACTCCTAACATCAGCGAGATAGAATTGCTTGTGACTAGATTGAATGCCTCTAAAAACAACTAAGTCTTTGGAAGGAATCTGGTTAGCGGTGCCGATATGGCCTCACCGTTATCATGTCATGGTACGAAGACATTTCTCTTGATATCCCGAGGAATTTGCATGAGTTCCCGTTGGGTTGAGGATCCCACCTTTGTTGCTCTTGACAAGCTCGCGCTTTTCAACTCGTCGAGTATGCCGCGTGCACACTGAATGAAGGGCCGAGTTTCCTTCCAAACCGGACGAGGAGGTCATAGTCGAGGATGCATCGATGATTCAGTGAGCAAGGGAAATGAAGATGACTCGCCACTTCGTGACTCTAGTTCAAGCTCGATGACAACGGCGATGCGCGATCCTCCTCCAAGGGTACCGGGCATTCCATCAAATTGATGCTCCTCGCCTCATGCTTGACGAGGTTGCACCTAGGTCTGCGGAGGCGAGGTAACATCGGTGAAGTTCCTCCTACCTGAGTCCCCAGTCCACGACCAGGTTGCCGCCTCTCCACTAAAAACGTTTAAGTCATTTCCTATCCTCGGTATGCCGGGCGACGATGTCCATGGAATACTTGTTTACTTCTGTATGACCTGAATCTCCTTTGCCGTGAATTCTGTGACATATAAGTTTGCGCTTATTATAACTTTGCTTAAGTGGGTTCCAACAATTCTTGCTTTGGTATCCTGCAATATTTTGATGTTAGGATGTATCTTTGTCTTTGTTTTCGTGTTTTAGTCGAGTAATCTGTGTGAGCTTTGAACTTCATACGGGTTGATCTGTTCTTATTCGAGTCTTAGAAGTGTGATACCCTTTTCAGTATCAAAGATTGACCGCCACTTTGGAACAATACATGGCGGTCCCAGTGATTGTGATTGCTCGCTAAAAGTCTAGTGTGTAAACTAAATTTCAGGAACAATATAAAACCACCGCCGGTATAATTTCGAGCGTCAAGTTTTGGTGCTCAACATGGCTCGGGCGGTATATGGTAGTTTTCTAGTTCTCGCTTGACCGCCGAGGTTTAGTACATAAGCGAAACTTCAAATACCTATAGCGGTCCCCGGAGTCAACGCTTCTTGATGCCGAGGTTTTAATACATAACCTGAAATTGAAATAACATATGGCGCCCCGAGTCATCGCTGCGGATGCCGAGGTTTAATACATAACATGAAATTGAAATAACATATGGCAGTCCCCGAGTCACTGCTCTTGATGCCGAGGTTTTAATACATAACCTAAAATTGAAATAACATATGGCAGTCCCCGAGTCACTGCTCTGGATGCCGAGGTTCAATACATCATTGGTCCTTGACCTTGAAATACTATGCTATGAGTAAAATGGACGGGGCTACGTTCCATGGCCGCTTGCTTTCTTCGCGACTTTGTTCCGCTTTGTCCTTCCGGGATTGAGCATCGATTAGATAATAGGCATCGTTATGTAATGCCTTGCTCACGATAAATGGTCTCTCCATGGGTGACAACTTGTGCATGCTTACCGCGTGCGTTGCACCACCGAGGACTAAATCTCCTTCTTTGAATACCCTTGGATTCACCTTTTGCTGTGATATCGCCGAGGTTCTGGCGATAGATAGTGATCGTGATAGTGCCGTTCTACGGCTTCTTCTAGCAGTCTAAGATGTCTTGCCGAGCTATTTTGTTTACTACGAGGTTGTATCTTGAGTAACTCTTGGCGAGTCATGTATTATGTCGGTGGAAGCACTACGGCCTGCATACACTAGAAAGAATGTGTACCTGTGACCTATTTGGAGTAGTTCGAGGCTCCATAATACGGTGGGAGTTCCTCAATCCAACATCCTGCCGACCTTACGGTGGTTCAACAAGTCGTGGTTTTATTCCCACAATACTAGTCCATTAGACCTTTCCACTTGCCCATTACATGTTGGGTGAGCCACAGAGGCAATATCTAACCTTATGTATTTTTCTCTACAAAATCTGCCAAGGCTCCTTCGCAAAATTTGTGCCATTATACGTAATATCTTGTGGTACCCATATCTTAAAATAATATCTTTGAGAAATTTCACCTTTGTGGGCCCATCGCATTTTTTATTGGTTTCACTTCAATCCATTTTGTGAACTTATCCACCATAACCAATATGTGGGTCATTCCTCTGGGCCGGCTTAAATGGTCCCACCATATCTAAGCCCCACACAGAAATGGCCAAGTGATGGGTATTGTTTTTAACTCGTAGATGGCATATGTATTTTAGTTGCGTATCTCTGCAACCATTGCATTTTCCACCAATTCTTTGGCTTCTTTCAACGCCTTACCAATAAAATCCATGCACGAATGCTTTGGCTACCAATGCACAAGATGAGGCATGATGTCCACACTCTCCTTGATGTATATCTAGGAGGATCTCCGACCTTCGCCGAACTCACACATTTCGCAATACGCTTGTGACACTTCTTTTATATAGCTCATTGTTTATGATCGTATAAGCTTTCGCTCTCCTTACAGCTTTGTCTTGCTAATACTTCATTGCTTGGTAATACCGCGTCTTTAAGGTAAGAGAATATGGGTTGCGCCCATAGCGGTGTGACTTTTTCGGGTGTGATCTCACCGCTCTATTTCCATGTTTTACCGACATATCTACCTCGGCCTTCTCCATAATTGTGCTTATCGCTGTCCTCTTGGGGATTCCGAGTTATATTGGTGGTCACCTCCATCACATTACATTGTCCGCCGAATTAGCGGGATAAAGATAGATTCGGATTACGGTGAAGGGATTATTGATGGTTTTACGAGGTGTTCGAGGGCAATACGGTGGAATTATTTCTTTGGGTTGATCCGAGCTTTGACAATGTCTCATGCATCATTTTCGCCCGAGGTATGTGGCTAAATTCACATCCTTCAAAGTATCCACTAATCTTTTGCACATGAAACTGTATAAAGCCATATTAGCATCTAATGCATCCCAATTGCACGAGACTTGTTTCTTTACTAGGTCCGAGTCCCCATAGCATAAGATTCGGCGATGCCAATCTCTTTGCTACTTTCAATCCATGGACCATGCTTCATATTCGCTACATTGTTGGACGCGCAAAATGTATTTGTAGCACATATTTCAGGTGATCTCTTTTAGGTGAGGTTAACACTATTCCCGCCCCAAACCATTTCTTAGTTTGGAACCATCAAATGCATCGTCCAATAATTTAGATCCGGTAATGGTGGCTCATATTGCACTTGACCCATTCTCTGAAGAAGTCGATCGCTTGAGATTTAATTGCATCTCTCCTATCAAATTGTGGGCGATGGTGACAACTCGATGGCCCATTTTGCTATTGACCACTTGCATCTTTGTTGCTCAATATGTCGGCTATGGGCGCTTCACAGATCACTCTGATGGGATGTTCTTCGAGTAATGTTTAAGCTTTTTTGCCGACATATATACTCCATAAGCCATCTTCTGATAATGTGGGTAATTTTGTTTTGAAGCGGATAATACCTCGCTTAAATAATACACCGGCCTTTATACGGATTTATCATCTTCAAGTCGTTCTACTACGACTCAAAGACTCACTCTGTTGGTAGCCGCTATATAGAGTAACATAGGCTCTTTTGATAATGGAGAAGCCAAAACGGGTGCCGTGACTAACATTTTTTTCAACTCATGAAATGCATTGTCCGCTTGCGGGGTCCAAATGAATTTATCTGATTTCTTCATCAGCTGATATAGTGGTAGTGCCTTTTCTCCCAGCCGACATACAAACCGGCTGAGCGAGGCTAGACAACCTGTGAATTTTTGTACATCATTTAAGCATCTCGGCAATTCCATTCTTTCTACTGCTTTTATCTTTGTTGGGTTGGCTTCTATACCTCGGCTAGATACAAGAAAACCGAGCAATTTTCCTCAAGACGCCAAAGCGTGCACTTTTAGGATTAAGTTTCATTGAATCTTCTCAAGTTCTGAAAAGTTTGGTATATCTTCCATGAAGGTTTTGCTTTCCTTGGTTTTGATGACCACATCATCTACATATACTTGTACATTTTTCCTATTTGATCGTGTAGACATTTTTGCATGCATCTTTGATATGTTGCTCCTGCATTTCAGGCAGATAATGGCATTGTGCGATAGCAATAAGCCTGTGACGGGTAATAAATGCGATCTTTATTTGATCGGCGGATTTACGTATCTCGTGGAAACCAGGTATCGTCTACAAATGATAATAACTCACAACCGGATCGAATCAATGACTTGGTCTATTCTAGGCAATGGAAAAGGATCTTTTGGACACGCCTTGTTCAGTTCGTAATCGATACACATTCGCCATACAATGGCTACATTGGGATCATCTTTCTTCTTTTCTACCAAGACCGGATTCGACAACCAATCCGGTAAAGACCTCCATGATGAACCCGCCGCAAGGAGCCGAGCTATTTCATCCCCTATTATTTTTTCTCCTGTCTTGCGAAGCGGCGGAGAGGTTGCTTCACCGGCCTTGCTCGGCCTTACATTCAAAGAGTGCTCACTGAACTCCCTCGGAACACCTTGCAGATCTGAGTTGACCATGCAAATATGTCCCGATTCTCACGGAGGAAGTTGGTGAGCTCGCTTTCCTATTTAGCGTCGAGCTGCACCAATAGTAACAAGACGCCCGTGAATTGCTCATCTATTTGAAACTTCGCTTTCTTTAGTCGGTGAAAAGAGACAACGCCATGCGGGTTGGCTAGTGCGGCATGTTCAATTGTGCCGACCGGCGAGGCTGCTACCTCTGAATCCTTCTTTTTCTCTTGCTATAACCAATGATTCGCCAAATTTGACCGTGATGCACACTCCATTGATTTTTGTAATCCCTGTTATAGTTATCACTCCTTGTGGTCCGGTAGCTTCATTTTCAGATAACTTATATGACGGTGCCCATGAATTTGGCCAACGCTGGTCGTCCGAGTAGAGCATGATAACAGCTCTCTAGATCCACCACCTCAAACTCTAAGTTCTCCGCTCTGCAGATTATCTCTTGTCCAATAACACATCTACTCGGACCTTACCAATGGGTTCACATAAAGCCACGCACTATCCCATGGAAAGTGGTCCTCGTGGATTGCAACATGTTCTGCGATATTCGAGTTTATGCATCGTATCTTTGTACATGATATTGATACTACTTCCATTGTCTATGAGTACTTTGAAAATTTGACATTGATGCTCGGTCCAACAAATGTCGGATCCAAAGACAAGTGCATATGATCCGGATTTGGCATTATCTTGGGATGATCCTTTATGCTCCAAGTTATCTCTGATCCGACCAAGGCACATATCTTGGTGCTATAGGCATTCTGCATTTACTTCCATATGCCGCACACTTTGCTTGTCTTGTTGTTCCGTTGTGAACACGCAATAGACCGATGATGTTCTCTGTAATTATTGCGTCCGATTTGCCGGATTTGTTCTTCCATCTGGATTTGGTTCATCACTTGATGCACCGCGTCTCCGATCCGAGTTATCGTACCTCGGGAGAGGCGGTAACATCGATTCTTGTGCATTTGCTCCATCAATCGTGGTGATCTCGATGTACTTGATGGGTGCTGAACCCCGGGGTTCCATTGCATTTTCATCCATGCACATTGGCGGGTGGTATGGTTGGCTGGCCTGGATGGGTTTGACGTGTGAAATTTGCGGTGATCTAACATGGATTGAACGTGTACTTGACCTCTCCGCCTTCGCTTTTTTGTTCTGGGGTCCACCGCCTTTTCCTTCATTTCTTGGTGTCCACTGTTGAGGACCATTCTTCTGCCGTTGAGTTGCTCCGTGACGGTGGGTCTGTCTACCGCCACTTGGGTAATTATATCTATAATCCGCCTTTCCTCTCTTCTTCTTCCTCTGAAATCACCGCGCTGGATGACCCGCCAAATCTCTTGCATAATGGTCTGTTGCTCGCGATGATCTGCCGACATTAATGCTGGTTGCGTTGGGTCTCCTAATGCGTAGGGAGTCCGCTATTACGATAGTTTACGCCATGTGGTCGGCATATCTCTCTCGCAGACGTTGCCATAATACGCTGCCATAACGGCATCCTTGCGCGCGAACCAAGCTATTGCTTGCGATTCTATGACTCCTTCACATGAGTTTCTCGGGTTGCTGCACCGAGTTAAAATTCTCTATCTGTTTCATTCGCCTCGCTTGCACATGGCTAGCTGTTGTAGCTGTTTGGCCTCTTATATGTCTTGGTAAAGTTGTCGACAAACATTTCCTCAAAATCCGCCAACAGTTGATCTTGCCGGTGGTAGATTATTCACCACACTCTAGCTGGTCCTTCTAGCATTTGTGGTACATCTTGTCTTGCCCATCGTAGGTTCCCACCGCTATTTTTACAAAGATGGCATAGTCAATTAACTTGATCTTGTGGTTTGGTACTTCCATTATATGTTTTCGCGCCTTGCGGGTGAAAGTTGGCACAGGAGGTTCGCCCATGATCCGTGGTCCAAAGCATGTCCCCGTGGAACTGTTCTTCCAACAACTTCGGACTGTATAGCGGTCCACTTCACTCTTGCATCATTTGATGGCAAATCTACATGTGAGAACTACATCTCAGACTCCATAATGGTTGTTTCCGCATGGATTGCATATTCCATTTTGGAATAACCATCATTGTATCTCTCATTAATTTGATTGTGGCGAGCTGGCCTTGTTTCTCTTTCCGCCGGGTTCATGCCTCGGTTGTGGGTTGATGGCGATTCTCTCCTTACTTGACCGGTATTGTTCTCATGATTGCCTCTCGCGGGTTCTCTTCGCCGAGGTCTCCGTTGCCTCGGCCAGCCTTTCTCCACACGGCCGTGGTTCCTCTCCCACTGTTACCTCGGCTTGCATTGCCTCTGTTCTCATTTGCCTTTCCGCCATTGCCGGATCATATGGGACAATCTGCTTGTTCCTCTTTCCCGAGGTTCTTGCTTTGTCTCTTGAGCATTATTTTGGGTGAAGATCTGCGCCACGCACAAGGTTGGTCCGCTCTGCCGAATGAACCATTCATGAGGCCCCCTCGCCGGGTTCTCTGAGCATTTCCTCGTTTCTTTGGTTCACGGCGCACCAGCTCGTTTACTCTTTCTTGTTGTTTACGGGCCTCACCGTCAACCCTCTAACTCTAATGCGGCATTTGCGCTCTTAGGTTTCTTGCCGGTCTTGTACCTCGGCAAGCCCAAATCCTCTGATTACGCTTTATGAGCTTCATGCTCTTTGTTGATGTCATCCATGAGGTTCTTCCTCTCAATCTTAGTTCACCCGTTCGGGCGCCGACGTCAGCTTATTTGCTTTGGCATATTCTCGAGGTCTGTTAAGGACTCCGCATAAGGTCGACACCTTTTGCCTCTATCGACCTTTTGCTGGTTTCCTCTAACTCTGCTGAGCATTTGCGGATTAAGTATCGGCGCTTCTGTGCGATCAAGCTTTCTATGGTCGCTGAAGAATATTCTACGGCCTTTCCAGAGGTGGCCCTCTTACTCTTGGTGCCTTCGGGTGGTGTCTTGTACCTCGGTCGAATTGGTTCTTGGTGGGATTACCGGTGGGCATTGGTCTTTGTCTGTCACGGCGCCCAGACACCGGTGGCGGTTCTTCGCACGATCCGGCATGCTACTCCGTTGCACCCGACCACGACCATTACCTCGACGCTACTGCAGGATGCGCTTCCGGGCGGACGGCTGCGGCGTTAAGAGGTGGATCTCCTGCAACAACAACTTGGTGAGGATAAGCGCGAAGATGTCGACGCCGACGTAAACACGGTGCCCGCCTAGGTTGATGAAGACACCATTACGCGGGAGCTTTCCTGAAGCTCCTGCATTGTCGCCGACATAATCACGAGACCAAATCTCGGACTAAGCAGAAACAATCGCTCGCCGGTCTTGATGAAGTTTCCGTCCGGATCATAACTCCAGCTACTTCTTGTCCCCATGATGGCGCCAAGCTGTCGTGGTGGTGGCACGGCAGATGCCATGGGTAGGCTAAAGTTTAGGGCCAATGGATGCTAGTGGGATGCGGGGAGGAAGATGTTGTGGATTCAACACGTAAAGCTAACATAAAGATCTGTATTTCTCCTTCCTTGGGTTACAAGTGCTCCTTGAGCTGTATACAAGGGGAAATAGAGAACTTTACCAGCCTAACGGTACCAAGAAAGAGTCGATCCCCTCCTTAGGGTACAAGCCTGCCCTTATAAAGGAGAGCCTTGGGTTCCTTTAGGGCTGATGTGGCAAGCATATTCGAGGAATATGCTTGTCCCAATATAGTAATTCGGTGCCCCCCTTTCCCTGTCCCTCCCCTAATGACGGCAAGGTTCCAGAGGGGCCCTCCTGTGTGCCTCGGGCTTCAGGACTGTCACCTCTGTGACCTCCTTCTGTCTCTCTGTCGCTCTGCGCCTTTGTCCCTAGTGCTTGGCTTCGCTCAGATTCTCCCTAGCCTGCTACTAGAGTTTGACTTTAGGCTTCTCCTTCTCTGCAAGCTTCATTATTATTGCCCCGCCTGGTAACTCGGCTTGTCCTTCACCTTCATCAAGATTACTTGGGCTAACCCGGCCAACTTACGCAGTATCCCGGCCGGGTGATGCCTTGCCATTACTATAAGGGTCCTGCCCTTTCCTATCTCGGCCGACCTCTACAGGATTCGGCCGACTCAGACTGTAACTCGGAAACTAAACGGGGAACACCCTTTCGTCTTTCCCTGTCTTTTCCCTATCCGGGGTTACCTCCCCAACAATTATCATGAGCTGCCCTGCAGCCAGATCTCGGCCACTACGCAACATCGTGGCCGTGGAAATGGACCAGGGGAAGAGGTAGCAGGCGCTTCGGCAGAGGTGCAAGTGTAAGTAGTCGGTGCCGCCGGCAGTAGAGGGCTCGCCGTGCTGGTTTTTCGATGGAGGCTCGTGACCATGAGGAAAGTTATCTAGGTGATCTACTGATCTGTGTGATTTTCAGCATTTTAGGCTTTCAGACTTTCGACCAACAGCTGTATTGCATGATTATAATGCGCTATCAACGAGCAACCTTATGCTGTCAAATGTTTTTTCTCTATGGGGTTTTTGTTGTATTGTTATTTTACTTTTTGGAAAAAACATCACAAGTGGTTCTGATGTTATTTACAATGCTAAGATGTTGTAACCTGCCAAAAAGCGGAGCCGACAATATGTGGGGAAGGCTTTCGCCACAGAAGATAGGACGGCTGATCTCAATTTTGAATCACTCTTGGTAAGTCCGTTTATGAAATAGAATATTCTATGTTGCACTGCAATCCTATGGCATACATGTTTAATGTTCTTTATACTTGGCTTATTATAATTTAGATATACTTTTCAGCAACTATAAGTATTACCACGGGAATGTTTAGAAGGTTAAGTCTCATTCGGAAATGCTAATAAAATATATCTTTTAGTTCGATCGGGGGTGCTACCTACCTGATTGTGGTCCGGTTTGGTGCCACACCGAACGGCCGCAAGTCAAGTCCATTAGTCCATACTATATACTAGGTAATCTTTCGCGGCTACACGCCGCGCCCCTGGCAGCAACCATATTTTTTAGCTAAGTGTTTATTTGGATAATCTGTTAGTATATGATAATAGCAAGTATGAGGGGCAGTAACACCATACATGTATAATATATAATAAGGCTGTATTCAGTAAAGCCATTAGGAACCAATAGAGGACACTGCATAAAATTAAATATAAGACCAATGAGTCTTTTGCTCCAAAAAGTCAGGATTAGACATTGCAGTATACACCCAAAAAAAAATAGAATGGCAAACGGACAAAAATTGGCAGAGGTTTCGATCAGCCTAGATTGTTAAACATCATGAATAATGAGATAAGTAGCTGGTGTACAACCATGCTAAACTATAGCAAACAGCAACATTAGCTACAGAATATACATGGCGAAAGGCAAAAGCCAGTTTTTTTCAACATGCAAGCCCCATTATATACAGACTGAAAATAACGAAGAGCAGTTAGATTATATGTATGCCCTAAAGATCAGCAAGTATTTCCTGGTAAACTATATTTTTCGTATCTGTTGTCGGTTTTCCATCCTCACACGGAATGAGTCATAGACTTCGTTAATAATAGCCGAAACATAGTCGTCAGTTGGTAACAGTGCAATATCAGTTGGTAACGAAAGCCAAGAAGGAACCATTTCATCTCCTTGTGTCTCCATGAGAACTGTTCCATTACCAATACTAAGCACCCACTGGGCAAACAAATCTAGCTCAGTTTTTCTTCAGCAGACAGTAGTGGATTAGATAACCTCATGTTTTCCCGTAGCTTAAGCAAGGTCACGTGCTGCCATAAGGGTGATCTAATAAGAGAAGAATTAACAATTTTGCTTCTCGCTGCCCCTTCCACCACAGGTAGAACTTGTCTGAAATCTCCGCCCAAAACTATTGTTTTGCTGCCAAAAGGAATCAATTTCTTAGACTTGTCATCTATGGACAGAATATCTCTCATACTTCTATCCACTGCCTCGAAACAACGCCTATGCGTCATTGGAGCTTCATCCCATAATATGAGAGACGATTTCTGTACTAATTCGGCCAAATTTGTTCCTCGTGATATGTTGCACATAGTGTGTTCGCCGATTTGAAGCGGTATTCTGAACCGTGAGTGAGCAGTCCTCCCTCTGGGAAGCAATAAAGATGCTACACCTGATGAGACGATAGCAAGAACAATATGATCATCAGCTCGTAAAGCTGTAATGATGGCATTCCATAAAAATGTTTTTCCAGTACCGCCATGCCCAGAAACAAAAAATAGTTTGCCAACCGAATCATCAATTGCTGCTTTGATATGATCATAGATTTTCTGCTGGTCCTCATTTAATCTCTGATGTAGAGAGGCTGCTCTATTTTTCAAATCGTCCTTGTCATACTGCATTTCCTCCAAAATCAATCTGTTTCCAAGTGATATTCCACTTAGTGAAGCATCTGTATTTATTCCAAAAGATGACAGAGAATATCCATTTCTAGCAAACACCAGCGATAAATCTTGTAGCAGATAGGAATATAAATAATTAGATGGAACTGCAAAACACATGTCACCCATGGACTAAATAATCCGGGCAGACAGGTCATCGGTCATATACGTCCAATAATTATCAAGTATTTTCTGCCCATCAGAGACATCATAAAATATGAGGACAGTCATGAACAAATGTCTGAGCTGATAAGAAGATGCCCATTGAATGGATTCATCAAACAATAGAAACCACTCATTGTCATCACCTACTAACCCACGGGCTTGGCAAGCTCCTTTAAATGAATCATACTGAACGCCACGGTATGACTTAAGATCATTAAAACACGTAGTACCTGGCACAATATTCAATAGCATCCGCAGAAAATAAAGCTCCTTTGTGGTAGGATGACAATTATAAATCCGTCCAATAGGAGGACCAAACTTTGGTTTCCGTTGCTCTCTGGTTTTCTTCTTCTCCACTCTTTGCGTGTACCATCCCAGATCCACTTTGACAGGAACTCCAGATATGTCAGAGACCGGGCATCACTATAGGGGAGGTTGGCAGTAAACCGTCTAGTAAGCATAGTCTTGTACTTGTTGGGGTTGCTTATAACCTCTGCAAGATTGTCGTCTCCTGCGTAAATGATCCGGTTCATATTAGGTAGATGTACCACCAGTCTGTGAACAGAAGGCTCACGGACATGGATATCAAATGCAAATGTGCGCCAACACGCTTCACATGTAGATAAGTACCTATGTGATGATATAGACTTTATTAATAGTTGGTCAGAAAAAACACCTAAGGAGCAACAACTGAAAACAATCTAAAGAGATACATTTTATTGAAAACTGACAAAACGTCTGCAGAACGCATGCAAATAGTACTTGTACTTAGCATACTCATCGATTTCGTTGATTCCTGTTGACTCAGAGCCCGGAGTTTGGTACATAGAATGCAGACGCGCACGGGTCATATCGTGCCCTTTAGCAAGATATTTAAACAGATACTTCAAAAGGTTTGTCTTATTACACCATTCTACATTGATGTGTGCCTGAAATTTTTTCAACAGTGATATGTTGTATGGCACAATCCACTTATTGTCAAGAGGAATTCCATTTTTCGTTATGAAGCGGCCATTTTTCGACGACGATACACGGGAAAACCAAGCCCATCAATCGTCGTCTCTTCATTATATTCTTTAGGATAATGCTTAGAGCAAACTCCGTTCTTCATGCAAGGAGATTTTGAATTATATTCTCCACATGGACCGTGAACCATAAACTCCTCCACAAGTGCATACACGAGTGGATCCGTCTTATAATCTGGTATCTCTGCAGATATGTAAGAATTTATAGTGTCTGGCGTGGAATCTTCAGTATCAACCTTTAACCACACAAGAGAATGTATGTGCAGCAAACCCCTTTTCTGGAACCCGACAACATATAAATCTGCATAGTAACACAGAGAGAAAGATCACGAAAAGTAAAAAATAAGATTGTAAACATGGAATGGAGAAAAAGAAAGAAGAAACTGAATAAGAAAAGAAGTAGTGTTTCATGCAAGCAAAAACCTAGGAAAGGAAAGTCAAGTACGTACATGCATTCACAGGCCCGAAAGTTTTTCCTTTTCTAACATCCTTACTATACTCATTAATCTTCATCTTGAACACACGTGTTACAATATCCGACCTATCAGGATCAGTTTGGCCAGGTTCCATAAGAAGCGCGTAAGATATTTCATCCCACTTGGGATTGCATGTAAAAGTAACAAACAGGTCTGGAGCGCCGTGAACACGGCAAATAGCCATTCCATCTTGATAATTTTGGATCATATGACGGGGACTACCAGTGTAGCTAGAATATAAAATATACTCGACCCCTACATTCTTTCCTGTGGAATTTCCTTCACCAACAGCATCAGATATGCCTTGATAACTCTCTGACCGGAGACTATCTTGATTCCAAAAATGAAAATTGAGCCGACACGACTCAACGCAAGAAAAGGAGTCAACCTTAAGCTGGTGAGATAACCGGCCACAGCAAGTAAATGGATTAGGTTCTCCTTTCCGATACTGAAATCTGTAACAATAATATTTTAGCATAGAAACATCCTGTCTTCCACAAACAGGAACACCATTCACGGACCGAAACTTGATACCAAGATGAAAGCTCATGGAAGCATGGGGGAACAAAAGTGGATATTGAAGGGCCATAAGGGAAGGATTAAGAGGAGACACACGCTGAAAACGTCCTGCTTCTTTCTTTACAATAATATCAAATTTGTTTACTTCTATAGAGAATTCGTCGACAATTAATTAAAGCAGCCAATTCAGACGCAACTGGAAGAGAATACGTCGACAATTAAAGCAACCAATTCAGACGCAACTGGCTGGATGGCAACTTCAGGAGCATCAGGGGAGAACAATCTCTGTTCAGCCATACAGAACGTTTAAACCAAGGAATTATGAGTATTCAACATTATTCTGAGAGCATCAACAACTTCACGATCAGGTTCTTCCCTCCGAGGCCAGGACCGGCGGACAGAACGAACATGCCTTTCACCCGATGGCACATCAGGTTGTACATCTCTCTGGACACCACGAGAATGCGATAAAGAGGAGAACTGACCAGTAGAGGCAAGAACTTCATCGACATCAGCATCGTCAGATGAAAATATACCCATCCTATGATCAAGTTCATTTTGTGTATCGTAAATATAAAGCTGAGCAAACTTAGGGACAGGATTATCCTCAGGAGGAAGGAGTGAACCTATTTCATGACAAACCACTCCACATATTTTAAAAACATAAGGACCTCGTTCAATATTCACACTATTGTCAACCTGAACGCCAAGAGAAGTGAAAGCAAACATGGAGTTGTACTCACGAATCAAGCAAAGAAAACGACTACACTCAGTACCGCCATCGAACCGCAACAATTCAGCCAATGGAGACGGCCAGTCAGGATAAGCAGGAAGAGAAATTTTTCCAGCGCGACAACAGCGCGTATATACAGGTTTCTTTTTTGTACTAAGATGCTTGCAACACTCTTGATACAAATAGCTAGCATCGCAATGCGGACACACATAGTGAGGACCACCATAATAGGACCTCTCTGGCCAAGAACCTGAAGGTATAAACAACCCATTAGAAATAAGGCAGCAAATGGATAAAACTCGGTAAATCTAAATATAAAAACAGAAAGGACATAAGGAAACTCACGTTTCAGCAAGGTGATAAAGTCATTAGGAAGAGGAAGATCGACATTTCCAGGTCGAAAGCCTGCTCTAACCAACCGACGGTGACGACGGATGCCCATACACATTTGCTGATAAGAGCTGATAGTATGCGTAGGAACAAAAGGTGTGGGGGCGACTGGAAAGGCAACAACACCAAAAAGAAATGTTAGCATTAGGATGGAAAGCACCAAAATTAGAAAAGAAAAGATAAGCTACAAATAGAATTCTTACCCCCCGAGACAGACCAACTGGCAATGCATCCGTAAGGTCGTCCAGATCAACATCAGATAAAACATCCGGAGAAGCTTTGTAGAATTCAGAGGGAGCGCTGACGAAATCCCCATCCGGATGCGCTGAACTTGAAGAGAAGGCATGTGGAAAAGGAGCCCATGAAGCCGGAGCAGATAGACGCGAAGCAGAGCTAGGATTGATGCGTGGCCAATCACTAAGAGGAATATCGTCATCAATAAAGTCAGCAAACATAGCTGACCAGCCGCCTGCAGAATCATCGTCGGAAGAATCCACACACGACACTGCAAAGAGCACAAAGCAGATAAAGGTAAAATAAAACACATGTAGATTGTATCCAGCGTCCTTACACATGCATCCTTACACATGCAGACTGTATCTAGTATACGCGCCGATACACTGTATCATTTTCCAACTAATGGCAATTTTTTAGAAACGTCAGGAACAAATCTGCAAAATTAAGATATGCACAAATGAAGGCACAAGGCAGAATGCATAAGATTGTCTGGCGAACCATATAGAGTTGAAAACAGAGAGAACGGGTGTGATAGCATTTAAAGTAAATGCGAAGATGATAATGATGAAAATGAGATCGCAAAGGTATTCATAGTAAACATTATTCCCAAATTACATGCAAATCACAACAGCGATAAGTAAGTACTATCCTTAGATTAGATACAAACTTGGAAAAGTGATAACCACAGAACGTGCATGAAAGGCCACAGAACACACAGGCATACAGGTAAGAATGTAGTACAGAACAAAATCAGTTGAAATACATCTAGCAGAAAAGCTGGAAAACCATGACTGATTAGCAACAACAGGGACGACAAATACACCGTAAGTAGAAGAACTTGCACCAAGAAATGGAAGCAATACAGGGCGGACAGGTCGAGCAGAATCCGAATAACCTGCAGACGAAAGAACACACACTGACAAACAATCAACTACCTCCAAAGTGTATACACAAAACGAACAAAATGAGCAGAAAAAAGTGATCCGGGCAAATGAAGCAACCCTAATACCTGGCATATCATGCATTGGCCATTTACCCAACGCAATCTCTCAGCGTCGCGCATCCTGCTCGGCCGATAGAGGCCCAATATCAAGGTTGTCAGCGAGACCATCGGAGAGGCCGGTAGAAAGACCATGAGGCAGTGCAGCTGAACAAGAAGGCGAGGCAGAAACAACAGATCGAACTGAAGCAACAGACGTACGTGAAAGCCGGCCGTGCGATCCGCGGACGCGAGCGTGATCTGGCGCCCTGGCAACGGAAGCAGCCACCAGCGACCCATCGTTGGTAGAACGGCAAGAAGACGACACGTCATCCGCCAAACCGTGCGCGGGCAGAGGAACAGGACGGGTTGAATGGCCACAGCAAGACGCGACGTGAAGGCAGCAGACACGGACAGCGCGCCTAGATCATGGGCAGTGGAGGCAGCTCTATGAAGACCCATGTCCGCCGCAGCAGGCACACTTTCCGACAGACGCCGCTGGCGCGACGCAGGAGCAGAAGACGCAACATCAGAGGAGCGTCGGCGGCGCGACGCAGGAGCAGAAGACGCAACAGCGGAGGAGCTCCGCCGGCGAGAACCTCCCACAGCAACAGAAGGCATGTCCACGTGAGAACAATCGGCAGCCACCCTGGGCACGCCGACGATGACCGGAACATCTTCAGAGAGTCGTCGGAGAGGCGACGGCGATTGAGAGGAGGCAGCAGCAGGACGCGGTGTACGGGAAGAACCAGCTACCGTTACAGAAGGCGCGGCCGTGCGCGGCAGAATACGCAGCGTGGTATCGGCGCGGAAGCCCACGGACCGGCCGGAAGAAGGACGACCAGGCCGCCGACCACGCTGCCGGCGCGGAGCAGCGGCCGAAGGCGTAGCGTCTTGGATGCCCCGGCGACGGCGCAACACAGGAGGAGGCGAAGTAATAGCACGCCCTCGAGCTGGTTCCGGAGGATCAGTCATCCTAGAACTCACCAAAAGGGAAAATCAGACACGGATAAATCCCAAAGAAAAGAAATTCAAGACCTAGTGGCTGATCGTGACTGAAGATTAAACAGCGAGACTGATCCAGAAGAAGAGAATGACACGTAGTTATCATAGAGAGAAACGTGGCACGGCAGCACCGCTGAAGGGAGGGCAGCTGGCTCGTGGCGAAGCGGGGCGCGCGTCAAGAAGTTATTGGTAAAAACTGATCATGAAAAGTAACCGAACGCATGACAGTCGTCGAAAGCTTCACGCCTTAATACAGGGTTATATATATTGGTTTCGTTGCGGGCAAGCCCAGCCGATCGATTCCCCTTCAATTTCAAACATCTTCAAACTCGCAAACTCGATCATAAACACACACCCCGCGCGGCAACGTTCATCGGTGACGTCAGCTTCACAAAACACGCCTGGTACGTGCTAGCTACATGGCGCCGCTGGCCGGCGTCGTGGATTTCTTCGACCTGCTGACGGAGGCCCTAGATGAGATTGCGCTACGTGTCAGGCCACTCGACAACGTCCTCTGCTCCGCCGTCTGCCGGTCTTGGCGCCGTGCGCTCGGGACCACGCGCCTCAGCCTTCTCGGGGGCTTATAGCTCATATGCGACGTCTTTACGCGAAATTGGAAGGAACACGACATCGTTGAAAAGAATAGCTCGCATGCAACGTTTGTGAGGCAGCTAATAGCCCAGTGCCACACGGGCCATAAAACGGTCGCTAAGGACACATTTAACTTTGTTCCAAGATTAGGGTTAAGCCAAACCGGTCGGTTGGGACAGCCAGTCAAGCCAGTCAAACCAACCGCTTCCGACCGAGAGTGCGCGTCACACTGACTGTAGCTTCCCCGACGGCGGCGGCGGACCTCACCCATCGTTCTCGGCGCCGGCGGCGGCACAACAATTAATTTAGGCGGCGACGCTTTCGTTCGACGGCGAAGATGGTGAGTGTCATTTGAAAGCTAATTCCTCTCCCATTCTTCTCAATTCGAGATCTGAACGTGCCCATTGATGCTAGATTGTGGAGGCGAGGGTGTGCTGAACGGGGTGAGGGGGAATGAGATGGAGCATGGAGAGGGGACTTCTAATCGGTATATCCCGTATCTCTGCACTTAATTTCTCTAAGGTTGAGCTCTTTGTTCGCTTTCGCTAGCTCACAATGCCCGCCAAAAATAGGGGAGACGATATTGCGCGCCAAACCTTCAAATTTCGCATCAATTTCTTTCCCTCTAGGGCTGTTTTAGTTGATGGCAGCACGCAGCTCATTGAGAGAGACACCGTTGTTAAATGGGAGGTGGAATGAGAACATGTTGATCCCTAAGAGCTAATAAACATGGGAGAGGAGGCAGTGAGGAAAATGGTGAAAAAAATTAGGGATAGTGTGGTTTGGGGGCCAGAGCAAGAAGTTTCTTTGTTACGATTTGATGATTACAAATGTGACTATGTTAGGGTTGAGACAGGTGAACATATAGTTGATGAAATCGATGAGCGAAACGGTTGGACAAACAAAATTGTTCTGTTTTTAGCACAGCTCATTGATCTGGAACCTGATTCGAGGGTTGGATATGTGGCCTTGAAGCTGGCTACTCAGATGGTCGAGGATGATTGGGCTGCACAAAGGCAAGTAATGCCTATACTTACTGAGTTGGAAGTGTTAACAGTGGAGGATGATGCTAATGCACAAGGGGAGACTGCAGATGGTAATGCACAAAGGATTGTAACTGTTGATTGGAATTCAGTTGAGATACATGACCGGACTGATTTGGTCATTACACCAATAGATGACATTGAAATGGCAAAGCTTTTTGGCATTCCTATAGATGACAGAGACAAGGAGAAGAAGAGGGATGAAGCTGCAAATGATGGTGACAACCATTTAAGAGATGAAGAGGCAGATATAGATCTAGAGTTGTTGGAAAATGTTGCAGTTCATGTAGATGATGCACATGATGATGAGCTAGTAACAGTTTATGACAAAGAGGACCCAGTTATTGAAGTTGGGAGATTGTTTCCAAGCATGGATGAATTCAGGATATTTTTCAGGACATATGCAGTCAAACGTGAGTTTGCTACCAAGACTATGTGGACTGATAAAAAGAAGTTCTATGCAAAATGCATAGGTTATGATGGTGGTGCCAAGCCTTGCAAGTGGTATATATCTGCTAGACGCCAACCTGATAGAAGGACAATAAGAGTGAATCAAATTCCAAAAGCTCATACTTGCATTACAAGTTCTCAAATAGTTACAAAGATGACATCACAATTATGGGTTGCAGAAAAGATCAATCCCATTTTAGCCACAACACCAAACAACACTGCAAAGAGACTGAAAATAGACTTGGAAAAGCAGTACCCCATTAAGCTGAATTATACTACAGTGTGGAAGGCAAAGCAAAGGGCAATGAAAGAGCTATATGGTGATTGGGCAAATACCTTTCGAATGCTTTATAAATTCAAAGCAGAAGTAGAGAAGAGGTCACCTAGAAGTGTTGTAGAGATAGATACTGAGGTAACAGCTGATGAGAAAGTCTTCTTCTCTAAATTCTTCATGGCTTTAAAGCCTTGCATCGATGGCTTCAAAGCAGGGTGCCGTCCATATTTGAGTATAGACTCATCTTTCTTGATTGGAAAGTGGAATGGTCAACTAGCAAAGATGCAATGCTTTAGATGGACACAATTGGATGTTCCTGTAGCTATTGACATGTTTCACCTGAGATGAGGCATCATGGACATGGTTCATGATGCGATTGAAAGGATGCATAGGGCCGATTCCACCGGCGGTGCACACAGATGCATGTAAAGGTTTAGAAAATGCAATAAGATTGTTTTCCTCATGCCGAGTAGAGGGAGTGCTTGACCATATGTGGATGAATTTGATCAAAAATTCAGAGGAGATGATTTTGGACGATGTGGCCAGTAAGATCTTACACCAAAGTGCATACATTCATATCACCTTGAGAAGATTAAGGCGGCATGCTCGAGGAGGATAGGGTCAAGTTTTGTACATGGTTGGAAACCTACCATTATCTTTTATGGTACAGTCTGGTTTTAACATCGCCATCAAATGTGATCATATCAACAATAATTTGGCGAAAGTTTCAACAACAAAGTGAAAGAGTTAAAAGACTTGCTGTCCATGACATGGTTGACCAGATCAGGATCATGATCATGAGGTTGTGGGAATTGAGAAGAAGGCTTGGTGATGTTCTTCAAGGAGATAAGCTTCCGATGTTGTGCAACAGGTGGTCAATGAGCGTAAATCTTGCACATTTGCGTGTTGAGAAATCCTTATTGTGGGTGTGAAGTTAGAGATACAAAGACGGCAGAGGCATGTTGTTGACACTCAATTGCATGAATGCACATGCCTTGAGTGGCAACACACCGG
The DNA here is from genome assembly GCA_023614405.1 of Avena insularis. Lineage (NCBI taxonomy): Eukaryota > Viridiplantae > Streptophyta > Magnoliopsida > Poales > Poaceae > Avena > Avena insularis. The sequence continues at coordinate 392,428,475 of CM042693.1, read as the reverse complement.
GAAGCCTTGTGAGCATGCCATACTTTTCTTGGCCTCCAAACACAAGCTAAATATGCACCCATATTTTCATGAGTATTATTCAGAGCAAAATTCAAGGCTGCATATGGAACACCAATTCCAGACTTACAGATCCTCAGTTGTCCTGAAGTGGACATTTAGTTCTCCTTGTGTCCTCCTTTGATGAAAAGAAAGGCGGCACCAAGCAGAGTAGATTCAAGGCTTGGTTTGAGAAAGGTGGGAGCAAAGAAGAAGGAAAGAAAGATGAAAAGAAATATGCCAAGCCAAAAGGGCCCAAAAGGTAACAAGAATAGATGCAAACTCAGTGAAGAACTTGGACACCGAAATGGGTTTCTACCAAGTGCGTATACATCGCTGAAAAGCCAAAGTATGTTCATCCAAAATCTATCCCATTTCTTGTTGATGATTTTTCTCCCCAGCTAACTTGCTTGTTTTCGGAGGAAGCGTGGAGAAAAGGCCCACCTCTTGTTGTCGATTTAATGTCAGTGAAAATGGCAAGAATAAATGGCCAAAGAAAGAAGAGAACTAACCAGATCATGTTTGGTGCTGCTGAGGTGCAATCTAAACTTGTTTTGGAGGATGATGTGCAAACTGTTGAGGATTTAGGGCACACCGTTTCTGATTTGGAATATCTGGTGCAAAATGAGGGGCAAAATGAGCCTGTTGTTGAGGCTCTGGTGCAAAATGAGCCTGTTGTTGAGGCTCTGGTGCAAAATGAGCATGTTGTTGAGGCTCTGGTGCAAACTGACCATGTTGTTGAGGCTCTGGTGCAAAGTGACCATGTTGATGAGGCTCTGGATCATGATCATGAGGTTGTTGAGGAGGTGCAGGAGGTGAAGGAGACTCTTGGACGTGATGTGGGGAGGTCAGATGGTAATGGTAAGAAAAAGAAGAGCATAAACATGTTGTGTGGTGTAAAACTTGTGAAGGAGAAGAAAACGAGGGGTAAGAAGAGCCAAAAGAAATAGACTTTGAATTTGGCACTTGTTGTTGTAAACATTTGTTATTGTAATAATTTGGCAGTTGTTGTTGTAAACATTTGTTATTATAATAATTTGTCACTTGTTGATAATTTGGACAAAATTCAAATACGATGGTAAATTTGAATTTCAACAAATGTAGCTATGTCACTTTTCTATGTTTGTATGAGCTTACAACGTTTTTCTCATATGTACAATACAACTCATCCTCACCCTGATCCCTTTTGTGAAGTACAACTCACCATCACCCAAAATATGGTAGAAATGGGCTCCAAAGCTAGGGTAAACCACCCCATTTCTAAGCAAGTTTTTTTTCGACCATTTCTAAAACCAAGTTTGATATTTTTCCTCAGAACTATGTCACATAACATGACACCATGTGAAGGTTTTGTATTTTTTTTTATTTGTTTTTGAATTAGTTATGCACATTTGAATGTCTGGTCAAACTTTTTGAAGGGTTTTCATAAATATTCTTAGCTAGGGGCTGAGGCTCACAAAACTAGCATTGGATCTCTGATGAAATAGCATGTTGTGAACCTAAAAATGATTTTTACAAAAAATCATTAGCATGAAATCATGTACCTGTAGTTCATATCTTACCCACTTCCAATCGATTCGGCAGGATTTGTATTTTTCACCAGGGATGGAATAAAAGGTTTGAGATACTTAAGTTGGGAAATTGTACATGCTAGGTGGTCTAGTATTTTTGAAAAATAGGATGTTACCATTTTGAAACTTCAATTTGGTGGTTGCTTCACAATCGCCTCTTTCTAAGACTCAAAAAATAGAAAATGGATTTTCTGTGCGTCGAAAAGGAAAACTTTGTGCTACAACATTGTTAGTCATCCCATTATAGACATGCATGCCTAATATGGGCACATTATCACAAACTATGCCTTGATTCTAGCCATATCATTGGTCATTTGACCCGAAAGCTAGAAAACCTCGAAGGAGATAGGTCATTTTGTGAAGGGTTTTTTAAAATATGATCAATAGACCAAGTTTGATATTTTTTCTCACAACTATGTCACATAACATGACACCATGCGAAGGTTTTGTATTTTTTTGATTTTTTTTGAATTAGTTATGCACATTTGAATGTCTGGTCAAACTTGTGAAATCCCGTTGACTGCATCCTAAACCTAGCTAACCCTAAGGCCGAATGAGGAACATAGATCTAACCCTAGCGCGACACTGTGGCCGTCCGATCGCGTCTTCTAGAAGGATTCCGCGGGTGGCTCTGGGCGATCCGTGGAAGGACTTATTCTGCAACCTGATTGGTTGGCGTCTCTTAGAAGGATTTCACGGCTAACTCTTGGCGATCCGTGGGATGGATGATTCTGAAATCTGATTGGCTTCATCGTTTTTTCATGAACAGATAAGGTATAACGTTATCTGATTGACTGTAGACAAATGGCATGCGAGGAGGCTGAGGCTGGGTGCGCACTATGCATGCATGCAATGCCTTTAGTGTCGTAGCTTTGCTATTTTGCATGCAACAATTGCAACAGATTTATTTACTCAGTCGCATTAAATAAATGTATGTCTAATAACTTTCTTCAGTCAAACTTACTCCCCTCAGGTTCATTGTAATAAATGAGACTTTGCATGATACCACATCTATGTTATTTTGCACTATGGAATAGTAACTTAGACTATTAACATATGCATGATACCACATCTAAATTACTCCCACATACTCCCTCCGTCCGCAAATAAATTGAAGAGACCATTTGCTAAATGTTATTGGACTTGATTTCCGTGAAGCAATTTTTTCTACTTTAAAGTGCATTGGAAAGGTAGAAGTACACTTTTGTGGACAAATTTTGAAGCCAAACGTACACTTATTTGTGGACAGAGGGAGTATGCATGTCACTATGACCAGCCTAAGAAAAAATATCAAAATCTAAAATATGTAATAAATATAACATACAACATGGCACACTCCATTGACCGTTGGACCGAGCGTGGCATGCGAGGGCTACGGACGGGCACCATGCATGCATGCTATGCACTGCCTCTCGTCATAGCCTAGCTATTTTGCGTGCAACAGCGCTCCAACGTATTTACTCCCTCCTTCGCATTAAATAAGTGTACGTCGAACAACTTTCTTCAGTCAAACTTACTCCCATCCGGTTTATGCGCCATACAAAAAGTCAATATTTATAAATTTAAAATATCAACTTTGACTACGTATATAAGAAAAAAATCAAAATGTAAAATATTATAAACTTAGTTTCATACTCCCTCTATTCCCTCCAATTGACATTCCTCTGATTACTTCCACCGATTTTTCTTGCGTGTGTAAAAACAAACGAGTTTGTTGCATGCGGTATGTAAAACGAACGAGTATCTTGGTACTAGATTTCTGCATTTATTACCGATAAATCAAGGCCAAATTCTATTTTCTCTTTTATTTTTCACTGCCAATGAACAACTACCTTGGACGTTTTTTCTCTCTTTCGCATTAATGCATGCATGCATGCAGGGGCGGGGGCGACGGTGCAGGGGTCACGTCGCATCCTAGCAATTTTCTCTCTCTTTCGCATTGATCACGACGACGCTACGCCCACGCACACGCGCACGCGCAGCGCGCCAACGCTGGATTCCCACGCCGCCCTTCACGCCCCGCCCTCAATAAATAGGAAAAACGCCTTTGCCTCCTCATCTCATCTTGCCCCTCATCTTCAACCTCTCGATCCCGTCCCTTTGCCTCCTCCTAGCCCCCAAAACACTCGACCATGGCGACCTCCCTCCTCCACTTCCCTTCCGAGAGCGAAGTTAGCAATGAGGACAACCACCCGGACCACAAGCAGGTCTGGGAGCAGGGGCGACGCAAAGCCCCGCCATGCCCTGGGCGGAGGGCCCCTTCGTCCACAACCTAGTCCCCAGCGGCGGCAACCTTCCCGACGACGGCCCCTTCGAAGCATACTGGAAGGCGGCGGAGAAGCATGAGGCAAAGGAGGAGGCTGCTTACGCCAGGTGGGAGGAGAAGCAGGCCCAGCGCGCCTTGAAGAAAAGACGCAGACGGGAGGATGAGAAATGATGGGAGGCCAATCGCTGGGCCTTCCAGGAGGAGCAGCGGCGGCATGAGAAGCGGGAGAGGTCATGGACTGGAATGCCGCATGGCTGAGGGCGGCAAGACTGCACCGCCTCCACCGCCGATGGAGTAGAGTAGCTAGGGTTATGGTTTAGGGGCTAGCCCGGGTTTAGGCGGGGCGCCTATTCCCTTCTATATTATTGTACTTTTTTCTTTTTATTGTAATGTTATCCCAATGTTATCGATCGGGCTATCTAATATAAGGAATGTTATCCCAATATTATCTATCCCCTTGTTTTATTGTAATCTGTGTTTTATTGTATTGTCATTTGTCAAAACACCCAAAACAACAAGTGCATAAAACAAAAGACACAAAAACAAGTTCTCATATAATACTCGTGCAATATTTATAAAATGAGTGAAATTAGAAAAGCTCAAAAGAAAGAATAAGTTAACGTAATGATGGTTGATTATTTTCAAACAACACATGGTTCATTTTCAAACAAGACATTTACATATTTACATAAGTTAAAGGAGCGCCCAAGTTATGTTAGTTAAATGGATGACCTTGGACTAAATTTATATATTTACTTTCGCAAAAAAAAAGATTACGACCTGAGCACGAGTATCTGCAGATCCACACGTCCCTATTTAGATTGTAACATGAGTCCCATTTGTTTTGCCCAATCAACATATAGTTAATATTGGGCCTGGATACGACCATTTTGGCCTAGCTAAGTTCTATTTGGGCCTGGCCTTTTCAATCCTCGTCAATTGTTTTTTTTAACTTTTCAACCCTCCTCCCTCGCACTACCTGCATTAATCGATAAAAGGAACACCATTTAAACCGATTTAAATCAAGGAACACTGATTTCGAAAACAGAGCAGCTCAAAATGAGCCCGAATTTGTGTTGCATTTTATTCAAGCCAAAGACATAGACCATTACATCCATTACAAAGCATCACTCGAACACTGACTGCGCTGTCTAATGACTAACGATCAGGAGATAAACTAATCGGAGAGAAATTACTGTTGGAGATATGCCCTAGAGGCAATAATAAATATAGTTATTATTATATCTTTGTGTTTATGATAAATGTTTACATTCATGCTATAATAGTATTAACAAGGAAACATTAATACTTGTGTGATTTGTAAACTAAAATAGAGTCCCTAGTAAAGCCTCTTTATAATACTAGCTTGTTGGTTAATAAATGATTGTGGTTTCCCTATCATGAACATTGAGATGTTATTAACAACAAGATCATATCGTTAGGAGAATGATATGGTGGACATACTCCTATAGATAAGCGTAGCATAAAGATCAAGTCATTTTTATAGTTCAATTGCTATATGCTTTCTGATACATAGTAACCTAATTCCTTCGACCATGAGATCATGCATATCACCTTCACCGGAAGGATGCTTTGATGACATCAAACACCACACCGTAACTGGGGGCTATAAAGGTGGCATTGAGTGTTCGGAAAGTATTGGTTGAGACACATGGATCAAGAGTGGGATTTGTCCATCCATATGACGGATAGATACTCTGGGCCCTCTCGGTGGAATGTCATCCAATTAGCTTGCAAGCATGTGACTGGCTCACAAGGGATCACATATCACGGGAACGAGAAAAGAGTACTTATCAGTAACGAGGTTGAACTAGGTATGCAGAGATACCGACGATCATAACCTCGGATAAGTAAACTATCGTGAGACAAAGGGAAATTGGTATCGTATGTAAGTGGTTCATTCGATCGCAAAGTAATCGTAGAAATATGTGGGAGCCATATGAATTTCCAGATTCCTCTATTGGTTATTGTTCGGATAAGTGTCTCGATCATGTCCGCATAATTCACGAACCGTAGGGAGACACACTTAAGGATTTGACGTTGTTTGAGTAGTTATGGAATGATGAGTAAGAGACCGAATGTTGTTCGGAGTCTCGGATGGGATCCGGGATATCACGAGAAGATCCGGAATGGTCCGGAGAATAAGATTCATATAAGGAAAGTCATGTTTCGGGGTTGGAGAATGGTTCCGGTGTTTTCATCGGGAATGTTCTAGAAGGTTCCGGAATGTCCGGCACTCCGGAGGGGAAGGGTACATGAATGTGTCATAACAAGTTGGAATGATTGCATCATGTACTAGGTGTCATCGCTGAACAAAATAAAGGGTTAAATCAAATCCTAGTTTGAAAAGTCAAACGCCAATTTGAAAAAGTTAAACGGCTATTTTGTGAGGTGGAGGGAGAGTAGGAAACCTACTTGGGGAGGAAGTCCCTCTCCCTCCATCGCCGGCCAAGGAAGCCGAGTTGGGGAGGGACTCCCCTCCCCTAGGCCGCGCCCTCCCACCTATATAAGGAGGGGCAGGGCTGCCCCTCCTAGAACTACACCTTGCCCTCTCTAAACCCTAACCCTAGCCGCCGCCGCCCACCATAGCCGCCGCCCTAGGGTTTCTCCCAAGCCGCCGAGTTGGGGCCTCTAGTTTCCCTAGCCGCCGGCCTAGCCCCTTCTACTTGGTGTGTCTAAACACTAGATCACCGAGGCTCTCTCATAGTCCACCATACTCGCTCCGGCTTAAGGCGAAGCTCATGAGATCTCCTCTACTCCGGCACCACGCCACAGCCGATTGAATCGCGAGGAGAGTGCTACAACCTCCGTCACTTTGGAACAAGGGAGAGGAAGGTCTTCGTCGAAAATCGAACGCAGACCGATCGCGAAGCGCGCCGAATGCAGCTAGAAGGATCGCTCACGCGATCTTGAGATCGGCAAGAGTACAACTACATCACCCACGAGAGTCCGCTCTCGTTAAACACTTTGGAATCTTCGAGGGTGAGTTATTCCATCAACTCGTTGCTACAATCTAGTAGATAGATCTTGGCTTGTTTTTATGCGGTAGAAATTTTTTGTTTTCCATGCTACGAGACCCTACAGTGGTATCAGAGCCGTGTCTATATGTAGATCTGTTGCACGAGTAGAACACAATGGTCATTGTGGGCGTTGATGCTTTTGTTGTCGACTGCTTCTTGTGTACTTTGCATCTTGCTTGGATGGTGGGATGAAGCGGCCCGGGCTAACCTTACATGACATCGTTCATGAGACTTGCTCCACGCTTGACATGCAACTTGTATTGCATAAGTGGCTTTGCAGGTGCCTGTTTCTCCCAACATAGTTAAGATTCAATTTACAACGGGTAATTGACAATACTAGTATCAATGTTGTGGTTCTTGTTCGTAAGTTAGAACGACACTTATTGAAAGCCCCAAACCACGTAAAACATGCAAAGAAAGTAGAGGCGTCTAACTTTGTTTTGGGGTGTCGTGATGTGATATGGCCATGATTGTGATTATATTTGATGTATGCAATGTTGCTTATTGTAAGTAGGCAACCGGCAGGAGCCATATGGTTGTCTTTAATTTATGTTAAGACCCACGTGTTTATTCAAAGTAGTTGTAATAGTTGAAGCCGGTGGACGACAACTATGGAGCAGTGTCATTGACCTTGATACAATGCCGGTGATGACGGAGATCATGTTCGTGCTTGAAGATGGAGATCGGAAGCACAAAGAAGAAAGGCCATATCATATCACATATTATGAATTGCATGTGATGTTAATCCTTTATGCATCTTGTATTGCTTAGTTAACGACGGTAGCATTATAAGATGATCCCTCATGCACATGAATTTCAAGTCCTAAAGTGTTCACCCTTAGTAAGCACCGTTGCTAAAGCTTGTTGTTTCGAAGCACCACGTGATGATCGGGTGTGTTAGATTCCGCAAGTGTATACAACGTGAGCAAGCCAGATTTGCTCATGCGGAAGCTAAGGTTTGATCTTGACGAGCCTAGCATGTACAGACATGGTCTCGGAACACGGATCACCGAAAGGTAAAGCATGAATCATATAGTAGATATGATGAACATGTCGATTGTTCGCCATTGAAGCTACATCAACTCTCGTGATGATCGGTTTTGATGTGGTGGATTTGGTTCGTGTGATCACTAAAACAATGTGAGGGATATTGTTTTGAGTGGGAGTTAACCTAGATTAATTTAACTATTAATTAGAACTCAATTTTTCATAAACTTAGTCTAAACTATTGCAAATATGTTGTAGATCAATGGAGGCCCCTACCATCAATTTTAATGCGTTCCTAGAGAAAGAAAAGTTGGAAAACAATGGAAGCAACTTCGCGGATTGGTTCCGCAATTTGAGGATTGTCCTCACTGCTGGTAATTTGACCTATGTGCTGGATGCACCGCTGGGTGACCCACCTGCAGCTACTGCTACCGATGAAGTAAAGAATGTTTACCTCGCCTAAGACTCAAGACTCCACGCTCAAAGGTGCTATCTTGTATGGTTTAGAATCGAGCTTGTAAAAGGTTTGAGAATTCAGACCCACATGATATTGTCCGTGATCTCAAATTGATCTTTGAGACTCATGCGGCAATTGAGATCTATGGGGCTTCTGAAAAGTTCTTTAACTGCAAGATGGAAGAGGGCAGCTCACAAGGAGCATGTGCTTAAGATGTCTGGGCACGCAAACAAACTTCAAAGCTTGGGTATAGTGATTCCTAATGCTTTGGGGATTTATCGTGTCCTCCAATCACTACCACCAAGTTACAAGAACTTTGTGATGAACTACAACATGCAAAACATGAACAAGCAGTTGCCAGAACTCTTCTCCATGTTAAAATCTGCAGAAGTGGAGATCAAGAAAGAGCACCAAGTGTTGATGGTCAATAAGACCACCAAATTCAAGAAAGGCAAGTCTAAGCAAATGGTACACTTCAAGAAGGGTGGTAAGAAAGTTACCGCGCCGACGAAGAAGACCAAGGCTGGACCTAAGCCCGACATCGAGTGCTTTTGCAAGGGAGAAGGTCACTGGAAGCGGAATTGCCCAAAGTACTTGGCGGATTTGAAGAACGGCAATATCAATAAGAAAGGTATATCCGATATACATGGTATTGATGTGTATCTCACTAGTACTCGTAGTAGTGCTCGGTATTTGATACTGGTTCGGTTGCTCATATTTGTAACTCGAAATAGGTGCTGCAGAATAAACGGAAGCTAGTGAAGAACGAGGTGACGATGCACGTGGGAAATGGATCAAAGGTTGATGTGATCGCGGTCGGCACACTACCTCTTCATCTACCATCGGGATTAGTTTTATACTTAAATAATTGTTATTTGGTGCCTGCGTTAAGCATGAACATTATATCGGGATCTTGTTTATTATGTAGACGGTTACTTGTTTAAGTCCAAGAATAATGGTTGTTCGATTTATATGAGTAATATGTTTTATGCACATGCACCTTTGATAGATGGTCTATTCTTATTGAATCTCGATAGTGGAAATACACATATTAATAACATTGAGGCTAAACGTTTGAAATCGAGCGATAACTCAACCTATATGTGGCAATCGCTGCCTTGGTCACATTGGAGTGAAGCGTATGAAGAAACTCCATTCTGATGGACTTCTTGAATCACTTGATTTCGAATCACTTGAAAGATGCGAAGCATGTCTGATGGGTAAAATGACTAAGACTCCATTTTCTGGTATGATGGAGCGAGCTACGGACTTATTGGAAATCATACATACCGATGTGTGTGGTCCAATGAGTGTAGCATCGCGCGTTTGGTTATCGTTATGTTCTTACCTTCACGGATGACTTGAGTAGATATGGGTATATCTATTTCATGAAACATAAGTCCGAAACTTTCGAGAATTTAAGGAATTTCAAAGTGAGGTAGAGAATCAACGTAACAAGAAGATTAAATTTCTATGTTCTGATCGTGGAGGTGAATATCTAAGTTACGAGTTTGGCGAGCATTTGAAGAAATGCGGAATACTTTCACAATTGACACCGCCGGGAACACCACAGCGTAATGGTGTGTCCGAACGTCGTAATCGAACTCTCTTAGATATGGTTCGTTCTATGATGTCACTTACAGATTTACCGCTATCATTTTGGGGTTATGCATTAGAAACAGCCGCATTCACTTTAAATAGGGCACCATCTAAATCCGTTGAAACGACACCGTATGAATTATGGTTTGGGAAGAAACATAAATTGTCGTTCCTTAAAGTTTGGGGTTGCGAAGCCTATGTAAAGAAGTTACAGCCGGACAAGCTTGAACCCAAAGCGGAAAAATGCGTCTTCATAGGATACCCGAAAGAAACTATTGGGTATACCTTCTATCATAGATCCGAAGGCAAAATCTTATTTGCCAAGAATGGATCCTTTCTAGAGAAGGAATTTCTCTCGAAAGATGTGACTGGAAGAAAAGTAGAGCTCGACGAGGTTGTCGAACCTTCTCTCGAACTTGCGAGTAGCGCAGCACCGGAAGAAGTTCCTGTGGTGCCTGCACCAATAAGAGAGGAAGCTAATGATGATGATCATGAAACTTCGGTTGTAGTTGCTACAGAGCCTCGCAGGTCAACGATAACTCGTACCACTCCTGATTGGTATGATCCCGTTATGAGTGTCATGTTGGTGGACAACACCGATGACCCTACGACGTATGAGGAAGCGATGATGAGCCCAGATTCCGATAAATGGCAAGAAGCCATGAAATCCGAGATTGGATCCATGTATGAAAACCAAGTATGGACTTTGGTGGACTTACCGGATGGCCGAAAGGCTGTCGAGAACAAATGGATTTTCAAGAAGAAAACAGATGCTGATGGTAATGTTACTGTCTATAAAGCTCGACTTGTCGCAAAAGGGTTTCGACAAATTCAAGGAGTTGACTACGATGAGACTTTCTCACCAGTAGCGAAGCTAAAGTCTGTGAGGATTATGTTAGCAATCGCTGCATATTAATATTATGAAATATGGCAGATGGATGTCAAAACAGCGTTCCTCAATGGAGACATTGATGAAGAGTTGTATATGATGCAACCCAAAGGTTTTGTCGATCCTAAAGATGCTAACAAGGTGTGCAAACTTCAAAGGTCCATATATGGATTGAAGCAAGCATCCCGAAGTTGGAATCAACGTTTTGATAAGGTGATCAAAAGTTTTGGTTTTATACAAACTTATGGAGAAGCTTGTATTTACAAGAAAGTGAGGGAGCTCAGAGCATTCTTAATACTATATGTAGATGACATATTGTTGATTGGGAATGATGTAGACCTTCTTAATCGTGTCAAGTAATATTTGAATAATAGTTTTTCAATGAAGGATCTTGGCGAAGCAGCTTACATATTAGGCATAAAGATTTATAGAGATAGATCGAGACGCCTAATATCATTGTCACAAAGTACATATTTGGACAAAGTTCTAAAGAGGTTTGGAATGGAAGATAGCAAGAAAGGGTTCTTGCCCATGTTGCCCAATACGACCTTGAGTAAAACTCAAAGTCCGACAACGGCAAAAGACAGAGAAATGATGAGTAAAACTCCCTATGCCTCAACCATAGGATCTCTAATGTATGCCATGCTATGTACTAGACCCGACATTGCATATGTTGTTAGTTTAACTAGCAGATATCAAAGTGATCCAGGAGTGGATCATTGGACAGTGGTCAAAAACATCCTTAAGTACTTGAGAAGAACTAAGGATATGGTTCTTTCTTATGGAGGTGATGAACAGCTCGTTGTTAATGGTTACACCGATGCTAGTTGGAACACCGATCCGGATGATTCTAAATCACAATCTGGATACGTATTTACTTTGAATGGTGCAGCAGTTAGCTGGAGGAGTGCAAAGCAAAGCATTGTGGTGAGATCTTCAACTGAATCGGAATACATGGCTGCTTCGGAGGCTTCACAAGAAGCGATATGGATGAAAGAGTTCATTACAGAGCTCGCTGTGGTTCCTAGTGCGCTGGACCCAATGTCTATCTACTGTTATAACATGGGTGCCATAGCCAATGCGCAAGAACCAAGGTCACACAAGAAGCTGAAGCACATCAAGCTACGTTTTCACGCTATTTGAGAACATGTCCAAGATGGGGACATAAAGATTTGCACAGTACACACAGATCTGAATGTGGCGGATCCGTTGACTAAACCTCTCCCGAGGGCAAAACATGACCAACACCAAACTGCCATGGGTGTTCGGTATATTACCATGTAATCTAGATTAGATGACTCTAGTGCAAGTGGGAGACTGTTGGAGATATGCCCTAGAGGCAATAATAAATATAGTTATTATTATATCTTTGTGTTTATGATAAATGTTTACATTCATGCTATAATAGTATTAACAAGGAAACATTAATACTTGTGTGATTTGTAAACTAAAATAGAGTCCCTAGTAAAGCCTCTTTATAATACTAGCTTGTTGGTTAATAAATGATTGTGGTTTCCCTATCATGAACATTGAGATGTTATTAACAACAAGATCATATCGTTAGGAGAATGATATGGTGGACATACTCCTATAGATAAGCGTAGCATAAAGATCAAGTCATTTTTATAGTTCAATTGCTATATGCTTTCTGATACATAGTAACCTAATTCCTTCGACCATGAGATCATGCATATCACCTTCACCGGAAGGATGCTTTGATGACATCAAACATTACACCGTAACTGGGGGCTATAAAGGTGGCATTGAGTGTTCGGAAAGTATTGGTTGAGACACATGGATCAAGAGTGGGATTTGTCCATCCATATGACGGATAGATATACTCTGGGCCCTCTCGGTGGAATGTCATCCAATTAGCTTGCAAGCATGTGACTGGCTCACAAGGGATCACATATCACGGAACGAGAAAAGAGTACTTATCAAGAAAGGTTGAACTAGGTATGCAGAGATACCGACGATCATAACCTCGGATAAGTAAACTATCGTGAGACAAAGGGAAATTGGTACCGTATGTAAGTGGTTCATTCGATCGCAAAGTAATCATAGAAATATGTGGGAGCCATATGAATTTCCAGATTCCTCTATTGGTTATTGTTCGGAGAAGTGTCTCGATCATGTCTGCATAATTCACGAACCGTAGGGAGACACACTTAAAGATTCGACGTTGTTTGAGTAGTTATGGAATGATGAGTAAGAGACCAAATGTTGTTCGGAGTCTCGGATGGGATCCGGGATATCACGAGGAGATCCGGAATGGTCCGGAGAATAAGATTCATATAAGGAAAGTCCTGTTTCGGGGTTGGAGAATGGTTCCGGTGTTTTCATCGAGAATGTTCTAGAAGGTTCCGAAATGTCCGGCACTCCGGAGGGGAAGGGTACATGAATGTGTCATAACAAGTTGGAATGATTGCATCATGTACTAGGTGTCATCACTGAACAAAATAAAGGGTTAAATCAAATCCTAGTTTGAAAAGTCAAACGCCAATTTGAAAAAGTCAAACGACTATTTTGCGAGGTGGAGGGAGAGTAGGAAACCTACTTGGGGAGGAAGTCCCTCTCCCTCCACCGCCGGCCAAGGAGTTGGGAGGGACTCCTCCCCAGGTCGCCTCCCACCTATATAAGGAGGGGCAGGGCTGCCCCTCCTAGAACTACACCTTGCCCTCTCTAAACCCTAACCCTAGCCGCCGCCCACCATAGCCGTCGCCGCCCTAGGGTTTCTCCCAAGCCGCCGAGTTGGGGCCTCTAGTTGCCCTAGCCGCCGGCCTAGCCCCTTCTACTTGGTGTGTCTAAACCCTAGATCACCGAGGCTCTCTCATAGTCCACCATACTCGCTCCGGCTTAAGGCGAAGCCCTGCGAGATCTCCCCTCTACTTCGTACCACTGCCAGCCGACGGAATCGCGAGGAGAGTGCTACAACCTTCACGTCTGGAACAAGGAGAGGAAGGTCTGCCGAGTACCGAACGTGTGACCGATCATGGAAGCGCTTTAACGAAGCGCGGAAGGATCGTCTACGCGATCTTGAGATCGGCAAGAGTACGACTACATCACCCACGAGAATCCGCTCTCGTTAAACACTTTGGAATCTTCGAGGGTGAGTTATTCCATCGACTCGTTGCTACAATCTAGTAGATAGATTTTGGCTTGTTTGTTTGTATGCGGTAGAAAATTTTTGTTTTCCATACTACGAAACCCTACAATTACACAAAAATAAAAAAACGGCCATCAGATTGTCCTGCTTCTTCAATTCGATGATTTTCCTTAGTTGCTTGTTCATCTTCTTCAGCTCGGCCTTCACTTCCGCATCCACCGTAGTACCAGCGGAAATGGGGTTGCCACATCCCAATTGCTCCACCACAGACGGGTTTTCGAGCTCCCGGGATGCTACCTCCACCCCAATTCGCTCGATGTACTCATCAAGCCACTCAAAATGCCCACATTTTGGCAGTTCCTGAAATCGCAGAGATGAACCCTAAATCCCAAATTCGATGAAATGCATGAAATTTGAAAGAAAATTGGCGCCGGAACACTTAGATCTCACCTTTCCGGCTGGCTTGCTCTCACACTTCACAAATTCGGCCAATGTTGTCGTTCTTGCGGTGGATGTGACAAGCCGCCAGTGGCAGACGGGGAAATCGGGCACCTCCTCATCGGCACCGCACCATACCGAGGCCATGAGCGGTGGGAGGAAGCAGAGCTCGACATCCTCGCCGGCGTTGCACTTGCTGCCGGAGAAGAAAACGAAGGGATGAGATGTGGAACTGGTATGGAGTGCTCGCGAGGGACGGATCGGGCCAACGGCTCTTCAACCACAGGGTGGGTCCCACGATATGAGGTGGACATCGATGAGTTCCGCCGTGACGTGGAGAGGCTGTGGGTCCCATCTTTCAGCTGATTCGAATTCGTTGACGGTCTCGTGGGGTTAAGTAGAAGTGTCGCACGGAAACTATTTGCCGCTTCAGAAGTGTCGCATGCGAGCTATTCTTTGCAACGATGTCGCTTTCCTTCCAATTCCACGTAAAGACGTCGCATAGGAGCTATAAGCCCCCTTCTCGGACGACGACCCAACCGGCCACACCGCATAGATATGCAACCGCGAAGACAACATTATTGGGAGCAGAGAGGACCCGCCGTCATCCAGTTGAGCCCCTACCTTAGCGACACCGACCATCGTAGACGACACGTGGGTCATGTCCCTGCTCGACCCCTTCATCGGCTAGAGCTTTCCGTTGCCACCCTTCGCTGACTCCACCCACACCGACAAGCAGCTGCAGGAACTCAGGGAGTAGTATCTCTTCGCGAGTAGCATGTTCCAGAAGGCGGCGCTGGCTCCGGCCAGGCCGCCGGCTGGGCACCTTTGCCGTCATGCTGCTCCACAGTGAAGGACGCGACATGTCGTTCCTTAGGCCCGGTGCCACCACGTGGACGACGATGCGCCCTTCGAGGGGCATGCCACACAAGTACATCGACGTCATACTTCACACGCCTTCTATACCGTCAGCTGCTACGCCGAGCTAAACGCGTGGTTTCTGGACGGCGGGGTACCCTGCGGACGTGGCGATTCACAAACCCGATGCGGGAGCAGGTGTAGGCCATCCTGCTTCTCCATGGAGAGTATATGCGAGTCGATCGGGAGTACAACTAAAAAGATACCAGGCTTCAGTCAATCTACTAGAATGCCGCAACGAAGCCTGGCTGAAAAAGTCCGATGTAACCGCCACAAGACGGGTATACTCATAGACCATGGGATGTCGTTGATGCTCTGGGAGGAGGAAAGCCCAAAGCTGAATCCAATGCACCGCCATGATGATAATCTGTAAAAAAAGGTACTCCAGTCTTGTTAAAAATATAGTTGTTACGACATTTCCAAATGGACCAACAAATGGCCGAGATGCCAATACGGAGTCTGTCCTTATTCACTTTGTCTATTCCATTTAGCCAGTTCCCAAACATATTAGAAATATTGGTTGGTGGAGGATGCGCCAAATTATTTTTGCGAACAGACATGAAATAAATAAATGTTCAATTGTTTCGTCTTTGTTACAAAAGAAACATTTTTTACCCCATTCCAGTTTCGCTTGGCAAGATTGTCCTTGGTTAAAAGAACTTTTTTATTCAGAAACCACATAAAAATCTTTATTTTCAACGGAATTTTCAATTTCCACAAATACTTGGTCGGAAAACTTGGATGATCATTCATAAGGTCTTAGAAAGATTTAACAGAAAAAATCTCATTCTCAGAGAGATTCCAAATAAACTTATCATGTTGTGTTAATAAGTTCACTTCTATCAGCCTCTCACAAAGGTGCAGCCATGCAATCCATTTATTTTCATTCAAGTTTCATCGAAAAGTAATATGTGGTGGATTGTGAGATAAGACTTCATGAACCAGAACATGCTTTCTGTGAACTATTGAGTACAAGGAAGGATATTGTTGAGCAAGAGATGCTTCTCCTAACCAAACATCCTCCCAGAATCTAATGTCTTTACCATTACCAAGTTTCAAAGAGCCCCAGGCAAAGAACTCATCTTTCACTCCAATTAGTCCCTTTCAAAAAGGTGAGTCAGTTGGTTTGGCTTCCACATGTGCTAGCGTCTTATTAGCAAGGTATTTGTTATGTAGCAACTCATGCCACACTCCCTCCTCCGTCGGTAACTTAAACAACGTCTTCTTATTGGATTTTTCCTTATGTCGCAAGATTAGATCATCCAAATTTTTGATATTCAAACCTATTAATTAATTTATGGAGGTACATACATTTGTTTTGATATGAAGCATATTGTTTCCAAATATAAACACACTTAGTGTGATCACTACTAGTAAATCACATTTCTAATGCATGATTTTCGGGTTTTCTTTCGCGTTAATGTCCACTCAATTGCGGTGAACATATGTCATGTGTGGGGACTAAAGCCAATCCGTAGTGGCACAATACCAATTTCCCAGTGAACTAAGACACAGTCGTAATAAAGCCTTCGGTTTAAATATTTATAACATATTTAATTAAATCGATGGAACAATGTATGGTTTAACAAAACACAAGCTTTACATTATTGTCAACTCACAGTTTATATCTTACAAACAAAAAGTATCGTAATCTCCATTACCCTCATAAAAAACATTTTTTTATTTTTTTTGGAAAACTCGAGGGGATATTAAGGCATATAGCACAACCTGTATGATCTATTACAATGGTAGCTTTAACAAAACACAGAAGTAAAGGCACAAATAAACACATAAATTCCGAGGTTATGGATGCTGCTCAGCAACGTGCTTCTCTCTCAGTGGGTCGATATTCAAACAACTTTCTCGGAGAAATCCTTGCAGCACAGGGGGGGTTCTGGTAGCGAATCTAAAGAGTAAGCCTTTTTAAGCTAA
The DNA here is from genome assembly GCA_023614405.1 of Avena insularis. Taxonomy (NCBI): domain Eukaryota; kingdom Viridiplantae; phylum Streptophyta; class Magnoliopsida; order Poales; family Poaceae; genus Avena; species Avena insularis. Next base: position 392,411,235 of record CM042693.1, on the reverse strand, counting down.
GCAATTTCCCCTTTTTCTTGGTGACACGACCCTCGCTACTTAAGATGAATTGGTTCATGGCGCCAGATCGAACAACTCATTTGATGGACATAGTCAAACGAACAAAACCCAAGATGGCTAAACACCCAGCAAGCAAAGTCATCACCGATCACTGGTACTTGGCTACAACCTTGAATTGTTTGTGCTCTGGGCGCGTCTTACTCTCCGCCATCAGCTGGTCCAATGTATTGCTCAGTGAGGAGTCGTGTTTGTCACCCATGAGCTCCACCTCTTTAAGGTTAGGCAAATGCTCGACTCCGACAATAGTGGTCTGATCGGCACCGAATTCCACGATAAGCTCCTCGAGCTTATCCATGGATCCTTTTTCAAACCGAAGCCCCGCATGCACACCTCTACAACACCACCCAAGATTCCTCAGCATGGGGAAGTTGTGGGAAGTGCGTGCAACCAGCTCATGGCCAACATAGGCTCTTGGCCCCAACCAGATTCTCTGCAGGTTAGGCAAGTTACAAAGGACGCCGAATGCTTGATCATTATCAAGGCATGTATTCATAATGTCAATCTCAGCAAGATATGCTAGTGACCTGGACCAGTTGGGCAATTCATCGATATCACCGTCAATGCTTAAGTACCTTAGGAGCCGTGGCGGAGATTCCATTTGAAGGAGGAAGTTCACAGGGCCCTGCCGAAAGCAACCAATGGCAAGACCCCGGAGGGAGCATGTCTTGCTTAGGGAACATGCGAGCTCTCGAAGAACCTCTTCATTTTCCCGAAAGACCCAGATACCTATGTGCCGCAGCTGCCCTAGTTTCCCAACCTCCCTGGCAACATGGACATCATTTACAATCATGTAATTCACCTCACGCAGTGCCTTCATTCTATAGAGCCCCCGCGGAGGAGTCCACATAATGGACCACTTATGCTTATTGCGGAAGTCTACATTCTCAAGCCTCTCCAACTTTGTTACTTCTTCTGGTAGCTTCTCAATGGACGTGCAATCAACATTAAGCATCTGCAAATGCTCTAGCTCACCGATTTTCTTAGGTAACACGCTGACCTCTGTATTCCTCAAGCTCAAGAACCTTAAGAGATACATCCTGCAGATGTGCTCCACATGCTTATTTTCTAGGCCCTTGCAGCCTTCCAGATCAAGTACCCTCAGCAGGGTGAACTCTCGCATCCGACTGAGGAGGTTATGCCCTTCGATCTCAAACATGGTTAGTGACCGAACATGCTTCATGTTCATCATCTCGATGCCATTACTCTTGCCGTGACCCGCTGCTTTTTTCTTCTTTTGTTTCTTGGGTGAAGAAGAGTCCATGGTGGTGGCATCATGGATGGAGAGGCGACGAATCCTATCATATGACACTGTTTCGTACTGTGATCCTACCAGGCTAACAAAGTTAGCCTCCAAGGACTTGGAGACCATGACCTCAAGCATCATGTCGTGCACCCGACATGCATTCGCCCTCCCATTGTAGCTCATACCGGAAGTTGGAACAATCATGCTCCTACTTAGCAGCTCATCGAAGTAAGACTCTGCAACCTCCATCACAGTCAGCCCCCGTTTTTCCTCCACTAATCCCTCAGCAATCCATCTGTACAAGAGCCTAATGGTCCTGATCTCATAGTCTTCAGGAAAAATTGAAAGATACATCATGCAGCCCTTGAGATTATAAGGCAGGTGGTTGTAGCTGAGTGTGATTATCTGCCTCATCCCCTCCAAGGTAGGGCTGCTATCCATCTGAGAACCAATTGATTTGCATATTGTGTCCCACATGTCTTTGCTCTCTGGTGATCTATAGCTCGCCAAGAGGCTGCCAATGCTAATAATTGCAAGCGGCAGGCCACCACACTTTTTTAAAATCTTGTTCATTGTGATTTCCAAATCTTTGGGGCACGAAGCGTCCATTGATCCAAATGCTTTACTCATGAATAGCTTCGTGGAATCTTCCAAATTCAGTGGTTTTATAGGGTAGACGCCAACAGTGGGATCACTGCATTCTTTGGCCACACTATCAATCCGAGTGGTCACAATGATTCTGCTGCCATGTCTGCTACTTGGCAACTTGGACTGGATGGCATCCCATGCTGATATTGTCCATACATCATCGACCACAATTAGGTACCTGATTTCATTGCAGGTATTTAGAGTTAGGAAATGCTAAACTATAAACACAGATGCAAACATAGTTCGTCGATTAGGTTGAAGCCATGTCCGTAGTTCTGAGAAAATGAAACACACCAATGATCACACAAAAAATAGTGGGACTTCCTTAATAAATTCAATGGAAATTAAAGGAGTTTTCATTGAGTGTAACTTAAATACAACGCATCACTATATGTGGCGAAAAATCTATGGGACATTGCGAGTGTTTTTGATAATCAGGAGTTTATTTTTCGTTATTGAAAAAATTAATATTTAAGGGACATTGTGTGTCATTTTGATACGGGATCAAAAGGTTATTTTGTCTAGTAGAGAAAATTAGGTGCAAGATGCATGGAGAGGTGTAATTGTTAGGCAAACTGAATATGCCGATATATTTGGTTATACCTTGTCATACTTAGCGCTTGGTTTTACTCACTATGTTGAGATTGTCTCTCATTATAAATATTTTCTTGTCATTCTATAATTTTACTCACTACTTATGGACATATCTCTATGCCAAAAATTTGAAGTTTTTCCCCTTTTTCTAACTTTCATGCTTATCTCTCTCTCTCTCTCTCTCTCTCTCTCTCTCTCTCTCTCTCTTAGCAATACAGTGTGATGACGGATGTGAAATTTGACAACCGCGCACTTCAGGACCTCTCCGTCAAATATGGTGTTCTCATGCGCTTCTCGTGTCCATACACTTTTCCACAAAACGTAAATGCCGAACGCATTATTCACACGGTCAACGACATAGTTCGCACCCTGTTATTTTCAAGAAAGCATGCCTCCTAAATTCTGGGTCGAAGCTCTCCATGCGTCCACTAATCTTCTAAATAGACTACCCACCAAAGCACTCGCCGCCCCATATCCATTCTCCACTCTATTTCCAAACCACCCGATTACATCCTCCTTCGCACCTTTAGTTGTTGTTTATGCTACCCAACCTCTCCTTCACCAGGGCAGCCCCCTCCACCATGCCTCACAAACTGTTGCACTGCAGGACCGCGTGCATGTTCCTTTCTTATCCCTCTAACCATAGTGGCTACCATTGCATGGATCTTGAGTCCCGTCGTATTATTATATCTCACCATGTTGTTTTTTGATGAAACTTGGTTTCCCTTTGCACCCGATTTTCTCGTGTATAACTTGCACTAGAACGATTCAACGTCACCCCAGGATGTCGGTCCACTCAACATACTTGATTCGGTCTCCGTGCTACCCATGCACGATGGACCTAGTCATTCTACCGGGCTGTGTTGGGCCACACCAGCCTCTCACATGCTGGCTCCCCCAATGATGCGCATGTCAGCCCACTCTCTAGCCTCCCCAGCCCACTCGCACGCCTCCTCAGCCTGGCGTGCGCCGGCCCACTCGCCTGCCCATCGGTCTTCGGCCAGGATGGCTGCTTCCGCCTAGTCTAGCCAGGCCGTGGCCCAACCTCTAACAATGCCCTCGAAGACTCGGCCTCTAGCACCATGTCGAGCTCGTCCACGGCTTCGACGAGTTCACCTTCACCGGCTCCTTCTGCTCCCGCTCATCGGATGGTCACCTGTTGTCAGGCCGGCAAGACCATGGGTCAGCATGGGTGTCTCAACCTCCACATCGCCCCCTTCATCGCCCTATCACAAGTTCCTAAGTCTATTTTTTGTTCTCTCACAAAGACCCAAACTGGGTAGCGGCTCTGACTGACGAGTACAATGCCCTCCTCGCCAACACCAACATCGTCTCTGACAAGTGGGCATCACAAGTCCAAGCCTGATGGCAGCCTCAACCACCACAAAGCATGCTAGGTGCTACATGGTTTCTCCTAGGAGCACGACTTCGACGAGACCTTTAGCCTGGTGGTTAAACTAGCTAGCTACCATATGGGTTATCCTCTTTGCCGCTCTCTCCTCTAACTAGAAGATACATCAGCTAGATTTCAAGAATGTGTTTCTACATGGGCGTCTCAACGAGGTGGTCATCTGTCACCCGCCTACTGCCTTATTTGACTCTACTCAACATGACCATGTGTGCCACCTCAACCGAGTCCTCTATGGCCTAAAGAAATCTTAGCATGCATAATATCATCGCTTTGCAGCCTTCATCACCACCTTCGTCTTCACTAGCTCGAAGTTCGACACCTCTCTCTTAATACTGCTTGTTACTTTCGGCACGACTTACTTGCTCCTCTGCATCGACGATGTCATCATCATGGCTTCTTCCTCGACACTACTTGAGTGCATCATCACCGCTCTCAGTCCTAGTTTGCTATGACTGACCTGGGCAATCTTCATCACTTCCTCGACCTTGTTGATCAACGTGACTCATAGGGTATGATTCTATCACGGACATAGTACGCTCTCGAGATTCTCGAGCGTGCTGGCATGATATCCTACCACCTTGCATTGACAACAGCGGATACATCTCTGAAACTTGCTTCAGCTGTTGGTCCTCTGGTTGATGATCCTTCAGCTTATCAGAGTCTTGCAGGTGCTCTGCAGTACCTGATATTTACACATCCTGACATCGCCTACACTTTCTAGCAGATTTGTCTCCACATGCATGACGCCTGCGATCAACACTTTTCCTTGATCAAGCATGTTCTTCGCAATGTTAAGAGCACCTTGCATGATCCCCCATGGACCGCCTTGTGGTCTACACCGTTGTGGATTGGGATGCTTGTCCCGATACTCGTCGTGACACCTTTGGCTACTACATGTTCCTTGGTGACAATCTTGACACATTGTTGTCTAAGAAAGAGCACACTATCTCTCGCTCTAGCACTGATGTCGAGTACCGCGTTGTTGCTAATTTCGTCACTGAAGCAAGTTGGCTTTGCCAACTTCTTCAGGAGATTCATTGACCACTTCCCAATGCGACGGTTGTCTCTATGACAACGTCAACACCGTCTGCATGTTCACGAATCCTATTCAGCACCCACGTAGCAAACACATCGAGATCGATCTTCACTCCGTTCGTGATCTTGTGGCGCTTGGGCACATTCGAGTTCTTCATGCCTTCGTCTCAACAGTTTGCGGATATCTTTACCAAAGTCCTGTCATCGCCACTATTCTTGGACTTTCGATCCAGTCTCAACATACGAGAATCAACAGTTGCGACTACGGGATGTTAGGAAAACCGACTTTATATTCGGTTATACCCTTCTATGTCGAGCGCTTGATATCTTGCATATAATCATGCCGTTATGGTTAGGATTAGTATTGATTGTTTCCATAATCTGTCTATAAATATGAGATAGCAGGAGACCCAAGATTGTGATCAATTATTCTCTCTATCAGTAAGGACCGCCATGCCTTCTCCAGGAGAATCACGTGTAAGGATCGCAGTTAACATGAAACATTTTGCACATAAACAAATCTAGATCGACTCGCATGTATCTGGACATCGTGGACAGAAAAAATAAGCAAGTATTTGTTAAATACGAGTTAAATTAACGAAACGGGAAATGGAAACTATTGCAAGTGAACAACTAATTATATTCCCTCCATCCTAAAAAGGATGTCGCGGATTTGTCTACATTCAAATGTAACTAGACGTGTTCAAAAATAGAGCCCTCGTAGGTAAATGGATCTTTAAGTTACTTACTGAGGATGAAGTATGACTAAACCTCCTTAAACGAAAATATGTTGGCTCAAAAGATTTTTCCCAGGTTATATGGAAACCTGGTGATTCGTATTTCTAGGCTGGTTTGAAGGTGACAAAGAAACATTTCTTTCGCTTTGAATCCTTTTCGGTTAAGTATGGTTCTGAAATATGGTTTTGGAAGAACAAGTAGTTAGGTAACGCTACACTCCGGGAACGGTATCTTGCTTTGTACGATATTGTATGTCACAAGGGTGATACCATTGTCATTGTTTTGGGGTCTTCCCCAGAGAATATGACGTCCAAGAGAGATTTATTTGGTCCTTGACTTGTTTCTTGGCAAGCCTTGCTTCAACACTTGGCTTTTGTCCAACTAACACCTGGCCATGATGAATTTCGTTGGAACCTACTTGAGAATGGTGAATTCTCAGTTGCTTCTATGTACAATGCACAGATCCAGTCTGATTTACCAGTTGATAATAATAAGAACATCTGAAAGATGAAGATACCCCTCAAGAACAAAATCTTTGTTTGATATCTTTGTCAAGAAATTATTTTTACTAAAAACAATCTTGCTAAGCGAAATTGGCATGGAAGTAAAACATGTGTTCTCTGTCATCATGATGAGACAATCAAACATCTTTTCTTTCAATGCAATTTTGTCTGTTCTATATGGTTAGTCATCCAAGCAGCGTCGGGTTTATATCCACTCAGTAGTATCACCAATATATTTAAGAATTGGCTACATGGTTCTTAGGTTGAGAGCGATTGCATTAATTTGGTCTCTATGGCTATACACAAATAATAAAGTGTTTAACGGTAAGAATTTATCACTTTTACAGGTTATCTACCGGTGTATAGGTACACCCCGCATTTAGTCCTTGCTACACTGCACGGAGTTTCGACACCTCTTTACGGGGGTGTGTACTCGACTGGAGGATACATCGAAGAATTTATTTACCTGTAATGGATAGCAGTATAATCTCGGGATAAGCCCTCCGTCATCTTATGTAATTCATCTTTTACCGTTTCTCATTAGCCAATAAATTGGTTAGATTTGGATCGGCTATGTGCATCTTTGTTATGCAGAGGGTATAGGTGTAATGCTTAAAATTCTTTAAGTAGTAAAAATTTCTTTATCGAAAAATCTAGACGTGCTTTGGTGTGTATAGATGATACATGTGAACCTATGCAAACTTGTGACAACCTTTTTGGGACGGAGGGAGTATTTCATATTATATGGCAATACAGTCCGAAATAATAATTATGCAACGTATTAAAATCGCAGATATTATGTTGAAGTAGTGCTAATGATGACACATGTTTACCTCTTGTCGTCGAGAAATTCCTTGAGCCTGGTAGCAAGTTGATCAACATCCATAGTGTCAATCTCACCCAGCGAATCGTTCACCTCTTCATTGATGCCTTTATCGTTTTGTGATTTCGCCTTGGCAACCTGGCGAAGCACGTGTTTGAGCAGCACCTGCAGGTCCTTCCCGCCATCGAAGGCCTGAGACACGGACACGTTTGCTTGGCGGTCGAAGTCCGCCTCCAGCTGCCGGCACACCTCCATGGCAAGCGTAGTTTTTCCAAGCCCTCCAAACCCGACGATAGAGAACACCTTCAGCTTCATGTCGCGCTCTTTGTCAGTCACCTCCTTCACCTTGTTGGCCAGGTCGATAGCCTGTGCTCTGATGCCAACCAACTGGTCAGGGTCGTTGGTAGGGCGGAGAGCATGCGCGGATGCCCCCAGCACCGGCACAAGAGCTAATGGACGAGAGCGGCTCATCATCAGTGCATCGCGGCTAACGCCGTAACGAGCATGGCGCTCGCTGATTGCCACAGCACGGGCTCGGAGAGCCCTAATCTCCCCGGCGAGACGATGGCGAGGTAAAAGCCTCTCAAGCTGGCGCTTGCACCAGATGTAGACGCCGAGTTTCAGCCCGCACTTGATGCGGAATATGTAAAGGTCGATGCAGTCCTCAGCATCGTAGGCGAGCTCACGGAGCTGTTTCATCCACTCCCGGACGAAGTGGTCCACGGCACCGTCTTCGACTTCTGTCTGCATACGGAGGAGGGCGTTCATGGTTGCCAGCTCGTCCCTCAGCTCGGCGACCTCGCCGCCAACGGAGCGGAGCAGCCGATACTGCCCCCCCACTAACTGTCCAGCATTGCTCAAAATTGTCTGCGCTGCGCCTTCCATTCTGTGTAGTAGGTGATTTGTGAGATGTTCCTTTCCGTGCTCGATCGAGTACGGCAGTTTATACTAGAACTACTAGTAGTGTACTAACTGCTTATATTGAATGGGAAAGAGCTGATCTTGATTGAATGGGAAGAGCTGACCAGTTCCAAATATTTATATTGATTTGTGGGAAAGAGATGGCCTTTTGGTTGATGTGAAGAGCTGCCCAGTTCCAAATATTTATATTGATTTGTGGGAAAGAGATGGCCTTTTGGTTGATGTGAAGAGCTGCCTCCAAATATTTATACTCCACTCATATACCTAATCATGTACTCTGTTTTAAAATAGATATCGCAGGTTTATAAAATTTGGTTGAATCTATATAAATATTGTCTAGATTTATTTAAATTTTGATCAATCTGCGACGTCTATTTTAAGACGAAGGGGGTATTATATATGATCAAGCCAGTCTTGATATATATAATGCTAATGTCAGCTATTCTAACATGGATACATGATTTGTTTTGTCTTCTCAACTACTATGCATGCCCCAACACGGCAAGGTTATGTAAACGAAACACCAAACAAGACACTGCAAGTTAAATTATTGCTAATAATTGCAGAATAACATACTATACATCAATCCCTGCCAACTGTAGAGTACAAGATGCAAATCATAACCAATCCTTATAGATATATCCCTGTTGCGGAGAAAGATAAATCAAGTATTTATTTTTTTGAGAATAGATAAATCTGCCGGAATACATACTCCCTCCGTCCAGAAATAACTGACTTGAGTTTTAGTCAGTTATTTCTGGACGGACGGAGTATAATTAATATGAGATCCATAAGAGCACCAACTATTTGTTAAACACTATATTTATATATCTCAGCCCACTAGCCATGTTCACACATATGAAAACTCAAATTATTGGTGTAACCATGTCATGGATGACGTGACGGTTACAAGGTAAACTATCGATACTGAATGATTGCCGAATTAGTCACTATAAACAAGACAAGGGGGTTGTGTATCTGTATATTTTTAGTATATAACATGTCTGGTACTATTTCGTCATCTAAATATTTTTTCTTTTTTTTCTACGAATATTTCTTCAAAGTTGAATAGTGTAGGTGTTAGTCTTGGTTCGAATGCTAGCGGTATTTCTATTTCAACAAAGGTCTTAAGGCCGATGAAATTTGACCATCTAACGGTTATTCCAAAAGTTTCGATTGTGTTGGATACCACCTATATAGATGATGAGGATGTGAATGCCACGACTGATGGTCAAATCCTATCTCATCTTGTGTGTAAAGTATTGGAGGTTGGTCTCGATGAGGATAGACTTAGTTCTATTTATGAACTAACAGCATTTGGTCGAAAATCAGCACCTGAAAAGAGATATAATAAGTCTCAGAAACGAGATTTTGCTCCAAATCGGCTATTGTTTCCCAATGAATGGCATGTTTCTAAATAGTAGAGGTTTTCATGACTTGACTAAACATTTACATATTGCTCATTGTTCTCGGGATCATAATTTATATTTTGTAGCAATTTCAGAAACGGGTGAACGTGAATTCTCTACAACTCTGCTGGACCGAATTTCAGGCGATGTATACTTTTTATGGCATTCACGCCCACCATGTGGTCATTCCGGTGGTATTTTACTTGGCATAAGGTCTCACACCATTGAGGTTTAAACTTGTTTGGATGGTGAGTTTCATATCAAACTTCATATTCGTAATAAAGTTGATAACTTTATATGGAGCCTTGTTGTTGTGTATGGTGTTGCCTAGGATGCGTTTAAAGCTGATTTCCTTCGAGAATTGGTCAACTTAGCGAAAGACAATCCATATCCTATTCTTATAGGAGGTGATTTTAACTTGCTTTGATTTTCATTTGAGAAGAGTAAAGGTTGGTTTGGCGATCATTTGCCTTTTTTATTCAATGCTGTGATTGATAGTTCGGATTTAAAAGCGGTAACAATAGTTGGGAGACAATTCACTTGGGAAAACAGTCTTCCAGAACCAATATACGAAAAACTTGATCGTGTACTGATGGACTCGGATTGGAAAGAACATTTCCCCCTAGTCTTGGTACGTGCTCTAACACGTATTGAGGCTCTATCTGACTAAGCTCCCATTTTGCTGACTACAGGATTGCGCATAAGACATGATGTGCTCGTCCGTTCAAGTTTGAACTAGGATGGTAACAACGTGAAGGTTTTTAGGATATAGTCAAGGCAGTTTGGGATAGACCAGTTACGGGTTGTACTCTAATCTATAGGTGAAATAATAAAGTGCATACGACACGTAAACACCTTGGAGGTTGGGCACGACATACGACTATCATTATTAAAAAGAGAAGCAATGGCTTGTGTCTATCATTCATGAACTCGTAGCGTTAGCATAATCTCGATAGTTGACTACACATGAGATTGAGCTCAAGAGCCAGTCAAATGCAGAGTTAGCTCGACCTTTGTGCAAGGAGAAACTCAAATGGTATCAATGTTCCAAATCTCAATTATTTTGCATGGGAAATCGAATACAAGATACTTTCATAGTGTTGCCAACAGTAAACACACGAAGAAACTTATTCAATCCTTGATTTAAGATGAGGGAACGATTGAAGGGCATGACCAGTCGAGGTCATGTATTACAAATTACTATAAGGGTTTGTTCGGGGCACCAGAAGAAGGTAACTTCTTCTTGGATGAGTCCCAAACAGATGATATACCCTAAGTTTCGGATGAGTAAAATAATCTACTGACCGCTCCCTATACTGAGGAGGAGCAGGAGGAGGTCAAGAAGACTGTTTTCCAATGGAACACAATAAAGCCCCTGGTCCTAATGGATTCCTAGCTGAGTTTTATCAAACCTTTTGGGATGTTATCAAAACAGATCTTCTTGAGATGTTTAGTTCTTTGCATGCTAGACAAATAGATCTATTTCGGCTGAATTTTGGAGAGACTATTTTATTAACTAAGATTAATGAAGTAGAACAGATCCAATAATATAGACCGATATGCCTTCTCAATATTAGTTTTAAGATTTTCACCAAAGTAGCTACTATCAGGCTTAATTCAGTGGTTGAGCATGTAGTTCTACCATCTCAAATTTCGTTCATGCAAGGTCACAACATACTTGACGATACGGTTACCTTACATGAAACAGTACATGAACTACATAGGAAGAAGTTGAATGAGGTCATTCTAACAATTGATTTCGACAAATCCTATGATAAAGTCAAATAGTCTTTCCTTCAGCAGTCTCTTAGAATAAAAGATTTTTTAGCTAAGTGGCGTGCTTTAATCAATAGCTCTGTGTCGGGGTAGTGTTGCCATATCAAATTCAATGATGATGTTGGCAAATACTTTTAGACCAAAAAATGGCTAAGACAAGGAGATCCCTTATCACCAATGTTATTTAATATATGACTGAGCGTGCAAAGTCTGATGGCCAAATTGAAGGTGTGATTCCCCATCTAGTGGATGGAGGTTTAACTATCATTCAATATGCCGATGATACAATTCTGTTTATGGAATATGATCTTGAAAAGGAAAAAAAATCTAACTCATACTCTCATCTTTTGAGAAACTTTCAGGATTGAAAATTCACTTTCATAAAAGTGTGAATTGTCCTATTTTGGTGAGGCTCAGGATGCGGCTAACCCATATGCTGAGCTCTTTGGTTGTAGTCATGGCATATTTTCGATTAGGTATTGGGTATTCCGGTTCACTATCGTAGGCTTACAAATTTTGAATGGAAAATCATCGAGGAAACACCGCAATTAAGATTGAGTAGCTAGAAAGGTAAAATATTCTCCCTAGGGGGAAGATTGGTGCTCACTAATTCAGTACTAAGTAATATAATATTGTATATGATATCATTATTCCAACTTCCAAAAGGTGTCTTAAAAGGTTGGATTATTTCTGATGAAGATTCTTTTGGCAGGGAGATAGTGAGAAAAAAGTATAGACAAACTAAATGAAGTGTGCTTTGCCGACCCAAAAAATAGAGGGTTAGGTATTCATGATCTAGAGATCAAGAATACATCCCTACTTATTAAATGGCTCTTTAAGTTATTAACTGAAGAGAGGGTATGGCAAACTGTACTTAAAAGAAAATATATTGGTGCAAAAGCATTGACCCAAATGGTTTGAAAACCTGGTGACTCTCACTTTTGGGTCGGTCAGATGGCAACGAAGAAAATATTCTTCCGCTTTGGAACATTTTTTTTAAGGATGGGTCTCAGATAGGTTTTAGGAGGATAAGTGGCTTGATACTACTACACTCCGTGAATAATATCCCGCATTGTACTCTACCGTCCGCTATAAGGAGGAAACGATCGCCGTTGTATTTGAATCATTCCCTTCCAACGTGACTTACAGGAAGGATTTGATTGGAACCAGACTTGACTCTTGGATCGCATTGCTACATTGTTTAGCAAATATACAACTATCATCTGGACCTGATGAAATTCAATGGAACTTAAGTAAGAATGGTTCATTCTCCGTCAGTTCCTTATATAATGCTCTAGTCTAGCCAGTCATATCAGTTTTAGATAATAGGATGATCTAGAAAATTAACATACCTCTAAAAAACAAAATTTTGTTTGGTAACTTTGTCAAGAGGTTATCCTTTATAAAGATAATACTATTAGGTGAAATTGGCATGGGAGTTCTATGTGTATGTTTTGTATCATAATGAGACAATCAAATAACTGTTTTTTTAATAAAAAATTATTGGGTCTATATGGTCAGTTATCCAAGCAGCTTCAGACACGCTTGTATTGTCTCCTTTTGCTGACTCCACCCGCACGGACAAGCAGTTGCAAGAGCTTAGGCTATATTTGGTAGTTTAAGTTTGTAATCCAATTCTATCTCTAGTAGTCTTCTTGCCCCCGAAGTCTTCTAGTACTATATAAACAGCCCAAGGGCTCACGATGTAATAACCTCAATCAATATCAATACAGTTAATATTCCGCAATTTTACATGGTATCATAGCGGTTCGTTCCGCCTAGGGTTTAGCCACTGCTTCCATCGCGTCGCCCCCGGGGAGATCGTTCTCTGCCAGGGGCCGTGTAATAGTATATTAGATCTTATTTCGCCAAAATTTTCTCGACGGCTGCTTGACCGATGTTTCTTCTTTTTTCGCCGATCATAGATCGGATTGCGTCGTCCACAACCACATGTCGTCATCACGCGGCTCTACTTCAACCTCGACGTTGACTCCGGTAAATCATCGCCAACGATCGTGTCAAGGAGGCTCTGTGCGACGCCCCAAGGGACGTCTTCACGCGTTGCGTCGGCTTCTCCGTCCTCACATTGTCACCACGCCGGCCCGTCTTCGTCAACATCGACCGGGACGCACGTCCCCGAGTACGCGTCTCGCCGTCAACAAAGGGCTGCACCTTCATTATCGGTGGTCATCATCATCGACAACCATCTACACCAACAACATCGTCGCATCGTCGCCGCCACCACCAATCGTGGTCAACGTCAACGTCAACAAAAAATTCTTCTTTACGAGTGACGCCGCGCTAATACAAGCGGAAAATACGGGTCTAATTCCTGAAATCGACTACCGCAATAATTCAATCGTCATAAACAACTACCTCAGCGAGTAACATGTTTTAGAAGGCGGCCATTGGCTCCGGGGCGCCGGCTGGGCACCTTTGCCGTGATGCTGCTGCATAGTGATTGACCTTGATCGTTGTGTCCTCTGAACAGCATACCACTTTGAGGATCTAGTACAGAACTATATGACTTTGGAAATACAAAGTACAGAACTATACTAGAGATCGAATACAGAACCATCCGCACTATGACAGTATCATCAGTGCTAACTACAAAACTGAGTCTAAGTAAATGTTTGGAAATTAAAAAAGAATGGTTTTTAAAAGGGCCGGGTAGGTTTTATTTGCTAGGCTAGCCACACCGTCGTCAAGTCGGATGAGTTATAAGTTATGAATATTCACACAAGTACACACACTATAGTGTAAAGCCTCGTGTGCATATTACATTTTAGATAGCAACAAAGAATCATCTTATATGTTGCTCTCCACTCCACTCACGTCTCCACATTTTGCTGACAAAATATTGGGCCAAAGCGTGTCTGTCGCTGGCTGCTAAGCCCTCTAGTTGGTGTTACTTCTTTGGCTAACTAAAGCTGGGCTTGTTGGCTCTGCTCTTCGCGGGCCGACTAGTCATGCGTATGTAGTCTGGGCTACATCTTTGTGCATATCATCCACTTAACTTCTCGTAGATGTGTTACTCTATGCAACCACATGCACAAAACTAGTATTTCTATACCTAACTGAAAGATGTACATCCTCTCAAAAAAAAAAAAAAACTGAAAGATGTACAAATACTATCTCCGTCGTATACATACCCATGTGCAGTCCCACATCATAGCCGACTAGCCAGAAAATCGATGCATGCACGTCCTTCCCGAATCCTAGCCTCTCTCGCCGATATGTTTTTTCTTGCCATGTATGGAGAAGCTTCTCGGTATTATCTTTCCTCCTTAATTTCTAGTAAGTTTGTTGATGATATATCCATGCTTCTTTATAGTGCTAGGAAATATTACCACATCAAAACCTACGTGTATATATAGCATCCTGCCGCCGCCGTGTCCCGGTGTGGCTGCCGCCGTACCCCATAGCATCATGCCACCGCCGTGCCCCGGTGTGGCTACCGGCACGTTACTACAGGAGAATCTGGAGACGCCGACGGCCAAATGTCGGGACCATCGGCGTAGCGGCCTCCCCTGGCCAGTCGCCTAGCCCGGCTATTGGCGTAGATGAAGGTGCCGAGGGTAGCCCTCGGCGTAGCGTGACCAACGTAGTAAAGAGGGTTGTCCCGACGGTGGCCCTCGGCGCATGTATCGTACTCGGCGTAGCCCCAGTTCAGACACGGTGATGAAAACGGCGTTAGGTAGCCAGACTATGCCGACGGCCTGGCCGTCGGCGTAGCTCTTTGAAAAAAATTAGTTGGTCTATGCCGACGGCCTGGCCGTCGGCGTAGCTCTTTGAAAAAAATTAGTTGGTCTATGCCGATGGCTAGGCCGTCGGCGTAGGCCTCCAGATTTTTTTCCGTTTAATTTTAGCCATAACTATTTTTCCTTTTACCTCATTAATTTTTGAAAAATCATAACTAAATCATTCTAATTCAGAAAAGTACAAATAATATATCAAAATTTGCAGAAAAATAAAATCTATCTATCTACACTCAAATATTAGACATTTGTAAATAAAAAGTAAGTGAAATATAAAATATTATATATAGTTTAAAACAGGCATTAGAAATTCAAAAACGATCCAAACAATGCAAAACCTTCACGTGGTGTCATATTATGTGACATAGTTAGAAGAAAAAATATTAAACTTGGTATATTTCTTATATATCGAAAAAAATCTTCATAAAATGACCTATCTCGTTTGAGGTTTTCTGGCTTTCGGGATAAATGACCAATGTTATGGCTAGAATGAAGGCATAGTTTGTGATAATGTGTCCATATTATGCATACATGTGCATCATGGGATGGCGAATAATGTTTCAGGAGAAAGTTTTTCTTTTCGTTGCACCAAAAAGCCATTTTCCATTTTCCAAGTGCAAACAACGGGCGGTTTTGTGAAGCAACCACCAAATGGCTCATTCAAAATGATACTACCATATTTTTCAAAAATACTAGACCACCTTACATGGATAATATCCTGACAGGGGGATCTCAAACCTTTTTGTCTCCCTGGTGAAAGACAAATTCCTGTCGAATCGGTAGGAAGTGGGTCAGATATGAACTACAGGTACATGATCGAATGCTCATGATTTCTTACAAAAATCATTTTTAGGTTCACAATATGTTGTTACATCAGATGTCCACTTCCAGTTTAGCGAGTCTTATCCCCGAACTAAGAGTCTTCATGCTCGCCGCTCGACAAAGTTTAACGATAGTTTAAAACGGGTATAAGAAATTCAAAAACGATCCAAACAATGTGAAACCTTCGCGTGGTGTCATATTATGGGACATAGTTAGAAGGAAAAATATCAAACTTGGTATATTTATTATGTCTCAAAAAAACCTTCACAAAATGACCTATCACGTTCGAGGTTTCTTGGCTTTTGGATCAAATGACCAATGTTATGGCTAGAATGAAGGCATAGTTTGTAATAATGTGTCCATATTATGCATACATGTGCATAATGGGATGGTGAACAATGTTTCAGGAGGAGATTTTCTTTTTTGTCGCACCAAAAAGTCATTTTCCATTTTTTGAGTGCAAAAAACGAGCGGTTTTGTGAAGCAACCACCAAATGGCTCATTCAAAATGCTACCACCATATTTTTCAAAAATACTAGATCACCTTACATGGATAATGTACAAATAGGGAGATCTCAAACCTTTTCGTCTATACCTCATAAAAAACAAATTCATGTCAAATCGGTAGGAAGTGGATCAGGTATGAACTATAGGTATATGATCAGATGCTCATGATTTCTTACAAAAATTATTTTTAGGTTCACAATATGCTGTTTCATCAGAGATCTACTTCAAATTTAGCGAGTCTCATCCCCGAACTAAGAATCTTCATGCCCGTCGTTTGAAGTTTAACGATAGTTTTAAACGGGCATAAAAATTTCAAAAACGATCCAAACAATGCGAAACCTTCGCGTGGTATCATATTATGGGACATAGTTAGAAGAAAAAATATCAAACTTGGTATATTTATTATGTCTCAAAAAACCTTCACAAAATGACCTATCTCGTTTGAGGTTTCTTGGCTTTCGGGTCAAATGACCAATGTTATGGCTAGAATGAAGGTATAGTTTGTGATAATGTGTTCATATTGTGCATACATGTGCATCATGGGATGGCGAATAATATTTCAGGAGGAATTTTTCCTTTTCGTCGCACCAAAAATCCATTTTCCATTTTTCGAGTGCAAAAAACTGGCGGTTTTATGAAGCAACCACCAAATGGCTAATTAAAAATTCTACCACCACATTTTAAAAAATACTAGACCTGTGCCAATGCTATGACCGTCGGCATAGCTCCAGGGCTGGGCGTTACGAAACGGACGTCTCCTGACATCGTGGGGTCCGATGTGAATGTTATGCCAAGGGGGCTGTGCCTGTGCCGATGGCCAAGGGGATGTGCCGTCCAGTAGCTACACCAAGGGGAGTACGCCGACGGCCACCATCGACACAGCCTATGCCGACGGCAAAGTGGCGTTGTGTCGACAGTAGTCGGCCATCGGCGCCTCGGTTGTTTCCTGTAGTGCGCCCCTTGGCCTCTGCCCTTCTCCCACCTTGCGCCGCTTTCTGGCCAGGCGCCGACGTCTAACTAGCACACGCGCCATCATGATCACTTTGCACATCCTTTTCTTCCCCTTCCCGACCGACGGAGGCCGTCGCTGTAGGGCTTATCGGAGGCCGACGCAGCCATGGCACCAAATGTGACGAAGACTTCAATGGGTAGAGAGATATCTGGCTGGACTTGGTTTCTACCTTATGTTGCACGATTAGATCCTTACTATCGGGATATTATGTAATTCAAGATGCTTATGCAGCTAACTTCATACGATCTACATACAAAAATTTCTTACCTTTTTTTTGAAATGGGGAGTGAAACCCCGACCTCTGCATCAAGCGATGCACACAACCTTTATTTATTATTAGAACTACAAAGTTTGGCAAAATCCATTACAAAGATCATACAACGAAGACCGCCAAAACAAAATACCGAGCGTAATGATAATTGTATCGTCATATCCCGACGAGACCTAGCAAACACCCAATTTCCCCATGCAAACTAGGAGCCTAGATTCGCCCAACATATCCATGAAACAACGTCCATGCACTCACTCTGGATGTCGCTGCCTCCACTATCTTCCACAAAATCATCTTCAGCATGTAGATCAATGCGCCGACTCTCGCCACACCAGCCACCGACACCACCGCGATGCCAAGTTGCACCACATCCTTGCGCACTATGTCCAAAGCACGTCGTGGTCGCCACCGGTATCCCGCAGCACCATGCCGCCAAGTACCACCAGCCAACACAGCTTGAAGTTTCCGGAGGATCTGTCGTTTGTAGCACATGCCGAACAGGCATGACTCAGCGTAGCACCTATCGATCAAGCATGACTTGACTTTGTCGTTGAAGCTCCGTGCAAGATAAAGCTGCTCCACCATGGTCCCCGTGCGAGCGGAGACCGACGCCCAACCACCAAGCCGCCCACATGTTCGTCCAGCCACGGAATGTCTCCAAAGATGATGCCCCCATAGGGGTGACAACAAAGACGCCGCCATCATACGATCCAGCAGGCCCCCACAACACCTCCAACAAGGACTACGATGCCCATGATCGCCATCGTCAATGGTGGTCTCCCCCAAATCTGAGGTTTCCCCCGGAAACAATGGAGTGAGGAATGCCCGCACACTAGTAGGACAACCCTTATAGCAGTCATTTATTCCAGTGGCGCTCAGGAAAACACGAGCGCCGGTGTTACAGTGTAGTCCTGGCATTTGCGAAAGGTTGAACGCCGCTATTAAGTGGGGACCAAGATGGGAGCCAGGTCCAACATAGTCGCAGTGTTTGTCTTTTCTGAACGCCACGAATAGTTTGGTTACCAACAGCGTTTGTGTAGGTTGCACGCTGCGGAAAGTTTAGGAGGAACCAGTTTTCTTCGATATATAGTGGTGGCATTTGCGTCTATGTGAATGCCATTGTTATTTTTCCTAGAGGCGGCGTTCGCATGTTTCGAACGCCACTAGTTGGGTCGCAACCACTATTTCCCATGTGACTTCGCCTTTTCTTCTCTTCTTCCTCACTTCCCCATTCTCTCTTATACTTTTTCCACACTCTCTGTCACTCCCTCACACTCTCACTCTCTAAATTATCTAGATATAGCCAATAAATTGTAGGGGTTCGTAGCATGGAAAACAAAAAAATCTATCGCATGAACACACAAAAGCCAAGATCTAATCTACGCGGTTGGTGCAACGAATTCATAGAGTACTAGCCCTCGAAGATCCAAAGCGTTTAACAAGATTGGTTTCTCGTGGCTGATGTAGTCGTTCACTTGCCGATCTCAAGATCACGAATACGATACTTCCGGCGCTGCGTTCCGGTGGCGCTTCCACAGTCGTTCACACGTTCGGTACTCGATGAAGACCTTCCTCTCCCTTGTTCCAGCAGGTAGCAGAGGTTGTAGATCTCCTCGCGATTCTAGCAGCACGATGGTGTGGTGGTGGAGGTGGAGGAGTAGACCCCGCAGGGCTTCGCCTAAGCCGGAGCGGGTATGGTGGATTTAGAGAGGACCTTGGTGGCTAGGGCTTAGACGCCAAGGAGAGGAGGTGGTGGCGCCGGAGGCGTCTAGGCTAGGGCTAGGCCGCGGTGGTGGCGGTTTAGAGGAGCTAGGGTTTAGGGCGTCTTCGACTTGGGAGAGGGCAGTGGCCTAGGGTTTGGGTGGTGGGGTGGAGAGGCGTCCCCCACCCCTCCTTATATGGAGGGGAGAGGCGGCAAAGGGAGGGGAGTCCTCCCCAACTCCTCTTCCTTGGCCGGCGGCAATGAGGGAGAGGGAATCCTCTGCCAAGAGGGTTTCCTCTCCTCCCTCCACTTGGACTTTGACTTTCAATGTTGGGATTTGACTTTTCAAATTGGAGTTTGACTATTCAAACTAGAGTTTGATTATTTCTCTTACCATTGTCCAGCCAAGCGACCTAGGGTATGATGCAACCATTCCACATTGGCATGGCACATTCATGTACCCCCCCCCTCCGGGGTGGTGGACCTTCTAGAACCTTATAGAAGATTCCGGTGAAAACATCGAAAACTTTTCCGAATCCTAGAATTGGACTTTCCTTATATGAAACTTATTCTCTGGACCATTCCAGATCTCCTCTTGATGTCCTGGATCCAATCCGAGATTCTAAACAACATTGGGTCTAAAACTCATTCCCATATCTACTAAACAATATCGAATCCTTAAGTGTGTCTCCCCACGTTTCGTGAATTATGCAGACATGATCAAGACACCTCTCCGATCAATAACCAATAGAGGAATCTGGAAATTCATCTGGCTCCCACATATTTCTATGATTACATTATGATCGAATGAACCGTTTACATAAGATACCAATTTCCTTTGTCTCGCGATACTTTACTTATCCGAGGTTTGATCGTCGGTATCTCCAATACGTAGTTCAACCTCGTTACCTATAAGCACTCTTTAATCGTTCGTATATGTGATCCCTTGTGACCTAGTAACATGCTTTCAAGACAATTGGATGGCATTCCACCGAGAGGGCCCAGAGTATATCTATCTGTCATATGGATGGACAAATCCCACTCTTGATCCATGTGCCTCAACACATACTTTCAGAAAACCTAATGCCACCTTTATAACCACCCAGTTACGGAAGTGGTGTTTCATTTCATCAAAGCATTCATCAGGTGATGGTGATTAACATGATCTCATGGTCGAAGGATTAGGTTACTATGTATTTGAAAGTTTGTAGCAAACAAACTCTAAATGACTTGATCTTACGCTACACTTACTATTGGAGTGTGTCCATCACATCATTCTCCTAATGACATGATCTTGTTATTAATAACATCCAATGTTCATGATCAGGAAACCATGATCATCTATTAATCAACAAGCTAGTATAACACGAGGCTTACTAGGGACTCTTTTATGTTTACAAGACACACAAGTATTAATGTTTTCGGTTAATACAATTATAGCATGGGATGTAAACATTTATAATAAACATAAAGATATGATAATAACCATTTTATTATTGTCTCTTGGGCATATCTCCAACAGTCTCCCACTTGCACTAGAGTCAATAATCTAGTTTGTAAAACTTTTTGCATTCAACACCTATGGCTTTCTGGTGTTGTATATACACGATTGTTAGTGGTTAACTAATCTTCGGATCTAACACTTTTAGGTCCGTGTGTAATTGCATGTCTTTGCATATCTACATATCACTCATTCTCCTAATGAGATGGCATTGTATAAATTTGGTCCTTTGGTAAGACCTTTAGTTCCTTGGGGTTAAAACATGTTGATACAATCATCGTACAATATATCTTCATAGTACTATCACGCTGTGAACCACACCTAGTTTGATAACAAATTACTTGACACAAACGCCCTCTTTTGCTGCTACAATGGCAGTCATATACTGAGCCTTTTCTTGTAGTATCTGTCACAATGTCTTAACTTTGGAACTCATCCAAATCTGTTATAGAATCTCCTTTCCATTACATTGTGCCACCCATAGTTTTAAATTGAGATAAACTTAATATGTATCTTGTGACAAAACTAGTATCAATGTAATACTTTACAATGAACTATCTATTTATTTGTCACCTCTACAAAATAATATATTCTTAGTTCTTCCAAAGATCATAACAATATTCTTACTATCGTCCAATGATCATCTTATGAGTCATTCTAGTATATGCTCATAACATTTAGAGTATAGGACATATCTGTATGTGTACATGTCACAGTATGATTAAAAAAATATTCTTTGTGATTTCATTCACCAAGTGTCAAAAATACTTGGATCTCATCTCACTTACCAAGTGTCAATACACTTGAATCTTGATTCAATCCTTCCTATGCGACAATAACATTTATTTTAGTTTCTATATTGAGCTATTTCAATATCTCATCTATGCACTCTTGGCACAACCATTTAGCGTCTCAATCTATCCATATAGAAATTGATGCCAAATATTCAGGTTTTTCCTAAGTCTTTCATCGAAATGAAATTCTTAACTTGTGTCAATAAAAGATACATTATTTCCAATCAACAATATGTCTTTCACATAATGTATTAGAACTTATGTCTTAGCGCTCCCACTTAATTTATTGCAAATGCAAGCATCTTTATTGTCTCCGATGAAATTAAACTCTTTTAACGGTTTCATCATGGTGAAGATTCCAACTCTGTGATGCTTACTTAAACCATTGAAGTTTGCATGCGATTTTAGCATCCTTTGAATTAACAAAACCCTTTGGATCGTGTCATGTACATGTCCTAGGTAACCATTCTATTAGAAGAACTTGTTTTGTTTGTTCAACTATCATATACCAATATATTTAGTGGTTGCTACATTAATCTGTCCATACTAAATATTGCTATGAAAGATTTAAATCTTGTTATAATCAAATCCTTGAACATTGTCGTGAACTCTTTCCCAACGTGTCGACTATTTCATAGATGTGAAACACCCATGTCTATTTATTTATAGATCTAAATACGACTGTAAGGTCTTACACCTTTCCAGAGGGTCTTCCAAGTTCAAAACTTGATTTCTCGTGTATGGAACTATCACAGATTTTATGGCTTCAAGCCATCTGAGGGAGTTAGGGCCCATCATCGCTTCTTTGCATATAGTCGGTTCATCATTGTAAAACAACAATGATTTACTCTCAAATCTTAGTATTTGATTATTTTATCCGACCTACTTGGTTCAATAGGAACTTAGACCTCCGTGACCATAACCTTTGAGGCACGCGAGCCATGAGCATCGTTGCTGCCTCCAGGACACTTTCCGGCGTTGCGCAACTCACCACATGTTAGCTAAAGTTCAATAACTTTATCAAAGTTCTATTATGCTCCCACTTAACTTTTCATGAAAAATTCCTTCTAAAGAAACTTGACGTTCTAAGCGACAAACACTTTTGTCTTCGGTGTTATGAAGGAATACCCAACGGTTATTCGAAATAACTTACAAAGACATGCTCATACGACTTTGGTAGCAAACATCTTAATTATGCCTAGCATACCAAAGTTTAAGAAAGGACAAGTTGGGTTTTATCCCAGACCATAACTTTATATGGTGTCATTTAAACAGATCATGATGGTGTTCTTTTTAGTGTAAAAGCGGCAGTCACTAAAGCTTTTAATCTTTAAAATATAATGATAGTTTTATAAATTACACCTTTGATCTTACCATGTCAAACAAGGTTTCATTACATATCTCGAACGCTCCATACTACTATGGTGTTTTCGAGAAACATAAATCTATGAAACGATTCCTCAAATCTAGGTGTTTTGCTAAACTTGTAACTCAAGAATCTTTCTTTATGATCCTATCATAAAGTCTTTATTTTCTAGTTACAATGATTTTTCACTTCACCTTAGAAGTCTTTGAAATTTTTTCAAATATTTCACACTTCTTCCTCATTAAGTAAATATACACATATATTCACCCAAATTTTCAAATAAAGCATATGAAGTTGAAATTCATCGCTCATGACTACACATAATGGCCTACATACATCAATATGTATAAATTCCAATAAGTTAGTTGTTCGTTCTTCTTTGGCCTTTGAACGAAGTTTCAATTATCTCTAGAAAAGTCTTACAAGCGTCATTTGATCAAAATCAAAAGACTCCAAAATTCCATCAACATGAAGTTTCTTCATGTTTTATTTCCAATATAATTTAAACGGCGATGTCACTTCTTAAGTGATCCTTCAATCATTTTTATTTTCGACATTTTTAGCATTAATTTTATGGACGTGATTTATCCAACCTAATTTGTAAATCATCCATATTTTATGGATTACGGAAATTATTTGAACAACCCTTTTGTTCTCATAATACCTGATCGAAATAAAAATTATTAAAACAAATCTTGAAGGTAAGCTTTGATGTTAATGAGTAACACAAACATCATCACATATTCTCTTGATGGCTACTTAGGCCATTGCAGTTCATGAATTGTGTTGTCTTGCATGACATTTCACACCAACCAATTCGGTATCTAATACCCAAGAACCAAATTGTTTAACAAGAAAGAATACAACCACAATATGTATATCATCTTATATACTTAAGATGGACAGTTCCAGTCTTTTCCTTTTCTGCCAAATATTTCCGAGATTCTTTTTCAGCATTTCCTTTTATTTTTAAAAGAATCTATCAACATCAACAGTGGCGTCATACACATGACACATAGTCAAAAGTGTGTATAGTCAAATACTAATGTCTTTGGACTTGCACTTTGAAGTAGATCACCATCAAATGTTTGGTGTTCTTTCAACATCCATTGTTCAGTAACCTTTTAGTGTAGTAAACATTTTACCTACAGCTTATATTCATTCTTATCATGGAAATTTTCATGATCAAGCTAATTTAGCTTATAACGATGAATCGCAAGTATAATGTTGCTCTCCAAAACTTTTTGGAGGATTAGGACGACTAGCGTCTCCAACCTTTTGCAAATTCTCATCAAATATGAGAACATAAATTTTGCCATATTATACTCTATCATGTTGTAACCAAAACATCGTTTTAGATATCGCAATATCTTCCACACACGATGGTTTCTGAAACAAATCTTTCAACTCCTAGATAATTGATATTTAAAACAATTTTTTGAATATCAAGAATTATGAAGGCAAACATGATACTTTAGATACTAACACTGGAATTGTTACTCTTGATTTAATACTAATTATTAAACTTCATGGAGTAAATGGAGTTTGCTGAAAGTTTGTAATAGGACTTTTAAACTTTAGATTGACACTCAAAAAAATACGACACCAGTTCGTAAAGTAACTATCTAGAATTCTATAGTTCTATTATCTCAATTATAACTAAGCGTAAGGTAGTGAACGGATGCCAATGACTACAACAATTATGCAAATTCACTTTGATTTAATTTATGATAAATTATGTTCAACTTTAATCATATTATTATTTGAACTCTCACTCAAAACAACATCCCTCGAGTCATTTTGGTGATTACACGAACCAAATCCACTACACTAAGTCCGATCATCACGAGAGATGATGTAGCTTCAAAAGCGAACAATCAACATGTTCATCATATTAATCATATGACTCGTGCTCTACCTTTCGGTATTCCGTGTTCCGAGACCATGTTTGTACATGCTAGTATCGTCAAGGTTAACCTTAGTATCCGCGTGTGCAAATCTGGCTTGCACCCATTGTATACACTCGATCATCACGTGATGCTTTAAAACGACGAATCTTAGCAACGGTGCCTACTAAGGACGAACACTTTATTACTTGATATTTAGTGAGAGGGGTCATCTTATAATGCTACCATCGCGATCTAAGCAATACAAGATGCATAAAAAGGATTAACATCACATGCAATTCATAATATGTGATATGACATGCCCTTTCTTCTTGTGTCTTCGATCTCCATCTCCAAGCACGAACATGATCTCCATCATCACCGGCGTGGCGTCAAGGTCAATGGCGTCGCTTCATGGTTGTCCTCCACCAACAGCAACTATAAGAACTACTTTGATGAATAGACACATAGGTCTTAAACAAAATTTAAAGACAACCATAAGGCTCTTGTCAGTTGCGAACTTACAATAAGGATCATTGCAGACATCATATATAATCACAATCATGGCCATATCACATCACAACACAAGCCCTGCAAAAACAAGTTAGACGCCTCTAATCTTCTTTGCATGTTTTACGTGGCTAGGGCTTTTGCATAAGAACCATTCTAACTTATGAACATGAACCACAATATTGATACAAGTATTGTCAAGT
Source organism: Avena insularis (assembly GCA_023614405.1). Lineage (NCBI taxonomy): Eukaryota > Viridiplantae > Streptophyta > Magnoliopsida > Poales > Poaceae > Avena > Avena insularis. The sequence goes on along the minus strand of CM042693.1, from coordinate 392,385,742 downwards.
GCCCGTTGTAAATTAAATCTTCACTATGGTGGGAGAGACAGACACCCGTAAAGCCACTTGTGCAATACAAGTCGCACGTTGATCGTGGAGCAAGTCTCATGTACGATGGCATGTAAGGTTAGCCCGGGATGCTTCATCCCACCATCCCGAAAGATGCAAAGTACACAAAAAACAAGTGACAACAAAAGCATCAACATCCACAAAAACATTGTGTTCTACTCGTGCAACAGATCTACGCATAGACACGGCTCTGATACCATTGTATGGGTTCGTAGCATGGAAACCAAAAAAAAAATCGCATGAACACACAAAAGCCTAGATCTAATCTACGAGATCGGTGCAACGAGTTCATAGAGTATTGAACCTCGAAGATCCAGAGTGTTTAACAAGATCGGATTCTCGTGGTTGATGTAGTCGTTCACTTGCCGATCTCAAGATCGCGAAGACGATCCTTCCAGCGCCGCATTCCGGCAGCGCTTCCGCAATCGGTCACACATTCGGTACTCGATGAAGACCTTCCTCTCCCTTGTTCCAGTAGGCAGCAGAGGTTATAGATCTACTCGCGATTCCAGCAACACGGCGGTGTGGTGGTGGAGGTGGAGGAGTAGATCCCGCAGGGCTTCGCCTAAGCTGGAGCAGGTATGGTGGATTTAGAGAGGCCCTTGGTGGCTAGGGTTTAGATGCCGAGGGTAGGAGGTGGTAGTGCCAGTGGCTAGGCTAGGGCTAGACGGTGGTTTAGAGGAGCTAGGGTTTAGGGCGCCGTCGACTTGGGAGAGGGCGGCGACCTAGGGTTTAGGTGGTGGGGTGGAGAGGCGGCAAGGGGAGGGGAGTCCCCCCAACTCCTCTTCCTTGTCCGGAGGCAAGGAGGGAGAGGGAATCCTCTCCCAAGAGGGTTTCCTCTCCTCCATCCACTTAGACTTTGACTAGCAATGTTGGGATTTGACTTTTCAAATTGGAGTTTGACTATTCAAACTAGAGTTTGATTATTTCTCTTCTCATTTTCCAGCCAAGTGACATAGTGTATGATGCAACCATTCCACATTGGCATGGCATATACATGTACCCCCCCCCCTCTGGGGTGGTGGACCTTCTAGAAGATTCCGGTGAAAACACCGAAAACATTTCCGAACCCCGGAATTGGACTTTCCTTATATGAATCTTATTTTCTGGACCATTCTGGATCTCCTCGTGATGTCCTGGATCCAATCCGAGACTCAGAACAACATTGGGTCTACAACTCATTTCCATATCTACTAAACAACATTGAATCCTTAAGTGTGTCTCCCTACGGTTCTTGAATTATGCAGACATGATCGAGACACCTCTCCGATCAATAACCAATAGAGGAAACTGGAAATTCATATGGATCCCACATATTTATACGATTACATTATGATCGAATGAACCATTTACATACGATACCAATTTCCCTTTGTCTCGCGATACTTTACTTATCCGAGGTTTGATCGTCGGTATCTCCAATACCTAGTTCAACCTCGTTACCGATAAGTACTCTTTAATCATTCCGTATATGTGATCCCTTGTTACCTAGTCACATGCTTGCAAGCCAATTGGATGGCATTCCACCGAGAGGGCCCAGAGTATATCTATCTGCCATATGGATGGACAAATCCCACTCTTGATCCATGTGCCTCAACACTTACTTTCAGAATACCTAATGCCACCTTTATAACCACCCAGTTATGGAAGTGGTGTTTCATTTCATCAAAGCATTCATCCGGTGATGGTGATTAACATGATCTCATGGTCGAAGGATTAGGTTACTATGTATTTGAAAGATTGTAGCAAACAAACTCTAAATGATTTGATCTTACGCTACGCTTACTATAGGAGTGTGTGATACGTCGGAAACGTATCTATATTTTTTTATGCTCCATGCTTGTTTAGTATCTACTTTGCTTTACTTGTCTACACTTTGAGGTGCTTTTTACATGTTTTCTGGTACTAACCTATTAACAAGTTGCAATAGTTCCAGATGCCTGTTTTCTGCTATTTTTGGTTTTAGAAAAGTTAGTAAAGAAATATTCTCAGAATTGGATGGGACAAACATCAAAGTCAATTACTTTTCGTGGGGAACAAGAAGTCCAAAGGGGAGCCGGAGAGGCAAGCCAGGGCAGCCAGACCTACCCTAGGTGCGGGTGGGCCCTGCCCCACGCCTGGGAGGGGTGTGGGGCCCCTGGCCACCGCCTCAGCCTCCCCCTTCGCCTATAAGAAGTCACAAATGCAGAAATCCTAAGCACCCAATCAAATCTCCACGAAACCGTCTGTAGCCGCCGCCACCATCGTCCCTAGATCGGGGGGACCTGAAGTTCTTCCCGGCACCCTGCCTGAGGGGAGATCATCCCAGGGGCCTTCTCTCTGGTATGATGCGTGAGTAGTTCCACCTTGGACTATGGGTCCATGTAGTAGCTATATGGTTGTATCTCCTCCTTTGTGCTTTCATGTATAGATCTTGTGAGCTCCGTTCATGATAAAGATCTAATCTATTTATAATCATGCATGTTGTGTTTGTGGGGATCCGATGGATATTGAGATTATTATGTTGGTTTGATTAATGGTTTTGTCTTTATGATTCTATCACATCTATGTTGTTTGTGATCTTGCATGCTCTCCATTGTTAGTAGCTATCTTGGCCAAGTAGTTGCTAGTGACTCCAAGAGGGGGTATTTATGCTCGATAGTGGGTTCATGCCTCTTGTTTCCAAGGGAAGTGACAATAATCCTTTGGTTGTAGATGTGTTGTTGCTACTAGGGATAAAACAACGGTCTCTTGTTCATGGAACATGTGGACTGTTTACCTTACACACTTTGCTTAAAGCAGTTGTGTGTTGCTTGCAACTTAATACTGGAGGGGGTTCGGATGATAACCTGAAGGTGGACTTCTAGTCATAGATGCAATTGGATGGCGGTCTATGTATCTTGTTGTATTGCCCAATCAAATCTCATATGATCTTTCTGACTAGTAATTGCATTGTTATGCCTTGCTCAGTTCCTGTCAATTGCCCTGCTATAATTTGTTTACCCTTCATGCCATGTTGTTTATCTAAGGAGAGCACCTCTAGTGAACTATGGACCCCGGTCCAATCTTTACCATTAATACATCCTCCACTGTTACTTGTTTACTTGCTGCAAACCATTACCTTCCACACCATACGTTTAATCCTTTATTACAACAAACCGGTGAGCTTGACAACCTCACTGATTCGTGGGGCAAAGTCTTGAGTTTGTGTTGTGCAGGTCTTCGCGTTGCTTGCAACACCTGTGTGACATTTCCTTCCTCCTTCTAGTTCGATAACCTCGGTCTCTACTAAGGGAAGACTTGTTGTTGTGCTCATCACACCTTGCTCTTGGGGTTTCCAACGAAGTGCTCCACGTTAGCACCATCAACAAGTTTTCTAGCGACGTTGCCAGGGAGGCTAAGGATGTTTTCACAAGGGGAGTCCTTCACTTCCTTTCGCTTTACTTTGTTTTTAGTTTGCTTTGTTTCTTTTGCTTGGTTTTGATTGCCTCTTTTCAAAAAACCCAAAAAAAATAGTCTAGTTTGGTTTGCTTGCTTTATTCAAAAACACACAAAAATTAGTTCCTACTCTAGTTGCTGGTCTGTTATTGCCTTGCTTGGTCATGCTTTCTATCAATGGATGGTTTCTATGAAACTAGTTCTTATTGGCAAGGTGGGTTCACGAAAGAACAAAAGTATTATTATAAGGAACACCATTTGTCACAAAAAGGGAAACACTTATGGGAATAAATTGATAAGTTGAATACTATTGCTAGAGACTTGTGCTCTACTTATAATGTTACTTATTGCTTTGATAAAGCTTGTTGCTGCAGGAGGTATAAACACCTACCTTTTCAATGTGAGTATAATGATAATGTTACCATATCCTCCTATGTTAAAGGAAATTATGACTTTTATGATGTGGAACAAATTGAAGAATTTATTGCCTTCAAGGGTGCATTTGAACTTGCCAGTTTGCTTGAAAATACTGATGATGCACCTTAGAAATATGAGGTTTATGAGATACTTAAATTTTTCTTTGATAATTATAAGGAAGAAAATGGCAATATTCTTGAATATTTTAATAGATGCTTTCCACAAATGGAAGAGACTAATGCTTTGCAGGAGCATACGGAAGAAGAAATTGCTGATACTGGAAGCTCATCTTCTATATCTAAATAGGTGTCCCCCACTAGCCTATTTCTCTCAACATGCAAGCATGCCACATCACCCCAATTCTTCTATTGGCTATCACCCATCCCCACTGCCACATCACCACGATTACTTTCGATATTTCACCGGCAAGTACAAAATAAAAATGAGGTTGGGCAGTGGCGTTGCTGGCCAATCATCTCCTCAATTTACTCCTAGGGCCCACCGATTGATTTACATCCCTTTATTCACTTCTCCACCAGATCTTCCTCTTCCTATTCCCCACCGAATAATGCAGGAGTTACGAATGGTAATGTTCTCCTTCTTTTAAGGAACAGATCTCCTCTGGTATTTATGTCGTCTTCACCACAGATAGCTAGCTTGCTCGAGGGGATTGGCCAGGAAATCAGGTTTTTCCCTTGGAGATCAACATGCTGGAGGTCAATATTTGAGCCCTGTCGTCGACGCCCGCCGCCGCTGGTACTGCCCGCACATCTTTCCCACCATCATGTTGGATTGGGTGAATTGGATGAGGCATCCACGACAAGCTTACTAACATGGTGCCTCCAGGTAGTTCTGAATGCGCTAAGTTGGAATATGCATGCGAGAAGATCGATCTGCAGTCCTCTCAATGTATTTACTTCAAGAAGAATGAATCCGCTGACAAGGTATGTGAGTTATCCTTCCATATATTTTTCACAGAATTTTTTGTGTATATGGTAGGATTTTATAGGTTTGAGTGGTGAGGATTTGTTGGCACCGAACAACAATTGAGTTGTCTGTTGAATCACAATTAGGATTAAGATTCATGAAGTTATTTTCTGGTACGGATTCTCATGCTCTCCACTGATCCGGCCATGAAACTCGAGGATGATTTCAGGCGGCAACAGTTCCAATGCAAGATCATCAAGTGCCTGGCCACAGGTATGTGCTTTTGTTTTTTTAATATTTAGATCTCCCCTTTAACTATTTGTTTCTGCAGAGCCACGAGTTGATCTCTGTAAGCTAGTATTGTAAGGGGGGTTTGATTTAGTGTAACATCCCAGTATTAGAGCTTAGAAATAAGATGAACCCAGATGTGTGCATTGCATTTATGCATAGAAAATCTGAATAATTTTCGCGCTTTTGAACAAAACTTGTCAAAGTGATTGTAGCTTCTCTTAACTTGATAGAATTGAAGTAGATCATCAAGTTGACTGCGATAAGTTTCAATATGACCTTTGATAAAACCTTATTTGGGTAAACATGATTTGATCTAAGGGTAGATCAGATATAATAAATGCTACTCATAATACATTGCTTAGATAATTAATATATGATCCTTAAGGGATTCTATCATCATATTCAACACAACAATTCATAAGTGCCAAGTTAAGATTACAAACTAAAGTAATATAAATGTAATGACTAATCCTGACATGTCTTATTCTTATCTATTCTTACTATGAGTATCATAGCAATACTTAACTTTAACTCTTAAATGAGTTTGAGTTGGAAAGAGACTAAGTCAAGATCATTCACTAGATATCTTTCTTTCCATATCAATTTATATGGAACTTATTATAATATCTGTTGTTCATCAATGTTGAGTAATCCACAATTGATTCACCAATTCTTTAACTATCAATCCTTGATCTACTATTTCTTGATCTTATCATAACATATACTTAAATCTTTTCAAGAGGGCATAGTCCATGAATAACCTTAATCCAATATGTGATACTAAGGAGATAATTTCAATACAATTAAAAGTAGTATTGATTAAACCTTGTTTAGCCAACTAAGAACTTAAGTTATAAGTGATTGAAGGATTATATTGATCATGTCTTACTCACCAGGATGGTCTACCTATATCTTGTATAAAAGATATTGGTGGGTAGAACATGATTGAAAAACTAGTAGAGATAAGTTATCCTAGAGTAGTCATTACAAGACACATAAATATGATTTAGGGTTGGAGTGTGAGTTATTGGAGTATAGTGAATATAGGATGATATTATTCAATTAAAGCTAGTGTAGCATAGAGTTTTAGAAGTGGTGTTAGTCATCTTAAAGGATAGTCAACTTTAGAGAAAGGTAGTTGGATGCATACAACTATTAAAGATACATTAGTGATGAATGATTAAGGAAGATTATGAGTAGAGTTTGAAGGAACTACTTGTTGGATGGAAGGCTATCAACAGTAGAGTAGTAGATACAACCAAGCAAGGATATGAGGAAGTTATGAAATACTTTAGTATCAAACTCATTGGATTCATCCATGAGTTTAGAAGGTTAATCAGTGAATGAGAATATTTCTATGAAGTAAAACTCATCATGTTAATCATGATGATAGATAGGAAAAGGTAGTATATCTAGGAAAGGGATTCCTTAATAAGAAGTCTAGAATTATGAATTATGGAAGATAGTAATTCTTGGTAAACAATCAACTTTAAATCTTAAAACCAAGTATAATATCCATTTCATATTAAGAATTCCTCATCTTATATCTATATCACTTGATAGGAACATTTCCCCATAACAAATCACATAATCACATCTCTGCCAATTTCAACCATCATAACTATATGTGCTTAGGAGTATCTTTATCAGTTCCTTTCTATAAAACATTCAAGATATAACTTTCTAGTGCTAAAGGTGATGTCATCAAATATCCCAAACAGGACACAACATGCTTAGTTATTAAATCTTTACTCATGTCCATAAAGAAGATATACATTGCCATTTTTTTTAAACTAATGGGAGTAGTAATAACCATATTAATTTCTTTTATATTTCATGCACCAAATAATGATATAGGATCATTATACATATAAAAAAATTCAAACTATGAGCCAACTAGAGTTAAGTTTTATAAACAAATAAGAATATATCATTTAATAAATTCATGATTAAAAGTGGAGAGAAAAATAATAAGAAAAACTTCTACAAAATTACAAAAAGGGTTCATATTGAGAAAAGAAAATAAATATATAATAAAAGTTTACAAATGATACTAAATATATTTTAGTATTATTGCAAATATCCAGAAAATAAAGTTCTACAAGGAAAAGTTCAAAATATAGATCAAATTTAAATCTGAAAAGGAAAACAGAAAATAGAAAAATAGAAAACAAATAAAAAACATCACCTGGCCGTGGCCCAACACCTCTGTACTTATCTGACGCCCATGTGCAGCCCACAACAGTCCAACAGCCAGCCCAGCTCTTTCTCATCTGTGACTGACGAGTGGGGCCAGGAAAGGACTACGGGTTGAGAGGAAAGAAACGCGAGGGGGTTATCCACAAAACAGCACGTCGTTTTCATCCTCACATTACAGCATACATTTGGAGGAGCTTCGCCGCTCGATGCCGTCATCGTCGTCCTTGCGCCAAGATCAACGCTGCCGTCGCCAGGAGAGGATAAGGAGGCCACTGCGACGTCCTTGCTCGTCCTCATCCTCAATTTCCCCCTCTGCAGCTCTCTCTCTCAATTTCTTCTTTTGACCCGAGAACCCTAGCTCGGAGGTGAGCTGGAGCCGACGATTCTGTGCTTGCCTCGGCAATGTAAGACCACGGTGGAGACCGCCGTGCTCTTCTCGTCCGTTTGCCCCAACTCACACTAGTGGAGAAGGCGTGAATCAACCTAATCGAACCCTCGTTCCCGACGTTGTTCGTCGACCTCAAGGCGTCTCGCCAAACCAAGCACACCATCGCGTTCCTGGTGAGTCACTGAATCTCCTAGTATGCGTAGATCTTTCGTTTGCTTCCTAAATCCACGCCACCGTGATCGACCGTAAGCACTGTTGCATGAGCTCGTCACCAGTTGACCTCCGGTGACCAAAAAAGGGCGGCGCCACCACCAATAGGTTCGCCTTGATCTCCTCTGTCCAACGACCTAACCACAGCCCCGCGCGCGCCCCAGATCGATCGATCGATCCTCAACCAGTGAGGATCAGACCAGGTGACATCATGCTCACCTCAGGATCGAACCATGTCAGCAAGTTTGACCAGTCTTTGTCTTGCATGGCTGATGACATGGCCTTGGGCCCATATGGCATTGACTGGGGATAGAGAAAGGGTCGGTAACAAATGCATTTTCTAAACCTGAGAGCTGAGGTGGACCTAGGCCCACTGGTCAGTGACTCAGGCTAAGTGTAGATACGGTGTAAAAAGTATTTCATGTTTAAGAAATAAATAAAATGTTATAACTCAATTAATAATATTCCAGAAATCAAATAAATGATTAAATCTTGTTTAATTAATAACTTTTGATTTATAATTCAGAAAAATGTGTATAATATATGAAAATTTGTAGAAAAATAAAATCTACAACTTAAAATTATTATCAAATATTATTATGATGGTTATTTAAATAAATATTATTTAATAAAGGTTTTATAAGTAATAAAACGTTGATAATTCATATTTTTAATAATGGTAAATGTTAAGAATATAAATAAATGCCAAAAATATTGGAAAAATAAAAACAATATTTCAAAAACTATAATCTTGTATTATTATTTCACTTAATTAAATATTTATTATTTATTAAGTAATTATAAAATAATAAAATTTGAAAAAAGCATATCTTATTATTTATAAACCACAAAAATAAATGTAATATACCAAAATGATCACAAAAATAACATTTACATATTAAAAATATAATATTCCACCTTTGAGTTAAATAAAAATTCAAATACTTTTATAACTCAAATTTAAACTTATTTACTTAATTAATAATGCATATAAGGAAAAATAAAATCTATTAATATTTCTAAAATGAATAAATTAAGTTAATAAATAGTATTAGTCTTAAATATTAATAATATGAAGCCATAATGGTTTAAAACATTATAAATACCTTTTTATTAAATTATCTTCAACCTTAAGTGAAGATTATATTCTAAAAAGATTCTCATTTATAATAAAAACCTTAAAGAACAACTTATGAATACACCAAAACCTTTCTATCTATGTTAACCACCAAATTACAAAAACTACCACAACACTATAGAAAATTCATAAGTAGTTAAGTAATAATATATCTTGGTTTATAAACTATAATCACTCATCTATAAAAGATAAATGATACTACTCCATCATAGAATCAAGAAACCACTACACCAAGTAAAAGAATAACCAATCTTAAGTAAGCGGAAGAAAACATTACCAGGTACACAAGATACAAATATTATAAGCATTATACTTTTAAACTATCTTTGTTTTAAAGTTAACTTTAGTCTATAAGAATCTAAATATAACACTATAAACATTGCTATACATTCTATAGTTAACTTTGGTCTGAAGTAGTTAAATTATAAAAACATCCCAAACTCAAACCATTCGAGCAAGCATAAATAGCATCAACCAAACTCTATTAACCATAAAGCTTGTTTAGACCTTAGAAGAGAAACCTTTTCTTCGAAGGTTATTCTTTTTGCCACTTCAAACAAGAACTCTTGTATAAGCAATCTTGACTAGCATTTCATAGGTGTATGTTTTATTGCTACATCAATATGTGCTGTTCACACGCACTCACAAGCCCTAATAAGAAGCATAGGTGTGAAACTTATCTAAAAGAACAACACATTCTAAAGTAACCATTTCCAGAATCCAAACCCTAGAACAACGTTATCCCCGGGATTCGCGTTTAGAAAGTGCATCACATTACTTATGCATAAAAGCATATTGCTTCTTTAAACATTAGTCCTTACCGGACCAATGATGCTGATTTCAGATTTTGGATCTTATACTAACCCGAAGATCGTGAGTGCATAATCTTGCAATCACAAAAGGCAAGTTCACACTTGCTCATGTCCTTTGTTTATTTTTTGTAAAGTATTTTACAAATTCAGTGTTGTCATCACCTGCATTTGAAAAAGATCAGAAAACACTATTTTCGATAATAATGTGAGCTATTGGTTACTGATCCAGGGTGATCAGCCAATCTATTAAATCTGACAGTTGGAATACCACTGTTTGGAACTATACCACCTAGGACTTAACAACCAATGTCGCTAGTGATTCTTGCGCCGTATATTTCACGTTAACCATGAGATTTGGAATGGGACAGAGAAGTCAGCTGTATCTTCTTCCTCTCGCATGAAGCCGGATGTGCAGGTCATGGTTGTTATCCTAAAAGCGTGCATATTAATTGGTAATTCGTAGAGGATATGCAGCATATGGGTGGGAACCCTCATCGTCCCACGATAGTTTTGGCATCTAACGGTTTGTATAAACCATTGTCGTAATTCTTTATGTGGGCATGGTGTACACCAAGGAGGCATGCGAGGTCGCGAAGGGGGCAGTGATTGGCTTGGATCATCTTCTAGGCCCCACATCATGGAATTGTGGACGGGAATAAGCTGCCCGGTTGTGCAACAAGGAGTTGATCTCTCATGGGTAAAGTAACGCACCTCTGCAGAGTGTAAGAACTGTAACTTGTTACTCCCTGTTCCGGGAAGGAGCTGCGAATGCTGCGGGAAAGGAACTCCATGAAAGTTCTGGTAAACCCGTGAAGGCTGACGGACATAGCTTTTCAAAATAAAAGCAATCTTTGAAGAAATGTTTACGAAACATTGCATTGCCTACGACCTACGGTCTGTGGCTGTAGATATAGTGCATCAAACACTCCTTTTCTAGTGAATTTGCTGAGTACACTCGTACTCAACGTATCTTATTAACCCTTGCTAGATTTTGAAGCCATTAAGACGACGTCTATACCAAGTTATGCTCCAAGAATCATCATCCAAAGCTAAAGCTCTTCAACAAAGACAAGGAAGTCAAAATATCCATCAACACAAGTGAAGACGAAGTTACTGATTAGATAGGAATATACTCTCTCTAACCAAAGAACCTAATTCTATAGTGTGTTGCAATAGTAGCAATGCCAATCCCTTAGTTAAAATACTAGATGCGAAGGTATAATAGTCAGTGCATTATTTATCTTTCATTCTTCTTTGAAAGAAGTTCTTCCTCTCTCTTTAACCTAGAGTATTCTCTGGATCTCGTGTAAAGAGTGAGTTGTAACCTTTAGCCATGTATTGGACCCGTTGTGTTTCTGTTGTGCCATTCTGAGGGATGTAATACTAGTGAACGGTGTTTCATTGGTACCGTGTCAACGACTATAGTATACTACATCATGCAGTGGTATGCTGGGTTATCGCATTTAGCCCTTTGCGTCTGCACTTTTTCTTGATCTTCTCCTTGCATATAATGTTGAATAATAGAGCAATTTACCAAGCGAATTACCCATAATAAACACTAGATAAAACATGATTAGAATAAAAGACAAAATACTAATCATGTGAAATAGCAAAAACATATTAAGACAGGTAACCAAAAAGACTGCAAGAAATAAGTCTTGAGATGCGATCATAACAAGATTGATAAAGAAAACATACACGGCAGCGGCAGCAGAAGAGGAACCACCGGTGTTCGTGTTGGCACCGTCGTTAGCCATGTAGTCGAGGAAGAGGGTGCTGAAGTCAGGGAAGAAGTCCTCGTTGGGGAATACGTCGGTGCAATCGGTATTCGAGAGGGAGACCGTGATGAAGCCAGTAGTCACGCCGATATCGCTCCCCAAAAACCTTATCGCCCTTCTCCCGTACAGGACTCGAAGCAGCAGGGTCTCGGAGGCCTACTGTCCCGGCTCGCGTTGCACGCCACAAGACGGGATGGGGAAGATCTAAGTAGCGCAGTGCTCTAGAACTGGAGGCGCTAAGAGTTTGTGACAGTATGTCTAAGAGGAGGCGCGACCTCTCTCTTATATAGACATAGAGGGGTAGGCAGACAGGCTGCGCTGAAGATGAAACGAACGGACAGAAGTTGAAACGAACAGGTAGCAGCCCACCACTCAGTTCATATTTATTTAGCTCATATTAAAAGTCCAAAATGTTTCAACTTATATACAACTTTTCATATACCATTCATGCGTGGAAAAATAAAGCTCGGCTCGGCGAGATTCCCGCAACCCGCAGCGCGCGCGCGTCGTGACGAGGCGAGGCGTGGCGAGGCGAGTGAGGAGGAGGAGGAGCGCGCGTGTGAAACTCTCTCCTTCTCCTTCTCCTTCTCATCCTTTTACCAAGTGGTAGGAGAGCTCACCTTATAAGCTGGTCCAACTTCCACTCAACTAGCAATGTGGGACTAAACATTTGTCCCAGCTCTTGCCTTGCATGAATGGGCCACATGGGCCTCTTGGATTTTCAGGAATTATTGAAATGGAAAATGGGCTAGACTATTTGGGCCAAAATTCCAACAATCCCCCACCAGATCCCAGAGGCACATGTAATTTGCCTTTGGTTCCAAAACACTGTTTATATACTGGTACTGTAGTGGAGACTGTTAAGTTGAACTTCCACCTAGAATTCTATGCTACACTAGGTTGCGACTTGTATAGTGGACTATGCCTTGAACTGCAAGTTTGCTGCAACCTAGCTTCACACGAAGCCTTGACCGATACTGGGCTACCGTGGGACTTCCCCGCGGGTGGAGCTTATGCGTCATACTCCATGGCCTTTCATGAGTTTACTAGAGACCACCCAACTCTCATAAACTGCGACGTTTGACAGTCAGACTCATATAGGTGTGTTCTTCAATAGATGTTCTCCAGGACAACATCTCTGCTTAAGATTAAGCCATTTAGAACACATTAATATAAAATCAACCTGCCGTGCAGAATAGGAAAGTATTGCATGAAGGGTTTCGCAACATAGTAAATCAAAATTTTCTACGGATGCGAACGGGAAAAGCCAAGATCTAATCTAGGAGATGCAAATAACGAGGGGGATAGATGAGATCTTCATACCCTTGAAGAAATCGCACAGCGGAACGTTCGACGGAACGTGGTTGATGTAGTCGTACTAGCCTTCTCCTCCTCGCGATCCGATCTGATCCAACACCGCAAGTGGCGATGCCTCCGAGAGATGCACACGTTCGGCACCTCGACGTCTCCTCCTTCCTCGGTCCAGCAAGTGGGGTGGAGATATAGGTTGGATGTACAACACGAAGGCGTGGTGCAAAGGTGGAGAGTTTCTGCAGCAGGGTTTCGCCTACGCGTAGTCGGGAGAGAGAGAGAGAGGAGGGCAGCAGGTAGGCGGCTAGGGCTTGAGGAGGTGTGGGGGGAGGGTGTGCCCCTGCCCTCTTTATATAGAGGGCTGGCCGGCTGCCCCTTGCCCCTCCTCGAAGCCCTAGGGCCGGCGACCACATGGGTGGAGTGGGGGGCAAGTTTCTGTAGGGTTTCGTAGCATGGAAAACAAAAAATTTCTACCGCATACAAACAAACAAGCCAAGATCTATCTACTAGATTGTAGCAACGAGTCGATGGAATAACTCACCCTCGAAGATTCCAAAGTGTTTAACGAGAGCGGATTCTCGTGGGTGATGTAGTCGCATTTTCCCGATCTCAAGATCGCAGACGATCCTTCCGCCACAAGGCTCCAGCGCCCCGCAGTCGGTCACACGTTCGGTACTCGATGAAGACCTTCCTCTCCCTTGTTCCAGCAGGCAGCGGAGGTTGTAGCACTCTCCTCGCGATTCCGGCAGCACAACGGTGTGGTACCGGAAGTAGAGGGGAGATCACGTAGGGCTTCGCCTTAAGCCGGAGCGAGTATGGTGGAGTATGAGAGAGTCCCTCGATGTTCTAGGGTTTAGAAACACCAAGGAGGAGGCAAGCCGGAGGCTAGGGATTAGCTAGACGGCGGCTAGGATTTGCCCTAGGGCCGGCGGCGGCTATGGAGGCGGCGGCGGCTTGGGGCTAGGGTTTGGAGGAGAGGATCTTGTGTGTCTCTAAGAGGGAGCCCTGCCCCTCCTTATATAGGTGGAGGGGCCGGCCGGCCAAGGGGAGGGAGAGGAGTCCCTCCCCAACTCGGCTTGGGTGGTGCGCCGCCGGTTGGAGGAGGGAACTCCTCCCCAACTCGGTTTCCCACTCCTCCTCCTCTTTCCAAAAACTGCCGTTTGACTTTCAAACTAGCCGTTTGACTTTTCAAACTAGGATTTGAATAAACCCTCTATTTTGATCAGCGATGACACCGAGTACATGATGCAATCATATCAACTTGATATAACACATTCATGCACCCTTTCCCCCCAGAGTGTCGTACATTCCGGAACCTTCTAGAACATTCCCGATGAAAACACCGGAACCATTCTCCAACTCCGAAACGGGACTTTCCTTATATGAATCCTATTCTCCGGACCATTCCGGATCTCCTCGTGATATCCCGAATCCCATTCGAGACTCCGAACAACATTCGGTCTCTTTCTCATCATTCCATAACTACTCAAACAACGTCGAATCCTTAAGTGTGTCTCCCTACGGTTCGTGAATTATGCGGACATGATCGAGACACTTCTCCGAACAATAACCAATAGAGGAATCTGAAATTCATATGGCTCTACATATTTCAATTACTTTATGATCGAATGAACCACTTACATACGATATCAATTTCCCTTTGTCTCACGATAGTTTACTTATCCGAGGTTATGATCGTCGGTATCTCTGCATACCTAGTTCAACCTCGTTACCGATAAGTACTCTTTTCTCGTTCCCGTGATATGTGATCCCTTGTGAGCCAGTCACATGCTTGCAAGCTAATTGGATGACATTTCACCGAGAGGGCCCAGAGTATATCTATCCGTCATATGGATGGACAAATCCCACTCTTGATCCATGTGTTTCAACCAATACTTTCCGAACACTCAATGCCACCTTTATAGCCACCCATTCACGGTGTGGTGTTTGATGTCATCAAAGCATCCATCCGTAAAGGTGATATGCATGATCTCATGGTCGAAGGAATTAGATTACTATGTATCAGAAAGCATATAGCAATTGAACTATTAAAATGACTTGATCTTTATGCTACGCTTATCTATAGGAGTATGTCCATCATATCATTCTCCTAACAATATGATCTTGTTGTTAATAACATCCCAATGTTCATGATAGGGAAACCACAATCATCTATTAACCAACAAGCTAGTATTATATAGAGGCTTTACTAGGGACTTCAAATTAAGTTTACAAATCACACAAGTATTAATGTTTCCCTGTTAATACTATTATAGCATGAATGTAAACATTTATCATAAACACAAAGATATAATAATAACTACATTTATTATTGCCTCTAGGGCATATCTCCAACAGTCTCCCACTTGCACTAGAGTCATCTAATCTAGATTATATGGTAATATACCGAACACCCATGGCAGTTTGGTGCTGGTCATGTTTTGCCCTCGGGAGAGGTTTAGTCAACGGATCCGCCACATTCAGATCTGTGTGTACTTTGCAAATCTTTATATCCCCATCTTGGATATGTTCTCGAATAGCGTGAAAATGTAGCTTGATGTGCTTCAGCTTCTTGTGTGACCTTGGTTCTTGCGCATTGGCTATGGTGCCCATGTTATCACAGTAGATATACATTGGGTCCAGCTCATTTAGAACCACACCCAGCCGTAATGAACTATTTCATCCATATCGCTTCTTGTGAAGCCTCCGGCAGCCATGTATTCTGATTCAGTTGAAGATCTCGCCACAACGCTTTGCTTTGCACTCCTCCAGCTAATCACGCACCATTCAAAATAAATACGTATCCAGATTGTGATTTAGAATCATCCGGATCGGTGTTCCAACTAGCATCGGTGTAACCATTAACAACGAGTTGTTCATCACCTCCATAAGGAAGAACCATATCCTTAGTTCTTCTCAAGTACTTAAGGATGTTTTTGACCGCTGTCCAATGATCCACTCCTGGATCACTTTGATATCTTCTAGTTAAACTAACAGCATATGCAATGTCGGGTCTAGTACATAGCATGGCATACATTAGAGATCCTATGGCTGAGGCATAGGGAGTCTTACTCATCCTTTCTCTATCTTCTGCCGATGTCGGACTTTGAGTTTTACTCAAGGTCTTATTGGGCAACATGGGCAAGAACCCTTTCTTGCTCTCTTCCATTCCAAACCTCTTTAGAACTTTGTCCAAATATGTACTTTGTGACAATGATATTTGGCGTTTTGATCTATCTCTATAAATCTTTATGCCTAATATGTAAGCTGCTTCGCCAAGATCTTTCATTGAAAAACTATTATTCAAATATTCCTTGACACTATTAAGAAGGTCTACATCATTCCCAATCAACAATATGTCATCTACATATAGTATTAAGAATGCTACAGAGCTCCCACTCACTTTCTTGTAAATACAAGCTTCTCCATAAGTTTGTATAAAACCAAAATTTTTGATCACCTTATCAAAACGTTGATTCCAACTTCGGGATGCTTGCTTCAATCCATAGATGGACCGTTGAAGTTTGCATACCTTGTTAGCATCTTCAGGATCAACAAAACCTTTGGGTTGCATCATATACAACTCTTCATCAATGTCTCCATTGAGGAATGCTGTTTTGACATCCATCTGCCATATCTCATAATCATAATATGCAGCGATTGCTAACATAATCCTCACAGACTTTAGCTTCGCTACTGGTGAGAAAGTCTCATCGTAGTCAACTCCTTGAATTTGTCGAAACCCTTTTGCGACAAGTCGAGCTTTATAGATGAATATTACCATCAGCATCTGTTTTTCTTGAAGATCCATTTGTTCTCGACACCTTCCGCCATCCGTAAGTCCACCAAAGTCCACACTTGGTTTTCGTACATGGATCCAATCTCGGATTTCATGGCTTCTTGCCATTTATTGGAATCTGGGCTCATCATCGCTTCCTCATATGTCTCAGGGTCATCGGTGTTGTCCACCAACATGACACTCATAACGGGATCATACCAATCTGGAGTGGTACGAGTTCTCCTTGACCTGCGAGGCTCTGTAGCAACTACAACCGAAGTTTCATGATCATCATCATTAGCTTCCTCTCTAATTGGTGCAGGCACCACAGGAACTTCTTCCGGCGCTGCGCTACTTGCAATTTCGAGAGAAGGTTCGACAACCTCGTCAAGTTCTACTTTCCTTCCAGTCACTTCTTTCGAGAGAAATTCCTTCTCTAGAAAGGATCCATTCTTGGCAACGAAGATTTTGCCTTCGGATCTATGATAGAAGGTATACCCAATAGTTTCCTTTGGGTATCCTATGAAGACGCATTTTTCCGCTTTGGGTTCAAGCTTGTCCGGCTGTAACTTCTTTACATAGGCTTCGCATCCCCAAACTTTAAGGAACGACAATCTAGGTTTCTTCCCAAACCATAATTCATACGGTGTCGTTTCAACGGATTTAGATGGTGCCCTATTTAAAGTGAATGCGGCTGTTTCTAATGCATAACCCCAAAATGATAGCGATAAATTTGTAAGTGACATCATAGAACGAACCATATCTAAGAGAGTTCGATTACGACGTTCGGACACACCATTACGTTGTGGTGTTCCCGGCGGTGTCAATTGTGAAAGTATTCCGCATTTCTTCAAATGCTCGCCAAACTCGTAACTTAGATATTCACCTCCCCGATCAGAACGTAGAAATTTAATCTTCTTGTTACGTTGATTCTCTACCTCACTTTGAAATTCCTTAAACTTCTCGAAAGTTTCGGACTTATGTTTCATGAAATAGATATACCCATATCTACTCAAGTCATCCATGAAGGTAAGAACATAACGATAACCACCGCGCGATGCTACACTCATTGGACCACATACATCGGTATGTATGATTTCCAATAAGTCCGTAGCTCGCTCCATCATACCAGAAAATGGAGTCTTAGTCATTTTACCCATCAGACATGCTTCGCATCTTTCAAGTGATTCGAAATCAAGTGATTCAAGAAGTCCATCGGAATGGAGTTTCTTCATACGCTTCACTCAAATGTGACCAAGACGACAGTGCCACATATATGTCGAGTTATCGCTCGATTTCAAATGTTTAGCCTCAATGTTATTAATATGTGTATTTCCACTATCGAAATTCAACAAGAATAGACCATCTATCAAAGGTGCATGTGCATAAAACATATTACTCATATAAATCGAACAACCATTATTCTCAGACTTAAACAAGTAACCGTCTCGCAATAAACAAGATCCCGATATAATGTTCATGCTTAACGCAGGCACCAAATAACAATTATTTAAGTATAAAACTAATCCCGATGGTAGATGAAGGGGTAGCGTCTTCATGATCACATCAACCTTTGATCCGCTTCCCACGCCGCATCGTCACCTCGTTCTTCGCTAGCTTCCGCTTATTCGCAAAGACCTGCTTTGAGTTACAAATATGAGCAACCGAACCAAGATCAAATACCTGTGCACTACTACAGTACTAGTGAGATACACATCAATAACATGTATATTAGATATACCTTTCTTCTTGATGTTGCCGTTCTTCAAATCCGCCAAGTACTTTGGGCAATTCCGCTTCAAAGGACCTTCTCCCTTGCAAGAAAAGCACTCAAGATCGTGCTTAGGTCCAGCCTTGGTCTTCTTCAGAGGCGTGGCAACTTTCTTACCACCCTTCTTGAAGTGTCCTTCCGCTTAGACTTGCCTTTCTTGAATTTGGTGGTCTTATTGACCAACAACACTTGGTGCTCTTTCTTGATCTCCACTTCTCTGAGACTTCAACATGGCAAAGAGTTCGCAACGCCTTGTTCATGTTTTGCATGTTGTAGTTCATCACAAAGTTCTTGTAACTTGGTGGTAGTGATTGGAGGACACAGTAAATCCCCAAAGCATTAGGAATCACAATACCCAAGCTTTGAAGTTTGTTTATGCGTCTGACATCTTAAGCACATGCTCACGACGTGAGCTGCCTCTTCCATCTTGCAGTTAAAGAACTTTTCGAAGCCTCATAGCTTTCAATTGCTGCATGAGTCTCAAAGATCAATTTGAGATCCTCGACAATATCATATGGGTCTGAATTCTCAAACCTTTTCTCAAGCTCCGATTCTAAACCATACAAGATAGCACATCGAATCTGGAGTACCGAGTGCATCCGAGTGAGGTAAACATTCTTTACTTCATCGGCAAAGATCACCGCAGTGGGTCACCCAAATGTGCATCCAAAGACATAGGTCAAATTACCAGCTATGAGGACAATCCTCAAATTGCGGAACCAATCCGAAGTTGCTTCCATTGTTTTTCAACTTTTCTTTCTCTAGGAACGCATTAAAATTGATGGTAGGGCTGCCATTGATCTACAAATATATTTGCAATAGTTTAGACTAAGTTTATGACAAATTGAGTTCAAATTAATAATAAAATTAATCTAGGTGAACTTCCACTCAAAACAATATCCTCACATTTTTTAGTGATCACGAACCAAATCCACCACATCAACACCGATCATCACGAGAGTTGATATAGTTTCAATGGCGAACAATCGACATGTTCATCATATCTACTATATGATTCATGCTTTACCTTTCGGTGATCCGTGTTCCGAGACCATGTCTGTACATGCTAGGCTCGTCAAGATCAAAACTTTGTTTCCGCATGAGCAAATCTGGCTTGATCACGTTGTATACACTTGCGGAATCTAACACACCCGATCATCACGTGGTGCTTCGAAACAACAAGCTTTAGCAACGGTGCTAACTAAGGGTGAACACTTTATGACTTGAAATTCATGTGCATGAGGGATCATCTTATAATGCTACCGTTGTCTACTAAGCAATACAAGATGCATAAAGGATTAACATCACATGCAATTCATAATATGTGATATGATATGGCCTTTTCTTCTTTGTGCTTCCGATCTCCATCTTCTAGCACGAACATGATCTCCATCATCACCGGCATTGCATCAAGGTCAATGACGCTTCTCCATGGTTGTCGTCCACCGGCTTCAACTATTACAACTACTTTGAATAGACACGCGGTCGTAATGTAAATTAAAGACAACCATATATTCTCCGGTTGCCAACTTACAATAAGGAACATTGCATACATCAAATATAATCACAATCATGGCCATATCACATCACAGCACACCCCTGCAAAACAAAGTTAGACGCCTCTACTTTCTTTGCATATTTTACGTGGTTTGGGGCTTTCAATAAGTGTTGTTCTAACTTACGAACAAGAACCACAACATTGATACTAGTATTGTTAATCACCCGTTGTAAATTGGATCTTAACTATGCTAGGAGAAACAGCACCATAAAGCCACTTATGCAATACAAGTTGCATGTCAAGCGTGGAGCAAGTCTCATGAACGATGTCATGTAAGGTTAGCCCGGGCCGCTTCATCCCAACATACCGCAAGATGCAAAGTACACAAGAAGCAATCGACAATAAAAGCATCAACGCCCACAATGACCATTGTGTTCTACTCATGCAACAGATCTACATATAGACACGGCTCTGATACCACTATAGGGTTTCGTAGCATGGAAAATAAAAATTTTCTACCGCATACAAACAAACAAGCCAAGATCTATCTACTAGATTATAGCAACGAGATGGAATAACTCACCCTCGAAGATTCCAAAGTGTTTAACGAGAGCGGATTCTCGTGGGTGATGTAGTCGTACTCTTCCCGATCTCAAGATCGCGTAGACGATCCTTCCGGCGCTGCATTCTAAGCAGCCCCTGCAATCGGTCACACGTTCGGTACTGACGAAGACCTTCCTCTCCTTGTTCCAGGTGGCCGGAGGTTGTAGCACTCTCCTCGATTCCTAAGCACAACGGTGTGGTACCGGAAGTAGAGGGGAGATCTCGCAGGGCTTCGCCTTAAGCCGGAGCGAGTATGGTGGAGTATGAGAGAGTCCCTCGGTGTTCTAGGGTTTAGACACACCAAGGAGGAGGCAAGCTGGCGGCTAGGGATTAGCTAGACGGCGGCTAGGATTTGCCCTAGGGCCGGCGGCGGCGGCTATGGAGGCGGCGGCGGCTTGGGGCTAGGGTTTGGAGGAGAGGATCTTGTGTGTCTCTAGGAGGGAGCCCTGCCCCTCCTTATATAGGTGGAGGGGCCGGCCGGCCAAGGGGAGGGAGAGGAGTCCCTCCCCAACTCAGCTTGGGTGGTGCTTGCCGGTTGGAGGAGGAACCTCCCCAACCTGCTTTCCCACTCCTCCTCCTCTTTCCAAAAACTGCCGTTTGACTTTCAAACTAGCCGTTTGACTTTTCAAACTAGGATTTGAATAAACCCTCTATTTTGATCAGCGATGACACCGAGTACATGATGCAATCATATCAACTTGATATAACACATTCATGCACCCTTACCCCCCGGAGTGCCGGACATTCTGGAACCTTCTAGAACATTCTCGATGAAAACACCGGAACCATTCTCCAACTCCGAAACGGGACTTTCCTTATATGAATATTATTCTCCGGACCATTCCGGATCTCCTCGTGATATCCCGAAGCCCATTAGAGACTCCGAACAACATTCGGTCTCTTTCTCATCATTCCATAACTACTCAAACAACGTCGAGTCCTTAAGTGTGTCTCCCTACGGTTCGTGAATTATGCGGACATGATCGAGACACTTCTCCGAACAATAACCAATAGAGGAATCTGGAAATTCATATGGCTCCCACATATTTCAACGATTACTTTGCGATCGAATGAACCACTTACATACGATATCAATTTCCCTTTGTCTCACGATAGTTTACTTATCCGAGGTTATGATCGTCGGTATCTCTGCATACCTAGTTCAACCTCGTTACCGATAAGTACTCTTTTCTCGTTCCCGTGATATGTGATCCCTTGTGAGCCAGTCACATGCTTGCAAGCTAATTGGATGACATTTCACCGAGAGGGCCCAGAGTATATCTATCCGTCATATGGATGGACAAATCCCACTCTTGATCCATGTGTTTCAACCAATACTTTCCGAACACTCAATGCCACCTTTATAGCCACCCAGTTACGATGTGGTGTTTGATGTCATCAAAGCATCCATCCGGTAAAGGTGATATGCATGATCTCATGGTCGAAGGAATTAGATTACTATGTATCAGAAAGCATATAGCAATTGAACTATTAAAATGACTTGATCTTTATGCTACGCTTATCTATAGGAGTATGTCCATCATATCATTCTCCTAACAATATGATCTTGTTGTTAATAACATCCCAACGTTCATGATAGGGAAACCACAATCATCTATTAACCAACAAGCTAGTATTATATAGAGGCTTTACTAGGGACTTCAAATTAAGTTTACAAATCACACAAGTATTAATGTTTCCCTGTTAATACTATTATAGCATGAATGTAAACATTTATCATAAACACAAAGATATAATAATAACTACATTTATTATTGCCTCTAGGGCATATCTCCAACAGTTTCCCCCCTTCTAGAAGCTCTCCCTAGGGTTTCCCCTAGGGCTTGGCCTATGGGGCCTTGTGCCCCTGGCCCAATGCGGCCAGGGCACTCCCTCGTAGGCCCACGCCCCTCCTGACAAGTGGGGCCACGTTGGTCCCACTCTGGAAGCTTCTAGAACCTTTCGGTACAATACCGAACAATCCGAAACAATTCCGAAATCCAAAAACTGCTTTGCCTTATAAGAATCTTATTCTCCGGACCATTCTGGAACCTCTCGTGATGTCCTGGATCACATCCGAGACTCCGAACAAAAACTCATAAACCAATTATCCATTCTATCCTAGAGTCGAGACACGTTAAGTGTGTGACCCTGCGGGTTCGAGAATATGCAAACATGATCTTCTATCAATAATCAACAGCGGGGTCTGGAAACCCATATTGACTCCCACATACTCATCGATGATCATATCGGATGAACCAAGATGCCAGGATTCAATTAATCCCATATATATATTCCCTTCGTCGCGCGATATTTTACTTGCCCGAGATTCGATCGCCGGTATCGGCATACCTAGTTCAATCTCGTTCACAGAAAGTACTTTACTCGTTCCGTAATCCGATATCACTTTGTTATTAACTCCTTAACCACGTGCTTGCAAGCGGCGTTGATATCGATTACCGAGTGGGCCCGAAGTATATCTCTCCGACTTGGGAGGGACAAATCCCATCTCGATACATACAACCCAACAGGTACTTTCCGATCACCTGAGATACACCTTTATGATCACCCTTTCATAGGATGACGTTTGATGACCTCAAAGCTTTCTTCCGATACCAGGGAGTTACATTATTTCATGGTCTAAGGAATACAATATTTGACATAAGAAAAAGCTTCGCAAAGATGAACACGATGACACGATCTAATTGCTCTGCTTAATTTGGGTCTGTCCATCATATCATTCTCCCAATGACATGATCTCATTATTAATTGATAACTCATGTCTATGTTTAGGAAACCTTAACCATCATTAATCAATGAGCTAGTCCATAGAGGTGTACTAGGGACATGGTGTTGTTCATAAACCACACAAGTATTAAAGTTTCCGCTTAATACAATTCTAGCATGGAATATAAACTTTATCATGAACAAGAATTATAATAATAACATCTTTATTATTTCCTCTAGGGCATAATTCCAACAGTCTCCCACTTGCACTAGAGTCAATAATCTAGTTTACATTTGGCAACAATCTAACACCCATGGCACTAAGGTGTTGATCATGTTTTGCTCGTGGAAGAGGTTTAGTCAACGGATCTACGACATTCAGATCCATATGTACTTTGCTAATCTTCATATCTCCATCTGTTATATAATATTGAATTATATGAAACTTGCGGTTGATGTGCTTGGTCTTTGGATGATATCTTGGTTCCTTAGCCAGTGCTATGGCGCCAGTGTTGTCACACAATATCTCCAGTGGGTCCAAGGCACTTGGAACCACACCAAGCTCAGTGATGAAGTTCCTGATCCAAACTCCTTCACTTGAAGCTTCTGCAGCAGCCATGTATTCCGCTTCTACTGTAGATACCGCGATCACGCTTTGCTTGTAGCTTCTCCAGCTCACAGCTCCTCCATTCAAAATATAAACGTATCATGTCTGAGATTTAGAATCATCCTTGTCAGTGTCGAAGCTAGCGTCGACGTAACCCTTTACGACGATCTATTCATCACCTCCATAGACTAAGAACATTTCTTTAGTCCTATTTAGATACTTTAGGATGTTCTTTACGGCTGTCCAGTGTTCCACTCCTGGATCACTTTGGTATCTGCTCGTCAAACTAAGAGCATTGGACACATCCGGTCTAGTACACAGCATGGCATACATGATAGAACCTATGGCCGAGGCATAAGGCACTTTGCTCATAGCTTCTCTATCGTTTACCATAGCTGGACACTGAGCCTTGCTCAATATCTTACCTGAAAACATAGGCACTGAACCTTTCTTTGCCTTATCCATTCTGAACCTTTTTAGAACTTTGTCTAGGTATGTACTTTGGCTTAAAGCTATTAGGCGTCTTTGTCTATCTCTATAGATTTTGATGCCTAATGTATAAGTAGCTTCCCCTAGGTCTTTCATTGAAAAACATTTGTTCAAATAACTCTTCACATCGTTAAGCATATCAATGTCATTTCATATAATCAATATGTCATCCACATATAGTACTAAAAATGTCAGTGAGCTCCCACTCACTTTCTTGTAGATACAAGCTTCGTAGCAATTTGGAACAAATCCAAAGCTCTTGATCACTTGATCAAAACAAAGGTTCCAACTCCGAGATGCTTGCTTCAGTCCATAAATGGAACGCTGAAGTTTGCATACCTTATCAGCATCCTTAGGATCGACAAAACCTTCGGGTTGCATCATATACAACTCTTCATCAATGTTGCCATTGAGGAATGCAGTATTGACATCCATCTGCCATATTTCATAATCATGAAACGCAGCAATTGCTAATAAAATCCGAATGGACTTAAACATCGCTACGGGAGAGAAAGTCTCATCGTAGTCAACACCTTGAACTTGTCGAAAACCTTTCGCGACAAGCCGCGCTTTATAGACAGTAACATTACCATCCGCGTCCGCTTTCTTCTTGAAAATCCATTTGCACTCAACGGCCTTTCGGTCGCTAGGAGGGTCCACCAAAGTCCATACTTGGTTTTCGCTCATGGATCCCAATTCTCGGATTTCATGGCCTCTAGCCATTTCTCAGAGTTTGGGCTCATCATTGCTTCCTCATAGTTCGTAGGTTCACTGTTGTCTACTAACAAGACAGTCAAGACAGGTTCTGATACCACGGGAGGGCACGTGACCTTGTCGACCTGCGACGTTCAGTAGTAGCATCGTCCGAAGCTTCATGATCCTTGTCATTAGCTTCCTCTATTGTTGGCGCAGACGGCACTGGAACAATTTCAGGTGTTGTTCTACTCTCCAACTTAAGAGAAGGTTCAATAACCTCGTCTAGCTCTACTTTCCTCCCACTCACTTCTTTCGAGAGAAACTCCTTCTCAAGAAAGGATCCGTTCTTTGCGACAAACACTTTGCCTTCGGATCTGTGATAGAAGGTATACCTAATAGTTTCCTTAGGGTATCCTATGAAGACGCATTTCTCCGCTTTGGGTTCGAGCTTGTCCGGCATCAACTTCTTGACGTAAGCCTCGCATCCCCAAACTTTAAGAAACGAAAACTTAGGTTTAGCACCAAACCATAGTTCATACGGTGTCGTCTCAACGGATTTAGATGGTGCCCTATTTAAAGTGAATGCAGCGGTTTCTAATGCATAACCCCAAAATGATAATGGCAAATCTGTAAGAGACATCATTGATCGCACCATATCTAATAGAGTTCGATTCCGCTCGTATTACACCATTCATTGTTGTGGTGTTCCGGGTGGCGTGAGTTGTGAAACTATTCCGCTTGCTTTAAGATGCGTGAGAAAATCATAACTCAAATATACCTCCACGATCGGATCATGCAAATTTAATTTTTCTGTTACGATGGTTTTCCACTTCGTTCTGAAATTCTTTGAACTTTTCAAATGTTTTAGATTTATGTTTCATTAAATAGATATACCCATATCTACTTAAGTGATCAGTAAAAGTGAGAAAATAGCGATATCCACCACGCGTCGAAACACTCATCGGTCTGCATACATCGGTATGTATGATTTCCAACAAGTCTGTTGCTCGCTCCATTATACCGAAGAACGGGGTTTTGATCATCTTGCCCATGAGGCACGGCTCGCACGTGTCAAATTATTCAAAATCAAAAGACTCCAAAAGTCCATCAGAATGGAGTTTCTTCATGCGTTTTACATCAATATGACCTAGACGGCAGTGCCACAAATAAGTTGTATTATCACTATCTACCTTGCATCTCTTAGCCTCAATGTTATGGATGTGTGTTTCATTGCTTTTGAGATTCAGAAGAAATAAACCATTCATAGCAGGTGCATGACCATAAAAGATGTTACTCATATTAATAGAACAACCATTATTATCCGATTTAAATGAATAACCGTCTTGCAATAAACACGATCCAGATATGATGTTCATGCTCAACGCAGGCACATAATAACATTTATTAAGGTTTAAAACTAATCCCGAAGGTAAAACTAAGGAGAGTGTGCCGACGGCCATCACATTAACTCTTGATCCGTTGCCAACGCGCATCGTCACCTCATCTCTCGCTAGCCACCGTCTATTCCGTAGCTCCTGTTTCGAGTTACAAATATTAGCAACTAAACCAGTATCAAATACCCAGGCACTACAATGAGGGCTAGTAAGGAAAACGTCAATAACATGTATATCAAATATACCTTTGATGGTGCCAGTCTTCTTGTCCGCTAAGTACTTTGGACAGTTGCGCTTCCAGTGACCCTTGTCCTTGCAATAGAAGCACTAAGTGTCCGACTTAGGTCCAGACTTGAGCTTCTTCTCAGCAGGGGCAACGCGCTTGCCGCTGCCTTTCTTGAAGGGCTTCTTTGCACCCTTACCTTTCTTAAAGTTGGGGGGCTTGTTGACCATCAACACATGATTATCTTTCTTGATGTCCACCTCCGCAGCTTTCAACTTAGCGAAGAGCTCAGTGATCGTATCAGTGGAACCAATCTAATTATGAGTAACTACAAAACCTTTGTAGCTAGGAGGGAGTGATTGCAGAACTCTGTCAATCTTGAGCTCCTCTGGAATCTTGCAGTCCAGTTGCTCAAGGCGTTGAGTGTAGCCCGACATCTTAATGGCGTGCTCACTAACGGAACTCCCTTCCTCCATCCTGCAGTTAAAGAATTTCTCAGAGATCTCATATCTCTCAGAACGGGCCTGAGTCTGAAACATAGTTTTTAGTTCCTCAAGAATCTCAAAGGGCCCGGCGAACTCCTCAAAATGATTTTGAAGGTCCGATTCCATAGCAAACAACATGGTGCTCTTAATCACACCATAATCATCTTTGCACGACTGATAAACAGCTTTCTCATCAGCCGGCGCATCTACAGCAGGGCGTCACCTAGCGCTTTCTCAAGGACATAGTCCTTTTGTCCGCCAGCGAGAATGATTCTCAGATTGCGGAACCAGTTGGTGAAGTTAGACCCATTGTTCTTAAGCTTTTCTTTCTCAGAAAAAACATTGAAGTTGAAGTTGGACTTAGCCATTTGATCTACAAAATTTGCAAGTACATTTTAGACTATGTTCATGATAACTAGTTCAACTTAATCATATTACTAGATGAACTCCCACTAAATTCAACATCCCTCAAGTTGTTTAGTGAACATGATCCAAATTCCCCACACCTAATCCGATCTTCACGAGAAGAGATGTGGTTTCAATGGTGGACAACGAAGTGTCGATCATATCATTCATATGACTCATGCTTAACCTTTCGGTTCGTGTGTTCCGAGGCCATGTCTATACATGTTAGGCTCGTCAAGTCAAACCCAAGTATTTCCGCGTGTGCAAAGCTGGCTTGCACCCGTTGTATGTGAACGTAGAGTTTATAGCACCCGATCATCACGTGATGCTTGAACACGACGAACTTTCGCAACGGTGCATACATGGGGAGAACATAGTTTTATCTTGATCTTTAAGTGAGGAATCATCTTATAATGCTATCGTCGCGATCTAAGCATAATAAGGTACATAAAAGGATAAACATCACATGCATATAATTTTATGTGACATGGTATAGCCAATCTCCGCGCAATGATCTCCATCTTGTGCGTGCCAGCATGATCTCCATCACTCCACCATGATTGCCTCCACCACAAATAGCAACTACAACTATTGCTAACTACTTAGCGATAAAGGAAAGCTATTACATGGCATATAAGAAGATGACACACAGGTCATACACAATTATAAAGACAACCATATAGCTCCTGCCGGTTGTGTACTCATCTACATGCAAGTCGTGAAACATTACAAAACATGATCATTGCATACAACATACACATCACATCTTGGGTCATACCATATCACAGAAACACTCCCTGCAAAAACAAGTTAGACGCCTCTACTTTGTTGTTGCATGTTTTACGTGGCTTATGGGAGTAACAAGCTAAGAACGATTCTTACCTATGGAAAGCCACAACGGTGATATTATGGTTGCCAACATCCGGTGTAAATCCCATGACAACTATAGTGATAGAAACTGGCATCCACCAGCCGCATGTGTGGAACAAGCCACACGTCAAGTGCGGAGCCGGTCTCGCGAACGAGGTCGCGTAAAGTTGGCCTGGACCGCTTCGATCTCACTATCCCGCGTCATAAGAAGTACATAAACAAGAGGCTTGCAACAGAAAACATCAACGCCGGCAACAAGCATGTTGCGTTCTACTCGTGAAACACATCTACGCATAGATCTAGCTCTGATACCACTGAAGGGTTTCACAGCATAGTAAATCAAAATTTTCTCGGATGCGAACGGGAAAAGCCAAGATCTAATCTAGGAGATGCAAACAACGAGGGGGGATAGATGAGATCTTCATACCCTTGAAGAAATCGCACAGCGAAACGTTCGATGAAACGTGGTTGATGTAGTCGTACTAGCCTTCTCCTCCTCGTGATCCGATCCGATCCAACACCGCAAGTGGCGATACCTCCGAGAGATGTACACGTTCGGCACCTCGACGTCTCCTCCTTCCTCGGTCCAGCAAGTGGGGTGGAGAGATAGATTGCATCTACAACACGACGGCATGGTGCAAAGGTGGAGAGTTTCTGCAGCACGGTTTCGCCTACGCGTAGTCGGGAGAGAGAGAGAGAGGATGGCAGCAGGTAGGCGGCTAGGGCTTGAGGAGGTGTGGGGGGAGGGTGTGCCCCTGCCCTCTTTATATAGAGGGCTGGCCGGCTGCCCCTTGCCCCTCCTCCAAGCCCTAGGGCCGGCGGCCACATGGGTGGAGTGGGGGGCAAGTTCCCCCTCCCCCTTCTAGAAGCTCTCCCTAGGGCTTGGCCGGCTGGGCCTATGGGGCCTTGTGCCCCTGGCCCAATGCGGCCAGGGCACTCCCTCGTAGGCCCACGCCCCCTCCCGACAAGTGGGGCACGTTGGTCCCACTCCGGAAGCTTCTAGAACCTTCCGGTACAATACGAACAATCTGAAACAATTCCGAAATCCAAAAACTGCTTTGCCTTATATGAATCTTATTCTCCGGACCATTCCGGAACCTCTCGTGATGTCCTGGATCACATCCAAGACTCCGAACAAAAACTCATAAACCAATTATCCATTCTATCCTAGCGTCGAGACACGTTAAGTGTGTGACCCTGTGGGTTCGAGAATATGCAGACATGATCTTCTATCAATAATCAACAGCGGGGTCTAGAAACCCATATTGACTCCCACATACTCATCGATGATCATATCGGATGAATCACGATGTCAGGATTCAATTAATCCCATATATATTTCCTTCGTCGCGTGATATTTTACTTGCCCGAGATTCGATCGTTGGTATCGGCATACCTAGTTCAATCTCGTTCACAGCAAGTACTTTACTCGTTCCGTAATACGATATCACTTTGTTATTAACTCCTTAACCATGTGCTTGCAAGCGGTGTTGATATCGATTACCGAGTGGGCCCGAAGTATATCTCTCTGACTTGGGAGGGACAAATCCCATCTCGATACATACAACCCAACAGGTACTTTCCGATCACCTGAGATACCCCTTTATGATCACCCTTTCATAGGATGACGTTTGATGACCTCAAAGCTTTCTTCCGATACCAGGGAGTTGCATTATCTCATGGTCTAAGGAATACAATATTTGACATAAGAAAAAGCTTCACAAAGATGAACACGATGACACGATCTAATTGCTCTGCTTAATTTGGGTATGTCCATCATATCATTCTCCCAATGACATGATCTCATTATTAATTGACAACTCATGTCTATGGTTAGGAAACCTTAACCATCATTAATCAATGAGCTAGTCCATAGAGGCGTACTAGGGACACGGTGTTGTTCATAAACCACAGAAGTATTAAATTTCTGCTTAATACAATTCTAGCATGGAATATAAACTTTATCATGAACAAGAATTATAATAATAACATCTTTATTATTGCCTCGAGGGCATAATTCCAACATTGCATCTTCACGAAGTGATGTTCATTAAAGTGGGAATATTTTCCTCTCAGTCTACCAACAGCTTGTCTCCCAATTCTAATTCACGGGATCTCCGATCACATAGATTGGTTTGCCACTGTGGAAAACTCATAGTGTGGGTCTCATACCCATCTCCTTCGATGCATTTTCTATCACATTGTGTGATAGTTCCTTTGTGAAGGTATCTGCCAGGCTCTTAGATGTTTGGATATAATCCAATGCAATAACTCCGGAGTTTCTCATTTTCCTAACAGATTTTAGTCTCCTCTTCACATGTCTTGAGGACTTCATATTATCCTTAGAACTGTTCACCTTAATAATCACAGTTTGATTATCACAGTTCATTGGAATTGCGGGTATAGGTTTTTCAACCACAGGTAAGTCCATCAAGAGTTCATGAAGCCACTCTGCTTCAACAGTGGCCGTGTCTAGTGCTGTGAGTTCTGCTTCCATAATTGACCTCGTTAAGATGGTCTGCTTGCAAGACTTCCAAGAAACAACGCCACCACCAAGTGTGAATGCATATACACTCATGTCCTTTATCTCATCAGCATCAGATATCCAATTTGAATCACTATAACCCTATAGTACCCTCGGATACCCGGTATAGTGTATGCCATAGCTCGCAGTGCCTTTTAGATATCGCATAACTCTCTCAAGAGCATGCCATTGATCATCTCCTGGATTTGAAACAAATCGACTGAGTTTGCTTACAGCAAAGGCGATGTCAGGCCTCGTGGCACTAGCTAAATACATAAGTGAGCCAATGATTTGAGAGTATCTTAGTTGGTCTCTAGCATTTCCTCGATTCTTTCGAAGCAACACGCTAGGATCATACGGTGTAGGAGAAAAATTGACGTCGCTATACCCGAAACGACTCAAGATCTTTTCCACATAGTGGGACTGAAGCAGTGTAATCCCACCATCATCATCTCTCAATAGATTGATGTTTAGGATGACATCAGCTACTCCCAGATCCTTCATCTCAAAGGAACGATATAAGAAATATTTGACCTCCTTAATTGCATTAAGGTTGGTTCCGAAAATCAGTATGTCATCAACATACAAACAAAGGATGACTCCCTCACCCCCACCATGGCGATAGTATACACACTTGTAAACCGTTTACAACAAAACTGCAGCGGTTAAGGTTTTATCAAATTTTCGTGCCCTTTGCTAGGTGCTTGTTTAAGACCATATAAAGACTTCAGTAGCTTGCACACTTTTCTTTCTTGACCATTTACTACAAAACCATCTGGTTGATCCATATAAATTTTCTCATCCAACTCTCCATTTAGGAAAGCCGTCTTAACGTCCATTTGATGAACGAGAAGACCGTGTGAGACAGCCAGAGAAAGTAGTACTCGAATGGTGGTCAACCTTGCTACAGGTGAGTAAGTGTCAAAGAAGTCTTCACCTTCCTTTTGGGTATAACCCTTGGCCACAAGCCTTTCCTTGTACTTCTCAATAGTACCATCAGGCCTTAGTTTCTTCTTAAACACACATTTACATCCTACAGGTTTGCACCCATAAGGACGATCAGTGATCTCCCATGTTTCATTAGCTAAGATGGAATTCATCTCACTATGAACAACTTCCTTCAAAGAGTCGATCGGGAGATGCATAAGCTCGAAATGGAAGTGGGAGTGTCATCAACAAGGTACACAATGAAATCATCACCAAAAGACTTTGCAGTCCTTTGTCTCTTGCTCCTTTTAGGAATTTCATTATCATCCTCCTTAGGACTTTCAGAGTGTTCAATTGGAATGGTAGGTTCAGAGAATATAGCAAATTCCTGATTAGATGAACTAGGTATCTCCGGATTTGATGAGTTAGAGTTATCCTTCATTGGAAAGATATCCTCAAAGAAAGTCGCATCAGTCGACTCCATGATTGTACCGACATGAATGTCAGGCACTTCAGATTTTACTATCAAGAATCTATAACCAATGCTATGAAAAGCATAGCCCAGAAAAACACAATCAATGGTTTTTGGTCCAAGCTTGCGCTTCTTGGGGATTGGTACATTAACTTTTGCCAAATAACCCCAAGTACGTAAGTAAGAGAGTTTTAATATTTTCTTCTCCCATTCTTCGAATGGAGTAATTTCTTTGTTCTTTGTGGAAACTCGGTTTAGGACATGACACGCGGTCAATAGTGCCTCCCCACACCATTCCTTAGAAAGACCCGATGTGTCTAACATGGCGTTAACCAAATCTGTTAGAGTACGGTTCTTTCTTTCGGCTACTCCATTTGACTGGGGTGAGTAGGCAGGCGTCCTCTCATGAATTATGCCATGTTCCGCACAAAAGGAATCAAACTCGTTGGAAAAATACTCTCCACCACGATCAGACCTAAGCCTCTTAATCTTTCGATCAAGTTGATTTTCTGCCTCATCTTTATAGATTTTGAAGAAACTCAAAGCCTCATCTTTTGATTTCAAAAGATACACATGACAATATCTCGTAGAGTCATCGATCAAAGTCATGAAATATTTCTTTCCACCTTTTGTCAACACACCATTCATCTCACAAAGATCAGAATGTATGAGCTCTAGTGGTGTTAAATTTCTCATTTCTGCAGTCGTATGTGACTTGCGAGGTTGTTTATCTTGCACGCATACTTGGCACTTAGATCCCTTAACAGTTGAGAAATCAGGGATTAAATTCATTTTGGCTAGCCGCGTCATACAACCAAAATTAATATGACAAATACGAGAGTGCCAGACGTTTGATTCAAAATTCGTGTAAATATGATTAACAACTTTATTACAAATGTCTGACAGAGATAAGCGGAACAAGCCTCCGCACTCATAGCCTTTACCAGCAAAGGTTCCATACTTCGAAATTACAAATTTATTGGACTTGAATACAATCTTGTAGCCATCTGGACACAGAAGAGATCCGCTAACAAGATTTTTATTTATTGAGGGAACATGATGCACGTTCTTTAGGCGCACGGTCTTTCCCGAAGTAAACTTCAGATCGCCCTTACCAACACCATGAACAGAAGCATGCGAGCCGCTCCCCATCAGCACGGTTTGAGTCCCTCTGACCTGATATGAAGAAAACATGGAAATATCAGAACAAACATGTACATTAGCGCCCGTGTCAATCCACCAATCAGGAGAATGACATAATGAAAGAACAGTAGGTAATATACCATACCCAACATCTTTCATCTCAACGTCGCCCATGACAACATTAGCAGTCTTGCTGCCCTTCCCATGCTGGCGCTTGTCAAAGCGGTTGGGACAAGCAGGAGCCCAATGATTAGGATCACCGCACACATGACAAGCACCTTTCCTCTTATCAGTCTTCTTCTTGAAGATGGTGGACTGTGAGGCCTTGTTCTTTCCATCGAAATTTCCTTTGTCATCAAACTTGCCTTTGTTCTTGAACTTGCGAGTCTGGAAGTTCCTTTTCTGTACCAGGTTGGCATTAGAACCTCCCTCGGTACCTCGAGCACATGTGTCTTTTTCTCTCGCCTTCTCTTCCACATCAAGAGTCCCAATGAGATCCATCACAGAGAACTCTTGTCTCTTGTGCTTCAGAGAAGTAGCAAAATTACTCCATGACTGGGGAAGTTTGGCAATGATGCCTCCTGCAACAAACTTGTTCGGTAACACACAAGTGAAGTGCTCAAGCTCCCTCGCAAGTGACTGTATCTCATGAGCCTGCTCCATAATGGGGCGGTCCTCAACCATCTTATAGTCATAGAATTGTTCCATGACATACAGTTCACTGCCAGCATCGGAGACTCCAAACTTTCTCTCGAGCGCATCCCACATATCATTGCCATTGCTAAATGACAGATATGAATCGACAATATTGTCGCCAAGAATGCTGATCAAGGCAGCCTTGAAAGTGGTATCAAGTTTTTGGAACGCCTCTTCCTGAACGGGATTAAGTTCTCCCTCAGGTGCGCCATAGATGGCATTATAGCAGCTCATGGTCTGAAACCAGAGCACTGCTCTCGCACGCCATCGTTTGTAATTCACACCTTCGAACATAGGTGGCTTCATAGAAGCAACAAAGCCACTTGGGGCAAATTGCCTGAAATAAGGTTTTTGGATTGTTGAATAATAGAGCAATTTACCAAGCGAATTACCCATAATAAACGCTAGATAAAACATGATTAGAATAAAAGACAAAATACTAATCATGTGAAATAGTGAAAACATATTAAGACAGGTAACCAAACAGACTGCAAGACATAAGTCTTGAGATGCGATCAGAACAAGATTGATAAAGAAAACATACACGGCAGAGGCAGCAGAAGAGGAACCGCCGGTGTTCGTGTTGGCACCGTCGTTAGCCATGTCGTCGAGGAAGAGGGTGCTGAAGTCGGGGAAGAAGTCCTCGTTGGGGAAGACGTCAGCGCAATCGGTATCCAAGAGGGAGTCCGTGATGAAGCCAGTAGTCGCCCCGATAGCGTTTGACGAGGTTTAATCTCATCAATGCCCATTGTTATGGACTTGGGTTTTGGAGAAGATGGGGATGCTGGAGATCACGGAACGGTTAGCAAACAAGCAACACGGGGACACGAAGTTTACCCAGGTTCAGGCCCCCGGAGGGAAAACCCTACTCCTGCTTGTCTGCTCTTGATTACGGCGGAACCGAAGGTTACAGAGGTGCGCAGATTCGATCTGGCGTGGAGGTGTGTATGCGAAAGTATGAGGTGAGAGATCTAGGTCGTCTAGATCTGTAGATCTATTGTGGCGGTGGAGATCGTAGATCTATCTATTGTGTATGTAGCGTGTCCTCCTCGTTGGACCCTCCTAGCCTTTATATATGGGGAGGCTAGGTCTCGGGTTCCAGTACGATTTGGTTACAAGTTGTATTCAAACTCTAGTCTTGAGATTTCCTTGTCTTGTACGCTTGAGAGTCCGTGTCCACATGGCTTTGTACCACCCGAACCGTCATGAGCGTCATGGACCTCGGTAGATCGTCGAGTGGGCCTTTCGTCGGGCTGGACCAGGTAGGCTAACATCGGGTACCCGTAGGGTATAACCATGTCAGTAGCCTCCAAGTGTTCAGTCGAATCATAGATTCGGCTGAGGACTCTTCAATCTTTCGGGTGCAACTATGTATTAATAGTATGTGTGTAGGGATTGTTGATGCGTGTGCCTGACTCACCCGACGGATCAGGGTCAGTTAACTGTCTTAGGACGAAACAACACGATCTTCCTCAGGTTCGAGTCCCTCAACTCGGACCTGGAACATATGCTGGCGTAATTCGACTCAGGCCGTGGAGGACTTACAGGAGTGGAATTCCAGTGATTTTAATTGGTGTACCCAACGCGTCCATCGGGATTTTTCATCGCACCTGCTGGTACGGGTATTTACTAGCAGAGCACAGTCGAGTGTGTTGCCAGGCCATCAGATGATATCTGTAGGTCTTATCTTTGTGTCGCGGACACAGCATCCGAACTTTTATCACCGCGGAGGTGTTTCGGGTGGCCAAGGAGGATACTGCTCACTTAGCGTTTAATTGGGGCAGAGTTGCCAAAAAAACTTTTGCATGCTGATCCGAAGGATCGCAGTCGAAGAATTCATAGGGTGCGCGACCAGCGCTCCTATGAGATGACTCAGTGTCCATTGAGTCGTAGACCCGAGCAGAGACTTTAATGCAGTCGTTGTTTGGCTTCAGGTCCGTAGGACACAAATTTTTTCGGATGCTTGAATCCATCCTCCCTATGGGAGTAGCCCCCGAGTCCGTAGTGGAGTCGCAGACTCGATGTAGGACTCGAAGAATAGATCATTGGTGTAGTACACTATTCATGCTCCGGGTGCACGGCCAGTGCTCCTGATAGGAGTAGCCCCCGAGTGTCTGGCGGAGTCGTAGACTCGGGCAGAGACTCGAGTCTTGTATTGTGCAGTGGTAGTCGACAATCTCGTGGGCGTACCGCTGACCCGGAAGTACACCGGGTGCGCGACCAGCGCTCTTGATAGGAATAGCCCCCGAGTGTCTAGTCGAGTCGCAGACTCGAGTGGAGACTCATGAAAGGAGAAACCACTGACCCGGAAGTGCATCGAGTCAGTGTCTCACGCATAAGGAGCAGGGAGTCAATGTAGCGGGGTGATGCGGCATTTTAGCCGGAAGGACTCGATGTTGCGGATGAAGTCGACGTCGTTTCTTCTGTCGGGTGAGCGGCCAACGTCGCGTCTTCGTACCATCAAGCGATGCAACCATCCGAGGAGGGACTCGACTCGGGTCTTGAGTTTATGGCGTAGCCAGCTATTTCGTCGACTCCTGTTGGAGGACTAGATAGAATAGCTCGGCACAGTCGGCGTCTTTGTAAGCTGCAGAAAACATGAATAATTGTGAAGTACTTGTATCTTGTAAGGAATATTTGCCTTTCGGCTTGTATAGTAAGATTCTGGTGCCGATCGAGTCGACACTTTTGCACTGTATGCTAGGCATTTTCGTTAGCCTGATTACCCTTAGTCTCAGTACCTTGCCGAGGCACTCAGAGTTCAAGGATTCGACGGTCAGGCAGAATCAGCTACTCGGACTGTCGCGTTCGAGATGCTCGAGTGCGTGGAGCCGATGGCACATTAGGTTACTCGAAGAGGGCGCAACCCCCGAGTGTTTCGAGTGCGATTAAAGTAAGAAAGAAAATCAACTCTGAGTAGGGAACTTAGCTTTATTGGTAGTTGCCGTGAACGAAGTTGATGCGACCGCGGATGTAGTCGACACGGTAGCGGGTCACGTGGCGGACATAGTCGAAGCGGCGGACCACGATCATAGCAGCGACGGGTTCCTGGGGTCGATGGCGAAAGCGATCTCCACATCCGAAGATTGTCGCAATCGAAGACCGCACCGGTTCACCGCATCCGAAGGATGTATCGGGTCACCGCAGCCGAAAGCCGCATCGGGTCGCCGATGCCGAGGGATCCCCGAGTTGCTGGAGCCGAAGATCGCAGTGGGTTGCTGGAGCCGAAGGCCGCGGCTGGTCGCCGAAGCGGAGGGAGACCCCGAGCCACCGAGTCGTTGGAGCCAAAGATCTCTTCAGGTCGAAGACCACGGCGGGTCACTAAAGTGAAGTCAGCGTAGCTGGAGACCGTAGTGGGTTGCTGCAGCCGAAGGCCATAGCGGTATCCGTAATCGAAGATCACATTAGGTCGCCGCATCCGAAGGATGCAGCGGGTCACCGCAGCCGAAGGCTATAGTGGGTCGCCAGAGATGAAGACCACGCCAGGTCGCCTAAGGGGAGGGAGCTCCCAAGTGTACCACGTGGTCGACAGAGACGATGCGGCAGACGTGTGATTGATGGAGTCGCATGGCGGACGTAGTCGACACATCAAGGTCGTTGGATTTTTGTTTAGAGAGAGTCGACGCGGCAACGAGTGGTACGACAGACAAGTCAGCGGCAGCAGGTCGCCGGCAGGAGGAGTCGATGTAGCGGTCGACGCAGCTTCGAGAGTAGGCCTAGTGGTCATGGGATCTCTGACGGCCAATTCAGCGATGGTTAAGAAGTCGTCCGTGGCCAAAACCGAATTAAAAACGTGTAGCCGCAAGTTCTTCGTGGTGACAAGGCTGAAAAATCATGATAGCACTTGATTTGACTTGGTGCGCGGCTTTCCTGCAAAAGCTTTACATGAAATACTTTGACGATTGTATTCTTTGTATGTACCCATGGACCACAGCTTCTATGCACACATGCATCGGCTGCGTGATTCTTGTAACATCCAAGACGTATACTTGAAAAAACTTCCTTTTATATTGGCTGACAAATCGTGCAGAGCATGCCTGCTTTCTTTTTCTTGTACGCTTCCAGAGCTCGTAACTTGGCGGATTGAAGGAAGTAACCAGTGGGACCCCTCGTCAAATCTGACGATGAACACGAGACGCTCTTTCTCTTCCTTTGATGTAGGCGCAGTGTCGCGGGCCGTGCGTGCCGGCCGTCTCCACTTGAGCTTTTGATTTTGGTGGAGTCGTGGCCTCAGCTTACCATGCCGTAATTTTTACAGTACTAGCAGCTCCGCTCGTCCGAACTCCCAAACCGGAGAGGCACGAAGTCCGCGCGCCACAAATTTCCTGTGCCACTGCTCGGGTCACGAGAAACAACAAACGTCTGCCGACTCTTGATCTTGTAGATTGGATCTGCTGCGAGCACGTAGCATAGATTTCTCCTCATCATGTGTGAGATTGAAGTAGATGTTGATTCCTGAAATCGGCGGATCGTAGATCGCCAAGGTTGATGGGACCGTCACGATTGCACAATCAGCGTCCCCGGTTCCTACAGACGGCGCTAATTGACGAGGTTTA
This sequence comes from Avena insularis, assembly GCA_023614405.1. Classification (NCBI taxonomy): domain Eukaryota; kingdom Viridiplantae; phylum Streptophyta; class Magnoliopsida; order Poales; family Poaceae; genus Avena; species Avena insularis. The sequence goes on along the minus strand of CM042693.1, from coordinate 392,346,930 downwards.
ATCTCATCAATGCCCATTGTTATGGACTTGGGTTTTGGAGAAGATGGGGATGCTGGAGATCGCGGAACGGTTAGCAAACAAGCAACACGGGGACACGAAGTTTACCCAGGTTCAGGCCCCCGGAGGGAAAACCCTACTCCTGTTTGTCTGCTCTTGATTACGGTGGAATCGAAGGTTACAGAGGTGCGCAGATTCGATCTGGCGTGGAGGTGAGTATGCGAAAGTATGAGGTGAGAGATCTAGGTCGTCTAGATCTGTAGATCTATTATGGCGGTGGAGATCGTAGATCTATCTATTGTGTGCGTAGCGTGTCCTCCTCGTTGAACCCTCCTAGCCTTTATATATGGGGAGGCTAGGTCTCGGATGCCAGTACGATTTGGTTACAAGTTGTATTCAAACTCTAGTCTTGAGATTTCCTTGTCTTGTATGCTTGAGAGTCCGTGTCCACATGTCTTCGTACCACCCGAACCGTCATGAGCGTCATGGACCTCGGTAGATCGTCGAGTGGGCCTTCCGTCGGGCTGGACCAGGTAGGCTAACATTGGGTACCCGTAGGGTATAACCATGTCAGCGTTCCCCAAAAACCTTATCGCCCTTCTCCCGTATATGACTCGAAGCAGAGGGGTCTCGGAGGCCTACTGTCCCGGCTCGCGGTGCACGCCACAAGACAGGATGGGGAAGATCTAAGTAGCGCAGTGCTCTGGAACTGGAGGCGCTAAGAGTTTGTGGCAGTGTGTCTGAGAGGAGGCGCGACCTCTCTCTTATATAGACATAGAGGGGTAGGCAGACAGGTTGCGCTGAAGTTGAAACGAACGGACAGAAGTTGAAACGAACAGGCAGCAGCCCACCACTCAGTTCATATTTATTTTTCTCATATTAAAAGTCCAAAATGTTTCAACTTCTGTACAACTTTTCATATACCATTCATGCGTGGCAAAATAAAGCTCGGCTCGGCGTCGTGACGAGGCGAGCGAGGAGGAGGAGGAGGAGCGCGCGTGTGAAACTCTCTCCTTCTCCTTCTCATCCTTTTACCAAGTGGTAGGAGAGCTCACCTTATAAGCTGGTCCAACTTCCAATCAACTAGCAATGTGGGACTAAACATTTGTCTCAGCTCTTGCCTTGCATGAATGGGCCACATGGGCCTCTAGGATTTTCAGGAATTATTGAAATGGAAAATGGGCTAGACTATTTGGGCCAAAATTCCAACAATCCCCACGGATCCCGAGGCACATGTAATTTGCCTTTGGTTCCAAAACACTGCTTATATACCAGATCTGTAGTGGAGACTGTTAAGTTGAACTTCCACCTAGAATTCTATGCTACACTAGGTTGCGACTTGTACAGTGGACTATGCCTTGAACTGCAAGTTTGCTGCAACCTAGCTTCACACGAAGCCTTGACCGATACTGGGCTACCGTGGGACTTCCCCGCGGGTGGAGCTTATGCGTCATACTCCATGGCCTTTCATGAGTTTATTAGAGACCACCGAACTCTCATAGACTGCAACGTTGGACAGTCAGACTCATATAGGTGTGTTCTTCAATAGATGTTCTGCAGGACAACATCTCTGCTTAAGATTAAGCCATTTAGAACACATTAAGATAAAATCAACCTGCCGTGCAGAATAGGAAAGTATTGCATCTTCACGGAGTGATGTTCATTCAAGTGGGAATACTTTCCTCTCAGTCTACCAACAGCTTGTCTCCCAATTCTAATTCACGGGATCTCCGATCGCATAGATTGGTTTGCCATTGTGGAAAACTCATAGTGTGGGTCTCATACCCATCTCCTTCGATGCATTTTCTATCACATTGCGTGATAGTCCCTTTGTGAAGGGATCTGCCAGGTTCTTAGAAGTTTGGATATAATCTAATGCAATAACTCCGGAGTTTCTCATTTCCCTAACAGATTTTAGTCTCCTCTTCACATGTCTTGAGGACTTCATATTATCCTTAGAACTGTTCACCTTAATAATCACAGTTTGATTATCATAGTTCATTGGAATTGCGGGTATAGGTTTTTCAACCATAGGTAAGTCCATCAAGAGTTTATGAAGCCACTCTGCTTCAACAGTGGCCGTGTCTAGTGCTGTGAGTTCTGCTTCCATAGTTGACCTCGTTAAGATGGTCTGCTTGCAAGACTTCCAAGAAACAGCGCCACCACCAAGTGTGAATGCATATCCACTCGTGGCCTTTATCTCGTCAGCATCAGATATCCAATTTGAATCACTATAACCCTCTAGTACCCTCGGATACCCGGTATAGTGTATGCCATAGCTCGCAGTGCCTTTTAGATATCGCATAACTCTCTCAAGAGCATGCCATTGATCATCTCCTGGATTTGAAACAAATCGACTGAGTTTGCTTACAACAAAGGCGATGTCAGGCCTCGTGGCACTAGCTAAATACATAAGCGAGCCAATGATTTAAGAGTATCTTAGTTGGTCTCTAGCATTTCCTCGATTCTTTCGAAGCAACACACTAGGATCATACGGTGTAGGAGAAAAATTGACGTCGCTATACCCGAAACGACTCAAGATCTTTTCCACCTAGTGGGACTAAAGCAGTGTAATCCCACCATCATCATCTCTCAATAGCTTGATGTTCAGGATGACATCAGCTACTCCCAGATCCTTCATCTCAAAGGAACGAGATAAGAAATCTTTGACCTCCTTAATTGCATTAAGGTTGGTTCCGAAAATCAGTATGTCATCAACATACAAACAAAGGATGACTCCCTCACCCCCACCATGGCGATAGTATACACACTTGTCAGCTTCGTTTACAACAAAGCCTGCAACGGTTAAGGTTTTATCAAATTTTTCGTGCCACTGCTTAGGTGCTTGTTTAAGACCATATAAAGACTTCAGTAGCTTGCACACTTTTCTTTCTTGACCATTTACTACAAAACCATCTGGTTGATCCATATAAATTTTCTCATCCAACTCTCTATTTAGGAAAGCCGTCTTAACATCCATTTGATGAACGAGAAGACCATGTGAGACAGCCAGAGAAAGTAGTACTCGAATGGTGGTCAACCTTGCTACAGGTGAGTAAGTGTCAAAGAAGTCTTCACCTTCCTTTTGGGCCACAAGCCTTGCCTTGTACTTCTCAATAGTACCATCAGGCCTTAGGTTCTTCTTAAACACCCATTTACATCCTACAGGTTTGCACCCATAAGGACGATCAGTGATCTCCCATGTTTCATTAGCTAAGATGGAATTCATCTCACTATGAATAGCTTCCTTCCAAAGTCGGCCATCGAGATGCATAAGCTTCTGAAATGGAAGTGGGAGTGTCATCGACAAGGTACACAATGAAATCATCACCAAAAGACTTTGCAGTCCTTTGTCTCTTGCTCCTTTTAGGAATTTCATTATCATCCTCCTTAGGACTTTCAGAGTGTTCAATTTGAATGGTAGGTTCAGAGAATATAGCAAATTCCTGATTAGATGAACTAGGTATCTCTGGATTTGATGAGTTATATTTATCCTTCATGAGAAAGATATCCTCAAAGAAAGTCGCATCAGTCGACTCCATGATTGTACCAACATGAATGTCAGGCACTTCAGATTTTACTATCAAGAATCTATAACCAATGCTATGAAAAGCATAGCCCAGAAAAACATAATCAATGGTTTTTGGTCCAAGCTTGCGCTTCTTGGGGATTGGTACATTAACTTTTGCCAAACAACCCCAAGTACATAAGTAAGAGAGTTTTAATATTTTCTTCTCCCATTCTTCGAATGGAGTAATTTCTTTGTTCTTTGTGGGAACTCGGTTTAGGACATGACACGTGGTCAATAGTGCCTCCCCCCACCATTCCTTAGAAAGACCCGATGTGTCTAACATGGCGTTAACCAAATCTGTTAGAGTACGGTTCTTTCTTTTGGCTACTCCATTTGACTGGGGTGAGTAGGGAGGCGTCCTCTCATGAATTATGCCATGTTCCGCACAAAAGGAATCAAACTCGTTGGAAAAATACTCTCCACCACGATCAGACCTAAGCCTCTTAATCTTTCGATCAAGTTGATTTTCTGCCTCAGCTTTATAGATTTTGAAGAAACTCAAAGCCTCATCTTTTGATTTCAGAAGATACACATGACAATATCTCGTAGAGTCATCGATCAAAGTCATGAAATATTTCTTTCCACCTTTTGTCAACACACCATTCATCTCACAAAGATCAGAATGTATGAGCTCTAGTGGTGTTAAATTTCTCATTTCTGCAGTCGTATGTGACTTGCGAGGTTGTTTAGCTTGCACGCATACTTGGCACTTAGATCCCTTAACAGTTGAGAAATCAGGGATTAAATTCATTTTGGCTAGCCGCGTCATACAACCAAAATTAATATGACAAATACGAGAGTGCCAGACGTTTGATTCAAAATTCGTGTAAATATGATTAACAATTTTATTACAAATGTCTGACAGAGATAAGCAGAAGAAGCTTTCGCACTCATAGTGACATGGTTATACCCTACGGGTACGTGATCTCAGCATACCTGGTCCAGCCCAAGGAAGGCCCACAGCAGATGTACGCTGGCCCATGAAGATTTTCGGGTGGCCAAGGCCCATGACGCCTTCGGATCCTTGGAGAGCAAGACTAGCGTAGATAGGAAATTCAAAGGGGTAAAACCCTAGAACTTGTAACCGACTAGGTCTATTCCTGGGACCTACCTAAGTCTATATAAAGGCCAGGAGGGCACAACCTAGATCTCTCAACTCATCCTTTAGCATACACACCTCCACGCCAGATCGAATCTGCGCACCCCTGTAACCTTCGGTTCCGCTGTAATCAAGAGCAGACAAGCAGGAGTAGGGTTTTCCCTTCGGGGGCCTGAACCTGGGTAAACCGCGTGTCCCCGTGTTGCTTGTTTGCTAACCGTTCCACGATCTCCAGCATCCCCATCTTCTCCAAAACCCAAGTCCATAACAATGGGCATTGATGAGATCAAACCTCGTCAATTGGCGCCGTCTGTGGGAACTGGGGCTGCTGATTGTGCGGTCGTGACGGTCCCGACCCGATCGATCTACAACTCTGCGGCGACGGAGAGTCACCTCCTCTTCGGCGCTTTCGACTTCACCGCCCACTCGCCGGCCACCATGAAAGATTTCGAGCCCGTAGGCGACGGACTCGAGATCCTATTCGGGAGCTTCTGCTTCCAGGTGGGTCAGACTGGCACCCTCCGCCTTCCTGAGCGGGCGCCCCTACCATCAATCAGGCCCGCCTCATGGGCTCCACACCCCGTGCTACGCACATCATCATCAACAGATGAGTTCTACGACAGCAGCAACTGCAACTCCGATCTGTGCGATCCACCTTCGGATGAGGGGACCTACGGTTCCGGATCCGAAAGCTGTGGCAACAGCAGACCGATCTACGAGCGCTACCAATGCGCCGTAGTCATCCAGAGCGACGTGGAACAGCAAACGCCTAACCCGCCGCCCAACCCTAACCCCAACCCGCAGGACAGAAACGGCGGAAACGGTGGGAACAGAAGAAGCCAGTCCCCACCACCCGACGAGGAAAACAACGGCCACGTCATCCGACTTAGCAAAGAAGGATGGGTCCAGGCACGTCGCGCCGTAGCAGGCGACATAGTCCTCCCTGCAGACGCCTCGCGTGAACTACTGATGGCATACCACTTCCTCCTCATCGAGGAGCACAAGAAGCAAGTCAAGATGCAAGAAACACTTGACAAACGCAAGCAAGCAGCCTCTGAGTCCAGCACGCGACGAGCTGCGCTCTCCGCCATGGCTCCCGGCTCTAGCACGAACGGAAACCAAGGAAACAAGCACCGCTCTCGGGTGGAGAACATGGATCCCAAGGAGCTCCGTGATGTGACCCGAACTCTCCACACATCGTTCATGGAGATGGATGCCGACGGCAACGTCATCCCGAAGACGCCGCAAGCTGCGATCATGGCAGCCACTGCGTATCTAGCGGCCCACCCACCTCCGGAGGGGGACCCGAAAAGAGCCATGCATAAGTCCGCACTCACCGGACTCGGACTTGTCGGAGCTGTGCTCCACCAAGACGCTCCTGCGGAGCCGAAGAAGAAAGCTCCGGCCAGGCACGACCGGAGCCCCACCCCTTCATCCGAAGAGGAAGAGGAGCACGACCTTCCTCGAAGGAAGAAAAGCTCGCGTCACCATAAACGCGACTACGACGCCAGAGATGCGCTTACACAGCACAAAATCGACAAAGCGCGAGCCAAACGTGCATGCTCGTCTGAATCCGAGATGGACGAAGACAAAGGAGAACTCTGTGGAGCCCGATGCTTCAGTAGATCTGTTCGGCGAACACAGATGCCATGCAATTTCAAGCTTCCTTTGGATACTCCGAAGTTCAACAGCACGCAAGATCCAAAAGCCTGGCTCAGTGACCATCTGTCATCCGTCAAGCTGCACGGCGGTAACAAAGAAACCGCCATGCAATGCCTTCATTGCGGTGACGGTAGCAGTCTGGCTCAGCAGCCTATCATCAGGGTCCATCCGAAGCTGGGGGGAGCTAGCTTACAGCTTCATCCAAAATTTCAAGGGCACCAGCAAGAGGCCCGCCTCAATCAAAGAGTTGCGAGCCTGCACTTAGAGAACGGGCGAATCTATTCGCTCGTACATACTACGCTGGTCTAACACCAAGAACTCCGCAGCACACATCTCCAAAGAGAGGGCCACCGACGCCTTCAGGGACGGCGTCAAACGCCAAGATTTCAAGGAGGAACTTGGGCGTGTCAAGCCCAAAACACTCGACCACCTCATGGACATCGCCAACAGGTGGGCCGACGGCGAAGATTGCATTCACCGAGCACAATCGGATGAAGAGGACGACTACGGCCGAAGACGGGAACGCCGCAGCAAGAGGAGATCGCGCGTCTACGACGATCGCGACGGACCCGACATGGTCGCGGCCGGCTACGCCGACCGTCGCAACGACAACAGCCGCAACAGCGGAGGATACCACGGAGGAAACTTCCGTGACGGCGACGCCAAACCGGTCGTGGCAACGCTGACGCGACAACGGACCCTCAGCATACGACAAACTTTCGGGTCCATGCACCATCCACTTTTACATCGACAAGCAGGATGGCAAAAAGAAAGCTAGCCACATGCTCAAGGACTGCCGCGAGTTCCAGAAACTCAGTGAAAGCATGGTGCAGATGAGGCAACAAGCCCCAATCCCTGCGTTCGGAAACGCACACTAAATATGATCCAGAAGGGACGCCCCACGAATAGGGTGCAGAAGAAAATCACCCGACAAATCAACCTGGCCGTGGCAACTCCACCTGCCATCCCTGAGTACCTCAGCGGATCGGAGTCCTGCATCACATTCACTCGTGCGGATCACCCTTGCCAGATCCCCCGCCCAGGTCATGCTGCCCTGGTGCTGGAGGCGCAGATCAGAGGTTTCGAGATGAGTTGCGTCTTCATGGACGGCGGCAGCGGTATCAACCTAATGTTCGCAAGCACTCTAGCAGCAATGCGGATCCCGCAATGCAGCCTGGAACAGTCAGACACAACGTTCCACACCATCGTTCCAAGGAAGGGCATATTTCCCCTGGGAAAAATAGGGCTCGACGTCATCTTCGGCAAACCGGACAACTTCCGACAGGAGCGACTCGAATTTGAAGTGGTGGACTGGCCGTCACAATACCACGCCATCCTTGGGCGTGTGGCATTCGCAAGGTTCCTGGCAGTCCCACACTACACATACTTACTACTGAAGATGCCAGGACCAAAGGGCGTCATCACAGTCCACGGGAGCTTCACCCGATCGGACCAATGCGATAGGGATTTCAACAAAATCTCCCAGTCCTTCGGCATGCAAGACGAGCTCGTAAGGCTCCGTGAGGTGACGGACAATGGGGCACCCCCAGTCACTAGGCAAAACGCACCTGACATGTCCTTCGACTCCACCGTCAACACAAAGAAGGTGCAGGTCCATCCAACGGATGCCTCCAAGACGGCCCTGATCGCCAACGACCTCAGCCCCGCATAGGAAGGCGCGCTCGTCGAATTCCTCCGTGAGCGCTGGGAAATCTTCGCCTGGTGTCCTGCGGACATGCCAGGAGTTCCCAGGGAATTCGCCGAGCACGCACTCAACGTCTTTCCAGACACCAAGCCAGTCAAGCAGTCCATCCGGAGACTGTCCGAGCCACGAGCCGAAGCTATCGGCAAGGAAATCAATAGACTACTCGCTGCAGACTTCATCAGGGAAATCAAGGAAAGCGAGTGGCTTGCAAATACAGTGATGGTCCCAAAGAAGGACATGGACATCCTGCGGATGTGCGTAGATTTCACGTCACTAAACAAGCATTGCCCAAAGGACCACTTCCCTCTTCCTTGGATCGATCAGATCATCGATTCGACTGCAGGTTGTGAGAAACTCTCCTTCCTTGACGCCTACTCAGGCTATAACCAGATTCGACTCAAGGTCGAAGATCAGGAGAAAACGGTGTTTATCACACCGTTCGGAGTATTCTGCTACAACACAATGCCCTTCGGGCTAAAGAACGCAGGTGCCACGTACCAGCGATGCATGCAGGCCTGCCTCAAGGACCAGATCGATCGCAACGTCCAAGTCTATGTTGACGACATAGTGATAAAAACCAAGGAGGCAAGAACACTTATCGACGATCTCCGCGAGACGTTCGACAACCTTGATCGCTACAGGATCAAGCTCAACCCCGAAAAGTGCGCCTTCGGCGTCCCATCAGGTCAGCTGCTTGGGTACTTCATCTCTCAGCGAGGGATCAAGGCCAACCCGAAGAAAATCAGAGCCATCATGGTGATGGAGAAGCCGAAAAACCTCAAAGGCGTCCAGCAGCTCGCAGGACGAATAGCGGCGCTAAGCAGATTCATCAGCCGCATGGGCGAGAAGGCCCTACCATTCTACCAGCTGCTACGCAAAGCAGATAAATTCGAGTGGACGCCGGAAGCCAACGACGCATTCGAAAGCCTTAAGCGGCTTCTCTCCACCTCGCCCGTCTTGGTCACGCCAAAGGAGCGCGAGCCTCTGCTACTGTACATATCAGCCACACACCAGGTGGTCAGCACCGTGCTAGTAGTCGAACGACCCGAAGAGGGCAAGACCCACGGGGTCCAACGCCCAATCTACTACCTCAGTGAAGTACTCACGCCAACAAAACAGAGGTACCCTCACTACCAGAAATTCGCCTACGGCGTGTTCATGACGGCTCGGCGGCTGAGCCATTACTTCCAGGAGCACCAGGTGATGGTCATCAACGAGACACCCTAACGACATCTGAATAATCCAGAGGCCACAGGACGCGTGGCCCTGTGGGGCATCGAACTGTCACCCTTGGACATCGTATACGAGAAGCGACTCGCAATCAAATCTCAGGTCCTTCTAGACTTCCTAGTACATTGGATGGAGCTACAGCTGCCAGACACCCCAAACATATCGCAGTCATGGACGATGCACTTCGACGGCTCCAAGCGTGAAGCTGGAGCAGGAGCGAAGTCATCTTGACCTCCCATAAGGCGACAAGATGAAGTACGTCCTTCGGATGAAATTCCGAGCTTCTAATAATGAGGCCGAATATGAAGCCCTCATACACGGCATGAGGATGGCAAAAATCTGCGGCGCAATGCACCTGGTCATCTACGGTGACTCCAACCTCGTCGTCCAGCAGACGATGAACGAGTGCGATGCACACACCGAAAACATGATCGCGTACCGCGCGCTCTACAACACACTCGAAGGATAATTCGACGGCTGCAAACTTCGGCACGTTGGAAGAGAAAGCAACGAAGAAGCCAACAGACTGGCTAACATCGGCTCCACTTGCGCAAAGGTGCCACCAGGTGTGTTCCTCGAACAGATCTGCGTGCCATCAATCAAGCGGAAATTCCCCAAAGGATCACCCGAAGAAGCAGAACACTTGGGGGCTACACTGCCCGAAGGTCATGAAGGACCCGAGAAATTGGGCACAGAGGTCGCCATGGTCAACCTGATGCAGGTCATGGCAGTCGAAGAAACTTGGACGCGACCATACCTCCAGTTCTTGATAAATGGAGAACTACCTGACAGCCCGACAGATGCCCGGCGCATATCTCGCCGGTCAAAAGCCTTCACCATCATCAATGGCGAGCTGTACAAGCGCAGTATTACGGGTGTACTACAACGGTGTGTCACCATCGGTGACGGGAAAGCCATCCTCCAAGACATCCACGAGGTCATCTGCGGCCATCACGCAGGCAGCCGCTCCCTTGTCGCCAAAGCTCTACGAGCCGGATTCTACTGGCCAACGGCCATGAGCGATGCAAAGGACATAGTCCGAAGATGCAACGGGTGCCAACGGTTCGCCGACAAACCGCACGCACACGGGTCCGAGCTCCGACCCATACCTATAGCCTGGCCTTTTGCTCAATGGGGGCCTCGACATGATCGGCAAACTGCCAAAGTCCTCGAAAGGGGGACACGTTTACCTCCTGGTCACAGTCGACAAATTCACCAAGTGGATCGAGGCCATGCCGGTCACCAACCAGAAAGGCAAAACTGCCGTCAAGTTCTTTGAGTCCATTGTCTATAGGTTCGGCATACCGCACAACATCATCACCGACAATGGATCGAACTTCATCTCCAAGGAGTTCCAGGACTTCTGCGAAGGCCTTGGGATCAACATCACGTACGCCTCAGTGGCACACCCGCAAACGAACGGGCAAGTGGAAAAGGCCAACGGCCTAATCGGCGCTGGTATCAAGAAGAGTCTCATGAGTCCACTCGAACGGAAAGCTGGAGCCTGGACGAAAGAGCTACCATCCGTCCTATGGAGCTTACGGACTACGCCAAACAGCTCCACCGGCTACACGTCGTTCTTCATGGTGCACGGAGCTGAGGCCGTGCTACCAGCTGAAGTACGCCACCAGGCCCCCCGGGTCGTTGCTTACAGCGAAGCCGAATCCACGGCTGCACTCGAATATGCCGTCGACACACTCGACGAAGCAAGAGACATAGCAGCAGCTCGGTCAGCGGTGTACCAGTGAGTCTCGCCTACCACCGCGTTGCTACCAAGGTCCTTCGTCGAAGGAGACCTCATCTTGCGACTCAAACAAGAGCGACCGAAGAAATTAGAGTCACCATGGAAAGGACCCTACGTCATCACCAAAGTCATCCCAGGTGGCGCCTATCGCCTCAAGCACGTGGAGTCTGGAGTCGCATACTCCAACCCATGGAACATCGCGCACTTGCGACGATTCTACCCCTAGATACCTACCCCTTTACTTTCAATAAGGCTTTTCAGCCAAGGCTTTGCAGCCGAACAATGTACTTCCTCCATTACGATATAAATAAAGCTAAGTGTCTCGCCCCAAACTTCAGTTCGCTATTTTGCAACTTTACTTTATGCTACAAACGCACTCGGGGGCTCCCCCCACCTCACGATTTCATCGACTGAGGATCACGCGTGTACACCTGAGTAGCTGACAACGTCAGGCAAACGAAAAGGACACGTACTCAAACAAAGCACTGTGTGCTTACAACAAACAAACCTTTACAACAAAGGGCATAACACGCCCAGTCGAAATATACAAATTTTACATCTATCTCTTTTTACAGGTACTACCTATTCTGAAGGATAACCTGAGCACGCTGCTCAAACAAATCTACGACCTGTTCGGCATACTGCCTTACAGCTGCATAATATGGACGCATGTCCCACTCACCACCATCCGGCCGAGGAGGTGGCCCAGCCGCCACAATAGACAAATCTACATCAGGCCGGTGCAGCCTCACAAGAGATAAAGCAGCCTTCACTCCAGCGACGAGCTGTTGCCGCACCAACTCCTTGACATTGCTCACGCTCCGAAACTTCGATAGAAGATCCGCAAGGCTCGTCGGCACGGCATCCAAAGGAAACATAACATGCAACACCGAGGCAAGCAACGTCTGCACCTGGCGAAGCACCCGCGACACCTGGTGCACACGGTCCTGCACCGTCGCCAGAGCCATGGCACGGTCACGATCCATCCAGAAGAAGCCACCGGCCTCCATGTCCGGTTGAGTCAAGCAATTGACCCAAACAGCGACACGCTCTTTCTCTTTCCTTGGAGCAAGGTTAGCACCTGCGACAATTGCACAAATTAAAAAGGCAAGGCCAGCAAGCTCATCCGAAGAACTGAGCTACATCTCGAAATAAAGAACAACTTACATTGAAGCTGCTCAGATAGCCGAAGTAGTTCCGTCATCAAGTACTCCTCTCTGGCTGCACCGCGATCCGCCTTGGACTTCCAAACGTCGGCGTGACAACGCAACCCAAGCAACTCCCTCTCAAGACTACGAACACGGTCCCGAAGAAAAGCGAGTTGCGAAGGATCATCCAAAGATGGCCGCAGCTGCGCTGCAGGCGAGGTGTCAACAGGGTCAGCACCCGAAGGAACCTAGAACAGCAGAAAAGCAAAGGACACAAACATTCAGACAGTGGTAGAGCACAACTCAGGCGAATTCATTCAGCATATAAAAGGCCACTACGTGGCACAAGAATTGTGTTCCTCAAAATATTTACAGCAAAAGCAGACTACAAATTATCCTACATCTACAACGCCTAAGACGCGGCACCCTGAGTCGCCTCGGAGCCGGACTGCCTAGCCTTGGCCTCGCCTTGCTGCCGCAGTGCATACTCAGACAGCAAATCAATGAGCTTCGGCCCATATCACTTGCAGCGAGCAGAGTAGGCAGCAAAGGCTACCTCGGATCCATCTGCGGTCGTCGGCATCCGGGAGGTGATCTGGGGCAGGTCCAGCTCCGCTCCAGCCGCCAAGGCCATCGCCAGCCCGACGGACGCGCCGATGCCCTTCTGCTTGCGCTTGTACGCCGCAGGCGCTTCGGCCGACAAAGCCTCCGCCAGGGCATCCACATCATCAAGGGCCGCGCCCTTAGGGACAAGCTCCTTGTAGAAGCGGCCAAGGACCTCCTTCGCCTTGGCAAGGGAGCTGACGACGGTGCTGCAGCGATCTTCGACCGCTGCAGTAGCATCATCTAGAGCACTCCCGTGATCTAGAGCGCTGCGGTCAAACTCGATGCCTGCGGCATCTGAGACAAAAAAAAAGAGAAGACATGAAGAAAAGCAGCACAGGAGAAGACAAGAAACACGAAGAAACAAGCACAAATACAACACTTACCCGAAACAGCCTTGGCAGCAGCCATGAGCTTGCCCGCCACCTCTCTCTCACGAGCAGCCGCAACAGTGGCCGCTGCTCCTCACGGTCCGCGGCCTCCTGCTGCAGACGCTTCTTCGCTTCGGCTGCCTTAGTCAGCTCTAGCTCGAGGCGTTCCTTCGCACCAACGGCGGCCTCGGCCTTCTTCTCCGATTGACCAAGGCTCTTCTTGAGAGCGTCGACCTCACGGAGAGAAGTATTATGCTCCTCTGCATTCAAAACAAGCAAACGTCAGAGAGCAGGACCAGAATAAATGAAAGAAGCACCAAAAGCAAACAGGTACCTTGAAGCTGCCAAAGGTTAGCCTCCAGCACCAGGCGCTCCTGCACCGACCGCTTGGCCTCCTGCACAAAAGGCTGCAGAAAAAGAAACACCAGTAAGAAAAAGGACTTGGGGGCTGTGCCCAACACAAAGGAATAAAAGCAAAATTCGCACACGAAGACACCGGGGCTCCCAAGATTCGAAAGAAGAATAAAGACAAGAAATTTTTCAGACACCCGGGGGCTCCCCCCATGGCACGAAGCAGAGGTACTTACATGCTCTGATGGCGACTCCGAAGGCCTGCTGGCGAAATTCTGAGGCGCAACCACCTGCACCTCCTGCAGAGGAGGATTCGGAGCGGCGCCTCCTGATGTTGCCACCATTTGAGGAGGAGGAGATGCAATTTTTGATTCGCCCATCATCTCCCGAGCACCATCGCTGGAGGAGTCGTGGGAGGAATGCCTGCATACGAAGCAATCAGCACAAGTGCAAAATCAAGAAGGAAAAAGGACAGCAGTAAGACAAGAAACTTACGAGTCCAGCAAGCTCAGGTCAAAGACAGGAGGAGTCCTTCGGGCTCTCTTCTCCACCTTCTTCTCTTCCTTCTTCTCTTCCTTCTTTTCTTCCTTCTTCCGCTTCGCTGGCGGGTGTGGCGCTACAGCCCGCACAGGAATGGCAGGAATGTGAGAGGAAGAGCCTCCATGCCCGTCACTATGACGCTCAAGGCACAGAGGGTTTCTGGGAGTCGGAGGAGTCGAGGCATCCGAAGACTCGCTGGAGCTCCGTAATCGTTTGCGCGTATGGTCCTCACTCGACTCGTCGGCATCTTCCGCCGGAGAACGCGCCGAAGGAAGTTCGGACACGGAGTCCACCACGTCATTATCCGGCGCATTCGGAAACAATTCGGGCAATGGAGGCATCATGCCCGGCACCTTGAAGCTCTGCAAAAAAGAAGGGACTTTGTTAGCAAACAACGAGAAAATAAATACGCAGTCGACAAAAAGCGCTACGCGCACGAATATACACCTGTGGAATAGCCAGCGTCGAAGAAAACGGTGGAGTCAGCGACTTCCCCGGGATATCCTCTCCATCCTTGTACTTCAACAGCGTACGAAGGGCCTTGTCGAGATCATCTTGGGAAAGCTTCTCAGCCGAAACTCTCGTCGGGTCACGGCGCCCAGCATAAAGAAACATCGGGTGCGCCCTAGCCTGGAGTGGCTGCACCCGACGCTCGAGAAATGTGCGAATAATATCCACGCTGTTCACTTCTTTATCAGGAATCAACTGGAGATCCTCCACCCGACGGTAAAGGGCCTCTATCTCCGCTGACTCGCCATCCAAGATCTGGTTCTTCCAGGACCTCTTCGGCTCGATTATCTGGGAGGGGTCGAAAGGAGCAAGACCAAATTGCTGCCCAGCCACTGTGGAGTCGCGAATGTAAAACCATTGCCTCCGCCAGTACTGGACAGATTCAGACATAGAGAAGGAAAAGAAAAGAAGATTGGCCTTAAGGGAGATGATGCAACCCCCAATGGGATACACACCATCCGAACCGGATTGCCTCTTCATGGAATAGAGCTTCCGAAAGAGGCCAAAGTGCGGCTCGATGCCGAGCCAGCACTCGCAGAAAGTGATGAAACAAGCAATGTGAAGAAGAGAATTGGGCGAAAGATGATGTAGCTGGATGCCATAGAGAAAGAGCATCCCACGAAGAAAGTCGTGGACTGGGAAGGAAAACCCACGGATAACGAAGGCAAGAAACATAACCCGATACCCAGCGGGGGGACGGGGGATTACCTTGTTGCCGGGGAGTCTTACGGCCTCCCTATCTTGCGGGATCAAGCCCCGCTCGTGAAGCCTGCGGAGATCACTCTCCCGCGTCTCTGATCGCCGCCAACCACCATCGGTGACACGGGTGGTGGTGGCGCCTTTCTTCCCTCCGGAGGCGCTGGTACCAACCGCAGATGACGATTTGTTCATTTTCCCCATCGTGCTCCAGAGGCACCGGCGGTGAGAGTACGGACGGGAAGAAGGAAATGTGGAAGAATATCGCAGCGCGCAGCAAGAACCTCTAGAGCACAAGGAGGCAGTGAAAACAAGAGTAGATGCGGTGAAAACAAACTGCAGCTTTCCCCCAATGATTATAACGGCGAAGACGATGCACGACAACCATCCATCAAGAAGACCTAACGCCAACGGCAGATCTGGCCATACACGTGTCAAGATCTGCGAACCGTCGTTACCACGCCGTCCACTACGCGCGGAAATCGAGGCGACACCGTAATTATCTCCACGCCGCGCGTGACCAGTCAATTCAAGGTCAGCAAGTGGGACCCACGTTTGTCCAGTCAAGTCATCTCTGGCATAGCAGACGCTTGAGGTCATGGATCGTCAGCACTGATGTCATCAAAAGCTATACTAGTACCAACTATAATTCTTTGGCTTCAAAGCTAAGAGTACTCACTCGAATCTTTGATTCGACTAAATACTCGGGGGCTACTCCTATCAGGAGCGCTGACCGCGCACCCGAAAGATGAATAAAGACAAACTTTTTCTTTGAGTCCTACGTCGAGTCTACGACTCCACTACGGACTCGGGGGCTACTCCCATAGGGAGGATGGATTTAAGCATCCGAATTTTTTTGTGTCCTACGGACTTAACACTAAAAAACACCTGAATAAAGTCTCCGCTCGAGTCTACGACTCGAACAGACACTCGGGGGCTACTCCCATAGGGAACGCTGGTCGCGCACCCTATAAATTCTTCGAC
The DNA here is from genome assembly GCA_023614405.1 of Avena insularis. Lineage (NCBI taxonomy): Eukaryota > Viridiplantae > Streptophyta > Magnoliopsida > Poales > Poaceae > Avena > Avena insularis. The sequence continues at coordinate 392,330,719 of CM042693.1, read as the reverse complement.
TGCGATCTTTCGGATCAAACACGCAAAACTTTTTCGGCAACTTTGTCCTAGTAAAATTCTAAGTGAGCAATGTTTCTCCTTGGCCACCCGAAGCACCTCCGCGGTGACAAATGTTCGGATGTTGTGTCTGCGACGCAAAGATAAGACCTGCAGATATCATCTGATGGCCTGGCAACGCTTGCAATGCGCTCTGCTAGTATAAATCCGTGCCAGCAGGCGCGATGAAAAATCCCGACGGACGCGTTGGGTACATCAATTAAAATCACTGGAATTCCACTCCTGTAAGTCCTCCGCGGCCTGAGTCGAATTACGCCAGCATATGTTCCGGGTTCGAGTTAAGGGACTCGAACCTGAGGAAGATCGTGTTGTTTCGTCCTAAGACAGTTAACTGACCCTGATCCGTCGGGTGAGTCGACTGCGCATCAACAATCCCTCCACACATACTGTTAATACATAGTTGCACCCGAAGGATTGAAGAGTCCTCAGCCGAATCTACGATTCGACTGATCACTCGGGGGCTACTGACATGGTTATACCCTACGGGTACGTGATCTCAGCATACCTGGTCCAGCCCAAGGAAGGCCCACAGCAGATGTACGCTGGCCCATGAAGATTTTCGGGTGGCCAAGGCCCATGACGCCTTCGGATCCTTGGAGAGCAAGACTAGCGTAGATAGGAAATTCAAAGGGGTAAAACCCTAGAACTTGTAACCGACTAGGTCTATGCCCGGAACCTGCCTAAGTCTATATAAAGGCCAGGAGAGCACGACCTAGATCTCTCAACTCATACTTTCGCATACACACCTCCACGCCAGATCGAATCTGCGCACTCCTGTAACCTTCGGTTCTGCCGTAATCAAGAGCAGACAAGCAGGAGTAGGATTTTCCCTTCGGGGGCCTGAACCTGGGTAAACCGCGTGTCCCCGTGTTGCTTGTTTGCTAACCGTTCCACGATCTCCAGCATCCCCATCTTCTCCAAAACCCAAGTCCATAACAATGGGCATTGATGAGATCAAACCTCGTCACATAGCCTTTACCAACAAAGGTTCCATACTTCCAAATTACAAATTTATTGGACTCGAATATAATCTTGTAGCCATCTCGACACAGAAGAGATCCGCTAACAAGATTTTTATTTATTGAGGGAACATGATGCATGTTCTTCAGGCGCACGGTCTTTCCCGAAGTGAACTTTAGATCGACCTTACCAACACCATGAACAGAAGCATGCGAGCTGTTCCCCATCAGCACGGTTTGAGTCCCTCTGACCTGATATGAAGAAAACATGGAAATATCAGAACAGACATGTACATTAGCGCCCGTGTCAATCCACCAATCAGGAGAATGACATAATGAAAGAACAGTAGGTAATATACCATACCCAACATCTTTCATCTCAACGTCTCCCATGACAACATTAGCAGTCTTGCTACCCTTCCCATGCTGGCGCTTGTCAAAGCGGTTGGGACAAGCAGGAGCCCAATGATTAGGATCACCGCACACATGACAAGCACCTTTCCTCTTATCAGTCTTGTTCTTGAAGATGGTGGACTGTGAGGCCTTGTTCTTTCCATCGAAATTTCCTTTGTCATCAAACTTGCCTTTGTTCTTGAACTTGTGAGTCTGGAAGTTCCTTTTCTATACCAGGTTGGCATTAGAACCTCCCTCGGTACCTCGAGCACGTGTGTCTTTTGCTCTCGCCTTCTCTTCCACATCAAGAGTCCCAATGAGATCCATCATGGAGAACTCTTGTCTCTTGTGCTTCAGAGAAGTAGCAAAATTCCTCCATGACTAGGGAATTTTGGCAATGATGCCTCCGGCAACAAACTTGTCCGGTAACACACAAGTGAAGTGCTCAAGCTCCCTGGCAAGTGACTGTATCTCATGAGCCTACTCCACAATGGGGAGGTCCTCAACCATCTTATAGTCATAGAATTGTTTCATGACATACAGTTCACTGCCAGCATCGGAGACTCCAAACTTTCTCTCGAGCGCATCCCACAGATCCTTTCCATTGTTAAATGACAGATATGAATCGACAATATTGTCGCCAAGAATGCTGATCAAGGCAGCCTTGAAAGTGGTATCAAGTTTTTGGAACGCCTCTTCCTGAACGGGATTAAGTTCTCCCTCAGGTGCGCCATAGATGGCGTTATAGCAGCTCATGGTCTGAAACCAGAGCACTGCTCTCGCACGCCATTGTTTGTAATTCACACCTTCGAACACAGGTGGCTTCATAGAAGCAACAAAGCCACTTGGGGCAAATTGCCTGAAATAAGGTTTTTGGATTGTTGAATAATAGAGCAATTTACCAAGCGAATTACCCATAATAAACGCTAGATAAAACATTATTAGAATAAAAGATAAAACACTAATCATGTGAAATAGCGAAAACATATTAAGATAGGTAACCAAATAGACTGCAAGACATAAGTCTTGAGATGCGATCAGAACAAGATCGATAAAGAAAACATACACGGCAGCAGAAGAGGAACCGCCGGTGTTCGTGTTGGCACCGTCGTTAGCCATGTCATCGAGGAAGAGGGTGCTGAAGTATGCCTTATCGCCCAAGGCATCCCCTTCTTCATCAATAAAAATCTCAGGTCTGTCTAGACACTTTGTTTTTATTATTTCATGCACAGTTGTGTTGTTCTTGGAGCATCTTAGTTTTCGTTTGCTTTGCTTATGTTGTTTAGTTTGCTTAAATAAATTAGTTTGTACCCCTGTTCTTGTTGTGTTGTTTTGCAAATAAGTTGCTTGGTGTTGGAAAGGAGTAGTAAGTTCTTGCTTAAAATGCAAGAGGAACTTGCATTGACTGTGACTTAGAATTTAGCATGACATGCTAGGTGTTGTTTTGACCTTATGCTTAGTGATTATTGTTGCAGCGTGTCGTGTTCCAAACAATTGGGATTGCTTAGTGTGCCTTGAAGAAATTATGCGTTGTTTTCGCATGCAAAAGCATAGCATTGTGGTATTCTCCTTTAATGCTTTGGTTGGGTTGACTTGGCACATGCTCACACCATGTTATGACTATGACAAGTCACCATAGCCTCTATGATCATTTAGTCCTTGACTTGTAGTACCACTCTTTGCTTTGATTAGTATGCTTTGTTGCACTGCATGATTATGGCCATTATGCTCTCTTAGTTGGTTGCTCTCAGTCTTTTGCTAGCCTCCACTTGTATGAGTAAGTTCTACTCATGGTTCCAACTCCCAAGAAACCAAGTTATTCCAAAGTGTTCACTATAAACTCCTATGCATGGTGTGTCAAACCATTCCAAGTATATTCTTGTTTTCAGCTATCTTCCAATTAAAAACTATTTTGTTATGTGAAAACTTAGTGATTAAAGCCCTCACAAACTTGATGGAACACTTTATATTCTTTGCCCCTAATAACCTTGAACCATTGTGACAACTTTGTTGTATATGCTTGCACTTATACGTGGAATTAGCAGAACCGTGCTGTCACGGGGAACGCTTTCAACATTGCCCTTGTACTTTGTACTCAGTTGATATCATGCTCTTGTCTATGGATGTCACCGGTGTGAAATAAAGAGGGAACTTGTAAGTCCATGGAGTTTGTATCCTGTGTTAGAGAAACGCCTGGGCCGCTAGCCTAAGCCATGGCCTAATCATGGTGGAAACTTGCAGCATCACCATAGTGACATCTATGAAGCATTCTTCTTATAAAAAAAGAGACACATTGAGAAAAGAGGAAAGAGAGAAAAAAGCACCATATTCCCATGGTACATAAGAAGATTTTTGGGATGCTCATTGTCTGTTTGCCTTGTCATTTTTGTTATGGGAAAGCTCCTGTACCATGTGCAAGGGGTACCCCGTTGGCGGTTCTCAATGATATGCAAATACTTACAATGACAAGAACTTACCTGGGCCCAAAGTTGAGTATGCATGAGGTGTGGCCCTCGTATTCAAGGGACTTGAGATTGCCAACTTATACTTTGTCAAGCATATACCCCATCTTTGCCACTTTAACCTTAATCACTTCAAGATGCTTATTATAAGGGCAATGAGGGCTGAAAGCTAATAAGTACCATAATTTTTGGAAGCTCTTTTTGAAACTTGTAATCCCTACTTCCTTTACAAAAAGGTCTTTCTTCCACCCTTATTGAGTCTCCACCTTCTACCTTTAGACACCATTAAGAGAGCATAGTTGTCATTCTGTGAGCAGTGTTCCAAAGCTTATTGATTGATGCATATTGTGATATTACTTGTTCTTGTGCTATTTGTTTCTAGTCACCCTTGTGAACTTTGAAGGTGTCCTATGCATCTATATTGCTACTCTATGAGGGACAAGCTGATTGCCACTATGCTATATTTTCTGTATGTAAAACAAATAAACGTTTTTCAATGCATGTTATTCATGATCTTTGTTTGTAGCCTTTCATGTTGCATGCATAGTTACTATATCCTATTGTTAAAACTCCATCTTTCATGCAAATGTTTAGAGTTCTTTGATCCCAGCTTTCAATGCTTGCAAATGGTTGGATCTTTATTGCGAGGGTGCATGTCACTTCAAAAATTATTCTTTTATCACTTACCTACTCGAGGACGAGCAGGAGTTAAGCTTGGGGATGTTAATACGTCGGAAACATATCTATAATTTTTGATGCTCCATGCTTGTTTAGTATCTACTTTGCTTTACTTGTCTACACTTTGAGGTGCTTTTTACATGTTTTCTGATACTAACCTATTATCAAATTGCAACAGTGCCAGATGCCTGTTTTCTGCTGTTTTTGGTTTCAGAAAAGTTAGTAAAGAAATATTCTCGGAATTGGACGGGACAAACGTTAAAGTCAATTATTTTACGTAGGGAACAAGAAGTCCAGAGGGGAGCCGGAGAGGCAAGCCAGGGCGGCCAGACCCACCCTAGGCGCGGGTGGGCCCTTCCCCGCTCCTAGGAGGGGTGTGGGGCCCCTAGACGCCGTCTCGGCCTCCCTCTTCGCCTATAAGAAGCCCCCGATGCAGAAACTCTAAGCACCCGATCAAATCTCCACGAAACCGTCTGTAGCCGCCGCCACCATCGTTCCTAGATCGGGGGGTATTTATGCTCGATAGTGGGTTCATGCATCTAGTTTCCAAGGGAAGTGATAATAATCTCTTCGGTTGTAGATGTGTTGTTGCTACTAGGGAGAAAACAACGGTCTCTTGTTCATGGAACATGTGGACTGTTTACCTTACACACTTTGCTTAAAGTTATGTCATTGCTTGCAACTTAATCTTTGGAGGGTTCGGATGATAACCTGAAGGTGGACTTCTAGTCATAGATGTAGTTGGATGGTGGTCTATGTATCTTGTTGTATTGCCCAATCGAATCTCATATGATCTTTCTGACTAGTAATTGCATTGTTATGTCTTGCTCAGTTCCTGTCAATTGCCCTGTTATAATTTGTTTACCCTTCATGCCATGTTGTTTATCTAAGGAGAGCACCTCTAGTGAACTATGAATCCCGGTCCAATCTTTACCATTGATACATTCTCCACTGTTACTTGTTTACTTGCTGCAAACTATTACCTTCCATACCATACGTTTAATCCTTTGTTACAGCAAACCGGTGAGCTTGACAACCTCACTGATTCGTTGGGGCAAAGTCTTGAGTTTGTGTTATGCAGGTCTCCGCGTTGCTTGCAACACCTGTGTGACATTTTCTTCCTGCTTCTGATTCGATAACATCGGTCTCTACTGAGGGAAGACTTGCTATTGTGCTCATCACACCTTGCTCTTGGGGTTTTCAACGAAGTGCTCCACGTCAGCACCATCAGTGTGTCCATCGTATCATCCTCCTAATGACATGATCTTGTTATTAATAACATACAATGTTCATGATCAGTAAACCATGATCATCTATTAATCAGCAAGCTAGTTTAACAAGAGGCTTACTAGGGAGTCTTTTATGTTTAAAAAACACATAAGTATTAATGTTTCTAGTTAATACAATTATAGCATGGGATATAAATATTTATCATAAACATAAATATATGATAATAATTATTTTATTATTATCTCTTGGGCATATCTCCAACATTCTCACACTTGCACTAGAGGCAATAATCTAGTTTGTAAAACTTTATGCATTCAACATGTATGTCTTTCTGGTGTTGTATATACATGATTGTTAGTGGTTAACTAATCTTCGGATCTGACACTTTTAGATAAATCCAAGTCAACTAATATGGGTCGGAGGAAGTATATAAAGTCTACACGTTGTCAAAAAAAAAGCCTGCACATTTGATCTAAAGAAATGTCCACCGCGTAGCATAAATTTGTTGAGACATCTATGACTTAGCAATATCGTTTATTATTATATAATATAAAAATAAAGGAAAGACATTCCAAATTTGAAGAGAGAGGGATCAAAAGATTAGTTTTTGTGTGCTTCTCCATGGAGAGTATATGCGAGTCGATCAGGGGTTCTACCTGATTGTGGTCTGGTTCGGTTTTTATGATCGAGTTTATGATCGGGGGTTCTACTTGGCGTTCTAAGCGACAAACACGTTTGTCTTCGATGTTATGGAGGAATACCCCGCGGCAGGGTACCCTCCATGTCCCGTGATGGCATTCTTATGGTGAGCAGCTGGAATCAACGGTACAAGGTGTATCGCTGCGCGGAGCGAGAGCGTAGGTGGCTTCGTGTGGAAAACCTCGAGGAAATGTCGATTGTGACTGGGAGAAAGTGCAGCTTTTGTGTCCCACACGGCTATGCCACCGGTGACCAGGGGCGTGTGTGCACGTCTTCTTATTGGATTTTTCCTTATGTCGCAACATTAGATCATCCAGCTTTTTGATATTCAAACCTTTTAATTTATGGATGTACGTAAATTTGTTTTGATACGAAGCATATTGTTTCCGAAGATAAACACACGAGTGTGATCACACTACTAGTAAATGATATTTCCAATGCATGATTCATAGGTTTTCTTTTGCGTTAATGTCCATTAAATTGCGGTGAACATATGTCATTTGTGCGGAGTGGGGACTAAAATAATATATATCGTAAACTATATTCACTGGAATAGTGAAGAAAACGAATTGATAGTCGGTTATCAAATTTCCTCGTTTTCTTCCCACACGAGTATCAAGATCAGAACTATCAAATCATAAGGAAAGCGATACTAGTCCCTCGGGGGATCCGTGACTTCCATCGTCCGGGTCCTCGCGAGTGGACGAGCGTACATAATGGCTGTAAAAATGGTCATCTTTTATCGTGGTTAAATCATATTTTAAGTCAAATAATTGACCAATAATCTCTGTAGTCTTGCTACTAATGACTAATTATTAAAAAGATGTGTAATACCTAGTTTTAATTTTGGTTGTGCAAAAATCACACTTTTATGACAAAATCAAGAGCATTTATTAAAGATTATCATGTTGCCTACTCAACCAAACAAATTGGGGTCGAAGAGGAGTCTCCAGAAGGTTAACAACCAGCCATACGGGCAAACCCTGCCTGTACGATCCGCCCGTACTGAGTGGTGTTTGTTTTATTAGGTCAAACACATCAACTTTTGTGAAAACGTCTATATATTTCGAGACTTTAGCCGCCGTGCAAAGAGTCGTCATTCTTAAATTGCATCACAACACCATCGAAAAGATATCCACCACTTCACCATCACCATAGTTCATCCTCTCCATCCTCCATCCACTCCATAGCCTTAGTCATCATAATGTTTTTGCATAATGTTTTTTCCAACGGTATAAAATTTGCAAAAATCTAACGTGGGAATCAAAAGTTATAGCCCTTTGAAATTTGGATCTAAATCTGATTTGAATTCTGTTTTTGAATCTATCCCTAGCCACGCGTCTTAATTCTATTGGCTGATACCATTTCGTTCCGGATCACCCTCCCGTGCCGTTAGATCTAATTAAAAACCCACGGCTCAGATCTTCCCATAATGGTTCGCTAACTTATCTAATTCTACGCGTTGGATCCAGATCTGATGGCTACAAATCAACTAACCAAACTCGAGCGTCGCTAGCGGCGGCGACTGGCGGCGCGGCATTGGCGTTCTAGGTCGCAAGGGGGGAAGTGGCTTACCAGAACCGCAGGAGGCTGCTGATGCTCAAGGTGGCGATGGCTCGGGAAGGGGCGCACTGGCACGGTCTCAGGGGCTCGTCGGAGTTGCAGCGGCGTCTGATGCTTGCAGATGAGGTCACTGGCGAGGTTTGGCGTCGCCCTAGCACGAACCAGAGGGGTCAGAGGGTGCACAAGACGCAGGCGAACAAACTCGTATGGAAGAGGGGGCAAGGGGCGCTCGGGTTTTACCTCAATTGGTCGCCGGAGTCAAGCGGCGGCGCAGGTGGTTGCGGTCGTGAACGAAAACGACGACCTGGGTCACGTGCAGGCAAAAGAAAGGTGTCAGCAGGTGCGCAAGATCATGCTGAGCATCCTCATTTGAACCAGAGAGAGGGGGCGGTCGAGGCTCACAGGAATCGGTCGCCGGAGTCGTCGGTACTGCAGGGCTTCGAGAGCAAATGCGCGCAGCCTGGTGGCGGAGTGAGCGAGGAGAGTGGGGGGAAATGCTCGCTGTGCAGAGGGGGTTTTGTAGGCAAGAGGGGAGCGGCGATTAAGCGTGGAATCAATGGCAATTAAGCGAGAATCAAACGCGGCAGTGAAGGGCGGAGGAAACGGCGTGGGTCGGGCGTGATTTGGGGAAGACGAGGTGACGTGGAGGGCCGCTCGTCAAACGCCAAGAGGAGGTGGGTCTGGTCGTCAAGGATCTTGTCAAGAGCGTCGGGCGAGAGAGAGGAATGGCCCGGGTGGGCTAGCTAGGCCTGTTCTGATGCTGGGCCAGATTGGTGGCGCTTGGCCCTTTTCTTTTGTTTACTCCTTTTCTTTTTCTGTTTCGATTTTCAGAAATGGTTTTGAAATGAATTCAAACTCTTTTTGAATTCAAATCATTCTGGGGTTTTTGCAGGGTGCAGTGGTCTCAAATATAGGCACAAAGTCAAGTGGTTGCTAAGTAAAGGCTTGGTCAAACTTGGGGGACAAAATAATCAGGGACTTGCATCTGATTTGCAAATATTTGAAAAATGGTTTTTGGAAACCATTTCCAAATTGTAAACTTTGGTTTTAATTCTACACACAATCCTTTCAACAAAGAAGGCAAACAATCAAGGTTCCTAAACATTCAAACTCTCAAATGGGGATGGCCATTTGATTTAAGTTTGCTCACATAAAATCATAGCACTATGTGCTTCTGTTTTTCTGAAATGAGTTTGAATTTGATCTCAAATCTATATGCATGCAAGAATGATATGCAAACTTTGAAATCATGATTTTAGGGATGTTACAAATCTAACCCCCTTAAGGTGAATCTCGCCCTCGAGATTCGGATTGGCTAGCAAATAGGTGAGGGTGGTCTTTCCGAAGATCATCTTCTCTTTCCCATGTTGCTTCCTCTTCGGAATGATGATTCCATTGCACTTTGCAAATTTTGATAGTCTTGGTCCTTGTGACTCTTTCTGCAGTCTCAAGAATCTTGATAGGCTTTTCTTCATAAGTGAGATCACTTTCTAGTTGAACTTCTTCCAAAGGTATGGTATCCTTCAAAGAAGTTTCTTCCATTTCTGGGTGACATTTCTTAAGCTGACTCACATGAAACACATTATGGATAGCAAACAGAGATTCTGGCAATTCGACTTCATATGCAACTTCTCCCTTGCGACTTAGAATCTTGAATGGTCCAACATATCTTGGTGCCAACTTTCCTTTGACTCCAAATCATTTCACTCCACGAAGTGGTGATACTCTAAGATAGGCTCTATCTCCAACTTCATAGGTGACTTCTCTACGCTTAGGATCTGCGTAGCTTTTCTGTCGGGACTGTGCTATCTTCAATCTGTCTTTAACTAATTTGACTTTCTCTTCGGCTTCTTTGATAAGATCCGGTCCAAATAGACTTCTTTCTCCCACACCATTCCATTGCAATGGGGTGGTACACTTTCTTCTGTAGAGAAACTCAAATGGTGCCATCCCAATACTGGCTTGATAGTTGTTATTGTAAGAGAACTCTGCGTAAGGCAGACTTTCATCCCAACTTGCTCCATAGTCTAGGGCACATGCCCTCAACATGTCTTCAAGAATTTGATTAGTCCTTTCTGTTTGTCCATCGGTTTGAGGATGAAAAGCGGTGCTGAATTCCAACCTTGTTCCCAATGATTCATGAAGCTGTCTCCAAAAATGAGAAGTGAACTGAGTTCCTCTATCAGACACGATACTCTTAGGCACACCGTGAAGGCATACAATTCTACTCATGTAGATTTTGGCTAACTTGGCACTTGTATAAGTTGTCTTCACGGGTATAAAATGAGCCACTTTAGTTAGGCGATCCACTACTACCCATATGGAATCATATCCTGACCGGGTCCTTGGTAATCCGGTAATGAAATCCATACCAATCTTGTCCCACTTCCAATCAGGAATAGGTAGTGGTTGAAGCAAACCTGCTGGTTTCTGATGCTCCGCTTTTACTCTACTACACACATCACACAAAGTAATATGTTCGGCGATGTCCCTTTTGAGATTGTTCCACCAAAATCTTTCTTTCATGTCCATGTACATTTTGGTGTTTCCCGGGTGAATAGAATACAGAGAGTTGTGAGCTTCTTGCAGAATCAGTTTCCGCAACTCCGGATCTTGTGGAACACAAATACGTTTCCCATGCCATAAAGTACCCTGTTCGTCTACGTGGAAACTTTTGGCTTTTCCTTGGCTAATCCTTTCCTTAATCTCTTCGATTTCTTTATCAGTCTTCTGGGCTTCTTTGATCCTATCCAACAGAGTGGGTTGAACATCCAAAGACATGAGATGTCCTTCAGGCACAATCTCCAATCTGAGTTTTCTGAATTCGGCACACAACTCATCTGGCAATTCTCCTTTGGTAAGGCCATTAACAGAAACCTTATGACTTAGAGCATCGGCCACAACATTTGCCTTACCGGGGTGGTATTGCAAACTTAAGTCATAATCCTTGATAAGTTCTAGCCATCTCCTTTGTCTCATATTGATTTCCTTCTGGGTGAAGATATACTTCAAACTCTTGTGATCCGTGAACACTTCACAATGCTTTCCCAAAAGGTAGTGTCTCCATGTTTTGAGTGCATGGACAACAGAGGCTAACTCTAAATCATGAGTAGGGTAGTTTACTTCATGATTTTTGAGTTGTCTCGAGGCATAAGCCACAACTTTACCTCCTTGCATAAGTACTGCACCTAATCCTTGATGAGAAGCATCACAATATACTTGGAAATCTTTTTCCAAATCTGGCAGACACATAACTGGTGCTGTCACAAGTCTCTTCTTCAATTCTTGGAAGCTAAGTTCACAACCTTCAGACCAAGCAAACTTCTTGTCTTTCTTTAACAATTCAGTCATGGGCTTAGCTACTTTAGAGAAATTTTCAATGAATCTTCTGTATTAACCTGCTAAGCCAAGGAAACTACGAACCTCTTTCACGTTCTTAGGAGATTCCCATTCAGTCACAGCTGAAACTTTAGCAGGATCAACTGCTACACCATCCTTTGTCATAACATGACCAAGAAAACCAACTTCTTCTAACCAGAACTCACACTTGCTGAATTTGGCATAAAGTTTATGTTCCCTTAGTTTCTCAAGTATCAAACGTAAGTGTCCTTCGTGTTCCTCCTTGCTCTTGGAGTAGACTAATATGTCATCGATGAAAACGACAACAAATTTGTCAAGAAATTCCATGAACACTTTGTTCATCATATTCATGAAGTATGCTGGAGCGTTGGTTAAACCAAAAGGCATTACGGTATACTCATACAATCCATACCTTGTAGTGAATGATGTTTTAGGTATGTCTTATTCTCTTATCTTGAGTTGAACATAGCCTGACCGGAGATCAATCTTTGAGAACACACATGCTCCTTCTAGCTGATCAAACAAGTCATTGATTCTTGGAAAAGGGTATTTGTTCTTGATAGTTACCTCGTTGAGAGAACGGTAGTCTATGCATAACCTTTGACTTCTATCCTTCTTCTCTACAAATAAAACTGGAGCTCCCCAAGATGAGGAACTTGGCTGGATGAATCCTTTTTGCAACTGTTCTCCAAGTTGTTTCTTGAGCTCCTTCAGTTCATCAACTGACATTTTATATGGTCTCTTTGCTCTTGGTCCAGAACCCGGTACCAAATCTATCAGAAACTCCACATCTCTATCTAGTGGCATTCCTGGTAAATCTTCCGGATACTCACATACAATTGGCACACTATCCATGCTAACCCCCTTAAGAGAATTTAGCTTACTTCCTTTAGATTCAAAGTTGGACTTGAATTTTATCCGCTTTCCTTCCGGGGTTGTGAGTGTAACAGTACGATTGGCACAATCTAGTACTCCTTCATACTTAGCCATCCAATCCATTCCCAAAATTACATCCAATCCTTGGGAATCTAGGATTATCAGGCTCACTGGAAACTTATGCTTTCCAAACTCTATGACTAAGTCATGACATCCTGAATTCACTATCATTTCTCCACCAGGAGAACTTACTCTTATAGGACACCCAATAGTTTCTACCGGTAGTTCATTTCTTTCAACAAATGCTCTTGATATGAATGAATGAGATGCACCAGTATCAAAGAGTACAAATGCTGGAATAGAATTGAGTCTGAACTTACCAACAACAGCATCAGGCTCCTCATAGACCTCCTCCACATTGATGTGGTTAACCTGTCCTTTCTGAAAAGGATTGGGTTTGCTAGGTCCTTCAACTTTCTTTTCAGGGCACTCATTTGCATAATGCCCCAGCTTCTTGCATTTGAAGCATTCAACCTGACTGATGTCCCTCTTGGCAGATTGACTTCCACTTCCACTTCCATTTCCACTGTGGTGGCTCTTATGTCCACTCTTGTGGTTCTTGTACTTATCATTGTCATGACTGCGATGATGCTTGTTGTCATGACGGTTGTGGTTGTGGTGCTTATTGAATTTCCCATGCTTGTGGGATCTTGAGCTTCCACTGTCATCAAGGTGAGATCGTTTGTGAGACGATCCCGAGCTGTGTTTGTCGGAGTGCTTCCTCTTCCTACTCTCAACCTGCTTCATTTTGTTCTCCAAAATAGCAGCCTTGTAACACAGAGACTGATAAGTTGGAACATATGCCACAGACAATTGCAGGTTTAGCTCATCATTCAAGCCTTCCAGAAATTTTTCCTTCCTTTTGGCATCGGTGTCAACTTCATCCGGTGCGTAGCGCGCCAGATTGTTGAACTCCTCAATGTATTCAGCCACGCTACGGTGGCGCTGCCTCAGATTATGGAACTCTTTCTTTTTCAGGCTCATTATTCCTGAAGAGATGTGATCAGTGCGAAAGCCATCTTCAAAAATAGCCCAAGTCACCTCATCAATAGTAGTGATCTGAAAATTGTCCCACCAAGTGGCGGCTGGCCCTTCCAGCAGATGTGCTGCAAATCTGACTTTTCAAGATCCGCATGCATCACGGTCACTAAGTCTTTATTTACAGAACGTAGCCAATCATTGGACACCATGGGATCAGTTGTCCCCGAAAACTTAGCTGGTCTCAACCTCAAGAATCTGGTAAGCATGTCAAATCCCGGAGGGTTGTTGTTGTTATTGTTGTTATTGGGGTTGTTGTTGTTGTTATTCTGATTCTGGATGAAGGTTGTCATCATTTGCATAAGCTGTGTTTGAGCAGTCATCATTTGCTGCATTTCGGGAGTGATGTTGTTGGGATTGGGGTTTGCACGACGGGGAGGCATCTGTGGTTTGTTCACATAGAGATAAGAATGATATACCCATAGATGGTTTTCATGAACAATACATCACATAAGCAATCACAAGCATGCAACAAGGTAAAAGATCAACAACAAGATAATAAGTTCACAAAGTAAAACACACAAGTAGCAAGCCATCCACATGTCGGATGGTCCAATAACAAGTTCTCAACAAAACAAGTCTGATAATAAAATATAAACGAGTAGTCAAGTCTACTCATCAGCATCAATCTCCTCCTCGACAAAGGTAAGACCTGCATTCTCCATCGCGGTCTTTTTCTCCTCAATAGTAGTGGTCAAGGACTCAATCTTGGCCTTGAGAGCCCTCTTCTAGGAACGAAGCCTCTCAATTACCGTCTGCTGCTGCTCTAACTCGAAATCCTTGGACTGCAGTTCCTCGGTCATATCCCGGATCTTCTTGTTCCTATCCTGGACACGCTTCTCCTGACTCTTGAACTTCCTGTCCTGGGTCTCGAACTTTGCCTCCATTTCCTTGACTATCTCGTCCTGCTGCGTGAAGAGCTTGTCCTTCTCGCGAAGCTGCACCTGGAGCTCGTCATTACTGAGCATGACATTGGTCCTGTCAGTATCCACGTGCCTAATAAGAGACTCTAAGTCCTGGAAGTACAGGCGTATCGGCTCTGCTGCGTCCCTCGAGTCATCCTCGAAGTCGATGGACTCTCCGTCATCATCACGCCTTCCGAAGACGTGGAAGTGAGTGCCTCTAACCTGTCGGGAGTGTCGTCCTAGCAGGCGCCCTATCGTGTCTGCATAACTACCTCCATGCCTCTCTCCCTGTCATCGTGCATAAGCTTGAAGATGATGGCCTCCGTATTAGGCTCTGTCTGGCGTCCTGGCTGGTTCACCTTGAAGCCCCAGAGGTCCTTCCTCTCGAACTTGGTGAGTGGGTGCACCATGATGGTGGGAAGAGGGAGATTGAGCAAGGTAGTAATCTCAACAATACGAGGACCAAAGCGAGTAGCCTGGAACTCCTCAACTGTGCTGATGGTAATAGGCATCTATTTATAAGATAGAAAAGTTAGAACAACACAATTTAAGATAAACAAAAGACAAAACACCACATACATAGCCATGGGAAACAAAACACACAAGTCATGCATACATGAAGTCATTACATCAATCAAGGTTCACTCTTATTCTAAGACAACATTTTGGAAAATAGGGTGATAGGTGGTGGTCCAACTAACGAAGTACGTTTACAATCCTATCTCACTGGATCTGTTGGCTAACACAATGTTCCTAGAAGCAACTAGCCTATCTTGCTCACATGACTCCATTACTAAGTCTATTATGTCTCCTCTTAAGGTTTGGTTGGTATCTTCCAACTCTTGAGTATGTTCCTTCTCTTTCTTCAAGTCTTTTTGGAGATTGAGCATTCTGCACTTGACTCTTGCACTTAGTTCTTTGATGGTCCTCCAAGCTGCTTCTCTTGCTGACTCAAAGAATGTGGTGTGCACCATAGTGTTGGTGTACATGCAGAATCCTTTTTCCTTGTGGTTGTCTTCCTTGTTTTTGTACAAGTGAAGTTGCACCCACCAGTACTCAACTCTTCATCCATCACTGGAAAGCCTTTGTACACAGCTGCACCATGTATCTCCATTGCCACCATGAGGTCCTTGAGAATATTGGGGAACTCTGTCTCACACTCTAAGGTCATGGTCATGAGTGGTCCTTTCCTTACGGCTTCATTGATGGAGTTCATCTGCAAATAGAGATGAGAAAGAAGATCAGAAAAGTTTACGAGGAGAATAGACAAGTGTAGAAGTAGTTGAAAAATTTTCCTTAGTGGTTTCCAATCCTAGGGTCATAATCCTACAGGCAACACAGTGCTCTGATACCATCTGTTAGATCCCTCCTTTGTAAAGGAATAGGATCCCTATGATTGCAATTCTAGTCCCCGGATCAATGCTAGCATCCACAGTTTTAAGATGAAGTACACAGAAACAAAGGTCATTTATTACATCCATTCCAGAGATAAAACATAGTCTCTTACAACTCAAGGCCACAGGCCTAATACAAGAGTTTTGGTATAAGTAAATAAACATAAGTCTTCATCTTCATGTGCCACAGGCAAGCATGTTGAGTGTAGACTCATGACACCTATTCATCATCAGAATAACCTGCAACATCACAAGTTACAGCCACAGTGGGTCAATACTTTGGAATAGTATTGGCAAGTGATACCTTAGTAAATTTTAAGTGGTCTATATTACTATATGCAAATTTGGCTAAGTGTAGCTTGGCTTGCTTTGCTCAAAAATAGGTTTTTCCTATTAGTTGAAATCACTAAGTTTTTCTTTGTCAAAAACTTTCCCAAGAAACCATCAATAGACATTGAGGTCCTTCACCCTTGTTCACCCACAAGTTTTACTTAGAAGTTGGAGTGATGAGATTCTTGATAGCTTCCATGTCTTGATGCTCAAGTTGTCCATTGCCATGGACTTGGCTAAGTACTTAGATTTTCCATCTGCAGAGGTTGTGCACTTTCCCCACCAGACTTGGTTTCCCAAGACAGGACCTTTCAGAAGCCTTCCCTTAGCCAAATGGACGCGTTCCAACCTATCAATCCCACTACCACCAACTTTCCAAGTGACTAAGTTCTAGCAACCTATATGATCAAGGCAGAGCCCATATTGCCAAGTGGCTGCACTATAAGCTTCTCAACACTTGGCCTCCAAAATCCCTTTGTGCCTGGGTGGCAAACCACAAGTGAGATACACAAGGTAAACCATATCCATGGTCCTTGTGTAACCACTCAACCAAAAACCACCATTCAAGTCCCATTCCACCTAGGAGATTCATTGACTTAGTTGTTTTATTAAGAAAACACAAGTCCCATGACTTAGAAATATTTTCAACATAGCATGTATATACTTTACCAAACCTTGTTTGCTACTAGCTAGGCTAAGCATGGTATAGTAACTTAACTTAGGAATTTTCCTAGCAATTCTAGCAATTCTACAACTACTTAGGATTTCCCAACATAGCATTTGGCAAAAAGTAACATGCAAGACTTAGCAAAATATTTCTAATGCTTATACAAAATATAGGGATGAAAATAACCATGAAGTACCACTTGCCTTGGTAATGGGGAGAGTATCACTCTTCACAATCACAGTCACTAGCAAAATCTACACAAAAATTTGTAGCACAAAATTACACACATTTCATATACAAACAAAAATATGAATGCATGCATGCAAGAAAATGCTAAGTGATGATTTTTGAAAACTCCACCAAGCAAGTGCATGATATAGAAACATAACCAAGTCAAAAAGCTTGCTAACTAAACTTATTTAGCACTAAAACAATTTACTAAACAAATTCCATACTCAAAAATGGTCCTAAACATGTTTCTGCATAAAAAGTCATTTTAACAGAAATTTTTTACTAAACACAAGGCAGATTCAGAAAGGTCTTGTCTCCCTGATTCCAACGGTATAAAATTTACAAAAATCTAACGTGGGAATCAAAAGTTATAGCCCTTTGAAATTTGGATCTAAATCTGATTTGAATTATGTTTTTGAATCTATCCCTAGCCACGCGTCTTAATTCTATTGGCTGATACCATTTCGTTCCGGATCACCCTCCCGTGCCGTTAGATCTAATTAAAAACCCACGGCTCACATCTTCCCATAACGGTTCGCTAACTTATCTAATTCTACGCGTTGGATCCAGATCTGACGGCTACAAATCAACTAACAAACAAACTCGGCGGCGCGGCAAGCGGCGCGTCTGACAGCGGCGGCGCTGGCGTTCTAGGTCGCGCGGGAGTGGGGGAAGTGGCTTACCAGAACCGCAGGAGGCTGCTGATGCTCAAGGTGGCGATGGCTCGGGAAGGGGCGCACTGGCACGGTCTCAGGGGCTCGTCGGAGTTGCAGCGACATCTGATGCTTGCAGATGAGGTCACTGGCGAGGTTTGGCATCGCCCTAGCACGAACCAGAGGGGTCAGAGGGTGCACAAGACGCAGGCGAACAAACTCGTATGGAAGAGGGGGCAAGGGGCGCTCGGGTTTTACCTCAATTGGTCGCCGGAGTCAAGCAGTGGTGATGCGTGAGGAACGAAAACGACGACCTGGGTCACGTGCAGGCAAAAGAAAGGTGTCAGCAGGTGCGCAAGATCATGCTGAGCATCCTCGTTTGAACCGGAGAGAGTGGGGCGGTCGAGGCTCACCGGAATCGGTCGGATGGTCGTCTGCATCGCTGGGCTTCGAGAGCAAATGCGCGCAGCCTGGTGGCGGAGTCAGCGAGGAGAGTGGGGGGAAATGCTCGCTGTGCAGAGGGGGTTTTGTAGGCGAGAGGGGAGCAGCGATTAAGCGTGGAATCAATGGCAATTAAGCGAGAATCAAACGCGGCAGTGAAGGGCGGAGCAAACGGCCGGCGACGGGGTCGGGCGTGATTTGGGGAAGACGAGGGTGACGTGGAGAGGGTCAAAAGCGCTTCCAAAAAAAACGCGAAGAGGAGGTGGGGTCTGGTTGTCGATCGTCTGTGGGTAATGGGCTGCGAGAGAGGAATGGCCCGGGTGGGCTAGCTGGGCCTATTCTGATGCTGGGCCAGATTGGTGGCGCCTGGCCCTTTTCTTTTGTTTACTCCTTTTCTTTTTCTGTTTCGATTTTCAGAAATGGTTTTGAAATGAATTCAAACTCTTTTTGAATTCAAATCATTCTGGGGTTTTTGCAGGGTGCAGTGGTCTCAAATATAGGCACAAAGTCAAGTGGTTGCTAAGTAAAGGCTTGGTCAAACTTGGGGGACAAAATAATCAGGGACTTGCATCTGATTTGCAAATATTTGAAAAATGGTTTTTGGAAACCATTTCCAAATTGTAAACTTTGGTTTTAATTCTACACACAATCCTTTCAACAAAGAAGGCAAACAATCAAGGTTCCTAAACATTCAAACTCTCAAATGGGGATGGCCATTTGATTTAAGTTTGCTCACATAAAATCATAGCACTATGTGCTTCTGTTTTTCTGAAATGAGTTTGAATTTGATCTCAAATCTATATGCATGCAAGAATGATATGCAAACTTTGAAATCATGATTTTAGGGATGTTACAATCTAATACATAGGAGTATTGTGTGGTGATTGATTTCTTTGTCTCTTGTCTTGATTCATGGACTTGTAGGTACCCAAGATCTCAGGAATTGATAAAGGCTCGAGGTAAGATGAGTGGTGAACAACGAGTTCATGCGAAACCTAGTGACAGCAAGGAGAGTACGATCTTCGTTTAGATATCCACTTGCGAGTAACAACAACATCACCATTCTTAATGCTTTGATCTGTATTTTACTTAATAATTGTTATAACCCGATGCTTCATGGTATAATAGTTGGATTAGCTTTAGTGTATATGGATGTGTTGTCCACAACCTTATATATATTAGATTATTTCACACATGAATGTGCTTATTATTATTTTATCCCATATGTATGTGCAGCTACAGGTGAATCCTTAACCCTGCCTTATTTCCATCCATTGGAACAACCAACAATTCAAAGTAAACTAGAAAGGTCCAGCAGTAAATGTAAGGTAAAACGAGTAATTAAGTCTTGTAGAAGTCCCTCGTACTTTTATACAACAATTGTTTCCCAAGGTTCGATAAACCTAGGTCTACTAGAGGAAAAGTTACTATACCGCATCCGTCACCCGAATCAAAGGTATCATCCTTTTTTCTAGCGCCGTTGTTGGAGAAGCAATTCACTATTTTGGTGTGGTCACTAGAGACCTTGTTTTTAATTTATTTCTTGTTATTAGTTTACTTTTTGTTATTTATTAAAAACACAAAAATAGTTACTTACTCATTTGTTTCTCTTAAAAAATATCAAAAATAAAAGAGTTATGGCTTAAAAGAAGCTTGAGGTGTATGCTACTTCCAATGATGATTTTATTTGTGCACCTATTACTTAGCCCGCCGTTGAAGCGGAAACTTCTGAAATTAAGCCTAACCTTTTGAGTTTGGTTCAATAGAATCAATTTGGAGACTCGGCTGCTGAGGACTCAGCTTTGCACCTAAACACATTCACTGAGATATGCAACATGATGCGCATAAAGATGTTAACCCTAATGTGGTTAAATTATGCTTATTTCCTTTCTCTTTAAGAGGAAAAGCTAAGGATTGGTTGCTAACTTTGCCTAAAGGTACTATTACATCTTGGGAGGAATATACTAATATTTTTATGATTAATTTTTTTCCTCCAGTTAAGACTATGTAGCTAAGGTCCAACATAACAATATTTAGACTAGAAGACTGCGAGCCACTAATGCTTGCTTGAGAGAGAATGAAGTGGCCATGAATTGTCGTAGTCATGGGATAGAAGAATGGTTTACTTTACATTTATTTTATAATACTCTTAACCCAATTTCTAAGTCTATGCTAGATAACGTAGCAGGAGGAACTTCATGGGAAACAAGTAAATGTTGCAAAACAACTTCTTAATGATATGCAAAGCAACCATGCCCAATGACATGTAGAGAACCTCCTCAAAAAGGGCAAACTCAATCACCGAGGAGCACAATAAAGAGCTTACTTTAAAGGTAGATGAGTTATTAAATATTGTAAAGGGTAAGGAAGATACCCAAGTAAATGTTATCACTACCGATGCTAGTGAAGTTAATTTTATAGCTCGTAATCCTTATAACCCTACATGGAATAGTCAAAACTATGGCTTAAACTTTAAAAACAATATTATAATCCTGCAGGTGCTCCAAATAATAATAATTTTAATAATCATAATGGAGAAAATCATGGTAATATCCCTTTTGAAAATTCTTTTAGAACCTTTATGCAAGCACAAACTAATCAAAATAATGTGCTTATTAAAACAACAAAGAACCATGATAATATTATTGGTAAATTATCTAACCAGGCCGTTGCTATTAGAAATGATGTGCGGGATCTGCAGGAAAGAACCAAGACCATGGAGACACAATTTGAAAAGATAGCCAAGAGTCAAACTCTCATACTTGCAAGATTTGCAGGAAAGCTCGAGCCAAACCTGGTGGAAGACCTCAAGATGATAAGAGTATAAGATAAAGATGAGAAGTTTGAAAAGTTAGACTATAGCAATACACCATCATTGGACTATACCATGGAAGATCTTCTAAAGATGATCCCCGTGAAAGACCCCGATATTGAACAAGGTAACGATGTCATATACCAACAATTTATAAAATAAGTAGCATCAAAGATATGTGAGTTAGAGATGGAATATAAAAGGCTAGCCAATAAACTTTCGACTAATCTTGATGATATCTTTGAGCCCACTAGTAAAGTTAAAATAGGAGGTAATGATATAGTTGCACTTTGTGATCTTGGTGCAAGTGTTTCAAAAATTTATAAAAGTTTATTTTATAAACTAAACCTTGGTCCATTTGCAACTACTGAAATAAGGCTCTATCTTGATGATTCAACTTATAAAACAAGCTGTAAGGATCAAACAAAATATAGTAATTGCAATTAAATGATGTCATGTACTTATTGATATTGTTATAATTGACATGTCTGAAGATCCAATAGCACCTATAATTCTAGGAAGGTCATTTCTAAGAACTATTAAAACTTTGATTAATTTACATTAATGGAATGTGAGAATAGAAATACCATCGAGAGAACCATTTATAGTTCACTTCCCTAGGAAGAAAAAAGCCAAACCAAATGATGATGGTGTCATCACTTTGAAAGCTAACTATTTTGGAGTGGATGTTCCACTTCAAAAACCCAAATGATCACCGTCTGGGTCAAGCTAATTGACCTTAATTAGAAGCGCTTCATAGGAGGTAACCGATGTGAAATAAAGTTTTACTTATGTTAGTTTAGTTTAGTTTTGTTTTTAATAAGGAGAGTTCAAGAAGATCCTTTGAAGAGAGGAGAAGAAATCAAGGTAACCCCCACTCTATGATATTTGCTAACACTAGGCCAAAGTAGGGACTGATTTTTTATGAAGTCTATTTGATGTCATTCTTATATTAAAATAGATGTGCAAAGGCGTATGAAGTTTATACTATTTTTTAAGTTTTGATGTTTTCCGAAGCTTTAACGACCAGTAGTATAGCCGGATCTAGCCTTACCATGCGCCCGTACCACATTTCGACATTGAAGGATGGATTTTTAGATTTTTGTTACAGGAAACAGAGGTTTTAACGACCCGCAGTACAACCAGATGTGTTCATACCACGCACCCGTACCGTGCTCCCCTCCTTGGCGACTACAAAGAGAGAGGAATTTCGTGACAATAGATGGATTCCTCCAAAAATAGAGTTTCCCCTCAATATATAGAGGTGGAGATACAATCTAGGCCATGTGATGGATGCCCCTTTGATCTAAGGGCTCTTGGGCACCTTTAAAACCTTTCTAGGTCTCCCCTCCGTCTTTGGGAGATCCTTGGGTCGTGACTTGGCCGAATTCATTAAGTATGAGAAGAGTTGGAGTTAATAATGTTACAAACTCTCGGAATCCCTAAACCGCTTCTATACCATTCAGTAATCTGGGGCTAAAAGTCGCGATCGTACTCTGTTTGAGGCACATTTTATGTTTAGAATCATCAGCGTAAATTTTTCCACATCTTTCATGTTTTGACTTTTTTCATTTAACATCATCTTCAGGGGCTTACGTGGCAATTTTTGAAAACTGTTCTGTAGGGACAAATTTTGAGAAACTTTGAATTTCACTATAATGACCGGTATCTTCCATATTTGCGTATTTTATACACGATAAAGTGCGAAACAAGAACTTGTGCACTTTTGCAACTACTAGTAGGTTAGTACAATAAATATAATAAAGTTGCAAGATAATTAGGATTTGGGCACAAAAAACTATAAAGTATATGTATGCATTTTACATGTGAATACATCGTAAATTACATCATACATAATTGCCTCTAGGGCATATTCCCAACACATTAAGAGCTTAACCAAATAGATCTCTGTGGTTCGATACTCTTATTTTGAAACTAACTACATTGTGCCCATGCTCTTGTAATCATCAGCAACCTACGAAGGGATCGCCCGGTAATCCTAGCATCGAGTGGAGCTTCTCCATGCTACTGGGAGTGACACACCTAGTGACGACCCACAAGTATAGGGGGTGTATCGTAGTACTTTCAATAAATAGGAGTGTCGATCCCAACAAGGAGCAGAAGGTGTTGACTAGTGGTATGGAGCAGAAAGTCTCTGTAAATGCTTAGCAAAGGGATTTTTAGGGGTTTTTTGATAAAGCAACAAAACGAGTGCAAGTAATAAAGACAACGAACAAACGCACCGAGTGGCCCAATCCTTTCTTAGCAAAGGACAAGACGGTGGACATACTTATAAGGACCAAACGTTCTCGAGGACATGGGAATTCTGTCAAGTGCTTTCGCTTCAAATAGCTAAGTACTCTTCTTTAGTGTTGTAGGTGTTGTGTGGGTGAACGTGTGCTAATGTACCGACCTTACTTGGACTAATACATATTTGTGATTAAACCCCCTGCAAGCATCCACAACTACATGAAAGCAATTAAGATATAAACCTAACCACAGCCTTAAACTCTGAGATCCTACACTCCCTTGTGCAAAGGTGTCCTGACGGGGGTTCAGGTTTCTGTCACTCCGGCAACCCCACAATTAGTAGCCAAATTCACAGTGCATTCCCCTAGGCCCATAAATGGTGAAGTATCATGTAGTCGACATTCACATGACACCACTAGAAGAATAGCACCACAAATTAAATACTAAACCATTGAATAATAACTCAACACAAATCCACTACTAACAACATGACTTCTCCCATGTCCTTAAGAACTAGACGAACTACTCACAAGACATCATATGGATCAAGATCAAAGATGATATAGTGATGGATAACAATCCGAACATAAATAATAATCCAATGGTTCCACTCACAAGCATCAACTACAATAGTAATTAACAAGTTTCCCCTAAGAACTAAAGCAATATCCAACACAATTGTTACAGCAGGATGAAGTGGTGATGATGGTGCTGGTGGAGATGATGGTGTGGATGATGATGATCCCGATGAAGCCTAGATTGATGACGGTGTTGATGGCGACGATCTCCCCTCTCCGGGAAGGAATTTCCCTGGCAGAAATCTGTCTACCGGAGAGCTCTTTCTCTCTCTCGGTGTTTTCCGCCCTGCAGAGGTGGTGGAAATCTTTCTATGGTCCCTCCCCTGATATTAGGGTTCCATGGGGAAGATATAGGCGAGAGGGCGGAGTCAGGAGCCAGCAAGGTGGGCCACACCTGCCCTAGGCGCGGGGCAAGGTGGGCCCGCGCCTAGGGGTGTGGGCCCCCTTTGGCCCGGCTACGCCTCCCCTTATGGCTTCCTTCGTCTTCTGGGGAAATATTATTTTCCATGATTTTTCTGGTATTTTTCTGATCTTCGTGAAATTGCATAAAAACACCTCTTTTTCCATGAGAAACCTGACTCCAGCAGTCCATCCTCCAAGAATCATCCAACATGCAAAAACAGAGGAAAATACATAAGTAACACCTCATAATAAGACATATATCAATGAATAGAGGCAAATTATGATATAGAATGGTGATGCAAATTGGACGTATCAACTCCCCCCCAAGCTTAGACCTTCGCTTGTCCCCAAGCGAAAACTGAGCTCTATAAACATGTCCACTGGTTTATGGAGTGAAGTGTCGATAAAAGAATACAGATAAGAAGCATTGCACTTACCATTACATAACTCATAGAAGAAAGCAACTCACCATTATATAACTTAGCTTGCAACCAGTACAGGAGTCACAATAGAGATGCATAAAGATAAATCATAATTGGAATTGGCAAACTTTGTTCCTAGTCAGAGAACAGCTGGCAAACAGTTTCACAAAAAGCTTTTTGAAGAAGTTTTACAACAGGAGTACTCTTTGCTCAAAAAGGTTTTTCAATGAAGGCTTTCAAAGTAATACTCAATAGATAAGAGTCTTGTGCAAACAAGGAAGATAAAGAACATGATTGAATAAATCACCATATGAATGCTTGCAACACAACAACTCAAATGCTTGCTGGAGATAGAGAGGAAGTAGGTTTACTGACTCAACTTAGAAAATAGGAGAAAGGTCCCTTCATAGAGGGTAGCAGGGATTTCAAGTGATATAGAGCTTCCAAAATATTATGGTACTTACTAGCTTTGAGCCCTCATTGCCCCTATCATAGGCATCTTGAGATGATTAAGGTTAAAGTGCACAAATATGGAGTATATGCTTGACGAAATATAAGTTGGCAATCTCATGTCCCATGAGTACGAGGGCCACTCCTCGTGCTACTCAACTTTGGTTACTGGTAAGTTCTTGTCATTGTAAGTACATGCGTATCATAGAGAACCACCAACGGGGTACCCCTTGCACATGGTACATGAGCTATCCCATAACCAAAATGACAAGGCAGGCAGACAATGAGCATCTCAGCAATCTTTTTATTTACTATGTGCATAGCTTTTTATTGAGGATGCTTCACAGAATGCTCACTATGGTGATGCTGCAAGTTTCCACCATGATTAGGCATGGCTTAGGCTAGCGGCCCAGGTGTTTCTCTAACACACATACATCACTCCATGGACTTACAAGTTCCCTCTTTATTTCGCCCCGTCGACATCCGCAAACAAAAGAGCATGATATCAACTATGTACAACGTACATGTGCAATGTTGAAAGCGTTCCCCATGACAGCATGGTTCTGCTAATCCCAACGTATAGATGCAAGCATATACAACTTCGATGACATAATGGTTCAAGTCTATTAGGGGCAAGAAAATAAGGTGTGCCATCAAGTTCGTGAGAGATTTACTAACTAGTTTTCACATAAAAAAATACTTTTTAATTCAAAAGATAGACGAAGCTTGATAATTTGCTTGGAATAGCAATAATGCTAATAGGTAGATATGGTGGACACAAATGGCACAGGTTTTGGTTCAAAGGGATTGGAAACACAAGAAGTATGCCTTCTCAAAAATAGGTTTTTGGCTAGCAAGGCTGGGTAGCAAGAAAAAGAGTTGAAAGAAACAAGCAAACCTACAAGTGATAAAGCCAAACATGCAATCTTACTTGAAGACACAAAAGATCTTAAATAAAGAATACTAAGCTTATGAGCCAACAAGAAAGAAAATAAATGATACAAAATACCTGTAAGCTTTTTCTCTTTTTCTTTCAAACCTCAAAAGGTGTTGCTACTGACCAGATCTCAGTTTGCCAAAGCCAATTTAGATTTACTTGATGCTCCCAAAGTGATGCCAATACTGATCAACAAGATCCATCATATAATAGAGATTGTAAACTAAAATAAGAAGTGCAAAAAGTAAAAGATGAAACTTCTCATTAATATTCCATAAAGGCACTCACACCAAGGGATACATAGATAATCAACTAAAGGAGAGATACTTCCTCATGCAAACCATACTATAAGATAACCTCTCTACCAAAGATATGAATCCACTAAAAAGGTAAAAGATGAAAGATAATGATGGTGATACCGCAACACTCCCCCAAGCTTGGAACAAGCCAAGGGGATGCCAAACCTGATGACGAATTACTCCTTCGGTGGTGGTGTTCTCTTGATAAGCTCCTCAATTAGTTTCTTCAAATCCTCAACCTCGAAGGTAAGAGTACGAATCAACTCCGATTTTTTCTCAATGCAGTTCATGATCATGTCGGGCCGAGAATTCCAGTCCTTGCTATTCTTTCCCCACTCTTCCTTCTTAGTATGCTCCTCCCCTGCATGGTTATAACGAGGCATATCCCACAACGAGGGCAAGTTCCCTTTGGGCACATGGTGTTATTGATGCTCATGCATAAGAGTATGGAAGGGTCTCTTGGTACGTGGAGGAGATGACCGTGGATTGTAGATAAGACGTGGAGGTTTTCCTCCTGTAGACATCTGTGTTGTCTTCTTAAGCTTGATAGGTTTTACCACCACTCCAATGCTTGCGACGGTAGCGCGGGTGTCCGTATGCTTGTCCTCCTCCATGTCTTCTTCATCCCCAACCAAAATCTCCTCCTCCTTGGGATTTTGAGGATCATCTTCCTCGGGCTTCTTTCCTTTGTCGTTGGCGGAGACCATGGTGCTCTAAACTTGAGAAGATTTCCTGACAGAAACATATCGAAACAAAAACACAACAAGAACATGATGCACGAACCTCGGGGGATCCGGGGGTTATATATTACGAAGTTTCAATGCATAAGGAAGGTGTTGATACGAAAATGAGGCGGAGATGGAGCTTGGGGTGGTCACACCCCCTCCAGGAGCGACCAGCTGGGGCACGCGCCTGGGGTGGGTATGGCCACCTCGGCCTCCATTTCCTCCTCTGTTCCGTCTCGTAACTTCCCTTATGTAATAAAAATATCAAAAATATAAAAAGACTAGGCTTTCATGAACCTTCTATTTTCACCACTTTTACCTAATCAAAGACGAACTCTGCAGACTCCTTTTCTCCTTCTCCTGGAAATTCCTTTTCTCACAAGGCCATACACAAACTTCAATGGCAACATTAGTGTAAGCAAAAACAATAAACCTTTAGGTTCACACTTCAACTGAAATCCATCAAAACAAAGGCTTCTTGTAAGAGGCAAATGCAAATGATAACAGAAATCTATCAAAACATACCAGCAGGTAAAGATTGATTTTTTCGAAAAGCTTCTGTTGCTCAAATCAAAAAGTGCAAAACTAATGAAAGTTGGGTAACAACCTGAAGAAAAAGCTCAGAAAATACAGCTCCATCCGACGTACTGAGCTCCCTCGCGAATTTTTACAAAACAACACCAAAAACTGTCCTAGGGCAGCCACTTTTCACCACTCATCTACTTCTCAAAAGTAGTTGAACTTGACACAAAAACCAAAATAAAAAGGATAAGGAGCGGTTATTACTGAGGTAATAACTTCCAAGACTCAACCAAACTCTTGGTTTATCTCCCAACAAGTACTTTTCTTTAATGCCTTTAAGTTAGGCTTGAAAGTTTCAAAGATGCTCACAAATGAGATATATATCTAGAGTGAAAGAGAGCATCAAGAAGCAAAATAACCAACACATTTGAGTCTAACCCACTTCCTATGCATCGGGTATCATGAGAAAACAAATTGTTGAAACAAAAATCCACTAGCATAGGAAGACAAAACAAATGCAACTTCAAAGCTTTCAACATAAAATGGGGAAACTTAACATTATTGAGATGCATAAAACCATGTTTCCCTCTCTCAAAATAACTTTCAGTAGCACTTTGAATAAAGTTGACAATATAACTATCACTGGCAACAACTTTATCATCAGAATGAGCATACTTATAGTCACCAAAAAGAGGTCCAAGGTCATAAACTGGATTAATAGAAGCAAGTTGTTCCATCCTGAAATCCTCATTAGGCAAGCTATTTTCACAAGGAGCTTTAGCAAATTTGGAAAAGTTAAACTCATAATAATCTCCATCAAACTTAGTTAAAAATTTATCCTTCTTACAATCTATAATAGCTCCACAAGTGTTCAATAAAGGTCTACCAAAAATGATAGGACAAGTTTTGCTAGCTGCTGAATTAAGCACTAGAAAATCAGCAGGATATTTAATCTAACCACAAAGAACCTCCACATCTCTTACAATACCAATGGGCAAATGGTTTCCTTATTAGCAAGGTGAATAACCACATCAATGTCCTCAAGCTCACAAGGACCAATTTCATGCATAATTTCCCTGTAAAGCTCATAAGGAATAGCACTAGAACTAGCACTAAGTGCACATAAACCATAATAGCAATGATCACCAATTTTAACAGAAAGCATAGGAACACTAGCTTTTCTAGCCTTACTAGGATGAGAGATAATATTAGAAGCGTCTTCACAAAAGATAATGTGCTCATCCTCTATATTTCTAGTAACAAGGTCTTTCACAATAGCTACCACAGGTTCATTTTTCAAATGCTCATCAGGCTCCACAGTTTTTTAGTACCTTTATTATATGCACTAATCATCATAGAATACTCCTTTACCTTAGCTGGGAAAGGTATTTTCTCAATATAAGGTTCAGGAACAATATGATTAGTAGTACAAACTTCATCACTTCTAACAGGAACATGATTAACAACATATTTATAAGGTGCACGGTACTTGTTCCACTTCTTTTTGGGAATTTCTATGTACAAGGAAAATGCCTTAAAACAGTTGGCAATACTTTGGGAATCAAGACCAAACTCATTGCTAATATCACGGAAGTCATCAGTTCCCATAAAAGATTTAATGCATTCATAATCATAGTTTATACCTGACTTTCTTCCTTTGCCATTCTCCTAAGCTTCAGTGTTTTCTTGAATACGGTCTAATAAATCCCATTTAGTTTCTTCTTCATACGTGTGAATGATCCAGCACAAGAAGCATCTAGTAAATCTTTATCATGAAGAGAAAGCCTAGCATAAAAATTATTGATAATAATATTGTTAGGGAGTTCATGAATATGACATTTAAGCATAAGTAACTTCAATCTCCCCCAAGCTTGAGATGTACTCTCTCCATCACGAGGCCAAAAGTTATATATCAGATTTCTATCCTTATGAATCTCACTTGGAGGATAGAATTTAGAATAAAAAGAGATGTCATTTCCTTCCATTCCATGGATTGTCCATTCTTTAGCAGCTTATACCATTCTTCAGATCTCCCCTTCAAGGATATAAAGAGTAACTTCTTCTTTAACTGTTCAGTTGTGATACCTTCACACTTAAACAACCCGCATAATTCATGGATAAAAAGCAAGTGATCACCAGGGCGGACAGTTCCATCCCCAAAATAATAATTATCCATGACACGATCAACAATACTTGTAGGTATCTTAAAAGGATCTATCTCAATAGGTGGTGGTTCATCTACTACCCTAACAGTGGTAGTAGTTTTCCTAAATAGAAAACCAAGTGGGTTATCCATATTGGAAACAAAGCAACAAACAAAAACAAAAATAAATACTCACAGTAGAATTTTCCTTTACCAGTTCCACTCTTCAAGATCGCTTCACTCCCCGGCAACTGTGCCAGAAAATAGTCTTGATGACCCACAAGTATAGGGGGTGTATCGTAGTACTTTCGATAAATAGGAGTGTCGATCCCAACAAGGAGCAGAAGGTGTTGACTAGTGGTATGGAGCAGGAAGTCTCTGTAAATACTTAGCAAACGGATTTTTAGGGGTTTTCTGATAAAGCAACAAAACAGAGTGCAAGTAATAAAGACAATGAACAAACGCAGCGAGTGGCCCAATCCTTTCTTAGCAAAGGACAAGCCGGTGGAAATACTTATAAGGACCAAACGTTCTCGAGGACACATGGGAATTCTGTCAAGTGCTTTCGCTTCAAATAGCTAAGTACTCTTATTTGGTGTTGTAAGTGTTGTGTGGGTGAACCTGTGCTAATGTACCGACCTTACTTGGACTAATACATACTTGTGATTAAACCCCCTGCAAGCATCCGCAACTATAGGAAAGCAATTAAGATATAAACCTAACCACAGCCTTAAACTCTGAGATTCTACACTCCCTTGTGCAAAGGTGTCCTAACGGGGGTTCAGGTTTCTATCACTCCGGCAACCCCACAATTAGTAGCCAAATACATAATGCATTCCCCTAGGCCCATAAATGGTGAAGTATCATGTAGTCGACGTTCACATGACACCACTAGAAGAATAACACCACAACTTAAATACTAAACTATTGAATAATAACTCAACACAAATACACTACTAACAACATGACTTCTCCCATGTCCTCAAGAACTAGACGAACTACTCATAAGACATCATATGGATCAAGATAAAAGATGATATGGTGATGGATAACAATCTGAACATAAACAATAATCCAATGGTTTCACTCACAAGCATCAACTACAATAGTAATTAACACCGAGAAAGTTTACCCTAAGAACTAAAGCAATATCCAACACAATTGATACAGCGGGATGAAGTGGTGATGATGGTGCTGGTGGAGATGATGGTGTGGATGATGATCCCGATTAAGCCTAGCTTGATGACGGTGTTTATGGCGATGATCTCCCCTCTTCGGGAAGGAATTTCCCCGGCAGAAATTTGTCTGCCGGAGAGCTCTTTATCTCTCGGTGTTTTCCGCCCCGCAGAGGCGGCAGAAATCTTTGTATGGTCCCTCCCCCGGTATTAGGGTTCCGTGGGGAAGATATAGGCGAGAGGGCGAAGTCGGGAGCCGTCCAGGTGAAAGGATAGTATGGACACCTAGAGGGGGGTGAATAGGTGCTACTTCAAATTTTCTTCTTTTTCAAATTAAGGTTTGACAAGAAAGATAAATTCTCTAGATAATGCAACTAAGGTGAATTTACCTATATGACAAACAAGCACTAGCTAACACAACACTTAAGCAAGAACAAGTAAGTAAAGTGCGGTAAAGGATAGAAGTAACCAAAGTGGTGGACGCGGAGACAGAAGGATTTGTTTCCCGTAGTTCCTTCCTTTTGAGGGGAAGTACGTTTACGTTTGGAGTGGGGGTGGTTTCAAACCACCAACGCCACGAGAGGCCTTCCTTGTTCTCCGATGAATCTCACCCCAACGGGATCGATCCACCTTCCACTATATCGGCAACCTTCGAGGTGGAAGCCGGCACCTTTACAACAACTTCGGGGCACACATCCACAACTTAATTGGAGGCTCCCAAATACAAGCAAGTTGTCAAGACAATCAAAGACAAGCTTGTAAGAACCAAATCTAGAACTAGGGTTTCCAAAAAAAACACTAGAGCAATGGGGGCCCTCAAATGAATGAGGGGGGAAATGAAGATCTCTTTTGGTGAAGTAGTAGATCAAGGCCTCCTCCTTCGATTCTCCAAAGATCAAAGACTTTGGATGGTGGAGCGAAGAGATCTTGGCAATTTGGTGGCTCAAATGGAGGTGGTAGTCTTCAATGCCATGAGCACTTTGTCCCAAGGTAGGTGGAGGGGTATGTATAGCCTTCTGAGTAGATCTGACCGTTGTGCATTTATTGCGGCCTGGTACCGGAAATGCGTCAATCAAATCACACAGGCCCTAGCCACCAGCGGTACCAAATTGTGGTGCTACCGCAAAGCGGTAGTACCTCCGCTGGGGCACGGTACTACCGGACACATGCGGTAGTGCCGCATATTGGTACCGGGGAGGGCAGTGGCGTTTGCCAACTTGCCAAAAACAGTAGCTACCGCATTTTGGTACCTAGGCGGGCAGTAGCTTTTGGCAACTTGCCAAAACCTTCTGCCGCGCTAGGTACTAAAATGCGGTACTACCGCTTTTTGGTACCTAGGCGGGCAGTAGCTTTTGGCAACTTGCCAAAACCTTCTACCGCACTAGGTACTAAAATACGGTACTACCGCTTTTTGGTAC
Organism: Avena insularis; assembly: GCA_023614405.1. Classification (NCBI taxonomy): domain Eukaryota; kingdom Viridiplantae; phylum Streptophyta; class Magnoliopsida; order Poales; family Poaceae; genus Avena; species Avena insularis. Next base: position 392,298,590 of record CM042693.1, on the reverse strand, counting down.
CTAGCCTGGCAGAAGGTTTTGGGCAGTTTGCCCAAACGCTCTGCCATGCCTAGTAGCAAATTTCGGTACACCCAATACTTTGCAAACCCCTTTTTGGGAGGAATGAGCCAAGGATTTCTTGATATAACTTGTGGTACACTTGGCAAATAATTAGTCTGATACGTGTGTTGTTATAAACACCAAAATCACTAGGGATAGGAAATGCTCTTTCAATCTCCCCCTTTTTGGTGTTTGATGACAACACACATTTGCATGATAATATTGTGATGACAAACAAGGTTTTGAAAAATAGAGATAGGGCTCCCCATAGATAAGTAGAATCTAGCCCCTTCAATTTTACAGGCTACCTGGGAGTGTGAAGTCGCACTTAGAGCACATACCTTTGCATAATAAAGTGTGATGAGAAATATTGATAAAGAGTAGATAATGTCATCACACACACCACATAAGATGGATCCATATAAGAATACCCATACCACACAAATGATGGATCCATAAGATAACCACATAGTCTCACCATACATAGCACAAATAGTTAGTTCACAAGATTCACACATAATAAGAGGCAAGCAAATAAAGTTCACAAGCGAGTAAAAATCAATGGCAAGAATGAGCTTGTGACTTTCCCCCACGCAACTCCCGCATGCCTAATGTGCAACTTCTACCCCTTTGGCATCAAGACGCCAAAAAGGGACAAGAGCAACACTAATGTCCCGGACATCACTGTAGGGGTTCGTAGCATGGAAAACAAAAAATTTCTACCGCACGAACACACAATCAAGATCTAATCTATGATCAAGCCAAGATCTATCTACTAGATTGTAGCAACGAGTCGATGTAATACTAACCCTCGAATATCCAAAGCGGTTAACGAGAGCAGATTCTCGTGGGTGATGTAGTCGTACACTTGCCGATCTCAAGATCGCGTGAGCGATCCTTCCCGGCTGCGTTACGGCAGCGCTTCCTGATCGGTCCTGCGTTTACTCGATGAAGACCTTCCTTTCCCTTGTTCCAGCAGGCAGCGGAGGTTGTAGCACTCTCCTCACGATTCCGGCAGCACGACGGCGTGGTACCGGAAGTAGAGGGGAGATCTCATAGGGCTTCGCCTTAAGCTGGAGTGAGTATGGTGGAGTAAGAGAGGGCCTTGGGGATCTACGGATTAGAAGCACCAAAGGGGCTTGGTGTGGCCGGCGTCTAGGGCTTGGTGAAACCCTATTTCGGCGGCTAGAGGATCCCTAGGTGGCGGCAACACTTGGAGGGGTGGTGGCGCCTAAAGCTAGGGTTTTGGGTGGAGGGAGGTGTGTCTAGAGGGGCAGCCCTGCCCCTCCTTTTATAGGTGGGAGGGCGCGGCCAAGGGGAGGGGAGTCCCTCCCCAAATCGGATCCCAAGTGGGCCAGCGGTGGAGGGGAGGAACTCCTCCCCAACTCGGTTTCCACCTTCCCCTCCACTTCACAAAATAGCCGTTTGACTTTTCAAATTGGCGTTTGACTTTTCAAACTAGGATTTGATTTATCCCTTTATTTTGTTCAGTGATGACACCTAGTACATGATGCAACCATTCCAACTTGTAATCACACATTCATGTACCCTTCCCCTCCGGAGTGCCGGACATTCCGGAACCTTCTAGAACATTCCCGATGAAAACACCGGAACCATTCTCCAACCCCGAAACAGGACTTTCCTTATATGAATCTTATTCTCCGGACCATTCCGGATCTCCTCGTGATATCCCGGATCCCATCAGAGACTCCGAACAACATTCGGTCTCTTACTCATCATTCCATAACTACTCAAACAACGTCGAATCCTTAAGTGTGTCTCCCTACGGTTCGTGAATTATGCGGACATGATCGAGACACTTCTCCGATCAATAACCAATAGAGGAATCTGGAAATTCATATGGCTCCCACATATTTATACGATTACTTTGCGATCGAATGAACCACTTACATACGATACCAATTTCCCTTTGTCTCACGATAGTTTACTTATCCGAGGTTTTGATCGTCGGTATCTCTGCATACCTAGTTCAACCTCGTTACCGATAAGTACTCTTTTCTCGTTCCCGTGATATGTGATCCCTTGTGAGCCAGTCACATGCTTGCAAGCTAATTGGATGACATTCCACCGAGAGGGCCCAGAGTATATCTATCCGTCATATGGATGGACAAATCCCACTCTTGATCCATGTGTCTCAACCAATACTTTCCGAACACTCAATGCCACCTTTATAGCCACCCAGTTACGGTGTGGTTTTTGATGTCATCAAAGCATCCTTCCGGTGAAGGTGATATGCATGATCTCATGGTCGAAGGAATTAGGTTACTATGTATTAGAAAGCTTATAGCAAATGAACTATATTAAATGACTTGATCTTTATGCTACGCTTAACTATAGGAGTATGTCCATCACATCATTCCCTTAATGATATGACCCTATTTTTGATAACATCTCTATGTTCATGATCAGGAAACCATGATCATATATTAACCAACAAGCTAGTTTAACAAGAGGCTTTACTAGGGACTCTTTTATGTTTACAAATCACACAAGTATTAATGTTTCCGGTTAATACAATTATAGCATGGTATGTAAACATTTATCATAAGTATGAAGATATGATAATAACCACTTTATTATTGCCTCTTGGGCATATCTCCAACAGTCTCCCACTTGCACTAGAGTCAATAATCTAGTTTCAAACCTTTGTGTATTCAACACCTATGGCTTTCTGGTGTCGTATGTACACGATTGCTAGTGGTCAACTGATCTCCGGATCTGACACTTCCAGGTCCGTATGTAATTGCATGTCTTTGCGTCTCTACGCATCACTCATTTTCTAATGAGATGGCTTTGTACAAATTTGGTCCTTTGGTGTGACCTTTAGTTCTTTGGGGTTAAAACATGTTGATAATATTGTCGTACAATATATCTTCATAGCATTATCCCTGTTGTGAACTACACCTAGTTTGATAACAAACTACTTGACACAAATGCCCTCTTTTGCTGCTATAATAGCAGTTATATACTTAGCCCTTTTGTTGTAGTATCTGTCACAATGTCTTAACTTTGGAACTCATCCAAATCCATTATGGAACTTACTTTCCATCACATTGTGCCACCCTTAGTTTAGATTGAGATAAACTTAATTTGTACTTCGTGACAAAACTAGTATCAATGTAGTACTTTTACAATGAACTAACCATCTATTTGTCACTTCTACAAAACAATATATTCTTAGTTCTTCTAAAAGATCATAAGGATATCCTTACTATCGTCCAATGATCATCTTATGATTCATTCTGGTATATGCTCACATCATTTAGAGCATAGGACATATCTGGATTTGTACATATCACAGCATGATTGATATAAATACTCTTTGTGATTTCATACATCAAGTATCAATATATACTTGAATCTTTGTTTCACTTATCAAGTGTCAATACACTAGAATATATTATCAATATTGAACTCATTCAATCCTTTCTGTGCGACAAGAACCTTTCTTGTAGTTTCTATATTGAACTCATTCAATATATCATCTATGTACTTTTGGCACAACCATATTAGCGTCTATTGATGCCAAATATTTGGGTTTTGCCTAAGTCTTTCATCGAGATGAAATTCTTATCATGTGTTAATAAAAGATACATTATTTCCAATCAACAATATGTCTTCCACATAGTGTATTAGAAACATGTCTTAGCGCTCCCACTTAATTTCTTGCAAATGCAAGCATCTTCATCATCTCTGATAAAATTAAACTCTTTTAACAGTTTCATCATAGTGAAGATTCCAACTCCGCGATGCTTACTTCAACCATTGAAGTTTGCATATGCTTTTAGCATCCTTTGAATTAACAAAACCCTTTGGACCGTGTTATGCACGCGTCTTAGGTAACCATTCTATTAGAAGAACTTGTTTTGTTTATTCAACTATCACATAACAAAATTATATGTAGTGGTTGCTACATTAATCCATCTAGACTAAATATCGCTTATGAAAGATCAGATCTTGTCATAGTCAACCTTTGAACATTGTCGTGAACTCTTTCCCGACATGTCGATAATTTCATAGATATGAAACATCCATGTCTATTTCTTTATAGATCCAAATACGGCTGTAAGGTCTTGTACCTTTCTAGAGGGTCTTTCAAGTTCAAAGCTTGATCTCTCGTATATGGAACTATCACGGATTTTATGGCTTCAAGCCATTTGACGGAGTCAGGGCCCATCATCGCTTCTTTGCATGTAGTCAGATCATTATTGTCAAATAATGATTTAACTCTCAAATCTTGGTATTTGATTGTTTACCCGACCTACTTGTTTTAATAGGAACTTAGATCTCCGTAACCACAACCTTTGAGGCATGTGAGCCATGAGCATTGTTGCTGCCTCCGGAACACTTTTCGGCGCTGCGCAACTCTGCACATATAGCTAAGGTTCTTTTAACCTTATCAAAGTTCTATTGTCCTCCCACTTAACTTTTCACGAAAAATTCCTTCTTAAAGAAACTTGACGTTCTAAGCGACAAACATTTTTGTCTCCGATGTTATGGAGGAACAGCTATTCGAAATAACATACAAAGATAGGTTCATCCGACTTTGGTTGCAAACATCTTTCTTATGCATAGCATACCCATGTTTAAGAAAGGACAACTTGGGTTTTATCCCAAACCATAACTTTATATGGTGTCAATTCAACGGATTATGATGGAGCTCTTTTCAGTGGAAAAACGGTAGTCTCTAAAGCTTTTAATCTTTAAAATATAATGACAGTTTTATAAATTACACCTTTGATCTTACCATGTCAAACAAGGTTTAATTACATATCTCGAACGCTCCATACTCTTATGGTGTTTTAGAAAATGCAAATCCATGGAAAGATTCCTTAAATCTTAGGTATTATGCTAAACTTGTAACTCAAATATCTTCCTTTATGATCTTATCATAAACTATTTATATTCTTGTTACAATGATTTTGCACTTCATCTTGAAAATCTTTAAACTTTTCAATTGTTTCATACTTCATCCTTATTAAGTAAATATTCATATATTCACTCAAATTTTCAGAGGAAGCATATGAAGTTGAAATCCATCGCTCTTGACTACACATAATGGACTTCATACAACAATATGTACAAGTTCCAATAAGCTAGTCATTCGTTCCCTTTTGGCCTATGAACGAAGTTTTAATTATCTCTAGGAAAGTTTCACAAGCGTCATTTGATAAAAAATCAAAAGACTCCAAAATTCCATCCACATGGAGTTTCTTCATGTTTTCTTTCCAATATAATTTAAACGGCGATGTCACTTCATAAGTGATTTTTCAATCAATTTGTCTTTCGACATTTTTAGCACTAGTTTTATGGATGTGATTTATCCAACGAGATTTGTGAATCATCCATCTTTTATGGATTACGGCAATTAATTGAACAACCCTTTTGTTCTCATAATACCTGATAAAACAAATCTTGAAGGCAAGCTTTTAACGAGCAACACAATAAACCTTTATTTGTTCTCGATGAACATCATCGCATATTCTTTTGCTAGTTACTTAGGCCATTGTAGTTCATGAATTCTGTTGTTTCGTATGACGATTCATACCAACAAATTCAGTATCAAATACTTAAGAACCACATTGTTTAACAAGCAAAGAATATAGCCATAACACGTATATCCTTTATATACCTAAACTGAACAATTCTAGTCTTTTCTTTTCTGCCATATATTTATGAGATTCTCTTCAAGATTTCTTTCTTTGAAAGAATCTATCAACATCAATAGTGGAGCCATATACATGACACATAGTCCAAAGCGTGTATAGTTAAATACCAATGTCTTTGGACTTGCACTTTGAAGCAGATTACCATCATCAAATGTTTGGTGTTCTTTCAAATTCCTTTCTTTAGTAATCTCTTGGTGTAGTAAACATTTTACCTACATCAAATATTCACCCTTATCATGGAATCATCCATGATCAAGCTACTTTTAGCTTATAACGGTGAATCACGAGTATAATGTTGCTCTCCAAAACCTTTTGGAGGTTTAGGACAACTAGTGTCTCCAACCTTTTGCAAATTCTCATCAAATATGAGAACATGACTTTTGCCATATTATACTCTATCATGTTGCAACCAAAACTTTGTTTCAGATATCACAATATCTTCCACACATCATGGTTTCTGAAACAACTCTTTCAGATCCTAGATAACCTTGATATTAAGACAATCCTTTGAATATCAAGAATCATGAAGATAAACATGATACATATATACTAACACTGGAATTGTTACTCTTGATTTAATAACAACTATTAAACTTCACGGAGTAATCGAACCTTACTGAAAGTTTGCAATGGGACTTTTAAACTTCAGATTAACACTTCAAAACAATACGATACCAGTTCGTAAAGTAACTAACCAGAATTCTATAGTTCTATCATCTCAATTATAACTAATCGCAAGGTGGTAAACGGATGCCAATGACTACAACAACTATGCAAATTCACTTTTATTTAATTTATGATAAATAGTGTTCAACTTTTAATCATATTGTTGTTGAACTCCCACTCAAAACAATATCCCTCACATTGTTTTAGTGATCACACGAACCAAATTCACCACATCAAAACCGATCATCACGAGAGTTGATGTAGTTTCAATGGCGAACAATCAACATGTTCATCATATCTACTATATGACTCATGCTTTACCTTTCGGTGATCCGTGTTCCGAGACCATGTCTGTACATGCTAGGCTCATCAAGATCAAACCTTAGCTTCCACATGAGCAAATCTGGCTTGCTCACGTTGTATACACTCGCAGAATCTAACACACCCGATCATCACGTGGTGCTTCGAAACAACGAGCTTTAGCAACGGTGCTTACTAAGGATGAACACTTTAAAACTTGAAATTTTGTTCTTGAGGGATCATCTTATAATGCTACCGTCGTGAACTAAGCAATACAAGATGCATAAAAGGATTAACATCACATGTAATTCATAATATGTGATATGATATGGCCTTTCTTCTTTGTGCTTCCGATCTCCATCTTCAAGCACGAACATGATCTCCATCATCACCGGCATTGCATCAAGGTCAATGACGCTGCTCCATGGTTGTCGTCCACCAGCTTCAACTATTACAACTACTTTGAATAGACATGCGGGTCTTAACAGAGTTTAAAGACAACCATATGGCTCCTGCCGGTTGCCAACTTACAATAAGGAACATTGCATACATCAAATATAATCACAATCATGGCCATATCACATCACAGCACACCCCTGCAAAACAAAGTTAGACGCCTCTAATTTTCTTTGCATGTTTTACATGGTTTGGGACTTTCAATAATTGTTGTTCTAACTTACGAACAAGAACCACAACATTGATACTAGTATTGTCAATCACCCGTTGTAAATTGAATCTTAACTATGTTGGGAGAAACAGGCACCCGCAAAGCCACTTATGCAATACAAGTTGCATGTCAAGCGTGGAGCAAGTCTCATGAACGATGGCATGTAAGGTTAGCCTGGGCCGCTTCATCCCACCATCCCGCAAGATGCAAAGTACACAAGAAGCAATCGACAACAAAAGCATCAACGCCCACAATGACCATTGTGTTCTACTCGTGCAACAGATCTACATATAGACACGGCTCTGATACCACTGTAGGGGTTCGTAGCATGGAAAACAAAAAATTTCTACCGCATGAACACACAATCAAGATCTAATCTATGATCAAGCCAAGATCTATCTACTAGATTATAGCAACGAGTCGATGTAATACTAACCCTCGAAGATCCAAAGCGGTTAACGAGAGCAGATTCTCGTGGGTGATGTAGTCGTACACTTGCCGATCTCAAGATCACGTGAGCGATCCTTCGCGCTGCGTTAAGCGCTTCCGTAATCGGTCACACGTTGATTTTCGATGAAGACCTTCCTCTCCCTTGTTCCAACAGGCAGCGGAGGTTGTAGCACTCTCCTCGCGATTCCAGCAGCACGACGGCGTGGTACCGGAAGTAGAGGGGATATCTCGCAGGGCTTCGCCTTAAGCCGGAGCGAGTATGGTGGAGTAAGAGAGGGCCTTGGGGATCTACGGATTAGAAGCACCAAAGGGGCTTGGTGTGGCCGGCGGCTAGGGCTTGGTGAAACCCTAATTCGGCGGCTAGAGGATACCTAGGTGGCGGCAACACTTGGAGGGGTGGTGGCGCCTAAAGCTAGGGTTTTGGGTGGAGAGAGGTGTGTCTAGAGGGGCAGCCCTGCCCCTCCTTTTATAGGTGGGAGGGCGCGGCCAAGGGGAGGGGAGACCCTCCCCAACTCGGATCCCAAGTGGGCCGGCGGTGGAGGGGAGGAACTCCTCCCCAACTCGGTTTCCACCTTCCCCTCCACTTCACAAAATAGTCGTTTGACTTTTCAAATTGGCGTTTGACTTTTCAAACTAGGATTTGATTTATCCCTTTATTTTGTTCAGTGATGACACCTAGTACATGATCCAACCATTCCAACTTGTAATGACACATTCATGTACCCTTCCCCTCCGGAGTGCTGGACATTTCGGAACCTTCTAGAACATTCCCGATGAAAACACCGGAACCATTCTCCAACCTCGAAACAGGACTTTCCTTATATGAATCTTACTCTCCGGACCATTCCGGATCTCCTTGTGATATCCCGGATCCCATCCGAGACTCCGAACAACATTCGGTCTCTTACTCATCATTCCATAACTACTCAAACAACGTTGAATCCTTAAGTGTGTCTCCCTACGGTTCGTGAATTATGCGGACATGATCGAGACACTTCTCCGATCAATAACCAATAGAGGAATCTGGAAATTCATATGGCTCCCACATATTTCTACAATTACTTTGCGATCGAATGAACCACTTACATACGATACCAATTTCCCTTTGTCTCATGATAGTTTACTTATCCGAGGTTTTGATCGTCGGTATCTCTGCATACCTAGTTCAACCTCGTTCTCGATAAGTACTCTTTTCTCGTTCCCGTGATATGTGATCCCTTGTGAGCCAGTCACATGCTTGCAAGCTAATTGGATGACATTCCACCGAGAGGGCCCAGAGTATATCTATCCGTCATATGGATGGACAAATCCCACTCTTGATCCATGTGTCTCAACCAATACTTTCCGAACACTCAATGCCACCTTTATAGCCACCCAGTTACGGTGTGGTGTTTGATGTCATCAAATCATCCTTCCGGTGAAGGTGATATGCATGATCTCATGGTCGAAGGAATTAGGTTACTATGTATCAGAAAGCTTATAGCAAATGAACTATATTAAATGACTTGATCTTTATGCTACGCTTAACTATAGGAGTATGTCCATCACATCATTCCCTTTAATAACATCTCTATGTTCATGATCAGGAAACCATGATCATATATTAACCAACAAGCTAGTTTAACAAGAGGCTTTACTAGGGACTCTTTTCTGTTTACAAATCACACAAGTATTAATGTTTCTGGTTAATACAATTATAGCATGGTATGTAAACATTTATCATAAGTATGAAGATATGATAATAACCACTTTATTATTGCCTCTTGGGCATATCTCCAACAATCACTCGTCATCATCATCCCAGGCATCCTCATGAGTCGGCGGGGCACAGAAAGAGGAGGTGGCATCATCATCCCAGTGGCTGTGCTTGGAGATCCATTGGTCTTCAGGGGTGATGTTGTTCTCGGAGCCCTTGGAGACGGTCAACCCTTGAGCCTCCATCAATTCCTTCTGACGAGCACAGGCTTTCTTGGCATAGACATGAGACTCATACATACGTTTCTGATTGTCAACTTGGAAGCAAAATATTTTCTTGAGCTTAGCCTCAATCCTCTTGGCCCAAGATGGTTGGGCATCCTTGCGGCGAGAGATCACAAACTCAGTATCATGGGCATCATTGTCATCACCTGACCCCTCCTCAAGTGGGTTCCCATCCTCATCAACAAGTTGACCATCCGCATTGCAAGGTTTAGGATGAGTCTTGATCAACAGATTCTTGTGCCGGTGTGTAACAAGGCATTGAGAAGTAATGTCACGGGCAATCGATGGGCACTTGCTAAGAATGAGAGCCATGAGGTAGGGAGCAAAAGGAGGCACCCTCTGAGTGTAGGTGGCACAGACCATCTCATTCCAAATAACATCCATCACATCCATTGGTTGGCCGGAATCATGGTGGTGAAAGGTGGTGATCATGAGATCCACCATGAATCCATGCATCTCATCAACATTTACATCTCGGGGGGCAATGGTCTCACGAAATATACGGTGCAAGATGTCATATGTGGGGAGAAGCCCCTTGATCTTCCTAGGAATACCGCGCCCCCGGATGTACAATGGAGCAAGAACATCCTTCTTCATGGAGCGATCATTGTTGTGACAATGAAAGCCAACAGGAGTGTCCTTGCCACGGTCCTCGTACCCAAGGATAGCCGCAAACTCAGCCAAGGTTGCTTGCTTGACAACGCCCTCGGTCATCCAGGTGATAATCCGAGACTGATTCTTGGAAAAGTGAACGGTGGCATAAAACTGAGTAATGAGCATTGGGTCATAGTTGCACTGGAACTGCTTAATGGGAAGCAATCCAATGTTTGTGCAAATCTCAAGGGCTCCACCGAAGTACTGAAGGTTCTTCTTCACATAATTCATCTCAATCCACTTCTGAAGGACCACAAGCTTTTCATCATTCATGAGTATCTCATGGAATACACGCTGTTAGAAATCTGTATAAAAGAGGTTATTTTCCCGAGCATGAGAGAGAGCAACAACATATGGATTGGCAGACCTCAAGGCATGAAAATCAACCTCAGACAAATCAGACAATAACTTTGGCCCAAATGGCCCAGAACTTTGACTCTTGCTATGACCCGAAGGAGGAGGTGGAGGAGGAGCCCTACCATGGCCAGCACTTTGCTTAACTCCCCCTCCACGTCGGCCATGAGTGGTTTTCATCTTCAGAAGGGTGCTAGGTTGAGGCATGATCTCTTCTTCTGGCTCTGTCTCGGGCTCGGACTCGGACTCTAACCCATAGTCCTCGATCTCATGATGAGCTTTCGAGCGTTTGCGTGAACCCCGGGAACCCCCTGCACCTGTGAAAGAATGAGGGAGATAGCAGTGGGGTAACGGCACAAGAACCCGAAACAAATAGACGACGAAATTCAAGTTTTAGAGAAAATTTTGCTGTCAGTACTGGGCGGTAGTACCGGATCTCACTGGCGGTAGTACCGCACAGCGGTAGTACCAGAAAAGATTTCCGGTACTACCGGTCATGAGACCACAATGCAGATCTGGTAGTAGCGATCCATGGACGGCCAGCAAAATTTATACAAAACGAGAATGCCATCGGACAAGGAGTAATATCAGGTAACATGCACACGGTACAACCTCAAAAACACTTGTTTTGACCAAGAATAAAAGTCGCCCTAGATTCAATGGAGAAAACATGTGAGAAGAAGAGAAGGGCGGTAGTACCGGTGTCCATGGTGGTGGAGAATGAGGAGGAGCTCGCGAGGAGGCCAGATCCGGTGCGGATCCAGGGAAAGGAGGAGGGGGCAAGGCTCCGGCGGCGGTGGTGGTTAGGAGTGGAGATGGGGGAACAATGAGGCACTGAGAGGTGCCCCCCAGGTCTCCACCTTAAACCTTTACCAAGACGCCGGCGGTAGTGCAGGCGTCTGACAGTAGTTCCCATGGTACACAGCAAACGGTAGTACCGCTGAAAAGACCGGTAATCAAGACCTGAGAGTTTCAAAGCGACTTGAAATCGACCTGAGCGGTAGTGCCGCTAGTTTTTCACGGTAGTACCGTCTGATGGTAGTACCGCGTAATTGGACTGGTAGTACCGTACCTGGGACGCATCCAGGGGTCGACCTGGAGACAGACCAGGGCCGGTAGTACCGCTCCCTTACCCGGTAGTACCGTGACTACCAGAACAGAGAGCTAGGTTTAAAGTGGAAGGTTCTTGTGCAGAGTACATGAGTTTTGTCGAAGGATAAGAAAGGCTTGGGTTAAGAGAGTCACACTGATAAGGACATATGCACTCTAAAAATGGGGAAAACATATGAAGAGCCAAACGAGAGTGCATGACCGTAAGAACAAAACCCCACGCGAGAATGACAAACATGAGTAAGCACCAACCTCTCGAGTGAGAGAGGGCGGTGGCCTAGGCCACCATATTTGAGTATACTCGGCTTGGCACCACGAAGATATATCTTGGGTCCATTACTGAAACTCATCATTTAAGCTCATATATCACAAAATGATATTAAGAGGAATGATTTTGATTGCTTTGGGCATAATGGGGGGAGGGATAGTCCAACCAATTAGAACCGCACTTCCCCTATATCCATGCCTACACCTAAACCAAATACGGGTCAAGTCATAGGTGAGAATGCAAGATAATCAAGTCAAGCTCCTTGAATCTATGATATTTAGTTCATTCCTCAAATAGCAAAACCTTGCTTCATCAAGTGGCTTCGTGAAGATGTCGGCAAGTTGGTCTTTGGTTGACACATATTGATATATCAATATCACCTCGAGGAACATGATCTCTAATGAAGTGATGGCGAATCTCAATATGCTTTGTCCTTGTGTGATCCACCGGGTTATAGGCAATCTTGATAGCACTTTCGTTGTCACATAGAAGAGGCACTTTGTCACAATGGACACCGCATTCCTTTAAAGTTTGCCTCATCCATAGCAATTGGGTGCAAGCACTAGCAGCTGCCACATACTCGGCTTCGGCGGTGGAGAGAGATATACAATTTTTCTTCTTAGAAGACCAACATACCAAGGACCTAACAAGGAATTGGAAAGCCCCGAATGTTGATTTTCTATCATCCTTATCACTAGTCCAATCCGAATCCGTGTATCCACAAAGAGCAAATGTTGACCCACGAGGATACCAAAGACCATAATATGGGGTATGAACTAAATATCAAAAGATTCTCTTGATCGCCATTAAATGGCTTTCTTTAGGATCCGCTTAATATCTTGCACAAACACCTACACTCAACACAATATCGGGTCTAGATGCACAAATGTAAAGCAAAGAACCAATCATATACTGGTATACCTTTTGGTCCACATCTTTACCATTTGGATTTTGTTCTACATGAGTCTTTGTAGCCATGGGAGTAGGAGCTCCATTTAAATCTTGCATATTGAATCTCTTGAGCATATCTTGAGTATACTTGGCTTGGTTGAAGAATGTGCCTCCTCTAACTTGCTTGATTTAAAAACCAAGAAATACTCTCAACTCCCCCATAATAGACATCCGGAACCTACTAGTCATAAGCTTTGAGAATTCATCATTAAAAGCTTTGTTAGATGAGCCAAAGATAATATCATCAACATATATTTGGCATACAAAAAGCTCCCTGTTGACCTTCTTAGTAAAAAGAGTGGGATCGATTTTCCCAACCTCAAATCCACGGTCAAACAACAACTCTCTAAGGTGCTCATACCACGTGCGTGTGGATTGTTTGAGCCCATAGAGCGCCTTATCAAGTTTGTATACATGGTTTGGGAAGTTGGGATCCTCAAATCCCGGGGGTTTCTTTACATATACCAACTCATTTAATGGACCATTAAGAAATGCACTTTCTACATCCATTTGTTGCAATTTAAAGTTATGATGTGCCGCATAAGCAAGAAGGATACGGATGGACTCAAGGCGATCCACGGGTGCATAAGTCTCTCCATAATCAATGCCTTCAATTTGAGTGAATCCTTGTGCAACCAATCTTGCATTGTTCCTTACTATAATGCCATTCTCATCTTGCTTGTTCTTGAATATCCACTTCATGCCTATAACATTGCGACAATCCTTTGGCTTCTCAACTAACTTCCATACTTAGTTTCTCTCAAAGTTGTTGAGCTCTTTGTGCATAGCTTCCAACCAATCCGAATCTTCAAGATCTTCCCACACTTTCTTTGGTTAAATCATGGAGATGTGTGCTTGGTGCTCACTGAACCTCTTCAATTGTGCTCTTGTGGAAATGACTTTCCTTAGGTCACCAACCACATTTTGTAGAGAGTGTTCTCTTAATTCCAACATTCTCTCCTTTCTAGCTTCACGACGAGCGTGGATCTCCTCGTTGTTTCTTGGAGGACCCTCTTCATCATTTTGGTCCTCGACTTGACCATCAACTTGACCTTGATCATCACCGGAATCATTCTCTTCATTAAGAGGCACAAATTGACCTTTGTCTTGATCAGACACTCTTCTAGCATCGATTTGAGCTTGTCTCAGGGCATTTTGTATGGATCTTCCTTGAGTAATTGACTTGGCACCACTTGACATCCTCGAGAATGAATCAAGCTCCTCTTCACTAGAGTTGTCACCTTGATCAACATGTTGAGGGTCCACATTTTGTCTTTGGCTTGGGTCATTGCCCTCCTCGGTGGATGGAGCTTGTTGATGTTGTGAACATGAGGGCTCCACTTGAGTAGAGCATAGTTCTTCTCGATCCGCCATAAGGGGTTCCTCAATGGGGCGGATATATCCCACACCCATTCTTCCTATGGCATCCTAAGGCATTTCATCATCTGCATCACAAGCATTAACACGCCACCCTTGGGGATCATCATATTCTTCGAAGGTCACACTACAAGATTCTATGACGGCTCCGGAGAGCTTATCATAGATTCTATAAGTGAGATTCAAGACCATAGCCAACAAAAATACCCTCTAATGCTTTAGACTCGAATTTGGACAAACGAACACCTTTTATGAGATAGAAACACTTACAACCGAACACCCGGAAGTGAGATATGTTGGGATTGTTGCCGGTAAGTATTTCATATGGAGTCTTGTTGATTTCTTGCGGAGGTAGAGCCGGTTTTGATGCATGGCAAACGGTGGAGATGGCTTCGGCCCAAAAGTTGTATGGAGATTTAAACTCCGCCAACTTGGTCCTAGCCATCTCACTAAGAGTCCGGTTCTTCCTCTCAGCCACAACATTTTGTTGAGGAGTATATGCAGCGGAATATTGGTGTTTTATCCCCTCATCACTAAGGAAATCATTCAAGGTGTAGTTCTTGAACTCGGTGCCGTTGTCACTTCTTATAATCAACACGGGAAGATTGTATTGACGTTGAACCATGTTGATGAAGTCGATGAAGGTCTTTTGGGTCTCACTCTTTAACTTGGAGAAATATACCCAGGAGTATCTTGAAAAGTCATCAACAATCACCAAACAATATTTCTTCCCACCAAGACTTGCATGAGATGGAGGACCAAACAGATCCACATGAAGGAGCTCCAAGATCTTGGTTGACTTGATGCGGTTCTTTGGCTTGTGGGGAGCATCATGCATCTTTCCTAGAACACAATCCCTGCAAACACGATCTTTGGCAAAGGAAACATTTTCTTTTAGTCCAACAATATGGCCCTCCTTGTGGAGACTTTGCAAAGTTCCCATATTAACATGGGCTAGTCGGCGATGCCATAACCAACCCACATCGGCCTTTCCGAATAATCACATCGCACTTGTAGTGGTTTGCCACAAAAAGTCCACCACATACAAGTCATGTTCGACGTACCCAATGAAAGCGACCTTGAGAGACTTGCTCCAGATGAGGACCACAATATCATCATCAATAAAGACGACAAAGCCCATCTTTCCAAGAGCACAGACTAAAAGTAAATTGTATCCAAGGGTCTCAACAAGCATGACGTTCACGAGTGTAATGTCGTGAGCAACCACAACCTTGCCGAAACCCATTACCTTAGACTTTGAGTTGTCGGCATATGTCAGGTTATTTGATCATCATTTGGCTTTAAGTCCTTAACAATAGATGAGCTTCCGGTCATATGACTTGTGCAACCACTATCAAGCACCCACTTTTACCCTCTAGAAGCATATGTCTACAAAAGATCAAGCTAATTTTTAGGTACCCGTTTTTCAATGGGTCCTCTTTTGTTAGCGACAAGGGTCTTGGGGACCCAAATGTACCAAGCAATATAACCATCATATGGGCCAACATATTATGCATACACATCACCATAATAATCACGTATTAGAACATAGTGAGGGTTAGCACTTCCCGCAAAGTCATCATGAGACATAGTTTTACCACTTGTGGTCTTACTATCCACAGTGACCTTGTTTTTCTCTTGTGCGGGCTTGGCCTTCTTCTTGTTTTTCTTCTTCTTGGTCTTTGAGACAAAACCAATGCCCCCTTTCTCACCGCTAGGCCTTTGCTTACTCAAAAGATCATCAATGGACTTGTTACCTTGTGTAAATATGACCTTGGCTAGCTTTCCCTTCAACCTAGCATTTTCTTCAAGAATAGTCATACTACTAGAAGGAATCAAATTACTAGGTGAAGGAATATTGGTCAATTGAGTTTGAAGCGTTTCATAGGACTTTGTGAGTGACAAGAGTTCACTTTCCAATGCCTTGTGAGCCTTGTTAAGTGAACTAAAGTCCTCGGCAAGTTTTTTATGAACCACACCAAACTCAATCTTGTCCTTTTTAGCCTTTTTATATTTAGCAATAGCATGATCACATTCCTTGATGAGTCTATTAACAATCACATCATTGGCCTCATCAAGCCCTTCAATTTTTAGTTCAGGAGACATTCTAGTCTCTTGTTCTTCTTCTAGAGCATCATTTAGGGCTTCTAGCTCAATCATGTGTTCATGCCCAAGTTTACATCTTACATCTAGAAGCTCTTGTGTGTGTGGGAAAGATGATCTAAGATGTTTCCAAAATGTGTTTTGGCCTCCCCTTATAAGTTAGTCACAAACTCATCAAAAGCCATTAATTCCCTTTTTACGTCAAGGGACATCTCATCATCAATTTCATCATTAGCTAAGGGAGTGGAGTGAGATGATGAGGATACCTCCGTTCCTCTTGCCATGAGGCAAGTGACGTTCTTATTGGGAGTATTCTCATTTGGCGAATCAAAGAGTGAGAATGTTGGAGTAGAAGTAGTGGCTAGAGCAGCCACACCACTTGATGTTTCTTCTTCCTCATCTTCGTCATCTTCATTGTCGGAGGAGAATTCTTCATGAGTGATCAAAACAATTTCGCCCGACTTCTTGTTGGTGGGATTCTTCTTGATGAAGGGTTTCATGTAAGGAGCTTTGGGAGTTTTCTTCAACACAAGCTTACCCCCATGATCTTCTCTCTTCTCATAGGGGCAACTTGCCACAAAGTGATAGCGGTCACCACAATTGAAACAAGTTCTCAATCTAGTGCTATTTTCTCTTTTCCCATTCGGGTTGCTTCTTGGTTGCATTTCCATCTTGGCCTTGGCAGGATTCTTCCAAAAGTTATTTGCATAGAAGGCCATATATTGACTATGAGCAATCTTGACATCATCAGGATGGTCCATGGAGAGGCCTTCATCACTATCATCTTCATCCCATGTTCCACAACTTTGGCCTTCAAAGCAATGTTGACAACATTGCTCATACCAAGGTGTAATATCCCAAAAATACTAAGCTTGGATCATCAAACTCTAATCCTCAAAATTAGGGTTAACAAAAACTTTTCTAATTAAAATTATGAATGCATGCATATGTGTATGCATTGATTTTGAAATTCTTTTAAACCACCTTGTTTGATTGTTTCATTGCTTGTAAAATGTTTCTTAGGTGAAATAAACATCATCTAAAATATTTCCCACACTTTTCCTAAGGACAAGTAAATCAAAACAAATATATAAAAGGAATGGTCATTTTGACCAATTTAACTCCCATGCCTACTTTGGCTGTCTCAAACTTTCAAAACCTAACAGAAACTTTTCTGGATCTTTGCACCCCTTGAATGTACTCCTAACAAAGTATCAAGGCCCACTTTGTGATCATCCAGAAACTTTCAAATGCATAGTTTAATTGGCAATTCAAAATTGAATCTTTATCATATGGGAAGATCCCACTTTTTCAAAAACCACTCAAACAAGCTCAACTTTCAAAACCCAAGCATTTGCAGACTCACCAGCACCAATCTAGCAAACCCACCAAAAATCTTTTCAAAATTCAAAACTTGATTTCATGCGGCCATTTCATCAAACAGGTTGCAGACACAAATCAAACAAACATCAAACACTATAGTGTGCAGTAAAATTGGCCTAACTTGTTCCCTAGTTAGCTCACAACCAGCTCAGTAGATCATCTAGCAATATTAACCAAGCACTAGCACCACTGTGAGCTTGCCATTGTCATCAATGGTGAACAGCCGAGCACACCCTTGCCACCCCATAGTCGATGGCAAGCTAGGAGCAGCAGCAAGCCTAGCCAGCATGTCTGGGAGGCAACCCACCGTCCACCGCCACTCACTGTCCCAGCCGCAAGCGTTGCCAAGCCCTGGACCACACGCACAGACCGCGCCCAGACCGCCAGAGACCATGCCGAGCGTGCGCCAGAGCACCACCCTCGACCAAAGCCCACAGACCGCGCGCCGCCCTTGCCGCGTGCATACACAATCCCCACCGGCCCAGGAGACCGCTAGACATCCCCGTTCACCGCCTGCGTCGCCGTCGAAGACGCCGCCTCTGCCGCGCAGAGCGTCGCGTGTTCCAGACCAAGCCGCACCGCCCCACACCTCTAAACCATGTCGTTGAGCATCGCCAGGAGACACCGCACCGTCCCCTACCGTCACCCATGCCAATAGCCGCCTGTAACACCGCCCCCGACAAGCTCACCGTGCGCCTCGACGGTCCCCTCGCTCGACTATAAATAGAGGCCACCCCCGCTCGATTTATTCACACCATCTCACTCCCCTCTCCTCACTGATCGTGCCACACCGTTCTCAGAGCAAGGCGAGCACCACCTCACCGGAATTTCACCGGAGCCTGCCGCCTCTGGAGAATAAGGGAGCCAGCGATTGGAGCCGCCCCAGGAGAAGCCACCGGTACCAGGAGATTCGCCGTCGTCGACCCTCACTGGCCACGCTAGGTTTCGTTCTCGCCGGTGTTGTCTCGCGTCGACGATGACTCCCAGCCGTTGGATTAGAATCAGATCAAACGACACACGTTGCCCCGTACCGCTTCGCCCCTACCCGTGTCACTAACGAGTGGGGACACCCACTTAAGCAGCCATTGGAGCACTGCTTCAATGACCGATTAACTTTTCCCGCGCATCCTAGTTATTCAAATTAAACCTTTTTCTTTTTAATTCAAACACACTTCTGTACCCATTTTCAAAAATCAACCCAGGTCAATTCAGTGCACCATTTTGAATGAAATCAATTTTGTTGGAAAGGTCTGTGAATGCTGAATCCAAGCCCATTGGATTCAAGTCATTTGGATCTGTAGATCATCCTTAGTAAAAATAACAAGGCAGAAGCTTTTCTGCATTCAAACATTTTTCAAATTTAAACCATAATAGCTTTTGAGTTGATTCCAACTCTCAAAAATCACATTTAACCATACCTTTCAGAATATATAAAAATATATAGGTTTACTTGCAGAAATAATGTTCAAGTAATAAAAGAATGCCCCATAGGCATTTCTAGTCATTATATTTAAATAAAATAAAAGGGTAAAACCTTATTAAATTGTGACACCACTTTAAATCACTTTCCCATGGACTAAAATATGTGGTGATGACATGTGTCAACATGATCCCATGTTTGGTTTGGAGAATATTAAATCTTAAGTAGTTTTTCAATGAGTAGAAATTACTTTTCTAAAAATAAAAGGAATTAAACCCAGCCTTAACCTTGTAATGTTAGAGATGATGCTAGATCATCTATAGGACCCTTGTGTGTGATGATTGCAAGTGGTTAAGAATTGTTTGGTGATTGTGTACCTCGTATTTATTCATAGACGCTAGTACCGACCAAGGATACGAGGAGGAAGGAGGATACTACGAAGAAGAAGCCGAAGAGAACTTCAACCACTGCTCTGCACAAGGCAAGCTTATATTGACACTGATGCAAGCCTAATACTACTAGTTGAATGTGCAAGCTGAGACTATACCTATGCAAGTCAATACTTGCTACTGTGCCCACTATATGCCCTAAGCATATGTGATCATACCCACTTGATAAACCAATCCTAGTTTTATTTGCAAGCTTCTTACTTTATTTCTTTATCAAAGCTTACTTAGAGTTTACTTAAGAGTTTGGTAGATACTAGAAAGTTATCTGAAGGTTGCATAAAGAGCATAAAATTTGGCCTAAGTTAGAAACCTTGATATCATCCTAAGATATAAGGTTGTACTTAGTTGAAACTCCACTAGTTTACCACCCCTCATTAGTACTACCCCCACTAGTAGATGCTAGTGCTAAGCATAAAACTTGATCAACTTTAGATGGGAATACTTGGTGGAAAAATGGTTATGAAAACCTTGGAATGATGGATCATTCTATTGAAATGTTTTGGACATGTGTTTCCAAACACTGGATGATTTTGGTGAAGAAAATGATGAGGCATGAGCCTTAGCCCTTTATAAAACTGATGGTTGTCTGGATGCGATACCATTCCAATTTTATCGTACAACCATGTAACATCCCTAAAATCATGATTTCAAAGATTGCATATCATTCATGTATGCATAAAATTTTGAGATCATTTTCAAACCATTTTCAAGAAAACAGAAGCACATAGTGCTATCATTTTATGTGAGCAAACTTAAATCAAATGACCATCCTCATTTGAGAGCATAAGTGTTTTAAACCAAGTTTGTTTGTTTCCTTGTTGATTGGATTGAGTGTGGAGTTTCGACAAAATATACAAAATAAATATGAATTCAAAAACCATTTTTAAAACAATTCCAAATCAAGTGCTATAGCACTATTTATTTTGTTTATTCAAACAGACCAAGCTTGAACAGAGAGACCACATGTTTCTATGCCCAGAAATAAGAATGTTGCACCCTACAAAATTCCTGAAAACATTTGATTTCAATTTGAGTTTGAAATCATTTGAAATTCATTCCAGTAAATCGAATTAGAAATAGAAAAAGAATAAAGAAAAGGAAAAGGGTCGGCGCTACTAATTCAGCCCAACAGGGAATCCAGCCCAGCTAGCCCACTCGGGTTCTCCCTCTCTCTCTCTCACGCGCAGACACACCCACGGAGTCACTGACACTCGGACCCCACTCCCTCTCTGTTTATTTCGCTGACAAGTGGACCCGTCCACGTCGACTCCTTCTTCCCCAAATCTCGTGCGCCTGCGACGCTCACGCCGCCGTTACTCGCCGCAGTCACTGTCGCGTTGATTCCCATTGATTTCGCGAGTAACTCCTCGCCCAGCTCCGGCTATAAGAACCTCTCCCTCTCGCGACCATTTCCCCTCACCCAATTTTCTCTCCACGCCAGCAGGCTGCTCGCAACTTGCCAGACACCCCGCAGCTCCGACAACCTCCGGCGTGCGATTCTGGTAAACCCCGTGCGCTCCTTCCTCTCTGATGCTTGCGAACAGCTTTGCGACCTCCTTGCGCATCTCCTGATCCCCTTCGACCGTCTGTTCATGATCCAGAGCTTCGACTTCGACGAGCACCGTGAGCAACTGACGCAGTCTCCAACTCCGGCGAGAGATTAAGGTAAAATCCGACCGCCCCGTGCCTTCCCTTTGACGCTGACTTGTTCGCCTGACCTATGCGCACACACTGATGCCCTCCGTTTGCGTTAGGGCGGAACAGAACGTCGCCAACGTCGCTGTCCACCCGAGCCTGACCCTGACACCCACTCCGACGAGATCCCACGGCCACTACAGCGCGTCCCTTGCCAAGCTACCACCATGTTGAGCTTCAGTGCGTCGCTGCGAGTCTGGTAAGCATCCTCTCCCCTCCCCGGGCGACCTAGAACGCCGGCACCGCCACTGACTGAGCGCTCCGCCGCTCGCCGTCACCGCGCGCCGCCAGACCTTGGTCGTTTGATCAAGAGCCGTTAGATCTAGATCCAACGTGTGCAATAGAATCACTTAACGAAACGGTACGTTAGATCTGAGCCGTGCGCGATCACTTAAATCCAACGATCTGCGTCGACCGATCCGTGCGAACCGGTACGCGCCAATAGGATAGCGCCGCGTGGCTAGGGTTTGGTTTTAAAACAGAATTTGAATCTGATTTATATCCAAATTTGATTTAGCTATAACTTTTGATCCCCATGTTAGAATTTGACAAATTTTATACCGTTGGAATCAGGAGAGCAAGCCCTTTCTATTTATGCAATGTGTTTAAAGTTTTGCTTCTGTTAAAATAGTTTTATTTGCAGAAACATGTGTAGGGCTTATTTGAGTATATGAAATGTTTAGGATTTGTTTTTAGTGTTAAATAAATTTGGTTTGGCAAGTTTTTGACTTGTTTAGGATTCAGTACTATGGACTTGCTTGGTTGAGTTTTAAAAATCATCACTTAGCATCTTGCATGCATGCATATATTTTTGTTTGTTTGATGTTGTGTGTAATTTGTTGCTACCATTCTTTGTGTAGACTTTGGTGCTAGTGATTGTGATTGTGAAGAGTGCTACTCTCCCAACTACCAAGGAAAGTGGTACTTCATGAATATTTCTATCCCTATATTTTGTATTAAGCATTGGAAATATTTTGCTAAATCTTGCATGTTAATATTTTGCCTAATGCTATGATGGGAAATCCTAGTAGTTGTAGAATTGCTAGGAAATTTCTAAGTTAAGTTACTATCTATGCCATGCTTAGCCTAGCTAGTAGCAAACAAGGGTTGGTGAAATACACATGCTATGATGAAAATATTTCTAAGTCTTTGGACTTTTGTTTTGCTTAATAAAACAACTAAGTCAATGAATCACCTGGGTGGAATGGGACTTGATTGGTGGTTTTGGTTGAGTGGTTACACAAGGCCCATGGCTATGGTTTACCTTGTGTATCTCACTAGTGGAGAGCCACCCAGGAACAAAGGGATTTTAGAGGCCAAGTGTTGAGAAGCTTCTAGTGTAGCCACTTGGCAATATGGGCTCTGCCTGGATCACATAGGTTGCTAGAACTTAGCCATTTGGACAGTTGGTGGTAGTGGGATGATAGGTTGGAACGCGTCCATTTGGTCTAAGGGAAGGCTTCTGAAAGGTCATGTCTTGGTGAAACCAAGTCTGGTGGGGAAAGTGCACAAACTCTGCAGATGGAAAATCTAAGTACTTAGCCAAGTCCATGGCAATGGACAACTTGAGCATCAAGACATGGAAGCTATCAAGAATCTCATCATTCCAACTTCTAAGTAAAAACTTGTGGGTGAACAAGGGTGAAGGACCTCAATGTCTATTGGTGGTTCCTTGGGAAAAGTTTTGACAAAGAAAAACTTAGTGATTTCAACTAATAGGCAAAACCTATTTTGAGCAAAGCAAGCCAAGCTACACTTAGCCAAATATGCATATAGTATCTAGTCCACTTAAAATATACTAAGGTATCACTTGCCAATACTATTCCAAAGTATTAACCCACTGTGGCTGTAACTTGTGATGTTGCAGGTTACTCTCATGAGGATTAGGTGTCATGAGTCTACACTCAACATGTTTGCCTGTGGCACATGAAGATGAAGACTTGTATTTATTTACTTACTCCAAACTCTTGTAATAGGCCTGTGGCCTTTGAATTGTAAAGACTATGTTTATCTCTGGAATGGATGTAATAATGACCTTTGTATCTGTGTACTTCATCTTAAACTGTGGATGCTAGCAATGATCCAGGGACTAGCATTGCAATCACAGGGATCCTTTTTCCTTTACAAAGGAGGGACCTTACAAACCACAATACCAGAAAATTGGGTAGGGCTTGACTGGAAACTTATATACCTTAGTATTAGTTCCCTGTAGAGGTCCCAACCTTTAATAAGATAGAGATCCCTGTGTTTACAATGCTAGTCCCTGGATCAATAGCTAGCATCCACAGTTAAGATGTAATATCAAGAAACAAAGGTCATAATACAACTTTATAACCAGGAATAAAATAACTTATTACATCTTACATAGCTTATTTGGCTATTACATTTCATTGCAGTAGAATAACTATAAGCATGGGGTCCTTCATCTTCAAAGTACCACAGGCAAACATGTTGGTTGTAGACTTGTAATCCTAATCAATAAACTTCACTAACATCAAACACACCTGCAACATTACAAGTTACAGCCACAAGGGTCAATACATTTGAATTGTATTGGCAAGTTTCACTATTATGTAGAAATATATGGATCCTATCATTACATGCATATTTGTCTAAGTAGGGTTTAGGCTTATTTGCAGAAAGCAATAAGATTTATCCTATCTTTTCAAAACAGTTTTGATCTTTTGTCAAATCTTTTTGAGCTCCTTGGTAAACCCCAAGTGCTTCAAGTCTCTTGTTGTCACTTTCAAGTTTTACTTTCAGAAATTGGAATGTCGAGATCTTCCATAGCTTCAGGCCTTAGTTGCTCAGTATTGTCCATAACCAGGGACACGGCTAAGTACTTAGATTTTTATCTTTTGCAGAAGTTGTACACTTTACCCACATGACACAATCTCATCTTGTTGCCACCAGTGGCCGCTGGATAAGTACTCACCAAGATGGAGTACTGGCAGATTGAGAATGTGACGAAGTCTTTCCATAGGATCCTCCCAATACACAATGCTAGCTTGTCTTCAGGCACCAATGTAGGGTTCCTAGTTCCCTCATTCCAGTTAACCTGAAGAGGCCAATGCATGGGTCTCCCACTATGTAGTTGACTAAGCCAGTGCCCATTTAGCATATGGCTGCACACGGAAGCCACTGTACGAGAAACATGTTCAATCTCTAAGTCCCTGGGTGGTTTTCTTCTGGTGCACAACACAAAGAGATTGCCATATAAACATGGTTCCTTTTGTTGCCACCTTGTCCAAAACTTGAGTATCCTTGTCCACCCAGGTGGTTCATTGAGTACTTGTTTTGTTATATAAAACACAAGTCTTTTCAATACTTCATATAATCACATCATGTATCTCTTCTCAAAATTTATAGCAGGGCTAAGCATATTACAACTACATTGTTTTCACTAAGAAATATATAGGGGTATCCTATTAGGATTTAGCATAGCAAAATATAGTAGTCCTTATCATGCATGTTTCAAAATCCACTAAGTGTAATGAAAATAGTAGGACTTTGGATGATAGTGTCACTTGCCTTTTTGGTAGAAAATGTTGGTTCACTTCTTGATCTTGCTAATATCACACTCTTCTAACTTCACTACAAATCAATCAAGCAAACACAAATTCAACTAGCATTCCAACAAATATTCAAACAAATTAACACACATAAAATAATAAAAACAAAGTCATGCATGCAAGCATGCAAAAGATAGTTTTATTTGCAAAGGTGGTTTCTACTAGGCTCTAAACTTTGGAAGGTTCAAAGTGGTCAATTCCTAAAGTGGTAAAACCATTTGTAAAAGGGTTTTATCTACAAGCCATTTCTTAAATCAAAACATTATTTTATGTGGTGAAAATGTTTTTTGGTAAGGCAATAATTTTTATATTGTTCACCAGATAAGTTGTTAATTCTCAAACCTTGGTGTTTAGGGTCAGTAGGTTTGAATCAAATCATTTCCAAAAAGGTTTTACTCAAGAATCAATTCCCTAATAAAATCAATGTTTTTATTTGACTAGAAATGAGTTAATTCAAGTATTTACTCCTAAACTTCAAAAAATTCATTTTTAAATCCATGAGTTGGTTCCTAGGGTCAGTAGGTTCACAACAAACCATTTTGCAAAGATTTCATCCTCAAAATCATTTTGGAATAATTTTTATAACCTAAATAAGCATACACAAGTTTCTGCAAAAACAAACATTTTACCAGAGGCTTTTTACTAAACAAAGTACATGGTTGGCTAGGGATTGTCTTGCTGAATCCATTGATATAAAATTTGCAAATTTTGGACGTGTGGAACAAAAGTTACACAATTTACAAGTTTGCATATAAATCAGATTCAGAGTTTTGTTTTAAATCGAAACCAGTCCACGTGGCGCAACATAATTGGACGGTACCGCTTCGGGTGGATCGACTGATGCGGTGCGTTAGATCTAAATGAAATCCTTCGGCTCTGAATCAAACTTACAGGATTTGGATCTGACGGGATCTGTGTGTTTGACCACGAGCTGGCGGTGTTAGCGGCGGCTGGCGGCGGCGCGAGGTCAGACGGTGGCGTCGTGGCGGTTACAGGAAGCAAGGAGAGAAGTGGAGGTGCTCACCGTGCTCGCAGGGGTGTGGAGAAGCTCGAGGTGGCTTTGGCTCGGCGAGGGGCGCACATGGACGGAAGTAATCGCTCGCCGGAGTCGGTGACGACATCAGATGGTTCTGTTCGTTGTCGGGGGCGACGTTGCAGATCACCCTAAGACAAGATAGGGGCAGGGTTAGATGCGAGCGTGTGTGGGATTCACGTGAGCATGATTGAGAGGGCTCGGGGCGGTCTGGCTTACCAGGGGGAGGTCGCCGGAAAAAGAAACAGACACGGCGGCGCTCAGTAGATGACGAAGTCGACGTTGCGGAGCGCCCGCAAGCGAATGAGTGGCACGGGGAGATGCGCCAGGAGGTGAGGATCACAGTTGTGTGCTCGAGGAGGCAAGGGGCGGTAGGGTCCGGCCGGAATCAAGGAGGAAGCTCGTCGGAGCAGTGCGGGGTCTCTGGTGAAATTAGCGCAGCCTGGTGGCGAGCTGGTGCGTGCGAGGGAGGGGAAATAGAGAGGAGGGGAAGGCGTTTAAGGGAGCGTGGTCGCCGGGGGAGTTAAAGCAGGCAATAACGTGAATTGATCACCGGCAGTAACGCGGCAGCAATGGCAGGGCATGGTTTGGGGGTTGAAGACGACGGTGAGGTGGCAGTGAGACCGGTCTGTCAGCGAGGAAGAGAGATAGGGAGAGGGGTCCACTCGTTTGTGACTGCGCGGGTGGGTATTTCGGTGGAAAACGATTCGCGCGTGGGGGAGAGCTGGTGGGTTGGACTGGGCTTGCTGGGCTGGCCAGTTGGGCTGGGTTTGTTCCCATTTTTTTTATACTGAATCTTTTTCCTTTTCTATTTTGAATTTCCTGATTTGATTTTCATTCAAACAATTCAAACTCCAAATCAATTCAAACTTCCACTAAACTTTGTATGGTTTTTAGTTCTGTTTAACAACACAAAACAAAGTCCAAAATAAAATAATATTTTTATTCTTTTTAGGGTCCATTTAATAATTAAATAAAATAGACCTTAGTTATTGAATCAAATAGGGTTTGATTTATTCTTAAAACTCTATTTGAAATCTAAACAACACCAAAATCAATTCAGTAGGTTTTATTTGAATAAACAAAACACTTGGAAAACTTGTTTAAAATAATTTAACAGGTTTTGATGTTTAATTAAAATGGTAAAACCTTTATTTTAATAAAATTGGATATTAATAAATCCTTATTATTTTATTTAAATAAACCTTTACTCCTTTAATCAAAACAAAATATTTTATTACAAAAGCTTGACCAAGGTTTAATTTGTCTTTATAAAATAATCCTTATTTATATTTCTACCTTTGCCTTTGAAAACCAAATCTTTTTAATAAAAGATTTATAATAGTAATTCCAATTATTTAAATCTTTCTTTATTAATTGTTTTATCTTTTTAAATCCTTTTAGGGTTTTTTTGATCAAGATAGGTTTGAAGATTTCCAATTGGAATAAAAAGGTTTCTTCTCACCCTGAAAATCAACAAAGTTTTATTTTATTCATTTATTTTTCACATAACA
The DNA here is from genome assembly GCA_023614405.1 of Avena insularis. Classification (NCBI taxonomy): domain Eukaryota; kingdom Viridiplantae; phylum Streptophyta; class Magnoliopsida; order Poales; family Poaceae; genus Avena; species Avena insularis. Next base: position 392,270,915 of record CM042693.1, on the reverse strand, counting down.
AGATTTGGAAAATCTTGGGATGTGACATTCCCTCACGGCCAAGGTCTGAGCTGAGGCTACCTTGTGAAGATTGTCCACCTGTGCAGTACCCAAGATGACAATTGGTCATGGTTGGGAGGCCAAACTCACAGGAGAGGTGCTTATACTAGGGCGTGTAATCGAAAGGTTAGTATTGAGTATCCGCATACTGAGTATGGTGAATTCAGGATTTGTTCCTGACGGATGTATCGAATATTGTGGTGAAAGTGTACAATCTCTGCAGAGTGTCAAACTATTCGAATAGCCGCGTCCGCGGTTATGGACAGTTGGAGTGGCCATACTGTTCCCCTGTCAGACTTTTCAAAAATGACTTGTGAAATGAAGTGAGACTCTGACTTGACCACAACAGAGTTGTGACATGAGTTACAAGATCCCCCTTAGGAGTTATAAAATTGTGACTAGCTTTGGAACTTAGTAGAGATAAATCTGGCTTTTGCAAAACAACCTTAGAGCCTAGTGTCCTATTATCCAAAAACCCCTTTCCTGTTAGTATTAGTTTGCAAGTACTTAAAGAGTACTCATGGCTTTGTCCCTGGCTATTCCCATGGCCATACTATGAAGAGGAGTACCTGGAAGATGGACCCCAGGAAGGTTATGACAACTAGGATCATCTCCCATCGTCAGCATTGCCTGTGACCCCGAAGATGGAGCTTCGCCTACGCTATCGTTATTATTACGTATTCCGCTGCTTGAAGTTGTATTAAGAACTGGATCATGATATCCCTATTTGTGTAAGAACTTATGTACCGTTTGTAATGGATGATGTACTATGGTATCCAATTTTGTTATGTCTCGCAAAAATGGTAATCCTGGGATTGCTATGTATGGCATAACATGCATCTGGGATTAAAAATCCGGGTGTTGATAAGTTGGTATCAGAGCCATCCTGACCATAGGAGACCCTAGTTAGACTGGACGTTTGAACCAAAAACTTAGTTTCAAAACCAAAGAAAATAAATATTTACAAAAACTTATTCTCATCCTTATCTCTTTAATTCTTTCATAAAAAATCATGTTCCTCAAAAACTCTTGAAAAATACATAAAATTTTGACACACTTGATCACCCTGCTAATCTACTCATCCTCTATTTTTATAGATGGACGTGAAGTACAGCAAGTTTTATCAGTTGGGGAATGGAGGAGACCTTATCTTTGAGAGGGATTTGGACCAGCTTTCGGAACTTCTGGAGTGTCCGCACCCCGAGTTCTTCGGAGCTCAGCTCAATGATCAAGGAGGAGAAGATCTGTAGTGGCTAATTGTTGCTAGTCTCCGAGGAAAGATTGAACCTCCCACTACGGAGGGAATTCAGTTTACCTTGAGGGAAAACAACTGGCTCGATGGACTTGCCAGGGTCATGCAGGAAGCTCTTTCCCGTCTGTGTGGGCAGAGCATCAATCAGATCAAGGGTACTCGCTTTGAGTTTTGCCCAAGGCGTGATGCAAATGGACAACCACTGGAAGCCCCATACCACCCCGAGCTGAAGACTCAATTGGACCACCTTAGCTTCATGATGTACGATCGTCAGCAGGAGTTGGACAACTGTCGTGACTACTCCAACCACAAGTCCGCCATCATCAAGACGAAGGATCAGACCATCGCCATGCTATCAAAGGATCGCAAGTCTCGCCGCCGTCAACTCGACAAGAAGGAGCGCATCATTGCCCGTCTTCACCACCGCATCTCATCTTTGGAGGATACCATCCACGAGAGAGACATGCAGTTGGAGGAAAGGGAGAATGCCGGAGAGGATCTTTGTGGAGACCCTTACTCCTATCTCAGCGATGACGATGATTTTCTGGAGGATCAGGCCATGGACTTCTTCATTGATGAGGATGATTTCGCCTTCATCGATGATGATGAAGATGATGAAGCCACAGACTCCGAGGAGTAGTAGCACTTGAGCACTAGTGTAGTGAGTAGTATTCGGTCCCACTGTATCGTAGTTTCCAGAATGGTTCTTAAAACCATCTGTTCTTCTTTCTTGTGGTGTGTGTTGTACTGTGTGCTATGAATGAATGAATGAAAAAGCAAGTTGCTAGAAAAATCTGAGTCAAACCTTTAAAACTTTTCAAAGTCCCAGAACCTTAGAAATTCCCTCTTTTCTCATGATCTATCTAAATCTTCAGATGCCACGCGGAGGAAGTGGTTCATCCCCGGACCCGATGTTGCAGATACTGCAAATGTTGACTTCTGACCGCGAAGCTAAAAGAGTGGAACGTCAAGCCAACCTAGCCACTCTGCAGCAGATAGCCCAACTTGCCCACAACAACCAAGGCCACGGAAATCAGGACAACCATGGATCTAAACTCAAGAATTTCCAGAATACCAACCCACCTGTTTTCACTAAGTTAGAAGAACCCCTAGACGCCGATGATTGGCTGCAAACCATGGAAAATAACCTAGAGGTCGCTGGAGTGGAAGCCAATGAGAAAGTTCTGTTTGCCACCCACTATCTAGCCGGAGATGCCAGGGCATGGTGGAACAGTGTTCATGCAATGACCGGAGGCCAGATGATGACCTGGGAGGAATTCAAGGTCAAGTTTAGCAGAACCCATGTGCCATCGGGTTTGATCAAGAGAATGAGAGACGAGTTCAGAGAGCTGAAGCAAGGAAGGATGACTGTAGTAGAATACCGTGACAAATTTTGTCATTAGCTAGGTATGCCCAGACGAGATAGACACGGAAGCCAAGAAGAAGGAGAGGTTCTGAATGGTCTGCATGATGAGATGCGACGGTGTTAATCAATATCCCCTTTGCGGATATTGAAGCCCTTGTCGACTACGCCATCCGGATGGAAGGAAAGATCAACCAAGCCAATGAGAACCGCAAGCGTCGCATCATGCATCAGCCAGGAACCCATCAGACCCCAAAGTATCGCCCCAACCCATCTCCAGGATTTGCCCCAAGAACCAACAGACCCCCGATGAACCGTCCGACCTATCCCAACCGTGGAAACCCTAGACCCGGAGGAAATCACAACAACCCCGGCAACTCTAGCAATTTCACCCGTGCCCCACCCCAGTTCAACAACCACAATGCTACCACCAACACCAACACTGCCCCGAGGACTGAAAGCAATGTTGTGTGCATCGTTGACCAAGGACAAGTCGTAAGTGACTTGTTATGACTGTGGAAATAAAGGCCACTATTCCAACAGTGCCCCAACAAGAAGAATGTCGCAGAACCCAATGTCGATGCCCAGCTCAAGAATAGCGTCGTGTTGACTGGAAGAAGGTTTGCCCTGTGGAATTCGCTCAACCAATGGCCGTGTTTTCTCATGCATCTTTGAAGAAGCTTAGGAAGTGCAGACGTCGTCTTTGGGTATGTTTTCTGTTAATTCAGTACTTGCAAGAGTGTTGTTTGACTCTGGTGCATCGCATTCATTTGTCACCGAAGAATTTGCCTGCACTAGTAAAATTCAACCAACCAAACTGAAGCATGTTATGATTGTTCAAATTCCCGGATCAACCACCAAGGCTAGGCAAATTTGCAAAGTCGTCCCTATCCGAATCCATGGCATAGATTTTTATGCTAATCTGATAGTACTCGGAACTGTAGGTTTGGAAGTAGTACTAGGAATGGATTGGATGTCCAAACATAAATGATTGATTGACTGTGCCAAGAAAGCCATCACCATGACCCGATGACAGGAATATCGATCGAGCATATATCGAAACCTTACCTCGTCAATTCAAATGCAACAAGTATAGCCCAACCTACCATTGACTAAGTCCGGATAGTCTATGAATACCCGATGTATTTCGATGTTTTGCCGGTATGCCCCGGATCGGGATATCGAGTTTATCATTGAACTAATCCCGGAGCTGGACCCATAGCCAGAGACCCTATAGTATGAACCCGTCGGAACCAGTGAATCGAAGAAGCAATCGATTCCATGTTGGAAATTGGATTGATTCAACCAAGTGCGTCACCATGGAGATCACCTGTCTTGTTTGTGGACAAGAAAGATGGAGGTAACCGTTTGTGTACGGATTATCGGAAATTGAATGATGTCACCATCAAGAACAAGTACCCCTTGCCCACAATCGAAGATTTGTTTGATCAGTTGACCGGTGCCAAAGTGTTTTCTAAGATTGATCTTAGAACTGGCTATCATCAACTCAAAATTCGTGCAGAGGACATTCCAAAGACTTCCTTTACCACCAGATATGGATTGTATGAGTATACAGTCATGTCTTTTGGATTAACCAATGCACCCGCTTATTTCATGAACCTCATGAATAAGATTTTTATGGACTTCTTGGATAAGTTTGTCGTTGTTTTCATCGATGACATTCTGATTTATTCCAAATCAGAAGAAGAACATGAGCTACACCTAAGGACCATTCTTGGAACCCTTAGAGAGCATCAGTTGTATGCCAAGTTTAGCAAATGTGAATTCTGGTTACAGGAGGTAGGATTCCTCGGTCACATTGTATCAGCCGGAGGAATTGCCGTTGATCCTGCCAAAGTGAAAGATGTAGAAGATTGGCAAGCCCCAACCACTCAAACCCAAGTTCGTGCATTTCTCGGATTGGCGAGATATTACCGCAAGTTCGTAGAAGGATTCTCTAGTATCGCCAGACCCATGACCCAATTGCTGAAGAAGGACAAGAAGTTTGAATGGACCGACAAATGTGAAGCAATTTTTCAAGAACTCAAAAGGAGATTGATTTCAGCCCCAATCTTAATCATGCCGGATATCACGAAGCCCTTCGATGTGTATTGTGACGCATCTAAGATCGGTCTCGGATGTGTGCTAATGCAAGAAGGCAAAGTTATATCTTATCTATCTCGACAATTGAAGCAACATGAGCAAAACTACCCAACCCATGACCTCGAACTCGCAGCCATAGTTCTAGCCCTGAAAACATGGAGACATTACCTGATGGGAAACCGTTGTGAGATCTATTCGGATCACAAGAGCCTAAAGTATATATTAACTCAGAAGGAGCTGGATATGAGGCAGAGAAGATGGATTGAGCTAATCAAGGATTACGACCTGGACATTTACTATCACCCTGGTAAAGCCAACGTGGTAGCCGATGCCCTTAGCAGATTGCCGTGCCTCTTGAACTCCATGATTTTGAAGGAGCAACCAAGTTTGAACAAGGAGATGGAAGATTTTCGAATGGAATTAGTAAGTGGAGGATTTTTGGCTAGCATAGAACTCCAGCCCACTTTGATCAGTCAGATTAAAGAGGCGCGGAAGGGAAATGCTAGTATCGACGGAATCAAGCATCGTATCGGTACATGCAAAGTACCCGGATTCACCGAGGACGAAGAAGGAGTTTTGTGGTACAAAGGACGCCTTTGTGTACCATCAGATTCTGAGTTGAAAGAAGTTATCTTGAAGGAGGCTCATGATACTCTTTATTCTATCCATCCCGGAGGAACTAAGATGTATCAAGATTTAAAGGAGCAATTTTGGTGGCATAAGATGAAGAGAGAAATCGGAAGCTATATCGCCAAGTGTGATATATGTCGGAAGTCAAGCGGGACATCAAAGACCCGCTGGATTGTTGCAACCTTTGCAGATTCCGGAATGGAAATGGGATTCCGTAGGAATGGACTTTATCACTGGACTGCCTACTTCTAGTAGGGTAAATGACTCTATCTGGGTCATAGTGGACAGATTGTCCAAAGTCGCCCATTTCTTGCCCGTCAAAACCACATATCAGAGTTCGAAACTAGAGGAGTTGTACATCGCTAGAATCGTCAGTTTGCACGGAGTTCCTAAGAACATAGTATCGGATTGAGGAACTCAGTTTACCTCGAGATTCTGGAAGAAAGTTCAAGAAGGTTTAGGAACCCGCCTAGATTTCAGTACCGCGTATCACCCTCAGACCGATGGACAAACGGAGCGAGTAAATCAAATACTCGAAGATATGCTGAGAGCATGTGTGTTAGAATATGGATCTAAGTGGGAAGACTATCTGCCGTTTGCAGAATTTTCCTACAACAACAGTTACCAAGCCAGTTTGCAAATGGCCCCATTTGAATTCATGTACGGAAGAAAGTGTCGCACCCCTTTGAACTGGTCGGAAGTAGGAGAGAGTCAAATTTTTGGACTCGACATCCTACGAGAAGCAGAAGAGAAGGTTCACAAGATTCGTGGGCACCTCAAGACCGCCCAATCCCGACAGAAGAGTTACGCCGATAAGAGACGTCGAGACCTCGCCTTCAACATAGGAGATTTTGTTTATCTGAAAGTGTCGCCATTGAAGGGAATGCAGCGTTTCCAACTCAAAGGAAAGTTAGCCCCCAAATATATTGGACCTTTCAAAATTCTGAACCGTCGAGGAGAAGTATCGTACCAATTGGAGCTACCCGAAGAGATGTCAGCCGTGCACAACGTGTTCCATATCTCGTTACTTCGCAAGTGTCCCAAAGTCCCCGAGAAGACCAAAGTGTTCAAGAATATCGACCATCGGACCATAGAGATCAACGATGACCTGACCTATCCCGAAGTACCCATCCGTATTTTGGAAGAAGCTTTTCGAACTACCCGAACCCGAAGCATCAAGTTTCTCAAGATTCAGTGGAGCAACCACATAGAAGAGGAAGCTACCTGGGAGCGCGAAGATCACATCAGGACGGAGTTTCCCGATCTCTTCAAATCCTAGGTAATCTTTTCGTCCTTTTTCAAATCTCGGGATGAGATTTTGTTTAAGGGGGGAAGGTTTGTAACATCCCAAAAATAATAAGCTTGGATCATCAAACTCTAATCCTCAAAATTAGGGTTAACAAAAACTTTTCTAATTAAAATTATGAATGCATGCATATGTGTATGCATTTATTTTGAAATTCTTTTAAACCACCTTGTTTGATTGTTTCATTGCTTGTAAAATGTTTCTTAGGTGAAATAAACATCATCTAAAACATTTCCCACACTTTTCCTAAGGACAAGTAAATCAAAACAAATATATAAAAGGAATGGTCATTTTGACCAATTTAACTCCCATGCCTACTTTGGCTGTCTCAAACTTTCAAAACCTAACAGAAACTTTTCTGGATCTTTGCACCCCTTGAATGTACTCCTAACAAAGTATCAATGCCACTTTGTGATCATCCAGAAACTTTCAAATGCATAGTTTAATTAGCAATTCAAAATTGAATCTTTATCATAAGGGAAGATCCCACTTTTTCAAAAACCACTCAAACAAGCTCAACTTTCAAAACCCAAGCATCTGCAGACTCACCAGCACCAATCTATCAAACCCACCAAAAATCTTTTCAAAATTCAAAACTTGATTTCATGCGGCCATTTCATCAAACAGGTTGCAGACACAAATCAAACAAACATCAAACACTATAGTGTGCAGTAAAATTGGCCTAACTTGTTCCCTAGTTAGCTCACAACCAGCTCAGTAGATCATCTAGCAAGATTAACCAAGCACTAGCACCACTATGATCTTGCCATTGTCATCAATGGTGAACAGTCGAGCTGTAGCATCCCAATTGTCTAACAATTGTAATGCTACTTGGTCTAGTAATATAATGTCTACTTCAAATATATAATTGTTGCATCATAATTATATCATGCTCATGTCATCATGCCACCTTGCATTTGAGCATCATATAAAACCCTTTTTGTTTTGGATCTTCTCTCATATGCATTATTAATTGCATTTGCCTCTTGATATTGTATTTGGTTCTTGATATATTGCTTCATGCCCAAGTTGAGTTGGGGGCATATCTTTTATTCAACTCCACCACCTTTTTCTTTCACCACCTTATAATTCCACCATCCAACTAAATATGAGCTTGGCACTTATTGAGTTTACCTCTAGCTCATGTGGGTTGGGATGGATCCAATTCTTTATCCACATGCTCTCATCTTGGCATCATGTTGTTTTCACATTATTGATATATGAGAGCCACATGGCCACCTTTGCATGCCTTGTGAGTGGAACCCTTTTTCCTAGCTTCCATATGGATTATTATGGATTTATGCTCATGTGGGAATATTTTGGGACTAGTAATCATCTAGTGGAATATACACACTAGCAAGTCCCAATAATAATCAAATGTGATCATCTCCATCTACTCCACTTGGAACTCTCTTTTAAATTGTTTTTGCTTGGCTTCATTCCACTTTTGGAAATGCATAAGAATAATGCCATGTTTATTAATTTGTTTCACAAGTTTAATACATGGCATTAATTATTCTGCATGGGCCATGCAACCATCTCCAACTTTGTCCTCCTTTGCTTGTTTTTGGATTTTTGGGGAGAACCATCTCATCTCTCTCTCTCTCTCCCTCCTTTTGGGCTTGATCTAGTTGATCTTGCTCAAACCACATCACCACCTTTTTCTTACCCTCTCTTGTTCTTGTCTAAATCTTGTTTGAGCTTGGCATGTTCTTGCTTGATATTGTCAAAGGCAAACATCTCCACCTCATATCTCTCTCTAATCCTCACCACCTCTTCCCTAGGCCTCAATCTTGAACCTTCTCTCTTAAACCCAAACCCTACACCTATTCCACCTAGTCTGGCATGATCTAGCTGGATGAATGCAAGCATTCAAACCCTATGCCCCCTCTTCTCACCTCTCCTCTCTTTAACCTAGCTAAAACCCTAAAACCTATCCCTCATCTAACCCTAAATACAACCATCACCCTCTCTTCTTACCCTCTCCTTCACCCATGCCGAGATGCCCCTCTCCCTACCATGCAGGCCCCACCTAGCTACCTACTCCCCTGCCCACCTAGCTGGCCCCACAGTTCCAAACCCTAGCAGAGCCACCTATCTACCCCAACCCCTAGCTCCAACCCGGCTCCCTCTCCTTCCCTCTCTCTTTTCTCTCTGCCTTAAGGGCCCCACCACACCGAGCCTACCTCCTGGCCTCATCCGCCCCACAGGCGTCCCGATCACCTGCCCGTGCACCTACAGCCCCAGCTCGAGCACGTGAAGGAGGGAAAGGTGGCCGAGCCACCTTTCCATCTACCCCACCTCCCCACGGCATCTCCCTCTCCTCTGCTATCTACCACCACTCCCGGCTCTCTGCCTCTCTCCAGATCTGACGAGGCGCCACAGCCTCCTCCCTTCTTCTCCACCTTGCCACTACCCCCAACGCCGCCACGTCGGCATCACCCTACCACACCGTAGTAGGAAGGCGAGAGTGCGGGCGTTAGGCGGGCCAGACGACCACCGTGACGCCCTGCCGCATGGGACGTGAAGGAGGAGCCCAGGCGTTGGATCCCAGCGTGGCGATGAAACCCTAGCTCCAGATCGTGCGCCTCGTCGATCGTAGCTCCCCTGCCCGATCCGGCGCCACCGCAGCCCATGGTGAGCTCTTCTCTCTCCTGGACATGGTCCGCCTCTCTGTAACCCCCTAGCCTCGCTGGACTTTGCGTCGAACGGCCTCCGCGCGTCGGAGTGCACGGGCGTCTGCACGCTCGCGCTCCGCGTAGCGCCCTATCTAGGCCTCGTCCATCTCCCTGACAACAACGCCAGCCCACCGCAGCGGTAGCCGCCTCTGGCGCATACGCCAGTCCGGAGTTCGATCCAGCGCGCCCCGCGCCCTGCGAGCACCGATCTGTCCGCGGAGAAGATCCACAGTGCGGCGACCCCTTTTTGCACTTAACCCCCTGCAGCTCTTTCGGCTAAACCCGCGGTCCGCAGACCCCACCAGTCAGCCACACCAGCACTTTTGCAGAAAAACCCCCGGCCTTTTCCCGTCCGTAACCCGTGCTCCAGCCTCGGCCCTACATGTCGATCTCACGTTCCACATTGGCGTGTGGGTCAGCAAAGCCCCAGGCCCCACCTGTCATACTCAGTGGCTGGCAGCAGCCGCGGTGAGTAAAGCTTTTCTGCGCGTGTGGCCCCACTCCGTTTGACCCCACCCGTCAGTGTCTAGGGCTAGGACAAGCTGAGTAATAAAGTGTTTTCTATTTCTGTTTTAATTTAAATCTTTTTCAAATTAATTCAAATTCAAATTTTAAATCTGTTTTAAAATAACTTTTAAATTATAAACCCAAATAATGCAAATAATATATGTTTTCAAATCAGAAAAATGTGAGGAATTCAAATATGCCATTCAAAATATATTTTGCACACTTTATTTTCCAAGTTGATTAAAATTACAACAAATGCCCTTTTACCTTAATTAATTAATAACTTTTGTTTTACAACTCCAAATTTAACAAACAATATGTCTCAAATGATTAGCTCGACGAGACCTTTCTGTTTATGCATTCCATGTTCTGTTTTGAAGCATGCATCATATAAATTTAATGTGTACAGCAACTAATATGAGGCTAAAATGTGACTAAAACTCAATAAAATGGTTTATTCTTGTATTCCACACCTCACCCATGCCATGCTACATTATTGCCATACAGAATTGTGCATCATTCATCATGGCATGATTGTTTGCTTGTCGCATTTTATTCATATGCTTGTGCACTTTATTTATGTTGGCCCTTGTTTGTTTGGTTCTTCTTGAATAGGCCTGACGGGGGATATATCAAGAGAACCAGAGCACTACCAGATCCATCCCTTGCTTCAATCTGAGCTGCTGTGCAAGCACTACCACATGCTTGCATACATATAGTACCTATTGCCTCTATCTTATTCTTGCATCATTGAGTCACGATTGCATTAAATTGAATCCCAAGTATTGCATAGCCTTTATTTTAAAACCCCACCGAAGCTTGTTCCTCAATTCCATGAGCCATTACTACAGGAGTTGTTTGAGCCATGCGAGTCGTAGAACAGCATGTGTAGGGTATGTGAGTGTCTGATGGATAACGAGGTACCTAAACAACTTAACCTGAGTAGTAAATGGGATAACTAATGAAAGTGGCATCGGTGAGCCATATTTGCTATTTGGTTTTTCAGGCTCACTTGTGTCCCGTAGGACCCCGAGTACTTGATTCCTGTTCCTTGAATATTCGCGCTATCCACATCCGGGAGGCTTATGAACCCCAGCTGAGCTTGATTCACTCTTATTTCTTGGGGCCACAAACTAGTTTGAGGTTTTAGTTACTATCTGTACTTATGCCATGCTTTCTTGCTTTATTTAAATTGTGCGAGGTCTTGCACTTTTATTTGGAAGGCGGAGTGTTTTCGCGGTATCGACAAGCCCGGTCACACTTTCGGGTTCTCAGTCGTTTACAGCCACTGGCGCAAACCGTGAGTCCGTCTCGGAGTCAGCTAACTCCGTTGCGGGTAGCTTAATGGGGTGGCCCCTGAAATATTTCTGAATCCTGTGATCGCTTTGTCGTGACTGCCTCGTTGGTTTTGATTTGGTTTTTCCGAGGTTGATCGAGTGTGTGTTGCTATTTGTGCACCCTGCGGTAAAACTTCTGAAAGCCGTGTCTGCGGTTATGGACGACTTGGAGCACAGTTTCTCGATCATAGACAAGCATAACTAAAGTACCGCTTTTAATTTGATTAAGTACCTGACTAGTAAATAGTGCAATACTCATGGAATGGATAATAAAACTGCCAACGGATGGGGGGGTGTTCGTCCGCTTCCTCGTCGGTAAGCGAGGAGGAGGATGGATCTGTTAATATTACCGTTATAACTGTTGTTATTAATTCACGGACATCCGTCTATCTCTGGTTAGGCGGATGGTTAGCGAGTATCTATAGAACTGTTAGGGTTTATCTTTTGCTTTGCAATTCGTCACCCAGTTGTGTCCCTTTAGAGGCATAAAGACTTGCTGAGTACCCTAGGGTCTCACGATAAATTGTTTGATTCGATGAATGTAAACTCGCAAGATGGATACTGGGTGGAGGAGACGGATGATGCGGGCAACGATCATTCGGTGTAGAGATTCCGGGAACGGGGATCCGTGAGATCTGTGGGCGGGATGTGTTTATTTATGGGGCATCTTATGCCGATTTGCTTCTTATCCGTACTCGGATCTTGTTTTCCGCTTCCGCTTGATACTCTGATGTTTGATGTATGAGGAGATATCCTAAACTATTATATCTATCTAGGATATTTGGATCTTGTCGTATGGCGTTGCTATGTTTCCTTTCTTTTTAGATGGAATGGCTCTGATGTACTGTTGTATGGTGGCTTGCATACATACTCATTTGTGTATGTAGTTGATCCTTCACCGCCAATTACGCCACGCCCGTTCTTGTCCCGATGTTTGGAAATGGTTAGGACGGCCGAAAGGTTCACTGTGAGTGGCATTTGGGCCCCACCGTACTATTTTAACCATTTCCGCTCATCCAGGCTTGTAACTAGGAGCGTAATTCACCGAGGTAGTTACAATTGGTATCAGAGCCATCCCGCCCTTCAGGGTCTCAGCCAAATGGTCGTTGTCTGTCTAGCAAATATTTTTGGTAGTTATGTATACTAGGGAAAAACAACACGTGAGAGTAGGACTGCTTCCACTTTTCTTCTTACCCACCCACCTACCCTTTTACGGTAAGGAAGTGTAACGCTTTTCTATCCTCTTCTTAAAATTCAAACTAGGATTCACGTGTTCTGGGTTTCCATAGTACCATAGGTTGTGTATCTGTGTGTGTGTGTGTGTGTAATTCCTTGTCTATCTGTTGCATCCAAGTTGTTATCACAATCTGCCTTTTGGTTATCAACTGTTGGTACATTCCATACCGACAGGCTTTTGCAAACCGACGCGATCTATCTGATTCGTTGTATACCGACGCGATCTGTCTTACTCTTTGTTATCCGATGTTATCTTGTTTGGGGTGTTCATTTCCGTAGTTGCTAATCTTTAGGATCATCTTGAGAAGAAGGTGTTGGGATATGTGTTCTACTTATTCATGTGCGGAGTACTGATTTGAGTGCGGGATGGAGTCGCGACCATACCACTACTCTTATCATTCGCTCTTGTATATTGAATTGGTAGAGTCACTAATCTTGATTCGTTAAGTGATTTTGCGCATCTATTGGTATTTTAATGCCGAAATTTGTGGAAAAAATTTCTTTGATATATTTGTGTACCACACTCCTTTTCAGTCGTGTGCGATATGCTTAATATCTTCTAGGTGCTTTGAAATTTGTTGATATTTTAATATCATCTTAGTAAATTGTATCCTTTAATCTTGATTAATTCCATCTTGGTACTATTTTGGATTATTAGTATTCTCCATTACTGACTTGTGTTTTATATCAATCACAGGATGGCACCACCACGTCGTTCTGAGGAGGACATACAACCAGAACTGGGGGCAGCGTTGTCAAGCATCGCCAATGCCTTGGCAGCAATGTAGCAGAACCAGCAGCGCTTTGAAGAAAGTGTCAGGAGGAATGAGTTTGTTCCGCTACCTCCACCTCCCAAGCGAGGAGACGTCAAAAGCTTCCTGAAGTTCAACCCACGCCAATTTGATGTTTCTGATCAACCACTTGATGTTGATGATTGGTTGCGTGAGATGTCAAGGTTACTGGCAACTGCTGATGTTCCTGAGCAAGAATGGGTAAAGTGTGCAACTCACCTTACGAAGGAGATGCGGCTCTGGTGGGAGAATTACACGAAGGCAAAGCGCACCGGTTTTCAGCCTACTTGGGGACAGTTCCTTTGGAGCTTTCAAAGAGCGATGTCTGTCGAGAAATTGTCATGGAGAGGATGAAGGAAGTGTTTCTCAACCTCAAGCAGGGCAATGATAATGTCAATACCTATATCAGAACTTCATGAACCTTTCTCGTTATGGTGGCGATGAGATCTCGATGACAAGAAGAAGCAAAGAGAGTTCAGGCAAGGGCTCAATGCATCGATTAAATATGCAATCACACATGCAAGGCGGCGTGTTTCGGAACTTCAGCATACACTCTGCGGGGAAGAAGCAAGTAGGCAAGTGTTTGAGGAGTCAAAGAAACACAGCCGTGATGCAGCAAGCTCTTCAGCTATGTCAGCTCCTTCTAAGCGTCATGTCTGGGTTCCTAACAACCCACCGTCGCTCCCGGCTTCACCAAGACCTTCAAGCTTCGCGGCAAGGCCACCAAACTTCATCACTGCTGCTCCTAGGGGCTACACCCACAACTACCAGGCGCTGGCGGAGTCACAGCTACGTTGCTCCACGTCCAGTTGGTGCTTGTTACACGTGTGGAAACACTGGGCATCAATACTGGAACTGTCCGATGAAGAACAAGGCTCTTCCTCCACCACCTCCAAGATCTGCGGCAAGCTCTCCTTTGGTTCGTGCACCACCACCTCGGGCTCTCAACATCAACACCAAGACCGGGTCTGCTATTGCTCGTGCCAAGCTGTGTCAACGCCGCTCAAGGCGAGCATGCACACAGGTTGTGATGGGTATGCTTCCCGTTAACTCAGTCCCTGCACGAGTTTTGTTTGATTCTGGTGCATCGCATTCTTTTGTGTCTCACAAGTTTGCACATGAGAATGAGTTAGTTATGGATCCTCTCCTTAAGCGGTTAATGGTCCTTTCTCCTGGAGCAAAGATGGCAGCTTCTAAAATCAGCCATGGCAATCAAATTGAGATTGGTGGCTCTTCGCTCGGCTTCCTTAATTGTTCAGGCAATCGACATTGATGTCATCTTGGGCATGGATTGGTTGACAAAGAAATGCAGCTGTGATTGATTGTCTTTGAACGCGGTTTTCTAAAGATTCACGAAGGCCATATAGTCTATTCTCCAAGTCGACTCGCTATCCAGCTTTTCTCTTTGGCGGCTCAATGATGATGCTATGGAAGCTATTCAGGTGTTCCGTGGTCTGTGAGTTCGGATGTCTTTCTGAAGAGTTGCGGTATGCCTCCGGATCGTGAGGTTGAGTTTGTAATTGAGCTTGAACCTCGAACGGCTCCTATCTCCAAGCGGCCTTATAAAATGGGTCCTCACGAGTTGGCTGAACTCAAACGTCACTTGATGAACAAGAGAAGTTGGGTTTCATTCAACAAGATTTCTTCTTGGGGTAGCCCGACAATCTTTGTGAAGAAGAGACCAGATCGATAGACTTTGTGTTGACTATCGGGCTCTCAATGCTAAAACCATCAAGAATAAATATCCCTTCATGGATTAATGATCTCTTCGATCAGCTAGCTGGAGCTGTGGTGTTCTCTAAGCTTGACTTGAGAAGTGGTTATCACCAAATCAAGATTCGCAAGGAAGATGTTCCTAAAACAGCTTTCACCACCCGCTATGGCCTGTATGAGTATACGGTCATGTCTTTCGGTCTCACCAACGCACCTGCCACCTTCTCAAGGCTCATGAACTCGGTTTTCATGGAGTATCTTGATAAGTTCGTTGTGGTCTATCTGGATGACATCCTAGTCTATTCTAAGTCACAGGAAGAGCATGAAGAACACCTTCGGTGTGTCCTAAACAAGCTTTGTGAGAACCGCTTGTATGCAAAGTTCTCCAAGTGTGAGTTTTGGCTGCCTCAAGTAACCTATCTTGGTCACGTCATCTCTGCCAAGGGCATTGCAGTCAATCCGGAAACCGTGAAGACAATTGTTGAATGGCTTCCTCCTGTAAATGTCAAAGAAGTGCGGAGTTTCCTTGGTTTAGCTAGTTATTGTCGTCGCTTCGTTCAGAACTTTTCGAAGATAGCAAAGCCTCTTACCGATCTCCTCAAGAAAGGCAAGAAATACCTTTGGACTCCGGCATGTCAAGCAAGCTTTGAGACACTCAAAGAGAAGCTCACTTCCACACCAGTCTTGGTTCCTCCGGATACATCCAAGCCGTTTCAGATCTTCTAAGACGCCTCTTTGCAAGGATTGGGTGCGGTCCTCATGCAAGAAAAACAAGTTGTTGCTTATGCCTCTCGACAGTTGAAGACGCATGAGATCAACTATCCTACACATGACCTCGAGCTCGCAGCAGTTGTCTTTGCTTTGAAAGTATGGAGGCACTACTTGCTTGGCAACCGTTGTGAAATCTTTTCTGATCACAAGAGTTTGAAGTATATCTTCACACAGCCTGATCTCAACCTTCGGCAGAGGAGATGGATTGAGGCAATCAATGATTTTGATTTGACCATCAACTACACTCCGGGCAAAGCTAATGTCATGGCCGATGCTCTCAGCCGTAAAGCTTATGTCAACAACCTCATGATGGAAGAACAACAGCCTCTCTTGTGCGAGGAATTCCGTCAGCTCAACCTTGAAATTGTGGAACAAGGGTATCTCCTGAACCTTCTAGCAACCCCTCTCTTGGAAGAAAAGGTTCGCTCCTTTCAGCTTGGTGATCCATACACAAGAAAGGTCATCTCCAACATCCAGCTTCCGAAGTATGAGTCCTTCCACGTCGATGATCAAGGCACGCTTTTCTTTGAACACCGGATGTTTGTTCCGAACTACCTGTGTTTGAGAGAGCAAGTTCTCAAGGAGGCGAATGATTCTGTTCTTTCTATCCACCCTGGCAGCACAAAGATGTACATGGACTTGAAAACACAATATTGGTGGCCTGGTTTGAAACGATATTGTGCCAAGTATGTCTCGGAGTGTGATGTCTGCCGCAGAGTGAAAGCTGTCCATCAGAAACCTTCCGGTCTTCTACAGCCATTGAAACCCCCGGAATGGAAATGGGAGAAAGTAGAGATGGACTTCATCACTGGTTTTCCAAGGTCGCAGAAGGGCAACAATGCAATCTTTGTTGTCATTGACAGGCTTTCTAAAGTGGCTCACTTCTTCCCCGTCAAGGAAACCATTTCTGCAATTCAGTATGAGCTCTATATCAACAGAATTGTCTCTCTGTATGGGGTTCCTCTCGAGATCAGTTCAGACCGTGGAAGCATCTTCACTTCCAAGTTCTGGGAAAGTTTCCAAAATGCTTTGGGAACAAAGTTGAACTTCAGCACAACTTACCACCCTCAGTCACAAGGACAAGTTGAAAGGATCAATCAGATTATGGAGGATATGCTTCGTGCTTGCGTCATCTCTTTTGGCATGAAGTGGGAAGAATGTCTTCCTTATGCTGAATTCTCTTACAACAACAGCTTCCAGAAAAGTCTAAAGATGGCACCATTTGAGGCTCTCTATGGCCACAAATGCAGAACTCCGATTGGTTGGTTGGGTGCAGGAGAAAGAACATTGTTTGGCCCTGACATTGTGACTCAAGCGGAGGAGAAGGTTCACATCATTCTTGAAAATCTGAGGATTGCTCAAAGTCGCCAGAAGAGCAATTATGACAGGAAGCACACGGACATGGAGTATGTCCCTGGTGATCTCGTTTACCTTCGTGTCACTCCCATGAGAGGCACACACCGCTTTGGTATCAAAGGAAAGCTGGCTCCTAGATACATCGGTCCTTTCAAAATTCGTGGAAGAAGAGGAGAAGTTGCTTATGCTCTTGAGCTCCCGGAAAAACTCAAGGTCCATGATGTTTTCCACATCT
The DNA here is from genome assembly GCA_023614405.1 of Avena insularis. Lineage (NCBI taxonomy): Eukaryota > Viridiplantae > Streptophyta > Magnoliopsida > Poales > Poaceae > Avena > Avena insularis. Next base: position 392,253,598 of record CM042693.1, on the reverse strand, counting down.
CTCAGCTCAAGAAGTGCTTCAAGGATCCCGGCAGGACCGTGGACCATGAGCTTATCAATCTCCAAGAAGACCTGTCTTATCAAGAACATCCCACAAAAATCCTTGAAGTCGCAGAAAGAAGGACTCGCAACAAGTCCATCAAGTTCTGCAAGGTGCAGTGGTCGCACCATTCTGTTGATGAAGCCACTTGGGAACGTGAAGATGAGCTCCGTGTCAAGTATCCTACCCTCTTTGTGTCTTCTTCTTCATCCTAGAATCTCGGGGCGAGATTCCTGTTTAGTGGGGGAGAGTTGTAGCATCCCAATTGTCTAACAATTGTAATGCTACTTGGTCTAGTAATATAATGTCTACTTCAAATATATAATTGTTGCATCATAATTATATCATGCTCATGTCATCATGCCACCTTGCATTTGAGCATCATATAAAACCCTTTTTGTTTTGGATCTTCTCTCATATGCATTATTAATTGCATTTGCCTCTTGATATTGTATTTGGTTCTTGATATATTGCTTCATGCCCAAGTTGAGTTGGGGGCATATCTTTTATTCAACTCCACCACCTTTTTCTTTCACCACCTTATAATTCCACCATCCAACTAAATATGAGCTTGGCACTTATTGAGTTTACCTCTAGCTCATGTGGGTTGGGATGGATCCAATTCTTTATCCACATGCTCTCATCTTGGCATCATGTTGTTTTCACATTATTGATATATGAGAGCCACATGGCCACCTTTGCATGCCTTGTGAGTGGAACCCTTTTTCCTAGCTTCCATATGGATTATGATGGATTTATGCTCATGTGGGAATATTTTGGGACTAGTAATCATCTAGTGGAATATACACACTAGCAAGTCCCAATAATAATCAAATGTGATCATCTCCATCTACTCCACTTGGAACTCTCTTTTAAATTGTTTTTGCTTGGCTTCATTCCACTTTTGGAAATGCATAAGAATAATGCCATGTTTATTAATTTGTTTCACAAGTTTAAGACATGGCATTAATTATTCTGCATGGGCCATGCAACCATCTCCAACTTTGTCCTCCTTTGCTTGTTTTTGGATTTTTGGGGAGAACCATCTCATCTCTCTCTCTCCCTCCTTTTGGGCTTGATCTAGTTGATCTTGCTCAAACCACATCACCACCTTTTTCTTACCCTCTCTTGTTCTTGTCTAAATCTTGTTTGAGCTTGGCATGTTCTTGCTTGATATTGTCAAAGGCAAACATCTCCACCTCATCTCTCTCTCTAATCCTCACCACCTCTTCCCTAGGCCTCAATCTTGAACCTTCTCTCTTAAACCCAAACCCTACACCTATTCCACCTAGTCTGGCATGATCTAGCTGGATGAATGCAAGCATTCAAACCCTATGCCCCCTCTTCTCACCTCTCCTCTCTTTAACCTAGCTAAAACCCTAAAACCTATCCCTCATCTAACCCTAAATACAACCATCACCCTCTCTTCTTACCCTCTCCTTCACCCATGCCGAGATGCCCCTCTCCCTACCATGCAGGCCCCACCTAGCTACCTACTCCCCTGGCCCACCTAGCTGGCCCCACCTGGTTCCAAACCCTAGCCCGAGCCACCTATCTACCCCAACCCTAGCTCCAACCCGAGCTCCCTCTCTCTTTTCTCTCTCTGCCTTAAGGGCCCCACCACACCGAGCCTACCTCCTGGCCTCATCCGCCACTGGACGTCCCCGATCACCGCCTGCCTCGCCTGCCCCTCACTGAGCACGTGAAGGAGGAGGGAAAGGTGGTTGAGCCACCTTTCCATCTACCCCACCTCCCACGGCATCTCCCTCTCCTCTCTGCTATCTACCACCACTCCTCTCCTCCGCCTCTCTAGATCTTGCCGAGGCGCCTGCCTCCTCCTTCTTCTCCACCGCCGCCACCCCCCTAACGCCGGCCACCGTCGGCATCACCCTACCACACCGTAGCAGAAGGAGGGCGAGGAGTCTGGACGTTGGGGAAGACCGAGACGGCCACCTGAACCGCCCCTGTACCCGCGGACGTGAAGGAGGAGCCCCAGGAGCGCTGGATCCCCGCGTGGCCGACGAGAAACCCTAGCTCAGATCGCTCGCCTGCCGCCAATCGACCGCTCCTCCGATCCGACGCCACCGACAGCCCCTGCTGTGAGCTCTTCTCTCTCCGGACATGGTCCGCCTCAGAACCCCTAGCCTCGCCGGACTTTGCGTCGAACGGCCTCCGTCGGAGTGCACGGCGTGCTCAGACGCCAAGGCCTGCGAAGCGCCCTATCTAGGCCTCGCCCATCTCCTCGACAACAACGCCACCACCAGGTAGCCGCCACGCCAGCACGCCAGTCCGAGTTCGATCTCGCGCACCGCGCCCTGCGAGCACCGACCGTCGCATGGAGAAGATCCACAGGCGGCGACCTTTTGCACTTAACCTGCCTCTTTCGGCTAAACCAGCGGTCCAGACCCCACTTACAAGGCCAGCATTGCAGAAAAACCTGCCTTTTCCGTCCAGAACCGGCCCAGCCTCGGCCCTACATGTCGATCTCTGTTCATTGCCATGTGTGGGTCAAAAGCCCAGCCCCACTTGTCATACTCAATATCGGCAAAGAACACATGAGTAAAGTTTTACAGCGTGTGGCCCCACTCCGTTTGACCCCACCCGTCAGTGTCTAGGGCTAGGACAAGCTGAGTAATAAAATGTTTTCTGTTTCTGTTTTAATTTAAATCTTTTTCAAATTAATTCAAATTCAAATTTTAAATATGTTTTAAAATAACTTTTAATTTTTAAACCCAAATAATGCAAATAATATATGTTTTCAAATCAGAAAAATGTGAGGAATTCAAATATGCCATTCAAAATATATTTTGCACACTTTATTTTCCAAGTTGATTAAAATTACAACAAATGCCCTTTTACCTTAATTAATTAATAACTTTTGTTTTACAACTCCAAATTTAACAAACAATATGTCTAAAATGATTAGCTCGACGAGACCTTTCTGTTTATGCATTCCATATTCTGTTTTGAAGCATGCATCATATAAATTTAATGTGTACAGCAACTAATATGAGGCTAAAATGTGACTAAAACTCAATAAAATGGTTTATTCTTGTATTCCACACCTCACCCATGCCACGCTATATTATTGCCATGCAGAATTGTGCATCATTCATCATGGCATGATTGTTTGCTTGTCGCATTTTATTCATATGCTTGTGCACTTTATTTATGTTGGCCCTTGTTTGTTTGGTTCTTCGAATAGACGCTGAGCAGGGGATATATCAAGAGAACCAGGAGCACTACCCAGATCCATCCCTTGCTTCAATCGAGCTGTGCAAGCACTACCACATGCTTGCATACATATAGTACCTATTGCCTCTATCTTATTCTTGCATCATTGAGTCGCGATTGCATTAAATTGAATCCCAAGTATTGCATAGCCTTTATTTTAAAACCCCACCGAAGCTTGTTCCTCAATTCCATGAGCCATTACTACAGGAGTTGTTTGAGCCATGCGAGTCGTAGAACAGCATGTGTAGGGTATGTGAGTGTCTGATGGATAACGAGGTACCTAAACAACTTAACCTGAGTAGTAATGGGATAACTAATGAAAGTGGCATCGGTGAGCCATATTTGCTATTTGGTTTTTCAGGCTCACTTGTGTCCCGTGAGGACCTCGAGTACTTGATTCCTGCCTTGAATATTCGCTTATCCACATCCGGAGGCTTATGAACCCCCACAGGCGAGCTTGATTCACTCTTATTTCTTGGGGCCACAAACTAGTTTGAGGTTTTAGTTACTATCCTGTACTTATGCCATGCTTTACTGCTTTATTTAAATTGTGCGAGGTACTGCACACTATACTATTTTGGAAGCAAGGTAGTGTTTTCAGTATCGACAAGCCCATCACACTTTCGGGTTCCCAAATCGTTACCATCGACGCAAACCTTGAGTCCGCTCGAGTCAGCTAACTCCGCTATGGTAGCTTAATGGGTGGCCTCAAATATTTCTGAATCCTGTGATCGCTTTGTCGTGGATCGCCTCGTTGGTTTTGATTTGGTTTTTCCGAGGTTGATCGAGTGTGTGTTGCTATTTGTGCACCCCTGCAGGGTAAAACTTTCTGAAAGCCGTGTCCGCGGTTATGGACGACTTGGAGCATAGTTTCTCGATCATAGACAAGCATAACTAAAGTACCGCTTTTAATTTGATTAATTACCTGACTAGTAAATAGTGCAATACTCATGGAATGGATAATAAAACTGCCAACGGATGGGGGGTGTCCGCTTCCTCGTCGGTAAGCGAGGAGGAGGATGGATCTGTTAATATTACCATTATAACTGTTGTTATTAATTCACGGACATTCGTCTATCTCTGGTTAGGCGGATGGTTAGCGAGTATCTATAGAACTGTTAGGGTTTATCTTTTGCTGCAATTGCGTCACCCCAGGTTGTGTCCCCTTAGAGGCATAAAGACTTGCCGAAAACCTAGGGTCTCACATGATAAATTGTTTGATTCAGATAAGCAGTAAACTCGCAAGATGGATACTGGGTGGAGGAGACGACGATGCGGCAACGATCATTCGTGTAGAGATTCCGGAACGGGATCCGTGAGATATGTTGGAGGTATGTGTTTATTTATTGGGCATATTAATCCGATTTGATTCTTATCCGCATCGATCTTGTTTTCGCCCGCTTGATACTGATGTTTGATGTATGAGGAGATATCCTAAACTATTATATCTATCTAGGATATTTGGATCTTGCCGTATATGCTATATGTTTCCTTTCTTTTTAGATGGAATGGCTCGATGTACTATTGTATGGTGGCTTGCATACATACTCATTTGTGTATGTAGTTGATCCCTTCGCTGCCGATTACGCCCGTTCTTGTCCCGATGTTTGAAATGGTTAGGACGGCCAAAGGTTCACTGTGAGTGGCATTTGGGCCCCACCGTACTATTTTAACCATTTCCGCTCATCCAGGCTTGTAACTAGGAGCGTAATTCACCGAGGTAGTTACACGAGCACACCCTTGCCACCCCATAGTCGACAACAAGCTAGGAGAAGCAGCAAGCTTAGCCAGCATGTTTGGGAGGCAGCCCACCGTCCACCGCCACTCACTGTCCCAGCCGCAAGCATTGCCAAGCCCTGGACCACACGCCTGCACCAGCGCCTGCACCGCCAGAGACCATGCCGAGCGTGCGCCAGAGCACCACCCTCGACCGAAGCCCACAGACCACGCGCCGCCCTCTCCGCGTGCATACACAATCTCCACCGACCCAGGAGACCACCAGACATCTTCGTCACGCCTGCGTCAAGATCGCCACCGCCGCCGTCAAGACGCCGCTCGCTGCAGAGAGCTTCGCGTTCTGCACTGCCGCACCGCCCACGCCTAAACCATGCCGTTGAGCATCGCGGAGACACCGCGACCGCCCCTACCGCCGCCCATGCCAATAGCCTGTAACACCGCCTCCGACGAGCTCACTGCGGCGCTGACGGTCCCCTCGCTCGACTATAAATAGAGGCCACCCCCGCTCGATTTCTTCACACCATCTCACTCCCCTCTCCTCACTGATCGTGCCACACCGTTCTCAGAGCAAGGCGAGCACCTGTAGGGTTCGCAGCATAGAAAACAAAAAAATTCCTACGATGGGAACAACTAAGTACCAAGATCTATCTACTAGATACAAGCAACGGGTGGATATACATCCATAGAATACATACCCTCGAAGACCGAATAGCGTTAACGAGGTTGTACTCGTGGATGATGTAGACGAACGCTTGCCGATCTCAAGATCGTGATGATGTCCGTCTGGTCCAGCCTGTCCAGCATGATCAAGTCCAGCACCTCAAAGCAGTGGTGCATCCGTGATCGCACACACGTACGGGTACCCCGACAACCTCCGCGCCCTCGCTCCAAGCGTGGAAGCAACAAATCCTTCCAGAAAAAGCCACCGGGAACATGTATCTCGCTGATCCGAGACCATGGGGAAATTCTAAAGGGGAGAGAGATCCTTCACGAGGAGGTGTGAGGGGGCTCCTTTTATAGGGAGAGGGGGGCACCCAAGGGGTCATGCGCCCAGCCATGGGGCTGCCCCTCCCCTCCTTTCATTCATGTGGGTGGACACTCCACTCACACAAAAGCCTTTCAATTCCCTCCACTCAAAAACCCACTCAAATTCCCATTAAATTTCCACCAAATTTAATGCAAACTCTCATTAAATAAAACTCCTTTTATTTATTCAGAATTTTGTCAATTACTTTAATGAAAAACATTCACATATAACCCCTTGCTAGTATTTCATTTCACATGCAGAAACACTTTCTGCAATTTCACACGAAAACCCGTTTCGGTATCTAGTGAAATAAATTATTGCGCTTGTTATTCTTTTCCTGGCATATCATTTGCTCCGAATGGTGTCGGTATCCCTTAAGTGTGTCACCCTACGGTTCGCGAATAATGCGAACATGATCGAGACCCTTCTCCGATCAATAATCAGTAGCGGGACCTGGAGATCCATACTGACTCCCACACATTCAACGATGACTTCTGTGATCGTGTGAACCTTTTACGCTAGTATCTTAATCCCTTTGTTTCACAATATATTACATGTCCGAGATTCGATCATCGGTATCTCCATACCTAGTTTGATCTCGTTACCGACATGCACTCTTTTCTTGTTCCTGTGATATAACATTCTAGTGATCAAATCACTTGCTTGCAAGCTAATCAATGTGATATCACCGAGAGGGCCCAGAGCATATCTATCCGTCATCGGGATGAACAAATTCCACTCTTGATCCATGGGTCTCAACATAACACTTTAGTAGTTCTGAAGCCATCTTTATAATCACCCAGTTACGGTGTGACGTTTGATGTCATCGAGAAACTCTTCCGGTGTTAGTGATTGACATGATCTCATGGTCTAAGGATTAGGATCACTTCGTAAGTTGTTATAGCAATATAAAATCAATGACTTTGATCGTAATGCTATACTTCGGATGAATGTTCATCACATCATTAGACTAATGTTGTGACCTCGTTATTAACAACATCCAATGTCCATGATCAGGAAACTTTGATCATCATGTTAATCAACGAGCTAGTTTATAAGAGAGGCATAACTAGGAACTTCTTTTTTGTTTATTAAACACACATGTATTAACGTTTCCTTATTAATACAATTATAGCATGCAAAATAAACATTTATCATAAATAAGGAATACGATAATAACCACTTTATTATTGCCTCTCGGGCATATTCCTTCAGTCTCCCACTTGCACTAGAGACAATAATCTAGTTTGAAAATTTTTGCGTATTGAACACATATGGCTTTCTGGTGTTCCATATACGCAACTGCAAGTGGTTAACATAATGTACGGATCTGACGCTTTCAGGTCCGTGTGTATTTGCATGTCTTTGCGTCTTCACGCATCACTCATTCTCCAATGAGATGGCATTGTATAAATTTGGTCTTTCGGTGAGACCTTTAGTTCCTTGGGGTTTAAAACACGTCGATACTATTGTCATACAATATATCTTTAGTGTTAGCCCGTTGCGAACCACACCTTAGTTTGATAACAAACTTCTTGACACAAATTCCCTCCTTTGCCGCTACTATAGCAGTCATATACTTAGCCTTTTGTTGTAGTATTCGTCACAATGTCTTAACTTTGGAATACATCCAAATCCATCATGAAAACTCCTTTCCATTTCATTGTGCCACTCATAGTTTAAATTGAGATAAACTTAATTTGTATCTTGAGACAAAACTAGTATCAATGTAACGCTTTACAATGAACTATTTATAATTGTTTGTCACCTCTACATAAATATATTCTTAGTTCTTCCAAAAGATCATAAGAATATCCTTACTATCGTCCAATGATCATTTTATGATTCATTCTGGTATATGCTCATAACACTTAGAGCATAGGACATCTGGATGTGTACATATCATGGTATGATTGATCAAAACATTTTCGTGATTTCACTCATCAAGTGTCAAAGCACTTGAATCTTGTTTCACTTATCAAGTGTCGATACACTTGAATCTTGATTCAATTCCTTTTCCATGCGACAAGAACCTTTTCTTATCGTTTCTATATTGAACTCCTTCAATATATCATATATGTACGTTTGGCACAACCATATTAGCGTCACAATCTATCCACTATAGACATTCATGCTAAATATTCGGGTTTTGCCTAAGTATTTCATCGAAATGAAATTCTTATCCTTTGTCAATAAAAGATACATCATTTCTAATCAACAAGATGTCCTCCACATAATGTATTAGAAATATATCTCAGCGCTCCCACTTAATTTCTTGCAAATGCAAGCATCTTCATCGTCTCCTGATGAAAACTCCTTTTCATCATGGTGAAGATTCCAACTCCGTGATGCTTACTTCAATCATTGAAGTTTGCATGCCCTTTTTAGCATCCTTTGAATTAACAAAACCCTTTGGACCGTGTCATGTACACGTCCTAGGTAACCATTCTATTAGAAGAATTTTGTTTTGTTTATTCATCTACCATATACCAAATTATATGTAGTGGTTGCTACTTTAATCCATCCAGACTAAATATCGCTATGAAAGATCAAATCTTGTCATATTCAACTCCTTGAACATTGTCATAAAGTACTTTACGACATGTCGACTATTTCATAGATGTGAAACATCCATGTCTGTTTCTTTATAGATCCAAATACGACCGATAGGTTTTTACACCTTTCCGGAGGGTCTTCCAAGTTCAAAACTTGATTTCTCGTGTATGGAACTATCACGGATTTTATGGCTTCAAGCCATTTGACGGAGTCAGGGCCCATCATCGCTTCTTTGCATGTAGTCGGTTCATCATTGTCAGACAAAAATGATTTACTCTCAAATCTTAGCATTTGATTGTTTAACCGACCGACTTGGTTCAATAAGAACTTAGATCTCCATGACCACAACCTTTGAGGCACATAAGCTATGAGCATTTTGGCAGCCTTCGGAACGATTTCCGGCGCTGCGCAACTCAACACATTTAGCTAAGGTTCGTTAACCTTATCAAAGTTCTATTGTCCTGTCACATCCCAAGATTTTCCAAATCTTGTAATGTGAAAAATAAATGAATAAAATAAAACTTTGTTGATTTTTCAGGGTGAAAAGAAACTTTTTGAATCCAATTGGAAACGTCCAAACCTATTTTGATCAAATAAAATCCTAAAGGAATTTAAAAAAGGATAAATAAACAATAAACTTAAAAAAATATTTAAAATTACTATTTTTGGATCTTTCAAGAAAAGATTTAGTTTTCAAAAAAAAAGTAGATTTATAAATAAGGATTATTTTATGAGCCAAATTAAACCTTGGCCAATCTTTTGGAATAAAATGTTTTGTTTTGATTAAAGGAGTAAAGGTTTATTTAAACAAAATAATGAGGATTTATTAATATCCAATTTTATTAAAATAAAGGTTTTGCCAGTATAATTAAACATCAAAACTTGTTAAAATTATTTTAAACAAGTTTTATAAGTATTTTATATTCTCAAATAAAACCTACTGAAATGATTTTGGTACTATTTTTAGTTTTCAAATAGAGTTTTAAATAAATCAAATCCTATTTGATTTAATAACTAAGGTCCATTTTATTTAATTATTAATGGACCCTAAAATAAAAATGTTATTTTATTTTAAACAAGTTTTCCAAGTATCTTATATTTTCAAATAAAACCTACTGGTTTGGTTTTGAAAATATCTAGATTTCAAATGGAGATTTTAAATAAATTAAAACCCATTTGGTTTATTAACTAATGTCCATTTTATTTAATTATAAATGGACCCTAAAATAAAACTATTATTTTATTTTGTTTTGGACTTTGGTTTATGTTAAACAGAACCAAAACTCAACACAAGTGTGGTGAATATTTGAAATGTTTTGAATGTTGATTTGTTGATTGAATTTCAAAACAGAAAATAGAAATGGAAAAAGAAAAACAATCAGGAAGGAAAAAATAGAAATGGACACAGCCCAGCCGGCCAGCCCAATAAGCCCAACAACCATCCCACTCCCTCTCTCCCGCAGAAACTCGCGATTGAACCCACTAAGTCGCAGACAGGTGGACCCCGTTCCCTTTCCTTCTCTCTCGCTGCCAGTGGACCCCACAGCCACGCGGTCATCTTCCCCACCCGCGACATGTTCTTCCCCAGACCTCGCTGCCGTTCTCTGTCAATCAATCCCCGAGTAAATTCACTTAATTGCAGCGTTGATTCCGCATGGTAACCTTGCTCACTTAAGCGCCCACTCCTCCTCTCCATTTCCCCTCTCTCGCCCGGCTCTCTCGGCCACCAGGCTGCTCGGAATCCTCCCCGAGCCACCATAGTCTCCGGCGAGCTCCCGTTCAAATTCCGGCCACCACCACCAGCCCCACTGATTCCAGAGCACACTGGCTTGCTCGCCATCATCTCCTGCACACTGGTGCCTTCCCTCGTCATGCGTGCTCTGCAGCGTCGACCTCGTCTTCGACTGAACGACGCCGCCGTCCGCTCCAACTCCGACGAGCTCCACAGGTAGTTTACGACCGCGCCTCTCCTTCTCATTCATGCACGCATCTTCGCCTTGACCTTGCGCATCTAACCGTTCACTCCGCTTGCTCTCTCGTGAATCGTAGCGCCGCCCTCGACGACGACAGAACGTGGTCGTCGACAGACGCAACTCCGGCGAGCCATTATACTCACCTCCGTGCGCCCCTTCGCCAGCCAGTACCTCCTTGAGCTTCCCCAAGCTTCGGCGAACACGGTGAGCCTTCTCCTCCTCTCCCTTGCATCCTGTATCACCGGCGACGACCTCGCCTGAGCGCTGCCGCTAGAGCGCCGCCGCGAGCGCCGCTGAGTATTGGTCAGAGTAGTTAGGACCGTAGGATTTGGATCCGACGATTAGGATAGAAAGTGAGCGAATGGGTATGCACGCTTCTGAGCCGTATGATTCCACTTAAATCCTACGGTCTGTATTAGTCGATCCACGCGAAACGTTTTTGATGAATAGGAATCAGACGCGTGTCCCAGAGTTTGTTTTAAAAACAGAATTTGATCTATTAGATGATCAAATTTGTAAATTGCATAACTTTAGTTCTACACGTCCAAATTTTGCAAATTTTATATCAATGGAATCAGTGGAACAAGACCTAGCCAACCATGCCATTTGTTTAGTAAAAAGTTTCTGTTAAAAGGTTTGTTTTTGCAGAAACATATGTATGCTTGTTTAGACCATAAAAATTGTTCAAAAATGATTTTGGGGATAAAATCTTTGGCAAATGGTGTGATTTGAACCTACTGACCATAGGAAACACTTTGTGGTTTCAAAAATGTATTTGGTGAAACAAAAGAATGATTCTTTGATTTAAAACCATTTCTAGTCAAATAAAAATATAGTTTATTTATTAAAAATGTTTTTGAAGAAAACTTCTGGGAAATGTTTTGTTTTAAACTCTCTGACCCTAAACACCAAGTTTTATGGTTTGAAAACATATTTTGTGAACCCTATAGATTAATGCCTTAGTAAAAACATTTCTACACCACATAAAATTATACTTTGTTTTGAAAATGGTTTATGAAGTGAAACCTTTTGCAAATGACTTGGCCACTTTATAAAATGACCATTAGGTGTTTTCAAATGTTTATGTCCCATTAGGAACCACTTTTCCAAATAAAACAATCCTTGGCATGCTTGCATGCATTATCTTGGTTCTATGATTTTATGTGATGTTTTGCTTGAATGGTAGATTGAAATATTGTTTGCTTGATTGAATTGTAGTGACTTGAAGTGTGTGAACATTGAAAAGATCAAGGGTGAACTTATACTCTCTACCAAAAAGGCAAGTGATGCTTCATACTTTTGTCCCATTACTTTCACTATGCATTAGTGATTTTTCTAAGTAAAACTTGCATGGAATTTTTGCTAAGTATAAACCATGCTATGGGAAAACCTAGTAGATGAAACCTTAGTAGAAATTTTCCTAAGTTAAGATTCCTACTACTATCATGCTTAGCTTAGCTAATAGAAAACAAGGGTGGAATATACATTCATACTATGGAAAAATTTCTAAGTCTGAGGACTTGTGTTTTTGTTTAATAAAACAACTAAGTTAATGAATCACCTGGGTGGAATGGTAATTGCTTGGTGGTTTTGGTTGAGTGGTTACACAAGGCCCATGGCTATGGTTTACCTTGTGTATCACACTTGTGGATTGCCACCCAGGAACAAAGAGGTTTGAGATGTCAAATGTTGAGAAGCTTCAAGTGCAGCCACTTGGCATTATGGGCTCTACCTGGATCACATAGGTTGCTAGAACTTAGCCATTTGGACAGTTGGTGGTAGTGGGATGATAGGTTGGAGCGCGTCCATTTGGTCTAAGGAAAGGCTTCTAAAAGATCTTGTCTTGGTGAAACCAAGTCTTGTGGGGAAAGTGCACCACCTCTGCAAAGTGTAAAATCTAAGTACTTAGCCATGTCCCTGGTAAAGGACAATTTGAGCATCAAGACATGGAAGCAATCAAGAATCTCATCATCCAAATTTATAAGTTAAAAACTTGTGGTTGAACAAGGGTTTAAGGATCTTCAATTTTTGATTGGGAGATGCCTTGGGAAAGATTATTTTGTCAAGCAAAAACTTAGTGTTTTCAAATGATAAGGAAAAATCTATTTTTGAGCAATGCAAGCCTCAACTCCACTTAGCCAAAAGCATATAGATGATAGACTCCACTATACTACCATAGTATCACTTGCTAATACAATTCAAATGTATTGACCCTTGTGGCTGTAACTTGTTATGTTGCAGGTTTGTTTGATATTAGTGAAGTTGATTGATTAGGATTACAAGTCTACAACCAACATGTTTGCTCGTGGCACTTTGAAGATGAAGGACCCCATGCTTATAGTTATTCTGCTGCAATGTAATGTAATAGCCAAATGAGCTATATAAGATGTAATGAACTATTTTATTCCTGGTTATAAAGTTGTATTATGACCTTGTTTCTTGATATTACATCTTAACTGTGGATGCTACCTATTGATCCAGGGACTAGCATTGTAAACACAGGGATCTCTACCTTATTAAAGGTTGGGAACCTTACATGTACTCCCACTTAATTTTTGCGAAAAAATTCCTTTTTCAAGAAACTTCACATTTCAAGCGACAAAACCTTTTCTCCTTGGTGTTATGGAGGAATACCCAATTGTTATTCGAAATAACCTACAAAGACATGCTTATCCGACTTCGGTTGTAAACAACTTACTTATGTTTAGCATACCAAAATTTAAGAAATGACAACTTGGGTTTTACCTCAAACCATAACTTCCATGGTGTCATTTCAACGGATCAAGATGGAGCTCTTTTCAGTGTAAAAGCAGAAGTCTCTAAAGCTTTAATCTTTTTAAAACATAATGGCAGTTTTATAAATAACACCTTTGATCCAACCATGTCAAACAAGGTTTCATTACAAATCTCAAACACTCCATACTCCTATGGTGTTTCGGGAAATGTAAATCTAGGTGTTTTGCTAAATTTGCAACTCAAATAAATCATAATTCATTTATTTTTCTTGTTACACTTGTAACTCAAATAAATCCCTTATGATAAAATCATAAACCATTTATTTTCTTGTCACAATGATTTTCACTTCATCTTGAAAGTCTTTGAACATTTTCAAATATTTCACACTTCTTTCTCATTAAGTGAACATTCACTCAAATTTCCGGAGAAAGTATATGAAGTTGAAACCCATCGCTTACAACTATAAATAATGGACTACATACATCGATATGTATAAATTCCAATATTTTAGTCGTTTGTTCTTCTTTGGCCTTTGAACGAAGTTTTTAATTATCTCGAGGAAAGTCTCACAAGCGTCACTTGATCAAATCAAAGACTCCAAAAATCCATGAAAATGGAGATTCTTCATGTTTTTATTTCCAATATAATTTAAACAGCGATGTCACTTCATAAGTGATCTTCCAATCATTTGTCTTGCGACATTTTAGCATTAGGTTTTATGGATGTGATTTCTCCAACTAGATTTGTAAATCATCCATCTTATATGGAATACGGTAATTATTTGAACAACCTTTGTTCTCATAATACCTGATTCAAATAACAATTATTAAGACAAATCTTGAAGTCAAACTTTGATATCAACGAGAAATACAAACAACGGTTTGTTTGTTTTTCGATGAACACCATCACATATTCTCTTGCTAGTTACTTAGGCCATTGTGGTTCATGAATTGCGTCGTTCTGTATGAAATTTCATACCAACCAATTCGGTATCCAATACCCAAGAACCACATTGTTTAACAAGCAAAGAATACAACCATAACATGTATATCATCCATATACCTAAATTGGATATTTCCAATCTTTTCTTTTCTGCCAAATATATTTTATAGATTCTCTTCTAGCATTTCCTTTTCCTTTTTAAAAGAATATATCAACATCAACAGTGGCGCCATATACATGACACATAGTCCAAAGCGTGTATATTCAAATAATAATACCTTTGGACTTGCACTTTGAAGTAGATCACCATCATCAAAATGATTGGTATTCTTTCAAAATCCATTCTTTAATAATCTTTTAGTATAGTAAACATTTTACATACATATTCTATTCACCCTTATCATGACGACTTTCATGATCAAGCTACTTTAGCTTATAAAGGCGAATCATGAGTATAACATTACTTTCCAAAACCCTTTTGGATGATTAGGATGTCTAGCATCTCCAACCTTCATAAATTCTCATCCTATATGAGAACACATATTATACTCTATCATATTCCAACCAAAACATTGTTTCAGATATCGTTATATCTGTCACACATGATGGTTTCTGAAACAATTCTTTCAGCTCCTAGATAAACTTGATATTAAAACAATCAAGAATCATGGAGGCAATCATGATACTTAAGATAGAATTGTTACTCTCGATTTAATACCAATTATTAAATTCCACAGAGTAAATAGAGTTTGCTGAAAGTTTGCAATAGGACTTTAAACTTTAGATTGACACTCAAGACAATACGATACCAGTTCGTAAAGTATATATCCAGAATTCTATAGTTCTATTATCTCAATTACAACTATGCATAAGGTGGTGAACGAATGCCAATGACTACAACAAATTATGCAAATTCACTTTGATTTAATTTATGATAAATTGAGTTCTACTAATCCAAATTAGAAATGAACTCCCACTCAAAAACGACATCCCTCGTGTCTTTTTGGTGATTACATGAACCAAATCCACTACACCAAGTCCGATCATCACGTGAGTCGGTGTAGCTTCAAAGGCGAGCATCAAATGGGCATCATATCTACTATATGACTCATGCTTAACCTTTCGGTCCGTGTTCCGAGGCCATGTCTGTACATGCTAGGCTCGCCAAGTAAGAACCTTAGTATCCGCGTGTGTAACTGTCTTACACCCGAGATGTGCTCGTGGATTCAAGTACACCCGATCATCACGTGATGTCTTGAAGCGACGAAACATTGTCGGTGCATACTTAAGGAAGAACACATTCTTATCTTGATATTTAAATGAGGGATCATCTTATTATGCTAATAAAACGCCAAACAAGCAATATAAGATGCTATCAAACATCACATGTTTATTAGTGGAATGCTATGGTTCCCGCCTATGATCTCTATCATGTGCATCGTGGTATGATCACTATCATACCTATATGTGTAAGTCCAAGGTCTATGGAGATTACATGTTATGTGTGTTGTAAGAGTATCATCTCATACTTCTACTTACAACATCACCATATCATAACACTAGCCCAGCAACAATCTAAACTAGACGCCTCTAATTTATCCATTGCAAATTTTACGTGGCTTAGGGCTTTCGAGATAGAACCGTTCTTACCTACGAACATGAACCACAACGAGGATAACCAAATTGTTGACAACTCGTTGCAAATTAGATATTGACTATAGTAGGAGGCAGGACACCCGCTAGCCACTTATGCAAAACTAGTTGCATGTCAAGCGTGGAACAGGTCTCATGCGAGGACATGTAAAGTTTGTCCGGCCGCTTCATCCCACTATGCCACCAATATCCAAAGTACAACTAAGAAGCAATGAAATGATCATCATCGCCCACATACTCATATGTGTACTACCCGTGCAAAGTATCTACGCATAGATCCGGCTCGATACCCTGTAGGGTTATGACATAGAAAACAAAAATTTTCCTACGATGGGAACAACTAAGTACCAAGATCTATCTACTAGATACAAACAACGGGTGGATATACATCCATAGAATATATACCCTCGAAGACCGAATAGCGTTAACGAGGTTGTACTCGTGGATGATGTAGACGAATGCTTGCCGATCTCAAGATCGTGATGAAGTCCGTCTGGTCCAGCCTGTCCAGCACGATCAAGTCCAGCACCTCAAAGCAGTGGTGCATCCGTGATCGCACACGTCTGGTACCACCCACAACCTCCGCGCCCTCGCTCCAGCGAAGCAGCAGAAGCAACAAATCCTTCCAGAAAAAGCCACCGGGAACATGTATCTCGCTGATCCGAGACCATGGGGAAATTCTAAAGGGGGAAGAGAGATCCTTCGCGAGGAGGTGTGAGTGAGAGAGAGGGAGGGGGGCTCCTTTTATAGGGAGAGGGGGGCACCCAAGGGGTCATGCGCCCAGCCATGGGGCTGACCCTCCCCTCCTTTCATTCATGTGGGTGGACACTCCACTCACACAAAAGCCTTTCAATTCCCTCCACTCAAAAACCCACTCAAATTCCCATTAAATTTCCACCAAATTTAATGCAAACTCTCATTAAATAAAACTCCTTTTATTTATTCAGAATTTTGTCAATTACTTTAATGACAAACATTCACATATAACCCCTTGCTAGTATTTCATTTCACATGCAGAAACACTTTCTGCAATTTCACCCGAAAACCCGTTTCGGTATCTAGTGAAATAAATTCCTGCGCTTGTTATTCTTTTCCTGGCATATCATTTGCTCCGAATGGTGTCGGTATACCTTAAGTGTGTCACCCTACGGTTCACGAATAATGTGGACATGATCGAGACCCTTCTCCGATTAATAATCAGTAGCGGGACCTGGAGATCCATACTGACTCCCACACATTCAACGATGACTTCTGTGATCGTGTGAACCTTTTACACTAGTATCTTAATCCCTTTGTTTCACGATATATTACATGTCCGAGATTCGATCATCGGTATCTCCATACCTAGTTTGATCTCATATCGACATGCACTCTTTTCTCGTTCCCATGATATAACATTCTAGTGATCAAATCACTTGCTTGCAAGCTAATCAATGTGATATCACCGAGAGGGCCCAGAGCATATCTATCCGTCATCGGGATGAACAAATTCCACTCTCGATCCATGGGTCTCAACATAACACTTTAGTAGTTCTGAAGCCATCTTTATAATCACCCAGTTATAGTGTGACGTTTGATGTCATCGAGAAACTCTTCCGGTGTTAGTGATTGACATGATCTCATGGTCTAAGGATTAGGATCACTTCGTAAGTTGTTATAGCAATATAAACTCAATGACTTTGATCGTAATGCTATACTTCGGATGAATGTTCATCACATCATTACACTAATGTTGTGACCTCGTTATTAACAACATCCAATGTCCATGATCAGGAAACTTTGATCATCATGTTAATCAACGAGCTAGTTTATAAGAGAGGCATAACTAGGAACTTCCTTTTTGTTTATTAAACACACATGTATTAACGTTTCCTTATTAATACAATTATAGCATGCAAAATAAACATTTATCATAAATAAGGAATACGATAATAACCACTTTATTATTGCCTCTCGGGCATATTCCTTCAGCACCACCTCGCCAGAATTTCACCGGAGCCCGCCGCCTCTGGAGAATAAGGGAGCCAGCGATTGGAGCCGCCCCAGGAGAAGCCACCGATACCAGGAGATTCGCCGTCGTCGACTTCGTCGTTCGCCCGCCTCGCCGACCCTCGCCAGCACCCCGGTGAGACCCCAGCAACCCTCACTGGCTGCGCTAGGTTTCGTTCTCGCCGGCGTTGTCTCGCGTCGACGATAACTCCCAGCCATTGGATTAGAATCACATCGAACGACACACGTTGCCCCGTACCGCTTCGCCCCTCCCCGTGTCACTGACGAGCGGGGACACCCACTTAAACAGCCCGCGGGAGCACTGCGCTTAGCAGGCCGGCCCGTTAACTTTTCCTGCGCAGCCCAGTTATTCAAATTAAACCTTTTTCTTTTTAATTCAAACACACTTCTGTACCCATTTTCAAAAATCAACCCAGGTAGATTCAGTGCACCATTTTGAATGAAACCAATTTTGTTGGAAAGGTCTGTGAATGTTGAATCCAAGCCCGTTGGATTCAAGTCATTTGGATCTGTAGATCATCCTTAGTAAAAATAATAAGGCAGAAGCTTTTCTGCATTCAAACATTTTTCAAATTTAAACCATAATAGCTTTTGAGTTGATTCCAACTCTCAAAAATCACATTTAACCATACCTTTTAGAATATATAAAAATATATAGGTTTACTTACAGAAATAATGTTCAAGTAATAAAAGAATGCCCCATAGGCATTTCTAGTCATTATATTTAAATAAAATAAAAGGGTAAAACCTTATTAAACTGTGACACCACTTTAAATCACTTTCCCATGGACTAAAATATGTGGTGATGACATGTGTCAACATGATCCCATGTTTGGTTTGGAGAATATTAAATCTTAAGTAGTTTTTCAATGAGTAGAAATTACTTTTCTAAAAATAAAAGGAATTAAACCCAGCCTTAACCTTGTAATGTTAGAGATGATGCTAGATCATCTATAGGACCCTTGTGTGTGATGATTGCAAGTAGTTAAGAATTGTTTGGTGATTGTCTACCTCGTATTTATTCATAGACGCTAGTACCGACCAAGGATACGAGGAGGAAGGAGGATACTACGAAGAAGAAGCCGAAGAGAACTTCAACCACTGCTCTGCACAAGGCAAGCTTATATTGACACTGATGCAAGCCTAATACTACTAGTTGAATGTGCAAGCTGAGACTATACCTATGCAAGTCAATACTTTCTACTATGCCCACTATATGCCCTAAGCATATGTGATCATACCCACTTGATAAACCAATCCTAGTTTTATTTGCAAGCTTCTTACTTTATTTCTTTATCAAAGCTTACTTAGAGTTTACTTAAGAGTTTGGTAGATACTAGAAAGTTATCTGAAGGTTGCATAAAGAGCATAAAATTTGGCCTAAGTTAGAAACCTTGATATCATCCTAAGATATAAGGTTGTACTTGGTTGAAACTCCACTAGTTTACCACCCCTCATTAGTACTACCCCCACTAGTAGATGCTAGTGCTAAGCATAAAACTTGATCAACTTTAGATGGGAATACTTGGTAGAAAAATGGTTATGAAAACCTTGGAATGATGGATCATTCTATTGAAATGTTTTGGACATGTGTTTCCAAACACTGGATGATTTTGGTGAAGAAAATGATGAGGCATGAGCCTTAGCCCTTTATAAAACTGATGGTTGTCTGGATGCGATACCATTCCAATTTTATCGTACAACCACAATACCTGAAAATTGGGTAGGGCTTGACTGGAAACTTATATACCTTAGTATTAGTTCCCTCATGGCCAAGGTCTGAGCTGAGGCTACCTTGTGAAGATTGTCCACTGCAGGTACAAGATGACAGTTGGTCATGGTTGGGAGGCCAAACTCACAGGAGAGGTGCTTATACTAGGGCGTGTAATCGAAAGGTTAGGATTGATTATCCGCATACTGAGTATGGTGAATTCAGGATTTGTTCCTGACGGATGTATCGAATGTTGTGGTGAAAGTGTACAATCTCTGCAGAGTGTCAAACTATTCGAATAGCGTCATGATTATGGACGATTAGTGGACATACTGTTCCCCCGTCAGACTTTTCAAAAATGACTTGTGAAATGAAGTGAGACTTTGACTTAACCACAACAGAGTTGTGACATGAGTTACAAGATCCCCCTTAGGAGTTATAAAACTGTGACTAGCTTTGGAACTTAGTAGAGATAAATCTGGCTTTTGCAAAACAACGTTAGAGCCTAGTGTCCTATTATCCAAAAAACCCTTTCCTGTTAGTATTAGTTTGCGAGTACTTAAAGAGTACTCATGGCTTTGTCCCTGGCTATTCCCATGGCCAGACTATGAAGAGGAGTACCTGGAAGATGGACCCAGGAAGGTTACGACAACTAGGATCATCTCCCATCGTCAGCATTGCCTGTGACCCCGAAGATGGAGCTTCGCCTATGCTATCGTTATTATTACGTATTCCGCTGCTTGAAGTTGTATTAAGAACTGGATCATGAGATCCCTATTTGTGTAAGAACTTATGTACCGTTTGTAATGGATGATGTACTATGGTATCCAATTCTGTTATGTCTCGCAAAAATGGTAATCCTGGGATTGTGATGTATGACATAACAGGCATCTGGGATTAAAAATCCGGGTGTTGACACAAGGGCACGAGCACGGGCATCTTTGGCATTCTTGGCGGCAACCTTGAACGAGGCCATCTCTTGCATAACTTTATTGGAGGTCATGAGATGGTAGTTGTATCTTCCTTGTAGGCTCTTCAAGTCTGTGGGATCAAATGGCATGAGTGCACTCACATATTTCCTTTTTATCCAAGAATCATCCACATGTGAGGCACCCACATTTCTAAAAGCGGTGGCGGTGGTCTTGAGCCTACGGTACATGTCTTCATGATTTTCACCTTCCTTCATGTAGAAGCCTTCGGATTAATTGCTTAGTGCATCATACCGATTCCTCCTCATGCTCTCATTCCCAACAACCAACACCGTGAGAGCATCCCAAGCTTCCTTGGCGATGCTGAGGTGCTCAATGTGTGGATAATCCTTTGTACCCAATCCTTGTTGAATCATGTGCAAAGCGGTGGCATTGAGTTGACTATTGACAACTTCTCTTCTTGTCAAGTTGTTTGGATCCCCAATATAGAGTCCTTGTTCCAAAGTTCAATGCAAGAGCTGTGCACATGAGTTTTCATTAGAGATTGCCATTGAGCAAAAGTAGTAGATGCTTCAAGCTTAGGTGGGTCACCTCTATTGTTTACATGAGGGTGAGGGATTGGAGGGTCGGGAGAGTACCATGAATCACGGTGCTCACCCTTCCCACCATCATTTTGTGTGGAGGAATTAGTGTTGTCTTGTTTACCCCCCACTGCCATACCCTCGGGTGATGCCGGAGCATTACCCTTAGGTACCATAGATGGAGGATCCTCTTGAGGAGAAGGGGATCATGAGCCATCTTTATCTTTAACAAGTTGCTCAAGTAACTTGTGCAATTGTTTGATATCGTTGCCCAAGGTGGAGCTCAATCTTGTTTCCAAGTTATTGAGATCATCCATGGTCACAGAGTGGATAGACTCACCATCACCTTCCCCTACTTTGCTACCCATATACTCTTAGGCGGTAAAGCCCAAATAAAGAGCCGAGGCTCTGATACCAATTGAAAGGATCGTATGGGCACCTAGAGGGGGTGAATAGGTGCTACTTAATTTTTTTTTCTTTTTCAAATTAAGGTTTGACAAGAAAGGTAAATTCTCTAGATAATGCAACTAAGGTGAATTTACCTATATGACAAACAAGCACTAGCTAACACAACACTTAAGCAAGAACAAGTAAGTAAAGTGCGGTAAAGGATAGAAGTAACCAAAGTGGTGGACGCGGAGACACAAGGATTTGTTTCCCATAGTTCCTTCCTTTTGAGGGGAAGTACGTCTACATTTGGAGAGGGGGTGGTTTCAAACCACCAACGCCATGAGAGGCCTCCCTTGTTCTCCGATGAATCTCACCCCAACAGGATCGATCCACCTTCCACTATATCGGAAACCTTCGAGGTGGAAGCCGACACCTTTACAACAAGTTAGGGGCACACATCCATAACTTAATTGGAGGCTCCCAAATACAAGCAAGCTGTCAAGACAATCAAAGACAAGCTTGTAAGAACCAAATCTAGAACTAGGGTTTCCAAAGAAAAACACTAGAGCAATGGGGGCCCTCAAATGAATGAGGGGGAAATAAAGATCTCTTTTGGTGAAGTAGTAGATCAAGGCCTCCTCCTTCGATTCTCCAAAGATCAAAGACTTTGGATGGTGGAGCGAAGAGATCTTGGCGATTTGGTGGCTCAAATGGAGGTGGTAGTCTTCAATGCCACGAGCACTTTGTCCCAAGGTAGGTGGAGGGGTATTTATAGCCTTCTGAGCAGATCTGACCATTGTGCATTTATTGCAGTGGTAGTATCGGATTTCCAAGCGGTAGCCGGTACCGCCTGTAATTAGAAATGCGTCAATCAAAGCACACAGGCCCCAGCCACCAGCGGTACCAAATTGTGGTGCTACCGTAAAGCGGTAGTACCGCCCCTGGGGCACGGTACTACCGGACACATGCGGTAGTGCTGCATATTGGTACCGGGGAGGGCAGTGGCGTTTGCCAACTTGCCAAAAACCTTCTGCCGCGCTAGATACTAAAAAGCGGTACTATATCATTTTGGTACCTAGGCGGGCAATAGCTTTTGGCAACTTGCCAAAACCTTTTGTCGCGCTAGATACTAAAATGCGGTACTACCGCTTTTTGGTACCTAGACGGGCAGTAGCTTTTGGCAACTTGCCAAAACCTTTTGCCGCGCTAGGTACTAAAATGCGGTACTACCGCTTTTTGTTATCTAGGAAGACAGAGGCTTTTGGCAACTTGCCAAAACCTACTGCCACGCTAGGTAGTAAAATGCGGTACTACAGCTTTTTGGTACCTAGCCTGGCAGAAGGTTTTGGACAGTTTGCCCAAACGCTCTGCCATGCCTAGTAGAAAATTCCGGTACACCCGGTACTTTGCAAACCCCTTTTTGGGAGAAATGAGCCAAGGATTTCTTGATACAACCTGTGGTACACTTGGCAAATAATTAGTCCGATATGTGTGTTGTTATAAACACCAAAATCACTAGGGATAGAAAATGCTCTTTCACCAGGTGGGCCACACCTGCCCTAGGCGCGGGCAAGGTGGGCCCGCGCCTAGGGGTGTGTGGGCCCCATGTGGCCTGGCTACGCCTCCCCTTTTGGCTTCCTTCGTCTTATGGGAAAATATATTTTTTCATGATTTTTCTGGTATTTTTCTGATCTTCGCGAAATTGCATCAAAACACCTATTTTTCCATCAGAAACCTGACTCCGACAGTTCATCCTCCAAGGATCATCCAATATGCAAAAACAGAGGAAAAACATAAGTAACACCTCATAATAAGACATATATCAATGAATAAAGGAAAATTATGATATAGAATGATGATCCAAATTGGACGTATCACCTAGCTGTGGGGATCGATCTTCTTCAACAATCTACATCAATGTTAATCTCTCTCGCATCGATGTCGGTGAGTTATCTAGATCCAATCTCGTTAGCATCTCATAGTTGGATCTTAGATGTTCGTATAAGGCCTTTTTTGCATGCGTGAAACCTAATAAGGACATATGTATTCCCCGGGGAGTTGAGCTCTGCATTGTACAATCTATGCAAATCCACCACAATATCAAACAAGAAAGATGTACGGTGTTCCGCCTTGCGGCGACCTGGATATAGGTAAAAACTTGTGTTTTCTTCTTGTGTGTGCGGATTGTCTTGAACATGTAAACGCTACACACACCGAACCTAAAAGGGTGTGGTCTCACCCCCGGTGCTCGCGAACGCACCCACGACACAATAAATTTTCTTATCTGGCATCCATGTCGACACCGGAAGGATCGGAATTATCTGATGAATGTCTCATTTTTTCCATTGTCGTTTATAGCATGGAAGCATGAGGTTCTTTGTGGGTTTTGTCTTACGTGTCCTTCTCCTCCCTGTTTAGAGGAATCAAGTTCATCTTTCCCACGATGCTGCTGACAACCACGACCAGAGCTTCAACCCTCGGTGGTCATGGATGAGGGCTCATGGTGGACCCATGGATGGTCCATGTCATCCTGACGGCTAGAGGGGTGCCGTTGTACGGGTAAAGGTTGTCGCTTCTTGTTGGCTAAGGGCCTATTTGTATTTCCAAGTTTTGGAAAAGCCATTTTTGTAACTTTGGATGTAAATTCGGACCCTTTTTGCTCCAACGGTTGATATAAAGGAAGGTGCAGGGGTTGTTGTACCAAAAAAAAGTCAAAACCAGAAGTTGTTGTGTCAAAGAAAAAGTCATCAAAACCATAAGAAGGATTGTTCGATATCAATTCCTTTGGGGTGTGTTCGGTTGGTTTCACGAAGTGGAATAAAATGGTTCCACACTTAGAGCCGTTCTAGTGTTCAGTTGAGAAATGAAATGAAACGAAGTGATCCTCAAAAGAGAATATTTTTTCTAGATTCAGAATACACTCATTCCACGAAATTGGTGAAATCTCCGCATTCCTCTATGTAAGTCACCCAAACGTTCTCACTCTCTCTATTCTCTTGTCATTATTTTTTTGCGAAATGCATCCAAACATAGAACGAAAACATTCTATTTCACTTTTTTAACCCAACCAAATATAGGATAAACTCATTCCATTACGCATTTTTTATTCTAACTAAACATAAAAACGAAACCAATCCATTCAAATAGAATGAAAACATAACGTTTCATTCCACTTGGTTCCGAACTGAACACACCTCGATGAAGAAGTGGCATGGGGCCAGCGTTGCGTGCCCACCTGTCAGTGCCTATCCGCCTCCGGATGGCGCACGGTGGGGTGCGGCACACCGCCCACCGAGCAAAAGATTTACGTACAGAAAATACTTGCACATCTCTAACTAACAGGTGGGCCTAGTATCGCACCAACCCACCCAGACACGGGGTAATACGGAATTCCGGGTAATACGTAGTTAGCGCGTCAATAGCTTAACCAGACCCTAGTTTAAATCGAAACCACGCGGCTCATCGCACGCAGACGCACGGAGCACCGTCCTCCTCCTGACAAGCCACCCGACTGGGCTTAACCCGAGTTGTCAATACCTTTCGTTCCGAAGTCCGGGCCACCCCCCTTCTCTCTAATCTCGCAGCCATGGAGGATTCCAAGGGGAGCGGTGGCGGCGATAGGCCCGGCGCGGACGCCGGCCCCAACCCTACCCCGAATCAGCCTCCGCCGGTCGCCTCTTCCGGAGGGGACGACGATGCCGCTGCGGTGGCTGCGGCCGCCCAGGCCGAGGACGAGGCGCGGCGGCCCTTCACGGCCCTCAGCCAGGTCGACGCGGACCTCGCCCTGGCGCGCGTCCTCCAGGAGCAGGTAAGTCACGAGATCTTACGGCCCGGCCCTTCCAATCTCTAGGGTTTCCAGGCAAACGAGACTAACATGCCGTTTGGATCGGTGCTGCAGGAGCGGGCGTACATGATGCTCCGTATGAACGGAGGCGGCGGCGGCGGGGAGGGCAGCGATTACGGGAGCTCGGAGGCCGGGAGCTACGACTACGACGACGAGGATGCGGAGGACTACGAGGAGGACCTGGAGCACCACCTCCGCGTCCACCATCACGACCACCCGGCGGGCAACGATGATGATGTGGGCGAGGATGTCGAGGGCGAGGGTGAAGGTGAGGATGAGGGCGAGGACGAGGGCTCTGAGGAGAGTGAGTACGAGGAGGAGGGCTTCGATGAGGATGTGGAGCCTGAGGTAGACCCTGCAGAGTATGAGGACGATGAGGCTTATGCGCGGGCGCTGCAGGACGCCGAGGAGCGCGAGGTTGCCGCGCGCCTTTTGGCGCTCGCTGGGATCAGCGATTGTGAGTGTGGATGGATGTTTCGTCGGCTCGCTTCATGTTTTCTTGTGGTTGCTGACATGCAGTTTTTGTTTTGCTGTAGGGCGAGCGGTGGAGCACGTAGAGGATCACGTCAACGATGCGCAGGTAGTAGTTTATTGTTTGGTCTTAGAACTGTTTTTTTCCTTCAGAAGTTAGTCACTGGAATTTGGATGAAATGAACTGACACTCTATCCTTAATTTCTCAATGTATGTGATGTACACTGTTTATTCGATTAACACAACGACAAAATAAAATATGCCGTTATGAGGAGTTAACATGATTAGTCCCACCATCTATTGATGCAGTCAGTAATTTTGGTTTTGTCAGTAGCATATTACTTTTACATAAGCAGATTAATGTTCTTTCCATGTCTGGAACATATGCATCAACCTATTAAGCATGAGAGATGATAGGTGCACAGTGCACTATTATTATCACCTTCAAATGGAATGAGCTGTTTCTTTAACTTGTTGACATGCTATCTTCATTATATTTTCAGTTTGTAACACTCAATAATGGCTATGAAAAAATAACATCACTGATGCAACTAAACGGTCAATTTATAAGTTCCTGATGATAAAAGACGCACCAGCATCAGCGTGTCCTTTACTGTCATATTTGCAACCCAGAACTTCAATAATAAATACTTTGCCCTTGATGTTGTGGTTATGAGCGGATAGCTATTCCTCTCTCTTTATCTGTGGATTGCTATTTCTTCAGGAAGATAAAATTAATTTCTGATGTAATGGTAAAAAGCCACAGACTACATAATAGTATTGCTATAAGTGATTAAATTTGCTTCTTGCCATCTTTTCTCTGTGGACCGTGGCCCGGCACATCTAATTCTCTAACTTCTAATGGAGAACTTATGTCTTTTTTCATAAAGTCGTATTGTGCTTTTGCTTATTCACTGAAATCAGCCAAATGTGAAATTAATGAACTGAAAATTTAAATCGATATGTTATTGTAAAACACAGGATCCATGGCAGGAGGTTGATCCAGATGAGTACTCTTATGAGGCAAGTTATATTTGTTCTGTTTCTTTGGTGCCTAACCCTGCTGTAAGTTCCAGAATGCAATGCTAATGGTTCTATCTGTGGTTATAGGAATTAGTTGCATTGGGCGAAGTAGTTGGTACAGAAAGCAGAGGGCTCTCTGCTGATACACTTGCTTCCTTACCTTCAGTAACTTACAAGATGAAAGATATGCAAGATGGCAACACTGAGCAGTACGTGCAAATAGTATTAAGTTTCGTAGCCTGCCAATAATATATGTTCTTTATATATTATGTTAAAGTAGTGTGCTAACATGCCATTAATGTGGTAGATGTGTGATTTGCCGTGTGGAATTTGAAGATGGTGAATCTTTGGTTGCACTTCCCTGCAAGCATTCATACCACCCCGAGTGCATAAACCAGTGGCTTCAGATAAATAAGGTACACCCCTTTTCAACTTGGTTTTTGCTAATGTTAGAAACATAGCACTAAGCAGTTCATTGTCATCAAGTTAATTAGAAGTGTGCCTCAATTTTAAGTCCAGGTTGAATTGATAGATATCTCCAAAAAGATCACAACATATTTGGTGTATGGTCCCCCTTGTTTAATTTAGCTCCATTATCCACGATTGTCCATATAAAAAGGATCATTTGCTGCATTCTTTTTTTCCATCAACCCATATGAAACATTTGAATGGGGAAATAAGCCAAAATCAGAATTTGCATCAGTGTGCCAATTCTTAAAGTAATATGCATTGGCATCTTTAGTTTCATATATCCCTCTTACTGCCTCAAGTCCATTAGAATATAATGACTACTTAGTACTGGGTGCAACTGAAAGAGGTATGCCATAGCAATCATAACTGCATAATTAGTACTTCCATTTTGGCTGCAACAGAGTTCAGGTAGTTTGCTAATGATAGTTTAAGCAGTTACCTCATCCTCCTTCGGTCGAATGAGGATAGCATGGTGAAAGAAATAAGCAAGGGGTGACTGCTTTGTACCGCCTATTAACATTTTCTTGTCTGTTTGGGCTTCGTCTTCTTGAATTACCTCATTCTCTACAGCTCACCTATGGGATTCTGGTTAGCAGTCTACGGTGGTGTAGGTAGATGGCCCAATAAGATGTTAATCACCAGCACTGAATTATGCATCTGAAACAGTAATTTATTTATTTTATTTACCATTAGAGCTGTGTTATTTACAACTAGACTTAAACTCGATTTGCACTCTGACTCACTTGAGTCAAGTCTAAATTCAAACTCTGGACTTCTGTGGGAGAATGCAGAGTTATTCCCCACTGTCGCTTGGATCAATGAAACATCTGGACAGGGCTAGGTTCTGATACTTGACGTCTTTATGCATCCAGCAATGAAACATCTGGACGGGGCTATGTGTAACTTAGCGGCCGTAGTTATGCTAGGAAATATCACATTCTCCAGTTGGGCTATATATCCATCCAGTCCAGTCTCATCTCGTCTGCACGCTGCCTAGCAGCGATGTTGTTTTCGTAAGTGCAGTAATGCTCAGTGGGCTGTTATGTGTGAAGTTACACATAACTACATTTCCCATTCTCGACTTGGGCTATATATCCATCCAGTCCAGTCTCATCTGGTCTGCATGCTGCCTAGCAGCGACGTTGTTTTTGGTAGTGCAGTAAATGCAGAGTATTCGGCTTAGTGGGCCGGCACAGCAGCTATGTGGACCCGTTGCTTTATACTGGACCTCTATTCAGCACTTTCCAAGACTGGGCCAGATTCTTTATTAGAACATCAGCGGTTAAAGCCCAAAGTAAGGTTTCCCGTTCTCCCTTTTCGGAGATCTCGATTTTCCATCCCAAGCATGGTTTGAAAAACTGGACCGCTGACTGAACTCGTCAAGCGACTGGTTCACCGGTCCAATCGCCGACTCAACTGGTTCGGTAGCGACAAAAAAAAAATCATATATTGAATTAAAGTTTAAGCTAATTTCGGGAATTTTTTTATTTAGATCATATGTATGTATGTACTTCAATAGTTAATCACAAAGACAACAGTTCGATTCCTACAGGCAACAATTCGTTTTGTTTTCCTCTGGTTTTTTACTACTCCCTCCGGCCCATATTAATTGACTCAAATTTGTCTAGATTTGAATGAATCTAGACACTATTTAGTATATAAGTTCATCCAAATTTTGACAAATCAAATTCAATTAATATGGATCGGAGGGAGTACTATGATTGTTGCCTCTTAAAAACCGAACAAGTCAGCTGGTTCTGGTTGTTTCTGGTTGGACGGTCAAGTCCGGGTTTTTAAACTATGGTCCTAAGGCCTTTCTTTAGTTAGTAGTAGTAAGGGATGTAGAGTGTAATTCTTTGGCAGCGATTCATAGGCCATTACAGGGCTTATTATGCTTGTTTGATCTGTACCTATCTGAAATTGCGCCGACAACATGATCATGCAAAATAGATACTGGCCTGACAAAGCATTTCCTCATTATTTGTTTGAGGGAACATGGTCTTTTTATTTGCTTCAGCTAATATTTTTGTTTAGCGATATTAGCATCATTCTAAATACTAGTACTTTTTTTGTACTCCCTCTTACTCTAATTAGGTGTCGGAGATTTGTCTAAATTCGCATGTATCTAGACTCGTTTTAGTGTACAGGTCATGCGAATCTAGCCAAATTTCCTACATCTATTTCGAGACGGAGGGAGTATGTTAATTAAAGAGGCAATAGAAGTTGTGATATTCTGAAGTGCAGCTCTTCTCAACTTGAAGTTGTGACAATATGTCTTTTGACTATTTGCAGGTATGCCCTATGTGTAGCGCAGAAGTTTCTACCTCAGAAAACAAGCAGGCATGACCAGCATTTGTTATGTTCAAAAAGAAAAACGCGCAAGGACAAGGAAAATAGTCCTTGCGTTTTTAGTCTTCAGTCCTCTCCTAGCTCATCCTACTGAAACTTTCCTTGCCTTGTCGCTGTGCTCTGTATTAACTTGCTGTCGTATGATCCACAAGTGGACACTGGTTATATTATATATTGTCGACCATTCTTTTGCTCCTTGTTGTATGATGATCGTTGCGTTGATGCACTGGGACACCTGAGATGTTGATCTTTGCAGAGCTAGTGGTGCAATCTGGATTTATTCGAAAAGAGTTATCTGCAATCTGTATTTAATTATCACCAATTAAATCGTACTTATCACATATCTAAAAGTTATATGTGAAATTAATACAGTCCAAAGATTTACATATGTGAAATTAATTTACTCCTAGAGATTGAGATGAGATACCCCAAAGATCGTCAGCCTTTAATTGGTGATTAATGGAAGGATTTAATTGGTGAATCTTGCATTAGAACACGTGGAATTAAGTTTGCCTATAAATATCAGCTTATCCCCGTTCAAATTTCATCTCGGATGTCTGGCAGTGAGAGGAGACAGCTTTTGAACTGTAAGTTGTGCGGCTGCTTCACCTCTCTACATTCTCTAGCGAATGGTTTGATGAGTTTGCGAAGGTTGTAACTTTATGGGTTATCGCTGCAGTTGTAGCTCATGAATTATTGCTTTTCCTATGCAGTCCAAAACGCAAGACAGCCACGAAGCCAGGAGAGATTGATGGCCCATTTCTCAAACACGGGAGGTGTTGGGGAAAACCAATCCCACCAATCCCAGCCCAACGTGCTTCCGCATCTTGCGGGCAACGAAGCCGTACCACGCAAAGAGCCCGATGGCCTCGACGCCGTCGACGGACCTCGGCAACTCGTGGGCACCGGAGCTACACCGCTTGGACAACCTACTGGCTTCAACCTCGATAACCATCAAGGGCCTGCGGTTCTCGTAGACACCACCGTGGCGCCACATGGACGGCAAAACAACCTCGACACCAACTCGCTAGTCGACATTAATGGATGGGGCGCCCGACGTGACACCTTTTCCATTGGGGAGTCCTCGAGCGCAGGTGCCGCACGTGGGGCCGCCCAAGCGGCGGCGTGGTGGGATAACGTGCGCAGGCCACGCAACATGGCAAGGATGGCCGCGGCATACGACATGGCTCGCGCGGAAGGCCACCCAGATGGCTACGCTCGAACGCTTGTAGCGGGGCCCTATGTGGCCAGGGCGCGCAACATGGACAGGATCAACCCACGACACGACAGGGCTCGTGCGGAAGCCCTCGCTGGTATGGTAACCACCTCGCTGGTATCGACCCACGCACTGTTAGTAGCACTCCCTCCGTCCTAAAAATGATGTTATAAATTTATCTAAATTTGAATGTATCCATATACTACATAGTATGTACATACATCCAAATTTAGACATATCTGCAACATTTTTAAGACAGAGGGAGTAGCACCGTTCCATGAGCTGTTCCATCTTGAAGACTGACCGACTCTGTTGTCATTTTTACGCAGCTAATCGGAGCAACAATCAAGGCGATGACAACAACAATAACCAGCCAGGAGCCACCTGAGTACCCATCTAAGGATATGGAGTGCATCGTCCGTTTGGCGCCCATAATGTCTGTTCGGCTTTACTATCAATTTACATCTTACCGTAATTTGTTCAATTTGCATTCGCTATCGGACCTATATTTATTTGCTTACCAATTTGTATTGTGAGTCTTGAGTTTGTGTTGTACTCTGTTATGATTGTGAACCTTTTGATGCATTTTGTTATGATTGTGAACCTTTTGATACATTTTATGATTATATGAACCTTGGGATGTATTTTTGTGAACATTATGAAGTATTTGGTTATAATTATGAACCTAGTGATGTATTTTGTTATGGCATGCAACTTGTAATGTATTTTGATAAATATCAAGAAAGTACGACTTGATGAAGGTGACTGAGGCATATTCGGGAAGGAATTGGTGGTGGGACTCAGTCAACTTAGGCCTGGGCTTCCCTTACCATCAGCTGAGCCAACGTCAACGATAATGGCCTCGGCAAACTGCTGGTGGCGTGACACTCTCACCTTGCACCATGAGGCCACTGACCCAATTGATCTACCTAGTATGGAAATGTTTTTAAGGAGCACAATCCCCAATCCGACAACCTTATGTTGAAGTTGCCCGTTGGTACATGACGACAACTAGCTTAGAGAGTCTTGTAAGACTTTGATTTGGGAGTTGTCTGCATGCCGAAATTGTCCGCTTGGCAAAAGTATGTTTGGGTGTTCTTTTGAACTTGTCAAACTGACCGTAGTAAATCTCTCCGTTTCTTAATAGAAAGTCAATGCTCCTGCCAGTAAATAAAACTACTCCCTATTGGTACATTGTTGAAGTTGCACGTCGGTATATTGTTCTAGCGTGACGAGTATGTCTCTTGACTCTTGAGTAGTGTGTCAATTTGGCAACAAGAACACTAACAACCGGTTATTGCTCAACCATAAGGATCCCCATGCAACAAAATTCTCCATGCCCCCCATCCATCCCCAGTGTCACCCCGCCTTAGCCAACAACTTTGAGCCCCTCGAAAAGATAAAATCTCCCTAGCACCCTTGCTAAGTAAATGACTACAAAATATACAAGAGCAAAATGGGCGCACAGCCACAAGCAACACAATCAATCACTACTAGGAAAAGGCCTACCGCCGGCAACCAATTTGGCTACCGTCGTTAATTCCTTCCGATGAGCTTTCTAGAAAAAAGTTATACCTTGTTGATAACAGTATCCTATCAATCCTACTAATCCTTGGGCTATGATGTCACACATCTTTATTTTTCGAATTTCAAAAAATTATTTAAATAAACAAAAATGAATAAGTAATAATCTTGAATTCAAATAACAATAAAATGAATTTTACTTTTTTGCCTTTTCTATTTAATATGGAATAATTCATATCTATAAATACGTAAATCGGAATTTAACAAATATTATGTCTAAATTGATCAAAAAAATGAGAGAAATCCAAATATGACATCCATATCATCTTTTGAATCATGCACAATGTATTTTTGATAGTGGACTACAAGATTTTCCAAATAAAATTCATTTAATAGTGTCAAAATCTTCAAAAAATCATATAAAAATCCTTTCTGAATTTGAGGATTCTAAAAAATCGCTAAACGACCTATCAGATGTAAGTTTTCACGTAGATCAATTTTTATATAAAAAACTTTTTGATCCAAGATCGTATGCAAACGTTATTGCTGTTTTACTGAGACACGAAGTTTTTTTTTGGCAAAATATATCGAAATTAGTGTTTTTTCTAAGAATTAAACCACATTACATAACTACATCTCAAAAGATTTTCAAATTTAAAGTTTTTATCATTTTCTTTTATTTTTCCTATAACTGAAAAGGCGAGGGGGGAGGGGATACCACATTACCGCCAACGCACCAACATGATGGTTCTTTGGTGCTATAGGCCCCTATACCGCCGGTGAGCGGGATTGAGTGTGCGCTGGGGGTAGTTTCTTTAGCGTCGACGCATGGGACCTGAGGGCGCCAAAGGTAGCTGCGGGCTGGGGGCTGGGTTGGTCATACGTTAGCGTCGGCGTACGGGGCACGACCTCCGTCGACAGTAGATTGTTAGCACCGGTGCACATGTGTAGCGAGGCACTGATGGATAGTTAGCATGAGCGGACGCCGAATTTAGTGCGCCGGTGGTACCTTGTTTCTCTATAAGGCTTTTCCTAGTAGTGAATATAAGTTCAATGGGCACTTAGACACAAGTAATATAGGTTAAAATGGGCACAAAGCCACAAATAAATAGGGTTCAAATACGGCTAAGGGAAGCACAAGATGCAGTGTTGTGTTGTATGCCATGACTTGTGGTGGGAGGGAGAGGAGCAGGTGATGGGGAGTACATAAAAATTAATAGCACGTGTAATATCATAGCACGCGTAACAAAAAAATTAATATCAAATATATCGTGTACATAAAATTGCATTGAGATTTTAATAATAATTAAATACTATGATACATATAGATTATAATAAACACCATAGTGATACTATCATATAGTAGTATCATATA
Organism: Avena insularis; assembly: GCA_023614405.1. Taxonomy (NCBI): domain Eukaryota; kingdom Viridiplantae; phylum Streptophyta; class Magnoliopsida; order Poales; family Poaceae; genus Avena; species Avena insularis. The sequence continues at coordinate 392,219,806 of CM042693.1, read as the reverse complement.
CTCACTCCGTTTCAAAATATAAGATATTTTAGCTTTATAAAGCTTTTAGTATGTAGGTTCACTTAGATTTGGAGTGCATCTACACACTAAAAAAATCTAGATATATTTCCTTTATAAATCTAAAACATCTTATATTTTAAAATGTAGGGAGTACATAATACTAAGTTCTATATACTAGCCACTATGACCCGTCTCAGGTGTTGGTAGCGGAGAAAATCACCACTACCGGGTTTTAGTAAATGAGACCTGGTCCCGCCTTATTCAATGTGGCGGATCTTAGAAAATAATTCTATAGAATTTGGTCCCACGGAAATTAAGTTGTAACCAAAGTCATCCACTCATACTCTCTCCTATTTAAATAAATTAATTTGATTTTGTTTAAATTTAGAGGTATCTAACACTAAAACCACCTGGACCAGGGGATGCGGCTCGTTGCCAAATTGAGTAGTGTGGTTTTGTAGAGAATGTCGTTTTTTCTGAAAATATTGTGGAGGATATCTTTTTTTAAGACAAAAGTAAAGGATATCAGAAAATTATGGTCAGGCCACGCCATATAGAGGACTTATGGGCCTGGCTAAATATGGACCATACTAGTTCAGGCGAAACAGTAGGTCGGTTTAGCCGGTTAGTCCAGCCCAGTTAAGCAGCCCAGCGGCATTGCCATCGTCGCGTACTCGCGTTCCTATTCCTCCGCTTCTCGGCTACCCGTCCTCCCGCCGGCCGCCGCTCCACTCCCCGTCGGAACCGTGGCGCTCAGCGGCAAGGTCACAACACAGCCGGCTTGACCTCTGCTGACAGAAGAATAGGAGCGATCGGGGGAAACCCGAGGGGGGAGGATGTCGGGATTCGGCGACGGGTACGTGGGCACGGCCCAGGACGCGGTCAAGATCCGGCGGCTGGAGAAGCAGCGCGAGGCGGAGCGCCGTAAGATCGAGGAGCTCAAGAACAAGAACGCCGACGGGCAGCCCGGACTCCTCCAGTTCGGCTCCAGCACCTCCGAGGTAACATCGTCACACCATCATACCTAGTGGATTTCGCTATCGACCTAATCTTCGTTTATTTATTTGTCTATTAGCTTACTAGCATGTATGTGGTCTTGGACTTAGATGCTGTTAGACTAATAGAGACATCTGGCTGTGCTCTGGCATGAGTAGGCGTTGCTGGATTTGGAAGCCCTAATTTAAGCTGTTGATTTTGTTGTTGGAAAATTATATACTGTGATTGCCATGGCATAGTTAGCTTTACTGGGATAAGTGCACTCAGAAAGGGCATGTTCATAGCCTTAAAACGATATGTGGGGACTTATAGATGTTGTAACAATGTTATGGTTGATGCCTCACAGTTCAGTTCAGCTTGTGCTTTGTTCGATCTTGGATTTGATAAGAAGTTTAGAAATCCTATAGTCGATGTGGGCTATTCTTCTCTTTGATGTATTTTTACGATGTTATGTTTTGGCACTTGTATGATTTGCCTAGGAATACCCAGAACTTAATTATATCAGTTTAATTAAAATACTGTATAAATGTCTATATTGTGGAGCTGTGTGTTACAAGCTAATGCTAAGACTTGTGATTTTCAGATCCTTGAGACTGCATTCAAGAAAGAAACTGTTGGTCTAGTTACAAGGGAGCAGTATGTTGAGAAGGTAATAGACAGTCTTTGCTTATCAACTTTTCCTGACATGTTCCTCAACAAAGTAAACTTGATCATCTTATTTATCACTCGTGTGCCTGAGCAGAGGGTTAACATACGAACAAAGATTGAGGAGGAAGAGAAAGAGAAGCTTCTAAAATTACAACAAGAGTGAGTTTAAAATCCCAGCCTAGCAGAATCAGAAATTTCTCTGATCTGTGTCCTTGTACCAACTTAAGTATTATGTTGTTGGTTTCAGAGAAGAAGAACTGCAAATGCAGAAAAGGAAAAAAAGGAGAGTGAAGGGAGATCCACGCTTGTCTTTCTATGATGAAATTGAGAACGGAAGTGATGATGATGAGTTTGAGAATGGTATGATCCCTTAGCCTCTTCATTTTGTTGGCTCAACTTGTGTATGACTACTCAAGATATATACTTTTGGTTTTTATAATTAGGTCATCTGTTACCTCTCATATTGACTATAGCGTTCCCATGTTTTGCTTTTTTATCTATTTTTGATCCAAGATTGGTGTTTGCATTTTCGGGATCGGATATTTGTCTTCCTTTCATGTACTAGCATAGCTGAGACATTGTCGATGAATTTCATTGAATAATAGAACATCTATTATTCCTCTGTATTAGGCCAAATTGATGCTGCGTGTAGTCATCAAATCCGACTAGTTATTGCTTTGATTCAACAGCTCTTTGTTATAGGAGTGCGGTGATATTAGGTCAAGGCAACACAATCATTTGATTGTTTCCACTGTAGTTGCAACTTTGCCTTGTTGTAATGACCTCTAATTTTGCATAGAATGTTTTGTCTGGATGACCTTGCATGGAAAGTTGCAAATAACCGAATCTAATCTAAATCAGATAAAGCAAATGATCGGTTCCTGGTCAGGGCTATGGATCATTATTATGTTCTGTTGATTTACAATCTCACTGTTTGTGCTCATAGTGGCCTGATATATGTATTTGCGTATTGGCACTGGTTCTGTATCCCTAGACCTCTGCTTGTGAATTATCTTAGGGAAACTGTATTATTGTAGTAAGGGCAATATGAACATTACGCTTATTATTCATTACAGAAGAAACCCAAAAGAAACAACTTGGAAAGGATCCCACAGTTGAGACAAGTTTTTTACCTGACAGGTATGCCTTTCAGTTTATGACATTTTACTTGGAGTGTTAATTGTTGTTTCCAAGCTTTGTTTAACCTGCAAGCTATTTGCTAAGAATGATCCATCAGAGAGCGGGAGGCAGAGGAACTGGCAGAGCGAGAACGCTTGAAGATGCAGTGGTCGCGTGAGCAAGAACTGATCAAAAGTATTGCCACATGCTGATTTCGTACCTCGTAAATTAATCTAATAATATGCATCTTTCTCTTTTGGATAATTCTTGCTTGGGAACTAATTAAGTAAATCTCTATTTCAGATGAACCTCTTTCAATCACTTACAGTTACTGGGATGGTACTGGGCACAGGAGAGCTATCCAGGTGCATTTCTAACACTGGACAAAATTGTTCATCTTTTGGTTGTTCTACAGATGTGAACTGTACATTTCAACAAAACCCTTCTACATTCCCAGGTCCGCAAAGGTGACTCTATTGGAGAATTCTTAAGAGCTGTTCAGCAGCAGCTTGCCCCGGAATTCCGTGAAGTACGGACGACATCTGTTGAGAACCTACTCTATGTGAAGGAAGATCTCATTATCCCTCATGTATGTAAAGTTTAAGTTTGTTCCCCTGTAAATTGCATTTCTTTTAATATATGTTTTATCCTGTTCTGATTTTATTGGTATTTTGACTTGACAGCAACACAGCTTCTACGAGTTAATTATTAATAAAGCAAGGGGCAAGAGTGGACCGGTAATGTTTGTTCCTTTGCTACTCCGTTTTTTTTTCTTTGCTTGAATATGTTGATTATTGTGGAGCTTAGATACGCATCTCTTCTATGTTCGGGTTTCTGATTTGCTCATCGTTTTTTCTTATAACTGCTCACCATTTTACCATCACCTATCATCAAAGAGCAGTATTTTCTTATGCGCTGTCTTGATCTAGTTAATATACTTAAGAATGCCAATGGTGAGACTGTAATATAGAAATAAATCTGACAAAGTCTAGTCCCTATTCAACCAGTCGAGGAGAGTTGAGTTATTCACTGACGCAGATTTATGTTTCCAGCTTTTCCACTTTGATGTTCATGAGGATGTCCGTGCCGTTGCTGATGCAACAAAAGAGAAGGATGAGGTGACTCACCAATTTCTTCTACTTGTGGTTTCCACATGCTGCATTCCAGAATCCAAATGTCTAATCTCATGTTTGATGGTTGTGCAGTCTCATGCGGGGAAGGTTGTAGAGAGGCATTGGTATGAGAAGAACAAACATATATTCCCGGCCTCAAGATGGGAGGTTTGTCACGCACCTTTTTCTTTTATCTTTTCATGCACTTCAGAATGAGCTGTCAGAAAAATAAAGCTTCGTTTGGTAGCAATTTCGTTCATACAAATAACCACTCGTATTCTCTTGCAGATCTATGACCCGACTAAGAAGTGGGAGCGTTACACCATCCATGGGGATTAAAATTTACAGCATAGTTTGTGAAGTGAAGCGTTTCTACTTTGGATGTATGTAACAACTAACACACTGAGATCATCAGTGTTGTTTTCAACAATTTCCTTCCTCAACTGTAAACTGTATACCTTTATGCTCTTGAAGGATTTCTTGAAAACAGTCTGTCGTTCTGCAATTTTGCCTCCGACAACCACGTTTCGACTATCTTAGTGTTCCTTGGGTGACTGGTTGCATTCTGGATCTAGTAGTAGTTTGTCTACCAAGTTGCTGTTCTACGTACTTATGTTTTTTCTGAACTTAAATGTGCACTATCAGAATTTTGTCAAATTTGTTTCGTACATCAGGAGTTTCCTGACAATGCAGCATTCGTGATTGGGTCAGCTAGACCCTTCTTTGCCACCAATACTCTAACCATCTGCTCATTCAGAGTAGTACTATTTCGTAGCTTCTTTCAATCGCATATCATGACTGGGTTAATTTCTGAAAGGTGACCGCAAAGCACCTAAATACTCTTTAACTGTTGGAACAGGTGAACACACAAAACAAATTAGTCAATCTGAGTCAACCCATCTGCTCTAATTGAAATCATCATATATCCTTAAACTGGATTAGATGCCGTCCACTCCATGCAATACACACCTTTCTCCTACTACCACTACACACTGGAGTTGCTCCACAAACTAGGCTCGCACCAAATCCTCTTCTGCCACCATTAAAACCTTGCACCTCTCAAATGCCAAGCTCCTCACAACATCCCGGTTCATCTCACCATGGCCTCTTCCCTCGCTACGCTAGTGCTGGTGCTCATGCTGCGGTTCTCCGGTGGTTCCATTGCCGTCTCCTCCAGCTACATCTCACGGACCACCGAGGAGCAGATCATCGCCACCGTCGCACCGGCCGCATTTGCTGACGCTGATGCCGTTGCCGATGACCAGAGCGACGACGCGCTGGGGCTGCCTTTCCTCGCGTCGCCCTCCGGGTCGTTCGCCGCGTACCTCCGCCGTGCTACCGTGGACGACCACGACGGCGCCTCTGGTGGCAGCGGGGATGTGTGCTACGTCGAGGTCGTCCAGCAGCAGGGCGGCGGCGGCGGGACCAGCAGCGTGTGGGAGTCCGAGTGCGCACCGGTGGGCGGCGCCGACACGTGCGACCTGGCCTTCTCGCCCGTGGGGCTCGAGCTCTTCGCGGGCGGGCGCTCGCTGTGGGACACCGCGGCGGACTCCGACCCCGAGATGCTCAGCCTCGACGGCGCCGGCGACATGAGGATCGTCAGCAGAGACGGCGTCACGGTGTGGAGGACGCGGGACGAGCCGTGGACGGGGCAGAGGTGCGGCGCGACCTTGCCGGTGTTGGCGTCGCATTCCAGAGACGACGTGCTCCCGCAGCCTTCGGCCACCACCGGCGCGAAGCTCCTGATGCCGCCTGTGGCCGCGTCGACTCTTGCAAGTCCGTGGGGCTCGGATTTCAGTTTCGGAGACCAGACGGCGCCGCCACTTGACACCGAGCCTGACCAGGTGCTGCTGCCTCCGCCGCCGCCAGCTGACGATGAAGGCTCGACCGACTTGCCTGACATGCCGCTGCCACCGCCGCCGCCGCCAGCTGACGACGAAGGTTCGACCGACTTGCCTGACATGCCGCTGCCACCGCCGCCGCCGCCAGCTGACGACGAAGGTTCGACCGACTTGCCTGACATGCCGCTGCCACCGCCACCGCCGCCGCCGCCAGCTGACGACGAAGGTTCGACCGACTTTCCTGACCTGCCGCTGCCACCGCCGCCGCCGTCTGACCCGTCGACCTACTGGCCGGACCTGCCGCTGCCTCCACCGCCGGCGGACACGTACCCGATCCCCGAGACGCCGGAACAGCCTCTGTACTCGTCACCTCCTCCAGCTCCTCCCACTGCCTCTGTGCCATTGCCACCTCTCCACACGCCCCCGTCCGTGCCACCGCCCGGCGCGAGCATCGCCTCGCCACCAGCTTCATCAGGCAGCGACATGCCTGTCCTGCCACCGCCTGTCGGCACGCCGCACCCGCACCCGCACCATCTTCCCCTGGGGGCTTCGCCTCCGCTGGTGCCCGGCGCGGTTGCGCCGATCAGCGGTGGCGCGGGAGCGCGGCTCCCGTTCGGGCAGGGGCAGGGGCAAGGCGTGTTCGGCCAGCAGCAGAACCAGGTGCTGAACGGCGGGGCGCAGCCTCTACAGGAGAGCGCCGGCGGGTGGTCGGGCAGGGAGCGCGGCGGAGCGTCCGTGAGCTTGGCCTTGGTTGGTGTAGTGGCTCTGTTTTTTGGCTTTTAGTTTTTCGTTTCGTTTCAAGTTTGTATCTCATTCTCACTTGAATCACTCGTGTAATCTGTTTTTTCTGGCTTGGGGGGTTCGTTGATGGTTTTGACTTTTGACATGCGCTTGGCGCTAAAGGCTCAGCTTTAATGGGTTATTCATGTTGCAATATGCATCCTTGGCGTTGTGTTGTTGTAGAATTGTAGAAACCACATGTTGTAGTATTTCTTACTGTATTAGTTTGTAAAATATTGTTTGTCTTGTTGAAATACATCCAGTACCATACATTACCTTCAAGTTGTTACATCATGTCTTGTTTACCCCCATTTAACAATTTTCCTTGGTTCTTACCAAATTGCCCACTTCGTCATGCCAATGTGGCTGGTGACTTGCGCCAATTCGAAAGGCTAAACCAACTGGCTTCGGCTGTTTGTTCAAAATAATCCTTGAGTAAGCTTTCAGCCACTTTTCGCTAGCATGAAAACTTTCAACCAGTTATACCCTCTTGTAGTCGTGACATCTGGTTTGGCTTGCTCAAAATGACTAAGACCCATCTTTTCGGCTAAGGCTTATGCATAAACCATCCTATCCAACAGCTGTCCAGAGAAATAGCAGTGAATAAACTATAAACAACTGCAGTCTAGGTTTTTTTTGGCTTCTGCTGTCCTAGCTTATTGCCTGAGATGTGTGTAATGAAAAGTCTATAACACCCTTGGAATAAATTTGTGTTCTGACAAACTGTTTCGAGACATTTTGTACCGTTTTTCGCATATGTGATCACAAAGTAAATTTTTCGAACATTCAAACATGATAAAGTGCTAAATTTTACAATTAAAATAGGAGGTCTTCATTACAACTCAAATTGAAGGATAGGTGTTGCAACGTTTTCTTCTCCAAAATAGATACAAATAGATAATTTACTCATAGCGATATCATTGTGGATCCCTTTTATGTAAGTACCATCATCTTCAGGTGGCGCACTAGGATATGAAGCACTCTTCTCTAGAACATACGGTCCACTGTCAAACATTTCAAAATGTTGATCACTTAGGTTGCTCTCACCAATGTAGTTGTGTAGGCACATGCAAGCACTAATTATCATCTTTTGGCGATCAGTTGGTCTGCGAGTTATGCCTTAAAGCATTGACCATTTCATTTTAAGAATACCAAAGCATCGTTCGATGGAGTTTCGCGCTGCTGAATGACGATGGTTGAAATTTTCTTCTCTTCCCATAGGAGGATGATTTTGGAAGTCAGGGACATGGTACCGAGTAGTTTTGTATGGTGCTAGATAGCCATTTCTATTTGGGTATCCCGAATCCACAAGGTAGTATTTTCATGCAATGGTGTGTACATGTTAGCTCACACTACATATGAGAAACATTCAATTAGAAAATATGTACACAACAGATTACCTGCCTGCGGGTGGGATAGTGGGCATATGACACTTGAGAATCAGACCATACACCTGTATCATGAACTGATCCGGGCCATCCAGCAACAACAAAAGTGAACCTCAAATCAAAATCACAAATTGCCATCATATTTTGACTTGTATAACCATGTCTATTCATGTGTTGCATCTCGAGATGTTTTGGCACTATCACTTTAATGTGCGTTCTATCTATAGCCCCAATGGCATCCTTAAAATGCGGCCAAAATCTTGTAGTTTGAAGTTTGGGATGCACTTTAGTGAAATTTCTGTCCTTTGGCCTAATATAATCACCAGCCATGCGGTCTATATAGTCAAGAACCTCATAAAACTTTTTGTTAATTGTAGACCGACTATGTTCGAAGCGATCAACAACATTATCAGTTTGGGATGCATTTGCAGCTCTTTGGGAATTCTGGGAAGGCTCTTTGGGATGCATTTGCAGCTGAAGTATTTTTGGATGTTTGTATCGTGCAAGTACTAGCTCGAAACCGTCATGAAGGTTATCTGAACCAAACTGGGTATCAAAATTTTATAAAAAAAATTAATGAACGCACCAAGAGAAATTATGTGCGCAAGAAATTCAAAAATAGGTGGGAGACACTAAAAAGGAGTACAATACACGGAAGACACTAAATCAAAGTGCATCTAGCCTTGGAAGAGATCCTATCACGAAGACCATCAATGCTAGTGATGAATGGTGGGAACTTGAGATAAAGGTAATGGCAATATTTGTATCATTTGTATGCATTACTTTCTAATGTAAATTGTGTTGTAAAGCTGAATTAAAATGATCTACTGAAAGTCGAGACATTTGTTTGCAGAGATGCCCGAATGCAGCCAAGTTTCGACATGCTCCACTTGCTAATGAAGATAAAATGTGCCAGCTTTTCGATAAGCATTGTGTTACCAACGAGCATGCGAGGGCGCCATTGCCAACATCATTAGCTGGTCCCTCTCAATGTGTTCACTCTTCTATGAACATTGACGATGGTGATCTTTCAGGGACAGAGATTGATGTACAAGTTACACCTGGTACAGCGGGACGTGGGAAAAAAGAGCATGTCCTTACTCACCCAGTCCTGATGTAGTTGAAAAGATGGAGAGATACAATGCTAAAAAGAACCGTTTGCGCCATATATGTGACATATTTGAGAAGAGGTAAGAAAGCAGAAACTCTGTAACTTCACAACCCTCACATCCCGCAGTTGATCCAGTGAGGCAAGAGTTTTTAGAAATGATGGCCAAGGTTGTTGCTGATGGATGTGGACCTGGTACCCATGAGCATTTCTATGCTTCACAATTGTTTATGAAGGTTGAATACCGTATTGCATTCAGTTGTTACATGGAGGCTGAAAGTGATATGAGGCTTGAATAAATCAGGATGACATGGGAAGAGAGGGAAAATAAGTAGACGTATGCATTGAATTGATTAATTTATAATTTGCTTTGAACCGATCAATTTGTAATTTTCTTTGAACCTATCAATTTGTAATTTGCTTTGAACCTACCAGTTTGTAATATGTATTGTGCTGTTGAACCACTTTATTGAGACTATTGTTGTTTTTTCAAGTCGTGTTGTTGCTGTAGGGGTTCGTAGCATGGAAAACAAAAAAATTCTACCGCATGAACACAAACAAGCCAAGATCTATGTACTAGATTATAGCAACGAGTCGATTAGAGTACTCACACTCGAAGATTCCAAAGTGGTTAACGAGAGCAGATTCTTATGTGTGATGTAGTCATACACTTGCCGATCTCAAGATCGCGTAGATGATTCTTCCGGCCCTGCGTTCCTGCAGCACTTCTGCAGTCGGTCACACATTCAGTACTCGATGAAGACCTTCCTCTCCCTTGTTCCAGCAGGCAGCAGAGGTTGTAGTTCTCCCCTCGCGATTCCAGCAGCACGATGACATGGTGTCAGAAGTAGAGGGAAGATCCCACAGGGCTTCGCCTAAGCTGGAGCGGGTTATGGTGGAGTATTAGGGTTTTGCCGGCAATCTAGGGTTTAGAAGGGGAGAGGAGGAGGTGGTCGGCGGAGGCTAGGATGGCGGCGACATGGTGCGGCGGCGACGAGGCGGCGGTGTGGGGAGGGGCTGGTGTTGTGTGTCCTGGAGGGCACCCCTCCCTCTATTTATGAGAGGGAGGGAAGCTTGGGAGAGGGGAGTTTGAATCCTTCCCTAAATCCTTCTCCTACTTGGCTTGTGTTGGAGGGAGAGAAGGATTCTTTTCTTCCTCCACGAGGATACATTGTCCCAGTTTGACTTTTCAAACTTGCCTTTTGACTTTCAATTTGGAGTTTAATTTCTTTCTTTCAAACGCGCAACCAAGTGACCTAGGACATGACGCAATCATTCCGCTTAGTCATGACACATTCATGCACCCTTCCCCTTCCGGTCCGGTGAACCTTCTAGACCCTTCTAGATCATTCTGGTGAAAACACCGGAATCATTCCGAAACTCCAGAATTAGACTTTCCTTATATGAATCTTATTCTCCGGACCATTCCGGATCTCCTCGTGATATCCCGGATCCCATCCAAGACTCGAACAACATTTGGTCTCCCTACTTACATTCCATATCTACTAAACAACATCGAATCCTTAAGTGTGTCTCCCTACGGTTCGTGAATTATGTAGACATGACCGAGACTCTTCTCCGATCAATAACCAATAGAGGAATCTAGAAATTCATATGGCTCCCACATATTTCTACGATTACTTTGCGATCGAATGAACCACTTACGTACGATACCAATTTCTCTTTGTCTCGTGATAGTTTACTTATCCGAGGTCTGATCGTCGGTATCTCTGCATACCTAGTTCAACCTCGTTACCGATAAGTATTCATTCTTGTTCCCTTGATATGTGTGAAGGGTTTTGCAGCATAGTAAAACAAAATTTTCTACGGTTGCGAACGGGAAAAGCCAAGATCTAATCTAGGAGATGCAAACAACGAGGAGGGAATAGATGAGATCTTCATACCCTTGAAGAAATCGCACAACGGAACGTTCGACGGAACGTGGTTCATGTAGTCGTACTAGCCTTCTCCTCCTCGCGATCCGATCCGATCCAACACCGCAAGTGGCGATGCCTCCGAGAGATGCACACGTACGTCACCTCGACGTATCCTCCTTCCTCGGTCCAGCAAGTGGGGTGGAGAGATAGATTGGATCTACAACACGATGGCGTGGTGCAAAGGTGGAGAGTTTCTGCAGCAGGGCTTCGCCTACGCGCAGTCGGGAGAGAGAGGGAGAGGAGGGCAGCAGCTAGGCGGCTAGGGCTTGAGGAGGTGTGGGGGGGAGGGTGCGCCCCTGCCCTCTTTATATAGAGGGCTGGCCGGCTGCCCTTGCCCCTCCTCCAAGCCCTAGGGCTGGCGGACACATGGGGTGGAGTGGGGGGCAAGTTTCCCCCTTCTAGAAGCTCTCCCTAGGGTTTCCCCTAGGGCTTGGTCGGCTAGGCCTATGGGGCCTTGTGCCCCTGGCCCAATGCGGCCAGGGCACTCCCTCGTTGTCCCACACCCCCTCCCGACAAGTGGGGCCACATTGGTCCCACTTCGGAAGCTTCTAGAACCTTCCGGTACAATACCAAACAATCCGAAACAATCCCGAACTCCAAAAACTGCTTTCCCTTATATGAATCTTATTCTCTGGACCATTCTGGAACCTCTTGTGACGTCCTAGATCTCATCCGAGACTCCGAACAAAAACTCATAAACCAATTATCCATTCTATCCTAGCGTCGAGACACGTTAAGTGTGTGACCCTACGGGTTCGAGAATATGTAGACATGATCTTCTATCAATAATCAACAGCGGGGTCTGGAAACCCATATTGAATCCCACATATTCATCGATGATCATATCGGATGAACCATGATGCCAGGATTCAATTAATCCCATATATATATTCCCTTCATCACGCGATATTTTACTTGCCCGAGATTCGATCGTCGGCATCGGCATACCTAGTTTAATCTCGTTCACAGCAAGTACTTTACTCGTTCCGTAATCCGATATCACTTTGTGATTAACTCCTTAACCTCATGCTTGCAAGCGGTGTTGATATCAATTACCGAGTGGGCCCGAAGTATATCTCTCCGACTTGGGAGGGACAAATCCCATCTCGATACATACAACCCAACAAGTACTTTACGATCACCTGAGAGACACCTTTATGATCACCCTTTCATAGGACGACGTTCAATAACCTCAAAGCTTTCTTCCGATACCAGGGAGTTGCATTATCTCATGGCCTAAGGAATACAATATTTGACATAAGAAAAGCTCCGCAAAGATGAACACGATGACACGATCTAATTGCTCTGCTTAATTTGGGTCTGTCCATCATATCATTCTCCCAATGACATGATCTCATTATTAGTTGAAAACTCATGTCTATGGTTAGGAAACCTTAACCATCATTAATCAATGAGCTAGTCCATAGAGGCGTACTAGGGACACGGTGTTGTTCATAAACCACACAAGTATTAAAATTTTCGCTTAATACAATTCTAGCATGGAATATAAACTTTATCATGAACAAGAATTATAATAATAACATCTTTATTATTGCCTCTAGGGCATAATTCCAACAGTCTCCCACTTGCACTAGAGTCAATAATCTAGTTTACATATGGCAACAATCTAACACCCATGACACTAAGGTGCTGATCATGTTTTGCTCGTGGAAGAGGTTTAGTCAACGTATCTGTGACATTCAGATCCGTATGTACTTTGCTAATCTTCAGATCTGCATCTTTTATATAATCTCGAATTATATGAAACTTGCGGTTGATGTGCTTGGTCTTTGGATGATATCTTGGTTCCTTAGCCAGTGCTATGGCGCCAGTGTTGTCACACAATATCTCCAGTGGGTCCAAGGCACTTGGAACCATACCAAGCTCAGTGATGAAGTTCCTGATCCAAACTCCTTCACTTGACGCTTCTGCAGCAGCCATGTATTCCGCTTTCATCAGTAGATCCCGCGATCACGCTTTGCTTGCAGCTTCTCCAGCTCATAGCTCCTCCATTCAAAATATAAACGTATCCTGTCTGAGATTTAGAATCATCCTTGTCGCTGTCGAAACTAGCATCGACGTAACCTTTTACGACGAGCTGCTCATCACCTCCATAGACCAAGAACATTTCTTTAGTCCTATTTAAATACTTTAGGATGTTCTTCACGGCTGTCCAGTGTTCCACTCCTGGATCACTTTGGTATCTGCTCATCAAACTAAGAGCATTGGACACATCCGGTCTAGTACACAACATGGCATACATGATAGAACCTATGGCCGAGGCATAAGGCACTTTGCTCATAGCTTCTCTATCATTTACCGTAGCTGGACACTGAGCCTTGCTCAATATCTTACCTGATAACATAGGCACTGAACCTTTCTTTGCCTTATCCATTCTGAACCTTTTAAGAACTTTGTCTAGGTATGTACTTTGGCTTAAAGCTATTAGGCGTCTTTGTCTATCTCTATAGATTTTGATGCCTAATATATAAGCAGCTTCTCCTAGGTCTTTCATTGAAAAACATTTGTTCAAATAACTCTTCACATCGTTAAGCATATCAATGTCATTTCCAATAATCAATATGTCATCCACATATAGTACTAGAAATGTCACTGAGCTCCCACTCACTTTCTTGTAGATACAAGCTTCGTAGCAATTTGGAACAAATCCAAATCTCTTGATCACTTGATCAAAACGAAGGTTCCAACTCCGAGATGCTTGCTTCAGTCCATAAATGGAACGCTGAAGTTTGCACACTTTATCAGCATCCTTAGGATCGACAAAACCTTCGGGTTGCATCATATACAACTCTTCATCAATGTTGCCATTGAGGAACGCAGTCTTGACATCCATCTGCCATATTTCATAATCATGAAACGCAGCAATTGCTAATAAAATCCGAATGGACTTAAACATTGCTACGGGAGAGAAAGTCTCATCGTAGTCAACACCTTGAACTTGTCGAAAACCTTTCGCGACAAGCCGTGCTTTATAGACAGTAACATTACCATCCGCGTTCGTTTTCTTCTTGAAAATCCATTTGCACTCAACGGCCTTTCGGTCGCTAGGAGGGTCCACCAAAGTCCATACTTGGTTTTCGCTCATGGATCCCAATTCGGATTTCATGGCCTCTAGCCATTTCTCAGAGTCTGGGCTCATCATTGCTTCCTCATAGTTCGCAGGTTCACTGTCGTCTATTAACAAGACAGTTAAGACAGGGTTGCCGTATCACTCAGGAGGGGCACGTGACCTTGTCGACCTGCGACGTTCAGTAGTAGCATCGTCCGAAGCTTCATGATCCTTGTCATTAGCTTCCTCTATTGTTGGCGCAGACGGCACTGGAACAATTTCAGGTGCTGTGCTACTCTCCAACTCAAGAGAAGGTTCAGTAACCTCGTCTAGCTCTACTTTCCTCCCACTCACTTCTTTCGAGAGAAACTCCTTCTCAAGAAAGGATCCGTTCTTTGCGACAAACACTTTGCCTTCGGATCTGTGATAGAAGGTATACCCAATAGTTTCCTTAGGGTATCCTATGAAGACGCATTTCTCCGCTTTGGGTTCGAGCTTGTTCGGCATCAACTTCTTAACGTAAGCCTCGCATCCCCAAACTTTAAGAAACGACAACTTAGGTTTAGCACCAAACCATAGTTCATACGGTGTCGTCTCAACGGATTTAGATGGTGCCCTATTTAAAGTGAATGCAGCGGTTTCTAATGCATAACCCAAATGATAACGGCAAATCTGTAAGAGACATCATTGATCGCACCATATCTAATAGAGTTCGATTCCGGCGTTCAGACACACCATTGCGTTGTGGTGTTCCGGGTGGCGTGAGTTGCGAAACGATTCCGCTTGCTTTAAGATGTGTGAGAAAATCATAACTCAAATATTCACCTCCACGATCGGATCATAGAAATTTAATTTTTCTGTTACGATGGTTTTCCACTTCATTCTGAAATTCTGTAAACTTTTCAAATGTTTCAGATTTATGTTTCATTAAATAGATATACCCATATCTACTTAAGTCATCAGTAAAAGTGAGAAAATAGCGATAACCACCGCGCGTCGAAACACTCATTGGTCCGCATACATCAGTATGTATGATTTCCAACAAGTCCGTTGCTCGCTCCATTATACCGGAGAACGGGGTTTTGATCATCTTGCCCATGAGGCACGGCTCGCACGTGTCAAATGATTCAAAATCAAGAGACTCCAAAAGTCCATCAGAATGGAGTTTCTTCATACGTTTTACACCAATATGACCTAGACGGCAGTGCCACAAATAAGTAGTATTATCACTATCTACCTTGCATCTCTTAGCCTCAATGTTATGGATGTGTGTTTCATCGCTTTCGAGATTCAGAAGAAATAAACCATTCATAGCAGGTGCATGACCATAAAAGATGTTACTCATATAAATAGAACAACCATTATTCTCCGATTTAAATGAATAACCGTCTTGTAATAAACACGGTCCAGATATGATGTTCATGCTCAACGCAGGCACATAATAACATTTATTGAGGTTTAAAACTAATCCCGAAGGTAAAACTAAGGAGAGTGTGCCGACGGCCATTACATCAACTCTTGATCCGTTGCCAACGCGCATCGTCACCTCATCCCTCGCTAGCCGCCGTCTATTCCGTAGCTCCTGTTTCGAGTTACAAATATTAGCAACTGAACCAGTATCAAATACCCAGGCACTACAACGAGGGCTAGTAAGGAAAACATCAATAACATGTATATCAAATATACCTTTGATGGTGCCAGCCTTCTTGTCTGCTAAGTACTTCGGACTTATGCCCAAAGGACCCTTGTCCTTGCAATAGAAGCACTCAGTGTCCAGCTTAGGTCCAGACTAGAGCTTCTTCTCAGCAGGGGCAACGCGCTTGCCGCTGCCTTTCTTGAAGGACTTCTTTGCACCCTTACCTTTCTTAAAGCTGGGGGGCTTGTTGACCATCAACACATGATTATCTTTCTTGATGTCCACCTCCGAAGCTTTCAGCTTAACGAAGAGCTCAGTGATCGTATCAGTGGAACCAATCTGATTATGAGTAACTACAAAACCTTTGTAGCTAGGAGAGAGTGATTGCAGAACTCTGTCAATCTTGAGCTCCTCTGGGATCTTGCAGTCCAGTTGCTCAAGGCGTTGAGTGTATCCCGACATATTAATGGTGTGCTCACTAATGGAACTCCCTTCCTCCATCTTGCAGTTAAAGAATTTCTCAGAGATCTCATATCTCTCAGAACGGGCCTGAGTCTGAAACATGGTTTTTAGTTCCTCAAGAATCTCAAAGGGCCCGGCGAACTTCTCAAAACGATTTTGAAGGTCCGATTCCATAGCAAACAACATGGTGCTCTTAATCACACCATAATCATCTTTGCGCGACTGATAAACAGCTTTTTCATCAGCCGGCGCATCTACAAAGGCGTCACCTAGCGCTTTCTCAAGGACATATTCCTTTGTCCACCAGAGAATGATTCTTTGCGGAACCAGTTGGTGAAGTTAGACCCATTGTTCTTAAGCTTTTCTTTCTCAGCAAAAACGTTGAAGTTGAAGTTGGACTTAGCCATTTGATCTACAAAATTTGCAAGTACAATTTAGACTATGTTCATGATAACTAGTTCAACTTAATCAAATTACTAGATGAACTCCCACTAAATTCAACATCCCTCAAGTTGTTTAGTGAACATGATCCAAATTCACCACACCTAATCCGATCTTCACGAGAAGAGATGTGGTTTCAATGGTGGACAACAAAGTGTCGATCATATCATTCATATGACTCATGTTTAACCTTTCGGTTCGTGTGTTCCGAGGCCATGTTGTACATGCTAGGCTCGTCAAGTCAAACCCAAGTATTTCCGCGTGTGCAAAAACTGGCTTGCACCCGTTGTATGTGAACGTAGAGTTTATAGCACCCGATCATCACGTGATGCTTGAACACGACGAACTTTCGCAACGGTGCATACATGGGGAGAACACAGTTTTATCTTGATCTTTAAGTGAGGGATCATCTTATAATGCTACCGTCGCGATCTAAGCATAATAAGATATATAAAAGAATAAACATCACATGCATATAATTTTATGTGACATGGTATAGCCAATCTCCGCGCAATGATCTCCATCTTGTGCGCAAAGATGATCTCCATCACTCCACCATGATTGCCTCCACGACGAATAGCAACTACAACTATTGCTAACTACTTAGCGATAAAGTAAAGCTATTACATGGCGTATAAGAAGTTGACACACAGGTCATACACAATTATAAAGACAACCATATGGCTCCTGCCGGTTGTGTACTCATCGACATGCAAGTCGTGAAACATTACAAAACATGATCATTGCATACAACATACACATCACATCTTGGGCCATACCATATCAAAGAAACACTCCCTGCAAAAACAAGTTAGACGCCTCTACTTTGTTGTTGCATGTTTTACGTGACTTATGAGAGTAACAAGCTAAGAACGATTCTTACTTACGGAAAGCCACAACGATGATATTATGGTTGCCAACATCCGGTGTAAATCCCATGACAACTATAGTGAGAGAAACTGGCAACCACCAGCCGCATGTGTGGAACAAGCCACACGTCAAGTGCGGAGCCGGTCTCGCGAACGAGGTCGCGTAAAGTTGGCCTGGACCGCTTCGATCTCACTATCCCGCGTCATAAGAAGCACACAACAAGAGGCTTGCAACAGAAAACATCAACGCCCGCAACAAGCATGTTGCGTTCTACTCGTGAAACACATCTACGCATAGATCTAGCTTTGATACCACTGAAGGGTTTCGCAGCATAGTAAATCAAAATTTTCTACGGATGCGAACGGGAAAAGCCAAGATCTAATCTAGGAGATGCAAACAACAAGGGGGGAATAGATGAGGTATTCATACCCTTGAAGAAATCGCACAGTGTAACGTTCGATGGAACGTGGTTGATGTAGTCGTACTAGTCTTCTCCTCCTCGCGATCCGATGCGATCCAACACCGCAAGTGGCGATGCCTCCGAGAGATGCACACGTACGGCACCTCGATGTCTCCTCCTTCCTCGGTCCAGCAAGTAGGGTGGAGAGATAGATTGGATCTACAACACGACGGCATGGTGCAAAGGTGGAGAGTTTCTGCAGCAGGGCTTCGCCTACGTGCAGTCGGAAGAGAAAGGGAGAGGAGGGCAGCAGCTAGGCGGCTAGGGCTTGAGGAGGTGTGGGGGGGGGAGGGTGCGCCCCTGCCCTCTTTATATAGAGGGCTATCCGGCTGCCCTTGCCCCTCCTCCAAGCCCTAGGGCCGGCGGCCACATGGGATAGAGTGGGGGGGGGCAAGTTCCCCCCCTTCTAGAAGCTCTCCCTAGGGTTTCCCCTAGGGCTTGGCCGACTGGGCCTATGGGGCCTTGTGCCCCTGGACCAATGCGGCCAGGGCACTCCCTCGTAGGCCCACGCCCCCTCCCGACAAGTGGGGCCACATTGGTCCCACTCCGGAAGCTTCTAGAACCTTCCCGTACAATACCGAACAATCCGAAACAATTCTGAACTCCAAAAACTGCTTTCCCTTATATGAATCTTATTCTCCGGACCATTCCGGAACCTCTCGTGACATCCTGGATCTCATCCGAGACTCCAAACAAAAACTCATAAACCAATTATCCATTCTATCCTAGCGTCGAGACACGTTAAGTGTGTGACCCTACGGGTTCGAGAATATGTAGACACGATCTTCTATCAATAATCAACAGCGGGGTCTGGAAACCCATATTGACTCCCACATATTCATCGATGATCATATCGGATGAACCACGATGCTAGGATTCAATTAATCCCATATATATATTCCCTTCGTTGCGCGATATTTTACTTGCCCGAGATTCGATCGTCGGCATCAGCATACCTAGTTCAATCTCGTTCACATCAAGTACTTTACTCGTTCCGTAATCTGATATCACTTTGTGATTAACTCCTTAACCACGTGCTTTTAAGAGGTGTTGATATCGATTACCGAGTGGGCCCGAAGTATATCTCTCCGACTTGGGAGTGACAAATCCCATCTCGATACATACAACCCAACAAGTACTTTCGGATCACCTGAGAGACACCTTTATGATCACCCTTTCATAGGATGAAGTTCGATGACCTCAAAGCTTTCTTCCGATACCAGGGAGTTGCATTATCTCATGGTCTAAGGAATACAATATTTGACATAAGAAAAGCTTCGCAAAGATGAACACGATGACATGATCTAATCGCAAAGATATCATTCTCCCAATGACATGATCTCATTATTAGTTGACAACTCATGTCTATGGTTAGGAAACCTTAACCATCATTAATCAATGAGCTAGTCCATAGAGGCGTACTAGGGACACGGTGTTGTTCATAAACCACACAAGTATTGAAGTTTCCGCTTAATACAATTCTAGCATGGAATATAAACTTTATCATGAACAAGAATTATAATAATAACATCTTTATTATTGCCTCTAGGAAATAATTCCAACAATGTGATACCTTGTGAGCCAGTCACATGCTTGCAAGCTAATTGGATGACATTCCACCGAGAGGGCCCAGTCCGAGTACCAAGTGCTACAGCGCTGAAGTATGAGCCCCGTGGACTTATCCTTCCCCATCCCATCGAGAAAGAGAATTAACGAATCCTAAGACAAAGGGGCGAGAAACTCAAGGCCACTCTATCCATATTTTTGTCTCAGTAGAGTCTTTTAGTGGCATGTTTCACTCCTCTTCTCCATTACTTAGAAAAAGTGAGCCACCGGTTCAGGTACAAGATACTATCATTACCGCCTGGACAGTTAGACATATCTATCCGTCATATGGATGGACAAATCCCACTCTTGATCCATGTGCCTCAACACATACTTTCTGAACACTCAATGACACCTTTATAGCCACCCAGTTACGGTGTAGTGTTTGATGTCATCAAAGCATCCTTCCGGTGATGGTGATTAGCACGATCTCATGGTCGAAGGAATTAGGTTACTATGTATCAGAAAGCTTATAGCAAACGAACTATTGAAATGACTTGATCTTTATGCTACGCCTATCTATAGGAGTATGTCCATCACACCATTCTCCTAATGATTATAAAGAGGCTTTACTAGGGACTCTAATTTAGTTTACAAATCACACAAGTATTAATGTTCCGGTTAATACTATTATAGCATGAATGTAAACATTTATCATAAACACAAAGATATAATAATAACTACTTTATTATTGCCTCTAGGACATATCTCCAACAGTTGCTACAAGAACTTGTCACAACTTGTGTGGTTATTAATTGAGTTGTTCATGTGACAAATGGATATCCCAAGCGATGAAGCTGATGATGAATATGATCTGTTCATGGTTGCAGTTGCTGCATATGCACAACAATGTACTAAGAAGTTGTCGTATGCACCGAGAAGAAATCCAATGATAACAGGGTTACAATGGGTGGAACAAAAAGAGACAAATGCACAAGTTTTCTATTCTTTGTTTAGGATGAGGAGGTCAGTGTTCTACCCATTGCTTGATCTATTGGTTGAAAGGTACGGTATTACATCAACCTGCAACATGTCCTCAAAAGAAGCATTGGCACTATTTTTATGGACTGTTGGGACACGTCAAACTACTGATAATGTTGCTGATCGCTTCGAACATAGTCGTTCTACAATTAGCAAAAAGTTTAATGAGGTTCTTGACTGTGTAGACCGCATGGCTGGTGATTATAGGCCAAAGGACAGAAATTTCACTGAAGTGCATCCCAAACTTCAAACTACAAGATTTTGGCCGCATTTTAAGGATGCCATTGGGGCTATAGATGGAACGCACATTAAAGTGATTGTGCCAAAACATCTCGAGATGCAACACATGAATAGACACGGTTATACAAGTCAAAATGTGATGGCAATTTGTGATTTTGATTTGAGGTTCACTTTTGTTGTTGCTGGATGGTGTGGGAGATATGCCCAAGAGACAATAAGAAAAGTAGTTATTATTATATCTTTGTGTTTATGATAAATGTTTACATTCATGCTATAATTTTATTAACCGGAAACATTAATACTTGTGTGATTTGTAAACTTGTTAGAGTCCCTAGTAAAGCCTCTTTGTAATACTAGCTTGTTGGTTAATAGATGATCATGGTTTTCTGATCATGAATATCGAGATGTTATTAACAATAAGATCATATCATTAGGAGAATGGTGTGATGGAAATACTCCTATAGTTAAGCGTAGCATAAAGATCAAGTCATTTCAATAGTTCGTTTGCTATAAGCTTTCATACATAGTGACCTAAATCCTTTGACCATGAGATCATGTTAATCACCATCACCGGATGGATGCTTTGATGACATCAAACACAACTTCATAACTAGGTGGTTATAAAGGTGGCATTAAGTGTTCGGAAAGTATGTGTTGAGGCACATGGATCAAGAGTGAGATTTGTCCGTCCATATAACGGATATATATACTCTGGGCCCTCTCAGT
This sequence comes from Avena insularis, assembly GCA_023614405.1. NCBI lineage: Eukaryota > Viridiplantae > Streptophyta > Magnoliopsida > Poales > Poaceae > Avena > Avena insularis. The sequence continues at coordinate 392,198,386 of CM042693.1, read as the reverse complement.
GGAATATCATCCAATTAGCTTGCAAGCATGTAACTGGCTCACAAGGAATCACATATCACATGAATGAGTAAATAGTACTTATCGGTAACAAGATTGAACTAGGTATGCGGAGATACCGACGATCAACAGGATGGCCGATGGCAGCGAGGTCGTCGGTGTTGCCCTGCAACTTGCTGCTGTAGGTGGAGATGGCCTGGTCACCGCGTGGGGAGGAACAAAAGGCTTTGCTCAAGAACATGTACCGCGACGACTGGTTGTCGAGGAAGAATTGGGATAGTCGAGACCACGTGGTGCACGCCAGACCGTCGGGAGCCTGGACGAGACAATAGAGCTCGCCAGTTAGGGTAGCCACGAACCAGAGGTTGATGTGGATGTTGACGTCGCGCCAGTCATCGTGCCCCCTCGGTGATGTGATCCATGCACTTGTACATAGTCAAAAGAAAGGTGAGGACCTGCCTCCACTTAATAAAGTTTGCCCCTGCTGATATTCACTTTAAACTTGATGTAGTGGCCAATGTGGACTCCAAGAATGGGGTGTGCATCAGGCAGAAGGGAGGGTTGGGCGGGCATCATTAGAGGGGCCGCAATGAAGGCGAGGGTGGTGGAGATCACAAGTAGGGATTCAGAGAACCCTCCAAAGTTCAAAGGACTGGTGGCCTGAGGGGTGAGGCTTGCTCGGGGCATTGGGTCATTTGTTGAAGAGGTGTTTGGGGGTCGCAGTCAAGAGGATTGATGAATGGGGTGGCGGCGATGCTGGAAGAGGGGGCAGTTGCCAGAGAGGAGGTAGCCATGAGCGTTAGGCTATGATACCAAGCAGAATTGGAAAGAATGATTGTATTACTAGATTTAGGGAACGGTCACAAATACAATTCAGATAAGCCATAGATGGGCATGCGATCCTAAGATCGGAAAGTGACGCTAGACCAGAAAACTAGCGACTATAGAGAAACGTTCGAGTAACATGACAGGGCCATGGTACACAAAACATCTCACACCTCAGAACCACAACTGCTTTCTTTTTTTTAAAAGAGTAAATTCCAGTTTTTACCCTCTAATTTGACAATTTTGACACTAATTACTCCATTTAAAAAGTTTTCATTCTAATTACCCCATTTAGCAAAAGTTGTGTCAACTTTTACCCCTTCTAAATTTTTATGAATATTTTTATTCAGCAGGTTCCTAGGGTGGTACATGTCACGTGCCAATTGGTTTAATTCTGCAATTATTATTACTATATGAAAAAATAAAATAAAATAATTGACCACGCTGCTGTACCATGTTCAAGTGCTTAAATAAATTTACTACAATCAAGTGGTCATTCCCATAAACTACAACTACCAGCTCTCCAATGATGTATTGTAACAAGAAGGACATATCGTGTATATTCCAAAAAAAAAAAACAAGAGGGAGTCTTGCTTAAGCCGATTAAAACCTATGCCAACGTACATCAGACTGAACACCACTCCTGATCTGCAAATGCAAACTGAACACTTAGCAAACGCCTGCACAGACTTGTTTAATATTCTTATATGTACGTCAAACTGATCATTGCTCTTCTCACAATTTTCTTACCCCACGTACGTCAAACTACCTAGCAAACACGTGCACAGACTTGTTTAACACCCTTATAAATTTATAGACATATGTGTGATGGTTCGATCGATCACGCGCACGCACGCATGTGTATGGATTTTCATATGCACCGTAGCAACCTGGCGGACAACAGCTGCGATGATGTCGTTGCATGAAGAGCATTCCAATGTGGTCGTTCGTTGTGTGCATCTTGTTGGTAGTTTGACGTCATGGGGTAAAAAAATTAGAAAGGGTATAAATTGGCATATCTTTTGTTAAATGGTGTAATTTGAATGAAAATTTGCTAAATGGGGCAATTAGTGTCAGAAAAATCAAACTAAGGGGTAAAAATCAGAATTTACTCTTTTTTAGAATGGCCACGCTTTCAAAGTCTTATTGGATCTTTGGATCCCATGGCCACAAAATCGACTGAATGCCACGTGACAATTGTGCAGCAAAACTGAATTTAAACTCTGGATTTACATCTGTCTGGTTTTACCATAATTAATTCCGGCCATATATAACAACGGGAATGAACAAATCTTTGAGACATCAAAATTGTGAGAAAAATCTAGAGATTACTACTACTAGTGCTAGCAATAGCAATGGAACCGTGATGGCGCACGCGGCAATCTACTCCAGAGGTGACGCCGCCGGGGTCGCACGGGAGGCGTCGACACCAACAATGCCGCCGTTGGTGTTAGATAATCACGTGTCCTACACGTATTGGAATTGCAGTCCGAGTAGATGTAGGTGTCCAGGTAGTATACGTATATGTGTTAGACTAGGTTTTGGAGTAGTACACCGACTCCTAGTTGATTAGGTCCTAATAGTGCATATATATATGCACACACCTGGCCTTGTAATCTTGTACCGGACAACACCGTGGAATTGAGCAATACAAGAGAGAAAGCAAGGCTCGACAAGAGCCTTTGGCAATCAAAGTTGTTTTGCGTGTGCGTGCGTGAGTGTACTAGTTAGATCAAAAGAATCGATCGGCTAGCAGCACGTGCATCTCGGCGGAAGTTATCGGATACGTGCGTGTCGTCTCGTCGGAAGTTCCTCGTCGGTGTCGTCGGAAAGTACTCGGCGACAGGGGTTGTGCTAACAATTGGTATCAGAGCCAAGGTCGTCGCCTGTGATCTTCTGAAAGTACTAGGAGGTCATGGCGATGGTGAAGTTTAGCGAGAGCTCGGCATCGCACGGTGATGAGACGGTGGGGGCGGCTTTGTATCCGCGCCTCGATCGCAAGGACTACGGGCTATGGGCACTCAACATGGAGGTGGCCATGGAGGCTCAGGAGGTTTGGGAGACCGTCGATCCAGGAGGCAACGAGTACGTCAAGGGAGGCGCAAAGTACCGGAAGGATCGCCAAGCATTAACGGCGCTCTACTCCGTCGTGCCAAAGGACGTGATGCAGCACCTCGTCGGAAAGAAATCGGCGAAGGATGCATGGGAGACGATCAAGATCTTGCACCAAGGTCATGCCCGCGTGAAGGAAGCGCATCTTCAAACTTTGACAAAGAGCTATGAAGATCTGAAGATGGAGGAGAGCGAGACGGTTGATCAGTTTGCCGCCCGTTTCGTTACCCTTGTGCAATACTTTCTCCCTCATGAGGATGAAAATTATAAATATAATTCCTATCTTTATGAATTTCATGAGGAGGATAAAATTTAGAATAAAAGAGAGATTCAAGTTCCTTCCACTCCAAATAATGAGGATCATATAGTAGCTCATACCACTCCCTTGCTTTGTCCCTAAGTGAGAAAGGGAATAGCTTCCTCTTAACTTGGTCCATTGAAATACCTGCACACTTGAACAACTCGCATAATTCATGTATAAAGAGTAAATGATCACTAGGATGGATAGTTCCATCTCCAAAATAGCAGTTATTCATAACACGTTCAACAATTTCAATAGGGATTTTAACAGGGACATTTTCAGTATGTGGATTTAAAATATCACAAGTATCATTAGAATTACCACATATGGGAGATAAAGTATCATCAGAGCAAATTTTCTTCCCTAAAGCTGGGGAACTAAAAAGATCTTTCTCATAAAACTAGCTTCCCCAATCTTAGACGTATCCATAGCATTAGCAACAATGGTGTCCAAAGAATTCATACTAATAATGTTGGGGAGATGACCTCGGATAGGGTAAAGACGGGGAAAGATGAAAGGGTGTTGCCCGTCTTGTTTCCGAGTTACAGTCTGAGTCGGCCGAATCCTGTAGAGGTCGGCCGGGATAGGGAAGGGCAGGACCCTCATGATAATGGCAATACATTACCCGGCCGAGATATCGCGTAAGTCGGCCGGGTTAGCCCGAGTAATCTTAATGCAGGTGAAGGACGAGCCGAGTTATGCGAGGACGGGCCGAATGATACGAAGCTTGCAGGAGAAGGAGAAACCTAAAGTCAAACTCTAGCTGCAAGCTAGAGAGAATCTGAGCGGAGCCAAGCACAAGGGACAAAGGCGCAGAGCGACAGAGGGGCAGAAGGAGGTCACGGAGGTGACAGCCCTGGAGCCCGAGGCACGCAGGAGGGGCCCTCTAGAACCTTGTCGTCATTAGAGGGGCGACAGGGAAAGGAGGCCGCCGAACTACTATATTGGGACAAGCATATTCCTCGAATATGCTTGCCACGTTAGCCCTAAAGGAACCCAAGGCTCTCCTTTATAAGGAGAGACTTGGACCCTGAGGAGGGCATCGGCTCATTTAGTACCGTTAGGCTGGTAAAGTTCTTCCTTTCTCCTTGTATACAGCTCAAGGAGCACTTGTAGCCCAAGGAAGGAGAAATAAAGATCTTTGCCTTAGTCTTTTGTGTGTAGAATTAACTGCATCTCCCTCCCCAGATCCCACTAGCATCCATTGGCCCCTTATTTTAGCCTACCCATGGCATCTGCCGTGTCACCACCACGACAGTTGGCGCCCACCGTGGGGCCAGCAGCGGTGCTAGCTGGAGTCATGATCCGGACGGGAAACTTCATCAACACTGGCGAGCGCGTCGTTTCCGGCTTAGTCCGACGACTCGATCTCTGTGACTACGTCATCGACAACGCAGGCAGCTTCAAGGGAAAAGCTCCTCCGCGCAACAGCGTCTTCATCAACCTGGGCATGAACCAGGTCTATGTCGGCGTCGACATCTCCGGCGTTTATCCTCACGAGGTTGTTATTGCAGGAGAGCCTCCCCTTAGTGCCGCAAGCAGTCCACACGGAGCGCTCACGGTCGGCAGCGTTGAGGTGATGGTCGCAGCCGGGGCGCATACGGGAGCAGCGGGCGCCAGATCAAGCAGAGATCCGGCGGCAGGTGCGCAGGTGGCGCCCAGGCAGACGGCTCCACAACCTACCGAGGTAATTCCTTCAGTGGAAAACCAAGCTGAGGTGCATGAAACAACCCCAAAGGCACCAAGGGTAAGAGGGCCACCTCTGGAAAGACCAGAGAACGTTCTACAAGCAACTATAGATAATCTGACTACACCTATAGCGCTGATACTTGATCCGGCAAACGCTCAGGCAGAGTTAGAGGAAACCAGGCACAAAGTACTGGTAGAGGCAAAAAAGGTGTCGGCCTTGCGGGAATCCTTAAACAGGACCCTGCGAGAGTACGCTAGGGCAAATAAGCTCGACGTCGCCCCCGAGCGGGCTGACGAGTTGAGATTAAGAGGAAAGAACCTCATAGATGATATCAACAAGGAGCATGATGCTCATAAGGCAAAATCAGTTGATTTAGGCTTGCCGAGGTACAGTACCCCGGCAAAGAACCTGAGAGCGGCGAATGCCGCAGCATTAGAATTAGAAGGATTGACCGCTGAAGCCCGACAGAAACAGCAAGAAAGAGTAAATGAGCTGGTGCGTATTGCGAACCAGCAAAATGAATAAATGCACAAAGCAGACCCAGCAAGGCCAGGTGCCTCGCGAATGGTTCACTCGGCTGGTGCAGCACCTGCCCTATCGGTGGCAGCAGCATCCTCACCTGGAAACAAAGCAAGAAAAGACAGAGCGGTAACTTCTGGAAAGAGAAATAAGCAGATTGTTCCATATGATCCGGCGATAGCCGGAAAGGCCAATGAGAATAGAGGCAATGGAAGCTGAGGTAATAGCGGCGAGAGAAACCCCGGATGTGCCGAGAGAGGCGGCGGGAGCCGAGGCAATGGATATCTCGGGAGAGGAGAACTCCGAAGAGGGAATCCTGAGAACAATACCCCGGTGGAAGGAAGGAAAGGACCGCTACCCAATTCGCAGCCGAGGTATGAACCTCGGCAGGAAAGAGAAGTGAGACCAGCTCGCCACAATCAGGTGAATGAGAGGTACAATGATGGTTATTCCAAGATGGAGTACGCGGTTCATGGGGGGAACAACCATTATGGGATGCAGGAAAGAGTTTTATACAGAGATCTGCCGTCAACTGACGCTAGAGTGAAGCTGGACCGGCTATACCGGTCCGAACTGCTAGAAGAGCAGGGTTCTCCGGGTCCAGCATGCTTCGGACCTCGGATCATGGGCGAACCGCTTGTGCCGAACTTTCAGCTGGCAAGAGGCACAAAAACATACAATGGGAGCACCAAACCACAAGATTGGTTGATCGATTATGCTACTGCTGTAAAAATAGCAGGTGGAAACTTACGATGGGCAGTGAGATATGTCCCGCAAATGTTGGAAGGACCAGCTAGAGTATGGTTAAATAACCTGCCCGCAGGCAACATCAATTGTTGGTTGGACTTTGAAGAGATGTTCGTTAGCAACTTCACCAGTACTTACAAGAGGCCAAACAGGCCGCAACAGCTAGCAATGTGCAAGCAAAGGCCGAATGAGACAGACAGAGAATTCTTAACTCGGTGGTGCAACCTGAGGAATTCGTGCGAGGGAGTTATAGAGTCACAGGCAATAGCTTGGTTCGCCCAAGGATGCCGCTATGCCAGTGTATTATGGCAGCGACTGCAAAGGGATATGCCAACCACATTGGCAGAAACCATCAGGATAGCAGATTCTTATGCGTTGGGAGATACGACGCAACCAGAATTAATGTCGGCAGATCAACGAGAACATCAAGATCAATACGCAAGAGAAGTGGCCGGGTCATCCAGGCGGAATGACTTCAGAGGAAGAACAAGAGAAGAGAGACCGGATTATAGATATGGTTTGGCTCAGGTGGCAGCAGTAGTGCAAGATCAGCCGAGTCATGGAAATGCTCAATGGCAAAAGAATGGTCCTCAGCAATGGACACCAAGGAATGAAGGAAAAAGACAGTGGACACCAGAACAAAAAAGCAATGGCAGGAGAGGCCGAAGTACACGTTTGAGTCTATGTTAGATCAACCGTGTAAATTTCACACGTCAAATCCGGCCAGGCCAGCCAACCATACAACCCGCCAATGTGCATGGATGAAAAATGCAATGGGTAACCCCAAGCTTCTTGAGCACATCGCAAAGATCAGCCATAGTTGACTGGAGCAAATGCATAACAACTAATGTTACCGCCTCCTCCCCCGAGGTATGAAAACTCGGACCGGAGAGACACGGTGCACCAAGTGATGAACCAAGGTACGGATGGAAGGGCAAACCCAGGGAATAATGGACGCAATGATTACAGAGAACATCATCAGACCTACTGCGTGTTCACAACAGAACAGTAAGACAAGCAGAGTGTACATCGCCGGCATATAGAAGTAAATGCGGTTATGCCGGCAGTACCAAGATATGTGCCTTGGTCGGATCAAGAAATAACTTGGAGCATAAAGGATCACCCCAAGATAATGCCGAGTCCGGGGTCGTATGCACTCGTGTTGGACCCGACATTCGTCAGACCAAGCATTAATGTGAAATTTTCAAAAGTACTCATTGACAATGGGAGTAGTATCAATTGTAGGGTTTCGTAGCATGGAAAATAAAAAATTTCTATCGCATACAAACAAACAAGCCAAGATCTATCTACTAGATTGTAGCAACGAGTCGATGGAATAACTCACCCTCGAAGATTCCAAAGTGTTTAACGAGAGCGGATTCTCGTGGGTGATGTAGTCGATTTTTCCGATCTCAAGATCGCAGAGACGATCCTTTCGCTGCGTTAAGAGCGCCCCGCAATCGGTCACATGTTCGGTACTGACGAAGACCTTCCTCTCCCTTGTTCCAAAGAAAATGGGAGGTTGTAGCACTCTCGCGATTCCGGCAAAGACAACGGCGTGGTACCGGAAGTAGAGGGGAGATCTCGCAGGGCTTCGCCTTAAGCCGGAGCGAGTATGGTGGACTATGAGAGAGCCCTCGACGATCTAGGGTTTAGACACGCCGAGGAAGAGGTGCTAGGGCCGGCGGCTAGGGCTTGGAGGTTCCCAAGTCGGCGGCTAGGGGAGAAACCCTAGGGGGCGGTGGCGGCTATGGTGGGCAGCAGCTGCTAGGGTTTGGAGGTGGGAACTTGTGTGTCTAGGAGGGGAGCCCTGCCCCTCCTTTTATGGGTGGAGGGAGGCGCGCCAGGGGAGGGGATTACCTCCCCAACTCGGCTTGGTGGTGCGCCGGCGGTGGGAGGAGGAACTCCTCCCTCAAGTCGGTTTCCACCTCCCTCTCCACTTCCCAAAAATAGCCGTTTGACTTTCAAACTTGGCGTTTGACTTTTCAAACTAGGATTTGAATAAACCATCTATTTTATTCAGCGATGACACCGAGTACATAATGCAATCATACCAACTTGATATAACACATTCATGTACCCTTCCCCTCCGGAGTGCCGGACATTCCGGAACCTTCTAGAACATTCCCGATGAAAACACCTAACCATTCCCCAACTCCAAACAGGACTTTCCTTATATGAATCTTATTCTCCTGACCATTCCGGATCTCCTCGTGATATCCCGGATCCCATCCGAGACTCAACAACATTCGGTCTCTTTCTCATCATTCCATAACTACTCAAACAACGTCAATCCTTATGTGTCTCCCTACGGTTCGTGAATTATGCGACATGATCGAGACACTTCTCGATCAATAACCAATAGAGGAATCTGAAATTCATATGGCTCTACATATTTCTACGATTACTTTGCATCGAATGAACCACTTACATACGATACCAATTTCCCTTTGTCTCACGATAGTTTACTTATCCGAGGTTATGATCGTCGGTATCTCCGCATACCTAGTTCAACCTCACATCGATAAGTACTCTTTTCTCGCTCCCATGATATGTGATCCTGTGAGTCACATGCTTGCAAGCTAATTGGATGACATTTCACCGAGAGGGCCCAGAGTATATCTATTTGTCATATGGATGGACAAATCCCACTCTTGATCCATGTGTCTTAACCAATACTTTCCGAACACTCAATGCCACCTTTATAGCCACCTAGTTACGGTGTGGTGTTTGATGTCATCAAAGCATCCATCCGGTAAAGGTGATATGCATGATCTCATGGTCGAAGGAATTAGGTTACTATGTATCAGAAAGCATATAGCAATTGAACTATTAAAATGACTTGATCTTTATGCTACGCTTATCTATAGGAGTATGTCCACCATATCATTCTCCTAATGATATGATCTTGTTGTTAATAACATCTCAATGTTCATGATAGGGAAACCACAATCATTTATTAACCAACAAGCTAGTGATGTATAGAGGCTATACTAGGGACTTCAATTTAAGTTTACAAATCACACAAGTATTAATGTTTCCTTGTTAATACTATTATAGCATGAATGTAAACATTTATCATAAACACAAAGATATAATAATAACTACATTTATTATTGCCTCTAGGGCATATCTCCAACAGTCTCCCACTTGCACTAGAGCCATCTAATCTAGATTACATGGTAATATACCGAACACCCATGGCAGTTTGGTGCTGGTCATGTTTTGCCCTCGGGAGAGGTTTAGTCAACGGATCCGCCACATTCAGATCTGTGTGTACTTTGCAAATCTTTATGTCCCCATCTTGGACATGTTCTCGAATAGCGTGAAAACGTAGCTTGATATGCTTCACTTCTTGTGTGACCTTGGTTCTTGCGCATTGGCTATGGCCCATGTTATCACAAAGAGATAGACATTGGGTCCAGCGCACTAGGAACCACACCCAGCTGTAATGAACTCTTTCATCCATATCGCTTCTTGTGAAGCCTCCGGCAGCCATGTATTCCGATTCAGTTGAAGATCTCGCCACAACGCTTTGCTTTGCACCTCCAGCTAAGCTTGCACCATTCAAAGTAAATACGATCCAGATTGTGATTTAGAATCATCCGGTTCGGTGTTCCAAAGAGCATCGGTGTAACCATTAACAACGATATGTTCATCACCACCATAAGAAAGAACCATATCCTTAGTTCTTCTCAAGTACTTAAGGATGTTTTTGATCATTGTCCAATGATCCACTGGATTACTTTGATATCCGCTAGTTAAACTAACAAAGATATGCAATGTCGGGTCTAGTACATAGCATGGCATACATTAGAGATCCTATGGCTGAGGCATAGGGAGTCTTACTCATCCTTTCTCTATCTTCTGCCGTTGTCGGACTTTGAGTTTTACTCAAGGTCGTATTGGGCAACATGGGCAAGAACCTTTTCTTGCTATCTTCCATTCCAAACCTCTTTAGAACTTTGTCCAAATATGTACTTTAGACAATGATATTAGGCGCCTCGATCTATCTCTATAAATCTTTATGCCTAATATGTAAGCTGCTTCGCCAAGATCCTTCATTGAAAAACTATTATTCAAATATTCCTTAACACTATTAAGAAGGTCTACATCATTCCCAATCAACAATATGTCATCTACATATAGTATTAAGAATGCTACAGAGCTCCCACTCACTTTCTTGTAAATACAAGCTTCTCCATAAGTTTGTATAAAACCAAAACTTTTGATTACCTTATCAAAACGTCGATTCCAACTTCGGGATGCTTGCTTTAATCCATAGATGGACCGTTGAAGTTTGCATACCTTGTTAGCATCTTTAGGATCGACAAAACCTTTGGGTTGCATCATATACAACTCTTCATCAATGTCTCCATTGAGGAATGCTGTTTTGACATCCATCTGCCATATCTCATAATCATAATATGCAGCGATTGCTAACATAATCCTCAGAGACTTTAGCTTCGCTACTGGTGAGAAAGTCTCATCGTAGTCAACTCCTTGAATTTGTCGAAACCCTTTTGCGACAAGTCGAGCTTTATAGACAGTTACATTACCATCAGCATCTGTTTTCTTCTTGAAAATCCATTTATTCTCGACGTCCTTCCGGCCATCCGGTAAGTCCACCAAAGTCCATACTTGGTTTTCGTACATGGATCCAATCTCGGATTGCATGGCTTCTTGCCATTTATTGGAATCTGGGCTCATCATCGCTTCCTCATATGTCTCAGGGTCATCGGTGTTATCCACCAGCATGACATTCATAACGGGATCATACCAATCAGGAGTGGTACGAGTTCTCGTTGACCTGCGAGGCTCTGTAGCAACAACAACCGAAGTTTCATGATCATCATCATTAGCTTCCTCTCATCGTGCAAAGGCCACAGAACTACTTCCGTGCGCTACTCGAAGTTCGAGAGAAGGTTCAACAACCTCGCGAGTTCTACTTTCCTTCCACCACTTCTTTCGAGAGAAATTCTTCTAGAAAGGATCCATTCTTGGCAACAAAGATTTTGCCTTCGGATTTATGATAGAAGGTATACCCAATAGTTTCCTTCGGGTATCCTATGAAGACGCATTTTTCCGCTTTAGGTTCAAGCTTGTCCGGCTGTAACTTCTTTACATAGGCTTCGCAACCCCAAACTTTAAGGAACGACAATTTAGGTTTCTTCCCAAACCATAATTCATACGGTGTCGTTTCCACGGATTCAGATGGTGCCCTATTTAAAGTGAATGCGGCTGTTTCTAATGCATAACCCCAAAATGATAGCGGTAAATCTGTAGACATCATAGAACGAACCATATCTAAGAGAGTTCGATTACGACGTTCGGACACACCATTACGCTGTGGTGTTCCCGGCGGTGTCAATTGTGAAAGTATTCCCCATTTCTTCAAATGCTCGCCAAACTCAGAATTTAGATATTCACCTCCACGATCGTAACGTAGAAATTTAATCTTCTTGTTACGTTTATTCTCTACCTCACTTTGAAATTCCTTAAACTTCTCGAAAGTTTCGGACTTATGTTTCATGAAATAGATATACCCATATCTACTCAAGTCATCCGTGAAGGTAAGAACATAACGATAACCGCCGCGCGATGCTACACTCATTGGACCACACACATCGGTATGTATGATTTCCAATAAGTCCGTAGCTCGCTCCATCATACCATAAAATGGAGTCTTAGTCATTTTACCCATTAGACATGCTTCGCATCTTTCAAGTGATTCGAAATCAAGTGATTCAAGAAGTCCATCGGAATGGAGTTTCTTCATACGCTTCACTCCAATGTGACCAAGACGACAGTGCCACATATAGGTCGAGTTATCGCTCGATTTCAAACGTTTAGCCTCAATGTTATTAATATGTGTATTTCCACTATCGAGATTCAACAAGAATAGACCATCTATCAAAGGTGCATGTGCATAAAACATATTACTCATATAAATCGAACAACCATTATTCTCGGTTTTAAACAAGTAACCGCCTCGCAAATAAACAAGATCCCGATATAATGTTCATGCTTAACGCAGCACCAAATAACAATTATTTAAGTATAAAACTAATCCCGACGGTAGATGAAGGGTAGCGTCAAGCGATCATATCAACCTTTGATCCGCTTCCACGCCGCATCATCACCTCGTTCTTCGCTAGCTTCCGCTTATTCTCAAAGACTGCTTCGAGTTACAAATATGAGCAACCGAACCAGATTATCAAATACCTGTGCACTACTACGAGTACTAGTGAGATACACATCAATAACATGTATATCGATATACCTTTCTTCTTGATGTTGCCGTTCTTCAAATCCGCCAAGTACTTTGGGCAATTCCGCCCAAAGGACCTTCTCCCTTGCAGAAAACACTCAAGATCGTGCTTAGGTCCAGCCTTGGTCTTCTTCGTCGGCGTGGTAACTTTCTTACCACCCTTCTTGAAGTGTCCCTTTTGCTTAGACTTGCCTTTCTTGAATTTGGTGGTCTTATTGACCAACAACACTTGGTGCTCTTTCTTGATCTCCACTTCTGCAGATTTTAACATGGCAAAGAGTTCTGGCAACGTCTTGTTCATGTTCTGCATGTTGTAGTTCGTCACAAAGTTCTTGTAACTTGGTGGTAGTGATTGGAGGACACGGTAAATCCCAAAAGCATTAGGAATCACTATACCCAAGCTTTGAAGTTTGTTTGCATGCCCAGACATCTTAAGCACATGCTCACTGACGGAGCTGCCCTCTTCCATCTTGCAGTTAAAGAACTTTTCAGAAGCCTCATAGCTCTCAATTGCCGCATGAGTCTCAAAGATCAATTTGAGATCACGGACAATATCATGTGGGTCTGAATTCTCAAACCTTTTATGAAGCTCCGATTCTAAACCATACAAGATAGCACACTAAACTGTGGAGTACTGCGTCTTCCGAGTGAGGTAAACATTCTTTACTTCATCGGTAGCAGTAGCTGCAGGTGGGTCACCAAATGCATCCAAAGACATAGGTCAAATTACCACCGTGGAGGACAATCCTCAAATTGTGGAACCAATCCGCGAAGTTGCTTCCATTGTTTTTCAACTTTTCTTTCTCTATGAACGCATTGAAATTGATGGTAGGGGCTGCCATTGATCTACAACATATTTGCAATAGTTTAGACTAAGTTTATGACAAATTGAGTTCTAATTAATAGTAAAACTAATCTAGGTGAACTCCCACTCAAAACAACATCCCTCACATTGTTTAGTGATCACACGAACCAAATCCACCACATCAACACCGATCATCACGAGAGTTGATATAGTTTCAATGGCGAACAATCGACATGTTCATCATATCTACTATATGATTCATGCTTTACCTTTCGGTGATCCGTGTTCCGAGACCATGTCTGTACATGCTAGGCTCGTCAAGATCAAACCTTAGTTTCCGCATGAGCAAATCTGGCTTGCTCACGTTGTATACACTTGCGGAATCTAACACACCCGATCATCACGTGGTGCTTCGAAACAATGAGCTTTAGCAACGGTGCTAACTAAGGGTGAACACTTTATGATTTGAAATTCATGTGCATGAGGGATCATCTTATAATGCTACCGTCGTCTACTAAGCAATACAAGATGCATAAAGGATTAACATCACATGCAATTCATAATATGTGATATGATATAGCCTTTTCTTCTTTGTGCTTCCGATCTCTATCTTCAAGCATGAACATGATCTCCATCATCACCGGCATTGCATCAAGGTCAATGACGCTTCTCCATGGTTGTCGTCCACCGGCTTCAACTATTACAACTACTTTGAATAGACACGCGGGTCTTAACAAAATTTAAAGACAACCATATGGCTCCTGCCGGTTGCCAACTTACAATAAGGATCATTGCATACATCAAATATAATCACAATCATGGCCATATCACATCATCAGACACCTCGCAAAACAAAGTTAGACGCCTCTACTTTGTTTGCATGTTTTACGTGGTTTGGGGCTTTCCAAAAGTGTCGTTCTAACTTACGAACATGAACCACAACATTGATACTAGTATTGTTAATCACCCGTTGTAAATTGGATCTTAACTATGCTAGGAGAAACAGGCACCCCCAAAGCCACTTATGCAATACAAGTTGCATGTCAAGCGTGGAGCAAGTCTCATGAACGATGTCATGTAAGGTTAGCCCAGGCCGCTTCATCCCAACATCCCGCAATATGCAAAGTACACAAGAAGCAATCGATAATAAAAGCATCAACGCCCACAATGGCCATTGTGTTCTACTCGTGCAACAGATCTACATATAGACACGGCTCTGATACCACTGTAGGGGTTCGTAGCATGGAAAACAAAAATTTTCTATCGCATACAAACAAACAAGCCAAGATCTATCTACTAGATTGTAGCAACGAGTCAATGGAATAACTCACCTTCGAAGATTCCAAAGTGTTTAACGAGAGCGGATTCTCGTGGGTGATGTAGTCGTACTCTTTCCGATCTCAAGATCGCGTAGACGATCCTTCCCATTGCACAAGGCAGCCCCGCAGTCGGTCACACGTTCGGTACTCGACGAAGACCTTCCTCTCCCTTGTTCCAGCAGGCAGCGGAGGTTGTAGCACTCTCCTCGCGATTTCGGCAGCACAACGGCGTGGTACCGGAAGTAGAGGGGAGATCTCGTAGGGCTTCGCCTTAAGCCGGAGCGAGTATGGTGGACTATGGGAGATCCCTCGACTATCTAGGGTTTAGACACGCCGAGGAAGAGGTGCTAGGGCCGGCGGCTAGGGCTTGGAGGTGCCCAAGTCAGCGGCTAGGGGAGAAACCCTAGGGGGCGGCGGCGGCTTTGGTGGGCAGCAGCTGCTAGGGTTTGGAGGTGGGAACTTGTGTGTCTAGGAGGGGAGCCCTGCCCCTCCTTTTATGGGTGGAGGGAGGCGCGCCAGGGGAGGGGAGTCCCTCCCCAACTCGGCTTGGTGGTGCGCCGGCGGTGGGAGGAGGAACTCCTCCCTCAAGTCGGTTTCCACCTCCCTCTCCACTTCCCAAAAATAACCGTTTGACTTTCAAACTTGGCGTTTGACTTTTCAAACTAGGATTTGAATAAACCCTCTATTTCATTCAGAGATGACACCGAGTACATAATGCAATCATACCAACTTGATATAACACATTCATGTACCCTTCCCCTCTGGAGTGCCGGACATTCTGGAACCTTCTAGAACATTCCCGATGAAAACACCGGAACCATTCCCCAACTCCGAAACAGGACTTTCCTTATATGAATCTTATTCTCCGGACCATTCCAGATCTCCTCGTGATATCCTGGATCCCATCCGAGACTCCAAACAACATTCGGTCTCTTTCTCATCATTCCATAACTACTCAAACAACGTCGAATCATTAAGTGTGTCTCCCTACGGTTCGTGAATTATGCGGACATGATCGAGACACTTCTCCGATCAATAACCAATAGAGGAATCTGGAAATTCATATGGCTCCCACATATTTCTACGATTACTTTGCGATCGAATGAACCACTTACATACGATACCAATTTCCCTTTGTCTCACGATAGTTTACTTATCCGAGGTTATGATCGTTGGTATCTCTGCATACCTAGTTCAACCTCACATCGATAAGTACTCTTTTCGTTCCGTGATATGTGATCCCTTGTGAGCCACCACATGCTTGCAAGCTAATTGGATGACATTTCACCGAGAGGGCCCAGAGTATATCTATCCGTCATATGGATGGACAAATCCCACTCTTGATCCATGTGTCTCAACCAATACTTTCCGAACACTCAATGCCACCTTTATAGCCACCCAGTTACGGTGTGGTGTTTGATGTCATCAAAGCATCCATCCGGTAAAGGTGATATGCATGATCTCATGTCGAAGGAATTAGGTTACTATGTATCAGAAAGCATATAGCAATTGAACTATTAAAATGACTTGATCTTTATGCTACGCTTATCTATAGGAGTATGTCCACCATATCATTCTCCTAATGATATGATCTTGTTGTTAATAACATCTCAATGTTCATGATAGGGAAACCACAATCATTTATTAACCAACAAGCTAGTGATGTATAGAGGCTATACTAGGGACTTCAATTTAAGTTTACAAATCACACAAGTATTAATGTTTCCTTGTTAATACTATTATAGCATGAATGTAAACATTTATCATAAACACAAAGATATAATAATAACTACATTTATTATTGCCTCTAGGGCATATCTCCAACATCAATATCATGTACAAAGATACAATGCATAAACTCGGAATATCGCAGAACATGCTGCAGTCCACGAGGACCACATTCCATGGGATAGTACCAGGGATTTCATGCAAACCCATTGGTAAGGTTCGAGTGGACGTGTTATTCGGCACAAGAGATAACTGTAGAGCAGAAAATTTAGAGTTTGAAGTGGTGGATCTAGAGAGTTGCTATCACGCTCTACTCGGACGACCAGCGCTGGCTAAATTTATGGGCAGCTGCCACATAAGTTATGTGAAAATGAAATTACCCGGACCACAAGGGGTGATAACAGTAGCAGGGGATTACAGGAAGTCAATGGAATGTGCTTCTGCCGGATCAAATTTGGCCGAATCATTGGTAATAGCAAGAGAAAAAAGAAGAATTCAGGAGGTAGCAGCCCTCGCTCAGTCGACACAGCTGAATATGCCGGCATTAGCCAACCCACATGGAAGTGTCTCCTTTCAACCGATTAAAGAAAAAAAAAGTTCCAGATAGATGAGCAATTCCTAGAGCGCACCGTCACTATTGGTGCCGGCCTGGATGCTAAATAGGAAAGCGAGCTCACCAACTTCCTCCGTGAGAATCGGGATATCTTTGCATGGTCAACTCAAGATCTACAAGGTGTGCCGAGGGAGTTGGCTGAGCACTCTCTGAATGTAAGGCCAGGATCAAGGCCGGTGAAGCAACCTCTCCGCTTCACCAAGACAGAGAAAATAATAGGGGATGAAATAGCTCGGCTCCTTGCGGCCGGGTTTATCATGGAGGTCCTGTATCCGGATTGGCTATCAAACCCGGTGCTAGTAGAAAAGAAGAAGGATGATCCAAATGTAGCCATTGTATGGCGAATGTGTATCGATTACACGAACCTGAATAAGGCATGTCCAAAAGATCCTTTTCCTCTACCTAGAATAGACCAAGTCATCGATTCGACCGCTGGTTGTGAACTATTATCATTTGTAGACGCTTATTCTGGCTTTCACCAGATACCGTTAAATCCGGCCGATCAAATAAAGACCGCGTTTATCACCCCGTACGGGGCTTATTGCTATCGCACCATGCCATTCGGCCTGCGCAACGCAGGAGCAACATATCAGAGATGCATGCAAAAATGTCTACATGACCAGATAGGGAAAATGTATAGGTATATGTGGATGATGTGGTTATCAAAACCAAAGAAAGCAAAACTCTACTGGATGATATCCGACAGACTTTCGCAAACCTAAGAAGGTTCCGAATGAAGCTTAACCCGGAAAAATGCACATTTGGTGTGCTAGCGGGAAAGTTGCTCGGTTTTCTCGTATCTAGCCGAGGTATAGAGGCCAACCCGACTAAAATAAAACCAGTGGAAAGGATGGAATTGCCAAGATGTCTAAATGACGTACAAAAGTTCACAGGTTGTTTAGCTTCGCTCAGCCGGTTTGTATGTCGGCTGGGAGATAAAGCACTACCACTTTATCAACTGATGAAAAAATTAGATAAGTTCATCTGGACTCCACAGGCAGACGATGCGTTTCATGAATTGAAAAATATGTTGGTCACAGCGCCGGTCTTGGCTTCTCCATTATCGAAACAACCTATGTTACTTTACATAGCAGCCACCAACAGAGTAGTGAGCGTTGTGATCATGGTGGAACGACTTGAAGATAATAAATCGGTGCAAAGGCCGGTGTATTACCTGAGCGAAGTACTATCAGCCTCAAAACAAAATTACCCACATTATCAGAAGATGGCATATGGGGTGTACATGTCAGCAAAGAAACTTAAACATTATTTTGAAGAGCACCCCATCAAGGTGATTTGTGAAGCACCCATAGCCGACATATTGAGCAACAAAGATGCAAGCGGCCGAGTAGCAAAATGGGCAATTGAATTGTCACCTTATGCTCTGCAGTTTGATAGGAGAGATGCAATCAAATCTCAGGTTGTGGCCGACTTCTTCGTAGATTGGGCCGAGGTACAATACGAGCCGCCATTACCAGATCCGAATTATTGGACGATGCACTTTGACGGTTCCAAACTAAGGAATGGTTTGGGGGCAGGAATAGTGTTAACCTCGTCAAAAAGAGACCAGTTGAGATACGTGCTGCAAATACATTTTGCCGCGTCAAACAATCTAGCCGAATATGAAGCACTAGTCCATGGATTGAAGGTGGCGAAAGAGATTGGCATACACCGGATCTTGTGCTATGGAGATTCAGATCTAGTAGTACAGCAAGTCTCAGGCAACTAGGATGCATTGGATGACAATATGGCCTTGTATAGGTTTCATGTGCAAAAACTCAGTGGATACTTTGATGGATGTGAGTTTCATCATATACCTCGGGCAAAAAACGATGCCGCGGACACATTGTCAAAACTCGGATCAACCAGATTGTCAATTCCCCCAGGTATCGCCCTAGAGCACTTGAGAAAGCCATCAATAACACCGTCTCCAGAGTCCGAGTCCATCTTTATCCTAGAAAAATCAAGAGAAGATAATGTGTCGATGGAAATTGATAAGCAATATAACCCAGAATTGCCAAAAATCAAGCCAGCCGATGCAAGGATGGGTCTAGAGAAATCCGAGGCAGTTATGTCGGCAAAAAATATGGAAATAGATAGTGAGACTACACCAGAAAAAATCACACCAGCATGGGCGCAACCCATATTTTCATTCCTTAAAGATGCGATTTTGCCGAATAACGAGATATTGGCAAGACAGACAGTGAGAAGAGCTAAAGCTTATACAATCATAAACAATGAGCTGTATAAAAGGAGTGTCACAAGTGTATTACAAAGATGCGTGAGCTCGGCAGAAGGCCAGGAGATCCTCCTAGATATACATCAAGGAGAATGTGGACATCATGCCTCATCCCGAGCCTTAGTGGCCAAAGCGTTCAGGCATGGGTCTTATTGGCCAACAACGTTGAAAGAAGCCAAAGAACTGGTCGAATAATGTAATGGTTGTCAAAGATATGCCAGCAAAATACATATGCCTTCGTCAGAATTAAAGACAATACCAATTACTTGGCCATTTTCTATGTGGTGCTTAGATATGGTGGGACCATTTAAGCCGGCCCGAGGCGGAATGACCCACATATTAGTAATGGTGGACAAATTCACAAAATGGATTAAAGTGAAACCAATAAAGAAATGCGACGGGCCCACAACAGTGAAATTCCTCAAGGATATTATCTTAAGATATGGGTACCCACACAGTGTTATTACAGACAACGGCACAAACTTCACAGAAGGAGCTTTCGCTAGATTCTGTCAAGAAAAGCACATAAGATTAGATGTCGCCTCTGTGGCTCACCCAACATCCAATGGGCAAGTGGAAAGGTCTAATGGACTGGTATTGTCCGGAATAAAACCACGACTCGTCGAACCGCTGCAAAGGTCGGCAGGATGTTGGATTGAGGAACTACCAGCAAGATTTATGGAGCCTCGGGACTACCCCAAACAGATCAACAGGTTATACACCATTTTTCTAGTGTATGGGCAGAAGTCGTGCTTCCAAAGACATAATACATGACTCGCCAAGGGTTACCCAGTATACAACCGCTGAAGTAAATGAGGTAGCTCGGCAAGATGATGTCGATCTGCTGGAAGAAGCCAGAGAGCTGGCGTTATCAAGATCAACTATCTATCAGCAGGACTTGCGACGATATCACAGCAAGAAGGTGAATCCAAGAGTGTTCAAAGAAGGAGACTTAGTTCTCCGGTTGGTGCAACGCACGGCCGGCATGCACAAGCTGTCGCCTCCATGGGAAGGACCATTCATCGTAAGTAAAGCATTGCACAATGATGCATATTACCTAATCGATGCTCAATCACCAGGAAAGAACAGGGCAGACAAAGCCGGTGAAGAATCGAAAAGACCATGGAACGTAGCTTTACTTCGTCCATTTTACTCGTAGCAGTCATCTATGACACATTGTAAAGTGATGCCTCAGGTTGGAGCACCAATTATGTATTAAACCTCGGCGTCCAGAGCAGTGATTCGGGGACTGCCATATGTTGTTTTAAATTTCATGTTATGTATTAAACCTCGGCACCTCGAGCAATGGCTCGGGGACTGCACTATATTGTTTTTGAGATTGGTTTATGTATCAAACCCCGGCACCCTGAGCAGTGACTCGGGGACTGCCCCATATTGTTTCTAAGCATGATTCATGTATTAGACCTCGGCACCCTGAGAAATGACTCAGGGACTGTCCGATATTGTCTCTAAATTTGGTTTATATATATTTAAAATCGGCACCCTGATAAATGACTCGGGGACTGTCCGATATTGTCTCTAAATTTGGTTTATATATTTAAACTCGGCACCCTGGGCAGCGACTCAGGGACTGGCTTATATTGTTTCCAATTAGGGATTATCCTTGGTTACAAGAATGGGTATCAAACTTCGACACCCAGAGTAATAATATTTTTCTCTCATATGATCTTCGAGGTCTACGCCCAGATTAACGGTCCAAACTACAGTGGTCAAGTTGCAAGGCTTATTAAAGTCAGGAAATAGTGCACGCCAAACTGCGGAAAAGCAAAGGCAAATACACATTACAGACTCAAGAAATTGAGAACTGCCAAAGCAAGGATTCAGACGAACAGGACCTGTTTAAACAAAGTGACGACGATTACAACCGCATGTGTCTCAGCGGCACACGGCAAAAGAAGTTCACACCGCACAAAAGACGGACAAATGTTTGACATGCGTCGTACGCCCGGCATACCAGGGACAAGAAATAACTTAGAGTTTTTTAGCTGGAGAGGCAGTGGTTTGGTCAGGAGCTGGGCACTCCGAAGTAGGGGGAACTTCGGCCGAGGTAGCCTCGCCCTCCACAGACCCAGGAGCGACCTCGGAGGAAGCCCGAGGCTGTTGAGGAGCGTCAGTTTGCGCAGTGGAATGCCCAGTATGTTTGGAGGAGGATCGCGCGTCGCCGCTGCCATCCGAGCTCGAACTGGAATCAGTAGAAGCAGCCGAGTCACCCTCATCTTCGCCTTGTTCAGCAGAGTTATCGTCCGAGGCATCCTCAACTTGGACCTCATCCTCCGGGTTAGGAAGGAAGCTCGGACCTTCATTCCAGTTATGCACGTCGGCATATTCAACAAGCTGATAGGCACGAGCTTGCCAGAGAGCGACAAAGTCTGGGTCCTCAACCCAGCGAGAACCAGTGCGCAAATTTCTCAAGATATCAAGAGAAATATCTTCATACCATGACATGATGACAGTGAGAGCCATATCAGCACCAGCTCGTCCGGCTGACTCCCTCCAAAGACTTAGTTGTTTCTCAGAGGCCATTAATCTTTCCACCAACAATTTGACCTCATCAATATTTGGAGTCCCAGAAGTATTCAGCCAGAGAACATGGTAAGCTCGGATAGCCGCCTGCACCAAATCCCTGCCCATAATCTTCATCGGACCAACTGCAGCGCCAACAGCAACCAAAAAATCTTCCATCGAGTACTCTGAGTTCGCATCAGCAGGAACACCTCGGCGCACACGAGCACTAATCACCGCTTTAGAGCTCACGGGCTTAGCTTCTGGAAAATGGTCTGCGCAAAACACAAGGGCGTCAGTCAGAAGTAGTAAAAGGAAAAAGATAACTCGGCCGCGGTCAGAAGCTTACGATGAATATAGCTCAGCATTATCTGAAGATCTTTAGCCCAGTCAATCTTGCTCTTCTCAAAGCGGGTGATCTCCTCACTCATCCCCCGTGTCTTCAGTTCGGCAGCCTCGAGGAGCTCTTTATTTTTCTGCAACTGCAGAGCTAGCCGATTCTTCTCCTCGGAGAACTCCTCGTCGACCTTTTCCAGTTCAGATCTCTGAGAGAGCTTAAGGGCTTCCACCTCGGCACGCAAGCGAGCTATCTCGTCATCTTTATCCTTCAGCTGCGCCGAGTGAGTAGCGTTTTGTTCTAAAAAATGCAGCATCACATCAGGCATGAGCGTGCAATCTTGGTGAGATGCTGCAAAGGTTTGTAACTCGGATTTACCGAAGCCAAAAGAGTTAAAAGAAACTTAGTGCAGATTTCAAAGGGAAGTATATAAAGTAAAAGAGTAACCAACCTTCCAGGGCCTTGACCTTCTTCTCAAGACGGATGTTAAGATTATTGATGTTTCCTGTTTACCAACAGAGTGAGCCAACATTTCATGCACAAAACGATAAGAGCTTCAGAGACCACGCAAAAGTTTGTCGACTTACCAGCTTTCTTCACCACAGGAAGAACCTTCTCGTACTTCTCTTGCAATTTCTTATGTGCAAAAAGCAGCCTCTGGAATTCGGCAGTCCGCCGGTCATGCGCAACCTAAGCAATAAAGCAAATAATAATAAGGTATTCGAAGCAAAGACAGATCCGAGTCAAGCAAGACTTAACTTGGATCTAGGTGGCTAGATATTCAAAGCTAAGACATATCCAAGTCAAGCAAGACTTAACTCGGTTCTAGGTGGCTGGATATTCAAAGCTAAGACTGATCCGAGTCAAGCAAGACTTAACTCGGATCTAGGTGGCTGGATATTCAAAGCTAAGACAGATCTCAGTCGAGCAAAGCTTAACTCGGATCTAGGTGGCTGGATATTCAAAGCTCAGACAGATCCGAGTCAAACAAGACTTAACTCGGATCTAGGTGGCTGGATATTCAAAGCTCGGACAGATCCTAGTCAAGCAAAGCTTAACTCGGATCTAGGTGGCTGGATATTCAAAGCTCAGACAGATCTGAGTCAAGCAAATCTTAACTCGGATCTAGGTGGCTGGATATTCAAAGCTCAAACAGATCCGAGTCAAGCAAAGCTTAACTCGGATCTAGGTGGCTGGATATTTAAAGATAAGACAAAACTGAACAGGGCAAAACATAATAAAACTTCCAAACGAATAACAAGTTATTCGGTTGCAAGCTTCAGGGACTAGAGTATATATATGGTGTCATTCGAATAATGAATCAAACATCGATAAAGGTAATTACCTCATTCATCTTGTCGCTGTCAAGAACGATCTTAGCAGCCAGATGTAAGCGGCTGCTGATGTCAGAGAGTTGAAAGGGCTGACTGCTTGGATTGCTTTCGAGCTGATCAGCGGCATTCCAATTATTGGCATACTCAACCAGCGAGCCGAGGCTATTCCCACTCTCCGTGCGAGTTAGGACTTTACCTCGGACATGCTGCGTAGCCACCGCCGCCGCAGGGCTTTTGTGAAGAGCGAGCTAGGTTCTAGCGGCCGGGGTAACAGAGGCCTTGGCAGAAGAAACCCCTTTGTGCAGCACATCGGCAATACTAGGTTGAGAAGAGCCAGCAAGACCTTTCTGAGAGGAGGAAGCCTTGCTAACGACAACCTTTCTTGTTTTAGAAGAGGCATCAGTAGGAGCTGATACCTCGGCACTAGGAGCGGCGTCTTTAGGAGCCGGAGGAATCACGGTTGTAGAAGGCGCCAAGATATTGACATCCTCGGCCGGAGTTGGAGTCACTATAGAGACCGCCGGGGTCAAAGGAGGCTCAGTGGAGACATTAGGGTTCACAAAGGAGGCAACAGGTTCGGCAGAAATATCTGTTGGCCGAGTTGTATCGGCATCAACAGGAGGAATCTCAGGCGCATCATGGCGAGGTGGCGTTTGATTCGGAGCTGGAGGAGATGCAGCGCGAGTAGGACTCGGAATCCGGGTATCTTCAGTAGGCGGAGGAGACGGCTGCCGAGTCGTACGACTCGTCATGCTGGGACCGCTGGGCTTAACAGAAAGTGGAGCACTGCAAAAACAAAAAAGGTCAAGTCAAAAAGCAGAAAGAGAAAAACAAGAAATACAAGCAAAAGCAACTCACCCAGTGACCCCGGGCATGGTTTTGCGCCTTGGAGGATGCAGAGCCAACTTCTTCATTCGCTTCTTGGGGGCCGTTTCTGAGGCACCAGCGGGAGCACCACGTTTCCCCGAGGTAACAGGAGGCCGGGAGGCAAGAGGCTCGGCGTCGTGAACCCGACAGACCGGATTAGCTGAGAAAGTAGAAGCCGGAAATGCATAAGAAATTGGCATTGCGGCAACTACCTCTAGAACTTGGACCTCGTCCGAATCACCTTCCTCCTCGTGGGCCGGGGTCTTGCCACGAGCGCGGGCCGGAGCGAGATCTGAATTGGGGACGAACTCTTCTGAGTCCGGCTCCCCACTGTCCGGAGTATTCCGATCCGCAGGCCACGGGAGTGACAAAACCTCGGTATCCTCATTCTTCTGCTCCACAAACCTCTGCAGGACAAGAAAGAGAAAAATTAGCAAAAAGAATTACGAACGCGATTAGGAAGCAAAACACTAATGAGTAGGCTTACTTCGGGCGGGGGATGCTCGCGGGTGAACGGCTTCAATCCCCAAGCCCAATCCTCAAGAATCTTCGTCTTAAAGATAGCCCGGACACGCTTGAAAATGAGGTAGTTGTCCAGCTCCACCGTCGAGACTCGGTTGGGGTCGAGGGGACCACTCATATAGCAGAGTTTGTGTGTGCATTTCTAGAACGGGCAGATTCGGCTGCTGACGAAGGTAGTCATCAGATCCTCGCCGCGTAGTCCGGAGCGGATCAGTTCCTTCAGCCGAATCTAAAAAGCCTCGGCCAAAGCATGACTCTTCCTCGGATTATACGTCCAGTTCTTCTTGGAAGGAGGGCCAATGGAGAAGGCAGGGAGCCGAATCTTATCCTCATTCCCCGTATTCTTGACATAAAAGAAGGACTTGTGCCACTTCTTGCACGATTCTAGCCCCGCGACATGAGGAAATTCGGATTTCCTCTGAGGTGTGATGGACGCTGCCCCACATTGGGTGAGCAACTTCTCGGAGGGGTGCAGAGACTTGTCTGGGACGACGTTGGAACGTCTGGAAAAACTTTGACCAGACATGCACGGAGGGCCACAGGCCGAAGTATCCCTCCGAGGCAGAGATGAAGGCCGAGAGAGAGGCAATGGCGTTGGCAGGGAGATGATGCGGCTGAAGGCCGAAGTAATCAAGAAACTCCCTAGCAAAGTCGCTGAGAGGGAGACCAAAGCCGCGTGCGAAATGCGACATGAAAACTACATACTCGCCGTCCCTAAGGTCTGGAGAGGACTCGCTGCCGGGTAAGCGACAAGCTACCTCGGCAGGAATCCGGCGAGTCCGGATAAGCCACTCGATCTCGCGGCGAGTGACGGAGGAGCCCTGCCATGAGCCCTGCTCGAGCCTAGATGCAGCATCATCGTCCTCAACAAGCGCACCGCTGACAGAGCTAGACATGAAATCGCCGGAGAAACTTACGGAGGAGGAGATAGCGGCGGAGGAAAATCTAGAGATCCAGGGCCCCTTCGTGGTTCTACCCAAAAACGGCGGCGGAGCAGAGAAAGAACTGCCGCACGAGTAAAGAAGAAAAACAGAGATCTCTAGAAGAAAAGCTAGGCGATTGGATCGGATGAACTCACCGGCGACGGTGCCGGAACGAGCGAGCAGGGACGAAGGCGAGGCGAGCAAGACGGGATCCCGCTGTCAAGGACTCGAGCTGCGCATGGCGATGGCGGCGTGAAGCGTGAGCGCAGAGGCGGGAGGAAGAAGAAGGGCGCAGGTAAGCAAAGGGGGAAAGTGAATCCCCCAGCGCCGCGCCCCTCTTTATAACTGTGCTACCTGCGAGGTAATGGGATCGTGGGTGTGGCGGTTAACCGTGTAGATCGTGTACGTAGCACGAACGCACGACGATAAGTGGAACCGCACCAACGACCACACGGTGGAAAAGAGAGCCACGATCCCCGATGGAAATGGCACACGAGGCATCGCAGCCGGCGCGACGGGCGCAGCAGTAACTGTAGCCTGTCAGTAAATACTGTAGAGGAACAAAAAACTAGGGAAACAATGATGAGTATGACACGTAGGACGAGGCGTACGCGAGAAGATACGATGATACCTCGAAAAAGGAAAAGGTAACTCGAAAACCATGCAGAGCAAATGTCGTGAAACTGATACGACCCGGCCGAAGTTGTCGGCGGGGCCATACCAGCTTCGGGGACTAATGTTGGGGAGATGACCTCGGATAGGGTAAAGACGGGGAAAGACGAAAGGGTGTTGCCCGTCTTGTTTCCGAGTTACAGTCTGAGTCGGCCGAATCCTGTAGAGGTCGGCCGGGATAGGGAAGGGCAGGACCCTCATGATAATGGCAAGACATTACCCGGCCGAGATATCACGTAAGTCGGCCGGGTTAGCCCGAGTAATCTTAATGCAGGTGAAGGACGAGCCGAGTTACGCGAGGACGGGCCGAATGATAAGAAGCTTGCAGGAGAAGGAGAAACCTAAAGTCAAACTCTAGCTGCAAGCTAGAGAGAATCTGAGCGGAGCTAAGCACAAGGGACAAAGGCGCAGAGCGACAGAGGGGCAGAAGGAGGTCACGGAGGTGACAAACCTGGAGCCCGAGGCACGCAGGAGGGGCCCTCTGGAACCTTGTTGTCATTAGAGGGGCGACAGGGAAAGGAGGCCGCCGAACTACTATATTGGGACAAGCATATTCCTCGAATATGCTTGCCACGTTAGCCCTAAAGGAACCCAAGGCTCTCCTTTATAAGGAGAGGCTTGGACCCTGAGGAGGGCATCGGCTCATTTAGTACCGTTAGGCTGGTAAAGTTCTTCCTTTCTCCTTGTATACAGCTCAAGGAGCACTTGTAGCCCAAGGAAGGAGAAATAAAGATCTTTGCCTTAGTCTTTTATGTGTAGAATTAACTGCATCTCCCTCCCCAGATCCCACTAGCATCCATTGGCCCCTTACTTTAGCCTACCCATGGTATCTGCCGTGTCACCACCACGACAAATAACATTGCTATTAGCATGCAAATAAAGTTCCATAGGTTTTTAATTTTCTCTTCAAACACTTCATGTCCTAACTCAAGATAGATACTATAAAGCTCTCTAATTTTGTTGTTGTTTTCCATTAAGCCTAACTAGTGAAAACAAGAAACAAAAAGACAAAATTGTAGAATCTAAAGGAAATAACTTCGAGCACTCACATCGGAGGATGTGAGTACCTTTTACCTTACCTCCCCAGCAACGGCGCCAGAAAATATCTTGATGTCTACGCACTTCTATTCTTGTAGATTGTTGTTGGGCCTCCAAGTGCAAAGGTTTGTAGAACAACAACAAGTTTCCCTTAAGTGGATTGCCCAAGGTTTATCGAACTCAGGGAGGAAGTGGTCAAAGGTATTCCCTCTCAAGCAATCCTGCAATCAAGATACAATAAGTCTCTTGTGTCCCCAACACACCCAATACACTTGTCAGGTGTATAGGTGCACCAGTTCGGCGAAGAGATAGTGAAATACAAGTGGTAACGGTGCTAGAAAATAGCTTTGGCGGTGAGGTAAAGACTAAAGCAAGCAAACATGCAACAGATCTAGATGCAAACGGTGTTTCAATGTTTAGAAACAAGGCCTAGGGATCATACTTTCACTAGTGAACACTCTCTCATACAAATATCCTCTCTTCATGATACTACTCTTAACTACTCTCCGGTTGGACACTCTAATCCATGGTAGGGCCTTCCCCAATCTAGATAACCCCACACTGTCACCTTGAGCGCTAGATGGTTCCAACAAACACCACAATTTCATAGAGACATCCAACTCCAAATATAACTCATAACAAATATTCAATCTAGCCAAAGTGCCACATACGGTATGCATGCTGTCACTTTCACACACGTGGGGAAAAGCATAGATCTATTAAAGCACAAAGAGTATTTACATAGACTCAAACCTAAGTGCCACCATGGCGTGCACGCTGTCACTTTCACACACATGGGGAGAGCAGAGATCTATTGAAGCACTTGAGTAGCAAGGTAGATCTACTTGATTACAAAGCTCATGACCACAACAAGATCATGCAAAGAGAGAGATGAACACATAGCTACCGGTAGAGCCCTTAGCCTCGAGGAAGAACTACTCCCTCCTCATCATGGGAATCAGCAACGGTGATGAAGATGGTGGTGGAGATTGATGGAGATGGCTCTGGGGGCACTTCCCCTTCCCGGCAGGGTGCCGGAACAGAGACTTTCCGTCCCCCAAATCTCCCCTTCGGTGGCGGTGGCGCTACAGAGGTTTTCGTGGATTTCTTATGGATTCCCTAGGGTTTTTGGGTCAGAGGCTTCTTATAGGCAAAGGGGGAGGCTGAGGAGGCGACCAGTGGGGCCAAACCCTAGCCAGGCACGGGCCCACACCTGGTTGCGCCTGGGGGTCTGGCTGCCCTGGACGGCCCCTCCAGCTCCCCTCTGGACTTCTTGTTCCCCACAGAAAGTAATTGACTTTGACGTTTGTCCCCGTTCAATTCCGAGAATATTTCTTTACTAACTTTTCTGAAACCAAAAACAGCAGAAAACAGACATCTAACACTGTTGCAACTTGCTAGTAGGTTAGTACCAGAAAACATGTAAAAGGCACCTCAAAGTGTAGACAAGTAAGGCAAAGTAGATACTAAACAAGCATGGAGCATCAAAAATTATAGATACGTTTCCGACGTATCATGGGCCCCCAGGTCGCCTCCCAGCCTCGCCTCTTCGCCTATAAGAAGCCCCCGATGCATAAACCCTAGGCACCCGATCAAAACTCCACGAAACCTTTTGTAGCCGCCGCCACCATCGTCCCTAGATTGGGGGGGATCTGATATGTGTTTTGATCTTATTAATAAAAAGGAGGAATCCTCCAAAGTTTCTTCTATTGTCTCTAACAATAAACTAGGGTATGTGTAGAAGCTTCCTTTCAAGCCTCTCCCTCCTAAAGAGGAGAGGGAGAATAAGAGGAGTAAAAGGAGAGAGGAAACGGTATCTTCCCCTAAGCATGTTACTCCTATCATAGTTTTTGCTAATGAGTCTGAACTAGATGATGTTCATATGCCCGTTACCTATATTAGTGATCATGATTGGGAAAAGCACACTACTTTTGATATTGAAAATCTCTTTGGTACCAATTCTGAAAATGATGATATTAATAATTTTTGTGCTATTAGTTCTATCCATGTTCCTTCCAATAATGATATGTTTACAAATGAACACACTTGGGAAGATAGTTATTCTATTGCTTATGTTGATAGCAAACCTCCAATATATGATGATTACAATGATGAATATGATATTTTCAGTCCACCTCTATTGAGGAGAAAGTTAATTGTGATTACAACCTGTCTCCTATATTTGATGATTATGGTGATGAGAATAATAATGATAGCTATTTTGTTGAATTTGCTCCCACTATAATTAATAAGAATGGCTATTCTTATGTGGACAGTAATAATAATTTTATGCATGTGGCTCATGATAAAGATGTTTTATGTGATAGTTATAATGTTAATTTTATTCATGTTGAAAGTTATTATGAGAGAGGGAAACATGGTCTTATGTATCTCCAAAATATTAAGTTTCCCCTCTTTATGTTGAAAATCTTGAAGTTGCACTTGTTTTGCTTTCCTATGCTTGTTGATTTGTGCTTTCATGACTTGTTTATTTACAAGATTCCTATGCATAGGAAGTGGGTTAGACTTAAATGTGTTTTGAATTTTCTTCTTGATTCTCTCGTTTAAATCAATTCATATACCTATGTGAGCATCTTTGAAACTATCATGCCTAACTTAAAGACATTAAAGAAAAGTACTTGTTGGGAGATAACCCAAGAGTTTTCTTGAGTCTTGGAAGTTATTACTTCTGTAATGACCTCTCCTTATCCTTTTTTGTTTTCTTTTTGTGCCAAGAATGACCTCTAATGAGAGGGAAGTAAGATTTGGGGAGTTGCTGTCCCGAAACAGATTTCTGTCCTCCACCATAAAATTTCTTGAGGAGTCTCTGTAAGTCGGATTGATATGACAATTTATGAATAAATCCCCCAGTATGTTAGCTAACTTTCGTTAGTTCAATACTTTTTTATTTGAGCAACAGAAAGCCTTTGAAAAAATCGGTTTCTACCTGCTGGTCTATTTTGACAGATTTCTGCCATTATTTGCATTTGCTTCTTATTGATTCCTTTTTGGGTTCTTTTTGGTGAATTGAGATTTTTTAAGGATTTTCTACAGTAGCATGTTTTTTTAGTGAAAAGTCTTGCTGTTCCAAAGCTTTGCCTAAAGGTCTATTATCTTTTGAATACACTAATGTTGCTAATGAAGATTGTGTGAAGTTTTGTATGAAGGAAAAATTTTAGGTGTAGAGAGATAATGATGTAATAAGATGAAGAATGGACAAAATCTCAAGCTTGGGGATGCCACCCCGGTTTCATCCAAAGAAATATCCAAGAGGTAGAAGCGTCAAAAACTTGGGGATGCCCAAGGCATCCCCTTCTTCATCAATAAAAATCTCAGGTCTTTTTAGACACTTCGTTTTTATTGTTTCATGCATTGTTGTGTTGTTCTTGGAGCGTCTTAGTTTTCGTTTTTGGTTTTAGTTTGCTTAGTTTGCTTGAGTAAGTTGGTTGGTTACACCACGCTTATTTTGAAAAGAGACACACTCTGTTTTTATTGCCTAGAACACTCTAGTTTTCACTCTTATTGTTCTGTGAGTGTTCTCTTTTTCTAGCACTATGTTTAGCCTTAGTTTTCTTGAGCTTTCAGCTTAGAACTTTTTGGTTCTTCCTTGTGGATTTGTGATACAAGCTCACTGATCTTTATTGATTATTATCTTTGTGAGTTGTTTCAAATAAGTTGATTGGTGTTGGAAAAGAGTAGGAAGTTTCATGCTTATAGTGGTACAAGGAGGAGCTTGTTTTAACTATGACTTAGACTTTATCATGTCATGCTAGATCTTGTTTTGACCTTATGCTTAGTGATTATTGTTGTAGCATGACTTATTCCAAACAATTAGGATTGCTTAATGTGCCTTGAAGAAATTATGCGTTGTTTTAGCATGCAAAAGCATTGTATTGTGGTATTCTCCTTTGATGCTTTGCTTGGGTTGACTTGGCACATGCTCACACCATTTTATGACTATGACAAGTCACCATAGCCTCTATGATCAAGTAGTCCTTGACTTGTAGTACCACTCTATGCTTTGATTAGTAATGTTTTGTTGCTCTGCATGATTATGACCATTATTGCTCTCTTAGTTGGTTGCTCCAAGACTTTTGCTAGCCTACACTTGTATGCATAAGCTCTACTCATGCTTCTAACTCCCAAGAAACCAAGTTATTCCAAAGTGTCCACTATAAACTTCTATGCATGGTGTTACACCATTCCAAGTATATTCTTGTTTTCAACTATCTTCCAATTAAAACTATTTTGTTATGTGAAAACTTAGTGATTAAAGCCCTCACAAACTTAATGGCACACTTTATATTATTTGCCCCTAATAAACTTAAACCATTGTGTCATCTATGTTGTATATGCTTGCACTTATACATTCGAATTAACAGAACCGTGTTGTCACGGGGAACGTTTTCAACATTGCACTTGTACTTTGTACTCAGTTGATATCATGCTCTATTGTCTATGGATGTCACCGGTGTGAAATAAAGAGGGAACTTATAAGTCCATGGAGTTTGTATACTGTGTTAGAGAAACGCCTGGGACGCTAGCCTAAGCCATGCCTAATCATGGTGGAAACTTGCAGCATCACCATAGTGACATCTATGAAGCATTCTTCTTATAAAAAAAGAGAGATACATTGAGAAAGAGGAAAGAGAGAAAAAACATCATATTCCCATGGTAAATAAGAAGATTGCTGAGATGCTCATTGTCTGCTTGCCTTGTCACTTTGGTTATGGGAAATCTCATGTACCATGTGTAAGGGGTACCCCGTTGGCGGTTCTCAATGATATGCAAATACTTACAATGACAAGAACTTACAGGTGACTAAAGTTGAGTAGCATGAGGTGTGGCCCTCATATTCAAGGGACTTGAGATTGCCAACTTATACTTCGTCAAGCATATACTCCATCTTTGTTCACTTTAAACTTAATCACTTCAAGATGCTTATGATAGGGGCAATGAGGGCTGAAAGCTAACAAGTACCATAATTTTTGGAAGCTCTTTTTGAAACTTGTAATCCCTGCTTCCTTTACAAAAAAGGCTTTTCTTCCACCATTATTTGAGTCTCCACCTTCTACCTTTAGGCACCATTAAGAGAGCATAGTTGTCATTTTGTGTGCAGTGTTCGAAAGCTTATTAATTGATGCATATTGTGATATTACTTGTTCTTGTGTTATTTGTTTCTAGTCACCCTTGTGAACTTTGAAGGTGTCCCATGCATCTATATTGCTACTCTATGAGGGACAAGCTGATTGCCACTATGCCATGTTTTTGTATGTGAAACAAACAAACATTTTTCAATGCATGTTATTCATGATCTTTGTTTATAGCTTGCCATGTTGCATGCATAGTTACTATGTCCTATTGTTAGAACTCCATATTTCATGCACATGTTTAGAGTTCTTTGATCCCAGCTTTCAATGCTTGCAAATGGTTGGATCTTTATTGTGAGGGTGCATGTCACCTCAAAAATTATTCTTTTTATCACTTACCTACTCGAGGACGAGCATGAATTAAGCTTGGGGATGCTTGATACGTCGGAAACGTATTTATAATTTTTGATGCTCCATGCTTGTTTAGTATCTACTTTGCTTTACTTGTCTACACTTTGAGGTGCTTTTCACATGTTTTCTGGTACTAACCTACTAACAAGTTGCAACAGTGCCAGATGCTTGTTTTTTGCTATTTTTGGTTTCAGAAAAGTTAGTAAAGAAATATTATCGGAATTGGACGGGACAAACGTTAAAGTCAATTACTTTCCGTGGGGAACAAGAAGTCCAGAGGGGAGCCGGAGGGGCCAGCCAGGGCAGCCAGACCCTCCCAGGCACGGCCAGGGGTGGGCCCGCGCCTGGCTAGGGTTTGGCCCCCCTAGTCGCCTCCTCAGCCTCCCCCTTTGCCTATAAGAAGCCTCCGACCCAAAAACCCTAGGGCATCCAGAAGAAATCCACGAAAACCTTCGTAGCGCCGCCGCCACCGAAGGGGAGATTCGAGGAACAGAAAGTCTCTGTTCTGGCACCCTGCCGGGACGGGGAAGTGCCCTCGGAGCCATCTCCATCGATCTCCACCACCATCTTCATCACCATTGCTGATTCCCATGATGAGGAGGGAGTAGTTCTTCCTCGAGGCTAAGGGCTCTACCGGTAGCTATGTGTTCATCTCTCTCTATGCATGATCTTGTTGTGGTCATGAGTTTTGTAATCAAGTAGATCAACCTTGATACTTAAGTGCTTCAATAGATCTCTGCTCTCCCCATGTGTGTGAAAGTGACAGTGTGCATTCCATGGTGGCACTTAGGTTTGAGTCTATATAAATACTCTTTGTGCTTTAATAGATCTATGATTTTTCCCATGTGTGTGAAAGTGACAGTGTGCATACCGTGTGTGGCACTTTGGCTAGATTGAATATTTGTTATGAGTTATATTTGGAGTTGGATATCTCTATGAAATTGTGGTGTTTGTTGGAACCATCTAGTGCTCAAGGTGACAATGTGGAGTTATCTAGATTGGAGAAGGCCCTACCGTGGATTATAGTGTCCAACCGGAGAGTAGTTAAGAGTAGTATCATGAAGAGAGGATATTTCTATGAGAGAGTGTTCACTAGTGAAAGTATGATACCTAGGCCTTGTTTCTAAACATTGAAACACCGTTTGCATCTAGATCTGTTGCATGTTTGCTTGCTTTAGTCTTTACCTCACTGTCAAAGCTATTTTCTGGCACCGTTACCACTTGTATTTCACTATCTCTTCATCGAACTAGTGCACCTATACACCTGACAAGTGTATTGGGTGTGTTGGGGACACAAGAGACTTCTTGTATCTTGATTGCAGGATTGTTTGAGAGGGAATACCTTTGACCACTTCCTCCCTGAGTTCGATAAAACTTGGGTAGTCCACTTAAGGGAAACTTGCTGTTGTTCTACAAACCTCTGCACTAGGAGGCCCAACAACTGTTTACAAGAATAGAAGTGCGTAGACATCAGCCCACACCCTACCTAGGCGCGGGGCAGGGCCCACCCACGCCTAGGGGGTGTGGTGGCCCTGGTTCGTCTCTCCGTCTCTCCTCTAGACTTCGTGACACCCATGGTAAAATATTGAATTTGGCTTTTGTCCCGTCCAGTTCCGAGAATATTGATTTTCTGCCTTTCTGGAACCAAAAACAGAAGAAAACAGGCAACTGGCACTGTGGAAACTTGTTAATAGGTTAGTTCCAGAAAAGATATAAAAATACCTCAAAGTGTAGGCAAAGCAAAGCAAAGCAAAGTAGATACTAAAGAAGCTTGGAACATAAAAAATTATAGATACGTTTCCGACGCATTCTCCAACGCCGCCGTCAGCAGCACCCCAAGGAACGGAGGTGCCGAAGCCCTCCTCGGATGAAGAGGACCCTTCTAGGGTTTAACCCTAGGGGCACGAGACAAGGCGATCCCCGTCGGGGGACACAAAAGCTCCACGTCTAGGGAATGAGGAATTCACCGGCGAACTCGACCTCCTCCGACCGCCAGCACCTCCGATCCCCAGTGAGGTCAGAGGCGACACAGAACCCTGATCAGCCGACGCCGACGAGCCTCATTCCCAGAACCTGGAAGCCTAAGTGGGGAACCCCATTTATTCCTAGAACCCTTGGCACAACTCGTTGTCCGTCTTCCGGCGCCGTGAGACACCGTCGTCCAGCCCAACTCCCCGGTGGCATCCTCCAACGTGTCGAGCGCCAGCCGATCTTCCAGGCCCTTCTCACCATCAGAATCTGAATCGGACCCTAGGCATCGAAAACGAGATCCACTCCCTAGCTCCGGTGAGGCCGCCGACTTGGAGGCCGAGAGGGAAGGCGATAAGCCCGCCGGGGCGAGGGTTAGCCGCCGGCGGCCACACATCCTCTCACCTTCTCTTGTTTTTTTCTCTTCGGACGAACCACTTGGTAGCAGGCTAGAATGTGTAATTAATGACAAACAGGGAGGGGAAAGGAATCAAATCAGATCGAGAAAAACAAATCAATTGAGA
This sequence comes from Avena insularis, assembly GCA_023614405.1. Taxonomy (NCBI): domain Eukaryota; kingdom Viridiplantae; phylum Streptophyta; class Magnoliopsida; order Poales; family Poaceae; genus Avena; species Avena insularis. The sequence continues at coordinate 392,163,011 of CM042693.1, read as the reverse complement.
AATCCATGACCCATTCCGAACAAAACCGCAACAGAAATTCACATTCCCATTGAATAGAGAAGTAAAAATTAAGAAGGTGATAATGAGCATGGATCCCATCTATATGAAGGACGTAACCCTCATGTCGTCGTCCTTCCGTCGATTTGAAGAAGACCGGTGTGGGGGACAGTGGCGGAGGTCGTTTTGGATTTCGGGGTCGCGGCCTCCATGCTCATGGCAGCCGGTGTGGTGGGCGGGCTCGAGGCGGCAGCATGGCCGGAGGCGCGGTAGGCTGGTGTGGTGGGCAAGCTCAAGGTGGCGATGGAGCAGTTCATGTGGACGAGGTGGATGAGAAGAGAGATAGCTTAAGAGGTGAAGAAAAGGAATTGGACATGTTCACTTTCGTTTCTATAAGATGAGAAGGCGTACTTGTCCAGGATATAGATGTAGAAGTGCAAACTCGAATCTTGAAGCTACCATAACCATAGGATAAGCCGAGGACACCCACGTATGGGAAGAAAAAATGCGTTCCTTTTTTTTATGAGTGACATGGGTGTGTTTGGTGATGGGATATAGAGGTGAAATGGAACCGACCGGTTCCAGGGAAGAAAATAAACCCTGTATATACGGAATTGCCTTGTTTGGCCGAAACGGTGGAATTTGGTCGATAGGATCGCTAAAGTTTTTTGAAATTAGTACCACATATATTTCATAGAAAATAGTACATGGTGAATACATATGAGTTGCCTCTAGCAATTATAAAATAGAATTAAAAAAACCTACCAAATTATCAAAATCTTTAAACTTTTCCTTTTCCATCATGCAATTAATGTTGTATTTTTCTGAAAGCAGCTGCGTAAAATCAACATGGGTATCAAACCACAGACATGTAAATACCTAGAGCAGGTTTGAGATATGCGGAGATCCTACTTGCATTGTAGCCTATGGCTAAAGCAAGAGTCCTCCTGGCGTTGAACGGGTGCACTTCCTTAACGGTCATGTTCCTCATGTCAAGAGCAATCACCCATGCAGTGCGGCGGCTGTCATGGTAGCCAATCTTCGCGAGGAAGTAAACAGTGGCATCATCCTGCTGCAGGCTGAGTTTGGGCAGGCCCACCTGGATATTCGACAAGGTTGGGTCAGGCGTCCGCTTGATGCCCGCACCAACATTAAGGATGGTTACAGTGAGGATAACTTTATTAGTAATTCAGAGTTTAAGTCAGTATATTTGCTTATGTGGCAATGATTTAATAAAGAGAAAGATAGATTGAGTAACTAGCTATGTTACTGTAACATCACACATACCAAGAGAAAGTATGTAAAATCTAATTAATATGACATTGCATGTTATCACACCTAAGTTAATTTTCACTATAAAAATAGTAACTTAGACTAGTAACATATGCATGTTACGACTCTAATTTACTCCTTACTATGACCAGCCTAAGCATATGCAGCAGCGATGGGTTAGGGGCTATCTGGGTGGAATTAACGCAGTGATCCATGGCCCAGTCCTCGGGGGAGAAGCAGCTATCGGTTCGGTTCTGATGCTCCATGTGGCGGCCTTCCAACGACGGGAGGTTTTAGTGGAGCGGTCGAGGTGACGATGCATGTCAGCAAACTTGATGAGGTTACCAACGAGGGCAATGTCTCGAAGAGACCTTGGATCGCCAAACCCCACCGTCTTTTTTGGCATGATGGGCTTGGGCAGCTCCAGGGAGCGGATCCCGGGTTGTTCGTCGAGGACGTCACAGAAGACGATGCCTTTCCATAGATTGACCCATGCCACGGTGCCTTTGTCTCCTCCGATGGTGAGTGTCTTGGATATTATGAGGCCGCCTGGTGGATATGATGAAGTGGTCGCCGCCACGGGCTTCTTGCTCCAGGCCTTGGTATCAGAGTGGTACATGCAGAGGTGATCTCCGAACTGAGGAGCTTGCGCGACAACAATGTAGGTGCAGTCATGGTGGTGGCTGGTGGTGGTGCGTTGGCAGTGTTGGTTGCACTTGTGCAGGATGGCAAGTGAGTTGCTGTTGAACTCGTATTCGTGGTCGGGGTGGGGGAGGTGGTCGAGCTTGGCGACACGGGGGTCGTAGACGAAGTATTCCCGGTTGATGTTCACTAAGGCATGATGTGGATGGCGACCAACGGTCACACACAGTACGACGAGGCCGCCATTGGTCTCTGTGGTGATGATGTAGGGATCGGTGGTGAAATAGATTTGGTCCATGTCGAGGATGTGGATGCACAAGTGGGAGACGAGTGGCGGGGCGACGAGGCAGAAGGTGACCTGGATGGTGCCCGTGAGTTTGGAACCCGCTATAGCGGTGACGGTGGCGGTGGTGGCGTTGCGGTGGTCGGCGAAATAGGCTCGATCGTCGATGAGGACGAAGGGTGGCCACTCGCCACCGTCGCAGGGGGTCGGCATAGGCAGGAGCAGTCTCGCCCTCGCTGTCATCGCTGCTCATTGATTCCTCCTAGGTTTCGTCGGATTCCTCCTCGCTTGTTCCCAGATCGACTGCTTTCAAGGTTTCCATCTCGAAGCTCTTCATACCTCAGATCGATCGATTGCCTCTTCGTCTTGACTGATAAAACTACCACTTTGTATGTCGATTTTTCCAATTCATACCACTCGTTTTCGAAATCGCATAAAACTAGCACATTGGATCCTGGTTGTCGCAAAAAGAACTTATCGCTGTCTAAACATGAATTAACACGGTTTAAGACGGGCAGGCCCACCTGTCAGGCTGACGTGGCAGCGCGAGATGGCGTGTCGTCTGTTATTTTGCACGCAGGTCCTCAAGTTTTGTCAGAAAATTACACAGAAGTCCTTAACACTATTAAAACCTTCATAACTTTTGAATATGAATTCAAATGGAAAAAGTTTCAATACGAAAAGTGCTTAGAATTGTTTGAATATTTCAAATATAAAATTTATTTATTGTTTACCATCACTCATTCTGATGGTGTGTCTACCATCAGCGGAGCGTGGAGTTGTGTGTCTGATAGATTCCTTGGGATCCGGTCGTTCTTCATATTGGTTGGTGTGGTTTGAGGTCAGTCTCTTCTGATCTATGTTTGTCATCTTTGGCGATGGTTGCTGCTCTAGTGCGCTGGTTCTTTGGAGTTTTAACACGACGACTTCCCCTCAGTCTACTATAACAAGCTCTACTACGGCAAGTTCTACTATGACAAGCTTTGACTGACTTCGATGATTGAGGGACGAGGACGGCGGACGCCTTCAGCTCGTGCTAGTGTTTATAGTTGTCACTAGGTGGTCCAGTGACCTATTTGTAATTTTTATTACTTTTACAACTCTTTATACTGTTATTGATGATTATTAATAGATCGGTGGAATTTCATTAAAAAAAATCAGTGAACAAAAGGATTTTGCCGTGATAATGCCTCTACGGCTGCCCTTCTATTTATATTATTAATCAAGGGATCAAATCAACATATAAGTTACTACAAAAATTCAGTTCAACTTAAGAAGTGAGCCCATATCACTTGGTTAGAAAAGTGGATGTACAACTCTGTCACTCAGGTAAGTCCTTATGAACGGAAATTCGGGTTCTTATTATTTAAAAAAAACTCGTTGTAGGAGATTCTCCTACTGCATTCCTTTCAAAAAAAATCTACAGAAACTACTAGCGATTAAATAGGGATCGGTTGGTCATACTAACTACTCTACAATATACGGTAGTTAGTCTAACATTCCCCCACCCCCACCCCCAATCTCATACGATGGAAACTAAGTTGAGATTGGAATTAAAAAGCTCAAGCATGAGCTTCGTAGAAGGCTTGATAAATGCGTCTGCCACCTGATATTCAGAGGAGACAAAAAAAACATTTGAGAGCACCCTATGCTACCTTTTCTCCGACGAAGTGAAATTCGACTTCAATGTGCTTAGTCCGAGTGTGGAATACCGAGTTAGCAGTTAAATAGGTGACACCGAGCTTATCACACCGAAGCAAGCTATGGAACATGAAGTTCTCGAAGTAGCGACTGCATCACCATTGGCCAATGCCTTGTACTTAGCTTCCGTGGATGAATTAGATACACTTGGCTGCTTGTGGGCACACCACAAGATAGGAGTGTCCGTAAAATACAGCGAAGTCTCATGTCGATCGTTAGTTGTTGATGTTGCCGGCCCAATCAGCGTCAGTGAATACATCAAGTAGAGAAGATGGTGATTTCTGATGTGAAGACCTGTGGTGATTTAACCTTTGACGAAACTATTAAAGTACACCACGGTTAGGTATTAGAGTAGATCAGGATTATTATATTTGCTAGTTTAGGATTCTATCTCTACTAGACTTTATAGTCCCTAAGTCTACTAGTACTATATAAATAGCCCAAGGGCTCACAATATAATACTGCAATATGAAATATTAATCTATCAACACAATCAACTATTATTGCCTTCATGGTACCATATCCTATGGGTTCTTGACCTAGAGTTTAGCCCACCGCTTCTGATGCCGCCCTAGGGGAGATCAATCTCTGTCAGGGGCCGCACAACTGGTAGATTAGGTCCAATAAACATCATCAAATTTTCTTGTCGGTCTCTGGACCAACGTTTTTCTTCTACACCAACAACTCCGCCGCATGTACCATATTGTTGCCGTCACCACAAATCAAGGTCTTTTTCAACGCCAATGGGTTATGTGTCGCCGCGCTCCTATATGTAGATGAATAAAATGGATTTGATCCCCGACATCTACAACATCTCCTTTAACAAACACGGAAGAGCTCCTGCGTGTGGATGAATAAAACGGGTTTGATCCCTGACATCTACTATTGGTATAGTTCAATCGCCATCGACAACCACCTTGCCATCTTCCTCCACCACGACCTCGCCGCCAGAGTTGAAGTCTAATTTTTATTAACACCGCTTGTGCTATATTTTCTTCTTGCAACCACTTAGTCTACTCTGACGCATACGGCGCGCAACCGACCGTATACGAAGGTCTTCTCTGCTGCTCCCTCCTAGTCTGGCTCATATGGTTCATGATGGCCCATGTCTTTGCACGTCCAGTATTGACAACACCGATGTGAGTCTTTATTTCGGATGTGCTCCCGAGTTTGGCAATCTCAGCACGACATGTCGCCTACCTCTACTACCACAACTCCTGCTACATCTACCTCGAGTTGATTACCGTTGCAACCGCATTTTACTATTTTATTACTCTAGCGACTTCCCTTGGCCTCAACGACGACATCGACCACAACTGCATCAACCTCAACGACTTCATCAATGGCGACTACATCACCAACACTCCAACAACACCATCGACGATGACTACGACGCCCTCACTCTCGGCTACATTGACATCGACAACAAGGGCTTTCATACACCGACATCCTCTCTAGTCGGCGTCTTCGGCTTATGCTCCAGTCGGATCGCCCGCAACGCTCCTGCTGTTCACGTCACTACCGATCCAACTCCCCGGGGGGGGGGGGTGTGTTAAGAGTACAATATGGTTAGATATTACAGTAGATCAGGATTGCGATATTTGGTAGTTTTGGATTCTATCCTATTAGGCTTCTTTGTCTCCAAGTCTTCTAGTACTATATAAACATCCCAAGAGCTCACAATGTAATAACACAATATGTAATATCATTCTATCAACACAATCAACTATTATTGCCTTCAGAAATGAAGAATTCTCTTCGCCGCTCCTAGTGGTCCGTCATAGGTTTAGAGAGGTACTGACAAACTTTGTTCACCGCATAAGCCAAGTTAGGGTCAGATACTGAAGACCCCAGACTGTACTGTGATGGATAGACGCATCATCATCGTCACCGAGAGTTGTACTTTGTTAACAAAATCTCAGGCACAAGAGGCTGTACACATAATCAAGTCAAATAGTCAATGTGGTGACGAATTCAGCAAAGATAACTCAGCTTCTTTGTAGAATGTCACGTCGCTGATGTGTTAGGATCTCTTGGTACTTTTACAACTTACAAGTTAATGTATGTTTTGTACACCATTTTTTTTTTGCGAATGTTTTGTACATCTATCTATTAACTATATCGACACTAACACCAGTATTAAAACTTTTGCTTCTTATTAATCTGTTTACTGCTAATTTATGTAGTGTTTCCTAATTTTTTTACTGAATCACCAAACCATGCAAAGAGGTGTCCTTACCTAGGTGGAATTGAGAAAAGCATAGATATTCTTATAGCTCACAAGGTTGCATACTTTTATCACGTCAACGACGTGTACGTTTATAGTTGATATACTTGTGTATGTAAGCACAGCTGTAGTCGTCTCTCTCCTTCTTAATTTTCTAAAGAATATTCACATTTTAAAAGTTGCACTAGCGTAATTGTTGGATAATCTGGCGAGATTCCCGTCAACTCCGGCGAGATTCCTCGTCCTTCGCCTTGGTGGGAGTCTTGGCCTTCAGGTCGTTGATGCTCGTGATTTATCACATGAGCATCCAAACAAATTCATAGAGATAAAATTAGTATCACGTGGTACTCTGTTACTCTGTTCTTGTTAAAGATGAATAGATTCAACACACGTGGTTACACTATAATTTTGAAGCGCAATTGAAATGAAAGTTATAAACTACCAAGAACCACCTAGGATACATGCTAGTTGCGCCGTTCACTAATGTAATACTCCCTCCGACCCATATTAGTTGACTTGGATTTGTCAAAATTTGGATGAACCTATATACTAAATAGAGTCTAGATTCATTCAAATCTAGACAAATTTGAGTCAACTAATATGGGTCGGAGGGAGTACCTTTTTTAGATATTTTAAAAGCGAACTAGATACACTCCAAAGTGAGTGAGGTGGAACCGCCAATTTACGGTTAAGAGCATCTCCAAGAGCCTTCCTATATTTCACTAGAATTGCTAAAAACTGCTCTTTTAGCAATTTGGCCAAAAGAACTTGCTCCAGCAGCATTGCTATAACTGGTCCCCACACACAAAATTTTACTCACCTAAGCAAAATGGCGCCCTCAAATTTAACTGGTCCCCATTTTATCCTCATATTAGTTGCTGTACACATTATATTTATATGATGCATGCTTCAAAACACAATATGAAATGCATAAACAGAAAGGTCTCGTCGAGCTAATCATTTTAGACATATCATTTGTTAAATTTGGACTGATAAAACAAAAGTTATTAATTAATTAAATCAAAAGGGCATTTTGTTGTAATTTTAATCAACTTGCAATTTTAAATGTTCAAAATATATTTTGAAGGGCTATTTGAAATCCTCACATTTTTCTGATTTGAAAATATATATTATTTATATTATTTGGATTTATATTTTAAAAGTTATTAAAAACAGATTTGAAATTTGAATTTGAAATAATTTGGAAAAGATTTGAATTAAAACAGATCACAGAAAAACTTTTGTTACTTGACCCAGACTGAGCCACAGTCAGTGACAAGTGGGACCAAGCTCATTAAACAAACACAGAGGGGCTCTCACCTCGGGGTGTCCGCCTGACACAGAGGCCGACAGGTGGGGTCGGGGCCACAGGGGTCCACGTGACAGTGGGCGACCCAGACGTGGCTGGCAGGAGGGGTACTGGACCGCGGGTTAGGGCTAGGATATTACAGGGGGCTCTCTGTAAAAAGGACAAGGGGCTGACTGGTGGGGCTCTGCGTACCGCGGGTTTAGCCGAAAAAAGAGGCAGGGGGTTATCTGCAAAACGCGAACGGCCGTACTGTTCCTCTTCTCTGAAACTCTGACGACAAGACGATGCTCGACCGCGGACGAGCGCGGCGCACGGGGGCTCGATCACGCGACCTGGGCGTGCGCGCGGAGGCGGCCACCGTTGGGCTAGGGCGGGGTAGGTGTTAGAGGGTCAGGCGCGGCCTAGATATGGGCTATGCGGTGCGGGAGCGAGCCAACAGAAGCGAGCGGCGGCGCGCAGAGTGCGATCGACGAAAGGGCCGGCGGATCTAGGGCTGCACGGCGAAGGGGACCATGTCAGGGGGGTGGAGAGGCTCACCGCGAGGCTGTCGGTGGCGTCGGATCGGGCAGGGGAGCGGTCGATCGGCGACGAGGCAGACAATCTGGAGCTAGGGTTTGGCATCGGTGCAGCGCTGGTACCGGCGCTCCTGGGCTTCTCCTCCTCGCTGGCGGTTTCAGGGCGAAGCAGAGGGTCCACGTGATCTTCCTCGACACCCTTGAGCGCCACGCCACCGGCGGGTTTGAGTAGGGGAGATGGAGGCCGACGGTGGCCGGCGATGGTGTAGCCGGTGGTAGGGGTAGACGGAGAGGAAGGGGGCGGTCTGGGGCTGGATCTGGGCGAGACAGAGAGGTGGTGGGGCGGAGGATAAAGCGAGGGAGAGGGGAGGAAGGTGCCGTGGGGAGGTGGTAGATGGAAAAAGGTGGCTCGGCCACCTTTCTCTCCTTCCTCCTCACGTGCTCAGTCTGGGCAGGGCAGGGCAGGTAGGGGAGGCTTCCAGGTGGGGCCAGGGTGAGGACAAGGGGGTGGCTCGGTGTGGGGCCTTGTGGCAGAGAGAGAAGGAGAGAGAGGATCGGGTAGAAGGGAGGCTCGGGCTAGGGTTGCACTAGGGTCGGGTTAGGGTTTGGCTTGGTAAGGGTGGGAGGTAGCTAGGGTGGGACCAGGGTGACCAGGTGGCCAAGTGGGGCCAGCTAGGTAGAGAGGAGAGAGAGAGGCCGAGAGAGAGGGGTGGTAGCTTAGGGTTTTGGTTTAGAGTTTAGGAGAGGGGGTATGGTGATGATGGGGTAGATGATAGGGAGGATCTTAGCTAGAGGGTAAGAGAGAGAGATGAGTGGGATGCTTAGGGTTTAGCTACTTGCTTGCACCAAGCTAGATCAACAAGAATAGGTGGATGAGGGTATGGATGGGGATAGATGTAGTTTTTAGCATGTCCCAAACAAAACAAGCATGAAGAGAGGTAGAGAGAGATGGGAGAAAGGATCCACTCAAATTCAAATAAAATCCAAAGGACAAGCAAAAGGTGGTACTTGCATGGCCCATGCATAAATAATTAATACCATGCTTATTTTTGTGAAAACAAGATTATTTACATGGCATTATTCTTATGCATTCCAAAATGTGGAGTAAGGCCTAAGCAATAGAATTTAAAAGGAAGTTCCAAGTGGAGTAGATGGAGATGATCACATTTGATTATAATTGTGACTTGCTAGTGTGTATATTCCACTAGATGCCTACTAGTCCCAAAAATATTCCCACATGAGCATAGATCCATAATAACCCATATGGAAGCTAGGAAAAAGGGTTCCACCCACAAGGCATGCAAAGGTGGCCATGTGGCTCTCATATATCAATAATGTGAAAACACCATGATGTTAAGATGAGAGCATGTGGAAAAGAATTGGATCCATCCCAACCCATATGAGCTAGAGGTAAAACCCAATAAAGTGCAAAGCTCATATTTAGTTGGATGGTGGAATTATAAGGTGGTGACAGAGAAAGGTGATGGAGTTGAATAAAAGATATGCCCCCAACTCAACTTGGGCATTTAAACAATATATTAAGAACCAAATACAATATCAAGAGGCAAAAACAATTAATAATGCATATGAGATAAGAACCAAAAGAAAAAGGGTTTTATATGATGCTCAAATACAAGGAGGCATGATGACATGAGCATGATATAATTATGATGCAACAATTATATATATGAAGTAGCCATTATATTACTAGACCAAGTAGCATTACAATTGTTAGACAATTGGGATGCTACAACTCTCCCCCACTAAACAGGAATCTCGCCCCGAGATTCTAGGAAGAAGAAGAAGACTCAAAGAGGGTAGGATACTTGGCACGGAGCTCGTCTTCACGTTCCCATGTGGCTTCATCAACGGAATGGTGCGACCACTACACCTTGCAGAACTTGATGGACTTGTTGCGAGTCCTTCTTTCTGCGAACTCAAGGATTTTTGTGGGGTGTTCTTGATAAGACAGGTCTTCTTGGAGATTGATAAGCTCATGGTCCACGGTCCTGCCGGGATCCTTGAAGCACTTCTTGAGCTGAGAGATGTGGAAAACATCATGGACCTTTAGTTTTTCCGGGAGCTCAAGAGCATAAGCAACTTCTCCTCTTCTTCCACGAATTTTGAATGGACCGATGTATCTAGGAGCCAGCTTCCCTTTGATACCAAAGCGGTGCGTGCCTCTCATGGGAGTGACACGAAGGTAAACGAGATCACCAGGGACATACTCCATGTCCGTGTGCTTCCTGTCATAATTGCTCTTCTGGCGACTTTGAGCAATCTTCAGATTTTCAAGAATGATGTGAACCTTCTCCTCCGCTTGAGTCACAATGTCAGGGCCAAACAAAATTCTTTCTCCTACACCCGACCAACCAATCGGAGTTCTGCATTTGCGACCGTAGAGAGCCTCAAATGGTGCCATCTTTAGACTTTTCCGAAGCTGTTGTTGTAAGAGAATTCAGCATAAGGAAGACATTCTTCCCACTTCATGCCAAAAGAGATGACGCAAGCATATCCTCCGAATCTGATTGATCCTTTCAACTTGTCCTTGCGATCGAGGTGGTAAGCTGTGCTGAAGTTCAACTTTGTTCCCAAAGCATTTTGGAAACTCTCCCAGAACTTGGAAGTGAAGATGCTTCCACGGTCTGAACTGATCTCAAGCGGAACCCCATACAGAGAGACAATTCTGTTGATATAGAGCTCAGCCAACTGAATTGCAAAAATTGTTTCCTTGACGGGGAAGAAGTGAGCCACTTTAGAAAGTCTGTCAATGACAACAAAGATTGCATTGTTGCCCTTCTGCGACCTTGGGAAACCAGTGATGAAGTCCATCTCTACTTTCTCCCATTTCCATTCCGGGGGTTTCAATGGCTGTAGAAGACCGGAAGGTTTCTGATCGACAGCTTTAACTCTGCGGCAGACATCACACTCCGAGACATACTTGGCACAATATCGTTTCAAACCCGGCCACCAATATTGTGTTTTTAAGTCCATGTACATCTTTGTGCTGCCAGGGTGGATAGAAAGAACAGAATCATGCGCCTCCTTGAGAACTTGCTCTCTCAAACCCGGGTAGTTTGGAACAAACATCCGGTGTTCAAAGAAGAGCGTGCCTTGGTCATCGACGTGGAAGGACTCATACTTCGGAAGCTGAAGTTTGGAGATGATCTTTCTTGTGTATGGATCACCAAGCTGAAAGGAGCGAACCTTTTCTTCCAAGAGAGGGGTTGCTAGAAGGTTCAGGAGATACCCTTGTTCCACAATTCCAAGGTTGAGCTGACGGAATTCCTCGCACAAGAGAGGCTGTTGTTCTTCCATCATGAGGTTGTTGACATAGGCTTTGCGGCTGAGAGCATCGGCCATGACATTGGCTTTACCCGGAGTGTAGTTGATGGTCAAATCAAAATCATTGATTGCTTCAATCCATCTCCTCTGCCGAAGGTTGAGATCAGGCTGAGTAAAAATATACTTCAGACTCTTGTGATCAGAAAAGATCTCACAACGGTTGCCAAGCAAGTAGTGCCTCCATACTTTCAAAGCAAAGACAACTGCTGCGAGCTCGAGGTCATGTGTAGGATAGTTGATCTCATGCGTCTTCAATCGATTTAGAGGCATAAGCAACAACTTGTTTTTCTTGCATGAGGACCGCACCCAATCCGTGCAAGGAGGCGCCAGAATATCCGAACGGCTTGGATGTATCCGGAGGAACCAAGACTGGCGTGGAAGTGAGCTTCTCTTTGAGTGTCTCAAAGCTTGCTTGACATGCAGGAGTCCAAAGGTATTTCTTGCCTTTCTTAAGGAGATCGGTAAGAGGCTTCGCTATCTTCGAGAAGTTCTGAACGAAGCGACGGCAATAACTAGCCAAACCAAGGAAACTCCGCACTTCTTTGACATTAACAGGAGGAAGCCATTCAACAATCGTCTTCACAGTTTCCGGATTGACGGCAATGCCCTTGGCAGAGATGACGTGACCAAGATAGGTGACTTGAGGCAGCCAAAACTCACACTTGGAGAACTTTGCATACAAGCGGTTCTCACGAAGCTTGCTTAGGACACACCGGAGGTGTTCTTCATGCTCTTCCTGTGACTTAGAGTAGACTAGGATGTCATCCAGATAGACCACAACAAACTTATCAAGATACTCCATGAAAACCGAGTTCATGAGCCTCGAGAAGGTGGCAGGTGCGTTGGTGAGACCGAAAGACATGACCGTGTACTCATACAGGCCATAGCGGGTGGTGAAAGCTGTTTTAGGAACATCTTCCTTGCGAATCTTGATTTGGTGATAACCACTTCTCAAGTCAAGCTTAGAGAATACCACAGCTCCAGCTAGCTGATCGAAGAGATCATTAATCCGCGGAAGGGGATATTTATTCTTGATGGTTTTAGCATTGAGAGCCCGATAGTCAACACAAAGTCTATCAGTCTTGTCTCGCTTCTTCACAAAGATTGTTGGGCTACCCCAAGAAGAAGTCTTGTGTTAAATGAAACCCAACTTCTCTTGTTCATCAAGTGTCGCTTGAGTTCAGCCAACTCAGCAGACCCATTTTATAAGGCCGCTTGGAGATAGGAGCGTACCAGTTCAAGCTCAATTACAAACTCAACCTCACGATCCGGAGGCATACCTGGCAACTCTTCAGGAAAGACATCTGGGAACTCACAGACCACCGGAACACTCTGAATAGCTTCCATAGCATCATCATTCAGAGCCGCCAAAGAGAAAAGCTGGATAGCAGGAGTCAGACTTGGAGAATAGACTATATGGCCTTCAGGAATCTTCAGAGAAACCGAGCGTTCAGCACAATCAATCACAGCTGCATTTGCTGTCAACCAATCCATGCCCAAGATGACATCAATGTCAGAATTGCCCAGAATGATTAAGGAAGCCGAGAACGAAGAGCCACCAATCTCAATTTGATTGCCATGGCTGATTTTAGAAGCTGCCATAGTTGCTCCAGGAGAAAGGACCATTAACCGCTTAAGGAGAGGATCCATAGCTAACCCATTCTCATCTGCAAACTTGGTTGACACAAAAGAATGCGATGCACCAGAATCAAACAAAACTCGTGCAGGGACTGAGTTAACGGATAGCATACCCATCACAACCTGGTGCATGCTCACTTGAGCGGCGTTGACAGCTTGGCACGAAAGCATGTGAGACCCGGGCTTGATGTTGATGTTGAGAGCCCGAGGTGGTGGTGCACGAACCAAAGGAGAGCTTGCCGCAGATCTTGGAGGTGGTGGAGGGAGAGCCTTGTTCTTCATCGGACAGTTCCAGTTTTGATGCCCAGTGTCTCCACAAGTGTAACAAGCACCAGGTGGACGTGGAGCAACGAGCTGTGGACTCCGCCAGCGCTCGTGGTAGTGGTGGTTGTAGCCCCTGGGAGCAGCGGTGAGGAAGTTTGGTGGCCTTGCCGCGAAGCTTGAAGGTCTTGGTGGAGCCGGGAGCGACGGTGGGGTGTTAGGAACCCAGACACGACGCTTAGAAGGAGCTGACATAGCTGAAGAGCCTGCTGCATCACGGCTGTGTTTCTTTGACTCCTCAAACACTTGCCTACTTGCCTCTTCCTGCAGAGCTGTATGCTGAAGTTCCAGAAAAGACGCCGGCCTTGCATGTGTGATTGCATATTTAATCGATGCATTGAGCCCTTGCCGGAACCTCTTTTGCTTCTTCTTGTCATCAGAGATCTCATCACCACCATAACGAGAAAGGTTCATGAAGTTCCTAATGTAGGTATTGACATTATCATTGCCCTGCTTGAGGTTGAGAAACACTTCCTTCATCCTCTCCATGACAATTTCTGACAGATACTGCTCTTTGAAAGCTCCAGTGAACTGTCCCCAAGTAGGCTAAAAACCAGTGCAGTTTGCCTTCAGGTAATTCTCCCACCAGAGAGCTGCATCTCCCTTCAGAAGGTGAGTAACACACTTTACCCATTCTTGCTCAGGAACATCAGCAGTCGCCAGTAACCTTGACATCTCACGCAACCAATCATCAGCATCAAGTGGTTGATCAGAAACATCAAATTGGCGTGGATTGAACTTCAGAAAGCTTTTGATGTCTCCTCGCTTGGGAGGTGGAGGTAGCGGAACAAACTCATTCCTCCTGACACTTTCTTCAAAACGCTGCTGGTTCTGCTGCATTGCTGCCAAGGCATTGGCGATGCTTGACAACGTTGCCCCCATTTCAGGTTGTATGTCCTCCTCAGAACGGCGTGGTGGTGCCATCCTGTTATTGATATAAAACACAAGTCAGTACTATGATGGAGAATAATAATAATCCAAAATAGTACCAAGATGGAATTAATCAAGATTAAAGGATACAATTTACTAAGATGATATTAAAATATCAACAAAGTTCAAAGCACCTAGAAGATATTAAGCATATCGCACACGACTGAAAAGGAGTGTGGTACATGAATATATCGAAGAAGAAAAATTTTCCACAAATTTCGCATTAAAATACCAATAGATCATAAAATCACTTAACGAATCAAGATTAGTGACTCTACCAATTCAATATACAAGAGCGAATGATAAGAGTAGTGGTATGGTCGCGACTCCATCTCGCACTCAAATCATTACTCCGCACATGAATAATTAAAACACATATCCCAACACCTTCTTCTCACGATGAACCTAAAGATTAGCAACTATGGAAACGAACACCCCAACAAGATAACGGCGGATAACAAGGAGTAAGACAGATCGCGTCGGTATACAACGATTCAGATAGATCGCGTCGGTTTGCAAAAGCCTGTCGGTATGGAATGTACCAACAGTTGATAACCAAAGGCAGATGGTGATAACAACTTGGATGCAACAGATAGACAAAGAATTACACACACACACACACACACACACAACCTATGGTACTACGGAAACCCAGAACACGTGAATCCTAGTTTGAATTTTAAGAAGAGGATTGAAAACGTTACACTTCCTTACCAGAAAAGGGTGGGTGGGTGGGTAAGAAGAAAAGTGGAAGCAGTCCTACTCTCGCGTTTTGTTTTTCCCTAGTATACATAACTACCAAAAATATTTGCTAGACAGACAACGACCATTTGGCTGAGACCCTGAAAGTCGGGATGGCTCTGATACCAATTGTAACTACCTCGGTGAATTACGCTCCTAGTTACAAGCCTGGATGAGCGAAATGGTTGAAATAATGCTGGGGCCCAAATGCCACTCACAGTAGACCTTTCGGCCGTCCCAACCATTTCCAAACATCGAGACAAGAACGGGCGTAAGCGAATCGAAGGATCAACTACATACACAAATGAGTATGTATGCAAGCCACCATACAATAGTACATCGAGCCATTCCATCTAAAAAGAAAGGAATATATACGCCATACGGCAAGATCCAAATATCCTAGATAGATATAATAGTTTAGGATATCTCCTCATACATCAAACATCAGAGTATCAAGCGGAAGCGGAAGACAAAATCCGAGTACGGATAAGAAGCAAATCGGCATAAGATGCCCCATAAATAAGCACATCCCGCCCACAGATCTCACGGATCCCCGTTCCCGGAATCTCTACGCCGAATGATCGTTGCCCACATCGTCCGTCTCCTCCACCCAGTATCCATCTTGTGAGTGTACCTGTTCATCGGAACCAAATAATTTATCGTGTGAGACCCTAGGGATACTCAGCAAGTCTTTATGCCTCTAAAGGGGACACAACCTGGGGTGACGCAATTGCAGCAAAGATAAACCCTAACAGTTCTATAGATACTCGCTAACCATCCGTCTAACCAGAGATAGACGGATGTCCGGGAATTATTAATAACAGTTATAACGGTAATCTTAACAGATCCATCCTCCTCCTCGCTTACCGACGAGGAAGCGGACGAACAACCCCCCCCCATCCGTTGGCAGTTTTATTATCCATTCCATGAGTGTTGTACTATTTACTAGTCAGGTACCTAGTCTAGTCAAATTAAAAGCGATACTTTAGTTATTCTTGTCTATGATCGAGAAACTGTGCTCCAAGTCGTCCATAACCGCGGACACGGCTTTCAGAAAGTTTTACCCTGCAGGGGTGCACAAATAGCAACACACACTCGATCAACCTCGGAAAAACCAAATCAAAACCCAACGAGGCGACGACAAAGCGATCACAGGATTCAGAAATATTTGAGGGGCCACCCCATTAAGCTACCCGCGAAGTTGGCCGACTCGAGACGGACTCAAGGTTTGCGCCAATGGCTGTAACGATCGGGAACCCGAAAATATGACTGGGCTTGTCGATACATGAAAACACTCCGCTTTCCTAACAAGACAAAGGTGCGACCTGCACAATTTAAATAAAGCAGTAAAGCATGGCATAAGTACAGGATAGTAAATAAAACCTCAAACTAGTTTGTGGCCCCAAGAAATAAGAAGGAATCAAGCTCTGGCTCAGGGGGGTTCATAAGCCTCCCGGATGTGGATAGCGCGAATATTCAAGGAACAGGAATCAAGTACTCGGGGTCCTACGGGACACAAGTGAGCCTGAAAAACCAAATAGCGAATATGGCTCACCGATGCCACTTTCATTAGTTATCCCATTACTACTCAGGTTAAGTTGTTTAGGTACCTCGTTATCCATCAGACACTCACATACCCTACACATGCTGTTCTACGACTCGCATGGCTCAAACAACTCCTGTAGTAATGGCTCGTGGGATGGAGGAACAAGCTTCGGTGGGATTTAAAAGTAAAGGCTATGCAATACTTGGGATTCAGATTAATGCAATCGCGACTCAATGATGCAAGAATAAGATAGAGGCAATAGGTACTATATGTATGCAAGCATGTGGTAGTGCTTGCCTGGCAGCTCAGTTGAAGCGAGAGAAGGATCTGGGTAGTGCTCCTGGGTATCTTGATATATCCCCTGCTCAGCGTCTATTCGAAGAAGAACCAAACAAACAAGGCCAACATAAATAAAGTGCGCAAGCATATGAATTAAATGCGACAAGCAAACAATCATGCCATGATGAATGATGCACAATTTGCATGGCATTAAAGTAGCATGGCATGGGTGAGGTGTGGAAAACAATAATAAACCATTTTATTGAGTTTTGGCCCCATTTTATCCTCATATTAGTTGCTGTACACATTATATTTATATGATGCATGCTTCAAAACACAACATGGAATGCATAAACAGAAAGGTCTCGTCGAGCTAATCATTTTAGACATATCATTTGTTAAATTTGGACTGATAAAACAAAAGTTATTAATTAATTAAATCAAAAGGGCATTTTGTTGTAATTTTAATCAACTTGCAATTTTAAATGTTCAAAATATATTTTGAAGGGCATATTTGAAATCCTCACATTTTTCTGATTTGAAAACATATATTATTTATATTATTTGGATTTATATTTTAAAAGTTATTAAAAACAGATTTGAAATTTGAATTTGAAATAATTTGGAAAAGATTTGAATTAAAACAGATCACAGAAAAACTTTTGTTACTTGACCCAGACTGAGCCACAGTCAGTGACAAGTGGGACCAAGCTGACCGGCAACAGAAGGGGCTCCTCACGCTGCCGACAGAGGTGGCCGACAGTCGGGGCCACAGGTCCACGTGGATGGGCGACAGGGCGTGGCTGGCAGGAGGGGTACTGGACCGCGGGTTAGGGCTAGGATATAACAGGGGGCTCTCTGTAAAAAGGACAAGGGGCTGACTGGTGGGGCTCTGCGTACCGCGGGTTTAGCCGAAAAAAAGGCAGGGGGTTATTTGCAAAACGCGAACGGCCGTACTGTTCCTCTTCTCTGAAACTCTGACGACAAGACGGTGCTCGACCGCGGAGGAGCGCGGCACGCGGGGGCTCGATCACACGACACAGGCGTCGCAGAGGCCACCGCTGGGCTAGGGCGGGGTAGGTGTTAGAGGGTCAGCGCCTAGATAGATATGGGCTGGCGCGGAGCGAGCCAATGCGGCAGGCGGCATAGAGTGCGATCGACGAAAGGGCCGGTGGATCTAGGGTCGCACGTGAAGGGACCATGTCGGGGTGGAGAGGCTCACCGCGAGGTCAGCTGCGTCGGATCGGGCAGGGGAGCGGTCGATCGGCGACGAGGCAGACGATCTGGAGCTAGGGTTTGGTGTCGGTGCAGCGCTGGTACCGGCGCTCCTGGGCTTCTCCTCCTCGCTGGCGGTTTCAAGGCGAAGCAGAGGGTCCACGTGATCTTCCTCGACACCCTTGAGCGCCACGCCACCGGCGGGTTTGAGTAGGGGAGATGGAGGCCGACGGTGGCCGGCGATGGTGTAGCCGGTGGTAGGGGAGAGGAGAGGGGCGGTCTGGGCTGGATCTGGCGAGACAGAGAGAGGTGGTGGGAGGATAAAGCGAGGGAGAGGAGGAAGGTGCCGTGGGAGGTGGTAGATGGAAAAGGTGGCTCGCCACCTTTCTCTCCTTCCTCCTCACGTGCTCAGTCTGGGCAGGGCAGGGCAGGTAGGGGAGGCTTCCAGGTGGGGCCAGGGTGAGGACAAGGGGGTGGCTCGGTGTGGGGCCTTGTGGCAGAGAGAGAAGGAGAGAGAGGATCGGGTAGAAGGGAGGCTCGGGCTAGGGTTGCACTAGGGTCGGGTTAGGGTTTGGCTTGGTAAGGGTGGGAGGTAGCTAGGGTGGGACCAGGGTGACCAGGTGGCCAAGTGGGGCCAGCTAGGTAGAGAGGAGAGAGAGAGGCCGAGAGAGAGGGGTGGTAGCTTAGGGTTTTGGTTTAGAGTTTAGGAGAGGGGGTATGGTGATGATGGGGTAGATGATAGGGAGGATCTTAGCTAGAGGGTAAGAGAGAGAGATGAGTGGGATGCTTAGGGTTTAGCTACTTGCTTGCACCAAGCTAGATCAACAAGAATAGGTGGATGAGGGTATGGATGGGGATAGATGTAGTTTTTAGCATGTCCCAAACAAAACAAGCATGAAGAGAGGTAGAGAGAGATGGGAGAAAGGATCCACTCAAATTCAAATAAAATCCAAAGGACAAGCAAAAGGTGGTACTTGCATGGCCCATGCATAAATAATTAATACCATGCTTATTTTTGTGAAAACAAGATTATTTACATGGCATTATTCTTATGCATTCCAAAATGTGGAGTAAGGCCTAAGCAATAGAATTTAAAAGGAAGTTCCAAGTGGAGTAGATGGAGATGATCACATTTGATTATAATTGTGACTTGCTAGTGTGTATATTCCACTAGATGCCTACTAGTCCCAAAAATATTCCCACATGAGCATAGATCCATAATAACCCATATGGAAGCTAGGAAAAAGGGTTCCACCCACAAGGCATGCAAAGGTGGCCATGTGGCTCTCATATATCAATAATGTGAAAACACCATGATGTTAAGATGAGAGCATGTGGAAAAGAATTGGATCCATCCCAACCCATATGAGCTAGAGGTAAAACCCAATAAAGTGCAAAGCTCATATTTAGTTGGATGGTGGAATTATAAGGTGGTGACAGAGAAAGGTGATGGAGTTGAATAAAAGATATGCCCCCAACTCAACTTGGGCATTTAAACAATATATTAAGAACCAAATACAATATCAAGAGGCAAAAACAATTAATAATGCATATGAGATAAGAACCAAAAGAAAAAGGGTTTTATATGATGCTCAAATGCAAGGAGGCATGATGACATGAGCATGATATAATTATGATGCAACAATTATATATATGAAGTAGCCATTATATTACTAGACCAAGTAGCATTACAATTGTTAGACAATTGGGATGCTACACAAAGTCTAGAACACCTTGCTATATTCGCGAAACCAACGCGGGAGAGAGCCAACCGTAGGGCGGAAACTTCCTTGCACGAGCCGCAGACACCGGCTGTCGCCCTGCCGCCTCCCCGATCGCCGTTCGGGCCGTGTGATGCCTCCCCCGTCGCCGTTCGGGTCGTCAGCCACCCCGTCTCCTCCCACACCACCGAGTCGAGCTCTACCTTGCCCCCAGTCCTGGCAGCCAATTCGGACCCGGGAGGCCGTCGCCTGTGCGGGGAAAGCTCGAGCCGCACCCCTGGTGCTCCCGCCCATGCCTCCTCGCCTCGCTCCTCGTCCCCTTGCCCCCTGGTCGTCCCCTCGCCTTGGCCCTGCGTCGGAGGACAGGGACGCCCCCGCGTGCCTCGCCCTATCCTCGCCCCCTCCCGGTCCTGTCGGAGAAGGGCGCTCACCCATCCTACTCGCGCGACCCTTCCCCTGCCAACGCCCCCTCCCACTCCCGTCGAATTTTGGCCTTGGATTTCCTATCGGAAAGGAAGGATGGGGAAGAAGAGTAGAGGAAAAAGGGGAGAGAGGAAGAAAGACCCATTGACACGCGGGTCCTGCAAATTTGGCAATTGCTATTATAGGAAGGCTAACAAATCAAAATTTTGTTTAGATTGCTAAACACCCTCTCTCCTCTTCCTATACCCAATCTTTAACAATGCTATATACAAAGGCTATTGAAGATGCTCTAAGAAGGAGATAAACGTCCTGATTAAGCGATTGAATGAGATATCTACAAGCAAACGCCATGTGGTTGGTGCCTTGTAAAGTTTTTATCTAGGTTTACTCATTTTGCTCCGCACCTACACGCTAAAAGTTGTCTATATACATAACTTTTAAAATAAGACCAAGACATCTTATATTTTAAAACTGAAGGATTATACAATAAGAGCCAAATACAATATCATTTGGGTCAAATCAGCCAATTTGCCGAAGAAAGAACAACCAATTTGGGAAATAAATCCTATGAAACCCAGGATAGACCCAACTTAGGGAAAATAAATCTAATTATAACAGAAGAAAAAAACCACCAAAACTAAAAAAAAATGGACACGTGTCAGGCATAGGTCGATCAATAAACCCGGTCTCGCATGATTTGTTTCCGCCAATTTGTCGGACGGGTGCGTCTTAGACGGTTTTGAGAGATGTCGAGAGTGTATTTTGAACCGAACTGAAGTTTCGCGTTTTAATTCTGAACTTTCGGTGGTGGTGTAAAGTGGACTTCTCTCTCTCCGACCTTGTCGTCGCCGACGACCTGCGCCATGGCGGCGGCCTCGCCACCGACGGTGGACGTGGAGGCCGTCCTCCTCGCCCACCTCAACGCCAACGCCGAGATCCTTGACTCTCGCAGCTTCGCATCCTCCCTCGGCGTCCCGCATAAGGACGTGGAGGACGTCATCAGGCGCCTCTCCGCCTTCCGCGTCGTCGAGAGCGCGGTATGTACTCTCCTGCTTTCCCCTCCCCAGTCCCCCAACCTCCAAAGCTTCCAATTACGAGCTTGCTTGCTTCCCTGCAGGACATAACAAAGGAGACGTGGGCGCTCACCGACGAGGCGAAGGGGTACGCCGCGAGGGGCTCCCCCGAGGCGCAGCTCGTCGCTGCCATCCCACCGGAGGGCGCCTGCAAGGTCGCGCTCAAGGTGATCCCTGTCTCCGGGCCTTATTAGGTGTTTTTTAATTGGGGTTCTGATGTTCAGCGTCGTCGTGCATCAATTGTAGGAGAAACTGGGGGACATCTTCGACATCGGAATGAAGGCGGCTGCGAAGAACAGGTGGATCGGGTTCGAGAAAGGGAATAAAGAACTCGTCCTGAGAATCGTATAGCTCTGAACCCAGTTCATTTCATCTTCAGACAAGTGTAGAGTCGTGCTCACTTCACCTCATCATATTCAGATAGAGAGATAGAGTGGCTGAGTTCAGTGTGTTCTTTTGGGCACAATGTTGGCAGTTTGTCATTATCTTGAATGGGATTCAGTGATTGTCGATGTAGGAATTGGCTGATCATATAGTCAACTCTTTCCATGTGCAATAACTAGTTCTGTGTGCACTAATGGCCCCCAGGCACTCCTTTTATCGGTCCTCGAGATTTTATCTCTAGGCATGACATCTAATAATATGCTGATTCATTCAGGTTGAGGACGCCAAGGATGAGTTGCAAGCGCAGCTCAACATGCTGGAGAACGGAGAGGTCTGTGTCGCTTATTATGCGTTATTTGTCCCATATTGCATTTGAACAATTCATTAAATTGTCTGATGACATGGCATACCTAGCTACTGGGTACAATCGGTAATAATCAAGTTTCTGTCTGATACTTTGTCAATGCATCAGTACATTTTACCTCTGACAAGTTTGATACCTTTAGTTTGTACAAAAATACAATTCTCCTGCATCGCAGTGTATTGTCTGCTAACTTATTATGCTGTTAACGGTGGATTCCTTATCTCATTACTAGAGATGTTTTTTATGTAGGTTGTTTCTGATAAAGTGATAGATGATTTGAAGAGAAGGAAGCTTGTAACAAAGGAGTAAGCAGCTGATTCAGAACCTTTTTTTTATGTAGTTTGTTACATTGTATTACGGTGAACATGACTTGGGTTTTTGGACACTTTACTTGTTCTGTATTTGGTGAGACATCGCAATATCGATAAATTTCATGATGGAGACCTCTAAAATTATGGCGCTTGCTAAAAAACACCAGTCTGACTGAAACGCCATAGATGAAAGGTCATGCGTGCTATTGGAAATCAAAAAAGCCCAGTTGGCAACTTGGCATTACCCACATCTCTGTCTTGACATCGCTTGGCAAACATGATCTTCCACACTAGAACTCTCCGAATTTCAGAATAAGACTACTTTAATCTGTTGGTCATGTTCTAGCAAAAACAATGATTTTTCATCATCCATAAGAAAATTATTGATAGTACAGCGTGTCAAGAAGTACCAATCAGGTGTGGCATCAAATAGTCAGTTTTGCCGGATTTTAACGCCTATTTTGCCATTTTTCAGGAAATCGATTTGGTACTCACTACAGAAAGGACCTGAATTTGTTACAAAGAGAAAAATATTGGCAACTGATGTGACAAGAGAACATCTTAAGAGGTAATTTGACATCACTTATCACAAGATAGTTTACAAAGTTTGGTAGAGAACCTATTTTGTTGACCATGAGCAGTTGAACAACCTATATAGAAGACTATATTCTTCTCATTTCATTGTTGACTAGCCGTTATCATTTTCTCTTCCAAAGAGACCAGTTGTTTTTGTCACATTGAAATATTTTATGCATTTTGTTTACCAATACACTTATTGTGATGTTAAATTGACCTTTTAAAACTATTGTTTGTGTGTGTGCCTCAATGCATACAGTAACAGAGTTCTGATAATTTCTCCCTATTAAACGGTTTTTTTCCTGAAGTGGCGACTGGAAGGGTCTGGAATTTAAAGATTATAATTACGGAGCTCATGGACAACCTATTGCGATAGGATATGTCCATCCTTTGTTAGAGGTACTTTTTAATATTTACAGTTGCTCCATTTTTCCATGCAGCTTTTGTGATGATCCAGGTTGTTCAAAACTGTTATTTGGTCGATTTATCTCAGGTCCGTGAGGCAATTCAGAACATTTTGCTGGAGATGGGGTAAATTAAGATAATTTGTTCCTGATATTTACTATTAGCAAGGCATGTTGGCAAATTGATTAATTCATTTATTGGTGTAACAGATTCAGTGAGATGCCAACAAACATGTTTGTAGAGAGCAGGTGTGTCCTAATGTTTGTGCTCCATATTTATTTATTTATTTATTTATTGCTGATCTGTACTCCACAAAAGTAACCATAAGTTGTATACCCTCCCTACCCCCAAATGGTTCTATTCTACTCAAGATAATAATGATTCCGTGTTATATAAAATAAGACAAGATTCTGGTAGTGAATACCCTGTGACGGTAGATCTTCTCAACAAATTGGAAGTACTATAGGGGTAATGGATCGGAGACAAAAACATTTGACAATTTAAAGACAATGTAGTGTTTGGAGCATCTTAATAATATTATGTATCCTTGCCGTTTCTTTGGTAGCTTCTGGAATTTTGATGCGCTGTTCCAGCCACAACAGCATCCTGCTCGGGATTCACATGATACATTTTTCCTCAAAGGTAAAGTTTATGTTACTTCTATTCAGTCATCAGTTGGCTGTAATCATATTTGATTGATCGAGTTTTGTTTGCAGCCCCCGCTACAACAACACAATTACCCGATGACTATCTTGATAAAGTGAAGCAAGTACATCAATCTGGTGGTTATGGCTCCAAAGGGTATGTTGTTGTGTTTTTTTCTGCAATTTAGTCGTAGAGTTTATAATTTGAACTAGTTGCCTGCAGATATGGTTATGATTGGAAGCGAGATGAAGCAGAAAAAAATCTGCTTCGTACTCACACAACTGCAGTTTCCACAAGGATGCTTTACAAGCTAGCACAAGAGGTATACCCACTAAGTGATGCTTATTTGGTGATTTTATCTCTTATTAATCCCATAGCTTATATTTCTTTAGCTTACTAAATTAGTGGAGGAGATATTAGTTTGCTTTTTTCTGTCCTGTTGAACTATTCATGAGATTTGTTTTATTTGATAAACCACCATGGGTTTTTCAGAAACCTTTTGCTCCTAAAAGATACTATTCCATCGATCGTGTTTTCCGGAATGAAGCTGTGGACCGAACTCATCTCGCAGAATTCCACCATATAGAAGGTAACCATTCTCTTGTTTCTCTCCTATGGGGAGTTTAATTGATTGAAATTTGGTCCATATCTTGGATGTCACAGAGTAACCTTCTAGCAGGGGAAGCTACTTACAATGGTTCTTATTTCAGGTCTTATTTGTGATTATGGTTTGACGCTTGGTGATCTGATAGGTGTATTGGAGGATTTCTTCTCAAGATTAGGTTCTAAGCCAAAACTATCAACTTTGATATAACACTTACGGATCTTGCTGTTAAATTTATAGAAACTGCATCGCCATCCGTTATTCAACTATATAATGTTGGTGTTATATGGCCATCTGCATAATATTCGACAAGTTGCCTCTTAGTGGCTAACTTACATTATGATTTAGAGACTACCAAGATGATTTAGTACATATTTACACATCTTAAACAAACATTAATTATGTAAAATATTTACTTTGTGCTCTCCTATTTCTAGATAACAGCTGCTTGGTGATGCCTTGTTCTTGTGCTGTTCTTGCCTTGAACTTGAGTAATATGTATTCCTTTAGGAGAACCCTCTTAAATAGATCATGTACTAATACAACCATGCTCATGCTCTTTAAGTAGGAACACAAGAGAAATGTCTATTAGGATTTTAAACCGAGTTCTCTTTTAAACCTGTATCTAGTGAATCATCTCTATTCGAATTGTATTGTGCATGTTGCCTACTGCCAAACGAGTTATTATCATGAGAGATCCACTTATCATCTACTCTAGAACTTTTTATCCATTGAACTGTCTTTTTTATGTTGATATTCTTACTTGTCCTGTATCTGCTGCGTACACTAGTATGTATGCATAGAGATTTAAGAATGTCACCATGTTTTCTGGCTCTTAGGCATGTCGAAGCTGCGTTTCAAGCCTGCCTACAATCCATACACTGAACCAAGCATGGAAGTTTTCAGGTCAGAACAGCTTTGCTTCTATGTTCAACCTTATTGTGATGCCATGAATCATTGTTCTGTTTCTTTTTTTTAGCTACCATGAAGGTTTGAAGAAATGGGTGGAAATAGGCAACTCAGGTATGTTCAGACCTGAAATGTTACTCCCCATGGGACTACCAGAGGGTGTTAATGTTATTGCGTGGGGTCTTTCGCTTGAAAGGTAAAACTAGCAATGGTTCTCTTATGTGCTGGTAACTTTGCGGGTCTTTTTCCCAAAACCTATCATTTTAGCAATCCTTGTTTTGCAACTAATGTCTCGAATAGAAGTGCGGGAGAAAAACTTGTTGAACTATATGTTACTAGAAAGAAATTGCAGGATATCTTGGCTTTATATCAATCAGATTGCAAAAAATCTTTGCTGACCGTATTTTTCTTCTTAAACCAACAGACCAACAATGATTCTCTATGGTATCGACAACATACGGGACCTCTTTGGGCCAAAGGTGTGGTGCTTAACTTTCTTCCTCCCTTTACGAGCCTGTGCTAATATTCTGATGTCCTTCCAGGTTGATTTCAATCTCATTAAGAACAGTCCGATTTGCCGCTTGGGGCTGTAGCAAGTCAGGTAAAACTTAGTCGGACGTGACATAGTCGTTGAGTTTGTCAGCTAATGAAATTAAAGTAGGAGTATTTTGTTTTTCTTGTGCTCTACCTTTGGAAATCAGTGCGTGTGCATTTGAGAGAGGAATTGCAAAATCGTATGTAGCTTTGTATCACAATGTAAAGGTGTTCATGCTCTTTATCATTGATAAGAACCAATGTATGTAGCTGACATAACCTCTTGATCATTGATGTGTGCTTGATCAAAATCATGATGTCGTAATATTTCAGAAAATACCATTGCAACAAACTATTATGTGTATGCAGCAGATCTTCCGGAAATCATGATGTCAATATTTCATAAAATACCATTGCAACAAACTGTCTTAAGAAAAGAAAAAGAAAAACAGTTCAGCTCATCCGCCGATCTTTCAACTGGATCGACTACGAGGTGAGGACCATCCAGCAGCTGACGTTACCGAGCCACACGCGGAAAATGAAGTATTCAAAGCTGCTCAAGGTTGGAGAATGGGAGTGCCCAGATTGATGGCTTGATCATGTTGATACTGTTTTTTGGTGTGGAGGAATGTGGTGTAGACATTGAAGTGCTTTGGTTAGAATATCTTCTGTTGCGCTCTGGTCACAGTACTGATACAGCAATATATTTTTGGATAAAGCCATTTTTCTTGGATGTATAAATTAATAAATCTCATAAGATTCCCACAGGTAGAAAACAACATCATCCGCTGACACTGTCAGCACACACAATACAAACTAGGACAATAAGGCTAGAAGTTCAGAGGCACCACTTGCCAAACATGTAGGTATCACGGTAAAGCTTATGCGGCACACTAGCATCTCCGAGATGATCTCCAAGCTGGGATGATCTTTACTTCTAATAGCGGCCGCCATTACTGGAAGGATAAGGTAGTTTTGGAAAATAGAATCAGTTGACTGGTTAGGAAGTTTCTGATACAGCAATGTTGCAATCTTTGCTTCTTTTTTTTGTCTTTCTGCTGCCAGACGTGCCATCCCCTGCCTGGGAATTGAAAAATCCATTTTTTTATGTTCCTTTTTTCTTAGCTTTATTTTTAGGAGTTGACTATCTCGTAGGCTCCTTATAATTGTTGTAATTTTCTTTTACTCATAGACTCCCAACCTGACGGTTTTTATTACCTGATAGAAATCAGGGAGAAAACTCTCTTTTGCAAGAAAAAACTAATGGGCCCATTAATCAGTAAGATAAATTGTATCTAGTAAAGACCAAAAAAGAAAATTTGCAATGCTTCAATTTAACTCTCAACAAATATGGTTTCTTAGTCATATACCAGAAACCGCTATGAAGATATTTGCTAAGGTCATACGCTTTACAGATATTTACCACGAATTGTATACACTATATGTATTATGCAATTATTAAAAATAGTTAGAGAAGTAACTTTTGTTATATATACAATTTAAATTTAGTGCAAGAGAGTATATTTGAAGATATACATTGCAACTATATAATAAAGATATACAATGCGGCTATGTGCATCATAACTATGGAAGTCAGGTGTAAACTGTTATGACTTGTATCGTCTTGATGCAAAATGTTTGAGTGTAAAAGATCCTTTTATCAAAAATAAAATAAATTGTATAATAAAACAACATTAGCAACATTTCTGTATGTTTAGTTATGTCAATAATTAGTAGAAAAATGTACTTTTTAATCATGTAGGATGCAAAAAAACATTTTTACAAATAATAAAGTTCAATATAAATTTAATTTCATGATGAGGCCAGATTTTCCTTTGACTTGCTCCATCGTCAAAATCATCCCCTCTCTTTGTCTCGTTGAACCCTTCGTCGGGCCCGCGGGTGTTGGTAGCGATGTTCCTGGGGTCGGTTGTAATTGGACACTCCACTCTACTTCGACGGTACCCTCTGCTTTGATCTCATCAACCCTTTAGTTGGGCTCATTAATGCCGACGACAAATGGAGCCAACAAATGGAGCCTCACCGTTAACCCCGACTAGTATTGAGAACTCGTTGGCATAGAAATCCCGTGGAGTTCTATGCTCCACTATATCATTGATAGTCTTACTATCCTCGTAGTTCCTAGAAGAAGAGGTGAATTGCAGGCATGACTCTAGGACCATGGCCTCCCAAGTAGCAAGGTAATGGGGTGAAGCAATGATAAGACGACGTGTTGGTGGGTATTTTGAGCTCTAAGCAAAAAAAATTATGGATGGTGATATGATCATTGACTAGTAAGAAAAGGAAAATTTGTTGAGGTCAAGCGGACAGGCCAGATGCTCGACTTGAGCCAAAAGAGAATCTAGAGGCTTCCAAGCTGGCCCCATGACCTTGTATCTCACGACGACTAGTGCAAGGGAGTAACATATTTGTTCCATTGACATTTAGTAGTACTACTCCAACAAGATGTAGTGTGTACCGGATAATGATGGAGAAGTAAATAAATCACCTACTCTTTTGAGATGAGTGGGAGAATACTTGAACTATCCTGACGAATTTATGCATACCCTCATTTGGCTAGTCTAGGGATGCAAGTGGATCACTATTAGTATACCCTCGACCCTCTTTAGTTTAAATAATTGAACTAGTTTTTCAAAATGTGGTGTCATTTTGAAATGTTAGTTCATTTGATTTAAATAAATAGGATCAGAGGTACCCTAATAGTGAACCACTTAAATAGGACCGTGGAGGTGCAGTTGTAGATGAGGAGGCTAATTTGGGCCCATGCATGAAGGATGTGGCAGAATTCAACAGTGTTGCAGGGCCTTGCTGATGGTGGTACTATTTTCCATTACGCCTGATCCAGTCGGTGGGGGTTGTGGTGGACGATGATATTGAGGTAGAGGCTCTAAGGATGTCGTCAGCAGACGGCTGCAATGGTGATCGGATCTGGTCATAAATTTACGAACATCGTCTTTCTTCCCCACCCACGGGGATCAACGTATATTTTCTCCCGACATGGATGACCACGTGATTTGAGGATTGATCTATCTTTAAGTTGAAGACAATTATTTTGATAGTGCCTTTTTGTAATGTTTGTCTACTTTTTATTCCCTAGTTCTGTCGTTTGTATGGCTGTGTGCATCTTGGTTATGCAGATGCCGGATATAAACATTAAACATTTTATACTAATAAATACGCTCATTTCCAAAAAAAAAAAAACACGAGATCAAAGGAGGTGCATATCAATAAGCGGAAGGTGTCTTAGTGCCGAGATCTGGCTAGCACAAACCCGCTAGCTGGTTGACAAATGTGCGTACTCCGGGTGGATAGACAAGATATTGCCTCCCAGCTAGTTTGGCAAATATCAGCGTGGATGTGTGTATTACCTTTGTTGAAGGTGGTGCCTCCAAGCACAGCTTAGGGGACGAAAATTCTAATTTGGCTGTTGGAAGGACCGTCAACATTTTTTTTGCGAAGGGAAACTCTATTAATCAAAAGAGTCAAGGTACATTCATCGTGGCAATAACTTTGCCTAGGCCTGAATAAGGCCAAGTCTGGGTCCTAAGAGCAACTCCAACAGAAGCTGGAAAACCCCGCGTGCAAAAATCGCTATGCAGCGCGTGTGATCCAGTTTTAGCGCGCGCTATGCTTCTTCTTCTTCAGCGGAAGCATTAAATATGACGCGCAAAAATAGAGCCAAAATCTCCCCCACCCAATAGACACGGCAAAATACAGCGCGGCACCGACGCAAACAACTTTCACATCGCATATATGCATCAATAAAATCAAACAAATCAAAATAATAAAACAAAAAATTGTCTAGTTATTATTATAACACAACCAAATGGTACATGAATAATACAACAAATATAGGAATTGTTTTCATAATACAACAAATAACAAATAAAAGAAGGCCTCAAAGTTGTGCCCCAAACCATTTCCACCACTCTTCGATTTAGATCTTTTTAAAGATTATTATGGGTCTTGTTGTCGCGAATGGCATGATAGGCAATGAAACGTGTCATCATGTGCTCTCTCCTATGCATTTGCGGTGGTCGGCGGCGGAGAAACATACCTTGCGGCATACATTATGTCGAGCACGTAGCGTGCACCAAGTAGCGTCCCGGCTTGAGGAGGACATGGCGGCGTGCGGCGCCGCGGCAGCTCCGAGATGGCGGCGGCTCCGAGGCGCGGCGGCGATGGCACAAAAAAGAAGCGCCGCGCGGGCAGCTCGCTCCGATTCGCGCAGCGGCGAGCTCGGGGAAGGTGCGGGGAGGCACGGCGACCGCGGATCCGCAACTACTGCGTGCAGGGAGGCAACTCCGGCGGCGCCGGTGGAATAGGGAGAGGGAAATGGGGACAGCGCGTGCGCGGGTGATTTTTCAGCGGAAGTTGGTCTTCGCGCGCGTCGCCAAGAGATAGCGCGCACTGGCCATGTGCAACAAATTTGCTGCGTCATGGAGTGCAAAATGCCGCGCGCGAATTTTTTTTTAGCATGTGCAAGTTTGCAGCAGCCGCTAGGGAGAAAAAACAGCCCCGCTCGCGCGCTATATTGGTGGTTATTTTTCGTGCGCAAGGTTTTCCAACTTCTATTCTAAAGCTAGTGTGACCATAGTTTGCCAGAACATGGCTTATATTATTAAGCTCCCTACCTATGGAAATAAGTTCCATACCAATTCTAGATGCCAAGAGATGTTTAATCTCCTGAACTATATCTCTGAAAGGCGACCAATCAATATCATAGCATATCATCCTCATAGCCTCTGGGCAGTCCATCTCAATCATACAAGGAGAAGTAGACCAATCCAAAGCCATGGATGTACCTTCACGACATGCTTCAAGCTCTGCTTCAAGAGGGATGCTACAGGCTTGCATGTAACGACAAACAGTTACAATGATCGAACCAGCTTCATCACGCAGCACCATCCCTGCACCTCCTGCTCCAGTAGTCGCACAGAATGAACCATCCACATTTAGCTTGACATAGCCTTCAGGTGTCTTCCTCCATGAACATACAGGGACACCACCTGACATCCTCTGTTTATTCGGCAGTACAACAACACTGTCCTAAGACACCACCGATTTCACCTTCATAGGGTCTGCATTGGGGAATTACTTGATAGTTAGGATGGACTCAAAGTAGCTGCACATAAATCTCTTGGATCTCTCAATTTCTGGTGCTGGTTTTAGATGATCATGGCCCGAACCGTCTCAGATTTGTCTATCCGCAGGTGCAGCAGCCATTCAATGGTCTGTGTTCGACATTGGCACACTGCAACAGATCATTTTAAAGGCATCGTCTAGAAGTCTCATACTTTTCGTTGTTAATCTCGTGTCGTAGGGTTTGTAGTAGCTTTATGATAGGTTTGTGGAGCTACTGTTGGAGGCGATCAATTTTGGTAGGCTTGGGATTTTCTTTATGGAATTTTATTACTAGTTGATTTGTTCAGTTTGGATGTCTAGATTTTTTAAGTAATATTGAGAAATTATATTATTGTATATGGCCATGTGCATAAAATCAATGTAGAGTCCGGGTATCTCCCTTTCTAGAAAAAAAGTAAAAAAATCGGTGTACACACCAATTTTACATTCGTTCTAAAGGGGACCTAAACGCTTTATTGGAGGAGCCACCTGCACTTCTAGTTTGTTGCGGCGTCGCAGTCACAACGGGTAAGAGTCAATAAGTCCTGATTGGGTGGTTGATTTGGACATCTTGAAGCGGACACCATGTGGCTCGTGTGTTGCAAAGTTGTTGCTGCAATTTCGCCATATGTGTGTGGTCGAATCATCCGTATTGGAGTAGTTTATCATGCATCTAATCTCACCCATTACGCGGACGATTGAGTGCTCCACTTAATAAAAAAAGCTTATGTAATAACAAAAATAAAAGGAAAAAATGACCTGATGCTATATTATTACATTCCACCGTGCGTGGAATGCTTGGCCGTAACGCTTGCTCGTGAGTAACTTTAATTAGTGGATCGTAACAGTATTGCAACCATTGATTGGACCATCAAAGAACATTGGCCAGCTGAAAACCAGCATCTCCTTCTTTTTCTTTTGATTGATGGAAAACAAAACTGAAATTCATCCTGCTTAATACATAATCAAGACTTGCCTTCCTGTTATACTACCTAAAAGTAACGCAACGAGTTGACTATTTCCGGTTATCATCCATAGTTATGTCTGAACATTTTTGTCTCTTGAGATAAAACAATTCACAACAAACACACACTTTTGCTTATTCCTTTGTACATGCAATTCGTCACCGTATATACAGCAAATTAAAACCCAAATACAACATGACACACGGACATAAACACGATTAATCCATCCATGGTAAAGAATGCCCACACGAAAGCACACACACACTCTGCTTCTGCTTCTGCTCTGCTGCACACCACGCACGGTCACGCCGACGAACGAAACCCACCAAGAAAGGAAGGAAGAAATTAACAACCCACTAATCGCGCCTGACCACCCTCTAATTACTATACAAACCCATGCACGGCGCCGGTCGATCGGTGTCACGCGGCGGCGTCGACGCGGGCCTTGGTGACGCCGGCGCAGGCGTCGACGAAGTCGCCGTCGATGAAGTCGGTGGAGAAGACCTGGAGCTTGTCGCCGAGGCCCTTGGCGAAGACCTCGGCGAGGAATAGGCGGGCGTAGCCGTGGATGCGGCGCGTGACGGGCTTGACACACAGCACCGGGTTGTCCGCCTGCGGCGTCACCGTGTTCTCCACCCGGTAAAAGTACCTCCGGTCCGCCACGTTCGGCTGCTGCCCTAGGAACTTGAGGTTGCTCTCGAACTTGGTCTCCGGCAGGTCCGTGTCGATCCAGTTGTCCTTGAGGTACCTGGCGCTCCACAGCGGCTCGCCGTGTCCCGGCGCCGGCGACTTCCTCGGCTTCCACACGCAGATCACGCGCCGCGGGAGCAGCTCCGCGACGGTCTTCCAGAACACGCCGTCGTCCTGCCGGATGAGGTTCTCCTCCCCGAGCTGCTCCACCAGGTACTTGCCGAACTCCGGCGGGTCGTCGTGCCCGAACTCCGTGCGCACCTCCAGGACCACCAGCTCCGACGTCGTCTCGGCCAGGAACCGCTTCACGTCCGCCAGGACCACGTCCACGGAGTAGGTGGCCAGCACGCCGTGGCAGACGCGCCGCTCCTCCTGCACGCGGACGTCGATGAGGCGGCACCCGGTGGCGAGCTGCTCGTAGACGGACATCGACTGGCACTGCGCGAAGGGGCGGGTGATGAAGGGGATGCCGATCTTGTTGGTGGCCGAGTCGTGCGTGCCCGGCCACACCACCTGGTACACGCGCAGCTTCTCGGGACCCAGCTCCGACATCCACGTCTTGCGGTCGGCGGGGCGGTGGCCGGAGCCCGGGAACTCGCAGTCGCCCGACGAGGTGCACCGCGTCGCAAGGGCCTGCTTCTGGGTGGTCACCAGCTTGCGCCGCTCCACCTGCGCCGAGAAGAAGGCGCCCATGGCGTCCAGAGGGTTCTTCTTATTCTTGTCCTCCTTGCTGCTATTGGGGGAGGAAGACATGGTGGCGGGCAGCTCAGACCGCCCTATAAATAACGCCTATCTGACCTCTGACCTGGGCCAGACGACGAGGTCGTCGTCGCCGCCTTGATCGAGCTCGATCGATGGAGCTCTCGACTGATTGATTGATGGCAAGAAAATATCACTGTGTCAGCTAGCTAGCTAGCTAGCTAGCTGTGGATGAACATGTGGAGATGTATGGTATATATGGTTGATTTTGTAGGAGATCGGGTGGATGTAAGGGAGGAGGAACTGAGGAACTGAAGGCGTGTTCTTGGCGTTTTTTACTATCTCAGTGCTGCGTTGGTTGGTCCGACTGGCGTTAGGTAGGTGTGGTGGTGGTAGTGGCAGCACGGACAAGATTTTTTCTTCTTCTTCATTCGATTGGAGGAGAGATGATAGATTGAAGATATATGGTGGCTCATTTCGAGGAAGATGGACCCAAGAAAATGACAGGGTACACCATAGAATGTTGCCATGTGTGGTCGCCGGTTCCTGGAATAATTTGCCCGTGATAAAAAATAGTTGCAACACCATAGATTGGCTCGGCTTTAAGCCGTCGATAGATCGCAGTCAATGCCGCAGCGGCAGGAATGGTACAAAGCAGGCCATGTGGTCTACTGGCAGACAGTAGTAGTTGGGCATCTCAGTTTGCATCTTTGATGATAACGCTTTTGCACGTAGATAAGCATGACTTTCGGCCGTAGACGAGAGGAACCGAGGAAACAGATTGGGGATACTGAGAATGGGACATGTAGGCTGCAGT
The DNA here is from genome assembly GCA_023614405.1 of Avena insularis. NCBI lineage: Eukaryota > Viridiplantae > Streptophyta > Magnoliopsida > Poales > Poaceae > Avena > Avena insularis. The sequence goes on along the minus strand of CM042693.1, from coordinate 392,128,785 downwards.
ACGCTGGACCGATGAACTACTGAACCACGAGGATGGGTAAATCAATACATGTCGTATAATTTGAACGGTTCATTTTTTTTTCTGTTTTTGCGAGTCAAGGAACCATGGAAAGAGATTGGGAGAATGTAACATGGACCATGTATGGTAAAGCTCATTTGGAGAAGAAGAAAATGTAAGCTGAACCAATGGAGTACTGAACCACGAAGATGGATAAAAAAAAAGATGCCGAGTTGGACCAGAATAGAGGTCAACACCTTCACCATGCTGTGCAACGGCCACGTTTATCACAACTCAATAACAACAAACTGAATCATCATGCCTGGCAACCGGAGCTTCCTCGTAATAATCAGGCAGTGGCAGTTGGTTACTAGTATCTCAAAACAGAGCTCATATCTCCCAAAAGGTTGTACTATCTCAAAACAGAGCTCCATTCTCCAGACAGGATTCAGAATTAACGTAGACGCAGAGGTCAATTATTAGCAAGGCAAGGACCAGCTGCCAGATAGTGTTATCATACATGACCAACTATTAGAACTGTAAAAATATCAATCCTTTACACACACGTGGAGGCCACTGGTCAGCACAGTTGTAATAGAAACACTCTTTCTTTTTTCTAACACAACAATGGGAGTCGAGGATATACAGACTGGAGCATGTGGCCAGGCTTGCTCGTCAGCTGCCTGTTGATGATTGGCGCCAATCAATATTCTTTGCATTCGAAAATTCTCCCACGACGGAAACAATAAAAGGAAAACAAACAGGCAGATTGTTAGACGAGATATCATTATCCACAATGAAACACGAGATTTGTGGTTCCTCCATTCTTGTGGTTAATGCATCGATGGGTACCCCTCAATCAAATGGCCCAAAATGAAGACTGGCTCACACCGCGACACCGAGTATCATCAGGCAACGGACAGGTATATTTTAACCCCAGGAAAATAGCAGAAAAGGAAAGGCAAAGATCAAGCCAACCCGATCGTCTACGTAATCATCATCTGGCAACGGTAGTCGGTTACTCAGCGCTATGTTGTTTCGAGTAACTTGGCTGACTACACCTTGCCAGGATGGAAGGGAACTACAGCACAATGCTAGATCGAGGGGAAAGAAAACAGTTCCTTTCCAAAAAAAAAAAGATCACGGCTCCAGGTTATATATTCTCCCCAAAGATATCCCTTGAAAACAAGTATAATCCCCAGAAAGATCAGAAGAACGGACCAATTGCGCTTCACGAGACGAAAAAGAATGCTTTGGGTGCTTTTTCCACCAAATCCTTTCCAGGCATATAAAATGGTCTGGTCCAACATAATGCATACCCATCTACCGGAAATGTAGAACTACTATATCAAGCATGAACTCGTTCCACGCGGTGGTTAGTGGTCAGCACAGGTGTATCGTGCATATAATACAGATGAGCTGATTGCATGTCACTTCTTCTTTAATAAATCCATTGTGTTATTTAGTTTCAAGAAGAAGAAAAAACTAGATAATGCCTGCCTTGGCTAGTCTCACCTGGTAGAGATTAAATAGATGTGTATCCTTTGACGCATATATGTCTGGAATAGACTGTATCAGTAGACCCCTTTTACACATGGCACCTATTTCTTGATAGAGATGGACAACTACAAAATCATGTAATTTTGCCATGATATATGGTGCATACCTCAACATTAGCTACAGCACAATTGTTTTAAATTAGCTACTTCACAACTTGTTAATATAGTTGAGTTTAGTTGTTTTTTTCCAGGTTTTTATAATTAGTTGTCAATGATAAGCTAGCCACAATTCAACAAACAGAACCACAACAGGGTTCCAGGTGGCATTTTATTAGTCACCCAACAAAAACCCATATCTCTCTGTTTCACTTACAAGTTGCAACAAAGGCGGAGGGTACTGGGTACAGTGGTTGTCTAACTAGAACTCTACAATGATAAGCTATGTACCTCTGTTAGTAAACGAATTTGCACTGAATCAGGAACATCGTGCTTCCAAGATGGGAGCACATGATACATCAGACCCACACGAAGCCCAGGCTGACAAGTGCCCAGGGCTACTGGGAAAAACAGAGGTTAGCACAAAAACAAAATAAATTGTCTATCAAAAGCATCAATAGTACTCCCTCCGACCCATATTAATTGACTTGGATTTGTCAAATTTTGGATGAACCTATATACTAAATAGTGTCTAGATTCATCCAAATTTTGACAAATCCAAGTCAATTAATATGGGTCGGAGGGAGTAGTAGCAAACTGCTGATATTACTTACAGCCAGGGCTGAAAGAAGTCCTTTGACCTACACGGTGTCATGCAAGTGACACGTACTTTTCCCCCAAGAACGAAAAAAAGAATCATCAGGTCAACCAGAGATGCCCTGTAATCATCTGGGAATGGTAGTCGGTTACTCGGTGCTATGTTCTTTCGAGTAATTCAGCTGACCACGCCTGGTGCGTGGGTGCATTACCGTAACATCGCCAGGCTGGAGGGAACTATAGCACGATCCCAGATCGAGACAGAGGAAACAGTTTCTTTCCAAAAAAAAATGTCCACAACTTTAGTTATATCCGCCAAAATATCTCTCGGAAACAAAGTTATATTTCCATTAAAGAAATCAGAATAACGTATAGGTGCAGCTACCATATACCCATATTGCGCTTCACGAGACGAAAAGGATGCTTGGGTGCTTTTAAAATGGTAAGCTCCATCAAATCCTTTTTTGACATATTATAAAATTCTCTTGGCCCAACATGTAACATACCCATATACTGGAAATGCCGCACTATCAGCATTCGACGCGGTGGTTAGTGGTTAGAACAGGTGTATCAGACATATAATACAGATGAGCGGATTGCTTGTTACTTCTTTAATAAATCCTTCTATGTTATTATTTCTTTGTAATAAGAATTAAGAAACTAAATAGCGCCTTCCTTGGCACGCCACCTGGTTGAGATTCAATAGACATGTGTCAGAAAAAGACTGTATTAGTAGACCCCCTTCACAAATGGCACTTATTTCTTGATAGAGATGCACAACAGCAAGACTATAATACTGATACCATTTAGGTGCGTACCTCCAACATTAGCAACAGAACAATTATTTTGAATTAGCTACACCACAACTCATTAATTTATAATTGAGATCAGTTGATTATTCCAGGTTTTTATGCCATGAGTTTTCAAAGATAAGCTAGCCAGATTTCAACAAAAGGCCACAAGAGGGCTCCAAGTGGCATTTTATTAGTCACCCAACAGACCAATATTTGTCTGTTTCACTTACAAGTTACAACAGACCCGTATTGGGTACAGTGGCTGTCTAACTAGAACTCAAAGGATAAACTATGTACCTCTGTTAGTAAACGAATTTGCGCAGAATCAGGTTCTTATTGCTTCCAAACTGACAGCAGGTGATACATCAGAGACATGGGGAAGCCCAAGCTGAAAGATGTCCATGGCTACTGGGGGACAACAGAGGTTAGCGCAAAGACAAAGTAAACTGTCAAACAAGTGTCCAGATTTACTGGGTATAACTCTCAATCGAATGCCCCAAAATGAAGGCTGATACACTGACACGGTGAGCCACAAGAGTGTCAGCATGTCATGCAATGGACACGTACTTTTAACCCCTCCCCCACCCCCCATCCCCCACCCCCAAAAAATAGAATCATCAGGTCAACCAGAGATGCCCAGTAATCATCTGGAAACGGTGGTCGGTTACTTGGTGCTATGTTGTTTCAAGTAATTCAGCTGATCACGACTGGTGCATGGGTGCAGCACCGTAATATTGCCAAGGATGGAGGGAACTGTAGCACTATGCCAGATCGCGAGAGAGCAAACAGTTCCTATCACAAAACAAAAATGTTCACAACTTCATGTTATATCCCCCAAAAAGATCTCTCTGAAACAAAGTTATATTCCACTGAAAGAATTCAGAATAAAATAAGTAGCAGGTACCAGTTGTCCAAAATTGCGCTTCATGAGACGAAAAGGATGATTGGGTGCTTTTATTTGGTTAAGGTCCATCAAATCCTTTTTAGACATACTATAAAATTTTCTTGGTCCAACATATCCATATCTGGAAATGTAGCATCAACATTGATTTTATTACATGTGGTGGTTAGTGGTCAACACAGATGTATCAGGCTAACCTCTGTTAGTGGTCAGCACAGATGTAGCATATTGCATGTTACTCCCTCGGTTTCAAAATATAAGATGTTTTAGTTTTTTATGAAACGAATATATCTAGACATCTTTCAGTGTGCAGGTTCGGAGTGAACTTATACACTAAAAGGGGTCTAGATGCATTCTTTTCACAAAAGCTAAAACATCTTATATTATGAAACGGAGAGAGTACTTATTATTTAATAAACCCCCTATGTTAATATTTTTATAATAATAATTAAGAAACTATAAAGAGCCTGCCTTGGCATGCCACCTGGTGGACAACAAATAGACATGCATCCTTTGATGCATATACATCTGAAGTATCAGTAGACCCCCATCACAATGGCACTTATATTTTTTGATAGAGATGGACAGCAGCAAGGCTATATAAAACTGGTGATTTAGGTGCATACCTCCAACATTAGCTATAGCACGATTGTTTTGAATTAGCTACATCACAAATTATTAATATATAATTTAGCTCAGTTGATTTTTCCAGATTTTATATGTGATTAGTTTTCAAAGATAAGCTAGCCAAGATTAAACAAACAGAACCACAAGCGGGCTCCAAGTGGAATATATTAGCCACCCAACAGAGACCCATATTTTGTCTGTTTCACTTACAAGTTACAACAAAGGCGGAGAGTGCTGGATACAGCGCCATCTAACTAGAACTCTACAAGGATGTACTATGTACCTCTGTCAGTAAACCAATTCGCACTGAATCAGGACCATCTTACTTCCAACATGAGAGCAGGTGATACATCTTACTTCCAACATGGGAAAAAACAGAGGTTAGCACAAAAAGAAACAAAATTGTCTAACAAAAGCATCAACAGTAGCAAACTGCTGATATTACTTACAGCAAGGGATGAAAGAAGTCCTTTGACCACTGCACGGTGACGGTAACAAATGACAAACAAAAAGAGTCATTGTCGCTTCCCTTTAGATTTTACAGAGGCCCACTGGAAGTGATTGCAGTTAGCTTCTGGATTTGATGAAGGTCCCTGCAAATATAGAAACACGGTGGTCACATCACAATATCGACGCTTTACATCCTTCCACAGAAATGCTTTCAAATCTGCACAGCCTATTATGGCTGTTCCTCTTATATGGGCTGAGTAGCAAACTCTGAAGTTAAAGTACCTGAGCACGGGCACAGACATAGAATTGGCGACCGATATTGGAGCCCTTCTTCACAGACCTTGGAATGCAAGGTTCACGATGCCCTTTGCAAAGTGGTATGCTCATCTTCATCCTCTGTTGTATTCTTTGCCACTCAAGTGTTGCAACATTACACTTATTATCAGTTGAAAGTGAACATGATACAGAGTTAGCCTGATCTTCTTCAGCTGCAGCTGTACACTGGATGTTTTCCGGCATATTATCATCTTTTGGATAACATAATTCATCCATACTAGGTACTGTATCTACTGAACCAACTAAGCTATTGATATTGGCATCCCCTGCCCTTGGCTCTGGCCTTCGAAAAAATGACTTGATTGTTGGCTGTGAGGATAAGTTATGTTTGGTCTTCTTGTTTGACATAGACTTGATGCCAGATAAAGAAGCTTTCATACCATGCTGTGACAGGAATGTTGCATTACTATTTTGGGAGTTGCCGCTTGAACCTTCATTAATCCAATGATCAAGATTCCTCCGCTTACACGTCGGACTAGGAAGGTTACCACCTCCAGAAAACTCAGTTATACCAATTGGCAATTCTTCCTTGGATAAAATTTTGCTCTCCAGGCCATCACTACAACAGCTTTCATTTGCTCTATCTTGGGAGATATTTAAACCTGTGACATCTTCAACTTCACAAATTTTTCCTTTACTGAGGAATGATACTGCAAGTTGGAGTAACACAATTGGTCAGAACTTGGTATGGTGTAGAAACTAGAAATTCTAATCAATCAACATACTCTAACAACTCAAAACTCAGTGGTGAATAGTATGGAAGTTATTTTGCATAAATACTTTTTTATCTCTTTTCAATTGAAGTTGCTAACATGGATATGTACACTTGTTCTATAGCATGTTTAGTAAGAGTGTCCAACCAAAGAGAGAATTACTCCATGTGAATATAAAAATACAGACAGTTAATTATTAAAAATAAGGAAGGAAATTTAGATCTTGTCAGTGGTTTAAACAGTAAAACAACTAAAGAGAGTGTTCACAAGTAACAAAATAAAGGAATCTATTGGGAAGCCAAGTCATATAGTAGTTCAACAAGTTTGGCTACGTTAGAAGAATGACAATACAATACCCTGGTTTCAGCTTGTATACTGGAAAGATCAAAGTCAAGTTATGGCATGGCAAATGTTCCAGAACATAAATATTGCTCACCTATACTCTGTTGCCGTCCACGGATTTCTGGGAGATATCTTGCAGCTGATGATGGGGTATTATGGACTGGAAGTTCAGGCATTCCATTAAATATAATATAAACTGGAATATGATCGGATCCTTCTAGCTTAATACTTCTCCCTCCTTTCCACCTGTTGACAATGTAACAGTAAGCAAATCTTGTATGTTATCCACTTTGCTCTCGGAAAAGAAATGTTTTCACCCTTCTTTACTTTGAGATATTTTCCGAATCCCCTCTTCTAAAATGATTCATTATCTCACAATCCTCCACATGACAGTGGAAAATGCTATGGTCTTCCATAGAATTGCAATGATGGAAACAGGCACCAGAAACAAGAATGTGATCTATTCTAGAACCATAATTGTATTCTTCAGCTCCAACTTTTTGATTAAAACAAGTATAAGCTCCGGTCCTGCATTAAATAAATGCAGCAAGCATACAATACAGGGTTAGTAAGTAATTCTCGTGGGTGTAGTGCTTACATTTCGGGTGCATTTGTTTACCAAATAGTGAAATATGCACTTGCATGGGCATGGACCAACTAGTGTAACAAAGTTATGAAACCACGAGTAGAATAGGTTGGAGTAGCACATACGTAAGCAAGGAAATAAAGTGGACTTGCAATACCTTTCAGGGTGTTTTGATCTGAAAGCATCAAAAAAGGGACCACCATTTTCTTTTAGCAAGGACCTCAGCCATTCCCGAAACCTTGTATTAGGGAGAGGATATGAACCAACTATTGTTATTACTGAGTGATTTCATGATTAAATTAACTTTCAAGAGAACATACAAGTGCATTCATCATAAATTGAAAGTGCAGTCGTAACATTAGTTTGAAGCCTGACTGTAAACCGGTGTCATAAACAATTTCTAGTTTTGTAATGAGCTTGAAGCCTTCACACAAGGTAAATCAAGTTATTACGAGAGAAACGAAGGAAATATAAGCCGGCTATTGAAAAGGGAGCATACTAATGCATTCATCAAAAGTTGAAGGTCTACTGCAAACCATTAGTTAAATTAGTTTGAAGCCCAACTGCTGATATAGGTCAGATGGGACTCCAGTTGAAATGTCTAATAATTCCTTCCTGTTGCTGTCTCTATTCATACATAAAAACATATATAGGGGCCTTCCCTGGAGATTTCCATGTCAAAAAGTATATATCTCATAATAATTTTGTCAGACACGGTTGTTTCTCATGCTTTAACCAATTTAATCAACCTATCTTAAAACAGCTCTTGAACAAAAATAGCACCCAGCAACAGGTATTTTAGTGAATTTTACACTAACACAGAGAAAAATATCACCAGACCATATACAACATTTTCTTATAAAACAAGTTGGGGAACCAGTTGACATTTTTACAGAAACCTATTTGCTTAATTTTCTTCGTTAAAATTATGCCGCTCAGCAAACCTTTCTCTGCATAATTCCACTGGTGCAAAAAAGTTGCAATAAAAAGGAAAAGGGAAGGAGCTTACATTTGCTTCTCGAATCCAGGAGGGGCATCACACCTGTCTATAGAACGAGGAGCAATATTCAGATCTCCAACAACGAAAACTCTTTTCCCCAAAGCCAATAGACATTCCCATCGTTTCTGGAAGATTGTAGGAAGATGAAGACAGTTTAAGAGAGGCCATTAACTAACCTAACAAGATAGTAGCTTAAAACCAGTACTATACTAAGTAAGATGTACATAAGTACCTGCAATATCTTGTAAAATAGTAGCTTAAAACGAACTCGTTCTTCATCATCTTCGCCAATGGCTGGGCCATATAGATTAAATAGAACTACAGAAATGATGAAGTGGATTTCATCACATACAGATAACAAAAATCAAATGGGGAGAAAAGAACATTGACGTAATATAAGGAAGTCATATAGTCCTCCTTTCCAGGCAAGCAGCTTACCAAAATGTCCATGGTCAGTGATGATACATCGGCCCTCATTGTCCAGCCTGAGCAGCTCCTCTCTTGTTATTTCACCAAGACCTTCCTCTTCCACAGGCATTTGAAGATTAAAATCCCCAATAGTTTCACTGTCTTTTGCAGAGCCCTGCACTCCAGCAAAGCCTTCTTCAGCTGCTATCGGCAACGCAACTTCTTGACTGGAGAATGCTGATGTTACCCGGCAAAATGTTGCAACACCTATAATGCATAAATTAATCAATTAAAGCGGATAAAACATTCAGAATGACTTCACTGACCAACAAAATGTCACATAGGAGACGGAGACTAGGAAACCCCCAAACCACAAACCAACCATCAGAATATTCGGATGAATCAGAATCACCATGGGTTCAAAGTAAACTCACCGGAGTATGCTCCACGCCCCCTCGAAGTACGATTGCACGAAATAAAAGCCTCGTATCCCTCAGCCATTATGACGTCCCCAGACAAGTCCTGCCTCGACAACTTCGTCTCCTAAAGACAGCAAACATCCATACATCAGCTGAAACGAGTTGAGTGCCTAACCCCACTTCATCTAGTAACTGAACTATGTGTCTCAATAAGCACAAATCAAGAAGCAATTGTTCGTGGTACAACACAAACATGGTGAATCCGCACTTGATGGAGCATAAACAGTACAATCGATAGCGTAATTCGGAACGAACTGTAGACTGTAGTGAGTGAAGTAGTAACATTTCGCTGGTGACCACAGGCAGCTAATAGCTAGGGTTCAGACAGATGGTACCCAGTTTAAATGGCAGATCAGGCATACGAGATTGGCTAGTGGGAAGGAAGGGATCAACGACCGGTCGGACCTGGAAGCAGATGATGTCGGCATCGAGGGCGTCGAGGAGGCGGCGGAGCGAACCGTGCTGCGCCACCCGCGGCCGCAACCCGTTCACGTTGTACGTCACTATCTTCACCATCCCCGCCGCTGGGTGGCCGAGGCTGCAGGCCTCGAGCGGGACGCTTGGCGCTCCTCACCCACGGGGGCGACGAGATGGCCGGTGCCGCCGTGCGCCCGTGCCGGTGAGGTCGTGCGGTGTGCAGGCGAAATGTCCTGTCCCAGCCCGCGCCGGCGGCCCGGCGGCGGCAGTAAGCCCAATCCAGTGGACAGCTTAGGCTTACGCGGCGCCTAGTCTTGGGAGCGAACACAAGGCTGAGACTTGGGCCCAGTGAGCTTCATCTGGCCCTTGCTCTGTTTTTCTTTTGGCATTGAACACCCCAACACGCCAAAAAAAAAACATGCAGACAAAACAAAGTTCAAAGAACGAACACATTTTGGAAAATGCAATCATGTGAGAATTTTTCTTCTGAAAACGTAATAAATTTTAGTAATTTAGGATTTGTGTAAGCTAATATGCAACTTCCATAACTTTTTAAAGTAGAATTCAAAGGATGAAAAATGTTAGTTATATTGCCAATGCTTGTTTTCAATCATCGTAGTTTATGAGTGTGTAAGTAATAATGTACTAAAATGGAATACTATGTAATAATTTCATGAAAAAACAAATGTAACTATTCTCTCTCGAATCAGGCTCGCACCCCGCTTTATGTATAAAGCAAAATCCAAGTACATAACCGGACATACAACCCACACGCCGAAGCCAAAGCAAAAACAGAAACAAGTCGAAAGAACGCTGGGGCCACAGCACATCAATGCCCAAGACGAAAATGCAAAAAAGGAGGGGGGGGCCAAGAAAGGCGGCGGCCAACATGGGACGAGGCGCCGTGAAGGGGAGCGCCGCAGCATGTAGCGCCTGAAGCGAAGACTCGAACCCGGCTCGGTCACGCAGGCGCACCAGGAGGGACCACTGCTGGAGAAAGGCAAGCAAAGTAAAAACAGAGTCAGACGCCCGGGTGGGGAAAATCCGTTCGATCACCATCTTGTTGCGCACATTCCACAGCGTCCAAGCTAGCGCAGCGAAGAGGAGCCAGAAGAGGCGGCGCCCTCCTCCGGTCCGGTTTGCCTGAGCCTGCAGGAACTCTCCCAGTTCCTGTGCCTGCCAAGCCGGGCCCAGAGCCTCGCGAACAAAACTCCATAAGAACTGTGCCGCGGAGCACGAGAACATAATATGAGCGCACGACTCCGGTGTCCCACATATGGGGCAGCGGCCGTCGCCGGGACCGTTACGCTTGGAGACTTCCACCCCCGAGGGAAAGCGGTCCCGGAGATGTTGCCAGACGAAGATACGAATGCTAAGGGGCAGGGGGGCTTTCCAAAGGGGGCCCGACCACGACCACGCCGGGCCCTGAAAGAGGGCCTTATAGGCCAAGCTCACCGAGAACTCCCTAGAGGGGAGGAGCAGCCATGTGGCCGCATCTTTCTCCTCGAAGAGCGAGGCGGGCAAGGACCCCATCAGGCTCTAGAACTCGCTCGTCTCCACCACGTTGAAGACGCGGCGGAACAGGAGGTTCCAGCTACCATCCCGGAAATTCTCCGCGATAAGCGCCGCCGGGGAGGCCGAGATAGCAAAGAGGGCGGGGAAGTGGATCCCTAGTGGCACCGGGAGCAGCCAAGGGTCGAGCCAGAAGCGGGTCCCCTGACCGTCCCCAGCCACGAAAGAGATCCCACGGCCAATGTAGTGCTTAATGTCCTGGATAGATCTCCAGAACTGAGACCCCTCCCGCCGCTCGCATGCCAAGAGAGGCCGACCGCGGAGGTATTTAGCCTTGATCAGCTGAAGCCACAGACCCCCGTCGTCCCTCAAGATGCGCCACACCCACTTCAACATCAGGACCACACTGAAGCGCCGGGAGTCCAAGATACCTATGCCCCCAAAACATTTGGGGGCGCAAACGTCCGCCCACTTCACCATATGGTATCTCTGGTGACCGTCCCGAGCTACCCAAAAGAATCACGACAACTCCTTAGCAAAGTCAGCATGGACTCCCTCGGGTAGCAGGTAGAGTCCCATCTGATACATGGGAAGACTCGAGAGGCAGGAATTGATTAAGACCGTTTTTCTCCCCTTCGACGTGAGGCGCGCGCGCCAAGGCTCCGCCCTTGAGCGCACACGCGTCACCAGGGGAGTGAGGTCCTTGATCAACACCCTGGACTCTCGCATGGGGAACCCTAAGTAGGTAATAGGGAACTCCGCCAAGCAGCAGTTGAGGTTGTCAGCAATCCGCTGCCGATCGATGTTGTCAAAGCCTAGGACCATGACCTTGCTCTTGTCGAAGTTGATCGAGAGCCCTGGCATGGTCTCGAAGCAAAGCAGCAGGAACTTCAAATTCCGAATGTCGAGGTCTGAACCCTGAACCATGATCAAGGTATCATCCGCGTACTGCAGATGAGAAATACCCCCTCCCAGGATCAGATGCCCTACCACACCCGTGATGTGGCCAGCGAGTTTGGCTCTATCCAAAATCTCTGCAAGGGCATCCACCGCGGCGTTAAAGAGGAGGGGGGAGATCGGGTCCCCTTGCCTCACCCCACAAGATGGGGTAAAGTAGGGGCCAATCTCCCCATTGATGTTGATCGCCGTCCTCCCACTCATCACAAACTGCATAATCCAGCAAATCATACGGTCATCAAACCCCCTCCTTTCCAGGACAAGTCGCAGAAACCTCCAGTCCAACCTATCGTAGGCTTTCTGGAAGTCCAACTTGAGAAACACCGCTTTCTGATGACGTGACTTGACCTCATGAATGATCTCATGCAGGGCAAGGACGTCATCATGAATGAGGCGTCCTTTCAATAAAGCGAACTAGAGGGGGTGGGTGAGCCTCTCCAGCATAGGAGCTAGCCGGAGAGCGCAGACCTTCGCAAAGAGACGCTGGATTACATTGATCACTGTTATGGGGCGGAATTGGCGGATATCGGTGGCCCCAACTACCTTGGGGATCAGCGTAATCACACCAAAGTTCAGACACGACATCACCAGGGTCCCTGTGTAGAGCTCCTGGAACATCCGCATGATCACCGGCTGGACCTGGCCCCAGAAAGCCTGCAGGAAACTAACTGGCAGGCCATCGGGGCCAGGGGCCGACCCCGTCTTCATAGACTTTAGGGATGCCGACACCTCCTCAGCGAGAAATGGGCGAGTCAGGTCCGCGTTCTCAGCCGGGGTGACTAGCGCCCCACCTGTCCAGAAGTCAGGCGCAAGCGATATGCCCGAGGGATCGGCCGCAGAGAAGAGGGTGTAGCATCCCAATTGTCTAACAATTGCAATGCTACTAGTCTAGTCTATATATATGCTACTTCAGATATATAATTGTTGCGTTATCATTATATCATGCTCATGTCATCATGCCACCTTGCATTTGAGCATCATATAAAACCCTTTTCCATTCAGTTCTTATCTCATATGCATTATTAATTGTATTTGCCTCTTGATATTGTATTTGGTTCTTGATATATTGTTTAATGCCCAAGTTGAGTTGGGGGCATATCTTTTATTTAACTCCACCACCTTTCTTCACCACCTTATAATTCCACCATCCAACTTAATATGAGCTTTGCACTTTAATTGAGTTTACCTCTAGCTCATGTGGGTTGGGATGGATCCAATTCTTTATCCACATACTCTCATCTTAGCATCATGTTGTTTTCACATTATGGATATATGAGAGCCACATGGCCACCTTTGCATGCCTTGTGAGTGGAACCCTTTTTCCCTAGCTTCCATATGGATTATTATGGATTTATGCTCATGTGGGAATATTTTTGGGACTAGTAATCATCTAGTGGAACATACACACTAGCATGTCCCATTTTATTTCAAACATGGCCATCTCCAACTACTCCACATGGGGCATCCTTTCTTTTCTTTTGCTTGGCTTTATTCCATTTTTGGAAATGCAAAGGAACAATGCCATGTTTGATATTATTGTTTTCACAAGAATATCATAGCAATAAATTAGTTTGCATGGGCCATGCAAGTACCACCCTTTTGCTTGTCATTTGCATTTTTATTTGATTTTTGAGTGGATCATCTCTAACTCTATCCCTTCTTTTGGCTTGATCTATGTTTGATCTTGCTTAAAACCATATCACCACCTCTCTCTCTTTTTGGTCTAGCTTGGTTTGATCTTGTTCTTGCTTGAGCTTGCCAAAAGGAAAACCATCTCTCACTCCCTCATCTAATCCTAAACCCTACCCTCTATCACCATCCCCCCTACCTAGCTCAACCGAGACCACCCCTACCCTAACCCTAGACCGAACCCCATGCCATCTACCCTCCCTCCTGCTCCCTCTCCTCTCTTGGCTTCCCCTCTCTCCACCAAGGTGCCCCACCACGTCACCCTCTTCTGCCCCACCTTTTTCTTTGGCTTCAAGACAAGGAGAAAGGGAGAGACGAGAAGCACCTACCCGATCACCTCCTCCCTCACCTTTTTGCAAAGCCACCACCCCCATGTGCTCCTCCCTCCCCTCTCTACCCCAACCACCCAGAACTCCTCTCAGATCCCATCTAGGCGAAGCCAGACCCCTCTCCTTCCTCCCCACCACATCCTGGCCATGGACACACCTCCCCCATGCCGAACCCAAACCCTAGACCGTCTACCTCTGCGCCTCGTCGGCCCGAAGCTTCCCAAGGCGATCCAGGAGCACTAGGACCTTCCTCTGCTTCCTCTTCGACGCCTAGGCCGCGGGATAGTACCAGAAGCTCGCCGGAGAAGCCTCACCGCCGCCGCGTCCGTGAGCACCAGGAGTACTCCGCCTCACTTCCCCCGACGATCGACGCCTCCCGAGCCCGCTTAGTCAGACTGAGGGTCGTGGGTGAGCCCACCAATCTCTGGACATCATCTTCCTCCCTCTCCCTTGCATCGCCGCCGTCTGCCGAGCGCTTCACACGCCTTGTCAAGGCCTCTGAAGAAAGAATGCAGCAGCTTTGCCCCGCCTCTGTTCTCCACCGTGCCCCGCACGCTGCAGCCCTCCTCCGAGGATGCTCTGTGAACGAAACTTGTAGGCCGATGTCCCCTCTTCATCTTTCGTTTTTACCGCGACGCTTTTCTCCCAGCGGATTCGTCGCCACCGTCGACGGAAAGTAGCCAGATCCGCCGCCGTCAGGGTCGGATTCGTCGGCAAGAAGAACCGATGGCCGCTTTGCACTTGCCCCCGTCCTTTTTCCCGCCAACCCAAGCCGGAAGCCCCACCACCACCAGCCTTTGGTTTTTCTAAAAACACCCCCGGAAAATCCAGACCGGCACGGACCAGTCCCCCGCGCGCCTGGGATTGCCCACGTGTCACTGGTAGCACAGGCTTGTGGCCCCGCCGCCTGGAGGCCCACCTGTAAACCTCTGCGGCTAGAGTAGCTTGCGGTGAGAAAAAGCCTCATACAGTGAACGCCTGGCCAGCTTGGTCCCACCTGGCTGTGACTCGGGCTAGGTTCCTCTAGGTATAAAAAGGTTTTCTGTCTGTCTGTTTAAATTTAAACCTTTTCAAATTATTTTCAAAATTCAAATTTAAATCTGTTTTAAATATCTTTTAAAATATAAATCCGAATAATACAAATAATATATGTTTTCAAACCAGAAAAATGTGAGGAATTCAAATATGCCATTCAAAATATATTTTGAACACTTAAAATTCCAAGTTGAGTAAAATTACAATAAAATGCCCTTTTCTTAATTAATTAATAACTTTTGTTTTATAACTCCAAATTTAACAAATAATATGTCTAAAATGTTTAGCTCGACGAGACCTTTCCGTTTATGCATTCCATGTTTTGTTTTGAAGCATGCATCATATAAATATAAAGTATACAGCAACTAATATGAGGATAAAATGTGGGCAAAACTCAATAAACAGGTTTCTTCTTGTATTCCACACCTCACCCATGCCATGCTACTTTAATGCCATGCAAATTGTGCATCATTCATCATAGCATGATTGTTTGCTTGTCGTATTTAATTCATATGCTTGCGCACTTTATTTATGTTGGCCTTGTTTGTTTGGTTCTTCTTCGAATAGACGCTGAGCAGGGGATATACCAAGAGAACCAGGAGCACTACCCAGATCCTTCTCTCGCTTCAACTGAGCTGCCAGGCAAGCACTACCACATGCTTGCATACATATAGTACCTATTGCCTCTATCTTACTCTTGCATCATTGAGTCGCGATTGCATTAAATTGAATCCCAAGTATTGCATAGCCTTTACTTTTAAACCCCACCGAAGCTTGTTCCTCCATCCCATGAGCCATTACTACAGGAGTTGTTTGAGCCATGCGAGTCGTAGAACAACATGTGTAGGGTTTGTGAGTGTCTGATGGATAACAAGGTACCTATACAACTTAAATCTGAGTAGTAATGGGATAACTAATGAAAGTGGCATCGGTTAGCCATATTCGCTATTTGGTTTTTCAGGCTCACTTGTGTCCCGTAGGACCCCGAGTACTTGATTCCTGTTCCTTGAATATTCGCGCTATCCACATCCGGGAGGCTTATGAACCCCCCTGAGCCAAAGCTTGATTCATTCTTATTTCTTGGGGCCACAAACTAGTTTGAGGTTTTATTTACTATCCTGTACTTATGCCATGCTTTACTGCTTTACTTAAATTGTGCGAGGGACTGCACACTGTACTGTTTAGGAAAGCGGAGTGTTTTCGCGGTGTCGACAAGCCCAGTCACATTTTCGGGTTCCCAGTCGTTCCACCAAGCGCAAACCTTGAGGCCTCTGAGTCACTAACTTCTTGGGTAGCTCAATGGGGTGGCCTCGAAAATTTTCTTCAATCTGTGATCGCTTTGTCGTGAATGCCTCGTTGGGTTTTGATTTGGTTTTTCCGAGGTTGATCGAGTGTGTGTTGCTATTTGTGCACCCCTGCAGGGTAAAACTTTCTGAAAGCCGTGTCCGCGGTTATGGACGACTTGGAGCACAGTTTCTCGATCATAGACAAGAATAACTAAAGTACTGCTCTTAATTTGACTAAGTACCTGACTAGTAAATAGTGCAACACTCATGGAATGGATAATAAAACTGCCAACGGATGGGGGGGGGTTGTTCGTCCGCTTCCTCGTCGGTAAGCGAGGAGGAGGATGGATCTGTTAATATTACCGTTATAACTGTTATATCTGTTGTTATTAATTCACGGACATCCGTCTATCTCTGGTTAGGCGGATGGTTAGCGAGTATCTATAGAATTGTTAAGGTGTATCTTTTGCTGCAATTGCGTCACCCCAGGTTGTGTCCCCTTTAGAGGCATAAAGACTTGCTGAGTACCCCTAGGGTCTCACACGACAAATTATTGGTTCAGATGAACAGGTACCCTCGCAAGATGGATACTGGGTGGAGGAGACGGACGATGTGAGCAACGATCATTCGGTGTAGAGATTCCGGGAATGGGGATCCGTGAGATCTGTGGGCGGGATGTGCTTATTTATGGGGCATCTTATGCCGATTTGCTTATTATCCGTACTCGGATTTTGTCTTCCGCTTCCGCTTGATACTCTGATGGTTGATGTATGAGGAGATATCCTAAACTATTATATCTATCTAGGATATTTGGATCTTGCCGTATGGCTATATATTTTCTTTTTAGATGGAATGGCTCGATGTACTATTGTATGGTGGCTTGCATACATACTCATTTGTGTATGTAGTTGATCCCTTCACGCCGATTACGCCGCCTGTTCTTGTCCTCGATGTTTGGAAATGGTTGGGACGGCGAAAGGTTCACTGTGAGTGGCATTTGGGCCCCACCGTACTATTTCAACCATTTCTGCTCATCTAGGCTTGTAACTAGGAGCGTAATTCACCGAGGTAGTTACAATTGGTATCAGAGCCATCCCGACCTTCAGGGTCTCAGCCAAATGGTCGTTGTCTGTCTAGCAAATATTTTTGGTAGTTATGTATACTAGGGAAAAACAAAACGCGAGAGTAGGACTGCTTCCACTTTTCTTCTTACCCACCCACCCACCTTTTCTGGTAAGGAAGTGTAACGTTTTCAATCCTCTTCTCAACATTCAAACTAGGATTCACGTGTTCTGGGTTTCCGTAGTACCATAGGTTGTGTGTGTGTGTGTGCGTGTGTGTGTAATCCTTGTCTATCTGTTGCATCCAATTTGTTATCACAATCTGCCTTTGGTTATCAACTGTTGGTACATTCCATACTGACAGGCTTTTGAAAACCGGCGCGATCTATCTGACTCCTTGTTAACCGGTGTCATCTTCTTAAGGGTTTCCTTCCTTCTAGAAACTCCACATTCTGTGCAAGCATCTGTTGCTAATCTCTACCTGTTAAGTGGTTTTGCGCATCTATTGGTATTTTAATGCCGAAAAATACGGAAAATTTTTCTTTGATGCATCTGTGTTTCCACACTCCTTTCCAGTCGTGTGTGAAACATTATCTACCTTCCTTTTATCAGCATGTCCATGCTAACTCATTCTTTTGTCACCGGCGCTTAATCCTAGAGTTTCACTTCATCATCAATTCCCTTGGGCTAATTACATAACATGTGTCGATCCGATGCTGGTGATTGTAATTTGGTTCTCGGCATAGCCATATTCCACTCATGATAAGTGACGATTGGAATATGGAAAAATGCTATCAACACTATCCTCCAAATGGTGACGGTTATCTCCTGTGATTTTGAGTACACCGTGATCATATCTATGTATATTCAAGCATCTTTGGCAATCCGGAGTTTCTCAAAGCACTACGGCGGTCTATCATCTGTCCATCATGCTTCACATCTTTTTGGAACTCCATATCGGCACAATTCTCCTGGATACGAGGGAATTGCATCTTTTCGCTTCTGATAACTTTGCTTAAGGTATGATCTATCATCTTTTCTTTATCCAAGATCCCTTTATCTTTGTAACCGGTGATCCGATCGACAATGTGAATCAGGTGACATCTCTTTTTCTTCCGAAGAACCAGATAATCTATTCTTCCGATGCATCTTCTACAACACGGACCCGTGCTCTTAATATTGATCTTTCTAAGAGCGTTGAGCTCAGAAAGTGTTTCGAGCATTTGTTCGTTCCTCTCGCCTTTTGAACTTGGTATTCTGGGAATATCCTGTTAATCCATGGTGGTATATGTTGATAATATGCTTGCCTAATCCATATCAATAGAAGGACATGGAAGATCATCTGTGTCTCTTTCTCTCAAGCTTCGTGAGCATTGCCTGTGTGCAAGTTCTCAAAGCGTGAATTCTGACTTTTTGAAGTCACCTATCTCGACCACGTCCTTCTGCTAAATACATTGCTTCAATTCTGGAATTGGAAATCCATTGTTAATTCCATCCTCCATCTTCAATCAAACCCGGAGTTTTTCCTTGTTGGCGAGTCATCATCGTCGTTCCGCTAAAGTTTTTCCTCAAGACTGCTAAATCTCTCTCAATCATTTCAAGAACAACATGGAGTTCTTTCACCTCTACCTCGTTAAGTAATCTTTTGAAACCCTCTCGCTCTATCGTCTATGCTCAATCCACCGGAGGCCATGAAGACCTTCCAGATCTTGCATTCCTTCTGTTCAAGTTGGTGCTATCTTTTCTGTAGCTGTTGAATCTTGCAGTTGTCTCCATGATCTTCCTTCATATCTTTCCGGTGGCTTGGTACTTCAGACATGACGACAACATCATCATCTTTATCTATTTATGAATCCGGCGAATCGTTTGCATCTATCCTTGTTTTCCAACGGAGTTCCAAGAGCTCTACTTGTCAATACCTTCAGTCTGTTTCGGTAGTTGGATTGCATGGTTTTCTTATTCATGTGCGGAATAATGCTTTGAGTGCGGGATGGAGTAGCTACCATACCACTACTCTTATCATTCGCTCTTGTACATTGAATTGGTGAATTAATGCGATTTCACTCATTCCACGGAAGTTAGAAGTGGCCTTTATCCCTTGATACTTTTACTTCCTTTTGTTTTCCCGGAGTGCTCTCTCAAAGAAAGTAATCAATAATCTCTTGTTGGTGATCTCGCCTTTCTACACGGAGCAAAATCATCAATTATCCGTGGAAACAAGCAAAACTCTTTTCTGTCCTCGTCGTTCTACCGGTGCTCGACATCCCCAAACAAGATGAAAGGAAACTATCTCTCTCTTTCTCTCATCAAATCTTTTTCTGTGGTAAATCCAATTATGGTTGGTGCCATCAGCCGCAAATCTATTGCGTTAGCCTCAAGGCTAAAGGAAGCAATAAGTATCTCTACAATAAACTCCAGATCCTCCATATTCTTTGCTTCTCGGGATTCCACCATGATCTAGCTTCACATCCGTCTCTGGAAGTTATATCCGCGCACCTCAATTGCGTGATCCTTTGGTCTTACCGGCGCAAGAAGAATCTAATCTGACGATGTCTAACTAAATCTCTCTGTCGATATCAAGGGACTCTATTGTTTGAAGGCAATATTGTTTCCGTGCTTCATTTCTCAAATCCGAGAGGAGATACGATGCTATTGTCATAGTGGTTCAAAACCTCTCCAATCTAGCTCTTTTCCTTCCGGCGACACAAAGATTCATTCTCTCTAGTATCGGTAAATCTTTAATCTTAAAGGTGTGTCTTTCTGTATTCATGATACATCATCTTGTCCTTTCTTTCACAAATGGTTCTAGTCTTTTATCTTGTTTCTTGAGAAAACCGGAGCTATGTCCATCTTATCCTTCTTGTCTCACGACAAACCTTCAACTCTTCTAACCGTTGTTTCTCAAGCAAAACGCAAGACTCGCAACAAGTCTAGCAAGTTTTGCAAGGTGTAGTGGTCGCACCATTCCGTTCTTCATCATCTTGGGAACGTGAGGGTCAACTTCGTTCGAACACCGCCTCTCCTTGTGTTGTTTTCTTTTTCCTAGGAATCTCGGGGCGAGATTCTTGTTTAGTGGGGGAGAGTTGTAGCATCCCAATTGTCTAACAATTGCAATGCTACTAGTCTAGTCTATATATATGCTACTTCAGATATATAATTGTTGCATTATCATTATATCATGCTCATGTCATCATGCCACCTTGCATTTGAGCATCATATAAAACCCTTTTCCATTCGGTTCTTATCTCATAAGCATTATTAATTGTATTTGCCTCTTGATATTGTATTTGGTTCTTGATATATTGTTTAATGCCCAAGTTGAGTTGGGGGCATATCTTTTATTTAACTCCACCACCTTTCTTCACCACCTTATAATTCCACCATCCAACTTAATATGAGCTTTGCACTTTAATTGAGTTTACCTCTAGCTCATGTGGGTTGGGATGGATCCAATTCTTTATCCACATACTCTCATCTTAGCATCATGTTGTTTTCACATTATGGATATATGAGAGCCACATGGCCACCTTTGCATGCCTTGTGAGTGGAACCCTTTTTCCCTAGCTTCCATATGGATTATTATGGATTTATGCTCATGTGGGAATATTTTTGGGACTAGTAATCATCTAGTGGAACATACACACTAGCATGTCCCATTTTATTTCAAACATGGCCATCTCCAACTACTCCACATGGGGCATCCTTTCTTTTCTTTTGCTTGGCTTTATTCCATTTTTGGAAATGCAAAGGAACAATGCCATGTTTGGAAGAATTTGTGATTCATGATGCTACTATGTTAAATCAGCGATGACACCGTTCCCCTCGTTGCCCATAGGAACCAGAACCTCCCATCCGCCGCCACCTCCCCTCTCCTTCCTCTGCCGCCAGAAGGCGCGTAGCGGCCGCCGGCGGGGAGCTCTCACCCCCTCGCTCGACAAGGACTGGTGAGGGCCGGAACTGCCGTTTGGGGGCGCTGCGAGGCGCGGGTTGCAGCGGCGCGGCCGGGGCTTGTCGTGGCGACGCGGAAGGTCGCTGGCGGCGCGGGGGGCTACGCAGTGGTGGTGCGCGCCCATCCCTTGGCGGCGGCGGCTGTCCATGGATGGCGGCGAGGGCCGGGAGCGGCAGGTACCGCGGGGGGTCGCCTCTGCAGCGCAGGTGGAGGTGGCGACGTGGTAGTGGTGTCTCAGGCTGTCGAGCTCGGCCTGGCGGGGTGGCCGGTTGTGGCGGCGACCGGACGACGGTGAGGGAGGGTGGTTGTGGTGAGGCAGCACTAGGCGGCGACGGACGGCGATACGCAGTGGGGTGGTCGAGCGACGCGCGCCGCCATCTTTTTGCGCACCACCCCTATCCGTGTGGCATGGGGGCAGATCCGGGCCAGATGGGCCTAGATCTGGTGGCTGTCTGTGGGTTTCGACTCGCAAGCAATCAGGAGATGTTGTGTTTGCCTTGCTTGCTGCCCTTGTGCTGGCTTGCGTGGACCCTCTCATCCCTGCCATTGGTCCCGGTTCGGTGATTGGTACTACCCCGCAAGTGCGATCTCGTGGCTTTCCTCAGACCGACGGTGGCCCGGTTAGCCCGGGTGACCACAGTGGCGATGACGCGGCTACTTGGCGGCGGGGATATGCAGTGGCAGCGGATCCACTGGTGGATGGAGGGGTAGGCACTAGCGCTAGGGTTAGCGGTGACGGTGACACCCTTGCTGCAGTGTGGCGGCGGGGCTTCACGAGTCCTTCTAGGCTCGGCGGGGCCAGAGAGGGCCTGGTTTGCCCTTGTCGGTACATTCGGTCGGCTATCGCCTTCCGGCGATGGAGGTAGTTCTCTCCTGTGTGTCACTGTTCCGCCGACCTTTGCCGAAGTTGCCTCTTTTCTGTCGTACCAGTCTCCCATGGTGGGTCACTGTGAGACGACGGTGGTGTCTACAAGACCGTGGTAGCGCGTGCTGGTGGGTGGCGATCTTGGTGGAGCAATTCAAAGTGTCCGGGAGTGTGGTTTTTTGAGAGGTCAGGAGAAATCCTTGTCGTCTTGACACCGACGCGGCGTCGCCTGCGGGTGTCGCCGTCCTTCCTGAAGGGCGTCGGGTGTATCTCTTCCCCACCTCCCATAGCGTATTGGGGAAACCCTAGGACCAGTCCGGGCAGCAGCGTCGTTGTCGTCGCTTTCCTTCCTGAAGGTGTTGCTTGGTATGTGACGCTTTGGAGCGCTAGAAGCGTGGTGGAAATTCTCCGGAGGGCGCAGCGGTTGCGGGACATCCTCGGTTTCGTCAAGCCATTGTCGTCGGCTTTGTTTTCTTTTCTTTTTCTTCTTTTTGTCTTCTTTGTTTTCTTTGTTGTTTTCTTTTTGGGCGTTATGCTGTCTGACCCAGCAGCGGTCTCAAACGGTTGCTATATTTATATAGCTGAGCGAACGACTGTTTCGAGAAAATCAGTGATGATATGACAGTTCAATTCTATTCTAGCTGCATGTGAACAGGGAGACACATATACATAGTCGCAGCTTCTTCTTCTTCTTCTTCTTCTTCTTTTTCTGATGATGGATCTGAAAGATTGCCTGATCTTTGACTAATCCTCCTCCTCACTATTCTAGTATAGTACGAAGTGATGTTGGCTTGGGATGATGCGTCGCGTTTGGTGCAGGTTGTCTCTGTCTACGTTACGTTTGACGAACGGTTGAGAGGCGACAACTTGCCATCAAACCTTTTCGTCTTTTCCTCTTCCAGCGCGGGCGCGCGCACCACCCACCGAAAAAGTTTTGGCAGTTTGAGATGCAGTGCAAAGCGCGTACCTGGCGTTTTGTGACGACCCTACGTCCAGAAAAGAAGATAGGCAGTTCGTAATAGTACAAAACCGTCATCCATGTTTTTCGTGCGTGTCGATTTTATTAGAAGAAAAATAAGAAAACTATAGTATCTAGACTTACAATCACACCACAATGCGAATTCACGCTAGGATATATGGTTGGGCTACCACACCCAGCACAAGGGATAGACAACGTCCAAGACATAAGCTCCTATCTCCAAATTACTCCCAGCCCAACAGCTTTTGACAGCTTCCAAAGCTCGACTTCATCATCTATACCTGGCATATGGTCAGCCCCGTCGATGAGGGTGTTCGATCAGCTCGATCGAACAGGGCCTCCGGATTTCTGAGGCCCCCAAATACCGCAGCTCACTGTGCATAGTCAGCCCGCCAGTAGCTTATGTGCCTGTGTGTCCCTCCTGGACGCACTGTGTCTCCCGATCAGCGATCGATCTCTCGTTCATATAGTTCTGTCCTCCATCCGCAGGACGCCTTCCGCCACGCCGAGTTCTTTCGTTCTTGCTAGCTTCGCGCCGGCCGGCCGGCCGGCCGGGTTCCCTTCCTCTTCCTCAGCGTTGCTCTATGCTCTTCCTCTTTAAGAATCCAGAATACAGTACAACACTCGTCGGGCTTAGATCTTGGAGGGGCACGCTAGCAGTAGATCAGTCCACATCGAAGGCAGCCGCCTGCTAGTAGGTAGCCAGTACGGTACCAGTCCTGATCTCCTTCCTCTTCCTCAAATCTCAAGTCTGAAACAAAATGTTTTGTTAATTTATTTTATCTAAAAGATATGACCAACTATGAGAAAAATAAGTGTCAATCAGGTGCTAAAAAAAAGAAGAAAAGACAAAGATTAGCACATTCTGAAGTTCTATAATTAAATAAACGTATGATGTCATTTTACTAGTTATTGAGTTTTAACAAAATTTAGAAACTCATTTTGTAAGCCGCACCGGGGCCCCCAAATCCTGGAGACGGGCCTGCATATGGTGCGCAAGGTCTCGACATATCGCTGGAAAACCCTAGTGTTCCGCTCCTTCCATAGCGTCCAAACGACAAGGAGCACAACTGAATCAAAGCCCATCCGAAGATGCTGCGATGTTTGCTAGCGGGCTTGAGGCCACCAGTCCGTCAGCTCGGAATCTGCCGCATGCGTTAAGTGCTGCAGGTTGCAGCGCTACAGCGCGTAGTACCAGACCTCACGTGCAAGCACGCAGCCGATGGCTAGATGATCAACTATTTCCGACTCTTGGGCACAAAGCGGACAGTCAGTTTGTGGGGCGAGGCCCCGTCGCCATCTTCTATCAGCAGTCCAGAGCCGGCACTGCATTGCAAGCCAATTATGCACTTTGCATTTCGCTGGCGCCCAAGTGCGCCGGATGATATGTCCACAAGGGAAGAGCTCCAATCCTGCAAATAATGCTCTATAGGCAGAGCTAGCTGACGTGCCTGGCCATGTGTGCTTCCAAACCATCTTATCAGGAATTGCCTCGTTCAGGACAACAACTTACAAGGCATCCAGCAAACCGAAGAACCAGACAAGAACGGGGACACTAAGCGGTCCAGTGATGTCCATGATAAATCTACGATCAACAAGCGCGTTCTCAACGGTCCTTGTGTTATTGGCTCCCTCGTCAACAACAGCGAAGAGGGCAGGTGCAGAGTGCAGCCAGTAGCCTTTTTCTAGCTATAGCCACAACCAGCGGATACGAAGGGCATACCCTAGCAGTTTCAGATTCATGATTCCCAAGCCACCGACCTCGACTGGTTGGCACACCTTGCGCCAAGCAACGAGGCATTGTCCACCGTTCACTGTCGCCAACCCCTTCCAGAAGAATGCCCTGATGCGCTTGTCAATGGTATTGAGCAGCCAAGGTGGCAAATCCATGGCGATTGTCATGTAAATGAGGATGGAGATGATCACTGACTTAATCAGTGCAAGGCGCCCTGCGACAGTATAGTAACTGGCGAGCCAAGGGGATAGGCGACGGCAGACCTTATCAAGGATCGATGTGGATCTGTGTACACGCTGCTATGCTATAATATGTGGCATTATAAAAAAAGACGGTGCCATACTTGTATTTTTTTTCAATAAAAGGCGATTTTATTACTTAATAGTTTTAAGTATAACAAACAACCTCTGCATAACTAAGATGCAGACCGCCGACATAAGTTAATCAATACATAACGAAAATAAAATAAGCGAAATACATAACATAATAAGAAATTGTAAAACGCCTCGCGGAGATGACGCGGGAAGCAACATGGAACGATGAAGCTCGAGAAATATACCGAAATGACCAGGTCTCTCGGAAGAAGAAAATACAGCGTTCAATCAGATTTTAATTGTCGTGGGTTTAGAGAAGACTTTGCCGAGACCTACTGCGACGACTACATCGGATAGGAAAGAGTACTCACTTCCAATTTCGTAGCCCCTCAATTTCAACTTGGTGATTCTTATCTGTTGATCGCACCTTCGATTAAGCTCTTTTCATCTTTGATCTGTTAACCGTAGTGTACCAAAAGTTCCTCCACAAGACTACCTATTAGATAGGCCTTCACCTTCCCTTCGCTACAATATTTGAAAAAGACCCGATGTCAATTAGTTTTTGACTCAGATTGGTCTCACCCCATGATCTGGATAAAGATTGCGGAGGTCATACGTGTGGCTTGAGAATCACGGCAACAAGACAAACTAAGCATTTATCCGCTTTTCCCTTGTTTTTTTTTGAGATCCGCTTTTCCCTTGTTGACTCACTATATTTTCCGCATGTCCTTTCTATTGTGGTTGTTGCATTTTTTTATAAGCATATTGAATGGCTAATAGTTGTCGATTATTTTTTCTGTTTCTATTGCCATCCACTCACTAAAAAGGTGTTAATTGTGGCACCGGATCATCTATGAAATGCTTTCAACTACCTTCTTTTGTCGATACAGAGCAATTCCATGTATTTTATGGGAAAAACGTCATTTTATCCACTTGATGACTAGAGGCACATGTGGTATTTTTGTACCGTGATGACTATGTCACATCTAATTTATTTTGAGAAAAAATTCATACCAGATACACTCAGCTAGCTCTTCTTAATCATACAACTTATTTTGGTTTTATATAACAAAATGCAGCTCACCATTGTTTGTATTTGAGTTAAACCCACATGGAAATCTTTCATCAATTTGCAGACAGATTTTGTATGGTCTTTCATTTTTAGACATTTCCAATCCAACCACAATCATCATTGTTGGTGGGATAGTTGGGTAGAATAAATAAATCTTAGGAGATACTTCCTCCAGTCCGGTTTATTAGGCATGCACGTAGTTTAAGAATAACTTTGATCAATAATTTTGGTCAATAAATTTTATATAATATTTCTCAAAAATTAGATCATTGGATTCATCTTCAAAAGTAGTTTTCAATGATATATTTTTTGGAACATACATTATATATTTTATTAGTTAAAATTGATGGTCAAAGATTTTCTTAAACTACTTGTGTGCCTAATAAACTGGACCAGAGAGAGTACTATTCATTAGTTGGCATTATTTTTCTATATTTCAATCAATGCAGCATCACACGAAGTGGTTCGTATTATCGGTTCGCCAGCTACGTCGACCAGGCTGTTCAGTTAATTTTGACTGAAATACTGGTGTTGGTACTCTCGCCGATGTTGATTGATTACTCTAATGGTTGTGTGTGTGCACATAGCCTTGGCACTGTAGCTCAAATTAAAATTATGAGAGAACCCTCGTTAGTATTTATAGTTTGTGGTTTGGTATCTGTCAGTTTTTGGCTACCTTCAGAAAAGTTCAAGATGATGTCTTTGAAGAAGAAAAAGAGTTTGAAGACCCGGGTGTTTTACTAGTTTCTTTTAGACTTTATTATGTAATTGCTGAAGACAGCCTATATATCTTTACCATGTACTATATGCTACTATGAATATATCGTGATATTGATTATCAAAAAAAAGAACATATGCTAGTTTTCCGAAAAATATATATGGATATGATTGAGAATCTTCTACTTTGATGTACTACCTTTTTCTACCTAAATGATCCTGATATGTTTATCAGGATTTCGGTTAAGCTCTTCTCTATTGGTTGTTAGCCACAGATCTATCAGTGTCGTCCCACTTCTTGGTCATTGAGATTACCCATGACGTGCAATTTAACGTGTCACTATCCATTTGTTCAAATTCATCTCGCCTTCACCCTCACCCACAATGAAGAATGTAAGGCTCATACGTGGTCTGAGAATCTAATTCTAAGTGACCAGACACATCATATTGTTTGTCCCATTTTTAGCTCAATGATCCGTGATTATAATTAGATGAAATGGACATTAATAGTTTATTTACTTATATTTTTGTTCTATTGCCATCCACTCATTGAAAAACATCAATTGTGGTATCAGATCACCTACGAGATGCTCTCAACTACTTTACTTGGTATTATTGATCGAAAACAACCTCTGTTCCACGTATTTGATGGGAAGGCATCATTTTTTCGAGCTTCATGCACTACCGAACTATTTTAAAAGACCAATCTAGTGGAAAGTGCGAAGCAATCCAGTTATACACTTGAACTATTTTTTCCACCTGATAATTGAATGCACATACATCTAGTTCGATTCAGGAAATAATTTTAAATTTGGAAAGGAATCATGCCAAGCGCAGCCAATTTCTCATCATAATCATGCGACTTGTTTTGAATTTATACTCCCTCTGTCCTAAAATACCCTGCATTCTGGGTTTAGTCAAAGTCAAACTTTATAAAGTTTGATAGAATATATAGAAAAAACTATAAACATATATAGCACCGAATATATATATTATGAAAATATATTTTATGACCATTCTAATGGTACTTATGTTGTATTATAGGTGCACATAAATTTTTCAATATGTTTGGTCAAACTTTACAAAGTTTGACTTTGACTAAACCCAGAATGCAAGGTATTTTAGGACAGAGGGAGTAAGAAAGAACCATGTAGCCACTAGCCAGCCAAGGTGTCGGCTTAACCAAAAGATCTGAAAGATCGTCTGATCCTTGACTAATCTTCCTCTATTCTAGTACGAAGTGATGAATTCCAGCTGGGGGCTGGGATGCGTTTGATGAGCGGTTGAGGTGTGACACCTTGCCATAAATCCTTTTCGGCATTTACTCTCCTAGCGCGCGCACCACTAAACGAAAAAGTTTTGGCAGTTTGAGATGAAGTGCAAAGGGCCAACATGGCGTTTTGTGACGACCCTACGTCAAAGAGGAGCACTTCATAACACATAACCGTCATCGATGTGGACTTGTGAACACAATGCGGCTTCACCTTTCCTCGAATATTTGAAAAAGAGGTTATGGTATTTCTGGTGTAAATTATTTTTTGACTCAGATTAGTCTCACCTCCATGACCTGGATAAAGATTGCGGAGGTCATATGCGTGGACCTAGAATCTGGACGACGAGGCAAAATCATGCCTTTATCTATTTTTTCCTCATCGATTCAATAGTTTCCGCGTGTTCGATTCTATTGTGGTTATTGCATTTCCCTTACAAACATATTGAATGGCTAATAATTGTTGTTTCTTTTCCATTTATATTTCCATCCACTCACTAAAAATGTGTTAATTGTGGCATAGGATCATCTATGAGATGCAATCGACTACCTGCTTTTGTTGATAGAGAGCAAAATTTTCTTCCATGTATTTTATGTGAAAGACGTCCTTTTCTGCACCTGATAATTACAAGCAAATATGGAATTGTTCTACAATGAATAAAATCGCATCTACTTTGAAAAAAGTCATATTCGACACATTCAATTAACTCTTTTAACCATGCAACTTATTTTGGTTTTATATAACAAAATGCAGCTCAACATTGTTTGTGTTTTTAGTAAAACTAACATGGAAACCTTTCATCAATTGTAGACAGATTGTGGTATGGTATGGTCTTTCATTTTTAAACATTTCCAATCCAATCCAATCCTAAAAATCATTGTAGGTTGGATAGTAGTGTACCGTCAATCAAATATCGGGTGATGCTGTTTATTATTTGGCATTAATTTTCCAGATTTCAACCATTGCAGTATCACACAAAGTGATGACTCAAAATCTCCATGGAAAATAAAATATGATAGTATATCCACAAAAATATATGGACATGACCGAAAATCTTCTACTTTATGTACATTTTGATCCTAATATGTTTATCATGCTTTCAGTTAAGTTCTTCGACTTTGGTTGTTAGCCATAGGTCTGATACTAGTACCCACTTTCAGCTACCGCGGCCTCAGGCGTAGTAAGACTCAGCAACACCTTGGAAACCAAAACGTGCTCTCTCATGCATGAAGCTGCAGACCGATCGATCGAAGAGCAGAACCGATCATCGGCGCGCTTGCTTGCTTGCTTGCCCGGTCGCGTCCATTGGCACGTGGTGGTGTGTTGCTGCGATCTTGACCCCGGAAGTCTTGTAGTACTTGTACAGACCACGTACGGCTCCCAATTCCCCTGCATACATTGACCAGAAATTTTGATTCTTTAGTTATTTATTTTAGATTTGCAATTCTTAGAATTTTTACTATTTCAAAATTTTCTTATTGCCGAGCCATAGTAATTGCACCTATTAAAGAAACTAGAAGAATTATGGAAATGAGTTCAAACGACACGATGCATGGCCTTAAATTAATTTCGACATTTTTTACTTACGGTTTAACCCTTTGAATCGGCCATCGACATTTGCATTAGGTGAATGATCAATGCTCCAATAATCGTGACCCTTTGAATCAACATGAGCGAGAACCATGTAGCCAGCTAACCAAGCCAAGGCCTCGGCTTAACCGAAAGATCTGAAAGATCGCCTGATCATTGACTAATCCTCCTCGCTACTATCCTAGTACACGAGTGATGCATATTCCACTTGGCTTGGGATGCGTCGCGGTTTGGTGAAAATTGTCCCTGTCTACGTTACGTTTGATGAGCGGCTGAGGTGACAACTTGCCATCAATTATTTTCGGCGTTTCCTCTTCCAACGCGCCCGCACCACCACCGCCACCGCCGACCCAAAAAGTTTTGGCAGTTTAAGTCTCCAACTTTAAGATGCAGTGCAAAGCCCAAACCTGGCGTTTTGTGAAGACCCTACGTCCAGAAAAGAGGAGCAGTTCGTGATATGAAACAGCCATCGATGTGGACACAACACGCTGATATGCTATGATGATATGTGGAGTTCTCCCAGAAAACCAAAAAGACGTCGTCATACTCGTATACGCAGAGACGACGCGAGAAGCAGAGCATGGAACGATGAAGCTCGAGAAATACACCGAAACGACCAGGTCTCTTGAAAGAATTGAAAAATACAACATCCAGTCTGATACTATATTTAATCGTCGTGGATTTAGAAAAAAACTTTGCCCAAACCTGCGACGATTACTCTCTTCCCAATTTCGTAACCCTTGGTTTCAACTGGATGATTCTGGTTTGTTAATCACAACTTCGATTAAGTTCTTTTCATCTTTGGTCTGTTAACCATAGGTGTACCAAAACATTCTACCATGAGACTAAAGATTAGACAGGCCTTCACCTTCGCTCGAATATTTGAAAAAATGATTCTTTTTTTTATGTAAATTATTTTTGACTCAGATTAGTCCCACCCCCCATGACTTGGATAAAGATTGCGGAGGTCATACGATGTGGACCTAGAATCCTGATGACGAGACAAATGATGCATTAATCATTTTTTTCCGTCGATTCAATATGTTTCGCGTGTCCGATTCTATTATGGTTATCACATTTCCTTATAAGCAGAATGAATGGCTAATAGTTGTTGATTCCTTTCCATTTCTAATGCCATCCACTCACTAAAAAGGTATTAATTGTGGCATCCGATCATCTATGAGATGCTTTCAACTACCTGCTTTTGTTGATAGGGAGCAATCTTTTCTTCCATGTAGTTTATGGGAAAGACATCATTTTCTCAGCTTGATGACTAGAGGCACATATGGTATTTTTGTACCGTAACTATGTCACGCCTTATTTACTTGGAAAGAAAAATTCATAGGATACACATTCAATTAGCTCTTCTTAAATCATGCAACTTATTTTGTTTTTTATATAACATAATGCAGCTCGATATAGTTTGTGTTTGAGTTAAACCAGCATGTAGAACTTTCATCAATTGCAAACAGATTGTGGTATGGTCTTTCATTTTCAAATCTTTCCAATCCAACAACAATCATCATTGTTGGTGGGATAGTTGTGTGCATAAATAAATCTTTGGAGATATTATTCATTAGTTGGCATTAATTTTCCATATTTCTATCATTGCTTTATCACGTGAAGTGACGACCTAATATCTTCATGGAAAAATAACATATGATAGTTTTCCGGCAAAAATATATATATATGATTGAGAATCTTTGATTTGGATGTACTACCTATTTTCCACCTGAATGATCCTGATATGTTTATCGGGATTCTGGTCAAGTTCCTCTCTATTGGTTGTTATCCATCAGTTTGTCAGCATCCTCCCACTTCTCAATTATTGAGATTAGCAATTTAATGTGTCACTATGCATTTTTTTCAAATTTGTCTCGCCTTCACCCTCACCCACAATGAAGAATGTAAGGCTCATACGTGGTCTGAGAACCTAATTCTAAGCGACCGGGCAATAATCCATGATCCATGATTTATACAGTGTTCCAAGTCCATTTTCATTTGTCAAATTCTTTAAAAATTAGATGAAATAGCTATTATTCGTTTGTTTACTTATATTTCTGTTCTACTGACATCCACTCATTGAAAAGCGTCAATTGTGGTATCATAACACCTACGAGATACTCTCAACTACCTGATTTTATTGATCGAAAACAACCTCCCTTCCACGTATTTGACGGGAAAGACATCATTTTTTTCAAGCTTATGCACTAGCCAACTATTTCAAAAGAGTATTGAGTATTCTGATGAAAAGTGTTAGGCAATTCCCTTATACATTCGAAAAGTTTTCTCCACGCGATAATTGGATGCGCATATAGTGTCATTGCATCCTTACTAATATCACATCTAATGAAATCCAGGAAATAATTTGAAATTTGGAAAGGAATCGTGCCAAGCACGGCCAATTTTCTCATCATAATCATGCGACTTGTTTTGGATTTGTAGGAAAGCGCAACTTGCTATATACTCCAATTGCCGAGAGATTGAGTGTTTTTCAAACAAGAGAGACAGATTGTGACGTGGTTTTGAATTTTCAAAATATTTCAAATCCAGCCACAACCGTCATTGCGGGTGAGATCGCGGTGTACCGTCAACGAACACATGCCTTTCGAATATCAAAACGGTAATATGGGACATGCTATTTGAAGATTGGCGTTAACGTTTCCAGATGTCAAACATTGTGGTGTCAGATGCAAGGAAGGATCGAAAATCTCGATGAAAAAAGTACTCAGCATTATAAAATAATTATAATAATTTTATGGAAAGTGTCTTTGTCTTCTGAGCTCCTGTGCTCTCTTTATTTTGAATAATAATAATAAAAAATATTTGCAGGTTTTAAAAAAGTTAAAAAAATTAGACGTAGTCAATGTTGTATCCCACAAACATGTAAAATCGCAAATTGAAATTCTTTGTATTATGGTCTACACTCTTGTCATTTTGTGTAGCTCAAAATATAATATATTTTTTTGCAAAATTTTGCCGATCCGTTAATAATCACCAGCATCAGTACAGAGATGCCTAAAAGTAATAGAAATTACAAAATAGGTCTATGAACCACCTAGCGATAATTATAGACACTAACTCGAGCCGAAGGTGTGCCGCCGTCTTCGTCACTCCATCATCGGAGCCGAACAAAGCTTGTCGTAGTAGAGTTTGTTATAATAGACAGACGGAACGTCGTCGTGCTAAGAGGCCAAAACACCAAAGCACCAGAGCAGAAACCATCGCCAATGGTGACAATCGCAGATCGAAAAAGACTGACATGAAACCACACCAATAAACACGAAAACCGATCGGATCACTAGAGATTCGACGGACAAATGACTCCACATGTCCTCTGTCAGCGCTAGGCGCACCTTCCAGAGCGAGGATATGGCGAAGATGACTTTATTCCCACTCCAGGATTTAGCTGTCGCTTCAGCATTGTAAAAAAGACACAAAAAACAGTGTAAGCAAAAATCCTAACCGCTGATGAGATGCCGCGGTTCGCCACATCTCCCGGGCCTCAAGTCCACCGGAGGCGGCGTCACCTGCGAGAAAAACGGAAAACCATAGACGAGTTTTAAGTCAGTCACCGCCACGATCGCTAGAGCTCCTCATGTAGTGGTTCAGGCTATCTCGTGCAGCTACCCAACTCAGAATATAAAGTATTCGAAATTAATATTTTACATGTTTGTGGGACAAATTATTAACTATGTCTAGATATTTTCTAAAAAAAATTAATACTCACAAATATGATTTTTGATTTTTTTTTAAATAGCAAGATCACCCATTCGCGAGCTAAAAATCTCCACTCGTAAGTTTGCCCAAAAAAACATACGCTCTACCTTTGGAAATAAAAGAGCTTTAGTTCGCGAAAGAAAAACGAACTTTGGTTTTGCCGGTAACCTAAAAACTTGACAATGTACACAGTACACGTTTTGGAAATGAAGACTGCCCTTTGCAACGTCCCGGTTTAGACAGTGGAACATGCCGAGGCCGGCGAGCGCACTGGACAAATGTGGCGGTGCACCCAGTCCCATCCACGAGGGTGTGCGAGGTGATCGACCGCACAGGGCCCCCAAGAATTTGGGGCCCCCAAATCCTATATACTCCATAGCTTGCATCGGCATGGATCTGAAGAGTTGACTGTTTGCCTGTTCGTGCGTTTTGGAGAAGTTGCGGGAGGAAGAAGATGCACCTGTGCTATGAGGCCCAAAACGAAGGGTAAGTGACTCGTTCTGTGTGGCTCGACCAATTGATGCATGTCCGACCCATGCCTGGAATTACTAGGGCACACCAGCGGCCAGTCTCCACGATTTGAATACAGACCACAATCAATCTTCCTTCAATGGCTGCAGTTAGGAATAGAGACGAGAATCGCGGCCTCTCTCTAGAAAAAGAAGGCCTGATCGCATCTGATTTGCAGCTTAGACGAATAGAGAGAGACGAGGGAGTACACGTCTAGGCGAGCAGGCCAATCGGTTTGTCCAGATCGTGTATGCCATCTTGTCTCCTGTTTCATCATTCAGCTTGTGTTTCTCTGTGATAACTCAATAACCGATCTCCCATGATGGTATTGTTTGTATTTGTTCTATGTATAGCCGATATAACCACTGTAGTTCGTCACTTTGTCTAGGTAATAGCAATTTTCTATTGATATAGTTGTAAAATAAAATTTGCTCCGTGGTCATTCATTGATTTCTTTTTATGAGACATGGAAAAATACTACTTCCCCCGTCCTAAATTAGATGTCTCAAGAGAGATTAAAATTTAGATGAATCTAGACACTATTTAGTATATAGATTCATCTAAAATTTAAAAAACTCAAGACATCTATTTATAGAGGAGTAATAAATTCTATAAAGAAAGTATCAACCGGTTAAAAAGACTTTTTTTCTTAAAGATTTGGGCCTTTTTTAAGATTTGCACCGGGGCCCCCAATTTCTGGAGACGGCCCTGGGTGCACCCAACTTATCGCGCGCATGAATGAATCCCTTGCTAAACCAGGCGAAGACGAAGACGGGGCGCGCACGGCTCCATCCCACGTGCTGTCTGCCGCCGCACCAAACCCATCCCCACGCCACGTCTCCGCTAGCCAAGCCAGACTGCCCGAGACGAGACCCGACCCGGCCAGCGGAGGCCAACCACCCGCCACCCCCCGGGGGCGATGGCATTGACCTCGCGCCGGTGATGTAGGAGGGGCAAGGAAATGGCCAAGATCACCACCACCACCACGTTGTCGCGGCGCGCCGGGGAGACCTGAGCAAGCGACGGGGATATAGGGGCCAAAACCCATCATCACCGGGAAAAGGAAAACGAGGGAAACGCACCGGGCGCGACACGAGGAGTAGAGCAGGCGGCCGTTGTTGTTGCTGCCGCTGCCGTCCGTCCGCTGCTCGGCTCCAGCTCACACCCACGCAGCCATCCAGCCAGCCCAAGTAGTACCCCCTCTCCCCCCAAAACAAAAACTGATACTACCGAATTTACTCCCCACCTCCACCATTCCGGCCCTCCCCCTCTTCCTCCTCCTCCTCCTCCAAATCCCTCCCCACCACCATTCGGAGGAGGCAGGAAGAACCACCCCCTCGCCGGCCGGCTCGCTCGGTCGGAGGGAGGGAGGGCCGCCGCCCCCACCCGTTGAAGCCGCCACCACCAACAATCCAACAACAAACAAGATGGACGACCTCAAGCAGATCCTGGCGCGCCCGATCCAGCTGGCGGAGCAGGTGATCAAGATGTCCGACGAGGCCTACACGGCCCGGCAGGACTGCATGGAGCTCAAGGCCAAGGTGGAGCGCCTGGCCGCGCTGCTGCGCCAGGCCGCCCGCGCCGACCTCTACGAGCGCCCGGCCCGCCGCATCTTCGACGACACCGAGAAGGCCCTCGACAAGGCGCTCGCCCTCGTCGACAAGTGCCGCGCGCACGGCCTCGTCCGACGCGTCTTCACCATCATCCCCGCGGGGTCATTCAAGAAGATGGCCAACCAGCTCGACAACTCCACCGGGGACCTCTCCTGGCTGCTCCGCGTCTCCGCCTCCCCCTCCTCCGGCGCGGGCGGCGCCGACGGCGACGACGACGACGACGACTTCGACTCGCACATCGGACTGCCCCCCATCGCGCAGAACGAGCCCATCCTATTCCTCATCTGGGAGCAGATCGCGGTGCTCTACACGGGGAACCTCGACGCCCGCGCCGACGCCGCCGCCAGCCTCGTCTCACTCGCGCGCGACAACGACAGGTACTCCAAGCTCATCATCGAGGAGGACGGGGTCCCGCCGCTGCTCAAGCTCGTCAAGGAAGGACGCCTCGAGGGGCAGGAGAACGCCGCGCTCGCCATCGGACTCCTCGGACGCGACCCGGAGTGCGTCGAGCAGATGGTGCTTGCGGGGGTCTGCTCCGCCTTCGCCAAGGTGCTCAAGGAAGCGCCTATGAAGGTGCAGGCCATGGTCGCTTGGGCCGTCTCTGAGCTCGCCGCCAACCACCCCAAGTGCCAGGACGCCTTCGCGCAGCACAACGCCATACGCCTCCTCGTCGGCCACCTCGCCTTCGAGACCGTGCAGGAGCACTCCAAGTACGCCATCACCTCCAAGATGTCCATACATTCTGTCGTCATGGACAAAAAGAACAACACCGGTATGCCAGACTTGCTCGACACCGCCTCCGCCTCTGCCTCTGGCCAGAGCAAGACCGAGATGCACAGTCTCGTGCAGTCCACCATGGCCGCAAAATCCATCAACGGGGCCAGCACCAAGAGCATAGGCAGCAACGGTGCTTCTATCGGATCCAAACAGCACAATGTCTCCTTGTCAGGAACCACCGCGAGGGGCAGGGAGCTAGAGGACCCTGAGACAAAGGCATACATGAAAGCCAATGCCGCCAAGGCTCTGTGGCAGCTCGCCAAGGGCAATGCGGCTATCTGCAAGAGCATCACCGAGTCAAGGGCTCTTCTCTGCTTTGCAGTTCTTCTGGAGAAAGGCGAGGGCGACGTGCAGTACAATTCGGCCATGGCTCTGATGGAGATCTGCAGTGTCGCCGAGCAGAATTCTGACCTGCGACGATCAGCGTTTAAGCCGACCTCCCCCGCTGCCCGTGCCGTTGTTGACCAGCTCCTGCGCATCGTCGAGAAGGCTGAGTATGATGATCTCCTCATCCCCTGCATTATCTCGCTGGGCTGCCTGTGCAGAACCTTCCGCGCGACGGAGACCCGGATCATCGCGCCATTGGTGAAGCTTCTTGATGAGAGGGAAGCCGATGTCTCCCGGGAGGCAGCGATGGCCCTTACAAAGTTTGCGTGCACGGAGAATTACCTGCACGTTGACCATTCTAAGGCGATCATCGAAGCGGGTGGCGCAAAGCATCTGGTTCAGCTCGTGTACTTCAGCGAGCAGGTGGTTCAGCTCGCGGCGCTCACCCTTGTGTGTTACATCGCACACAATGTCCCAGACAGCGAGGAGCTGGCACAAGCGGAGATCCTGACGGTGCTCGAATGGGCCTCCAAACAAGCATACATGATGCAAGACCCGACGATCGAGAACTTGTTGCCAGAGGCCAAGATCAGGCTGGAGCTGTACCAATCCAGAGGCGCAAAAGGCTACTATTAGGTCACATGTGCTGTGGAGATGCGTGGGAGAAGAACATAACTGTGTTCTTCTTTACAATCTCCAAGTACTGTATATACATCGAGTGGCTTCTATGTATACTCTGGCTGAACCTTTTTGATCTCAAAGCTTGATGTTACATCTTTGGTTGGGGTTCTGGATGCATGGATGGAGGTAATTTTGTTTCAGGTGTCCTGGGGGGGGGTTAGGCGTGTGCGTACAGAACTTGGGTTGCTTTGTGGTGGCATAATTTTGGGAGATTAGTGGAGTGTACTCTCTTTGGTGTAATGTTGTATCATGTATATTACATTTCACTCATCTATCAGAGAAAATTTCCCAATCCAAGAGCCTTGCATTTTTTTTCTTTCATACGAGTCATGGTTTGCTTAAACTGTTTCTGTAAACTATGCTACACTGTGGTCCAGTTGATGGCTACAACAAAATTGCAGTAGTTTTGCATGCTTGAGAAGCAGTTATAGGCTCTAACTGTATCGATGTTCAACTGCAGCAGAGATTGTTATACTTACATGCTTTTCATCTGCATATCTTTTTCATGGCACTATCACTATAGCCGTTTCCTTTCCCTCTTATGTATATACCTCTCTGAGGTTGTCACTCTGATTCGATACCCTCTACTGCTCTAGGAATGGCCATTAGCTCTTTATGTCTATTTTTTGCATGTTTATATGAATACGCCAATTCCCGGAGTAACATTGACATTGTTGAGGCAATGCTGAATGAAATAAATTCCTGGGAGTAGCTGTTGGTTCAGGCGAAAATCTACATCTTCCAGTGCCTGCATCTTCTATGATCCGTGACTGTAACACCGGCATTGCCTTTTTTGTATGCAGTCAGCAAGTTCGGGTTAGAACTTTCATGTTGTATGCATTTTGTGATCTAGCCAGCCGATCTTTGGAGCTTTCCCCATCATCATTAACCTGTTTTGGTGCATGACCCATGTTCAGGTACGGAGATCTCTCCTGCCATTTTGGTGCATCCATCCGATTTGGATCTCGGTCTGGTTCCATGATTCATCTCTGCTGTTTCCTTTCCTCGCCAGGCAGGTCAGGCCCCCTTCTGCCTCTGCACAATAACAGCTGATGCCTGATGGGGGTCCTCCTTCCCTACATAGTACTACTAACCATTGACTCCATTACCAGCAGAAGCATCAGCAGCAGCTGAATGTGTAGGTTGTGACGCGATTGATCACCATGAGCTCTGTTCTATGTGGTCCAGTTTTTACTGCGTATTCATTCATCTCAAGCATGGTTGAATGGTTCTTGGGTGTGATTTTAGATTGCATTATTGCTGAAACGTTTTTATTATATATGCAGAAGACGGGTGTCTGGGTGTTGCGGTTGGGAACAAGAACGATTCTCTTGCGGACTACTCCCTCCGTTCCAAAATATAAGACGTTTTAGGTTTGTGAAGAAAATGAATCTAGACTTTTTTTAGTGTGTAGATTCATTCCAAAGTTGAATGAACTACATACTAAAATAAGTCTAGATTCGTTTTCTTCACAAACCTAAAACGTGTTATATTTTGGAACGGAGGGAGTAGTTGGTAAGTGGCTAAGTGCTGATGGAATGGTTGGCTTAACTGTCTGCAAATTATGCTACACTGTTCAGTTGATGTCTGCAACACATTTGAAGTTTCCATGCTTGAGCTGCAACCACAGGCTCTAACTGGGTCCATATATTCTTCGTAGCATATCTTCAGAAATGTGTCCTTCACCATGTAGCCTACAGGTTGCTCTCAAGAGCTTTTTTACCGTTATGAAATATGCTATGGTCATTTAGCTCTCTATATATGTTTCTTTTCGCTCGTTAAAATATGACGAGTATGCTAACTCCTGTCTCTCGAGAGTAACCTTGACATCCATTGTGGAGGCAATGCTGAATGAATGGATTGTCGGAGTAGCCACCGGGTCAGGAAGAGGCGGCCGTCGCCGGTTCAGGAAGCGCATGGTTTGTTTGGTTCCCTCTACATTATTTCAGGATGAAAGGACCAACTCGAGCTTCTTTGATTGATTCCTCGGCGTAATCCGTATGCAGTACCATATATAGCACAACAGCTTCGGTTCAGTACCATAGCCAGCTGGTTTTCTTGTCACGAACCTGTTTAGGCGCATCGGCCATGTTCCGGAGTGAGTACCGCTGTTGTCATTTTGGTGCATCCACATCCACTCCACTTGGATCTCGGCCTGGTTCCATGATTCGGCTCTGCTGTGTTTCCTCTCCTCGCCGGGCAGGTCAGGCCCCCCCTTCTTCCTCCGCACAATAACAGCTGATAGGGGTCCTCCTTACGTAATTGTACTAACCAATGACTCCATTTTCAGCATCAGCAGCAGTAGCTCAAATGTGTAGGTGCTGATGCGATCGATCATCATGCGGAGCTCTCTGTTATGTGGTCCAGTTTGTACCGCACATTTATTCATCTCAGGCTGTCAGGCATGGTTGAATGGTTCCTGGTCGCGATTCTCACTCATCTCCATCCTCTTGTGTGTAGCTTGCATCATCGCTGTTATTATAGTACTCCTAATTTATTTCCATTTGGGTGTTGCGGTTGGGAGCAAGAACGATTCTCCTGCGGATTAGTTGGTAAGCGCCGATGGAACGGTTGGCTGGGTTTGGTATGTCAATTAAGCTGGTGGTTTATTAGGCTGTCCGCGTCTGATTGTTCAGTGACTTCTTGTTGTGTGCAGGCTGGGACAAGGTGGACGTGCCTACAACGATCTTCAATCATGTGTACTCATGTTTGGTCGTCATACAGTACTACAATCATACTCGATGCCAATTCGCCGTTAATTAATGGAAGAACAACATGATGTTGTTAATTTATTCAGAGGACGGCCATCTATCTAAAGCATGTATGTATGGCTCCTCTAGGTGGGACATGGGAGCTGGGGACGCACCTGTATAACTATTGATCGAACATAGTACGATGCATCTTGGATTTGTTTCTGTCCCCACACTAATTAAAGCTTTTATATGGAGTATCATATACTAATCGGTTTGATGACCTATTTAGTTATAAGAAATGTCAGGAAATAATTCTGATGATCATCTTTTTCGGCTAAGTGTGATCATTAATCTTTCTGGTCAATCCTAATACTTTTTTTTTGTTTTTTCGAGGGAAGCTCCTCCTTTTTCTCTGGAGCCAAAGCTCCTCATTTTCCAGCAAGGTTTTTATTAGAGATATTTTTCCATGGCAACGAGAAATTGGTGCAGCTAACCAGGGCGGTTCTACAGGCCCACTTGGGACGCGGTCAGGAGAAGTAGACACAAGGCCCACGTTCTGGCTTAGAGCAATTTCTTCTCTTTTAATGGCCCACGTACACGAAGAAACCTGCGAAGGTCAGGCTGAGGGGGACGAGCTCGATTTCGACGGAGGAGACGGTTATGGGATCCGCTCCGCGCCTGCGGACTACGTGGAAGGAGAGAGGCTGGATGGAGCGCAGGTGTGCGGCGGCGATGACTCCTCGGAGGCGGAGGTGGAGACGTTCCGCGTGGGCAATTTTTTAGTGCCAAACAAATGGGCCACAGTTCTATAGGCTTAAATTGCACGACTCTATTCTGCGTATGTAAGTGTACTAGTTAAGGTTTGACGCGACTAGTCTGTTATAAGGTTTTTAATAGTTGTATTCCCCTTTTAATACTATCTCTTACTTCAGTCACTGAAGGAAGCAACCACAACGGTTCAACCATCATTGGCTGATGCCACATGGGAGGATGTTGGAGGTCTTGATTCATTGAGGAAAAATTTAACCGGTGCATTATTCACTGTATCAGGCACCCTAGACATTACAAGGTAATCACTCGAACTGTATTCTACACTATATTTTATTGTGTTATCTGGTCATCACCTTGATTATCAGCTTAATTTTTTTAAGCCACTTCTGAGTAGTACTGAAGTTAGCTCATAGACATTTGTGGTTCTTATTTGCATTTTATAACCTCTTGTGCTTCTTCTGAGTGCTTTAAATGTTTAATGTTGTTTTCGTGTCTTCTTTTTGTTGTCGGCCTTTCAAGGACTTCAAAGTGAACAGGCAAGATGGGTTGTTTCTGTTTGGACCTCTAGGCAGTCGGAACGCACTAATATGGAAAG
The DNA here is from genome assembly GCA_023614405.1 of Avena insularis. Taxonomy (NCBI): domain Eukaryota; kingdom Viridiplantae; phylum Streptophyta; class Magnoliopsida; order Poales; family Poaceae; genus Avena; species Avena insularis. The sequence goes on along the minus strand of CM042693.1, from coordinate 392,087,435 downwards.
CAGTTGCACAATTTTATTCACATTAAGAACTAATTTAATGTTCTTACTGCATTTTTGTAGTGTACAGACTGCTAAGGTATTTCTTTTCTCGTAACATTAAGTATGTTGGGGAAAGTGAATCATAACTAAGGAAAATATTCACCGGTGTACGGCCTAATTCCCCGTGCATCCTATTTTTTGATGAGGTAAAGTTTTTGTTTATCTATTTGTATTCAGCAGCACTTGGTAGTTATTTAGAACAATTATGAATGCTTGGTACATCCTGTTGGGATTGAAGGCGCTTCTCCAACTTATATTATACTCACAATTTATGGTTGGAACAATGTAACTTTGGTTTCGTTTAAAATCGGGGGAAACCCTTTCATCTAAAGAACCAGTTTGATGGTCAATTTATTTATAAGAAATGTTAGAAAACATTCTGTGGAGTATATTTTTTATTTAGCAAAAATGTAGCATAAGCTGGAATAGCTCAGTTGGCCAGAGCGTGTGGCTGTTAACCACAAGGTCGGAGGTTCAAGCCCTCCTTCTAGCGTCTTAAATTCCTTTCTATTTTTTTGATTAATCCTATTCGTCTTGTTTCTTTTCTTCTTTTTGAGCAAAAGCACCTAATCTTCCAGTAAGGTTTGGCAAAAAAGTTTCATGCCAATGAGATATTCGGAGGTTCAAGCCCTCCTTCTAGCGTCTTAAATCCCTTCCTATTTTTTTTTTATTAATCCTATTCGTCCTTTTTCTTTTCTTCTTTTTGAACGAAAGCACCTAATCTTCCAGTAAGGTTTGGCAAAGAAGTTTCATGCCAATGTGATGTTGATGCAGCCAACCTCTCTCACTCCAAGTAGTACGCACGCTCGGTAACCGCCACAAGCACCATAAACTGTGTTGTCAAGCGGATCCCATAAACGTCTCCTCCTAGCGTCTTAAATTCCTTCCTAAAAAAATATTTTTCTAATTAATCCTATTAGTCCTTTTTATTTTCTTCTTTTTGGAGCGAAAGCACCGCATCTTCCAGTAAGGTTTGGCAAAAAATCTTCCATGCCAACGAGATGTTGGTGCAGCCAACCTCTCGCATTCCAAGTAGTCCACACGCGCGGTAACTTCCACTAGCACCATAAACTGCGCTGTCAGGAGGATACCATAAACGTCTCCTCCGTTGGAATCGAGCTGATCCCCCTCAGCCTGGCCTCCGCAGGTCTTCTTTGTCCTCCACACCGACTGTTTCTTTTGGATGCTTGGTGAATGGGAAATTTTTGTCTGAATTTAACCATTTTGTTGGACTCTTTTCATGGCACGCTTTGTTCATCTTTCAGATTATACCTGTTCAGGCTGCCCCTGTTCATATCATTACATGCATTACTATATCGTTATAGGACATCAGTGTTGCATAATTACATGGTTCTGTCAAGACGGACTCCTGCACGTACAGCAACTGACCTAAGGTTCAGTTAATCACCACTTTAACTTGATCTAAAACAACCAGTGTGCTTTAATTAGGTGCCAGTTTTGCTTCCTGTATTAAAATAAGCCCATCACGAGCTTGTAAAATTTCATGGTGACCAGGTCAGTTTTGCGTCCTGTAAAAAAAAGGTTAGTGCTCGGCAGTTTTTTGACCTTCGGTGCTGAATGTTTCTCTACTTATAAAGGGCCCCCCATGCTACAATTTGGAATTCTCACACGAGAATTTAACAGGCTATCTTACCCATGTTTAAATAAGTTGTCGTCACATGTTAGTATTTCAAGTGCAAAACAAATGGCCATGGTTCTATAGGCTTAAAGTGTGTGACTCTGTTCTGCTTATGTAAGTACTAGTTAAGGTTTCAGTTTGACGTAACTAGTCTGTTATTAGGTTTTTAGTAGTTGTATTCCCTTTTTAATGTTCTCTCTTACTTCAGTCACTGAAGGAAGCAACCACAACGGTTCAACGATCATTGGCTGATGTCACATAGGAGGATGTTGGAGGTCTTGATTCACATTTAATCGGTGCATTATCCGTTGTATCACGAACCCTGAACATTACAAGGTAATCACTTGAACTGTGTTCTTCACTACTTTTTACTGTGTTATCTGGTCATCATCCTAATTGTCAGCTTGAAAATTTAAGCCACTTCTAAGTTGTACTGATAATGCACCGGTTCTTATTTGCGTTTTATAAGGTCTAGCGCTTCTTCTTTGTGCTTTAAATGTTTAATGTTGTTTTCATGCCTTCTTTTTGTTGTCGGCCTTTCAAGGACTTCAAAGTGAACAGACAAGATGGGTTTTTTCTGTTTGGACCTCCAGGAAGTGGGAAAGCACTAATATGGAAAGCAGTTGCACATGAGGCAGGGGTAATTTTATTCACATTAAGAACTGATTTAATGTTCTTACTGCATTTCTGTAGTGTACAGACTGCTAAGGTATTTCTTTTCTCGTAACATTAGGGGCCTGAACTATTGACTAAGTATGTTGGGGAGAGTGAATCATAACAAAGGAAAATATTCACCGGTGCACGGCCTAATTCCCCATGCATCCTATTTTTTTGACGAGGTAATTCTTTTGTTTATCTGTTTGTATTCAGCAGCACTTGGTAGTTACTTAGAACAACTATGAATGTTTGGTACATCGGGGTTGAAGGTGCTTCTCCAACTAATATTATACTCAAAATTTATGGTTGGAACAATGTAATTTTGGTTTCGTTAATAAAATCAGGGGAAACTCTTTCATCTAAGAAAATCAGTTTGATGGCCCATTTATTTATAAGAAATGTTAGGAAACATTCTATAGAGTATATTTTTTATTGAGCAACAAAGTAACACAAGCTGGAATAGCTCAGTTGGCCAGAGCGTGTGGCTGTTAACCACAAGGTCGGAGGTTCAAGCCCTCCTTCTAGCGTCTTAAATTCCCTCCTAAATTTTTTTTCTGCTTAATCCTATTAGTATTTTTTATTTTATTTTTGGAGCGAAAGCACCTCATCTTCCAGTAAGGTTTGGCAAAGAAGTTCCATGCCAACGAGGTGTTGGTGCGGCCAACCTCTCTCATTCCAAGTAGTCCGCATGCGCGGCAACGCCACAAGCACCATCTTAAATTCCCTCCTAAAAAATATTTTTATGATTAATCCTATTAGTATTTTTTATTTTTTTTGGAGCGAAAGCACCTCATCTTCCAGTAAGGTTCGGCAAAAAAGTTCCATGCCAACGAGATGATGGCACATGGGAGGGTGTTGGAGGTCTTGATTCATTGAGGAAAATTTTAACCGGTGCATTATTTGTTGTATCAAGCACCCTGAACATTACAAGGTAATCACTCGAACTGTTCTACACTACTTTCTAATGTGTTATGTGGTCACATCTTGATTGTCAGCTTAAAAATTTAAGCCACTTCCGAGTAGTACTGAAGTTAGCTCATAGACATATGTGGTTCTTATTTGCATTTTGTAACCTCTTGTGCTTCTTCTGAGTGCTTTAAATGTTTAATGTTGTTTCCATGTCTTCTTTTTGTTGTCGGCCTTTCAAGGACTTCAAAATGAACATGCAAGATGGTTTTTTTCCTGTTTGGACCACCAGGCAGTGGGAAAACACTAATATGGAAAGCAGTTGCACATGAGCCAGGGGAAATTTTATTCACATTAAGAACTGATTTAATGTTTTTACTGCATTTCTGTAGTGTACAGACTATTAAGGTATTTCTTTTCTCGTAACATTATGGGCCTGTATTATTGAATACGTATGTTGGGGAGAGTGAATCATAACTAAGGAAAATATTCACCGGTGCACTGCCTAATTCCCCGTGCGTCCTATTTTTTGACGAGGTAAAGTTTTTGTTTATCTATTTGTATTCAGCAGCACTTGGTAGTTACTTAGAACAACTATGAATGCTTGGTACATCCCGTTGGGGTTGAATGTGCTTCTCCAACTTATATTATACTCACAATTTTTGGTTGGAACAATGTAATTTTGGTTTCGTTAATAAAATTAGGGGAAACCCTTTCATTTAAAAAGTCAGTTTGATGGCCCATTTATTTATAAGAAATATTATGAAACGTTCTGTAGAGTATTTTTTTACAGCAAAAAAGTAGCACAAGCTGTAATAGCTCAGTTGGCTAGAGCGTGTGGCTGTTAACCACAAGGTCGGAGGTTCAAGCCCTCCTTCTAGCGTCTTAAATTTTCTCCTAAAAATATTTTTCTGATTAATCCTATTAGTATTTTTTTCGAGCGAAAGAACCTCATCTTCCAGTAAGGTTCGTCAAAAAAAGTTCCAACCTCTCTCATTCCAAGTAGTCCCCATGCTTTTGGACGCTCGGTGAATTAGGAAACTTTTGTCTGAATTTTACCATTTTGTTGGACTCTTTTCATGGCACATTTTGTTCATCTTTCAGATTATACCTGTTCAGGCTGCCTCTTTATATCACTATATGCATTATTATATCATTAGGATAGCAGTGTTGCATAATTACATGGTTTTGTAAGTGTCAAGACTGACTCATGCACGTACAGCAACTGACCTACGGTTCAGTTCATCACCACTTCAACTTGTTCTAAAACAACCAGTGTGCTTTAATTAGGTACCAGTTTTGCTTCCTGTATTAAAACAAGTCCATCATGTGCTTGTAAAATTTCATGGCGAACAAGTCAGTTTGCATCCTGTATAAAGAAAAGGTTAGTGCTCGGTAGTTTTTTGACCGTTAGTGCTGAATGTACTCTACTTATAAGGGATCCCCATGTTAAAACTTGGAAGGCTCATATGAGAATTGTAACGGGCTATCTTACCCATGTTTAAACAAGTTGTCGTCACATGTTAATATTTCAAGTGCCAAACAAATGATCCACAATTCTGTAGCCTTAAAGTGTGTGACTCTATTATGCTTATGTAAGTAGGAGTTAAGGTTTAACGCGACTAGTCTGTTGTTAGGTTTTTAGTAGTTGTATTCCCTTTTTGATACTCTCTCTTACTTCCAATCACTGAAGGAAGCAACCGCAATGGTTCAACCATCATTGGCTGATGTCACATGGGAGGATGTTGGAGGTCTTGATTCATTGAGAGAAAATTTTACCAGTGCATTATTTGTTGTATCAAGCACCCTGAACATTACAAGGTAATCACTCAAACTGTATTCTACACGACATTCTACTGTGTTATCTGGTCATCATCTTGATTGTCAGCTTAAAAATTTAAGCCACTTCTGAGTAGTACTGAAGTTAGCACATAGACATCTGTGGTTCTTATTTGCATTTTATAACCTCTTGTGCTTCTTCTTAGTGCTTTAAATGTTTAGTGTTGTTTTCATGTCTTCTTTTTGTTACAGCCTTTAAAGGACTTCAAAGTGAACAAGCAAGATGGGTTTTTTCTGTTTGGACATCCAGGAAGTGGGAACACACTAATATGGAAAGCAGTTGCACATGAGACAAGGGTAATTTTATTCACATTAAGAACTGATTTAATGTTCTTACTGCATTTTTGTAGTGTACAGACTCCTAAGGTATTTCTTTTCTTGTAACATTAGGGGCCTGAACTATTGAATAAGTATGTTGGGGAGAGTGAATCATAACTAAGGAAAATATTCATCGGTGCACTGCCGAATTCTCCGCACATCCTATTTTTTGACAAAGTTAAAGTTTTTTGTTTATCTATTTATACTCAGCAGCACTTGGTAGTTACTTAGAACAACTATGAATGCTTGGTATATCCTGTTGGGGTTGAAAGGTGCTTCTCCAACTCATATTGTACTCACAATTTATGGTTGGAACAATATAATTTTGGTTTCGTTAATAAAATCGGGGGAAACCCTTTAATCTAAAAAATCAGTTTGATGGTTCATTTATTTATAAGAAATGTTAGGAAACATTTTGTAGAGTATATTTTTTATTCATCAAAAAAATAGCTCAGTTGGCCAGAGCGTGTGGCTGTTAACCACAAGGTCGGAGGTTCAAGCCCTCCTTCTAGCGTCTTAAAGTCTCTCCTAAAAATATTTCTTTTCTTTTTTTTTTGGAGCGAAAGCACCTCATCTCCGCGGTAACTGGTGCGTATTCTTGATTCATTGAGGAAAAATTTAACTAGTGCATTATTCTTTGTATCAAGCACCCTGAACATTACAAGGTAACACTAGTGTAGAGCCCCCCCTCTAACACCAGTTGGGAGGGCCCTCTAACAGCGGTTCTACAACCGCTGTTGAGGGTTCGGTGTTAGAGGGGGCCCCCTTTAACACCGGTTCTTATACAAACCGGTGTTAAAGGGTGGCGCACGTGGGGCTGCCACAGGGCTCAGCCCGCCCTTTAACACCGGTTCGTATCACGAACCGGTGTTAAAGGTTCTCTGCCGCGGCAGGAAAACGGCAGAGATTTAGGCCGTTTTCCTGCCGTGGCAGCCTCTGCCCCGTTCTGGGCGTATTTCTGCGGGAGGGGGAGGAGGGGGAATCGATCGGGAGCGGTATACACATACATCGTCATCGGTACATACGAGTACATGAATAATTAAGCAACTATTATTATACACAAACATCGTCATCGACACATACATCGTCATCGTTCATTTTGGTGGATATCTAAAGAGCTCTCCGCCAGGCGTGACGACCTCATCAAGTATGAACCCCGCCAGTTCCTCTTGAATGGCTCGTATGCGGTCAAATGGTAGGAGTTGGTCCCGCATCCGTTCGATCTGAATATATATGAAGAATGGGGTCAATATATATATAAGAATAAAACTCAACACAATTGATGGTAATAAAATAATGTTGTGTACTTTGTTTACTTACTCTAAGTTGTTCTAGTGCGGCTTGGCCCGTCGCACATATCGTGTTGCGAATGAACTCGCAAACATAGTACCCACATAAGTTATTGCCGGGTCCCTGATACGCGCACTTTACGAGAATAGAGAGTTCAATCAAAATAATAATCAATAAAGCATGATATAATGGAATTGGAAGCAGAATCAAAGAGATACGCAGACCTAGCTAGCTAGTATTACTTACATTTTGGTCTACAAATTTTAGTTCTTCTGACCATTCACCCACGGCCCTGCCCGTGAACCTTTTCCAAACCCTGTCCGGCAAAGAAAATGAATAAAGGTGTAATTAATTACTTGTTGTCACGAAAGTTGCCGATCTAGTGCGATAATATGATTGAAATTACCTCTGGAGCATCTCTCTAAAGTCTGCCCATAGCTCTTTTTCTTTTAATGTGATTCCATGACAAGGACTTTTCCTGAGTCGGGTTGAATGACTAGCAGAATAAAGTGGAACCTACGCACGCATAACTCATCATCAGTTACACTTAACATCGAGTAAGCCGAAACAGAATATGTACAAGAGAGAGGGTAACAGTACTCACGAGAAGTTGTAAGGCAATAGTTTTTCCCTTTTGGTTTGTTGTCTCAGTAAAGACCTTAGCAAGTAATCTTCTGTTTGTCCGGGTTTGGTTCTTACCACTTCTTCATGAACTCTATTTGGGTCAACGAACCTAATGTCAAAAGGTCCTCCTTTCATGCATTCCATAACCTTTTTCCTGCATAATAGTATATACATATATGGTGAGCATATATATATACATGCAATTAATAAAGTGAATGAGATGAGATAGAAAATACAGAAATAGTACTTACACACAATAAAGGCTGATGACAGCTTTGTCGAGTTCCTTCTGATTGAATAGAAAATGCAAGTCTTGAATGTTGAAGTCGATCTCGTCGTCTCCGCACAAGAAAATCTCATCTCTTATATGCGCCGTGATCCATTCTTTCTTTCTCCTCTTGCAGAAATCAAGGTACCACTTGTGCAATCTTCGCATCTTTGTTGGTAGATTCTTGAGCTCCTCTTTCTTGACGAGATTCTTCCCATACTTCCATGGCTGTATGGGGTTGGCATCGCATTTGGGCAAGTTGTCTCTCATGATGTTCAAGTATGCAATGTAAGTCATCCCCATCTCATTGGCCTTTCTTTGTAGCTCTGCCTCGTAATCATTTACGGGAGGAGCGTCCCGTGTGTCGAACTTGCGCCTGTAGCTTGATGGCTCTGTTGTGCATTCACTTGCGCCTGCAGCGCCACAAGTGCATGTTCTATCTCTCGCGCCATCTGTAAGAGTCGCTCCACTCGGCAAACCCATCCTTCCATGTCATACCCCCTGTGCCTCGTGCATGTCCAGTGTGTTCTTTTTTACCGATGGCGCGTGTGAGCTGGTCATTCTCTCTGTCGGGATGGAAGGTCCCGGCGGTTGTTTCCTCGTATGCCGTGATGAGTTCAGTGATGGGTTTGGCAAGGAGTGTTGGGAAGATACACAATCCTGTTTCTGGGTCCAACCATGCCCCGATTCCGTAGAACCAAGTCTTTGCACGTAGGTCCCACCCATCTGTCTGGGGCGTGATCCCTCTATCGCGCAGGGCCTTCTTAGCTTCCTCTCACTTAGGCCTCTGAGATATGTAGCCACCTGACCCCGTCCTCTGGTGATATTCCTTCTTCTGGGCATTAAGCGTATTGGTTTCTGACCTCTTTTTAGCTATAGCACCTTTTTTATATGTCACAAATTCGGGCCAGTGAGGTCTTATCTTCGCATAATATGCGTCTTGAAATTTGAGTATCGCCACTTTGACAAATTTGTTCAATTTTGTCTTCCAGTTCGAAAGCGTCGACCATCTTCTTTAGAGTCCACCTTTGACCTTTTCCTTTATAACTGGTTGTTTTCATCCTCCTTTGGCGGAAGGGTGAAATTTACCAACAACGAATTCCAAAGCGTTTCTTTGGATCTTTCATCGACAAAGGTACCGCCTTCTTTGGCTTATTCAATATTCAATTATGATTGGGATTTGGTCCCTAACAAGAACTCCTTTGACGTACAAATTTGTCTACGCCTTCTTGGGCTCCATCGGCCTGCCATCAACACGATCGCCGATCGTGAACTTTGCACGATCTTTCAACCGATGGCTCATACCGCTTGCTCTTTTTCGTAGAAGAAGATGGTTGCTGACTGGTCGATCCAGAGGGCTAAAAGAAGAAAGAAGCGTTAATTAATACATGTAGAAGAAGATTGTTGGTGGAAGTCAGCAGAGGCTTAATCAATGCATATACCTCGCCGGACTTTGTAATCACTAAATTGCGTTCACCGGAGTCTTCATCTTCTCCATGACTACTTGAGCTGTCATCATGTCCCTCCAAGTTCAGATATTGTGAGGTGTCCTCATCAATAATGTTCTCCATTATTTCTTCTTCTTCAAGGTTTCTACTAAGTGGATCCATAGTTTCTAAAACAATAATATTATCTAGAGTAAGAGTGTAAACATTCAAGTGGACTTGGATTCATACACAAATATACATATTATTCATACAAAAATACACAAATAAATACACAAATGAAATTAAAACCCTAAGGATGCTTGATCATTTTAAACGAGTTCCGAGGGGTCCAAACCCTAATCAGGATGAGTCAGAGCTCCACAACGACACCCCCAAGAGGGTAACGTTGGCAGGATGCAAGTTTGTATACAAGTGGGGCGGGTTTGCGGACAATTATTTAGTCTCAGACAGCTACACCTACACGCAGTCCAATTTGTATACAAGTCTCAGACGGAGTGGCACCACCGACGGCGCTTGAGGGCGAGGGCGGGCAGCTCGACGGTGAGGCGAGGGCTCCGGACGGGCTGGGCGCGGCTGCTCTCTGCTCTATGCTCTATGCGCGCGGATGCATTATAAAATAATTTGCATTTTAAATTATTTCATTTTAAATTATTTTTCGGAATATTATAAAATAATTTGCATTTTTGGAATTTACTTAAACAATTTTATTAATTAGAAAACATTTATGGAAATGTTTTTATCACTTACAGATAGGGCCCACATGTCAGGTATTTTCTTCACTGAAATAATTACAGAAAAAGAACTACAGAAATAATAAAAGAAAAAGAAAAGGATTCTTGCATCACGCTGGTCAGCAATGGAGCTCCTCTCAGGTCGATCTTGCTCCCGTCGATCTGCTGCACGCCGGGACTTGTGGTTGGGCTGGTTGGAAAGAGGAGGTCGAGGCGGACCTAGTAGTGGCGGCGCCTCCCCTTTTTGGTCGCCGGAGAACAGAGAACAAGGAGGAACTGCGCCGGTCGGCGATTACGATGCGAGGCGATCTAGAGCGTGAGGGAGGAAGAGAAGATGTGCCTGAGCACCAGAGGCTCACCAGGAAGCCGATGGTGGGGTCGACGAGGCCGGAGAAGGTCGGGGCGCGGTGGCGAGGGCGGCGACGGCGAGGGCTGGAGGGCTTCGGTGGCGAGGGCGCGCGGTGGCGACGGCGAGGGGTTCGATCGATCTGGCTCTGGGGGAAGAAAGGAAGGGGAAGGCGCATTTAATACCCCCCCTTTAACACCGGTTCGGGGCTGGAACCGGTGTTAAAGATTCCGTTCAGCAAGCATTATACACCCTTTAACACGGTTCCGCATACGAACCGGTGTTAAAGGGGAGGTGTAGCGTGAAACGAATAATGCGCTTTAACACCGGTTGATATGCGGAACCGTGTTAAAGAGAACATTTATTTCATGAAAAATTCATATCTTTTTCATTTCAACTCAGAAAAATATGAATAATATATCATAATTTTCAGAAAAATAATATCTATCCATTCATGTCAAAATATTTTATATGTGAACCTAAAAATGAATTTTGTAAAACCGTCCGTTTTTTATGCTCGGAAAATGGAAAATGCCTTTTTGGTGCGACAAAAAGGAAAACTTCATCTTGCAACATTGTTTGCCATGCCATGATGCACATGTATGCACATATAAGGTGGTTGCATATAAGGTGGTCTAGTATTTTTGTAAAATGTGTTGGTGGTTTTTTGAATTAGCCATTTGGTGGTTGCTTCACAAAACCGTCCGTTTTTTATGCTCATAACATTGGTCATTTGACCCGAAAGCCAAGAAACCTCGAATGAGAATGCAACTAATAGTAAGTTACATAAAGCCGAACTGGAACTGAAAATTAAGATACATAAAAGAACTGAAAATTAAGATACATGGCCAGATTAAGTAACAATCGGCGAACTTGTTCGGAGTGATCGGTCATGCTCCGCCTACACCTGTAATACTGCCATCTTGTAGTCGTACTGCGCCGCCGTCATCGCTGTCGTCGTCGGGGTCGCCGTAATTGAACCTCTGGAGAGTACGCGTGGGCTGGACTTGAGGGTAGCGCGTGGGCTGGACTTGAGGGTAGCGCAGACGGGGGTTAGAGTCGGCGACAGTGTCATAGGCCATGACGCTCTGGAGAGTCCGACCGCGCCACCATAGCCGACGGCCGGCCTCGTTGAAGTTAGGAGGAGGTGGGCCGTCCTCCTCGTGCCTGGCGAGCGCCCTCTCACGCTGATCCACGAAGAAGGCTTCCCAAGTAGGGAAATAGTCGGGATGCCATCTGGGATTCCTCCGCTGCTCCGGCGTGAGCTCGAAGTAGTAGTGGTTCGTGATGGCCATCCGGCGCGCCACACCTAGAGGGACAGGAGGAACCGGCACGCCTCCGGCGCTCAGCATCCAGCCGACGGGGACACAGTAGCCCGGCGGGCAGGGGTAGTTCGAGGCGCAAAGCGCCTCCGCCTCCCTGGGGGTTAGTGCTACGGTGGAAGCCATGGAAAAGAGTGATGAGGTTGCAGATATGAGTCTAGAGATGTGCAATGACAATGGAGGCCAACCCTACATATATATATAGTGAAGAACTGGAGGGAAGAACTGGCGGGAAGAAAAATGGCGGGAAAAATGGCGGGAAGAAAAATGGCGGGAAGAAAAATGGAGGGAAGAAATAGAAGGAAGAAAAATGGCTCATTTAATACATATACTGTTAACAGAAGAAATATGACATTGTTCTAAAAATGGGACGGTTGGAGGGATTTCAGCAGGCTGGGCCAGGCAACACTAATGATAGGGGTGAGTGTCGACATTATGTCGTGCGGCGTGTACCTTGTCCCGGATGGTGTCACCAACCAGGACTAAAGATGAACGTTTAGTCCCGGTTGGAGACACCAACCAGGACTAAAGATGAACCTTTAGTCCCGATTGGAGACACCAACCGGGACAAAACACGAGTCAGCACTAATAATAGGGGTGAGTGTCGACATTATTTCGTAAGTGTCGACACTATGTCGAGCTGCTTGTACTAATAGGCATCCTTGTGAGTCCAGTCCTCCAGCCAGTTTGAGGCATCTCCAAGATGGTTTTCGAGAGCAGGGACACCACTACGGCCAGTTTCAGGGAGATGCCGACGGATCCCAGTCCTCCGGCATCTCCGAGAAACTGGTCATAGAGGAACTCCCTAATATGTGAAATTAGTTAGCTCCCAGGTGTATTGATCTAGTTAGAGAAGTTACAAAGCTGCAAGATGGTTTTCGAGCGCAGGGACACCACTACGGCCAGTTTGGGAGATGCCGGCGAGCCCGATCCTCGGCATCTCCAAGAAACTGGTCATAGAGGCACTCCCTAATATGTGACCGCGCGCGTTTGGAGATCAGATCTTAATGGTAAGTACGAATCGGGACAACTTCTTCTCATAGTCCCGGTCCATCCACAAAACAAGACTAACACTCAAGACATGTATTAATATTAAAAACATGAACTAGAGTTACATAATATGAGCATGAACTTCTTGGCATATGTCCTTCCTTATGATCGCTTCAGACGTAACCATGGAGCATCTTCTTTACTTAACGGAATGCTTGGGTCAGTTTTCACTGTGAAGGGCGGAATTTCATCAAACTTATTATAATCTTCTGACATGTCTGTCTTGTCCTTGATTCCCATGATGTTTCTTTTCCCTGAAAGAACTACGTGACGCTTTGGCTCATCATATGATGTATTCGTTTGCATTTTTTTCTTTTTTTGGTTTGGAGGACATGTCCTTCACATAGAAAACCTGAGCCACATCATTGGCTAGGACGAATGGTTCGTCTAAGTTCTTGTCTACCTTCATAAGATTGTTGAGATCCACCGTTGTCATTCCGTACTTCTTGTTTACCTCAACCCCTCCTCCTGTTAGCTTGACCCATTTGCATCGAAACAAGGGGACCTTAAAATTAGGTCCATAGTCAAGTTCCCATATCTCCTCTATGAACCCATAATACATGGTCTTCTGCCCATTGTCTTCTGCTGCATCAAAGCGGACACCACTATTTTGGTTGTTGCTCTTTTTATCTTGGCCTATCGTGTAAAATGTATTCTCATTTATCTCGTATCCTTGGAAAGTACATACAGTCGAAGATGGTGTCCTGGCCAACAAGTACAGTTGATCCCCAACAGTGGTGTTATTCGTGAGAAGTCTTTGCAGCCAGCCGCCAAAACTCGCCATGTGTTCACTTATAATCCATTCATCAGACTGCCCCGGGTGTTTGAGGCGTATTAAATTCTTGTGTTCATTGATATACGGGGCAACCAAGATAGATCTTTGTAAAACCGTGTAGTGTGCTTGATTGAGAGAATGCCCGTCCCTACATATCATTGCTTTACATCCTAGGGTGCCTTTTCCACGCAGTCTCCCCTCATGTCGTGATTCTGGAACACCAATCGCCTTAAGGTCAGGAATAAAATCAACACAGAACTCAATGACCTCCTCTGTTACATAGCCCTTGGAGATGCTTCCTTCTGGCCTAGCACGATTATGAACATATTTCTTTAAGACTCCCATGTACCTCTCAAAGGGGAACATATTGTGTAGAAATACAGGACCGAGAATGGCAATCTCTTCTACTAGGTGAACCAGGAGATGCGTCATAATATTGAAGAAGGATGGTGGGAACACCAACTCAAAGCTGACAAGACATTGGGCCACATCTGTTGTAACCTGGTAGGCTTTCCGGATCGATTACCTTGAGATATTGCATTGAGGAATGCACATAGCTTCACAATGGGTACTCGAACATTTTCAGTAGAAGCCCCTCAATGCAATCGAAGCAATTGTGTCATAATCACGTGGCAGTCATGAGACTTCAGGTTTTGGAATTTTTCTTAGCCATATTTATTATTCCCTTTATATTCGACGAGAAGGACGAGACCTTGATCTCGCTTTCGAGACATTCAAAAAAGATTTCCTTCTCTGCTTTGGTAAGAGCATAGCTGGCAGGAGTTAAGTGGCATCATTTACCCTTCTCGTTCTCAGGATGCATAGGCTCTTCAGGGGCTTTCAGACGTTGCTGGTCCTGCCGTGCTTCCGGTGTATCTTTTGTCTTCCCATACTCCTAGAAAGCCTAGCAGGTTCACACAAACATTCTTCGTCACGTGCATCACGTCGATTGAAGAGCGGACCTCTAAGACTTTCCAATAGGGTAGGTCCCAAAATATAGATTGCTTCTTCCACATGGGTGCGTGTCCGGCATCGTCATTCGGAACAGATAGACTGCCAGGACCTTTTCCAAAGATTACTTCTAGGTCCTTGACCATACCAAATACCTCCTCACCGGTACGGAGGACAGGCTTCCTCCGGGGTTCTGCCAGACGTTTGAAATGCTTGCCTTTCTTTCTTACTGGATGCAGGTTCGGAAGAAATCGGCGATACCCTAGGTACACAACCTTCTTACATTTATCCAAATATACACTTTCAGTCTCATCTAAACAGTGTGTGCATGCATTGTATCCCTTGTTTGTCTGCCCTGAAATGTTACTAAGAGCAGGCCAATCATTGATGGTTACGAAAAGCAATGCTCGTAGGTCAAATGGCTCCCCTTTGTGCTCATCCCACATACGTACACCTGGTTTGGCCCACAGCTGTAAAAGTTCTTCAACTAATGGCCTTAGGTACACATCAATGTCGTTGCCGGGTTGCCTCGGGCCTTGGATGAGCACTGACATCATAATGAACTTCCTCTTCATACACAGCCAAGGAGGAAGGTTATAGATACATAGGGTCACAGGCCAGGTGCTGTGACTGCAGCTCTGCTCACCAAAAGGATTCATACCGTCTGTACTTAGACCAAACCTTAAGTTCCTTGCGTCACGTGCGAAGTCTGGGTACTCTCGCTCGACTTTTCTCCACTGTGACCCATCAGCGGGGTGTCTCAACATCGCGTCTTTCTTACGGTCTTCCATGTGCCATCGCAACAACTTGGCATGCTCTTTATTTCTGAAGAGACGTTTTAACCGTGGTATTATAGGAGCATACCACATAACCTTGGCGGAAACCTTCTTCCTAGGGGCCTCGCCCTCAACATCGTCAGGATCGTCTCGTCTGATCTTATACCGCAGTGCAGTGCATACCGTGCATGCATCCAAATTCTCGTACTTCTCACCGCGGTAGAGGATGCAGTCATTAATGCAGGCATGTATCTTCTGCACGTCTAATCCTAGAGGGCAGACAATCTTCTTTGCTTGGTATGTACTGTCGGGCAACTCATTATTTCTTGGAAGAAGATTCTTCATTTTTACCAACAACTTTGAAAATGCGCTGTCAGTCACACCGTTCTCTGCCTTCCATTGCAGCAAATCCAGTGTGGTACCTAGCTTTTTGTGGCCATCTTCGCAAGCTGGATACAACAATGTTTTGTGATCCTTTAACATCTGCTCCAGCTTCTCCTTCTCCTTTTCAGTTTCACATTCTTCCTTTGCATCAGTAATGGCCCGACCAAGATCGTCATCAGCGGGCCCATCTACTCCCTCTTGATCTTTATTGTCTACCCCCGTTGCAGTATCATCATATTCAGGATACATATTATGATAGTTGTCATCATCCTCTTCTTCTTCGTTGTCTTCCATCACAACCCTTTTTTCTCCGTGCTTGGTCCAACAATTATAGCTGGGCATGAAACCGGATCGAAGCAGGTGGGCGTGAATGGTTCTGGTATTTGAGTAGTCTTTCTTGTTCTGACAGTGAACACACGGACAGCACATAAAACCATTGTGACCACGGTTTGCATTAGCCACAACGATAAAATTTTGGAGGCCCGTAATGTACTCGGAAGTGCGGCGGTCACCGTACATCCATTGCCGGTTCATCTGCATTAATATGTAGTATATATCAAAAATTAATAGGGAGATGACCATTTATATATATAGTACATCAGTGACACATGAAAGGATAGTTGCCGACCTCGACCGAGACGGAAAGAGCAACAAAAAAACTTATTTTGAGCTCTCGGGCATTTCACCGAACACCTCTTGTGCATATGAAAAAAACACAAACTAGCACTCTTCACACCCTCTTGCTAGGCTCCAAAATGAGATAGTGAAAAAAAGGAAGAGTGGGGTGTGTGTGGGCTGCGGTGATGTCTTTATATAGCCCCCCCTTTAACACCGGTTCATGCCACGAACCGGTGTTAAAGGGGGAGGGCTGCGCGGGCCACTGTTGCAGGGTCCTTTAACACCGGTTCGTGGCACGAACCGGTGTTAAAGGGGGCTCCTTTTTTGCCGCAGGGGCCACGCTGGTACGGCCCTCCCTTTAACACCGGTTCGTAGAAGCCCTTTTTCTGGATCAACAAAAGCCATCGTTTCCACTAGTGTAATCACTCGAACTGTGTTCTACACTACTTTATACTTCTAAAGTGAAGCCATCGGTATCAGAACAGGTACAGTAAATTGCCGAACATCAGATTGATCTCACGGTGGGAAGCTTCACTTTCATAATCTTATCACCGGTTTTACACGTCTTCCTGTTTTTTTCTGTTGCAGCAAAGAAAATACTTTGGCATGCTGTCAACGAAGGACTCAGCCGACTGACTCCGTCCTTCTCAGCGTGCTTATGCTTGTGATGACCATACTGCAGTTAATTTTTTCTCTTAATTGCAAGTTTTATTTCTGTGCGCGAGGGATAGCACCGTCCATGGAGAATGACACTGCAGCGCATGGTCGCCGTGGCGTTTTTGTCTATTTTGTTGGTATTTCCCATGGGGCCAATGTATCAGCAATTTTGATCAGCCACTATGAAGATGAATTGTAATATGTGCAGAAAATAGCTTTGTTTTTGTTAGTAACCCATTTTCGTCTGTTTGGAAAATATGAACTCTCTGCTCGTTCTAAGCCTTGGACTGGTACTGATGGTTCTTGTTTCGAATTGACTGGCCCACCAGGCATTCATCACCCCCTTTGTGATGTCAGGGGTTTGTTTTCAACTGAGGAAATACAGATTGAACTGAGTATTTCCTCTAACAACACAGTTCTTTGTTTCATTCCGTGTCAACTGTGTCCCTGCTCTCCATTGGGCTGTTGGCTGTTGGATACGGCGCAACCAGTGGCGAACGCAGGAATGAATTGGCGCTGACCCATGTGGAAGACAAAATATGCCTAAAAATAATGTAAATAACATATTGGAACCAGTGGCGGACACAGAAATGAATTGGCGCTGACCCATGTTCCAATTTTCAGGTCAAAAATATATGTTCATTTTGTAAGTTATGGTACACCATAGACAAGTAATTTTCAGGTGAAAAATATATGTTCATTTTGTAAGTTATGGTACACCATAGACAAGTAAACAGTAGAATTAAACAATTAGAAAATGATGTTTTTTAGCTACTGGACACATTTTGTAGCAAAAACGGGGTTTTGACAAAAAATACAAGACAAGTGTTAGCAGAAGAACCGGGACGATGGCAGCACGCCATCAAACCAGGAACGCTTAGTGTTGTCCCTATTTTTATACAATCAACAATTTCTACGATTAAAAAATGAATACTCCTAAACTAATCTACGATAAAAACATCATATTATTTTTTAAATAATAAACATTAGTAAGTGATAGATTATTTATTCTCTAAAATTCTGGGTGGGCCACGGCCCACTCGGCCTTACCCCTGCGTACGCCCATGGGCGCAACAGTTGCTACTCTGTAAAATAATCATGCACATATGAATATGAGCTATCAGCACAAATGAATGCTAGTATGATACATTCTTGAACACAACCATGCGTGACGGAGTGATTCAGTACTCTTCTCATCCACATTCGTTTATTAAAGCATTATTATGCAGTTGTGAGTTGTTTGACTCGTCCATCTTTTTTTATATGACCATGCTGTTTCCTTCCTCGGCTCTTTACCAATCTATTTTCACCGTCGCAAGCACTGGGTTCGAAAGTGCAAATCAGTACCAGCCTAAATTTTCTTTGCCTGGTCCTGGATTGCTAATTCTGTCCCGCCCGTTCCAAGTTGCGTGGCGACTGTTGGGGCTTATGCGAAAGCTGGGCCTCGCTATCGTGGGAGTATCATCCACAAGGTATACAATGAAATCATCATCAAATGATTTTGCAGTCCTTTGTCTCTTGCTCCTTTTGGGAGCTTCATTGTCATCCTCCACAAGATCATCAGAGGTTCTATCGGCATAGTGGGTTCAGGAATTATAAAAAATTCCTGACTAGATGAACTAGTCATCTCCTGATTTGATGAGCTAGACATGTCTTCCATAGGAAAGACGTCCTCAAAGAAAGTCGCATCATTCGACTCCATAATTGTACCAACATGCATGTCGGATACCTCAGATTTTATTATCAAAAATCTATAGCGAATGCTATGAAAAACATATTCCAGAAAAACACAATCAACGGTTTTTGGTCCAAGCTTTCGCTTCTTGGGTATTGAAATATTGACTTTCGCCAAACAACCCCAAGTTCGTAAGTAAGAGAGTTTAAACCTTTTCTTTTCCCATTCCTCAAATGGAGTCATGGTTTTATCCTTTACAGAAACACGGTTTAGGACATGACACACAGTCATTAGCGCCTCCCCCCACCATTCCTTGGAAAGACCCGATGTATCTAACATGGCGTTAACCAAATCAGTTAGAGTGCGGTTCTTCCTTTCGGCCACCCCATTTGACTGAGGTGAGTAGGGAGGCGTCCTCTCATGTATAAATACCATGTTCCATACAGAATAAATCAAATTCGTTTGAAAAGTACTCTCCACCATGATCCGACCTTAGCCGCTTGATTTTAAGATCAAGTTGGTTTTCTGCCTCAGCTTTATAGATTTTGAAATAGTTCAAAGCTTCATCTTTAGATTTCAGAAGATAAACATAGCAGTATCTAGTGGAGTCATCAATCAACGTCATAAAGTATCTTTTTCCACCTTTTGTTAACACACCATTTATCTCACAAAGATCTGAATGTATAAGTTCTAGCGGTGCTAAGTTTCTCGGTTCCGCAGCCGTATGAGACTTGCGGGGTTGCTTTGCTTGCACACAAACTTGGCACTTAGAACCTTTGACAGTGGTAAATTTCGGAATTAAACTCATATTGGCTAGCCGCGTCATGCAACCAAAGTTAATATGACGGAGTCGTGAATGCCAAATATTGGACTCATTATCATTGCAAACATGATTAATAACTTTAGTACATGAGTCTGACAGAGACAAGCGGAACAAACCTCCGCACTCATAACCTTTTCCAACAAATTGTACATACTTAGAAATTACAACTTTATTGGACTCAAAAACCAACTTAAAGCCATCTCGACATAAAAGCGATCCACTGACGAGATTCTTATTGATGGAGGGAACGTGCTGCACATTCTTCAGCTGTATGGTCTTCCCCGAAGTAAACTTCAGATTTACCATACCAACACCATGAACAGAAGCACGTGAGTCGTTTCCCATCAGCACGGAAGAGGTCCTTGAGACCTGATAAGAGGAAAACATGGAAATATCAGAACATACATGTGTATTAGCACCTGTGTCTATCCACCAATCAGGAGAATGACATACTGAAAGGATAGTAGGTAAAATACCGTACCCAACATCCTTCATCTCAGTATCGCTAATAACAACATTAGCGGCATTGCCGCTATTCCCATGTTGACGCTTGTCAAAGCGATTAGGGCGGCTAGGAGCCCAATGACCAGGATCACCACAGACGTGGCAAGAGCCTTTCCTCTTATCATTTTTCTTCTTGAAGTTGGTTGAGTGTGTGGCCTTGTTCTTGCCATCGAACTTTCCCTTTCCTTCAGCTTTGTTCTTATTCTTAAACTTTTGGGATTGGAAGTTTTTCCTCTGCACAAAATTCGCAGTAGAACCTCCCTCAAGTCCTCGAGCAGTTTTGTCCTTTGCTCTCGCCTTCTCTTCCACATGAAGAGACCCAATGAGATCCATAACGGAAAACTCTTGTCTCTTATGTTTCAGAGAAGTAGCAAAGTTCCTCCACGAAGGAGGAAGCTTGGCAATAATGCCACCAGGCACAAATTTGTCTGGTAAGGAACACTTGAACTGCTCAAGTTCTTTGGCAAGTGATTGTATCTCATGAGCTTGCTCAATGACGGAGCGCTCATCAACCATCCTGTAGTCATAGAATTGCTCCATAACATACATCTCAGTGCCAGCGTCCGAGACCCCAAACTTGGCCTCGAGCGCTTCCCACGCATCCTTGCCATTATCAAATGACATATAAGGTTCAACAATGTTGTCCCCAAGAACACTGAACAAAGCCGCCATAAACATGGTATCGGCTTTCTTAAAGTTCGCTTCCTGCTCAGCAGAAAGATCTCCTTCAGGCTTGCCAAGAGTGGCGCTATAGCAATTTAGGTTTTCAAACCAGAGAACTGCTCTCTTGCGCCATCTCTTATAGTGCATGCCATCAAAAGGAGGCGGCCTAGTAGCCGCGGCTACACCAGTGGAATTCAGTTGCCTATAATCAGGTTTTAGGATTGTTGGAAATATAAGCAATAATCCATATGATTTAATCCGAATAATAAATTGATAAAGCATGATCATACAAACGGTACTAAAACCAATTATGCAGATCAACAAAGTAGATGAAAAGATTACATCTATAAGAGATAAACCTATCACATCTACACCAAACGCTAGAACAAAGAACTCTAGCATAATCCGAAAGAGAGAAATCGAGATCACATACGATGTAGGCTGAATAGCGATGAGCGCGCAGCGTCGCCCATGTTGAGGTTGTCGAAGAGATTGGTGACGTCCGGGAAGAAGTCGTCGTTCGGGAACTCGTCGTCGGAAGACGTCGTAGTTGCCAGTAGTCGCGCTTGAGCACTCCCCAAAAACCTGATCGCCCCTCACCCTTACAGGTTCACGAGAGGCGAGGTTCCGGAGGCCTACTGTCCCGATCTGCGGTGCACGCCGCAAGTCGGGATGGAGAAGACGAAAGCGGCGGCGCAAGGTTCTAGAGATAGGCGCATGTGTGTATTGATCCGGTGCCGATTAGGTTTAGCCCGGGCGCTTATATAGTGCAGGTTAGGAGGATCGTGGGCTCAGCCCACGTCCATAAAAACTGGAAACGGTTGTAATTAACGCGTTCGTTAATGACTCATAATCAGTTTTCCCAACCAGCAAAATAAAGCTCGGCTCGACGAGATTCCATAACCAGCGGCCTTGCGGCCGTGCGAAGACGAGGCGTTGCGAGACGAGGCGGGCGGCATCTGAGGAGGAGTGCGCGAGGGCTACTCTTCTTGTCACACCTTAGTGAGTGGTGCAACACTGTACTGTATAAGCTGGTCCAACTCCCCTTCAACTAGCAATGTGAGACTAAACTTTAGCACCACTAGCACAGCCATAAGATGCTATGCACAAGTGGGCCAAAGAGAATTTCAGAATTTGTCTAATGGGCCAACAGCCCAATATACACCAAATTCCAACAACAACTGTCCATACGTCGGCCAACGCGTCGTCGTAATGGCGCGCCACCGCCTCCTGGGCTCCAGCGACGGACCGCCGGTCACTAAATTCCCGCCGCTTCCCCTTTTCCCGCCCACGCCGCTACACCCCTCCCGCCCTTGCTGGTCCCTTCGGCCTATATAATCCGGCGACATCGCCGGCTCATTCCACTCACTCCCAACGCTCCTCCACTTCCCCCTCCACCGCGAACATCAACTCCGGCGAGAAGAGAGCAATGGCCGAGAGGTACCACGGCGATCCCGCGGCGACGAATGGTTTCGGACGGCGCACGCTCCAGCCGTGGGAGGCACGCATGCTCTATGACGCCGGCTACATGGCACCACCGGACATGTGGAACCCGCTGGGCTAGAAGCTTAGCGTCGGCGACATCCCAATCCCGCCGGTGCCGACCGGCGACGAGCTCGCCGACGAGATATAGGCCTTCATCGCTGCCATGGATGATCCCTCCACTGGCGAGAATCCCAACAACCTCCTCTACTGGGAGACCTTCTTTGCCGAGCGCCGCCTTCAGGAGCTCGCCTGCCACGAGGGTCGCCCGACTCGCCGCCGAAGCGCAACAATGTGGCGGGTCGTCGGCGCTGGTGGAGCGCGCTAGGCCAAACGCTCACGGCGGTGCTGCATCACATACACGTCGGCAACACCCGCGTCTCCGCTTCCCGCGCACATCCACGCCGGTGTCTAGGACAGGCAACCCCCTCCGGCCAACTGGCTGCCGAGAAGGAAGGTGATACGTCGTAAACGTATCTATAATTTTTGATGTTCCATGCTTGTTTAGTATCAACTTTTCTATGCTTTGTCTACACTTTGAGGTATTTTATACATTTTCTGAGACTAACCTATTAACAAGATGCCACAGTGCCAGTTGTCTGTTTTCTACTATTTTTGGTTTCAGAAAAGCTAGTAAGGAAATATTCTCGGAATTGGACGGGACAAAAGCCAAAGTAAATATTTTACCGAAGAGAACACAAAGACTGAAGGGAAGCCAAAGGGGGACGCGTGGCCTAGGGGTCCCGCGCCGCCACCAGGTGTGGGCCCGTTGGGCGTTCTCCTGCCTTGCCTCTTCGCCTATAAAATCACCCCGACGCAGAACCCTAAGCACCCGATCAGATCTCCACGAAACAGTCCATAGCCGCCGCCACCATCGTCCCTAGATCGGGGGGATCTAAAACTCTTCCCGGCACCCTGCCAGAGGGGAGAGATCATCCCGGAGGCCTTCTTCATCACCATGCCATCCTCCGGTATGATGCGTGAGTAGTTCACCCATGGACTATGGGTCCATACAGTAGCTAGATGGTTGTTTCTCCTCCTTTGTGCTATCATGTTTAGATCTTGTGAGCCCCGTTCATTGTCAAGGTCATCTATTTGTAATCATACATGTTGTGTTTGTGGGGATTCGATGGATATTGAGATACTATGTCAGATTGATTATTGATTCTATCATGTCTGTATTATTTGTGATCTTGCATGCTCTCCGTTGCTAGTAGCTATCTTGGCCAAGTAGATACTTGTGACTTCAAGAGGAAGTATTTATGCTCGATGGTAGGTTCATGCCTCTAGTAATCTGGGGAAGTGACATAAATCTCTAAGGTTATAGATATGCTGTTGCTACTAGGGAGAAAACAACAATCTTTTGTTCATGGAACAATTGTATTGTTTACTTTACACACATTGTTTAATGCAATTATTCGTTTCTTGCAACTTAATACTGAAGGAGTTCGGATGATAACCTGAAGGTGGATTATTAGTCATAGATGCAGTTGGATTACTGTCTATGTATATTATTGTAATGCCCAATCAAATCTCATAGGAGTCATGATGTCTAGTATTTGCATTGTTATGCTTGCTCAATCTGTCAATTGCCCCGCTGTAATTTGTTCATCCAACATGTTATCTATGTTAAGGAGAATACCTCTAGTGAGCTGTGGACCCCGATCCAATCTTTACCATTGATAAATCATCTACTATTACCGTTTACTTTATACAAGCAACTATTACCTTCCACACTATACGTTTAATTCTTTATTTTCAGCAAACCAGTGAGATTGACAACCTCAATATAAGTTGGAGCAAAGTATTGAGTTTGTGTTGTGCAGGATTCCAAGTTGTTAGCAACACTTTGGAGTTGTTTCTTTGCTCCTACTGGTTCGATAAACTTGGTTTCATAACTGAGGGAAAGCTTGCTGCTGTGCTCATCACACCTTGCTCTTGGGGGTCTCCCAACGAGGCTCTACAGTCAATTGAGCCACCATCAGAAGGCCAGCCTGAGCTCCTCCTCCGCCTCGGCCTCCCACTCGTCGAGCTCCATGCCGGTGCCTTCGCCAATGCTGCGCCCATTCAAGCGCGAGGCGGACTCGCCGGTTCGCTCGCCGCCGCGGACACACTCGTGGGGCATCGTAATCAACGAGCTCTGCATACCGGCGTAGAAGCCGCCCACTGTCCGTCTTCGTCAGCCGAAGCCAGAGCCGCCTGATTGGTCGGTGCTCGTCGACGAGGACGCCTTCGCCATAAATATGGCAATGGAGTAGTAACTCCGGGAGTCGGTGCCGCAGCAGTCGGTAGAGCCGTCGTCGTCGGACATCCTCGCCTGGTCCATGGAGGACTGGGAGGAGGAGCGCCTCCGCGTCCAGCACCGGCAGGAGCAGGCCGAGCGGCAGGCGTGGTCCGGCCGCGAGCTCGCCTACCAGGGCGCCCTGCTCGTCGTCCTCGACGACGACGAGGTGGCTGGCCCCTCCCACCAGCCCTGGAGGTACAGCGACGCCGACCAGGGGAGCTCCCGTCCGCCGCAGCCGCCGAGCGACGACGATGACGACGAAGACGACGGCAAGGCCGATCCCAGCTACACCTTCTTCTACGGCAACCTCGGCATGTAGAAGCGGCGACGGCGTCGGTGGCGGTATTTTTTTTGTTTTTTAGTTTATTATCTAGCCTAAATTCGGGTGTTCGCCCGAATTCGATGTAATCCACCTATATTCGCCCTTATCTAATAAAATTCGCCTATATTCGCCCAATTCGACTGAATTTTAGCGAAACGCGGGAATTTGGCCTGGAAACCCGAGTGGAAAACTTGATGTTTTCAGGTGAAAAACGAGTTTCGTCCGGCCTAAAATTGGTCCGGATTTTGGCCTGGGATCGCCCAACGAGTGGGATGCTCTAACAGCACAGTTCTTTGTTTCATTCCATGTCAACAGTGTCCCTGCTGTCCAGTGGGCTGTTGGTTGTTGGATACGGCACAAACGTTGCTACTCTGTAAGAGCATCTATAGCAGACACCAAAAAAACGCGAACCGAAAAACTCGTTCCCAGGTTGCGTTCGAGCTAGTTTTTGCTCGAAGAAGACGATGTCCAGAACAAAAACCACAAATTCAAACCATAAACAGGGGATTTTTAAACATCCGCGGGAGATTTTAAAACGCGAGCATAGTTCATACACGCGATCATATATACAAAACGTGAATTCGACCTAAATACTATGGGGGATCTACCGTCTCCACCTCTACGAGGGGAAAACATCATGCTTCCAAATCAGACACAAGGCCATCGACTTCTCGGAGCACTCCATCTTCGCCGCCGCCTCACCCGTCTCCAGCGCAACATTCGTATCCGCCGCCTCAACCGTCTCCAACGCAGCCGTCTTCGCTACCATTGACATGGATATTCCCTACGGGTACCCGATGTTAGCCTACCTGGTCCAGTCCGATGGAAGGCCCACTCGACGACCTATCAGGGTCCATGACGCCTATGATGTTTCGGCTGCTATGAAGCCCTTATGGACATGGACTCTCAAGCGCACAAGACAAGGAAAGATCAAGACTAGAGTTTAAATACAACTTGTAACCAAATCGTATTGGTACCTGAGACCTAGCCTCCCCATATATAAAGGCTAGGAGGGTCCAACGAGGAGGACACGCTATGCCATAGACTAGACCACAACAGATCTACAGATCTATATCTCTCATACCACCTCATACACACATCCACGCCAGATTGCATCTGCGCACCCCTGTAACCCTCGGTTCCGCTGTAATCAAGAACAGACAAACATGAGTAGGGTTTTTCCTCCGGGGGCCTGAACCTGGGTAAACCTCGTGTCCCCGTGTTGCTTGTTTGCTAACCGTTCTGCGATCTCCAGCATCCTCATATTCTCTAAAACCCAAGTCCATAATAATGAGCATTGACGAGATCAATCCTCGTCAATTGGCGCCGCCTGTGGAAACTGGGGGCGCTGATTGTGTGATCGTGACGATCTCATCACCAACAATCTACGATTCATCGGCCACTAGAGGTCAGATCTGATTTGGCTCTATCATCATCAAGAACAGTTAGATCACACATCTGGTCAGATTCGTCTAGGTCGTCAGGGCGCTAAACTCCATCATCAACGAGTTGTCCAAACGGCGACTGCCAAGTTCGGTAAAAGTTGAAGCTGAGACACGCACATGTCGCTAGTCTAGGATGTAAACACGACATGCGTGAAGAAAAGCAGCCGAGAATTATGTGGGCATAATCGAACATGTCTCTGCGTCAAGTCCTAAGAAGAATTCAAGCTGCAATTTTCATGTACATGGAATCATCTATAGCACCGATCGGCACAGTTTCCTGAAATACGTGGTCTCTAGTACGGAGTGCACGCGAATCAATAGAGCGGAAGAAAAAAGAAAAATCCTAGATTGAACCGATTTTGAATGGAAGCTAGCGTATAGAGCTCTAGTCAAATTCGGATTGCTTACGGATCGATCGAGATTCTACCAAATACAAAGCCAATTATTATCATGTGAAGACCACCTTTGCTTGTATGGATTTACGGTAAAAATCTCCAATTCCACTGTGATCGACTAGCTCTGCTATGGAAATTTTGTCCAGCATATCCAGTTCAACTGACAAAAAGTTCGACCACTCCGCCGCATCGGCTCTCGGACGCCTCCTCAACCACATCAACTCCACACTTGGGGGCTGCGCCCACTTGTCCACACGATTCGTGACCATCGACCTGTTGCGGTTTTCGACTGCGACGACCTGATGCGATCTTCGATTGCGGTGACCGGTCGCATCAGCTTCAGCAACCGCGAATCGGGGGCTCCTTCGACTCCAGCGACCCGCTACGATCTTTGGCTCCAACGACCCGGGGGCTTGGGGGCTCCCTCCACTTTGCCGACCATCGCGGTCTTCGACTCCGACGACACGATGCGCCCTTCGGGTGCGATGACCCACTGCATCCTTCGGATGCGGAGACCCGATATGATCTTCAATTGTGGCGACCGGCCGCATCGGCTTCTGCTCCGACGACCTGGGGGATCCTTCGACTCCGGCGACCCGCTGCGGTCTTCGACTGCGGCAATCTTTGGATGCGGAGCTCGCTGCCACCATCGACCCCAGGAACCCGTCGCTACTATGACCGTGGTCCGCCGTGTCGACTACGTCCGCCGCGTGACCCGCTACCGCGTCAAGTTCGCCACGACAACTAACAAAGCTAAGTTTTCCCTCTACTTAGAGCTGATTTCTTTTTTAACTCGCGCTCGAAGCACTCGGGGGTTGCGCCCTCTTCGAGTAACCTAATGTGCCATCGGCTCCACGCACTCGAGCACCTCGAACGCGACAGCCCGAGTAGCTGATTCTTCCCGATCGTCGAATCCTTAAACTCCGAGTGCCTCGGCAAGGTACTGAGACTAAGGGTAATCAGGCTAACGAAAAGGCCTAGGATACAGTACAAAAGTGTCGACTCGATTGGCACCAGAAAATGTCATAACAAGTCGAAAGGAAAATATTTCTCTACAAGATACAAGTACTTCACAATTTTTTATATTTTCTGCAGCTTACAAGGACGTCGACTGCGTCGAGCTATTCTCTCAGGTCCTCCAACAGGAGTCGACAAAACAAACGGCTATGCCATAACCTAAAAGACCCGAGTCGATTCCCTCCTCGGATGGTCGCATCGCTTGGTGCTACAAAGATGCGACGCTGGTCGTGCACCTGACAGAAGGCAACGGCGTCGACTTCATCCGAAACGTCGAGTCCTTCCGGCTAAACGTCGCACGACTCCACTACGTTGATTCCTGTCTCCTTATGCATGAGACGCTGACTCGATGCACTTCCGGGTCAGTGGTTTCTCCTCGCATGAGTCTCCACTTGAGTCTGCGACTCGACTAGACACTCGGGGGCTACTCCTATCAGGAGCGCTGGTCGCGCACCCGATGTACTTTCGGGTCAGCGGTACGCCCACGAGATTGTCGGCTACAACTCCATGATACAAGACTCGATTCTCTGCCCGAGTCTACGACTCCGCCAGACACTCGGGGGCTACTCCAAACCGAAGCGCTGGTCGCGCACACAGAAGATCTTCGAGTGGTACGCTTCGATTCCTCACTCGAATCAACGATCCGACTGAGGACTCGGGGGCTACTCCCATAGGGAGCGCTGTCGCGCATTCGAAAAAATGAAGGCATTCAAGGCATCTGCAAGGTCATCCGAAGAACTTCCGGATCACCGTATTGTACAACTGATGACTATAAGTCCCTGCTCGAGTCTATGACTCGTACAGACACTCGGGGGCTACTCCCATAGGAAGCACTGGTCGCGCACCCTATAGTCCATTGTGTTGACTACGTCCATAATGTCGACTCCTTTACAGCAACCGAAAAAATTCAGCTGACCCGACGAACTTTCTATTCCGACATCAAAATACAAGGCTCAAGGGCAACTAAGTCTCCATCCGAATCTACATTTCGGGTGGAAATTCGGGGGCTACTAACATGGATATTCCCTACGGGTACCCGATGTTAGCCTACCTGGTCCAGCCCGATGGAAGGCCCACTCGACGACCTGCCAGGGTCCATGACGCCTATGACGTTTCGGCTGCTATGAAGCCCATATGGACATGGAATCCCAAGCGCACAAGACAAGGAAAGATCAAGACTAGAGTTTGAATACAACTTGTAACCAAATCGTATTGGTACCTGAGACCTAGCCTACCCATATACAAAGGCTAGGAGGGTCTAACGAGGAGGACACGCTACGCCATAGACTAGACCACAACAGATCTACAGATCTATATCTCTCATACCACCGCATACACACCTCCACGCCAGATTGCATCTGCGCACCCCTGTAACCCTCGGTTCCGCCGCAATCAAGAGCAGACAAGCAGGAGTAGGGTTTTCCCTCCGGGGCCCTGAACCTGGGTAAACCTCGTGTCCCTGTGTTTCTTGTTTGCTAACCGTTCCGCGATCTCCAGCATCACCATCTTCTCCAAAACCCAAGTCCATAACAATGGGCATTGACGAGATCAATCCTCGTCAACCACGTCAGCCGTCTCCAATGCACCCGTATTTGTCGCCGCGTCAGCGGTCTCAGCCCACTATGACCCAGGGCCAAAAGTGGAAGAGTACCAACGCTACTCTGGAGAGTGGTAACCGATCATAAAAACATCGCCTGGTGCCCCTCCCAAAAGTACCAAAGGTTCCTCCCAAGATACCTTACGACTATACTCCAGAGGAGAATGAGGTGATCTCAAAGGCCCATACGAAAGAGTGGTTTGATAACCTGAAGCAGCCGAAAGAGTCAGAGTTCCCCAGCACCGAAGAAGGAAAAAGGCAAAGTGCAAAAAATTCTAAAGACCCTTCATCAACCCGAGCCAAGGCTGTGATCAGACTATGACCGCTCTATTATAAAGTCACATGCGGAAAAGGTGCGGTCAAAGAGTAATAGTGCAAGCGGGAAATCAGTTCCCCAGCTCAGAGATAAAAAAACAATCGTGCCCCCCCGCTCAAGGTGATTTCCGATACCAAGGTAGGGTCGCGCAAATGTGAGGTCGAGCAATATGATCCGGAGTATGTTGCAATGTACGGAGAAGCAGCAGCTGCTCTTAATTTCACTATTGCTCAGTACGTATCCTAGTTAGAGTTCCCCATGGATGATGTAGCATATAAATACCGGCACAGAAAACCTGTCGTCAAACCTGAGAAGGTCAAGCATCTATCAAAAAAATGCGAAGATTGCATAAGTGGCATATGGAAGCCTCAAAGGAAGGGAAAAACTAGAGTGTGCTGGGAGTTAGAAACGAGCATTACGGGTATGGAGATGCCGAGATAATGATTGAATTTGAGGAACTATTTCAGTTATTCAATCAAGACGCCATCAACAAAGCGATCGTAAGTGCCTATTGTCTGTAAGTACTATTTTTGTAATTAAGTCTCTAGCTAGCTCATCTCATTTATTGCATGTATAATCATACTCACTATATTATGTAGAATAAAGATTCTCGAATGCAAAAGAGGACAAATCCATGACATTGGGTTCATTGACCCATATTTTGTTCATCAACATAATATCCAACAAAAACCCAAGGATATAGAGAATAAAATGGTAAAGGTGTTAAGGTTTCAAGAAACCAAAAGGGAAATACCATTTTCTTACAACTACGAGTGAGTGTTATTTTCTTGTACACATTCTATTTTGCTTACTCAATGTTAAGTGTATAATTAATGAGTTATGCGTGCATAGTTTCCATTTTATTCTGCTAATCATTCAACCAGACAAAGGAGTAGTACAAGTCATGGACTCGAAACATAAACCCCTTGAAACGTGGCCGGACATGCAGAAAATGCTCCAGAGGCAATTTCAATCATTATGGCACTATATCGGCAACTTTCGTTCATTTCCTGATATCAAGTAATTAATAACTCTTTTATTCATTTTGTTTGTCGGGTAACGCTTGGAAACAGTTCACCAACAAGGCTAAGGGTGCCTGGAAAGAGGATCTTATATTTGCACCACTAGATGTAAGTAGTACTAGCTAGATCCGCGCATCTCTTTGATTCTAGTTTCAATATCATTTTCATACTTGATTATTATTTTGATTAAACTCTATTCTTGTAAAGTACCTGACGCGGGGACCCGGGAATAATTTATGTGGATACTATGTTTGCGAGTTCATTCGTCAGACGACCTGTGAGAAGGGAAGAAATTTAGAGCAACTTCGAGTACGTAAACAATATTCACAATTTTATTTTATTACCATTAATTGTGTTTAGTCTCATTCATATATGTTGACTCCTTTAAATTAGATCGAAAGATTGCAGGACGGTGTCCTCGAAACAGGCTCATTCCCAGCTTTATAAATAAAGCAACATCCAAACAAAGTTCACAACCAACCGACAACAGCAAGATCCACACACGCAACACACACAAGTCTGACCGTCAGCGAATACAACGCAGAGCCTAGAACCAACAAGGGGAACACACATACAGATACAAGATTCAACACCCTCCAGGGGAAGCTCTTAGTGGCCAGATGGAGTAGCAAGTCGGCGGGCTGCCGTAATCAGGTGCTCCAACATCCTGTCCAGCTGCGCCCTGTCCCGTTGTCTACACAACGGGTACCACTGCTGCAAAAAAGCCATAAATTTGAAAATCGAGTCAGAGGCACGGCGTAGGAAGACACGCTCAATGACAATCTTATTCTGAATATTCCAAAGAGTCGAGGTCATTGCCGCAAACACCAGCCAGAAGAGGTGCCTCCTCCTCCCAGTATGGTTAGCAGCGGCTTCTACAAACTCCCCCAGGTCTGCGGCCTGCCACTCAGGCCCAGAGCCTCCTGGATGAAGTTCCATAGGAAGCGAGCAGCAGGACACGATAAGAAGATATGTAAGACCGATTCTGGGACCGCACAAAGCGGACACTAGCCGTTGCTAGGGCCGCATCGCTTGGCCACCTCAACACCCGAGGGTAGCCGGTCACGTATCAACTGCCATACGGAGATCTTAATCTTCAGTGGTAGGGGGCCCTTCCAAAGAGGAGAATACCATGACAGAACGAGCCCACTAAACAGGGCCCTATACGTAGAACCAACTGAAAAGGTCCCCGAAGGAATCAACCTCCAAGAAGGGTCGTCTGGGGCCTGGGCCAGGGATGGCGGGAGGCTGTCTCTTAGACCCTCCCAAGCACCTCTCTCGGCCTCCCCAAGGTTCCGTCGGAAAGCCACCTGCCATTCCCCCTGGAATGCCTCCGCTACCAGGAGCATGGGGTCTGCACAGATCGCAAACAACTCTGGAACCTCGTGGCGCAGGGGGCGAGCGCCGCGCCATGGGTCTAGCCAGAAAAGGGTATCCCTCCCATTGCCCATGGAGATGGATAGCCCTTTTCGTATTGCTGGCTTGATATCCTGGATGGCTCTCCAAAACTGAGAGCCCTCCCGGCGTTCACAAGACAGCAGAGGCCGTCCCTGGAGGTATTTAGCTTTTATTAGCTGCAACCAAAGGCCTCCATCGTCCTTCAATATTCTCCACACCCATCTAAGCATCAGCGCCACATTCATGTGACGAGAGGAGAGAATACCTAAGCCCCCAACTCTTTGGGGGAGCAGATGTCGGCCCATTTAACCATATGGTACTTTTGGTGGCAATCGTTGGCCATCCAGAAGAACCGGTAAATCTTCTTATCGAAGTTAGCATGAACCCCCTCCTGTAGGAGGTACAACCCCATCATATACATGGGGAGGCTGGAGAGGCATGAGTCTATAAGGATTTTCTTGCTTCCCTTAGAGGTGAACCTCCCTTGCCAGGGTTCGAATTTCACCTTAACCCGACCCATGAGGGGCTCCGGATCCCTAATCGGGATCTTGGTGTCCCTCACTGGCATCCCTAAGTAGTTTAGGGGAAAAAACGCCAGCCGGCAGTTCAGGTTATCCGCGATCCTCGGCTGAGCGTCCCCGCAGTAACCCAACACCATAACTTCACTCTTATCAAAGTTGATCTGGAGGCCCGACATGGCCTCAAAGCAGAGGAGTAGGAACTTCAGGTTAATAATGTACGATTTCGATCCCTCTACCATGATCATAGTATCGTACGCATATTGGAGGTGTGTCACCCCCACCTGGGATGAGGTGACCAACCACCCCCAAAATGTGGTCAGAACTCTTGGCCTTCTCCAAGATTTCCGCTAAGGCGTCGACCGCGACATTAAACAAGATTGGCGATATGGAGTCCCCCTGTCTAACCCCACATGAGGGTTTGAAGTAGGGGCCTACCTCGCCATTTATGTTTATAGTCGTGTTCCCGCTCATGACAATCTGCATGATCCACCCTATCATACAATCATCTAGTCCTCGCCGCTGGAGGACCGGGCGGAGAAAGGCCCAGTCTAGCCTGTCATACTCCTTCCGGAAATCGAGCTTTATAAAGACACCCCTATGGTGTCTCACCTTCACCTCAGAATAATTTCATGAAGTGCAAGAATCCCATCGTGAA
Organism: Avena insularis; assembly: GCA_023614405.1. Classification (NCBI taxonomy): domain Eukaryota; kingdom Viridiplantae; phylum Streptophyta; class Magnoliopsida; order Poales; family Poaceae; genus Avena; species Avena insularis. The sequence goes on along the minus strand of CM042693.1, from coordinate 392,054,678 downwards.
TATATCTTAAGGAAGGCAAGCTGATATGGGTGCGCCAGCCGCTCCATAATTGGGGCCAACCGATGCGCGCAAACCTTGGAGATGATCCTTTGGATCACATTTATCACCGTGATCGGCCTGAACTGGCGTATATCCGTGGCCCCCACAACCTTAGGGATCAGGGTAATCACCCCAAAGTTCAGGCGCGTCATCACCAGGGTCCCCACATATAACTCCTGGAACATTGGCATAATGGCCCCTTGTATTTTTTCCCAGAACTTCTGGAAGAAAATAACAGGAAGGCCATCGGGTCTAGGTGCAGAGTTTGCCTTCATCTCCAAGATGGCCTGATGTACCTCTCCTGGCAGGAATGGGAGTGTGAGCTCTGCATTCTCATCATCAGATACCATGGCCCCTACTGGCCAGAAGTCTACTGCTAATGCCGCCCTTGTACAGGGCGCCGCTAAGAACAACTCCTTATAGAAGGAGTAAATATGGGAGGAAATCTCCCTGGCCTCCTCCAGGAGATGGCCATCCTCCCAGAGACAGGGGATGGAACACTTCCTCCGCCATCCATTCGCAATGGCATGGAAGTAGGCCGTGTTTGCATCCCCTTTTATGAGCCAGTTATGGCGGCTTCGCTGCCGCCAGAATGTCTCCTCGTCTCGGTAAATCTCCATCAGAGAGTCTTCCAGAGCATACCGCTGAAGCCATTCCTCCACCGAGAGACCTCCCTCATCGGCCATCTGGTCTAGGGCCTAGAGGGCAAACATGAGGTCGCTTTTCTGCGCCTCAGGTCCGTGCCCAGATTGGCCCTGCCGACCCGAAGTAAAAGGTAGGCAATGTGCAGTCGATCTTCGACGGGTCCGGGTACTTGATCATCACCCGCACAGGGCCCTCGCCCCCAAGACTGCTCTCGTCCAGACAGAAAAACTTACAAATTGCCTGCGTAATCAACTTGACAAACTTCTCCTTCTTAGTTTCAGCAGGAATTTGATGGATGCGAACCCACACCGACAACATAGATGAGGTTGTGTCGGGGTGGACACATGACTCACGGATCAACACCTTGATGTTATGCACCAGCAGGATAAAGGTATGACTCCAAGAGAGGGTCCTCAGGGCCTCCCGTGAGGGGAATATCACCGAGAACACCATAGGGGTCGTATCCCTCTCATTCCACGCGTAGTCGGCATCCAAGGACTGCAACTCTGCGCAGATAGTGTCCGCCGTGATCTCCACAGTCAGGGCTGGGTCCTGCTCAGGTAGCACACAAATCTCCGCCAGGTTCTGGGGAACCGAAAGCTCCACACCCCCAGGTCAATGTAATAGAACCCAAATCGATGTCGTGGCCCAGGAGCTCGAAGGTGGAACGCTCGCGGTGAGAGGACCAGGCCGTGCAGTCTAGGACACGGTGGGACGGGTCACCACAGAACAATCAGTGTTCTGGCTCGCGGCAGTCGGACCGGAAGTGTCCCACATCACCGCAGTTAGAACATTTGTTGCGATTCGGGGACTTCGGGCGCTGTGCACCCATCGCAGCTGCCGATGACTCCCCCTAAGTCAACCCGTGGCCTGAGCTCGGCAAGGCCAAGGGCTGCGCCACTGGAGGATGCCTAATATGGCTCCCTCCCGTGACCATGCCGCCATGCTGGCCTCCCGTGCCAGTCCCCTGAGTCTTCCACTTCTTTTTGTTCTTCTTTTTTTGGTCCCGGTTTGCGCGCTTGACGCTTGCTGGTTGGAGTTGGCACTAGGACGAACACCTTGAGGGCGAGGCAGCTCCCTGTCGATGCGCTGCCCCTGACTAATTGTGCTCATGTTGGACTGAGCCCAAGGACGATGCTCCAGTTCATAATGCGCTCCTGGCCGGCGCTATCAGCGGCAGCGACCGGGCTGGCAAGTGAACAGCGCCCGAAAGCGTCGCTGGGAGGCTCTGGACGAGACCGCCCGGTGCCTGAAGCGGTGCGCAGCCCGTCTCGATGGCCCTCCTGCCGACGGTACTCGTGTCGGGGCCCCGCCGTGTGGTGCACGGGGGAGTGCTGACCCACCGGTAAGCGGCGCGTGGGAGGGCGATAGGACGCGGCAGGGGGAGGACGGGATTCAGGGGATGGGAGGCATGGGCGGCGGTGGTTCCGAGGCGATAGGGACATGCTAGAGGAGGTAGAGAGCCTCCTCTTCATGACGGCGGCGGCGAATGAGCTAACCAGCGGCGACGGCGGACGAGATACGCGGGCAGAGAGAGCAGAGGAAGCGAAATGACGGATGTCGGCGGACGAGGCGACGCACGCTAGGGGTAGGTCGGGAGCACCCAGATGGATCCAGAGCCACGCTCCGACCCGGGGTTGCGGCCCAATAGCGCCCCCGGCCCGAGGAGAAACAGCCCATGCATCTTGGCTGTGCCACGACAGGATTGGGCCCGCTGGGGCGAACATCTGTTGGGTGGGCCGAGCGCAGGCCGACCCAGTACCACACCCGGGGAGAGGAGGAGATCTATCGCCCTCGCTCCCGTTCCGCGACGCAGGCGGCGGCAGCGACGATGAGGCCACCGGAGCCGAGGAAGACTCGCCAGGGCGAAGGCCGACAACAGGGCAGCTCCCCACCGTCAGGTCCAACCCCCAGGCCCCTCCAAAGCCTGTGTCAGGAAGTTAAGCCGCCGACGCCGGTACCTGCTAGGTACCCGAGGCGGAGCCGACGCTCCCGACGGTGTTCTCTGCAAGCCACGACGGGACTGCTTCCTCTGGGCCGGGCAAGACTGAGCCCGGACCAGGAAGTCGCCCGGTGTCGGCAAATCCGGACGCCTGCAACGAGCCTCTGCCTCAGCACGCGCGGCCTCCTCCTCGTCGACCTCGTCAGTGACGTCCGCCCAACGCCACCCACGGATGGACTCCGAAAAGCCAGCGGCCGTAGCCGGGGGCGTCATGAACAGGGTTGAGGCCGACCACCGGGGACGCGGCGTGCGCAGGGTCAGAACACCGGAGAGGAAGGACGGGGCGTACACGCCATCGCCAAAGCTATTGCCTTTTTGCTCTGCTTCGTAGTACCTCACTCTGCTCCCTATCCAGGAAGGTCTTCTACCAAAGGATCGCGTACGAGCAATTCAAGAAGAATTGTCGGGATTCTTATATAGAGAGGTCCTACAACCAAAAGGAGAATACTATCGGGAGCTGTATATAGTGCAATAGAGACCGTAAAAAGAGATTATATTGTATATATATATATATATATATATATATATGCATGAAACTCGTGTACCATATGTAATATGTTCGACACTTCGATCTCTATATTCATGACGATGTTGTGTAATATAATGGTTCCTTCATTGCTGAGTGCAAAACACAAAATAAAAGGAAAACAATGAATGGGAAATAAAATAAATAGAAAAATACAAAATTAATTATCTGCCGTGGCACAAAAAGTGCCTAAAATGCTGCCACGGCGGAGAAACATCGATCACGGTTCGAATGGTGCTCTCCCTCGGTCCAGACCGTGGCCACGTAGATCCCCTTTCGTGTCCCGATTGTCCTCGCGAACCGGGACGAAAGCCCTGTTTTTTACTAGTGTGCGAAACCATCACGTGCAGAAAAAAAGATCATACAAGATAATTTGAAAACTAGTATCATTACCAATAAGTTCATTACAAATATATGATACACAAGGACATGAAGTAGAAATGAACAAGACGAGCTTGCATAGACCCATATCAGTTGGATCCTTGGTGTTCGTCGGGAGGGATCTGGAGGAAGTCGAGATGATAGGATCCGTCGTCTTGGTGCAGACGGCCTTTCCCCACGAGGCTACCGTTTTTTCTGTTCTTGACATAGCAACGCCCACCGCCGAAGAAAACGAGGTAACCAGAACCGGCGAGCTGCTGCACCGAAACCAGGGTATATCCAGGTGCGAGCCCAGTGTCGTACTGTACATTGGGTATACAGAAACCATGGCAGGCCAGGCTGCTGCCAACTCCTTCAATTGGCGGGTGCCTTCCGTCGCAGGCATCTAAGACGGTAGCGGAGCTGCCTTGGATGAAGTTATCAACAAGGAGTTCAATTATGGACGTCCTATGGTCGCGGGCTCCGGAATCAAGGATGAAACACCTTTTTGCATAGGCGGCGCCTGTAATCATTTCTGCGACGAGATTTACCCGACCGAAAAGATAGTTGAGAAACCAAGAGAGGAGATGATTTCTGGCCTTGGGGTCGGCTCCCTCATCCGGTGGTGGTACTAGATAACCTTGCTTGGTTATTCCCACAACCTCTCCCTCTTGCTTCTCAGATCTAGCATAAATCAAATCCTCAATTTGAAATTCCTCGCCTAGAGGTAGAGGCTGACGTACGTAAATGAATTTGATATACGACCTAATAAGAGATGAGGAGCAGGTTGCCGGATCGTACCTGTTGCATGGCTTGGCGTCCACCATGGATGCGTCGATGCCCGCCGGTGCTGGGGAAGAAGAAGGAGGCAGCAGCAACGCGGCCATACGGCGAGGATATAACAAAATAAAAAAAGTGACGAGTGCCGGTGGGGAACTTGGCTACACAAGATGGAGGAAAGTCCTTGGCCGTCCTTATCTTTCCACTCGCTCGCCGCCCTTACCTGCTCCCTGCTTTGTTTAATGGAGGAGAGGAAGAACACCGCGTCCGCGTTCATACACTGTTCCACCTCGATCGACCGGCGACCAATGCAAGTAACAGCGCGTACAACCGAAGCTAACACCCAGCAAAGTCCAACTGCCCCACCAAACCAACGAAACCTACCACCAGCAGGCAGCCGCCGCCGGCCTAGCCTCGAGAAACCCCAATTCCCATCACGCTGCTCTCTCTACCCGCGATCATCAAGCCATGGAGAAATCCTGTCCAGCAGCCACCGCCGGCCTAGGAGAGGAACTCTTCATGCCAGCATGGGCTTCTGTGCTGTGTCCCAATCCCAGGCGAGCACGGAAGGAGCCGTTAAGCACGATGTCGTTCGACAGGGACTACTCGTTCCGAATGAGTACCTTCTGGTCGTGGAGGATCCATCTGTGCCTTTTTTTTGAGCTTGTTTCCTGGTAAAAATCTTGCTATGATTCCCCACTTCTGGGACACCATCCTCTTCTTGCCATATATATAAGTTTGCTGATCTGCTCTTCTTGCAGCATAATTCTACCATTCAGATGGATGTGCGATCGCTTTGCCCCCAGCAGGTTGGATCTTTGTTGCAACTGTTCAAACTAGCTTTCCATGGCGCTGGTCAACTCAAAGTTATCAATCATTCGCTTTTATGTGCAGTGCGCTGGAAATAGTCCTAAGTTTAAGTTTGATTTACATGTACTTTTTTTGAGTTATTGTTGATTCGAATTGTGCTAGGAATCAATTAAAGAATCCTAGAATGGATGTTAGCTGTCTTTAAGTTCTAGTTTAAGATACACTTTTGCTATTTAGCAGCCGAGTGTTATACTCAGTTTTTGACCCATTACATACATGGTAGATTGATTGGGCCACTTGCATTTTTTTTTGTGTCAATCTGTTATTTGGCGCAAATTACAGCACACTTACAGTAGTAATATTTACATGTAAGTTAGTAAATTACCATCCTAGTAAAAATGTAAATTACATGTATATACCATGGAAATTACATGTGTATATAATATACTTGTAAAATATCAAATTTTGATGAAATAGGACCGTGACTGAAATAAAAATCGACTTATGTCGAATTGAAGAACAGCCGAGTGCTAAATAGACTCTCCACATTCGGTTTGTCTTTCTTGCATAGTGTCCTAGGTCCTTACCTATATCCACATTCCGAAAGAGAGCCCAGATGTAAATTTTTTTCGGTTGACTCTTATGTTGACCTAAGAATCATGCTATGGATCCCTACTTTGAAAGATCATCATTGCCTTTAACCTAAAACTTCTTTGTTATGTTATTCTGGCAGATCAATCCGAGAACCACGCCCGAACTTGTCTTTGAGCTTCTTTGAAGATGACCGGTAGGATCTTGTTATAACCTACTCATATTTTATTGGCAACATATCCTGTGCATCCGGTGCTTTTGTGTATCCTATGCATCCGTCCATCTTTGACCCTTCGATGAAAATCGGACACACGACGTCCCGGCTGTGACTAATTGACAATTACACACCCGTCTGGAGCCTAGTCAAAAACAATCTTGTGATAACCCCCTCCTAACGTTTCAGTTCTGAACTGGCGATGATGAAACAGATCGATTTGATACACTAGATCCGATAGATTCTACACTACCAGGCTACCACCATGGTGAATTCACGATGATGCAGGCTAATTGGTCGACGATCAGAACGCATAAACGCCAAGGCAGACGACGACTACACGCCCCGGCTTGCGGCGGCGGCAGTGAAGAACATGAGACCGCGTAACGGCAATGACGGTGTAATCAACGACGGCGATCTTATGACGCGTGCGGCCGGCGACGAGTCGACGACCAAACATGGCTCCTAGAGCTGAAGGGGGTTAGTAATGTGCATGGAATGATTGAACCTCATCTGTTGTCCATACGATCGATCTAATATTCTAGTAGTATGTTGTCGCGTTAGATGGTCTTCGCTTCTCCGCTGCAACCGCCCGCCGCAGGACATCGCCATGCTTTTTTTGAGCGAATTGTTCTATCTCACATTAGGGAACAGAAACGCTATGAGGGGGTTATCACAAGATTATAGTGACTTGGGTGTCCAGGCAGGCACAAATTGCAAATTGTTCATGGCTCTCGTGTAGTGCGTGCGATTTCCATCTGAGGGCCTACAACAGACGGATACATGGATACAGAAAAGCACCGGATGCATAGGATATGTTGCCTATTTTATTTACCTGTATGAATGAAGCTACTTTCCACAACAATTTAAATAAAGTTTCTAATCCTTCTATGTTATGGGAAGTATGCAAACCAAAGGTTCCCTATATTCGAACTGCTCTTCAAAATGGGAACTGATGAATTATCACTCGATTTTCCTTTTGATGTAAAAGTCCATCTATTCCCTTTCTGAAAATGGGGGAAAACATCTCTAAAGTTGAATAATAATCCAGTTACAATGTTTTAACGCTACTTACAGTTCTTAAAGCACTTTGTCGTATATAGGTTTGGAGATTTTGGAAGTACAAGCTACATCTGCAATGGCATTATGTCACACTATATTTCATTTATCGTATAGCTCATTAGCTCCCCATAGCACACTCCCACTTTGTTTGGAAAAAAGAATTCAGGGATAACAATTACTGTGTTTTGTCTTGTTTAAGAATTTCCATGTTTTTTTGTTATCCGTTTATAATAGGAAACTTCACCGGAAAACCCCCATTCAAATTATTTTACTCAAGAGGCAATCCATTTATTGGGTCAACTGAAAAACATTATGACCTAACGATAACGTTATACACCGATCACTACCTCCGTCCCAAGGAACAAGGCGCCCTCGTTTTGCGTGTTTTTTATTTGACCAAGATTTACTCTAAATATATATAAAATATAGGTACGAAATTAGCATCGTTGGAAAGTGTATTTCAATACGAATCCAGCCATACTAATTTCACATAATATAATTAAATTTTAGTTGCTCTATTTATTCGGTCAAACTTTGCTTTAAAATACGTGTGCGCCTTATTTCTTAAAACGGAGGGACTATTTATTTTACAGAGGAAACATGCCTTCCATAGAAGGTGGATGTTTGCTTAATTTTTTCTGGCATGCATCCTAGCTGTACAACCACTATTGTTGGCACGCTCAACGCAAAAAAATAATGTTTCTTTGAACATTACAGCGGTTACATGGATTATCCTTTTCGGAAGAGGACTCCCGAGTATGTTGAAAGAATTGCTTGGAGTGAATGGATGATGCTTCTTATTTTTGTGATGGTGGAAGGCTGGTACATGATCAAGGATGCATGCTGGATCGAGGATGCCTGGTCAACTGCTATTATGTTTTGTCCTTATATTCTTCAGGTATTACTTATTTTAGGACAGATTCGTCAAGGCAGAAGCATTCCATTATTTTGAAGGGATATCCATGAACCTTTTTCCGACTCTTTAAATACAACTGACATTTGTGGAACAAAAACAAGCACGATTGATTTTATCATTATATATCTTGGTTGCATAAGTCTATTTCTATTAAAACTCCGTGTCATATGTCCAATAGGTTTACTTAGTATGTACTTTAATAATGTTCTCATGATATGCCCCTTGTAACGAATAAAAAATGCAGCCAAAAGTCCAAACGGGGTACTTGCTTCTCCTTGAAGTGACAACATCGATTGCTGATTTTTTTTTTCTTCTCCTTGACACAGGGGCGTCTGAAGCACATCAAAAGCCATATTTTCGGAAAACCAAGGTGCACCATTTAACCAGCATTAGAGTTTCTGATATACTCCATATAAGTGCATGCATGTTTTCAGATATCATACCTATAAGCTATCACTCTAGCGATGGAATCATTACGCCCTTAATATTAGACGAGATTCTGATGATGCACGTCTAATAATATGTCATTCAGGATGGTTCCGACGGAAACAATTGCGGCTTTTGGTTCTTCTTCAACTGGCAGTGGTCGCTTTATAATGGACTCTGGTGCCACTTCACATTTTGTTGGTAATGCCAGTATGCTGCAGGACATCATATATTTTCCTCTTGAGCAGCGTCAGCTTGTTACCTTAGCAGATGGCTTCTGTCTTCCCATTGTCGGCATTGGCACCCTATTGTTCACTGGTCTGAGCGAGTGTGGGAGCTATACTCGGTCCTACAGAGTCCCCAATGTCCGCTACGTGCGTGGCCTTGCGATGAACGTGATATCTGTCGGCCAGCTTGACAATGAGCATGGCTTGTGCAGCGCCTTCCACAGCGAGAAATGCGAGATTATGGCTGACAGAACCGTCATTGGGCAAGCTGTTCTTGTGAACCGCTTGTACGAGGTGGTCTACCTCCATGTCCCACGAGTGTCGTAGAGGCAACGCAAGTGTCGGACCTCCGATAAATGATAGTACTAGCTTTTCTGTTGATATTTGTAGGATTTGAACTGTTTTCGTTTTGCAGAACATTCCCTCAATTGATGCATTTGTTGTCTGCTTATGTGACCTGCCTGACTGCGCCGTGCTTCGTTCCTAGCTTACTGTTCTCTGCTGACTAAGGAATGGCCTTTCCGTCCACCCTATTTTTCAAGAATAATACCACCCTATTTTTTTAAAAATACTAGACCATTTTATATGGACAATGTCCCAACAGGGAATCTCAAACCTTTTCGTCTAAAATTCCTGGTGAAAAAGACAAATTCCTGCCGAATCGCCATGAAAAGGGTCAGATATAAACTACATGTACATGATCTAATGCTTATGATTTTTTGCAAAAATCATTTTTAGACTGACAATATGATGTTTTATCAGAGATCCAATGCAAGTTTAGCGAGGGTCGGCCCCGAGTTAAGAATCTTCATGCCCGCTGTTCGAGAGAGTTTGATGATAGTTTGAAACGGGCATTAAAAATTCAAAAACTATCCAAACAATGCGAAACCTTCGCGTGATGTCATATTATATGACATAGTTGGAAGAAAAAATATCAAACTTGATATTATTTAAGAACTTAAACGTGAGATAAAGGAGCTCTCTTAGCGATTTGAGGCGCGTCCTGCGATCCTTCTTCATGCTTGTGGGCCTTTTCTTTTGTTTCTCCCTGTACGTGGGGCTTGCAATGCGTCGCTGCCTGTCGCTGCTGGGTTTCGACACCTGGTGCAGCCAGGAGTTGATCCAGGGCGTGCGTGTGTGTGTTTCTTTTTCTGTCTGACATGTGGACTGCTCTTGCGGGACCCGTTCTGTCAGTCACTTTGTAGTTTGGGTGGGCTGCTTTGTGGTGTGTTCGGTCGTGGGGATGGGGGACTGTGTCGCCTGGCCGGAGTTTGACTGATTCATTTCTTTCTTTTCTTGCCGATGGAGGATTGGAGACGGTGCTATTCTTGGTCTGTGGGATTGGAGACCATGGGGATTGAAGGCGGTGGTGTTCTTGGTCTACTGTGCTCTGCTTTCTTTCCAGTCTTTTTGCCGCTGAGCCGTTTCTGCTCGCCGTGGAGCCGTCCCTTTCTTCTTCAAGTCTAGATATAAGCCGTCGCCTCCTGTATCCCCTGCGCCCCCAACCCTAACCAGGTGGCGGCGGCGGAGACGGAAGCCTCCTACCGCACTCCCCCATCCCTATCCAGTCGGCGGCCGTGGCGAAAGTCCGCTGAGGAAGCCCAACTCCAAGGTCAGTCGTTCAAGCACCAGGTAGAGCTTGATCTGGAGTATTCGGAGGAAAGAGAGAAAATCTATGTGGGAGGAAGCCTTCTTGGGCATGCGCTCACCTCCTGAATCGTTCCATGCGATAATTCTTGGATCTTTGTGATCTGGTGTAATCTGGAGTTCTTTTCGATGTGTTGTGATCGGGATCAATTCCGCAGCCTTGCCTGTGTCTCTCCAATTGATTAGTTTCATGTGGGTGCAATCTGTAGAGGCCAGTGATGTCTGCCTGTGGCATCTCCGCATCATGTCAACGTCTCCTCTGCAACAACAGTAGCCAATGTTTGCACCGCTCGTGATAATTGTTCTAATGTTTGATGCTGGTAAGTAACTTGCTATCCTTTTTTAGTTAGATCCATAAGCTGCTCAACCAAACTACTTATTGATTTTGCGTCATCGGCTTCCTCCAGCAATGGTACATGAGGCTCAGGTCATCAGAGATTGATTCTGCAGATCACAGTCACACTTGGAGTTATCTAGGTAATTAATTAAATATACAATTAAGTATGTCTGTAGCTCTTTGGTCGAATGTGTTGAATCAGTGATACATGTGCAAACGAATGTCTAGCTTTTAAAGAATCGGGTCACTATATGAAACATTGGTATGCATATTAAGATTACCATGTGTTTCTGCAAAAAAGTTTATCTGATTTATTCTGTAGACATATTACATCCTGTTTAATCTCATCTACATATTATTGAAATACTTGTTTGAACTGTACTCCAAAAGTAATGTGTCAATATGATAAAAAATTTATATGTAGTACTCCCTTCGACCCATATTAGTTGACTTGGATTTGTCTAAATTCGAATGTATCTAGCACTAAAATATGTCTAGATACATCCGAATCTAGACAATCCAAGTCAACTAATATGGGTCAGAGGGAGTATGGTTTTTGCAGCACTCATTATTAGGGCTCTTGCGAGTGATGCTGTGAGTGTCATGTCGTGCATATCAGAGGAAACACTCGCGTGCTGAGGCTTGAGCTGGCAGCAACCATGGTCAGCATGGTCAAGCGGCGTCAACGACAATGATCTCACCCCCACGCGTGACACCATTGACCTCCAACAAGTGAGGTAGGAGGGAATGTTTGGGTGAGCTCGATTGGAGGGGATGGGGATGGCTTGCATGGGAGGGAAAGTAGTCGGAGGGGATGCATGAGGAGGGGCTGGCGGTGAGGAGGGATAGAGGGGGTGGAGGGGAGGACCGTCCAACTGTTTTCGTCCCCAGATAATCCAGATCACGTGTTCAATGTTTGGTGGAGATATGCGCCCTCTCATGGAGCTGCATGGTCTGATGCCTGCATGCCCATGATGTGCTGATGATAGCCAGATGAAGCTAAGAATGAATTTATACCCTGGTAGCTGGTACGTTGGGGTCCCGGATTTGGTGTAGAACAGGGCTTCCACGAGCTCGCTGAAGTTTGACATTTGTGGTGACTGTGAGGACGCACCCGTCATCGCACAACCACAGTCGAGGCCATGTGCGCTGGTGAACACTGAGTCTGGATTGCAAAGAAGGGAGAGCCAGTGCCTCCCTTGTGTTTTGTGAGTCTGGTCTGGCCTGCTCTCTTGTGGATGTTCTCGACCAGCTCTCTTGTGGATGGAATCGACGGGGCTGGGTATAGAAACAACCGAGCTGGGCTCTGTCGAGTAGCCCGAGCTTGAGCATTCTATTTATTCACTACAGATCATGCAAGTGGTATCTGTCTTCAGGACTAGACAGTAGTTTTGTAAGGGCATGATATACCAGAATTGGTTTACATTATATACATGTCTTGAGTAGTATATCATTAACTAGGAATTAATGATTATTAACTAATTATGAGCATCTGTTTTGGCTAATATATAACAAAACCATTGCAAGAATATTCAATGGCTGGGCCAATAATAATGTATTCACAATCCTAAAGTCCTAGGCTATAATCATTCCTGCTAGATGTATTTTCACTGAAAAATGAGAATATGTGTCAACTAGATTTCTCTGTATATGAAAGTGATCTATACATAACTTCAGAAACTGAATTAAGCTCGGTTATAATTGAACTGACCAATAGCAACATCATAAACTAAGTGCTTTGTTTTCCCTTATTGTTGGAGGTTTGTAGCTTTTTCTAAGTCTACCGATGTGGTTTTTGGGCCAATTAACATTCATAATATTTGTCTGGCTAACCACTTGCCTTATTTCTATTTTAGGAACAATGCATGATGCAATTATTTCTGATTTGTTCTTACTGTAAGTATACATGAAGAGAAGTTGGGATCTCAACAAATAATGAATGTATGCAACTTCTCTTCTTACATACATGGGATGGATTTATCCCCAACAAAGCTCAAGCGCTGTTACCCACTAGCCTCTTTGCTGCATGCTAACACTTGTGAATGTAGTGTGTATCGTGAATTGCATAGATTTTGCTCATGTATGTACATATTTTTGCCTTCGAGTTTATAAAGTTGACAATGATTATGTTGAGTTCTTTGCTTTCTATGGCATTACTTAGAATATTTGTATTTTAAAGGTATTGACTTGCTAACTTCATCGTCATTTCTTTACTTGCCTCTACTGAAGCTCTGAATGGTACACCAAAACGCACACGTGGGGTTTTATCCTTTAGTTTTCAGTTTAGGTTATGCTTTTTTGTTCTGCTCCTAATTTGGTATGTGTATCTCTTTTTGTTCATTCCGGTTTTTGTATTTTGTAGGGACTCTCCTCTCCTACTGATAGTGAAGGATCATTGTATTGCCTAGCAGTTATGTTAGTTTGGTAGGCGTAGCTGTTCCTTTTACCATTATTTTTATCAGCATGATACTCCTAATGTTTGCTTAGGCATGTACAAAATTTCAGCATGATGTTGTCAAAATTTCATCAGTATGTAATGTTGGTGCTTAGTAGGTGCTCTCAGTTGTAACTTAAGCTACTTAATTGCTGTTGGAAAAATTCACGAATGCCAGATCCCAAGGGTCACATGCAATTTTTGTCATAAAATCTCCATATACTAAAATGTTTGCATGGTTTGCTAATTCGCTGGGTTGATTTTATTGTAGAAACCACATGACAGAGCAATATTTATTTATGTTCTTATTATCAACTATGAGTTAGCTTTTAGACAAAGCTCACTGAATATGAGATTAAATTGAGCAAATACATGCTAACTACTAACTCCGGTCACCTTTCTACATCCACACATGCCATTAAGACTTTACAGTAAAAAGGCATACACATTGTGCCTGACATTGTCGAAAGCACAGAGCGTGCAAGTGCACCACACACCACCGGCTATGCTATGTCCAAAGGCAATGCGTAATATAGAACGGCGAGGTGAAGCTCGCCTTTTGTCTAGTAATTATTATGTCTTAGAAAAACGTTCACAAAATGACCTACCTCAAAAAGACATGCCATTAGTATTAGAACATGTACAATAATTTACAAACATCAGATTGATCTCATGTTGGTTAACCGACATAATCCTATCACTGGTTTTACAACTGTTCCTGGTTTGCTGTTGTAGTAAAGGAAATACTTTGACATGCTGTCAATGAAGTACTTGGCCGACTGACCCATCGTCGCCCATCTGAGCGTGCTTATGGTTGTGAGGACCATACTGCAGTTAATTTTTGCTCTTAATTGCAAGTTTTATTTCTGTGCGCGAGGGATAGAACCATCCATGGAGATGACGCTGCAGCGCATGCAACACCACCTTCCTACTTTGGTCGCCGTCGCGTTTTGGTCTGTTTTGTTGGTCACATTGGCCAATGTATCAGCAATTTTGATCAGCAACTATGAAGATGAATTATAATATGTGTGGAAAGTAGCTATTTTTTTTTGGTCAGTAACCCATTTTCGTCTGTTTGGGAAATATGAACTGTCTGCTCGTTCTAAGGCTTGGACTGGTGCTGATGTCTTGTTTCGAATTGACTGTGTCAGGGGTTTGTTCCCAACCATGGAAACACAGATGAACCTTGGTGAAATTGAGAATTTCCTCTAGTAGCAACACGGTTATTTATTCTTTATTTCATTGCGTGTCAAGTGTGTCATTGCTCTCCATTGGGCTGTTGGCTGTTGGATACATTTGTCACTCTGTAAAATAATCATGCACACATGAATATCAGCTATCAGCACAAATGGAAGCTATGATTATACATGCTTGAACACAACCATGCGTGACGGAGAGATTCAATGCTCTTCTCATCCACATGCGTTTATATAAGCATATAATGCAGCTGCTTGACTCGTCCATATTTTTGTACACGACCATACTGTTTCCTTCTTCGGCTCTTTGCCAACCTGAGTATTTCACAGTCCGAGGCACTGAGTTCCAAAGTGCAATCGGTATCTTCGCATGGCCTTTGTTTATCAGCCCAAATCGACAAAGGAACAAAAGCCCACTAGACAAACGATGTCTCCCACCAGTGACCAGCGTACCTGTGCGCAGACTACTCACAAACTCACCATTTTAGTCCCACCTCGCCAACCGAGGAAGGAATCGACCAACTTAAATAGCCAGCTCCACCAGCCTTGTCGCCGAGCTCAGTAGTGCGAGCTTGTAACCCGAGCGGGGGCATTAAGGTGGTGTGGACGTTGCCTTGGTGCTGTGGGCCTGGTCCGGGATTGCTAATTCTGGCCCGCCCGTTCCAAGTTGCGTAGCAGACTGTTGGGGCTTATGCGAAAGCTGGGCCTCACTGTCTATAATGTGGCAGGCACAGCGTTAGGCTGGCTTCACAGAGCAGCGACCACTGCCCGCTTCCAACGGTGGAAGTATAACGGGCCGTTGCTCTCCTTGGCCGCTTTGGCCTGCAGCCCACTCCAACGAACCACCATTTTTTTTGTTTCAATCAAAATTATCTTTTTGTTGTTCAGATTTTTGGTTCAAAATTACCTTCGAATTTTTAGGACCAGATTTATCCGATCAAGAAGTAGTAAGATAATGTTCAACACGATCATGTTAATGGCGTCGCCGTCTTTTGGTGAATGTTGTTAGAAACTCAATTTAGTTCCTTCTTTTGTTTCATTCAAAATTATCTTTTTGTCGATATCTTACACAAGCATTCAATACATATCTTTTCTCATAAAAAGAAAGTACTGTCTATAATGTGGCAGGCACAGCGTTAGGCTGGCTTCACAGAGCAGCGACCACTGCCCGCTTCCAACGGTGGAAGTATAACGGGCCGTTGCTCTCCTTGGCCGCTTTGGCCTGCAGCCCACTCCAACGAACCACCATTTTTTTTGTTTCAATCAAAATTATCTTTTTGTTGTTCAGATTTTTGGTTCAAAATTACCTTCGAATTTTTAGGACCAGATTTATCCGATCAAGAAGTAGTAAGATAATGTTCAACACGATCATGTTAATGGCGTCGCCGTCTTTTGGTGAATGTTGTTAGAAACTCAATTTAGTTCCTTCTTTTGTTTCATTCAAAATTATCTTTTTGTCGATATCTTACACAAGCATTCAATACATATCTTTTCTCATAAAAAGAAAGTACACATATCTTAAGAGTCCCATTGTACGTTAGGAATGGGAAGACTAACTGTGGAGAAGGCACCCGGGATTTGCTGAAATATAAATTTCAGAGGAGGCCGAGGCTCTGAACGTATTCGAGCTGAAATGGCGCGGCAAGTCAAAAGGTGATGAGCAAGCCCACGTTCATCTCGGGCGCAGTCCGGATAGAGTGCTGAACTTCTGATTGAGAAAAGTTTTTTTTGACGCTAGTGTGATCTGGCCATTGCTAAAAATTCAACCATCCGTTTCGAACTGACCAAAATTCTCGCAATATAGGAAAAAAAAACAGGTTAATGCATGTTTTGGCATTGTGCACCGACGACGACCAGATGCATGTTGCAACAGCACTCAACAAGCTAGCTTTCAACTACATACACCTAGGAAAACAATCACTCGTTTGCGTTAAACCGAAGGGCATGTGCAAAAGTTTCTACGTTTGCCCTATTTTTAACGTTACGGACATGGAGTATTTTTTTGATAAATCTTCTCTATTTCGGGAACTAATTCCGGGTTTGCCCCATCCGTAGAACTAATTCAAAATCTGACCCCTCACGTCGGTGCCATTTCAAATGGCATGTCGACACTAGGAAGGTAAGGAGCCGCGTGCTCGACCGTGGGACCAGGAAATCCGATGTGGCAGTAGGTTCGGCGCCACATTGTGGCGCCAATGTTGCGATTTTTCTAAATCGTCTGCGCCATTCGGTATGGTGCCGACCTCGGAGATAAAACCCTAAGCATTTTCTATTCCTCCCCAGCCGCCATTTGCTCTCTCTCTCTCTCTCTCTCTCTCTCTACATGGAAACTCTTCTTAAAGGTAATCTCTCTCAAATCTCCTTTGATTCCAGCAATTTTAATGCCTAATTTCTTCTTTATTCTTCTCAATTTTGTTGAACCCTACAATAGTTTTCTACATTTCTTCGTAAGTAATGTTTGTTTGAAAAAAAGGTACAACATGTATGTATGCATCGACTGTGCTTGTCTTAGGGTTGGGTAACTTTTTCATAGTAAAAATATCAAACACAAAAATATGCACTATGTGTGCATGTTATTTGAGAGATTCATCTCAATCTAGATTGGTTCAAGTATTACATACATTACATGTGTTTGTGAAGTACATTTATCATGCTATCAAGTTGTTTGGAGCACATAAGTCGAATGCATGATTAGGATGTAGTATAATACTAGTACTTTGGAAATTGTTGGTGATAGTGTAATGCCTTATTATGTTAATTAACTTTTGTTCAATAGATTGTCCGGACATGTGGACCGAGATTGCACATCAGATGAGGTTTGCAACAACAACCAAAGGCAAGTATCCTGATGTATCATGCAAAGATGCTCCGGTGCTACCAAGATATCCGGAACCAAATTGTTGTTGTGGAATCCTTGTGAAATCACGCAATCTAGTCACCCTACTACGGCTGGTCATGCATACTACTCTTGCCGTGATCCCCCGTGAGTTTTGTTAGCTTATCACATGGTTTCTTTCATACTTTATGCCTCATTGATTGCTTACTTTGTAAAGTTTATTTGACAATAGTATCATATTTGCTACTTCTTCCAATAGATCGATGGCCCTGAGTATTATGATGATTAAGCCCATCCACAATATATGGTTATTCTTTTGGGACCAAAACCATCGAAGACATGGAAACACATTGTGCGACCTCCTTCTCTACAGGTATCTCTGAAAGTGCCTGTTGGGTTGCATAGATGAAGACTGGGATTTGTCACTCCGCGTGATAGAGAGATATCTCTGGGCCCTCTCGGTAATACAAAATCCTAAGTAGTTTGCACGCATGTGACTAATAAGCTCAGTCACAGGAATATTGTATTATGAAACAAGTAAAGAGAGTTTGCCAGTAAAGAGATTGAACTAGATATGGTGATACCGATGATCATATCTCGGGCAAGTTACATATCGTGAGACAAAGGAAATTGTATACATGATTGTTGGAATCCTTGACATGGTGGTTCGACAAATGAAATTTCTTCATATAAACATGTGGGAGCCATTAAGGGAATCCAGGGTCCCGCTATCGTATATTGATCAGAGAGGTTTCCTCGATCATGTAGGCATGTTCTTGAACCCGTAGGGTCACACACTTAACGCTTGATGTTGCTAGGTTTTGATGATGTTGCTAGGTTTTTTTTTGACGTAAAAAAAAGATGGTGTTATTAAATTATAATTTGAATTCTCGAATGGGATCCTAGACATCACGAGGAGCTTTAAAATAGCGTGGAGATAAATATAAGTGTATGGCATGATGGTTTTAGAGTATTGGAAAAAGTTTAGAATGTGTTCGGTATTGTATCGAAATGTTCTAGAAGGTTCTAGAGGTCCCCCAGTGGGGTCCACCTGTCTGGGGGCACATTGGCCCGTGATGGGGCACCACAGCCTTCATGGGTGTTGGTGTTGCACCATAAACCCACCCCTATGTCGTTGTGCTACTGGAATCGACCTCATCCAACTCTTCGTATCGTCTTCCTAGATCAAGGAGGAGGATATGACATCTCGCTGGTTTCTGCTTGTGTTCTATAAGGATATATATACCAAGACCTTCTCCTTGCTAGCATCTCGTAGACTTGATGTTGCTTTTATTCGCATCTAAAATAAAAACATTCTAGCCATTTGGTTCACATCCTAAAATAAAAATGCAGCAATTGTATCACCTAAACTATAGAAACATATGCTACAATACGTCAAAGATAAAAAAAACTTGCTCACACATGCTAACAATGAAACTTGTATAATCAAAATCTTCAATGAACCTAAGAAATTAATCAATGGAGTGCATGAATTTTTAGAGGGGATGGTGTATACCTGCCCTCTCCAGGGAGCTCGGGGACGGGTAGACAGAGAGCGGCGAGCGGGACAGCTACCAGTGACCATGACGGTGGTCACCAAAAGAGATGGGCACATGGGCCTATGGCCATGGCCAAGGGGGCAGCGACCGGAACGGTGGGTACGGCGATGTGGAGGGTGGTTAGCAACGGGAAGGCTGGGCAGGTGACGGAGACGGAGACAAGAGACCGGGGAGAGCCCGACGGAGGTTTGGATTGTCAGTGACAACGGCTAACGACGGTGTGGTGGAGGTGCGGGTCTTGGATTCAGGATTAAGATGTGAATTCAATGGAAAAACCTGGACCGGTATCTCAATATTAACCGTAGGTTCGGCGTCATTTTGAAAGCCACGGTTGTAACAAAATTGGATTCAGAAACTCCTAATCCAGCGCCATGTCGGTCGGCGCCTGACGTCTGTGCCACGTCGGATTTCCATGCCCTGTGGTCGAGCACTTCGGCACCGTTTCGACCTGGCGCCGACATGCGCCGGTCAACTCCGGTTGAAATGACGCTGACGTGAGGGGTCATATTCGAATAAGTTTTGAGAAGGGTCAGACCCGAAATGGGGTAGATTTGTCAAAAAAAATACAAACATAGACGGCCAAAATAGATAGATTTATTACGGGTGAGAGATATGCTAGGAAGCAGAACGAGTTTGGTGGCGGGAAATCTCACTGAGATATGCATGTTGTGTTGTCGACTAGTACTCTGAAACTCACAATTTTCTAGGTAGCGGGTTCAGAGCTGATCTCACGATTTTCTATCTATCATGTCAGACAGAAGCAGGTGGGCATATGAGATGCAGCTGGTTCACTGCGTGCAAGTCGGAGTTGGGAACTCGGGATCAAGGTTTGAACCGAGCATCCGTCCGTGATGCATGCTCGCTCGAACGGTGCCACACGCTGTCGGCAGGGAGCTCGATGGGACGCGTGAGCTGGTCAGTGGGATTCTTCAGCCACTTGTGCCGCCCTGCGTGTGCCCGTCCCGGGAACGGTGACGAATGTCGCTGGCTCACCTCAGCATGCAGCTAGACAGTGCGCATCGATCGATGGCAGACTCGTCTCATGCATATCTCTCGTGATCCGAGGCAGAAAAAAGTAGGTGTCGAAATCAAAATAGATGTGTTTGGTTTTTCAAATTTGGATAAACGCAGTATCTAGATTAATCTAAATTTTATAAATTTATGATAGTATCTATTTTAAGACGGAGGGAGTACTGCTATTTAGTGATATAGTAGGTTAACCCGGTTCACCGATTCATTTTTGTAAATTGCTTCGAGCTGCCGCAAAGGCGAGCAGATGCGTAAAAGATGCTGTTGACACCGGCACCGATGATGCCCTGTCATGGCACAAACAGGACAACCTGTTGACTGCCCGCCCACCACCGTCCATCACGAGCCTCCTCAGTTCCAAGTCCACCCCTGTCTCCGCTCTCCATCTCACCCTCCATCTCTTTCTTCTTATATAAGCCCCGGCCGCCGCATGATTGGATCCAGCTCCACCTGAATCCATCCATCAATCAACCTTCAGCTGCTCACCACCCGATCAAGCTCTCCCGTTGCTGCCAGCAATGGCGACTCCCCGGCTGCTGCTGCTCACCGTCTCACTCCTCCTCAGCTCGCTCTTCCCACCCGCATTGTCCACGACGTTCACGCTGACAAACTCCTGCGCCTACACGGTGTGGCCGGGCCTCCTCTCCAGCGCCGGCACGCCAACGCTCGACACCACGGGCTTCGCGCTCGCGCCGGGGGAGTCGCGCGCCGTGGAGGCCCCCGCCGCGTGGTCGGGCCGCCTGTGGGCACGCACGGGCTGCGCGTCCGACTCCACCGGCCGGTTCGCCTGCGGCACCTGCGACTGCGGCTCGGGCGCCCTGGAGTGCGCGGGCGGCGGCGCGGCCCCGCCCTGCTCCCTCGCGGAGTTCACCCTCGCCGGCTCCGGCGGCAACGACTTCTACGACGTCAGCCTCGTCGACGGCTACAACATCGCCATGGCCGTGCAGCCGCAGCTCGCCGCCGGCGCCGTCGCGGCGGACGGGGCGGCTGCGGGGTGCGCCTCGACCGGGTGCATGGCGGACCTCAACGGGCCGTGCCCCGCAGAACTGAAGGTGGCCGGCCCTGACGGCGCCGGGATCGCGTGCAAGAGCGCGTGCGAGGCGTTCGGGCGACCCGAGGACTGCTGCAGCGGGGACTTCGGGACACCCGCGGCGTGTCGGCCGTCGCAGTACTCCAACTTCTTCAAGAACGCCTGCCCGCGCGCATACAGCTACGCCTACGACGACGCCACCTCCACATTCACCTGCGCATCCGGCACCGGCAGCTACCTCCTCGTCTTCTGCCCCGCCGCCACCGCCATGGCCAGGTTAGTCGTCCGTGATCATTCATGCTTGCACTTGCATGCGTATGTACGTGTCAGGTGGCACACTTTTTCTGCCAGGAAAGTCGTAGTTTGTTGGTTCAGTAAAGTGGTTCTTGCATGCATGGCGTCGTTAACAAGTCCTGTCATTGCGTACTAATGTTGCTTATGCAAACTTTTTGCGTACTGCAGCCTCAAGTCGTCCGTGGGCGTCGGCAGCACGAACCCGTCGCCGCTCGTGAACGACACGGTCTCCTACGTCGACCGCAGCCGTGACAGCGGCAGGGGGGAGCGATACCCCTCAAGCTCGAGCAACGCCTCTACGTCGTCGTCGCCGGCGCCAGGCCCCCTCGCCCTCATGGCGGTCGCCGCATGTACGTGGCTCTTCACCACCAGACATCACCGGATTCCGTCATCGTCGTAGAGCGACCCGGCATCGGGCCTGGCCGGCTAGCCCACGTCGCGCCGCCGTCTCCGGCGGCAACGCGCGTGCCTGCACCAGGCAGGCAGACACCGGGCCCCGGCCGGAGTTGCAGGCACCGTCGTGCGCACGTAACGTCATGTGCCGGGCCGACAATTTGACCTCGGACCGTAGTACCACCTGTATAGATTGTCGTAGCACTCCATGATTTTGCAAGTAAGCGCTGGAAGAACTATTAATCAAATCGTCCAGATTGCAGCAGCCAACTTGTCATACAGTATTTTTTATCTCCGTTTCTGAGATTCGATCGGAACAGAGCGGAACAGAGCCAGGTGAGATGCGGCATGGGGATTGGGGCGGCGTGCGGATGCAGGTCAGCAGGTGGGTCGGTGAATCGATCACATGACTGAGCTCTGCACTCGGCACGGTGTAGCGTGTGTTTACACTTATACTATTAGTCTGTTTTTTCTCCCAATAAACCTCGATAGATGCACACAATTGTACTTGTACTAGTTTGTGAACCGGTAAAATGTTAAAACTCGCAGAGTAGTATGTTTGTTACTTTAATGGACTCGAAGTTCCGAGTCCATTAATTTAGTACTAAAACATGAATTTAGACAGATTTGAGTTAATTAATTTGGATTAGAGGGGTATAATAATGCGTGCAAACAACCCTTATGGTTTGGTGGAGCTCCATCCGGCTCTAGATTCTTTCTTAGAGGAGATGACTAAATTATTAAGAAATGGCGAACTATCTTTGCCAATTTATGTAGAGCAAATTTATTTTTGAATATGTGGAGCAAATGGATCAGCAACCATTGCATCTTCCACAGAACGGTGGATGGTAACTTCCGGGTTTTCTTAGAGCAAGTACAATAAGGATGAATCAGCTGGCTATAAGACTATTATATTTATGTTGAGTTAGCAGATAGAGAATAGGAGAGAGAAAGAAAACGGACTCTAATGCAAGAGCCGGCCCTTGCACGTGCTTCTAGGCACTTTGAAAGATTGAAAGGTAGGACATATTTTAATAAAGTAGCACATTTTTGTAACTAGCTATTATACATGTCGGCTATAGTGTTGATTATAGATGACATGATAATGACTTATAACCGACAATCGGCTGTACTATTGAACTTGCTCTTACTAAGCCACCATTGGGTGTGCCCTAAATCTCCGCGCTATACTTGTTTTGGGAACATAGAATTTTATTACTCTCTCCGTACATATCAATGACCTTAACTTTTTCTAGATAGGAATGCATCTAGGGATTTCAAGAATGCACCGTCTCTTAGCACGTTATCATAGACATAATAAATAATTAAGATACAATTTTTATAATGGGCTATTTTTAAGAGTTGTTTCTACATTTAATGAATTTGGTGACATGTAGATATGGGATTGGAGCTAGCCATTAGTTTTGCCTATGGTTCCGTGCAAGGGCAAAATATTCATGACATGGCCTCACACACTTTACACTTTGTTAAACCATGAAGTTTACCCATGTTGGATAATGTAAGGCTAACTGAGATTGCATCTCTGTCTATCTATCTTAATGACTAGGAATTCTCTCCCCCTATAACATCGGCGAAGAGCAGCAGGTCCCTCGAATCCTAGAAATGGAGATCGAGACAGAGTGGAACAGAGCCAGGTGAGATGTGGCATGGGGCGACGTGCGAATGCAGGTCAGCACGTGGGTTGGTGAATCGACACGTGGCTAGGGATGTTTTTTATAAATATACCTCTCTGCATATTTGTAATGTCAAAAATATGTTCCTTGTAAATCTATTGTCAAGACTACCGTGGCGAAAGGTGAAAAGGTGACATGTGGATCTTCCCGTCAGACGGGCTGGCCGAGCAAAGTGACTCCATGCAGAATGGCGGAAGTATGATCCCGCCATGGCCGTTTCCAAAAGGTTGTGGGCGGGAGGTAATTTCACGCGGAGGAAGCTGCCACGGCACCACCAGGTGCAACAACCCTACCTCTGAATTTACAACCCTGTTTTTTTAACAAACACCCTAGTGTTTATATTTTGGTAACTGCTAGACGTCCCCCGGACGATGGGAGGCTTCCCATCGTACTGATTCCACGCGTGCCACGTGTCCCTAAAAACGCCCCAAATCCCGCTTTTGCTGCAAAACGCTCTATTTTGCTGCAATTTTTTCCGCTTTTGCTTTCGAAGCAAACAACTGTTCGTTCTAGAAAATAGAACATCTCACCGGTGACCTCGCCAAAGACCATGCAGCAAAAAGATAAACTAATGTAGCAAAACCGATTTCGTCGGAGATATCGTCGGAAAAAACTAGCTGGTGACTCTCGTCGGAGACCTTGTAGCAAAAAGTTAATACTGTTGTAGCAAAACCACAAGACGGTTGTAGCGACAAACTTCTTCTAATGTAGCAAAAAACCTATTTCGTCGAAAACATCGCCGGAGACTTTTATAGACACCTCATCGGAGACCTCACCGGGATGTCGCATAGCAAAATAAATACGATATTGTAGCAAAATCAGAAAACAAATGTAGCAAAAAAATAACAAAAATGTAGCAAAAACTGAATTCGCCGAAGACATTGTCACAAAAACAAGCTATGTAGCAAAATAGTATGTCATATGTAGCAACGACGATAGCCGTATGTAGCAAAATTGACCTCCGCGGGTAGCAAAAATTGCCAATGTGGCAGGGAGCAGTGAACTGGATATGCCCTACGTGTTGGAATTATGCCCTAGAGGCAATAATAAAGATGTTATTATTATAATTCTTGTTCATGATAAAGTTTATATTCCATGCTAGAATTGTATTAAGCGGAAACTTTAATACTTGTGTGGTTTGTGAACAACACCGTGTCTCTAGTACGCCTCTATGGACTAGCTCATTGATCAATGATGGTTAAGGTTTCCTAACCATAGACATGAGTTGTCAATTGATAATGAGATCATATCGTTGGAGAATGATATGGTGGATAGACCCAAACTAAGCGAAGCAATTAGATCGTGTCATCGTGTTCGTCTTTGCGAAGTTTTTCTTATGTCAAATATTGTATTCCTTAGACCATGAGATAATACAACTCTCTGGTATCGGAAGAAAGCTTTGAGGTCATCAAACGTCATCCTATGAGAGGGTGATCATAAAGGTGTCTCTCAGGTGATCGGAAAGTATCTGTTGGGTTGTATGTATCGAGATGGGATTTGTCCCTCCCAAGTCAGAGAGATATACTTCAGGCCCACTCGGTAATCGATATCAACACCGCTTGCAAGCATGTGGTTAAGGAGTTGATCACAAAGTGATATCGGATTACAGAACGAGTAAAGTACTTGCTGTGAACGAGATTGAACTAGGTATGACGATACCGACGATCGAATCTCGGGCAAGTAAAATATCGCGAGACGAAGGGAATATATATATGGGATTGATTGAATCCTGGCATCGTGGTTCATCCGATATTATCATCGATGAATGTGTGGGAGTCAATATGGGTGCCCAGACCCCGCTGTTGATTATTGATAGAAGATCATGTCTGCATATTCTCGAACCCGCAGGGTCACACACTTAACGTGTCTCGACGCGAGGATATATTGGATAATAGGTTTATGAATTTTTGTTCGAGTCTCGGATGGGATCCGGGACATCACGAGAGGTTCGGAATGGTCCGGAGAATAAGATTCATATAAGGTGCAGTTTTGGAGTTCGAATAGTTCCGGTTAATCGGTATTGTACCGGAAGCTTCTAGAACCTTCGGAAGGGGCCAACGTGGTCCCACATTCCGGGGAGGGCATGGGCCTATGAGGGAGTGTCCTGGCCGCATTGGGCCAGGGGCACAAGGCCCCATAGGGCCCAGCCGATCCTAGAGAGTTTAAATCGTTTAAACTAGAGATAAGATAAGATAGGATTTCTAGATAAGGGAGAGTTTAAATTGTTTAAACTGGAGATAGGCTTGGAGGAGAGGCTAGGGCTGGCCGCACCCCCCCTATATATATAGAGGGCTGGTGCGCCCCCTCTCACACACCCCTACACATCTCCCTCCAAGCCCTAGTAGCCCTGCTGCCTTCCTCTCTCCCTCCCGATCGTCATAGCGAAGCCCTGCTGCAGAAATTCTCCACCAAATACACCACGCCGTCGTGTTGTAGATCCAATCCATCTCTCCACCCTACTTGCTGGTCCGAGGAAGGAGGAGACGTCGAGGTGCTGCACGTGTGCATCTCACGGAGGCACCGCCACTTGTGGTGCTAGATCGGATCGGATCGCGAGGAGGAGAAGCGAGTACGACTACATCACCCACGTTCCGGATTTAACGCTCAAGGGTATGAAGATCTAATCCAATCTCTCGTTGTTTGCATCTCCTAGATTAGATCTTGGCTTTCCCTCCGCTCGCCTCAGAGAAAATTTTGATTTACTATCTTGCGAAACCCTTCAGTGGTATCAGAGCTAGATCTATGCGTAGATGTGATTCACGAGTAGAACGCAACATGGTTGTTGCGGGCGTTGATGTTTTCTGTTGCAAGCCTCTTGTTTGTGTTCTTCTTATGACGCGGGATAGTGAGATTGAAGCGGTCCAGGCCAACCTTACGCGACGTCGTTCGCGAGACCGGCTCCGCACTTGACGTGTGGCTTGTTCCACACATGCGGTTGGTGGATGTCAGTTTCTTTCACAATAGTTGTCATGGGATTAACACCGGAGTTTGGCAACCATAATATCACCGTTGTGGCTTTCCGTAGGTAAGAATCGTTATTAGCATCTACTCCCATGAGCCACGTAAAACATGCAACAACAAAGTAGCGGCGTCTAACTTGTTTTTGCAGGGAGTGTTTTCTGTGATATGGTATGGCCCAAGATGTGATGTGTATATTGTATGCGATGATCATGTTTTGTAATGTTTCACGACTTGCATGTCGATGAGTACACAACCGGCAGGATCCATATGGTTGTCTTTATAATTGTGTATGACCTGAGTCAACTTCTTATACGCCATGTAATAGCTTTACTTTATCGCTAAGTAGTTAGCAATAGTTGTAGTTGCTATTCGTGGTGGAGGCAATCATGGTGGAGTGATGGAGATCATGCCGGAACGCACAAGATGGAGATCATTGCGCGAAGATTGGCTATACCATGTCACATAAAGTTATATGCATGTGATGTTTATCCTTTTATGTATCTTATTATGCTTAGATCGTGACGGTAGCATTATAAGATGATTCCTCACTTAAAGATCAAGATAAAAACTGTGTTCTCCCCAAGTATGCACCGCTTAGAAGTTAAATCGTGTCCAAGCATCACGTGATGATCGGGTGCTATAGACTCTCGCTCACATACAACGGGTGCAAGCCAGTTTTGCACACGGAAATACTTGGGTCTAACTTGACGAGCCTAGCATGTCTGGACATGGCCTCGAACACAAGAACTGAAAGGTTAAGCATGAGTCATATGAATGATATGATCGACACTTCGTTGTCCACCATTGAAACCACATCTCTTCTCGTGATGATTGGATTAGGTGTGGTGAATTTGGATCGTGTTCACTAAACAACTTGAGGGATGTTGAATTTAGTGGGAGTTCATCTAGTAATTTGATTAAGTTGAACTATTTATCATGAACATAGTCTAAATTGTACTTGCAAAATCAGTAGATCACATGGCCAAGTCCAACTTCAACTTCAACGTTTTTGAGAAAGAAAAGCTTAGAAACAATGGGTCTAACTTCACCAATGGTTCCGCAATCTAAGAATCATTCTGTCGGCGGACAAAAGGACTATGTCCTTGAGAAAGCGTTAGGTAACCCCCTACGCAATCGCACCGCTGATGAGAAAGCTGTCTATCGATCGCAAAGATGATTATGGTGTGATTAAGAGCACCATGTTGTTTGCTATGGAACGGAACTTCAAAATCGTTTTGAAAACTATCCCGCCCTTTGAGATTCTCGAGAGCTGAAAACCATGTTTCGCAGACTCAGGCCCGTTCGAGATATGAGATCTCGAAGTTCTTTAATCGCAAGATGGAGGAAGGAGTTCCGTTAGTGAGCACGCCATTAAGATGTCGGGCTACACTCAACGCCTTGAGCAACTGGATCGCAAGATTCCAGAGGAGCTCAAGATTGACAGGTTCTGCAATCACTCCCTTCCAGCTACAAAAGTTTTGTAGTGACTCACAATCAGATTGGTTCCATCGATACGATCACCGAGCTCTTCGCAAAGTCTGAAGGCTGCGGAGGTGGACATCAAAAGGATAATCATGTGTTGATGGTCAACAAGCCCACCTTTAAGAAAGGTAAGGGAGCAAAGAAGCCCTTCAAGAAGGGCGGCAAGCTTAATGCCCTCGCTGAGAAGAAGCTCAAGTCTGGTCCCAAGCCGGAACCGAGTGCTTCTATTGCAAGGACAAGGGTCATCGAAGAATCGTCCAAATACTTAGCGGACAAGAAGGCTGGCACCATCAAAGGTATATTTGATATACATGTTATTGATGTTTTCCTTACTAGCCCTCGTTGTAGTGCTCGGTATTTGATCTTGGTTCGGTTGCTAATATTTGTAACTCAAACAGAGCTACGGAATAGACGGTGACTTGCGAGGATGAGGTGACGATCGCGTTGGCAACGGATCAAGAGTTGATGTGATGGCGTCAAGCACGCCTCCTTAGTTTTACCTTCGGGATTAGTTTTAAACCTTAATAAATGTTATTATGTGCTGCGTTGAGCATG
The DNA here is from genome assembly GCA_023614405.1 of Avena insularis. NCBI lineage: Eukaryota > Viridiplantae > Streptophyta > Magnoliopsida > Poales > Poaceae > Avena > Avena insularis. The sequence goes on along the minus strand of CM042693.1, from coordinate 392,026,633 downwards.
AACATTATTTCTGGATCGTGTTTATTGCAAGACGGTTATTCATTTAAATCGGAGAATAATAGTTGTTCTATTTATATGAGTAACATCTTTTATGGTCATGCACCTCTTGTGAATGGTTTATTTCTTCTAAATCTCGAAAGGGATGAAACACACATCCATAACATTGAGGCTAAGAGATGCAAAGTAGATAGTGATAATACTACTTAGTTGTGGCAATCGTAAATGGGTCATATTGGTGTAAAGCGCATGAAGAAACTCCATTCGATGGACTTTTGGAGTCTCTTGATTTTGAATCATTTGACACATGCGAACCATGCCTCATGGGCAAGATGATCAAAACCCGTTCTCCTAATAATGGAGCGAGCAACGGACTTGTTGGAAATCATACATACCGATGTATGCGGACCGATGAGTGTTTCGACGCGCGGTGGATATCGCTATTTTCTCACTTTTACCGATGACTTAAGTAGATATGGGTATATCTATTTAATAAAACATAAATCTGAAACGTTTGAAAAGTTCAAAGAATTTTAGAATGAAGTGGAGAACCATCGTAATGTGAAAGATTAAGTTTCTACGATCCGATCGTGGGGCGAATATTTGAGTTATGATTTTCTCACGCATCTCAAAGCAAGTGGAATCGTTTCACAACTCACGCCACCGGAACACCACAGCAGCAATGGTGTGTCTGAGCAGGAATTGAACCCTATTCGATATGGTCCGATCGATGATGTCTCTTACTGATTTCGTGGTATCATTTTGGGGTTATGCATTAGAAACCGCTGCATTCACTTTAAATAGGGCTCCATCTAAATCCGTTGAGACGACACCGTATGAACTGTGGTTTGGTGCTAAACCTAAGTTGTCGTTTCTTAAAGTTTGGGGATGCGAAGCTTACGTCAAGAAATTGATGCCGGACAAGCTCGAACCCAAAGCGGAGAAATGCGTCTTCATAGGATACCCTAAGGAAACTATTGGGTATACCTTCTATCACAGAACCGAAGGCAAAGTGTTTGTCGCAAAGAACGGTTCCTTTCTTGAGAAGGAGTTTCTCTCGAAAGAAGTGAGTGGGAGGAAAGTAGAGCTAGACGAGGTTGTTGAACCTTCTCTTGAATTGGAGAGTAGCGCAGCACCTGAAATTGTTCCAGTGCCGCCTGCGCCAACAATAGAGGAAGCTAATGACAAGGATCATGAAGCTTCGGACGATGCTGCTACTGAACGTCGCAGGTCGACAAGGTCGCGTGCCCCTCCTGAGTGGTACGGCAACCCTATCTTGACTGTCTTGTTAGTAGAAGACAGCGAACCTACGAACTATGAGGAAGCAATGATGAGCCCAGAATCTGAGAAATGGCTAGAAGCCATGAAATCCGAATTGGGATCCATGAGCGAAAACCAAGTATGGACTTTGGTGGACCCTCCTAGCGACCGAAAGGCCGTTGAGTGCAAATGGATCTTCAATAAGAAAACGGACGCGGATGGTAATGTTACCGTCTATAAAGCACGGCTTGTTGCGAAAGGTTTTCGACAAGTTCAAGGTGTTGACTACGATGAGACTTTCTCTCCCGTAGCGATGTTTAAGTCCATTCGGATTTTATTAGCAATTGCTGTGTTTCATGATTATGAAATATGGCAAATGGATGTCAAGACTGCTTTCCTCAATGGCAACATTGATGAATAGTTGTATATGATGCAACCCGAAGGTTTTGTCGATCCTAAGGATGCTGATAAAGTATGCAAACTTCAGCGTTCCATTTATGGACTGAAGCAAGCATCTCGGAGTTGGAACCTTCGTTTTGATCAAGTGATCAAGAGCTTTGGATTTGTTCCAAATTGCTATGAAGCTTGCATCTACAAGAAAGTGAGTGGGAGATCGGTGACGTTTCTGGTACTATATGTGGATGACATATTGATTATTGGAAATGACATCAACATGCTTAACGATGTGAAGAGTTATCTGAACAAGTGTTTTTCAATGAAAGACCTAGGTGAAGCTTATATATTGGGCATCAAAATCTATAGAGATAGACAAAGACGCCGATAGCTTTAAGCGAGTACATACCTAGACAAAGTTCGAAAAGGTTCAGAATGGATAAGGCATTGAAAGGTTCGGTGCCTATGTTGTCGTGTAAGATATTGAGCAAGGCTCGGTGTCCATTCTGATGATAGGGAAGCTATGAGCAAAGTGCCTTATGCCTCGGCCATAGGTTCCATCATGTATGCCATCTGTGTACTAGACGGATGTGTCCAATGCTCTTAGTTTGACGAGCGATATCAAAGTGATCCAGAGTGGAACCCGGACAGCCGTGAAGAACATCCTAGGGTACCTAAATAGGACTAAAGAAATGTTCTTAGTCTATGGGGTGATGAACAGCTCGTCAGTAAAGGTTACGTCGATGCTAGTTTCGACACCGACAAGGATGATTGTAAATCTCGACGGGATACGTGTATATTTTGAATGGAGGAGTTGTGAGTGGAGAAGCTGCAAGCAAAGCGTGATCATGGGATCTGATGAGAAGCGGAATACATGGCTGCTGCGAAGCTTCAAGTGAAGGAGTTTGGATCAGAAACTTCATCATCGAGCTTGGCGTGGTTCAAGTGCATTGGACCCTGGAGATATTGTGTGACAACATTTGGCGCCATAGCACTCGCTAAGGAACCAAGATATCATCCAAAGACCAAGCATATCAACCGCAAGTTTCATATAATCCGAGATTATATAGCGGATGGAGATCCAAGATCAGCAAAGTACATACAGATCTGAATGCCGCAGATCCATTGACTAAACCTCTTCCACGTGTAAAACATGATCAGCACCTCAGTGCCATGGGTGTGAGATTGTTGCCAGATGTAAACTAGATTATTAACTCTAGTGCAAGTGGGAGACTGTTGGAATTATGCCCTAGAGGCAATAATAAAGATGTTATTATTATAATTCTTGTTCATGATAAAGTTTATATTCCATGCTAGAATTGTATTAAGCGGAAACTTTAATACTTGTGTGGTTTGTGAACAACACCGTGTCCCTAGTACGCCTCTATGGACTAGCTCATTGATCAATGATGGTTAAGGTTTCCTAACCATAGACATGAGTTGTCAATTGATAATGAGATCATATCGTTGGAGAATGATATGGTGGATAGACCCAAACTAAGCGAAGCAATTAGATCATGTCATCGTGTTCGTCTTTGCGAAGTTTTTCTTATGTCAAATATTGTATTCCTTAGACCATGAGATAATACAACTCCCTGGTATCGGAAGAAAGCTTTGAGGTCATCAAACGTCATCCTATGAGAGGGTGATCATAAAGGTGTCTCTCAGGTGATCGGAAAGTATCATTGGGTTGTATGTATCGAGATGGGATTTGTCCCTCCCAAGTCGGAGAGATATACTTGGGCCCACTCGTGTCGATATCAACACGCTTGCAAGCATGTGGTTAAGGAGTTGATCACAAAGTGATATCGGATTACGGAACGAGTAAAGTACTTGCTGTGAACGAGATTGAACTAGGTATGACGATACCGACGATCGAATCTCGTGCAAGTAAAATATCGCGAGACGAAGGGAATATATATATGGGATTGATTGAATCCTGGCATCGTGGTTCATCCGATATGATCCTCGATGAATGTGTGGGAGTCAATATGGGTGCCTGACCCATTGTTGATTATTGATAGAAGATCATGTACGCATATTCTCGAACCCGTAGGGTCACACATAACGTGTCTCGACGCTAGGATAGATTGGATAATTGGTTTATGAATTTTTGTTCGAGTCTCGGATGGGATCCGGGACATCACGAGAGGTTCGAATGGTCCGGAGAATAAGATTCATATAAGGCAAAGCAGTTTTGGAGTTGAATAGTTCCGGGTTAATCGGTATTGTCTGGAAGCTTCTAGAACCTTCGGAAGGGGACAACGTGGTCCCACCTTCCGGGAGGGGCATGGGCCTATGAGGGAGTGTCCTGGCCGCATTGGGCCAGGGCACAAGGCCCCATAGGGCCCAGCCGATCCTAGAGAGTTTAAATCGTTTAAACTAGAGATAAGATAAGATAGGATTTCTAGATAAGGGAGAGTTTAAATTGTTTAAACTGGAGATAGGCTTGGAGGAGAGGCTAGGGCTGGCCGCACCCCCCCTATATATATAGAGGGCTGGTGCGCCCCCTCTCACACACCCCTACACATCTCCCTCCAAGCCCTAGTAGCCCTGCTGCCTTCCTCTCTCCCTCCCGACTGTTTGCAGCGTAAGCCTGCTGCAGAAATTCTCCACCAAATACACCACGTCGTGTTGTAGATCCAATCCATCTCTCCACCCTACTTGCTGGTCCGAGGAAGGAGGAGACGTCGAGTCTTTGCGTGTGCATCTCACGGAGGCACCGCCACTTGTGGTGCTAGATCGGATCGGATCGCGAGGAGAAGCGAGTACGACTACATCACCCACGTTCCGACGAACGTTCCGCTGTGCGAATCTTCAAGGATATGAAGATCTAATCCAATCTCTCTCGTTGTTTGCATCTCCTAGATTAGATCTTGGATTTCCCTCTGTTCGCTTCCGTAGAAAATTTTGATTTACTATGCTGCGAAACCCTTCACTACGTACCCGATGTTAGCCTACCTGGTCCATCCTGACGGAGGCCCACTCGACGACCTGCCAGGGTCCATGACGCCTATGACATTTAGGCTACTATGAAGACCATATGGACACGGACTCCCAAGCTCACAAGACAAGGAAAGCTCAAGACTAGAGTTTGAATACAACTTATAACCTACTCGTATCGGTACCTGAGACCTAGCCTCCCCATATATAATGTTGGAATTATGCCCTAGAGGCAATAATAAAGATATTATTGTTATAATTCTTGTTGATGATAAAGTTTATATTCCATGCTAGAATTGTATTAAGCGGAAACTTTAATACTTGTGTGGTTTGTGAACAACACCGTGTCCCTAGTACGCCTCTATGAACTAGCTCATTGATTAATGATGGTTAAGATTTCCTAACCATAGACATGAGTTGTCGATTAATAATGAGATCATATTATTGGGAGAATGATATGATGGACAGACCCAAACTCAGCGGAGCAATTAGATCGTGTCATCGTGTTCGTTTTTGCGAAGCTTTTCTTATGTCAAATATTGTATTCCTTAGACCATGAGATAATGCAACTCCCTGGTATCGGATGAAAGCTTTGAGGTCATCAAACGTCATCCTATGAGAGGGTGATCATAAAGGTGTCTCTCAGGTGATCGGAAAGTATTTGTTGGGTTGTATGTATCGAGATGGGATTTGTCCCTCCCAAGTCGGAGAGATATGCTTCGGGCCCACTCGGTAATCGATATCAACACCGCTTGCAAGCACGTGGTTAAGTAGTTAATCACAAAGTGATATCGGGTTACGGAATGAGTAAAGTACTTGCTGTGAACGAGATTGAACTAGGTATGACGGTACCGACGATCGAATCTCGAGCAAGTAAAATATCGCGCGACGAAGGGAATATATATATGGGATTGATTGAATCCTGGCATCGTGGTTCATCTAATATGATCATCGATGAATGTGTGGGAGTCAATATGGGTTTCCAAACCCCGCTGTTGATTATTGATAGAAGATCATGTCTGCATATTCTCGAGCCCGAAGGGTCACACACTTAACGTGTCTCGATGCTAGGATAGATTGGATAATTGGTTTATGAGTTTTTGTTCAGAGTCTCGGATGAGATCCAGGACATCACGAGAGGTTCCGGAATGGTCTGGAGAATAAGATTCATATAAGGCAATGCAGTTTTTGGAGTTCGGAATTGTTTCGGGTTAATCGGTATTGTACCGGAAGCTTCTAGAACCTTCTGGAGTGGGACCAACGTGGCCCCACTTGTCAGGAGGGGGCATGGGCCTATGAGGGAGTGCCCTGGCCGCATTGGGCCAGGGGCACAAGGCCCCATAGGGCCCAGCCGGCCAGCCTAGGGAAAAACCCTAGGGGAGCTTCTAGAAGGGAGGGGGGAAACTTGTCCCCCACTCCTCCCTCCTTGGCCGCCGGCCTAGGGCTTGGGGGAGGGGCTAGGGCTGGCGCCCACCCCTCTATATAAAGAGGGCTGGGGGCGCACCCTCCCCCTACACCTCCTCCTCAACCCTAGCCGCCCTGCTGCCCCTCCTCTCTCTCTCCCTCCCGACTGCGCGTAGGCGAAGCCCTGCCGCAGAAACTCTCCACCGCTTGCACCGCGCCGTCGTGTTATAATCCAATCCATCTCTCCACCCCACTTTCTGGACCGAGGAAGGAGAAGAAGTCGAGGTGCCGCATGTGTGCATCTCTCGGAGGCATCGCCACTTGTGGTGCTAGATCGGATCGGATCGCGAGGAGGAGAAGCGAGTACGACTACATCACCCACATTTCGATTTAACGTTCATTATGTAATCTTCAAGGGTATGAAGATCTAATCCAATCTCTCTCGTTGTTTTCATCTCCTAGATTAGATCTTGGCTTCCCTCTATTCGCAACAGTAGAAAATTTTGATTTACTATGCCGCGAAACCCTTCAGTGGTATCAGAGCTAGATCTATGCGTAGATGTGATTCACGAGTAGAACGCAACATGGTTGTTGCGGGCGTTGATGTTTTCTGTTGCAAGCCTCTTGTTTGTGTTCTTCTTATGACGCGGGATAGTGAGATTGAAGCGGTCCAGGCCAACCTTACGCTTACGCCGTCATGAGACCGCTCAAGACTTGACGTGTGGCTTGTTCCACACATGCGGCTGGTGGATGCCAGTTTCTCTCACTATAGTTGTCATGGGTTTAACACCGGAGTTTGGCAACCATAATATCACCGTTGTGGCTTTCCGTAGGTAAGAATCGTTCTTAGCTTGCTACTCCCATAAGCCACGTAAAACATGCAACAACAAAGTAGAGGCGTCTAACTTGTTTTTGCAGGGAGTGTTTTCTGTGATATGGTATGGCCCAAGATGTGATGTGTATGTTGTATGCAATGATCATGTTTTGTAATGTTTCATGACTTGCATGTCGATGAGTACACAACCGGCAGGAACCATATGGTTGTATTTATAATTGTGTATGACCTGTGCATCAACTTCTTATACGCCATGTAATAGCTTTACTTTATCGCTAAGTAGTTATCAATAGTTGTAGTTGCTATTCATGGTGGAGGCAATCATGGTGGAGTGATGGAGATCATGCCGGCACGCACAAGATGGAGATCATTGCGCGAAGATTGGCTATACCATGTCACATAAAGTTATATGCATGTGATGTTTATCCTTTTATCTATCTTATTATGCTTAGATCGCGACGGTAGCATTATAAGATGATTCCTCACTTAAAGATCAAGATAAAAACTGTGTTCTCCCCATGTATGCACCGTTGCGAAAGTTCGTCTTGTTCAAGCATCACGTGATGATCGGGTGCTATAAACTCTACGTTCACATACAACGGGTGCAAGCCAGTTTTGCACACACGAAAATACTTGGGTTTGACTTGACGAGCCTAGCATGTACAGACATGGCCTCGGAAAATAAGAACCGAAAGGTTAAGCATGAGTCATATGAATGATATGATCGACACTTCGTTGTCCACCATTTAAACCACATCTCTTCTCGTGAAGATCGGATTAGGTGTGGTGAATTTGGATCATGTTCACTAAACAACTTGAGGGATGTTGAATTTAGTGGGAGTTCATCTAGTAATTTGATTAAGTTGAACTAGTTATCATGAACATAGTCTAAATTGTACTTGCAAATGTTGTAGATCAAATGGCTAAGTCCAACTTCAACTTCAATGTTTTCGCTGAGAAAGAAAAGCTTAGAAACAATAGGTCTAACTTCACCAACTCGTTCCACAATCTGAGAATCATTCTCGCTGGCGGACAAAAGGACTATGTCCTTGAGGATGCGCTAGGTGACGCCCCTGCTGTAGATGCGCTGGCTGATGAGAAAGCTGTTTATCAGTCGCGCAAAGATGATTATGGTGTGATTAAGAGAACCATGTTGTTTGCTATGGAATCGGACCTTCAAAATCGTTTTGAAGATTATCCCGGGCCCTTTGAGATTCTTGAGGAACTGAAAACTATGTTTCAGACTCAGGCCCGTTCTAAGAGATATGAGATCTCTAAGAAATTCTTTAACTGCAAGAAGGAGGAAGGGAGTTCCGTTAGTGAGCACGCCATAAAGATGTCGGGCTACACTCAACGCCTTGAGCAACTGGACTGCAAGATTCCAGAGGAGCTGAAGATTGACAAGGTTCTGCAATCAGTCCCTCCCAGCTACAAAAGTTTTGTAGTGACTCATAATCAGATTTGTTCCACTGATACGATCACCGAGTTCTTCGCTAAGCTGAAAGCTGCGGAGGTGGACATCAAGAAGGATAATCATGTGTTGATGGTCAACAAGCCCCCCAGCTTTAAGAAAGGTAAGGGTGCAAAGAAACCCTTCAAGAAAGGTAGCGGCAAGCGCGTTGCCCCTGCTGAGAAGAAGCTCAAGTCTGGACCTAAGCCGGACACTGAGTGCTTCTATTGCAAGGACAAGGGTCACTAGAAGCGCAACTGTCCGAAGTACTTAGCGGATAAGAAGGCTGGCACCAACAAAGATATATTTGATATACATGTTATTGATGTTTTCCTTACTAGCCCTCGTTGTAGTGCCTGGGTATTTGATACTGGTTCAGTTGCTAATATTTGTAACTCGAAACAGGAGCTACGTAATAGACGGCGGCTTGCGAGGGATGAGGTGACAATGCGCGTTGGCAACGGATCAAGAGTTGATGTGATGGCCGTCGGCACGCTCTCCTTAGTTTTACCTTCGAGATTAGTTTTAAACCTCAATAAGTGTTATTATGTGCCTGTGTTGAGCATGAACATCATATCTGGATCGTGTTTATTGCAAGACGGTTATTTATTTAAATCTGAGAATAATGGTTGTTCTATTTATATGAGTAACATCTTTTATGGTCATGCACCTGTTGTGAATGGTTTATTTCTTCTGAATCTCGAAAGGGATGAAACACACATCCATAACATTGAGGCTAAGAGATGCAAAGTAGATAGTGATAATACTACTTATTTGTGGCACTGTCATCTAGGTCATATTGGTGTAAAATGCATGAAGAAACTCCATTCTGATGGACTTTTGGAGTCTCTTGATTTTGAATCATTTGACACATGCGAACCATGCCTCATGGGCAAGATGATCAAAACCCCGTTCTCCGGTATGATGGAGCGAGCAACGAACCTGTTGGAAATCATACATACCGATGTATGCAGACCGATCAGTGTTTCGACGCGCGGTGGATATCGCTATTTTCTCACTTTTACCGATGACTTAAGTAGATATGGGTATATCTATTTGATGAAACATAAATCTGAAACATTTGAAAAGTTCAAGGAATTTCAGAATGAAGTGGAGAACCATCGTAACAGAAAAATTAAGTTTCTACGATCCGATAGTGGAGGTGAATATTTGAGTTATGATTTTCTCACGCATCTTAAAGCTAGCGGAATCGTTTCGCAACTCACGCCACCCGGAACACCACAGCGCAATGGTGTGTCCGAACGCCGGAATCGAACTCTATTAGATATGGTCCGATCAATGATGTCTCTTACTGATTTGCCGTTATCATTTTGGGGTTATGCATTAGAAACCGCTGCATTCACTTTAAATAGGGCTCCATCTAAATCCGTTGAGACGACACCGTATGAACTGTGGTTTGGTGCTAAACCTAAGTTGTCATTTCTTAAAGTTTGGGGACGCAAAGCTTACGTCAAGAAGTTGATGACGGACAAGCTCGAACCCAAAGCGGAGAAATGCGTCTTCATAGGATACCCTAAGGAAACTATTGGGTATACCTTCTATCACAGAACCGAAGGCAAAGTGTTTGTCACAAAGAACGGATCCTTTCTTGAGAAGGAGTTTCTCTCGAAAGAAGTGAGTGGGAAGAAAGTAGAGCTAGACGAGGTTGTTGAACCTTCTCTTGAGTTGGAGTGTAGCGCAGCACCTGAAATTGTTCCAGGTCACTTTGCACAACAATAGAGGAAGCTAATGACAAGGATCATGAAGCTTCGGCCGATGCTACTACTAAACGTCGCAGGTCGACAAGGTCGCGTGCCCCTCCTGAGTGGTACGACAACCCTGTCTTGACTGTCTTGTTGGTAGAAGACAGTGAACCTGCGAACTATGAGGAAGCAATGATGAGCCCAGACTCTGAGAAATGGCTAGAGTCCATGAAATCTGAATTGGGATCCATGAGCGAAAACCAAGTATGGACTTTGGTGGACCCTCCTAGCGACCGAAAGGCCGTTGAGTGCAAATGGATTTTCAAGAAGAAAACGGACGTGGATGGTAATGTTAGCGTCTATAAAGCACGACTTGTCGCGAAAGGTTTTCGACAAGTTCAAGGTGTTGACTACGATGAGACCTTCTCTCCCGTAGCGATGTTTAAGTCCATTCGGATTTTATTAGCAATTGCTGCGTTTCATGATTATGAAATATGGCAGATGGATGTCAAGACTGCGTTCCTCAATGGCAACATTGATGAAGAGTTGTATATGATGCAACCCGAAGGTTTTGTCGATCCTAAGGATGCTGATAAAGTATGCAAACTTCAGCGTTCCATTTATGGACTGAAGCAAGCATCTCGGAGTTGGAACCTTCGTTTTGATCAAGTGATCAAGAGCTTTGGATTTGTTCCAAATTGCTACGAAGCTTGTATCTACAAGAAAGTGAGTGGCAGCTCCGTGACATTTCTGGTACTATATGTGGATGACATATTGATTATTGGAAAGGACATTGACATGCTTAACGATGTGAAGTGTTATTTGAACAAGTGTTTTTCAATGAAAGACCTAGGGGAAGCTGCTTATATATTGGGCATCAAGATCTATAGAGATAGACAAAGACGCCTGATAGCTTTAAGCCAAAGTACATACCTAGACAAAGTTCTGAAAAGGTTCAGAATGGATAAGGCAAAGAAAGGTTCAGTGCCTCTGTTGTCAGGTAAGATATTGAGCAGGGCTCAGTGTCCAGCTACGGTAAATGATAGGGAAGCTATGAGCAAAGTGCCTTATGCCTCGGCCATAGGTTCTATCATGTATGCCATGCTGTGTACTAGACCGAATGTGTCCAATGCTCTTAGTTTGACGAGCAGATATCAAAGTGATCCAGGAGTGGAACACTGGATAGCCGTGAAGAACATCCTAAAGTACTTAAATAGGACTAAAGAAATGTTCTTAGTATATGGAGGTGATGAACAGCTCGTCGTAAAGGGTTACGTCGACGCTAGTTTCGACACCGACAAGGATGATTCTAAATCTCAGACAGGATACGTTTATATTTTGAATGGAGGAGCCGTGAGCTAGAGAAGCTGCAAGCAAAGCGTGATCGCAGGATCTACAGTAGAAGCGGAATACATGGCTGCTGCAGAAGCATCAAGTGAAGGAGTTTGGATCAGGAACTTCATCACTGAGCTTGGCGTGGTTCCAAGCGCCTTGGACCCACTGGAGATATTGTGTGACAACACTGGCACCATAGCACTCGCTAAGGAACCAAGATATCATCCAAAGACCAAGCATATCAACCGCAAGTTTCATATAATCTGAGATTATATAGCAGATAGAGATCTGAAGATTAGCAAAGTACATACATATTTGAATGTCGCAGATCCATTGACTAAACCTCTTCCACGTGCAAAACATGATCAGCACCTTAGTGCCATGGGTGTTAGATTCTTGCTAGATGTAAACTAGATTATTGACTCTAGTGCAAGTGGGAGACTGTTGGAATTATGCCCTAGAGGCAATAATAAAGATGTTATTATTATAATTCTTGTTCATGATAAAGTTTATATTCCATGCTAGAATTGTATTAAGCGGAAACTTTAATACTTGTGTGGTTTATGAACAACACCGTGTCCCTAGTACGCCTCTATGGACTAGCTCATTGATTAATGATGGTTAAGGTTTCCTAACCATAGACATGAGTTGTCGATTAATAATGAGATCATATCATTGGGAGAATGATATGATGGACAGACCCAAACTAAGTGGAGCAATTAGATCGTGTCATCGTGTTCGTCTTTGCGAAGCTTTTCTTATGTCAAATATTGTATTCCTTAGACCATGAGATAATGCAACTCCCTGGTCTCGGGCGAAGCGCGCGGATATCAACTCCCATACGTAGATTTCGAGTCATGTACTGTACATCGAACTCACACTATCGCAGTCGCAGAACTCCAAAGTGGCACTAGTAAGTGGATGATGGAAACTCCCCGAGTAGTTGTCGCAACCAACGAGCTTCACCAACAACACTCGCGACCACCCAGTACTCAACATCTACACTAGGCCAGACTAGTCATAGTGGGAGTAACTTGAGTACTAACATAGTCCTACATGTCTACACTAGGCCAGACTAGTCATAGTGGGAGTAACTTGAGTACTAACATTGTCCTACATGTATTGCCAACTAAGCATTTAGATGACATGGCATGCAATGAAATAATGAGAGAGAGAGGGTTGTGATAACTAGCTATGTTACCATAACATTACACATTTCAAGATAAAATGAGTCTATATTACAATAAATAAGCATTTGCATGACACCACACATATGTTATTTTTCACTATAAAGGTAGTAACTTACACTAGTAACATATCCATGTTACTATCCTAAGTTACTCCCCACTATGACCAGCCTTAGACTGTCTGCTAGCTCTTCATGACCAAGTTCCGCCTTGGAAGACGTAATAGACGTGTGGTGTGGACATCTTAATGTGTAGTCGAATTCTTGGAGGCGCGAGGAAACAAATACCCACCACTATCACGGATGTAGCGAAGAACACGTTTAACGAGTAAGAAGTGATTTAGCCCGAGAATCGTGCATACGAAGACAAATCGCGTATTCTGGTTACACTGTGTTACGACTTACGACGGCTGGAAAGTTCTAAAAATATTATTACCATGCATGATTTCTAAGAAGCGAGGGTTGATGAAGTAGCATCTGGCTTGACGCGATGTTTCGTAGTACAATAGTCTTGCTTGAACTACACTATACTAGTAGTAGGTTACAGCCTTCAATGTCTTAAATGAAATTGAGACAGTGTACTACACTGGTGGAAAAAGGGGTTGTAGTCCTGAGCCACAACTGGCTTTAGTCCCGTTTTGGGCCCGGTACTGCGAAAACGAGACTAGAGGCCCCCATCTAGTTCCGGCTCGCTACGACCCGCGACTGATAATAGCCATGTGACTGTTTCAGCGCCACGGGGGCGGAAACCCTCTAGTCTCGGGCCGTAACATCACCCGGGACTATAAGGTTTCCTGCCACGGCAGAGAATTGTGTGTTTCTCTGCCGCGGCAGAGATTGTGTATTTCCTTTTTTTTACCATTTTGTTCCTTTTTTGTTTTGTGTTTCACTATAATTCAAACATATATTTCAGTATACATATTATACTCTACTACATACACACTACACGTCGATGCATTTATATAATTAATCGATCCCTTGCAAGCATACATATAATCAATCATATCAAAAGGAAGAAATGTTTTGAAATTACATGGTCATTGATGAATATATATATCATATCAGCTACATGGAGATGACTAAGGCAAATCGTGTTCCACGTCATCCGTATAATGCTTTCCATGTACATGAAGGACTTCCTTCATCACAAATCCCGCCAGCTCCTCTTGAATTGCTCTTATGCGCTGGTCCGGCTCTAGTTTCTCCCGCAAATCATAAATATAATGTGAGTCAACTTTCCGCTTACTGGTCAACTCGCGGATGTACTCGCAGACGTAGTATCCATATAAATGAGTTCCCGGTGGCTGCTGTAAACTGTTTACCATTTTATAAGTTAACTCCTCTTTGAATGGACCTGGTATTTTCTGTCTGAACCGTATCCAACACCTGCTCGGCAAAGAAAATGAACAAAGAAGTTATTAGTTACTTGATATCAGGAAATGAATGAAAGAGGATAATATAATGCGATAATGATTGAAATTACTTATGGAGCATTGCTTTCATGTCGCTTCACTGCTCTTGGTCCCAACTTAATGAGTCGTGGACTTTAACTAGGGAGTTGTCAACTTGAATGTTTAGCAAGATCCAGTGGAATCTGGGGACGTTTACATAAGCATACATGCATAGCTCATCCAGTAAGAAAAAATAAAATGTGTACAAGATACAAACACTCACTTGAAGTTGTAAGGAAATAGTATTTCCTTAACAAAATTATTCTCGGTTAAGAACCTGCACAGGTCTTCCTCCACGTCTTTGGGCTGATTCTTTAACGTATATTCATTAACGATATATGGGTCAATGAACCCAACATCGTATCTTCTAGCTCTTTTGCATTCAAGCATCTTCATTCTGCAGAATATAATATCATCATATAAAAGGATATATAGTTAGGATAATATATTAAATGCAATGAACGAGCTGAGCTACAAACTTAATTATAGAAATAAATCACTTACAGACAGTAGCAACCAATGATAGATTTGTCGAGGGCGCGCTGGTTGTATAACTGAAACAGTTCGGTCATTTGAACCTGTATCGATTATGGTTTAAAGTGATGCTCCTTTCTAACGTCCACCGGAAACCAATCTTTCTGATGCTTTTTTCTGCTTGCGACATGTACCATTCGTGCAGATTTCGCATATGTGTGGATAGACGGAACGAGCTCCTCATTACTGACTAGAGGCTCCCCTTGGACATACTGCCGTACTATCTGACCCACTCGCATATCTTCATAGCCTAAATATTGACCAAAAGACATATTTGCTTCGGTAGCAAATGCTTTGGCCTGCGATACAGTGATTCCCATAAGTGCAGCATTATTATGGGCTCTGGGGTCCATTATTTGCATGTCCATATCCATTTCATGTCTGAAGGCCTTGTCAAGGTCTGAAATGACTTTGAGCGGGGCGACCGATTGATTCTTCTGTGCTCCGAGCTGGGCAACTTGCTTCCCGCTTTTTGCACTGGTGATTTTTTTTCTTCTGTGCTTGCTTAATAATCTCCTGGTCATAGTCGTTCATCGATATCTCGGATGGTTGCTCAAGAAAGGAGTTAGCCCACTTTTTGGTTTTTTCATTATATACCGGCTTTGGCTCAGGCTTTTTGGATGCAAAATGCGCCTTAACTTGGCCAGCCACATCCATGTTAGTTTCCTCATCGGTCTTGTCATATGGTCTTTTTGGAAGAGCCGACGGGATGTCGACTATCATCGCCGTTTGACATTTCTTCGATGTGGGGCACGGGGGACCGTTGAACTTCCGTTTCTTCGACGAGGTAGTAGTATTGCACGGAGGCGGAGGCAGAGATCGAGTATTGCGTGGCCTTGGCGCTGAGCCTGGAAACTTGATGTACTTATTGCATAGAATGATGTTGCGCTTGACATTTCCTAGTCTCGTAAGGCCTTCAGGCGTAGCGATTTCAATCTCTAGGTCCGCAAAATCCTCCACTATGTCATCCACCGTGACACGAGCATAGCCTGGTGGAATCGGAAGTGAATGGTGGAGTGCTCCAGGTAGACAAGGTAAAGCAGTGCCGATCTCCACCTTGAAGGACAGGTTGTTCATTGGCTGATGTAGCTCACATTGTGCCATCTCTCTGACATCATCCACGGGGTAGTGAGGAGCCGGTGCATCATCTAGCAGTGCTTGATCATTAGCCCGGACCTCCGTGGAAGCCACGCTGCTTCTCTGCTGGCTAAGATCCAATGCAGGATCATCAGCCCGCGAGTGAGTTGACGACGGCCTTTGGCTAATTTCATGCATGAGGTTCTTCAGATCAGCTAGGTCCTGCTCTACCCTGGAGATCCGGTCTGCCTCCTGGTCATTCTTTCTCTGACGGCTTCTGTAACTGGCATCGTACTGCGGAAACCCTTTCGTCCACGAGACACCGGCGCCTTTGCCTCGTGTTCGTCCTCCCTTTTCAGGATTCCCTAGGGTGCATGTCAGATCGTCGTTCTCTCTCTCGGGACGGAACAATCCCAATTGAGCATCGTTCATTGCTTGAATAAGGTCTTTGGAGGGTTTTAGAATTTTATCATGAAATAATGTCTTCCCTGTTTCTGGGTCCAAGGATCCCCCGTGCCCGTACCACCAGTGCTTTGACCTCTCGGGCCATCCATCTGTACCAGGAGTGACGCCTCTAGCCCTCATGTTCTTCTCTATAGTTTCCCACTTAGGGACGGCACTCTTGTAGCCACTTGTCCCTATTTTATGATGGTATTTCTTTTTGGCAGCATTTAACGCGTTCTTTGCCGACTTTGCCTTTGCTTTATCAGATTGCTTGTACTTTACAAAATCGGGCCACTGTTCTCTCAACTTCTCGTTTACTCCTTCGAAGTCCGGAGTTTTCTTTTTCGCGACATATTTCGCTTATAAACTTTTCTTGTGGTTCCGGTACAGTTCAGCCATCTTGCTCAGAGCCCACTCCTTCACTTTCGCTCTATTTTCAAGCCCACCCAGCCTTGGGGTAATACCATATACCTCAAATTCTTCATACTCTGGAGGTAGTATGAAATGCGCTAGGAGCTTCTGCCAAAGGTCATCTTTGGCATCATCGGTGACATAGCTGTTGGATTCTTCACCGGGTTTCTTTGACTGATTCCATTCTTCGATGGTGATCGGCAGGTTGTCCCTAACAAGCACCCCGCATTGATTTATAAACATCCTCCGGTGCTTCTCTGGAGAAATCGGTTCACCATCATCATCTATTTCTTCGATGGTGAACCTCTGATTACCATCCAACTTTTTGTTTGGCCCTCGTTTCATTCGAGTTGTCGATTGCTTCGATTCGGTGGGCTAAAATAAGAAGAGAGAGTGATTAATATATATCTAGATGAGTTAATGAATATAGGTAACACGAGGCTTTATATATATATGTGTACCTCACCGGATCCTGTTGAGGGGCCATCATTATTGTTGTTATTTGTTTGCCCTTCGTCCATCTGGTCTTCCCCTTGGTACATTAGGTTTTCCTCTAGTCCATCACCGGATGGATTCACATATGAGGATATCTCTTCCTCGAGCAAAATATCTTCGCCGGTAGTAATATTAAGAGGAATTTCACCTCTTATCATGCCCTGAATAAAACTTTCACCGATGCGACCTGGATCTTTGGATGGATCCATGACTTAATTATCTATAACAAAAAGAGAGTTAAACAGGTTAGAAAAAACAATAACCCTAATAACTAAAACAAAAAAACAATAACCCTAATATTATTTGCGGTAAAACAATAATCTTAATAACTAAAACAAAAAAACCCTAATATAAAAAAACTATAAAAATCCTATAGAAAAAACTATAACAAAAAATCCTAATTATAATCCTAACTATAAAAAAACTATAGAAAAAACTATAACAAAAAACCCTAATAATCCTAATTATAATAATCCTAACTATAAAAAAACTATAAAAACTATAGAAAAAACTAAAAAACTATAACAAAAAACCCTAATAATCCTAATTATAATAATCCTATTTATAATGATCCTAACTATAAACAACTATAGAAAAACTATAATGCAGTGTTTGGATGTAAGAATTCGGTCATGGAATCGTGCATCTGGAATTTAGCGGCCCAATTCGCCTGTTTGGATGCGCTAGGAATTTCACGCTAGAAACGGAGCCTAATTCCAAGCCAACCACCCGCGCGTGTACGCTCCGTGTCGATAGTTTCCGAGCTCACGACCACGGAATCGCTTGGAAACAAGTCCCTGGCCACCCGCGTAGCCCTTCGTCGCGAGGGAAACATGAACACATTCATTCTTGGTTCCTGCCGACGGGAGACGACCTGCGATCTGAAGGTACCCGGCGGCGCCGCAAACAGTGAGCCCCTCCCTGCCCTCCTCTCTCCATCCCCATCCCCAACCTCCTCCAAAGCCTGCAACTCTGGCGGTCGTCGTCCCGTCCGCGAGATCGCCACTAATCCTAGATGCGACCAGGCTGGAGGAGGAACGACGGCGGCGGGAGGGATAACTGGTGGTGGTAGGGGAACGGCAGCCTCTCCCTGGCCTCCCCAATCTGACCTCTTCCATGGCCCTCCACTTCCCATTGCACAACATGTGCCTCCTGCTCCCGATGCCTCCCGATTGATAATGTTCTGGAAATTCTCCGTTGCTAATTTGTGTTGGTTGTGAACTGTAGGTCCCTGGAGAATTAGTAGCTGAGTCCAACTGAAAAATAATATGTGTTATTTGCTACTCTGTGTTGTTTATGAACTTTAGGTCCCTGGAAAATTAGTAGCTGACTCGCGTTGTTTGCTACTATGTGTTGTTGTTTGTGAACAGCAAGGTCACTTGAGAATTAATCTGTGCTGCTAATGTGTGTTGTTTGTGAAATATAATACTCCCTCCGTCCCATAATAACTGACGCGGGTCATGTTTAAATTATAAATTGCAAATAAACCCACAGAAATTTAAATCATCACAAATTTAGCTGGAATCAAGATTCAAAATTCCGGCCGCGATCAACACCGGCCGAGATCCCCGTCTGTCCGCCCGTGATCTGCGCGATCAGCGCACGATCCCCGTCCTCCTACCCGCAATCAGTGATCCGCCCGCGATCAGCGTATGCCCGTGATCCGTCCGTGAATAGCGCAACCACGAGCAGGAGCTCTGCCTATGATCCGGCCGGGCAGCCATGATCAGCCCCTGTACCGCCGCCGTACACAACGCCGTGCAGGAGCTTGACGGAGGCGACTCGACCTCGACGGAGGCCTCCGCAGCTCCCTCGCCGCCGCAGCTCTGCTGGGGAAGGACGTCGTCTTCATCCTGCTTCGGCTTACTAACAGATCAACCACGAGCCGGAGCTCTGCGCGAGATCCAGCTGGACAGCCGTCATCAGCTCCTGCTCGCCGCCGTCCGCAACGCTGCGCTCGAGCTCGACGGAGGCCTCCGCAGCTCCCTTGCCGCCTCCGCTCCACAGCCCCGCCGGGGAAGGACGTCATCTTCTTCCTGCTCCGGCTCGCGAACAGATCAACCACGATCAGGAGCTCCACCCGCGATCCAGCCAGACAACTGCCGTCCGCAACGACGCGCCGCAGCTCCCTCGTCGTCGCTCGTGGCTGCTCCACCGAGGAAGGATGCCGTCTTTTTCCTGCTCTGGCTCACCTCCGACCTCTCCAACCGCCCACGGCCGAGCCTCCAGCACCACAAGGAACAAAGCATTGCCCTTCTTGAGATTGTCTTGCCTCCCTGTGCCGTTTGATTCTCTCCCAGAACCTGCATCATTACAAACATCAAAGGATTCAGTATCATCTCCATCTGAAGGCACATTTGAACTTGGAGCAGAAAAACTTATCTATTGGATCAGTTGCAAATCTTGTTAGTACCTCCGGAGCATAGATGCTGCAAAAATCTGCCCAATCATTTGTAACAGCCTACAGCAAATGCCTCTCCTTTTCAGATATGGTTTCAAAAGGCTGTGAGAAAAGAACACATTACAAAACCAACGGAAATTTGTTTTAAGATGAACATGCACTGGAGGGGACATTTTCAGATCCATTACCTCTCCTGTTCAGGAACCCTCAGAGCCAAATCTTCATCTTCTAGTAATAACACCATAACAGAAATCCGGCAAACTTTCATTCAAAGAAGAAGCTGAGATAGTTAGGTAGTAGGAGCAGTACTAGCGACTAAGAACACATGATACTAGATGGTTCATGTTTTACAGGAGATTACTTGTGCATGATTTATACATGGCATGCTTGGAATACAGTCATACATATGCTGAATTTCAAGGTCAGGTAGCACTGGATATGCCATATAAAAGCAAAATCAATAAAAAATGTTATTCTCTAGGTATTCATGCTAAGACAATTAGGTTCCAGTTGCAACAGGATATGTTGCAACAACATAAACATGATCCTTTGAACCAAGCATAAACACAGAAAAATGTTAAGTGGCAAGTACTCAGTAAACCGGGTTCTATTGGGTTAAACCGAAGGAAGACTATAAGTTGCAGATTTTGTTTAGCTGAATCATTATACTAGTTGCAGCTATCGACATCTTTAATCGAAAGCCGCTCCAACAGTAGTGTACAACAGGGACCCTTGGCTACTTGGTTGAGTTAAATGCAAAGTTTAAATCTAACTACCAAGAAAGCAAATATGAAAGAATTAGCCACATATGATAAATAGTTGCGGCAGAGAGACGGAACCAAGAAGCTAAAGAGATAAGAGAATAACATTTGTGAAGAAAGGCAACCTACCAGCTTTTCCAATAGATGTAGGTTCGGCTCCAACTCAGCCTTCATTAGACTAATGAAAGAGTAATTGTCATCATTGTAGACATGCATCAACACATCCTTGAAACTCAGCTAAGCAATGTTCTGACATGCATCATACACGGTACGGTAGAAAACCAATATCAGTCAATAAGCATGTAAAGCTGGAACAAAGAGGGGAACACAACTTCCCTAGTTTAACGTATTCAAGCAAGAATCAAACCTTTTACCTAGTAAGAAGTT
Source organism: Avena insularis (assembly GCA_023614405.1). Taxonomy (NCBI): domain Eukaryota; kingdom Viridiplantae; phylum Streptophyta; class Magnoliopsida; order Poales; family Poaceae; genus Avena; species Avena insularis. The sequence goes on along the minus strand of CM042693.1, from coordinate 392,006,166 downwards.
TCTACATCTTAAAAAGGAAATCAGCATAGGGTCGAGACCAAATGAAATCAACCTGCAACCTGTGCCTAAATTCCTGAACAAAAATTTAACATTATAAAGCACCATCATAATTTGCAGAGCCGACTAAGTTAACATGTGATGGAAGGGAATTAGAATGCAGCCTGAGTTAACTACAGTATTGTAAATATTGGGATGTACTACTGCAATCTTCCAACCAACAAGGCAAAATTAGGAGCAGTACTGCTATTTTCAGTATCAAAGAAACTTCTAACCAGCACAAAAAAAATTAGGAACCAAAACTACAAAACAAAGCAGACTGAATTTTCCAACTCAACGTTTCGTAGAAAAACATCCATGTCAGATACCAATTCTTTGCTCCATGAACAACATTCAGACATTACAAACATAGGGGGCAAAACTATGAACTAGAATAAGATAGGAACATTACAAACATGGGCAGTTCCATACATAAGTGTGCTTTCCTATTCTGACATCATATCATGTGATGTGTCTCCTGATAGCATAAATCGTGAATTGTAATTCCTTTTTGGGATTAATATCATGCGATGTGTCCTCTAATGCCATAAATTTCATCAATTCCTTGGCCATAAATCGACCAACTTACAGCAGTAAACATCTGTAAATTAAATCTAACTTGATAACTGAATTCATCAAGAATTTGTGACCACAACTTTTATCACGAGCTGGAAGAGAAAGGGGAAGAGGGGAGGAGTGGTACTCACGAGCTAGGCGTAGATGGCATCGCCGATTGCAACAACAGGCAGGAGAGAAAGCGGCGACGGCAGCAACAGGCGACACGGAGAAGGATGAGAAGTAGGGGTGGGAGAAGACCGGCGAGTACCTCCTCCTCGCCTTCGTCCCCGGCTCCAACGAGCGCGATAAAGTAGCTGATGTAAGCTGCACTCGCCGGATCCCGTGGAGAAGCGGCGAAAGCACGATTTTTTAGGTACGCCGCTAGGGTTCATGCGAGGCGAGGCATGGTGGCGGCGAGGGAAGCGGCACGAGGGCGTGGTGTCTGTCGAGGGAGAGGCGGCAAGGATGTCGGCGAGGAGGAGAAGTGGACGGGACGGCGAGGACGGCGGTGAGGAAGAGGCGTGGGGGTCGGAGACGGGGAAGAAGGGGAATGCGAGTATGAGTGGGGGATGGAAATCTTCAGGTGAAAAAGTATATGGTGTTTTTTGCAAAACAGCCGGCGTGTCAGTTATTCTGGGACGGAGGGAGTATATAAACATCAGATACACACATATATTAGACACGTTTATACTGTTAAAACTCAAAAAAACATTCGATTCCAATTCCATGGTTGTACATCCAAACGGATTCGGAATTGGGTCATATTCTTCGATTCCAACAGCAAATTTTATGCATATCCAAACAACGGAATAGAAAATAGAGACCATTTCCTTTCTATCTTGGATTTGGAATTTCCACTCCAATTCATTTCCGAGCTAAAATTCCTACATCCAAACACAGGGTAACAAAATAATTATAATTAATCCTAACACTCTAGCTAATTATAATTAAAATAATTATAATTAATCCTAATTCTAGCTAGAAAAAATATAACAAAAATTATAATTAATCCTAACCCTAGCTAACAATATAATCCTAATCCTTATAACAAAAACTATAATTCTAAATAACAAAAACTATAATCCTAACCCTAGCTAACTAATAATTACAAAAAAAACACTACAGCACGAGAGAAGGCTAGCGGCGAGGCGACGCGCGGTCGAGCGGGCGGACGAGCACGACGATTGAGCGACACGACGGGCGGGCGACAGCACCTCCCCTGCGTGTTCGTCTTCGTTTGTGCGTGCGTGCTTCGTCTTCGTCGAGGAATGCCAAGTGTTGGGCAGCACCTCCTGGCGCGCAGAATATATAGGGACCCTCCCTTTAGTCGCGGGTTAAGCCACGGCCCGAGACTAAAGGGTTTTTTCGGCCGCTTCGTTTTCGCGGGCGCAGGCACCCTTTAGTCCCGGGTACAGCCACGACCCGCGACTAATTATTTTTTTGTAATTTTTCTTTTTTTAATTCAAATCAATATAAAACTTTGGAAAATCATATCTTTTATTGTAAAAATCCAAATAAAACAAATAATATGTCTATTACTGTCAGAAAAAATATAAAGAATCTTAATAGTTAATAGTCTGCTGCCCAGGGGGATAGCTGCCCCCCTCCTGGATGCACGCCATGTCATGCGCTGAGATACGTGCATAGTAACCTTAAGATAAGAAGTATCATTAAGCAGTCTGTAATAAATCTGACAGGACACAGTAAAAATACTTTTAAAAGCTGACACGATACAGAGGAGAAAACATCTCCTCAATATATGTGTACTTTGTTTAGTTTTGATTCATATGAACTGATACGCAGTTGCATGTTTTTGTTTTTCGTAAGCATGCATGGCAGAAAGCAGCTAGTGCTATTACATAATTTTGTCTGGAAGCATATATACTGGCTGGAATGGAAACTCGCATGTACCAAGCAAATCATCGGTGTTCCGATAATCTAGTAAATATACATCCGAAGACGATCTGAAGTAAGGCCTTCTAACGTAAGGCTGTCTACATATGCTTATTACATGCTTGAGCTAGCTAGCGCTACGTACTATCAGTCGTCTTTTCATCCAGCGACGCAGAGTCGGTATAATAAAGTCTTGAACATAGCGAAATAATTCAGACACGGTATTCCACGCACTGCAGGGACGTATGGACCAATAAGATATGTGCATGCAGAGCACTGACAAGCCTGCTAGTAGAGAGGACTGCTTAATCAGCCATTAACACCACTCCATTGACACCATGTTATTTGACAGCCTAGTGGTTGTAAAGATCTTGGCACAAATCGTACGGTGCTGCTGGGGGGGGGGGGGCAGCTATCTCCCTGGGCAGCAGCAGTAAAACCAAAAGTAGTAAATAATAGGTTAATAGTCTGCTGTCCAGGGGATAGCTGCCCCCCTCCTGGATGCACGCCATGTCATGTGCTGAGATACGTGCGTAGTAATCTTAAGATAAAATGTATCATTAAGCAGTCTGTAATAAAGCTGGCAGGACACAGTAAAAATATTTTCAAAAGCTGACACGGTACATAGGAGAAAACATCTCCTCAATATATGTGTACTTTGTTTAGTTTTGATTCATATGGACTCAGTTTTTTGTTTTTTGTAAGCATGCATGGCCAGCGCATGCATGGCATAAAGCAGCTAGTGCTATTACATAATTTTGTCTGAAAGCATATGTACTCGCTGGAATGAAAACTCGCATGTACCAAGCAAATCATCGTTCTTCCGATAATCCAGTAAATATACATCCGAAGGCGATCTGAAGTAAGGCCTTCTAACGTAAGGCTGCCTACATATGCTTATTACATGCTTGAGCTAGCTAGCGCTACGTACTATCAGTCGTCTTTTCATCCAGCGGCACAGAGTCAGTATAATAAAGTCTTGAACATAGCGAAATAATTCAGACACGGTACTCCATGCACTGCAGGGACGCATGGACCAATAAGATATGTGCATGCAGAGCACTGACAATCCTGCCAGTAGAGAGGACTGCTTAATCAGCCATTAACACCACTCCATTGACACCATGTTATTTGACAGCCTAGTGGTTGTGAAGATCTTGGCACAAATCGTACGGTGCTGCTTGGGGGGGCAGCTATCCCCTAGGCAGCAAATCCACACTCAATCTTAATATAATATCCATTTATCTTTTTGCATCATTATAAATTATTTCATTTGTAAATTTCTTTTTTTAATTCAAATCAAATATAAAACTTTGAAAAATCATATCTTTTATTGTAAAAATCCAAATAAAACAAATAATATGTCTATTATTATCAGAAAAATATAAAAAATCTTAATATAATATCCATTTATCTGTTTGCATCATTTATAAATTATTTCATTTGTAAATTTCTTTTTTAATTCAAATCAGATATAAAACTTTGGAAAATCATATCTTTTATTGTAAAAATCCAAATAAAACAAATAATACGTCTATTATTATCAGAAAAATATAAATAATCTTAATAAACAAATAATAGGCGGATGGATCCCTAGTGGGATCCCGACAACTAAGACACCTGGAATGCCTTCTTCGCTAATAGGCGGGAAAGGGAGCTCGCCAGGTACGAGAGTGATGGCCCGCCCCGGTGAACCACAACGAAGCCGGTCGTCGTCTGTGGTGGGCGAACCGTACTATCATTAGAGTGATGCGCTACATCGCCGGGGGAGACCATCCTCGCCTGCGGTGCCCACAAGTCCACCCGCCACAGAGCCACAAGAAGGCCCCACCCCCGCCCGGCGGTAGCGGCATCGTCTTCCAGGATACCCCTCCCTCGCCCGTCATGAATCCGAGGCCGGAATGGCCCGTATATGCCATGGCTGGGCTAAGGATCCCCGGAGTGGCAGGTGACGATGACGATGATGATGACGATGACGAAGAAGACCCTGAAGCTGCGTACTATAGGACTAGGCATGATTATGACTAAAGGGGGTGGCTTTAGTCCTGAGTGTTAGCTAGTCCCGGTTTGTCCCGGTTTCTAATATTAATAAATGTCTTGAGTGTTACCTAAATATGAAGATGTTGTATTTAGAGGAAAAGGCCTATAAATAGAGTAGGCTGGATCGAGCAGCCTATAAATAGAGGGAAATGCCTATAAAGAGAGGGTTCATCTTTAGTCCCGGTTGGAGAAACAAACCGCGACTGAAGGGATTGCGCCCGACTGGGCCAGACAACACTAATAATAGGGTGAGTGTCGACATTATGTCGTGCGGCTTGTACCTTGTCCCGGATGGTGTCACCAGCCGGGACTAAAGATGAACCTTTAGTCCCGGTTGGAGACATCAACCGGGACAAAACATGAGTCAGCACTAATAATAGGGGTGAGTGTCGACAGTATGTCGTGAGTGTCGACATTATGCTGAGCTGCTTGTACTATAAATAGGCATCCTTGTGAGTCCAGTCCTCCAGCCAGTTTGAGACATCTCCAAGATGGTTTTCGAGAGGTGGAGGACACTACGGGCAGCCGGGGAGATGCCGGAGCCCAGTCCTCCGGCATCTCCAAGAAACTGGTCATAGAGGCACTTGTTGGAATTATGCCCTAGAGGCAATAATAAAGATGTTATTATTATAATTCTTGTTCATGATAAAGTTTATATTCTATGCTAGAATTGTATTAAGCGGAAACATTAATACTTGTGTGGTTTGTAAACAACACCGTGTCCCTAGTACGCCTCTATGGACTAGCTCATTGATTAATGATGGTTAAGGTTTCCTAACCATGGACATGAGTTGTCGATTAATAATGAGATCATATCATTGGGAGAATGATATGATGGACAGACCCAAACTAAGCGAAGCAATTAGATCGTGTCATCGTGTTCATCTTTGCAAAGCTTTTCTTATGTCAAATATTGTATTCCTTAGACCATGAGATAATACAACTCCCTGGTATCGGAAGAAAGCTTTGAGGTCATCAAACGTCATCCTATGAGAGGGTGATCATAAAGGTGTCTCTCAGGTGATCGTAAAGTGCCTGTTGGGTTGTATGTATCGAGATGGGATTTGTCCCTCCCAAGTCGGAGAGATATACTTCGGGCCCACTCGGTAATCGATATCAACACCGCTTGCAAGCATGTGGTTAAGGAGTTAATCACAAAGTGATATCGGATTACGGAACGAGTAAAGTACTTGCTGTGAACGAGATTGAACTAGGTATGACGGTACCGACGATCAATCTCGCAAGTAAAATATCGCGAGACGAAGGGAATATATATGGGATTGATTGAATCCTGGCATCATGGTTCATCCGATATGATCATCGATGAATGTGTGGGAGTCAATATGGGTTTCCAGACCCCGCTGTTGATTATTGATAGAAGATCATGTCTGCATATTCTCGAACCCGAAGGGTCACACACTTAACGTGTCTCGACGCTAGGATAGATTGGATATTTGGTTTATGAGTTTTTGTTCGGAGTCTCGGATGGGATCCGGGACATCACGAGAGGTTCCGGAATGGTCCGGAGAATAAGATTCATATAAGGCAGTGCAGTTTTTGGAGTTCGGAATTGTTCCGGGTTAATCGGTATTGTACCGGAAGCTTCTAGAACCTTCCGGAGGGGACCAACGTGGCCCCACCTTCCGGGAGGGGGCATGGGCCTATGAGGGAGTTCCTTGGCCACATTGGGCCAGGGGCACAAGGCCCCATAGGGCCCAACCGGCCAGCAAGGGTAAAACCCTAGATAGAGCTTCTAGAAGGGGGGGTTTCCTTGCCCCCCACTCTTCCTACTTTGGCCATGCCTTGGCTTTGGGAGGGTTAGGCTGCCACCCCTCTATATAAAGAGGGCTGGGGGCGCACCACCCCTACACACCTTCCCCTCAAGCCATTCGCCCTGCTGCCCTCGTCTCTCTCTCCCTCCCGACTGCGTGTAGGCGAAGCCCTGCTGCAGAAACTCTCCACCAATTGCACCGCGTCGTCGCGTTGTAGATCCAATCCATCTCTCCGCCATACATGCTGGACCAAGGAAGGAGGAGACGTCGAGGTGCCGCACGTGTGCATCTCACGGAGGCATCGCCACTTGTGGTGCTAGATCGGATCGGATCGCGAGGAGGAGAAGCGAGTACGACTACATCACCCACGCCCGATTTAACGCTCACTGGCGAATCTTCAAGGGTATGAAGATCTAATCCAATCTCTCTCGTTGTTTGCATCTCCTAGATTAGATCTTGGCTTCCCTCTGTTCGCAACCATAGAAAATTTTGATTTACTATGCCGCGAAACCCTTCAGTGGTATCAGAGCTAGATCTATGCGTAGATGTGATTCACGAGTAGAACGCAACATGGTTGTTGCGGGCGTTGATGTTTTCTGTTGCAAGACTCTTGTTTGTGTTCTTCTTATGACGCGGGATAGTGAGATTGAAGCGGTCCAGGCCAACCTTACGCTACGTCGTTCGCGAGACCGGCTCCGCACTTGACGTGTGGCTTGTTCCACACATGCGGCTGGTAGATCCCTGTTTCTCTCACTATAGTTGTCATGGGTTTAACACCGGAGTTTGGCAACCATAATATCACCGTTGTGGCTTTCCGTAGGTAAGAATCGTTCTTAGCTTGCTACTCCCATAAGCCACGTAAAACATGCAACAACAAAGTAGAGGCGTCTAACTTGTTTTTGCAGGGAGTGTTTTTTGTGATATGGTATGGCCCAAGATGTGATGTGTATAATGTATGCAATGATCATGTTTTGTAATGTTTCACGACTTGCATGTCGATGAGTACACAACCGGCAGGAGCCATATGGTTGTCTTTATAATTGTGTATGACCTGTGTGTCAACTTCTTATACGCCATGTAATAGTTTCACTTTATCGCTAAGTAGTTAGCAATAGTTGTAGTTGCTATTCGTGGTGGAGGCAATCATGGTGGAGTGATGGAGATCATGCAGGCACGCACAAGATGGAGATCATTGCGCGAAGATTGGCTATACCATGTCACATAAAGTTATATGCATGTGATGTTTATCCTTTTATGTATCTTATTATGCTTAGATCGCGACGGTAGCATTATAAGATGATTCCTCACTTAAAGATCAAGATAAAACTATGTTCTCCCCAAGTATGCACCGTTGCGAAAGTTCGTCGTGTCCAAGCATCACGTGATGATCGGGTGCTATAGACTCTACGCTCACATACAACGGGTGCAAGCCAGTTTTGCACATGCGGAAATACTTGGGTCTAACTTGACGAGCCTAACATGTACAGACATGGCCTCGGAACACATGAACCGAAAGGTTAAGCATGAGTCATATGAATGATATGATCAACACTTCGTTGTCCACCATTGAAACCACATCTCTTCTCGTGAAGATCGGATTAGGTGTGGTGAATTTGGATCGTGTTCACTAAACAACTTGAGGGATGTTGAATTTAGTGGGAGTTCATCTAGTAATTTGATTAAAAGTTGAACTAGTTATCATGAACATAGTCTAATTTGTACTTGCAAATATTGTAGATCACATGGCTAAGTCCAACTTCAACTTCAATGTTTTTTTGCTGAGAAAGAAAAGCTTAAGAACAATGGGTCTAACTTCACCAATTGGTTCCGCAATCTGAGAATCATTCTCTCTGGCGGTCAAAAGGACTATGTCCTTGAGAAAGCGTTAGGTGACGCCCCTGCTGCAACTGCGCCGGCAGATGAGAAAGCTGTCTATCAGTCGCGCAAAGATGATTATGGTGTGATTAAGAGCACCATGTTGTTTGCTATGGAATCGGACCTTCAAAATCGTTTTGAAGACTATCCCGGGCCCTTTGAGATTCTCGAGGAGCTGAAAACCATGTTTCAGACTCAGGCCCGTTCTGAGAGATATGAGATCTCTGAGAAGTTCTTTAACTGCAAGATAGAGGAAGGGAGTTCCGTTAGTGAGCACGCCATTAAGATGTCGGGCTACACTCAACGCCTTGAGCAACTGGACTGCAAGATTCCAGAGGAACTCAAGATTGACAGGGTTCTGTAATCACTCCCTCCTAGCTACAAAAGTTTTGTAGTTACTCATAATCAGATTGGTTCCACTGATACGATCACCGAGCTCTTCGCAAAGCTGAAGGCTGCGGAGGTGGACATCAAGAAGGATAATCATGTATTGATGGTCAACAAGCCCTCCTTTAAGAAAGGTAAGGGTGCAAAGAATCCCTTCAAGAAAGGCGGCGGCAAGCGCGTTGCCCTCGAGAAGAAGCTCAAGTCTAGTCCTAAGCCGGACCGAGTGCTTCTATTGCAAGGACAAGGGTCACCGAAGCGCAATCTGTCCAAGTACTTAGCGGACAAGAAGGTTGGCACCATCAAAGGTATATTTGATATACATGTTATTGATGTTTTCCTTACTAGCCCTCGTTGTAGTGCGTGGGTATTTGATACATCGTTCGCTAATATTTGTAACTCAAACAGAGCTACGAATAGACGGCGGCTTGCGAGGATGAGGTGACGATCGCGCTGGCAACGGATCAAGAGTTGATGTGATGGTCGCTTGACGCCTCCTTAGTTTTACCTTCGGATTAGTTTTAAACCTTAATAAATGTTATTATGTGCCTGCGTTGAGCATGAACATTATTTCTGGATCGTGTTTATTGCAAGATGGTTATTCATTTAAATCGGAGAATAATGGTTGTTCTATTTATATGAGTAACATCTTTTATGGTCATGCACCTCTTGTGAATGGTTTATTTCTTCTAAATCTCGAAAGGGATGAAACACACATCCATAACATTGAGGCTAAGAGATGCAAAGTAGATAGTGATAATACTACTTATTTGTGGCATCGTCGTCAGGTCATATTGGAGTAAAGCGCATGAAGAAACTCCATTCTCGATGGACTTTGGAGTCTCTTGATTTTGAATCATTTGACACATGCGAACCATGCCTCATGGGCAAGATGATCAAAACCCCGTTCTCCGGAATGATGGAGCGAGCAACGGACTTGTTGGAAATCATACATACCGATGTATGCAGACCGATGAGTGTTTCGACGCGCGGTGGATATCGCTATTTTCTCACTTTTACCGATGACTTAAGTAGATATGGGTATATCTATTTAATGAAACATAAATCTGAAACATTTGAAAAGTTCAAGGAATTTCAGAATGAAGTGGAGAACCATCGTAACAGAAAGATTAAGTTTCTACGATCCGATCGTGGGGGCGAATATTTGAGTTATGATTTTCTCACGCATCTTAAAGCAAGCGGAATTGTTTCGCAACTCACGCCACCCGGAACACCACAGCGCAATGGTGTGTCTGAACGCCGGAATCGAACTCTATTAGATATGGTCTGATCGATGATGTCTCTTACTGATTTGCCATTATCATTTTGGGGTTATGCATTAGAAACCGCTGCATTCACTTTAAATAGGGCTCCATCTAAATCCGTTGAGACGACACCGTATGAACTGTGGTTTGGCGCTAAACCTAAGTTGTCGTTTCTTAAAGTTTGGGGATGCGAAGCTTACGTCAAGAAGTTGATGCCGGACAAGCTCGAACCCAAAACGGAGAAATGCGTCTTCATAGGATACCCTAAGGAAACTATTGGGTATACCTTCTATCACAGAACCGAAGGCAAAGTGTTTGTCGCAAAGAACGGTTCCTTTCTTGAGAAGGAGTTTCTCTCGAAAGAAGTGAGTGGGAGGAAAGTAGAGCTAGACGAGGTTGTTGAACCTTCTCTTGAATTGGAGAGTAGCGCAGCACCTGAAATCGTTCCAGTGCCGCCTGCACCAATAATAGAGGAAGCTAATGATAAGGATCATGAAGCTTCGGACGATCTTGCATCGAACGTCAGTAGTCGACAAGGTCGCGTGCCCCTCCTGAGTGGTACGGCAACCCTTTCTTGACTGTCTTGTTGGTAGAAGACAGTGAACCTATGAACTATGAGGAAGCGATGATGAGCCCAGACTCTGAGAAATGGCTAGAAGCCATGAAATCCGAATTGGGATCCATGAGCGAAAACCAAGTATGGACTTTGGTGGACCCTCCTAGCGACCGAAAGGCCGTTGAGTGCAAATGGATCTTCAAGAAGAAAACGGACGCGGATGGTAATGTTACCGTCTATAAAGCACGGCTTGTCGCGAAAGGTTTTCGACAAGTTCAAGGTGTTGACTACGATGAGACTTTCTCTCCCGTAGGGATGTTTAAGTCCATTCGGATTTTATTAGCAATTGCTGCATTTCATGATTATGAAATATGGCAGATGGATGTCAAGACTGCGTTCCTCAATGGCAACATTGATGAAGAGTTTTATATGATGCAACCCGAAGGTTTTGTCGATCCTAAGGATGCTGATAAAGTGTGCAAACTTAAGCGTTCCATTTATGGACTAAAGCAAGCATCTCGGAGTTGGAACCTTTGTTTTGATCAAGTGATCAAGAGCTTTGGATTTGTTCCAAATTGCTACGAAGCTTGTATCTACAAGAAAGTGAGTGGGAGCTCGGTGACATTTCTGGGACTATATGTGGATGACATATTGATTATTGGAAATGACATTAACATGCTTAACGATGTGAAGAGTTATTTGAACAAGTGTTTTTCAATGAAAGACCTAGGTGAAGCTGCTTATATATTGGGCATTAAAATCTATAGAGATAGACAAAGACGCCTGATAGCTTTAAGCCAGAGTACATACCTAGACAAAGTTCTGAAAAGGTTCAGAATGGATAAGGCAAAGAAAGGTTCAGTGCTTATGTTTTCAGGTAAGATATTGAGCAAGGCTCAGTGTCCAGCTACGGTAAATGATAGAGAAGCTATGAGCAAAGTGCCATATGCCTCGGCCATAGGTTCTATCATGTATGCCATGCTGTGTACTAGACCGGATGTGTCCAATGCTCTTAGTTTGACGAGCAGATATCAAAGTGATCCAGGAGTGGAACACTGGACAGCCGTGAAGAACATCCTAAAGTACCTAAATAGGACTAAAGAAATGTTCTTAGTCTATGGGGGTGATGAAAAACTCGTCGTAAAAGGTTACGTCGATGCAAGTTTCGACATCGACAAGGATGATTCTAAATCTCAGACAGGATACGTGTATATTTTGAATGGAGGAGCTGTGAGCTGGAGAAGCTGCAAGCAAAGCGTGATCGCGGGATCTACAGTAGAAGCGGAATACATGGCTGCTACAGAAGCGTCAAGTGAAGGAGTTTGGATCAGAAACTTCATCACTGAGCTTGGCGTGGTTCCAAGTGCATTAGACCCACTTGAGATATTGTGTGACAACACTGGCGCCATAGCACTCGCTAAGGAACCAAGATATCATCCAAAGACCAAGCATATCAACCGCAAGTTTCATATAATCCGAGATTATATAGCAGATGGAGATATGAATATTAGCAAAGTACATACAGATCTGAATGTCGCAGATCCATTGACTAAACCTCTTCCACGTGTAAAACATGATCAGCACCTCAGTGCCATGGGTGTGAGATTGTTGCCAAATGTAAACTAGATTATTGACTCTAGTGCAAGTGGGAGACTGTTGGAATTATGCCCTAGAGGCAATAATAAAGATGTTATTATTATAATTCTTGTTCATGATAAAGTTTATATTCCATGCTAGAATTGTATTAAGCGGAAACATTAATACTTGTGTCGTTTGTAAACAACACCGTGTCCCTAGTACGCCTCTATGGACTAGCTCATTGATTAATGATGGTTAACGTTTCCTAACCATGGACATGAGTTGTCGATTAATAATGAGATCATATCATTGGGAGAATGATGTGATGGACATACCCAAACTAAGCGAAGCAATTAGATCGTGTCATCGTGTTCATCTTTGTGAAGCTTTTCTTATGTCAAATATTGTATTCCTTAGACCATGAGATAATACAACTCCCTGGTATCGGAAGAAATTTTTGAGGTCATCAAACGTCATCCTATGAGAGGGTGATCATAAAGGTGTCTCTCAGGTGATCGGAAAGTGCCCGTTGGGTTGTATGTATCGAGATAAGATTTGTCCCTCCCAAGTCGGAGAGATATACTTCGGGCCCACTCGGTAATCGATATCAACACCGCTTGCAAGAATGTGGTTAAGGAGTTAATCACAAAGTGATATCGGATTACGGAATGAGTAAAGTACTTGCTGTGAACGAGATTGAACTAGGTATGACGGTATCGACAATCGAATCTCGGGCAAGTAAAATATCGCGAGACGAAGGGAATATATATATATGGGATTGATTGAATCCTGGCATCATGGTTCATCCGATATGATCATCGATGAATGTGTGGGAGTCAATATGGGTTTCAGCACCCTGTTGATTATTGATAGAAGATCATGTCTGCATATTCTCGAACCCGAAGGGTCACACACTTAACGTGTCTCGACGCTAGGATAGATTGGATATTTGGTTTATGAGTTTTTGTTCGGAGTCTCGGATGGGATCCGGGACATCACGAGAGGTTCCGGAATGGTCCGGAGAATAAGATTCCTATAAGGCAGTGCAGTTTTTGGAGTTCGGAATTGTTCCGGGTTAATCGGTATTGTACCAGAAGCTTCTAGAACCTTCCGGAGGGGACCAACGTGGCCCCACCTTCCGGGAGGGGGCATGGGACTATGAGGGAGTACCCTGGCCGCATTGGGCCAGGGGCACAAGGCCCCATAGGGCCCAACCGGCCAGCAAGGGTAAAACCCTAGATAGAGCTTCTAGAAGGGGGGGTCCTTGCCCCCCACTCTTCCTCCTTTGGCCGCCGGCCTTGGCTTGGGGGAGGGGCTAGGGCTGCCGCCCACCCCTCTATATAAAGAGGGCTGGGGGCGCACCACCCCTACACACCTTCCCCTCAAGCCGCCTCGCCGCCTCTCTCTCTCCCTCCCGACTGCGTGTAGGCGAAGCCCTGCTGCAGAAACTCTCCACCAATTGCACCGCGTCGTCGCGTTGTAGATCCAACCCATCTCTCCACCATACTTGCTGGACCAAGGAAGGAGGAGACGTCGAGGTGCCGCACGTGTGCATCTCATGGAGGCATCGCCACTTGTGGTGCTAGATGAGGAGGAGAAGCGAGTACGACTACATCACCCACGCTCCGTTTAACGCGTTCATTGCAGGCGAATCTTCAAGGGTATGAAGATCTAATCCAATCTCTCTTGTTGTTTGCATCTCCTAGATTAAATCTTGGCTTCCCTCTGTTCGCAACCGTAGAAAATTTTGATTTACTATGCCGCGAAACCCTTCAGCACTCCCTAATATGTGAAATTAGTTAGATCCCAGGCGTATTGATCTAGTTAGAGAAGTTACAAGATGCAAGATGGTTTTCGAGAGCAGGGACACCACTACGGCCAGTTTCAGGGAGATGCCGATGGAGCCCAGTCCTCCGGCATCTCCGAGAAACTGGTCATAGAGGCACTCCCTAATATGTGACTTCACGTGTTGGAGATCAGATCTTAATGGTAAGTATGAATCGGTACTAAAGGCCCTCCTTTAGTCCCGGTCCAGCCACAAAACGGGACTAACACACTCAAGATTGTTTGCAGACAACACTATAAAAATGGACACATGCATGGAACATGTTCACTCATAAAATGTTACAATTATTACATATCATTTCTTCGCGTGTGTTCCTTTCTGATCCTGTCGTATCCATGGAGCATCTTCATTCATTAACATGATGCTTGGGTCATCCTTCACCGCGAAGGGCGGAATTTCATGAAACTTATCACAATCTTCTGACATGTCTGTCTTGTCCTTCACTCCCACGATGTTTCTTTTTCCTGAAAGAACTATGTGGCGCTTTGGCTCATCGTATGATGTATTCTTTTTCTTATTTTTTCGTTTTCTAGGTTTGGTAGACATGTCCTTCACATAGAAAACCTGGGCCACATCATTGGCTAGGACGAATGGTTCGTCTAAGTACCCAAGATTGTTGAGATCCAACGATGTCATTCCGTATTTCTTGTCTACCTCAACCCCTCCTCCCGTCAGCTTGACCCATTTGCACCGAAACAAGGGGACATTAAAAGTAGGCCCATAGTCAAGTTCCCATATCTCCTCTATGTAACCATAATATGTGGTCTTTGACCCATTGTTGTCTGTTGCATCAAAGCGGACACCACTGTTTTGGTTGGTGCTCTTTTTATCTTGGGCTATCGTGTAAAATGTATACCCATTTATTGTAGGGTTTCGTAGCATGGAAAACAAAAAATTTCTATCGCATACAAACAAACAAGCCAAGATCTATCTACTAGATTGTAGCAACGAGTCGATAGTGGAACTCACCCTCGAAGATTCCAAAGCGGTTAACGAGAGCAGATTCTCGTGGGTGATGTAGTCGTACTCTTTCCGATCTCAAGATCGCGCAGACGATCCTTCCAGCGCCGCGTTCCCAAGTAGATCGGTCACATCGCTCGTATTTTCGATGAAGACCTTCCTCTCCCTTGTTCCAAAGCAGCGGAGGTTGTAGCACTCTCCTCGCTTCCGCAAAGACAACTGGCGTGGTACCGAGGTAGAGGGAGATCCCAGGCTTCGCCTTAAGCCGGTGCGAGTATGGTGGAGCTTATGAGAGAGGCTATTAGTGGTCTAGTAATTAGACACACCAATTAGAAGGCTCTAAACCAATTAGAAGGCTCTAAACCGAAATAGCTCTAAACCGGGGTTTAGGTCTAGGGTTTAGTTTAGAGGATAGAAACTTGTGTGTGTAAGGAGGGGAGCCCTGCCCCTCCTTATATAGGTGGGAGGGGGCTGGCCGAGGGGAGTGGAGTCCCTCCCAACTCGGCATTGAGTTGGCCGCGGTTGGAGGAGGTCTCCCTCTCCAACTCGGTTTCCCTCTTCTCCTCCTCTTTCCACTTTCCAAAACTTGCCGTTTGACTTTCAAACTAGCCGTTTGACTTTTTAATTTAGGATTTAAATAAACCCTTTATTTTGGACAGCGAGAACACTTAGTACATGATGCAATCATTCCAATTTGCAATGACACATTCATGTACCCCTTCCCCTCCGGAGTGCCGGACATTCCGGAACATTCTAGAACATTCCCGATGAAAACACCGGAACCATTCCCCAACTCCGAAATGGGACTTTCCTTATATGAATCTTATTCTACGGACCATTCCGGATCTCCTCGTGATATCCCGGATCCCATCCGAGACTCCGAACAACATTCGGTCTCTTTCTCATAATACCATAACTACTCAAACAACGTCGAATCCTTAAGTGTGTCTCCCTACGGTTCGTGAATTATGCGGACATGATCGAGACACTTCTCCGAACAATAACCAATAGAGGAATCTGGAAATTCATATGGCTCCACATATTTCTACGATTACTTTATGATCGAATGAACCACTTACATACGATACCAATTTCCCTTTGTCTCACGATATGTTACTTATCCGAGGTTATGATCGTCGGTATCTCTGCATACCTAGTTCAACCTCGTTACTGATAAGTACTCTTTTCTCGTTCCCGTGATATGTGATCCCTTATGACCAAGTCACATGCTTGCAAGCTAATTGGATGACATTTCACCGAGAGGGCCCAGAGAATATCTATCCGTCATGTGGATGGACAAATCCCACTCTTGATCCATGTGTTTCAACCAATACTTTCCGAACACTCAATGCCACCTTTATAGCCACCCTGTTACGGTGTGGTGTTTGATGACATCAAAGCATCCATCCGGTAAAGGTGATATGCATGATCTCATGGTCGAAGGAATTAGGTTACTATGTATCAGAAAGCATATAGCAATTGAACTATTGTAATGACTTGATCTTTATGCTACGCTTATCTATAGGAGTATGTCCATCACATCATTCTCCTAATGATATGACCCTGTTGTTAATAACATCTCTATGTTCATGATCAGGAAACAATGATCATATATTAACCAACAAGCTAGTTTAACAAGAGGCTTTACTAGGGACTCTTTTATGTTTACAAATCACACAAGTATTAATGTTTCCTGTTAATACAATTATAGCATGGTATGTAAACATTTATCATAAGTATGAAGATATGATAATAACCACTTTATTATTGCCTCTTGGGCATATCTCCAACAGTCTCCCACTTGCACTAGAGTCAATAATCTAGTTTCAAACCTTTGTGTTTTCAACACCTATGGCCTTCTGGTGTTGTATGTACACGATTGCTAGTGGTTAACTGATCTCCGGATCTGACACTTCCAGGTCCGTGTGTAATTGCATGTCTTTGCGTCTCTACGCATCACTCATTCTCTAATGAGATGGCTTTGTATGATTTGGTCTTTCGGTGTGACCTTTAGTTCTTTGGGGTTAAAACATGTTGATAATATTGTCGCACAATATATCTTCGTAGTATTATCCCGCTGTGAACTACACCTAGTTTGATAACAAACTACTTGACACAAATGCCCTCTTTTGCTGCTATAATAGCAGTCATATACTTAGCCTTTTGTTGAAGTATCTGTCACAATGTCTTAACTTTGGAACTCATCCAAATCCATTATGGAACTCACTTTCCATTATATTGTGCCACCCTTAATTTAGATTGAGATAAACTTAATTTGTACTTTGTGACAAAACTAGTATCAATGTAGTACTTTTACAATGAACTAACCATCTATTTGTCACTTCTACAAATAATATACTCTTAGTTCTTCCAAAAGATTATAAGAATATCCTTACTACCGTCCAATGATCATCTTATGAATCATTCTGGTATATGCTCATAATATTTATAGCATAGGACATATCTGGATTTGTACATATCAAGATGATTTATATAAATACTCTTTGTTATTTAATACATCAAGTATCAATCTATACTTGAATCTTTGTTTCACTTACCAAGTGCCAATACACTTGAATATATCATCAACATTGAACTCTTTCAATCCTTTCTGCAACAAGAACCTTTCTTGTAGTTTCTATATTGAATTCATTCAATATCTCGTCTATGTACTTCCGCACAACCATATTAGCCTATTGATGCCAAATATTTTGGTTTTGCCTAAGTCTTTCATCGGGATGAAATTCTTAATATGTGTTAATAAAAGATACATTATTTCCAATCAACAATATGTCTTCCACATAATGTATTAGAAACATGTCTTAGCGCTCCCACTTAATTTCTTGCAAATGCAAGCATCTTTCATTGTCTCCGATGAAATTAAACTCTTTTAACAGTTTCATCATAGTGAAGATTCCAACTCCGCTATGCTTACTTCAACCATTGAAGTTTGCATATGCTTTTAGCATCCTTTGAATTAACAAAACCCTTTGGACCGTGTCATGCACACGTCCTAGGTAACCATTCTATTAGAAGAACTTGTTTTGTTTATTCTACTACCACATAACAAATTATATGTAGTGGTTGCTACATTAATCCGTCTAGACTAAATATCGCTATGAAAGATCAGATCTTGTCATAGTCAACTTTGAACACTGTTGTGAATTCTTTCCCAACATGTCGACTGTTTCATAGATGTCAAACATCCATGTCTACTTCTTTATAGATCCAAACACAACTGTAAGGTCTTACACCTTTCTCGAGGGTCCTTCAAGTTCAAAACTTGATTTCTCGTGTATGGAACTATCACGGATTATATGGCTTCAAGCCATTTGACGGAGTCAGGGCCCATCATCGCTTCTTTGCATGTTGTAGGTTCATTATTCTCAAAATAATGATTCAACCCTCAAATCTTGGTATTTGATTGTTCATCCGACCTACTTGTTTCAATAGGAACTTGGATCTCCGTGACCACAACCTTTGAGGTACGTGAGCCATGAGTTTTGTTGCCTCCTAACACTTTTTCGGTGCTGCGCAACTCTGCACATATAGCTAAGGTTCCTTTAACCTTATCAAAGTTCTATTGTCCTCCCACTTAACTTTTCACGAAAAATTCCTTCTCAAAGAAACTTGACGTTCTAAGTGACAAACACTTTTGTCTCCGGTGTTTATGGAGGAATACTTAACAGTAATACAAAGACAGGTTTATCCGACTTTGGTTGCAAACATCTTTCTTATGCATAGCATACCAATGTTTAAGAAAGGACTACTTGGATTTTATCCCAAACCATAACCTTATATGGTGTCATTTCAGCGGATTATGATGGAGCTCTTTTAGTGGAAAACGGTAGTCTCTAAAGCTTTTAATCTTTAAAATATAATAGGCTTTTATGAATTATACCTTCGATCTTACCATGTCAAACAAGGTTCAATTACATATCTCGAACGCTCCATACTCTTATGGTGTTTCGGGAAATGTAAATCCACGGAACGATTCCTTAAATCTTAGGTATTATGCTAAACTTGTAACTCAAATATCTTCCTTTATGATCTTATCATAAACTATTTATATTCTTGTTACAATGATTTTGCACTTCATCTTAAAATTCTTTGAACTTTTCAAATATTTCACACTTCATCCTTATTAAGTAAATATTCATATATTCACTCAAATTTTCGGAGAAAGCATATGAAGTTGAAATCCATCGCTCTGACTACACATAATGGATTTCGTATACAACAATATGTACAAGTTCCAATAAGCTAGTCCATCGCTCCTTTTGGCCTATGAACGAAGTTTTAATTATCTCTAGGAAAGTTTCACAAACGTCATTTGATCAAAATCAAATAGACTCCAAAATTCCATCCATATGGATTTTCTTCATGTTTTCTTTCCAATAATTTAAACGGCGATGTCACTTCCTAAGTGATCTTTCAATCAATTTGTCTTTCGACATTTTTAGCACTAGTTTTATGGATGTGATGTCTCCAATGAGATTTGCGAATCATCCATCTTCTATGGATTACGGCAATTATTTGAACAACCTTTTTGTTCTCATAATACCTGATAAAACAAATCTTGAAGGCAAGCTTTGATGTTTAACGAGCAACACAATAACCCTTTATTTTGTTCTCGATGAACATCATCACATATTCTTTTGCTAGTTACTTAGGCCATTGTAGTTCATGAATTGTGTTGTTTCGTATGACGATTCATACCAACAAATTCAGTACCAAGTACTTAAGAACCACATTGTTTAATAAGCAAAGAATATAGCCATAACATGTATATCATCTATATACTTTAAACTGAACAATTCTAGTCTTTTCTTTTCGCCATATATTTATGAGATTCTCTTCAAGATTTTCTGTTTGAAAGAATCTATCAACATCAATAGTGGAGTCATACATATGACACATAATCCAAAGCGTGTATAATTAAATACAAATGTCTTTGGACTTGCACTTTGAAGTAGATCACCATCATCAAATGTTTGGTGTTCTTTCAAATTCCTTTCTTTAGTAATCTCTTGGCGTAGTAAACATTTTACCTACATCAAATATTCACCTTCATCATGGACTTATCCATGATCTAGCTACTTTTAGCTTGTAACGGTGAATCGCGAGTATAATGTTGCTCTCCAAAACCTTTTGGAAGATTAGGACAACTAGTGTCTCCAACCTTTTGCAAATTCTCATCAAAATATGAGAACATGAACTTTGCCATATTATACTCTATCATGTTGTAACCAAAACTTTGTTTCAGATATCACAATATCTTCCACACATCATGGTTTCTGAAACAACTCTTTCAGATCCTAGATAACCTTGATATTAAGACAATCTTTGAATATCAAGAATCATGGAGACAAACATGATACTTATATACTAACATTTGGAATTGTTACTCTTGATTTAATACTAATTATTAAACTTCATGGAGTAACCGGAACTTACTGGAAGTTTGCAATAGGACTTTTAAACTTTAGATTAACACTTCAATACAATACGATACCAGTTCGTAAAGTAACTAACCAGAATTCTATAGTTCTATCATCTCAATTAAAACTAAGCGCAAGGTGGTAAACGGATGCCAATGACTACAACAACTATGCAAATTCACTTTGATTTTAGTTTATGATAAATTGAGTTCTAATTAATAATTAAATTAATCCAGGTGAACTCCCACTCAAAACAATATCCCTCACATTGTTTTAGTGATCACACGAACCAAATCCACCACATCAAAACCGATCATCACGAGAGTTGATGTAGCTTCAATGGCGAACAATCATCATGTTCATCATATCTATTATATGATTCATGCTTTACCTTTCGGCGATCCGTGTTCCTGAGGCCATGTCTGTACATGCTAGGCTCGTCAAGATCAAACCTTAGCTACCGCATAAGCAAATCTGGCTTGCTTACGTTGTATTCACCATGAATCAAAGACACCCGATCATCACGTGGTGCTTCAAGGTGAAGCTTTGGCAACGGTGCATACTAAGGGTGAACACTTTAGAACTTGAAATTTATGTGCATGAGGGATCATCTTATAATGCTACCGTCGTCTACTAAGCAATACAAGATGCATAAAGGATTAACATCACATGCAATTCATAATATGTGATATGATATGGCCTTTCTTCTTTGTGCTTCCGATCTCCATCTTCAAGCACGAACATGATCTCCATCATCACCGGCATAGCATCAAGGTCAATGACGCTTCTTCATGGTTGTCGTCCACCAGCTTCAACTATTACAACTATTTTGAATAGACACGCAGGTCTTAATGAAATTAAAGACAACCATATGGCTTCCTGCCGTTGCCAACTTACAATAAGGAACATTGCATACATCAAATATAATCACAATCATGGCCATATCACATCATCGCATACCCCGCAAAACAAAGTTAGACGCCTCTACTTTCTTTGCATATTTTACGTGGTTTGGGGCTTTCAATAAGTGTCGTTCTAACTTACGAACAAGAACCACAACATTGATACTAGCATTGTTGATCACCCGTTGTAAATTGGATCTTTACTATGCTAGGAGAAACAGCACCAAGAAAGCCACTTATGCAATACAAGTTGCATGTCAAGCGTGGAGCAAGTCTCATGAACGATGTCATGTAAGGTTAGCCGGGCCGCTTCATCCCAACATACCGCAAGATGCAAAGTACACAAAAAGCAATCTACAATAAAGCATCAATGCCCACAATGACCATTGTGTTCTACTCGTGCAACAGATCTACATATAGACACGGCTCTGATACCACTGTAGGGGTTTCGTAGCATGGAAAACAAAAATTTTCTATCGCATACAAACAAACAAGCCAAGATCTATCTACTAGATTGTAGCAACGAGTCGATAGTGGAACTCACCCTCGAAGATTCCAAAGCGGTTAACGAGAGCAGATTCTCGTGGGTGATGTAGTCGTATTCTTCCGATCTCAAGATCGCAGACGATCCTTCCAGCGCCGTTCCTAGCGCTCCGCAGATCGGTCACACGTTCAAGATCGATGAAGACCTTCCTCTCCTTGTTCCAGCAGACGGAGGTTGTAGCACTCTCCTCGGCGTTCAACGGCTGTGGCGTACTGGGAGGTAGAGGGAGATCCCAGGCTTCGCCTTAAGCGGTGCAGTATGGTGGAGCTTATGAGAGAGGCTATTAGTGGTCTAGTAATTAGACACACCAATTAGAAGGCTCTAAACCAATTAGAAGGCTCTAAACCAAATAGCTCTAAACCGGGTTTAGGTCTAGGTTAGTTTAGAGGATAGAAACTTGTGTGTGGAGAGGAGCCCCGCCTCCTTATATAGGAGGGGCTGGGCGCCAGGAGGGGAGTGGAGTCCCTCCCAACTCGGCATTGAGTTGGTCACGGTTGGAGGAGGTCTCCCTCCAACTCGGTTTCCTCTTCTCCTCCTCTTTCCACTTTCCAAAACTTGTTGCTTGACTTTCAAACTAGCCGTTTGACTTTTCAATTTAGGATTTAAATAAACCCTTTATTTTGGACAGCGAGAACACTTAGTACATGATGCAATCATTCCAATTTGCAATGACACATTCATGTACCCTTCCTCCGGAGTGCCGGACATTCGAACATTCTAGAACATTCAGATGAAAACACGGAACCATTCCCCAACTCCGAAATGGGACTTTCCTTATATGAATCTTATTCTACGGACCATTAGGATCTCCTCGTGATATCCGGATCCCATCCGAGACTCAACAACATTCGGTCTCTTTCTCATAATACCATAACTACTCAAACAACGTCGAATCCTTAAGTGTGTCTCCCTACGGTTCGTGAATTATGCGGACATGATCGAGACACTTCTCCGAACAATAACCAATAGAGGAATCTGGAAATTCATATGGCTCCCACATATTTCTACGATTACTAAGATAACTAATGAACCACTTACATACGATACCAATTTCCCTTTGTCTCACGATATGTTACTTATCCGAGGTTATGATCGTCGGTATCTCGCATACCTAGTTCAACCTCACATCGATAAGTACTCTTTTCTCGCTCCTGATATGTGATCCCTTGTGACCAAGTCACATGCTTGCAAGCTAATTGGATGACATTTCACCGAGAGGGCCCAGAGAATATCTATCCGTCATGTGGATGGACAAATCCCACTCTTGATCCATGTGTTTCAACCAATACTTTCCGAACACTCAATGCCACCTTTATAGCCACCCTGTTACGGTGTGGTGTTTGATGACATCAAAGCATCCATCCGGTAAAGGTGATATGCATGATCTCATGGTCGAAGGAATTAGGTTACTATGTATCAGAAAGCATATAGCAATTGAACTATTGTAATGACTTGATCTTTATGCTACGCTTATCTATAGGAGTATGTCCATCACATCATTTTCCTAATGATATGACCCTGTTGTTAATAACATCTCTATGTTCATGATCAGGAAACAATGATCATATATTAACCAACAAGCTAGTTTAACAAGAGGCTTTACTAGGGACTCTTTTATGTTTACAAATCACACAAGTATTAATGTTTCCTGTTAATACAATTATAGCATGGTATGTAAACATTTATCATAAGTATGAAGATATGATAATAACCACTTTATTATTGCCTCTTGGGCATATCTCCAACATTTATCCCGTACCCTTGGAAAGTCGATATAGTCGAAGATGGTGACCTAGACAACAAGTATAGCTGATCTCCAAGAGTGTTGTTTTTGATGAGATGTTGCAACCAACCGCCAAAACTCTTCATGTGTTCATCTCTAATCCAAGAGTCATGCTTTCCAGGGTTGTTGGAGCGTAAGATTTACTTGTGTTCCTCGATATATGGGGCTGCCAAGATAGAATTCTGTAGAACGGTGTAATGTGCTTCGGTGTAAGAATGTCCGTCCCTACATATTATTGATTTCCTTCCTAGAGTACCCTTTCCACTCAGTCTCCCCTCATACCGCGATTGAGGAAGACCAATCGGCCTAAGGTCGAACAAGTCAACACAAAATTCAATGACCTCCTCTGCTCCATAGCCCTTGGAGATGCTTCCTTCGGCCTAGCACTGATTTAACATATTTCTTTAAGATTCCCATGAACCTATCAAAGGGAAACATATTGTGTAGAAATACAGGACAGAGAATGGAAATCTCTTCGACTAGGTGAACCAGTAGGTGCGTCATAATATTAAAGAAGGATGGTGGGAATACCAACTCAAAACTGACAAGACATGGGACCACATCATTCTGTAACCGTGGTAGATCTTCAGGATTGATTATCTTCTGAGAGATTGCATTGATAAATGCACATAGCTTCACAATGGTTACTCGAACATTATTTGGTAGAAGCCCCCTCAATGCAATCAGAAGCATTTGCGTCATAATCACGTGACAGTCATGAGACTTTAGGTTTTGGAACTTTTTTTCTGCCATATTTATTATTCCCTTTATATTCGACGAGAAGCCAGACGGACCTTAATACTGCTTAGGCATTCAAAAAATATTTCCTTCTCTTGTTTGGTAAGAGCTTAGCTGGCATGACCTTGAAACCATTCTGGATGAAGGCCATCTGGGTCTTTCATACGTTGATGGTCCTTTCGTGCTTCCGGTGTATCTTTTGTCTTACCATACACGCCCAAGAAGCCTAGCAGGTTCACGCAAAGATTCTTCGTCACATGCATCACATCGATTGCAGAGCGGACCTCTAAGAATTTCCAATATGGTAGCTCCCAAAATATAGATTTCTTCTTCCACATGGGTGCGTGTCCTTCAGCGTCCTTCGGAACAGATTTTCTGCCAGTACCCTTTCCAAACGTTACCATTTGATCCAAATCTTTGACCATATCAAATATATCAACACCAGTACGCTCCTTAGGCTTCGTCTGGTGACATGCCAGACCGTTGAAATGCTTGCCTTTCTTTCTTAAGGGATGCTTGGCAAAAAGAAATCGACGATGCTCATTGTATACATTCTTCTTACAAAGTTCCAAATATATACTTCCAGTCTCATCTAAATAGTGTGTGCATGCATTGTATCCCTTGTTTGACTGTCCTGAAAGGTTACTAAGAGCAGGCCAATCATTGATTGTTACGAAAAGCAATGCTCGGAGGTTAAATTCTTCCTGTTTGTGCTCATCCCACACGCGTATGCTAGGTTCGTGCCACAACTGTAAAAGTTCTTCCACTAATGGCCTTAGGTACACATCAATGTCGTTGTCGGATTGCTTCGGACCTTGGATCAACACTGGCATCATAATGAACTTCCGCTTCATGCACAACCAAGGAGGAAGGTTATAGATGCATAGAGTCACGGGCCAGGTGTTGTGACTGGAGCTCTGCTCCGCAAAGGGATTCATGCCATCTGTACTTAGACCAAACCTTAAACTCCTTGCGTCATGTGCAATGTCCGGGTACTTTCTATCGATTTTTTTCCATTGCGACCCATCAGCGGGGTGTCTCAACATCTCGTCTGACTTACGTTCCTCTTTATGCCATCGCAACAACTTGGCGTGCTCTTTGTTTCTGAATAAGCGTTTCAACTGTGGTATTATAGGAGCATACCACATCACCTTGGCAGGAACCCTCTTCCGGGGGGGGCTCGCCCTCAACGTCACCAGGGTCATCTCGTCTAATCTTATACCGAAGTGAAGTGCATACCGGGCATGCATCCAAATTCTCATACTCCTCACCGCGGTAGAGGATGCATCATTAGGGCATGCATATATCTTGAACCTCTAAACCTAGAGGGCATAACCTTCTTTGCTTCGACGCATCAAGGGCAATACGTTATCTTTTGGAAGCATATTCTTCATCATTTTCAGCAACTTTTCAAATGAGGAGTCAGGTATAGCACACTCAGCCTTCCATCGCAGCAATTCCAGTGTACTGCCCAGCTTTTTCAGACCATTTTTGCAATTTGGGTATAACAACTTTTTGTGATCCTCTAACATATGATTGAACTTCTCCCTATCCTTTTCAGTTTCACAATCTCTTCGTGCATCGGCAATGGTTCAACCAAGATTATCAGCGGGTTCATCATGTGTCTCTTCTTCATCCTCCCCTTCAGCATCCCCCATGGAAGTATCTCCATACTCAGGGAAACCATGATAGTTGTCATCCTTCTCCTCTTCTTCATTGTCTTTCATTATAACCCCTCTCTCTCCGTGCTTGGTCCTACAATTATAACTGGGCATGAAGCCAGACTTCAACAGGTGGCTGTGAAGGGTTTTTGAGTCAGAGTAATCCTTCTGATTCCTACATCCATTACATGGACAGAATACAAAACCATTGTGCTTGTTTGCATCAGCAACACGGATGAATTCATGCACGCCATTAATGAACTCACCAGAGCGTCGGTCAGTACCATACATCCATTCCCGGACCATCTGCATTATAGTAAAAGTATATCAAAAACCATTACACAACATGATAAAATTATCACAAGTTATATTGAGAGCTTCTAGAGCATTAATTTTGAATTTTGAAAAATTTACATGCACCAATTTGTGAATTGGAGAAAACAATCAACATGATAAATGTGGAGTTTTTTATTATTGTTCTATCAGTGAAAACCTCATTCCATTCTAAGCTCTGAAACTCTAAAATTACACATTTCAATTTTCAGTAACTATGTGCCTAATCAAAATTTGTTACACATATATATCAAAATCCTTCTAGCTACTTCTAGAGCATGCATGCATTGATCCATATCTCTATACTTCTAGAGCATTATAGAGCTAAAGTAGCAATAAGAGATGAAAGAATGAAGTTCTAACCTTTTAAAGCTTTGGATTTAGGTGTTGCAAACTAAATCTTGACAAATCTTGAGAAAAAAATGGCATGAACTCTCTTGCTTTTTTGAGAAAAATGGCCACCATATGCTTTAGGGCAGCAGGACAGGAAGCAGAATATATAGTGGTGGACAACTAGTCCCGGGCCGTGATACGACCCGGGACTAATAGTCCACGAAAGACCAGCTGACCTGCTCCAGGTTATTAGTCCCGGGTCGTATTACGTACCGGGACTAATGACCTGGTCCGGCCCGGGACTAGTGACTACGGCCATTTCTAGCCGTTAGAGGCCTCACGGCCCGGGACTAGTGCTCCCACTAGTCGCGGGCTGTGCCAGACCGGGACTGCTGGCCTTGTTCATGTCGAACCGAAGATGGTTTTTCCAGTAGTGCTAGCTCCTTTATTTAAAAAAATATCGCCATGACCAACCAAGCATTGTGGTCTAGAGAGATGATCAAAAGCAAGAGAGAAAGGAGGCAAGGGTCATACGCACCTGGGGACCCCTCCCCTTGGGATTAGCACCTCCAAAGCAGCAAAGCATGCAACCCAAAAAAAGGCCAGACAGATAACGAAAATCAACAAATGGTGATATGATATGATACGATATCCTGGTATGCTATCGCCAGCCCCACCAGCACGGCAGCAGCGGTACCCAGCTAGCTAGCCGAGATGGCGAGATCGACGGTCTCGGCCAATGCGGCCGGTGACGGGTCAATGGCAACGACAAAGGCCAAAGCGGCTGGGCGCAAGTGTGTGTCTGTGTGCGTGCAATGCCGACATGGCAGGCGCATTTCGTCGAGCGCTTTATATCCATCCATCCATCCATGGCAGGGCCAAGCTAAAGGCGAATCTTGACGCATCTTTCCACCTGGTCCGTCGTCCGTGCATGGATCCGTGTGCTTTTCCGGCGCAACTTGACTTGACCCGTCGTCCGTTCGTCCGTCGGCTAGCGAGACGAGATGCCGTTTCGAGGCTAGGTCGAATGAATCCCACTAGCGCTGATTTGCCATTTCTCCTCCTCGACAAGCAAAGGTTTATGTGCCAGATAGCACAGACTGACGGACAGAGAGATAGATCATGGTCCGAGGGGACATGGGAACTATATGCGAAAAAAGAAGCGATCGGGTTGCCAGGTTGCTGGGCGATCGGCGCAAAGCTGCAACGGATCCTCAAAGCTAGACGTCGCTGCTGTTCTCCCATGCATGCAGCTTCGCGGCACGGGGATAGTGGGCAGTGACGATCGCGCGGGGACGACCATCTTCCTATTCTTTTCCTCCTCCAGTGGCATATGGCATGGCAGCCAAAAAATAATTAGCCAAGGATGGTGCGCGTACGTACGAAGACAAATTGTGTATTATGGTAACACTATTTTACGATTTACGGCGAAAGATTATTACCATGCATGATTTCTTACCAGTTTTCGCATTTGGCATGGTGCAATGTTTCGTACTCCTTTCGTCTCATGATAGATGTGGCAAATTTGTCTAAATTTAGATGTATGTATAAATATTAAATAATGTTTAGATACATATAAATTTAAACAAATTTTCGACATCTATTTTGAGACAAAGAGGGTATTAATAGTCTAGCTTGAATTACTCTAAGAGTTATATGCTTCAGTGTCTTAAATGAATTTTTTTAACAACGACCCCCGAAGGACCAGGAATCTGTATTATGGAACTGAGGGTGTAAAATTGAAATGAGGGACCTAAAAGATATGCAAAACACAACCGGCTCCTTCACTTTACAGCAAACTCCCTAGATAGAATTGTTAAAAAGAAATCAAGGTCAAATTTGCTGAGGCGAGAGTTAATGATGTAGCCTGACCTATGATCGTCGCCACATCAAGGTATCCAACTTATGCTAAGTCGTCATGGACTCCAAAGGTGAATCATATCCTTTATGTGAGTCCACTTTCTACCCTATTAAATGCTATACCGCTTCATACTCTGTTCCATAACTATGACAGGTTCACACCGACAAGTATGGAGATAAGAGAGGAAGCCCGGAATATCAAGCCCGACAAGACGGAGGCTTCGAAGAGGAGAAAAGCAAGTAGCAGCTGAAGCAGCACTAGAGTCTCCGGCCTCCGAACCCCGCAGTCACCAGCCTCTGAACCCCGGAATCTCAGGCCAGCATTCGGCCCAAGTTCCAGGAGCTCTAGACGTGACCCCGGAGTCTCTAGATTAAGTGTTGGTCCTACGTGCCAACAACTGGGCCCTTGTCCCATGTACACCCCTTATTCCATTCCGACCTTAGTTTTATCCCCAAACTAGCCATGTTTAAGTGGTTGGCTTATATATAAAGCCCCCACCCCTCTTGTATCCTTTAGACATAGATCATAGACTAGAAACCCTAATATGGATCACTTCTAGTTATATCTCCTTCCCTTCATGAGGCAACCCTTCTATCATCACCCACCTCTTTGGACTTTGCCCATAGTGCATCCATAGCTGTACAAGATCTTTCCAAGGTGTTCTTCCCTCTCTGATTGGGATTGACGTGAGCATGTTGACCGATCTCTCCTTGTAAGGATTCTATCGGACCGGTGGCCATCGGCGGGAGCAATTATCCTTATATCATGTTCATGTGTGAGTGAGTTTTCGCCGTGTTCTCCGTGCATGTGTTCGTTGTGTGTTCATATCCTCTCCCTCCCTCGCGAATCCATCGTTGTTTCTTGGAGATCGTGAAAGATCGGGCCAACCCAAGGGTTCACTCCTAACAGTTAATCTCTATTGCGACCACCGCCTCCACTAGGGTTGTTAGATATAATAGGCTAAATCATTTGTCCCATGTGTGATTTTAGATTTTTCCTAAATCTCATAGCACATGTGTGATGCAATCTAAGTTGATGGCATCTCACATGTGAGTGGCAAGAGGAGTGGGAGCTAAAGTTTAATCCCACATGAAAATTTGGAGGTGAGTTGCATCACCTAATAAGTTGGGGCGTCTACACGCGCACTTCTCCTCTAAAAATGCCGCTCACCCGCCCGCTCGTCTCATCACACCACTTCACGTCATATATATTGCGGGTTTGACAAACATGTCAAAAGTTAGTTGGTTTGGGTCGCTTATGGATGTGGACTACTATAATCGGCCCGAATGTGCGAAGTGGACTCTATCCACGTTGTATCCTGTACGGGTTTTTTCGATCTGCTATACATGTTTTTTTTCCGAACTGCTCTATATAAATGCATGTACGATATCCACTATGAAACACACTAATACGTCCAAAACATATCTACTTTCCCGAACACTTTTTCTATTGTTTCTCCTCTAATTTGTGCAATTTGGATACAACTAACACGGACTGGCGCTGCTTTCAGCAGAATTCCTTTGGTGTCTCGTTTTTTTTGCAGAAAATCAACTTTCAGGAAAAATCTCAGAAAATATGCCGAAAATCCTATTTTTCCAGAAGACTCACGGAGCCAGAAGATGGAGGGGAGGAAAGGCTAGAGGGGCCCACACCACCCCCAGGCGTGGGCCAGGCCTGGCTGCGCCTGGGCATGGTGTGGCCGCCTCGGACTCCGTCTCGACCTCTCCTTTCGCCTACATATACCCTCTGACCTAAAAACATCGGGGAGTTCGACAATTTTCAGAGAAGAGTTCCGATGCGTCGTCATCACCAGAAACCGTGATTCGAAACCAGAAACTCCGTGCTGGCATCCTGCTAGGACGGGGAATTGGAGGAGATCATCGCCATCATCATCACCAACGCATCTCCATCAACCATCCATGTGTGAGTAATTCCCCGCAGTAGGCTATATGGATGGTAGGGATTGGATGAGATCGTTCATGTAATTGCATAAGATTGTTAGGGCATGGTGCCTAGTATCTATTGTTAGTGCTTTTTGACATTGTTGCAACTTGTTGTGCTTAATGCTTGTCACTAGGGGCCGAGTGTCATGATCTCAGATCTGAACATGTTATTGATTCATGATGATATTATTGTTTGTGATCTTACCTGCAAGTTGTATACACATATCATTGCCCGGAACACGAGGCCCCGAAGTGACAGAAATCAGGATAACCGGAGGGGATGGCTCTGATATGAGGATCATGTGTGTTCATGGAGTGTTAATGCTTTGCTCTGGTGCTCTATTAAAAGGAGCACCTTAATTGCCAGTAGATTCCCTTGAGGCCCCGCTGCAAACGGGCTAGTAGAGACAAAAGATATTGTGCAAGTTCTCATTGCGAGCATGCATGACTATATACGGAACACATGCCTATGGTTACTTAGTACTTGGATGCTTTATCTTTATTATCAGCAACGCCCCTGTCTTGATTGATACATGAATTATCTTGTCCATGCAACACCCGTCCATCCATCGCTATGCCTACCGCACTTTAATCATGTTGTTTACTACAATTGTTACTACTATCAATATTTTACTACTGCTATTATTTTGCTATTGCTACTGATAAACTATTGCGAGCAAGACTGTTTCCAGGTGTAGTTGAATTGACAACTCATCTGTTAAGGCTTATAAATATTCTTTGGCTCCCCTTGTGTTGAGTCAATAAATTTGGGCTTTACTTCCCTCGAAGACTGTTGCGATCCCCTATACTTGTGGGTCATCAAGACTATTTTTTGGCGCCATTTCTGAGGAGCATAGCTTTATTTGTAAGTTTACTTGGAATTATTATTGTTCGCTGCTATACATTCATCATGGGTAAAACTTATGATGGAAAAGTTTCTATATTATCATCCACTACAAGAAGAGGTACAATTCTGAACACCTCTGTTGCTCTTAATTCACCATTTGTGATGAGTAAGCTCCTTACACCACCACCACATACACCTACTACAAATACTGCTACTTATGCTGAATCTGAAAATGCTTCTGATACTTATGATGCTACTTCTATTATGCTTGATGAGAGTGGTTCATTAGGTCCTTTCCTAGATGCAATTGCTACACCTGTTAGTTCACCTGAGTCTAGAGAGTATCCTAGCTATGATCTTGATGACGGTTATATTGAAATAACTGATGAATTTATTGAGGAATATCAAAATACTCATGGTGCAAGTGCTATTAAGAGTATTCTTGAGAGTGTTGGAGATATGCCCTAGAGGCAGTAATAAATATAGTTATTACTATATCTTTGTGTTTATGATAAATGTATAACAGTATTAACCAGGAAACATTAATACTTGTGTGATTTGTAAACTAAATTAGAGTCCCTAGTAAAGCCTCTTCATAATACTAGCTTGTTGGTTAATAGATGATTGTGGTTTCCCTATCATGAACATTGAGATGTTATTAACAACAAGATCATATCATTAGGAGAATGGTATCATGGACATACTCCTATAGATAAGCGTAGCATAAAGATCAAGTCATTTTAATAGTTCAATTGCTATATGCTTTCTGATACATAGTAACCTAATTCCTTCGACCATGAGATCATGCTTATCACCATCACCAGAAGGATGCTTTGATGACATCAAACACCACACCGTAACTAGGTGGCTATAAAGGTGGCATTGAGTGTTTGGAAAGTATGGGTTGAGACACATGAATCAAGAGTGGAATTTGTCCATCCATATGACGGATAGATATACTCTAGGCCCTCTCGGTGGAATGTCATCCAATTAGCTTGCAAGCATGTGACTGGCTCACAAGGGATCACATATCACGGGAACGAGAAAAGAGTACTTATCGGTAACAAGGTTGAACTAGGTATGTAGAGATACCGACGATCAAAACCTCGGATAAGTAAACTATCGTGAGACAAAGGGAAATTGGTATCGTATGTAAGTGGTTCATTCGATCGCAAAGTAATCGTAGAAATATGTGGGAGCCATATGAATTTCCAGATTCCTCTATTGGTTATTGTTCGGAGAAGTGTCTCGATCATGTCCGCATAATTCACGAACCGTAGGGAGACACACTTAAGGATTCGATGTTATTGAGTAGTTATGGAATGATGAGTAAGAGACTGAATGTTGTTCGGAGTCTCGGATGGGATCCGGGATATCACGAGGAGATCCGGAATGGTCCGGATAATAAGATTCATATAAGGAAAGTCCTGTTTCGGAGTTGGAGAATGATTCCGGTGTTTTCATCGGGAATGTTCTAGAAGGTTTCAAGGTCCCAAGACTCAGGAGGAAGGGTACATGAATGTGTCATAACAAGTTGGAATGATTGCATCATGTACTAGGTGTCATCCCTGAGCAAAATAAAGGGATAAATCAAATCCTAGTTTGAAAAGTCAAACGCCAATTTGAAAAGTCAAACGACAAGTTTGCTTGGTGGAGGGAGAGTAGGAAACCTACTTGGGGAGGAAGTCCTCCTCCTCCACCGGCCAAGGAGGCCGACTTGGGGAGTACTCCTCCCTTGGCCGCCTCCCACCTATAAAAGGAGGGGCAGGTGCCCTCAGACACACACCTTGCCCCACCAAACCCTAACCCTAGCCGGCCACCACCAAGTCGCCGCCTCTAGGGTTTCCTCCTAGCCGAGTTGGGGCCTCCTTCCCTAGTCACCGCCTAGCCTCTTCTCCTTGGTGCCTCTAAACCCTAGATCGCAAGGGCTCTCTCATAGTCCACCATACTGCCCGCTTAAGGCGAAGCCTCGCGAGATCTCCTCTATTTCTGGTACCACGCCAGGCTTCGGAATCGTGAGGAGAGTGCTACAACCTCCGCCGCCTGCTGAACAAGGGAGAGGAAGGTCTTCATCGAAAATTTAACGTGATCGATCAAGGAGCGCTGCTGGAACGCGGCGCTGGAAGGATCGTCTACGCGATCTTGAGATCGGCAAGTGTACGACTACATCACCCACGAAAATCCGATCTCGTTAACCGCTTTGGAATCTTCGAGGGTGAGTTACTCTATCGACTCGTTGCTACAATCTAGTAGATATATCTTGGATTGTTTGTTTGCATGCGGTAGAATTTTTTTGTTTTCCATGCTACGAACCCCTACAGTGGAATCAGAGCCGTGTCTATATGTAGATCTGTTGCACGAGTAGAACACAATGGTCATTGTGGGCGGTGGTGCTTTTATTATCAATTGCTTCTTGTGTACTTTGCATCTTGCGTTCTGATGGGATGAAGCGGCCCAGGCTAACCTTACATGACATCGTTCATGAGACTTGCTCCACGCTCAACATGCAACTTGTATTGCATAAGTGGCTTTGCGGGTGTCTGTCTCTCCCATTATAGTATAGATCCAATTTACAACGGGCACTTGATAGTTCTAGCATAAACGTTGTGGTTCTTGTTCGTAAGTTAGAGCGACACTTATTGAAAGCCCCAAACCACGTAAAATATGCAAAGAAAATTAGAGGCGTCTATCTTTGTTTTGCAGGGGTGTGCTGTGATGTGATATGACCATGATTGTGATTATATTTGATGTATGCAATGTTCCTTATTGTAAGTTGGCAACCGGCAGGAGCCATATGGTTGTCTTTAAATTCTGTTAAGACCCGCGTGTCTGTTCAAAGTAGTTGTAATAGTTGAAGCTGGTGGATGACAACCATGGAGCGGCGTCATTGACCTTGATACAATGTCGGTGATGATGGAGATCATGTTCGTGCTTGAAGATGGAGATCGGAAGCACAAAGAAGAAAGGCCATATCATATCACATATTATGAAATGCATGTGATGTTAATCCTTTATACATCTTGTATTGCTTAGTTAACGACGGTAGCATTATAAGATGATCCCTCAAGCGCACAAATTTCAAGTTTTAAAGTGTTCATCCTTAGTTAGCACCGTTGCTAAAGCTTGTTGTTTCGAAGCACCACATGATGATCGGATGTGTTAGATTCTGCAAGTGTATACAACGTGAGCAAGCCAGTTTTTCTCATGCAGAAGCTAAGGTTTGATCTTGACGAGCCTAGCATGTACAGACATGGTCTCGGAACACGGATCACCAAAAGGTAAAGCATGAATCATATAGTAGATATGATGAACATGTCGATTGTTCGCCATTGAAGCTACATCAACTCTCGTGATGATCGGTTTTGATGTGGTGGATTTGGTTCGTGTGATCACTAAAACAATGTGAGGGATATTGTTTTGAGTGGGAGTTCACCTAGATTAATTTAACTATTAATTAGAACTCAATTTGTCATAAACTTAGTCTAAACTATTGCAAATATGTTGTAGATCCATGGCGGCCCCTACCATCAATTTTAATGCATTCCTAGAGAAAGAAAAGTTGAAAAACAATGGAAGCAACTTCGCGGATTGGTTCCGCAATATGAGGATTGTCCTCAATGCTGGTAATTTGACCTATGTGCTGGATGCAATCATTGGTGACCCACCGCAAATGATGCTACCGATGAGGTAAAGAACGCTTTCCTCGCGGAAGAATCAAGACTCCACGCTTCAAAGGTGCTATCTTGTATGGTTTGGAATCGGAGCTTCAGAAAAAGGTTTGAGAACCATGACCCACATGATATTGTCCGTGAACTCAAAATGATATTTGAGGCTCACGCGGCAGTTGAGAGTTATGAAGCTTCTGAAAAGTTCTTTAACTGCAAGATGGAAGAGGGCGCCCGCAAGCTGAGCATGTGCTTAAGATGTCTGGGCACGCAAACAAACTCCAAAGTTTGGGTATAGTGATTCCTAATTCTTTGGGGATTCACCGTGTCCTCCAATCACTACCACCAAGTTACGAGAACTTTGTGATGAACTACAATATGCAAAACATGGACAAGACGTTGCCAGAACTCTTTTCCATGTTGAAATCTGCGGAAGTGGAGATCAAGAAAGAGCACCAAGTGTTGATGGTCAATAAGACCACCAAATTCAAGAAAGGCAAGTCTAAGCAAAAGGGAAACTTCAAGAAGGGTGGTAAGAAAGTTGCCGCACCGGCGAAGAAGACCAGAGCTGGACCTAAGCCTGATACTGAGTGCTTTTACTGCAAGGGAGAAGGTCACTGGAAGCGGAATTGCCCAAAGTACTTGGCGGATTTGAAGAACGGCAACATCAAGAAGAAAGGTATATCCGATATACATGTTATTGATGTGTATCTCACTAGTACTCGTAGTAGTGCCTGGGTATTTGATATTGGTTCGGTTGCTCATATTTGTAACTCAAACAAATGTGCCGCAGAATAAACGGAAGCTAGCGAAAAACGAGGTGACGGCGCGTTGAAATGGATCAAAGGTTGATGTGATCGCGTCGCACGCTACCTCTTCATCTACCATCGGGATTAGTTTTATACTTAAATAATTGTTATTTGGTGCTGCGTTGAGCATGAACATTATATCGGGATCTTGTTTATTAAGTAGACGGTTACTTGTTTAAGTCCGAGAATAATGGTTGTTCGATTTATATGAGTAATATGTTTTATGCACATGCACCTTTGATAGATGGTCTATTCTTATTGAATCTCGATTGTAGTAATACACACATAAATAACATTGAAGATAAACGTTTGAAATTGAGCGATAACTCGACCTATATGTGGCAATCGCTGCCTTGGTCATATCGGAGTGAAACGTATGAAGAAACTCCATTCCGATGGACTTCTTGAATCACTTGATTTCGAATCACTTGAAAGATGCGAAGCATGTCTAATGGGTAAAATGACTAAGACTCCATTTTCTGGTATGATGGAGCGAGCTACGGACTTATTGGAAATCATACATACCGATGTGTGTGGTCCAATGAGTGTAGCATCGCGCGGTGGTTATCGTTATGTTCTTACCTTCACCGATGACTTGAGTAGATATGGGTATATATATTTCATGAAACATAAGTCTGAAACTTTCGAGAAGTTTAAGGAATTTCAAAGTGAGGTGGAGAATCAACGTAACAAGCAGATTAAATTTCTACGTTTTGATCGTGGAGGTGAATATCTAAGTTACGAGTTTGGCGAGCATTTGAAGAAATGCGGAATACTTTCACAATTGACACTGCCGGGAACACCACAGCGTAATGGTGTGTCCGAACGTCGTAATCGAACTCTCTTAGATATGGTTCGTTCTACGATGTCACTTACAGATTTACCGCTATCGTTTTGGGGTTATGCATTAGAAACAGCCGCATTCACTTTAAATAGGGCACCATCTAAATCCGTTGAAACGACACCGTATGAATTATGGTTTGGGAAGAACATAGTAACCTAATTCCTTCGACCATGAGATCATGCTTATCACCATCACCGGAAGGATGCTTTGATGACATCAAACACCACACCGTAACTGGGTGGCTATAAAGGCGGCATTGAGTGTTTGGAAAGTATGGGTTGAGACACATGAATCAAGAGTGGGATTTGTCCATCCATATGACGGATAGATATACTCTGGGCCCTCTCGGTGGAATGTCATCCAATTAGCTTGCAAGCATGTGACTGGCTCATAAGGGATCACATATCACGGGAACGAGAAAAGAGTACTTATCGGTAACGAGGTTGAACTAGGTATGCAGAGATACCGACGATCAAAACCTCGGATAAGTAAACTATCGTGAGACAAAGGGAAATTGGTATCGTATGTAAGTGGTTCATTCGATCGCAGTAATCGAGAGAAATATGTGGAGCCATATGAATTTCCAGATTCCTCTATTGGTTATTGTTCGGAGAAGTGTCTCGATCATGTCCGCATAATTCACGAACCGTAGGGAGACACACTTAAGGATTCGATGTTGTTGAGTAGTTATGGAATGATGAGTAAGAGACTGAATGTTGTTCGGAGTCTCGGATGGGATCCGGGATATCACGAGGAGATCCGGAATGGTCCGGAGAATAATATTCATATAAGGAAAGTCCTGTTTCGGAGTTGGAGAATGATTCCGGTGTTTTCATCGGGAATGTTCTAAAAGGTTCCTAAGGTCCCAAGACTCAGAGGGGAAGGGTACATGAATGTGTCATAACAAGTTGGAATGATTGCATCATGTACTAGGTGTCATCGCTGAGCAAAATAAAGGGATAAATCAAATCCTAGTTTGAAAAGTCAAACGCCAATTTGAAAAGTCAAACGACAAGTTTGCTTGGTGGAGAGAGAGTAGGAAACCTACTTGGGGAGGAAGTCCTCCTCCCTCCACCGCCGGCCAAGGAGGACGACTTGGGGGAGGACTCCCTCCCCCTTGGCCGCGCCCTCCCACCTATAAAAGGAGGGGGCAAGGGTGCCCCTCTAGACACACACCTTGCCCCACCAAACCCTAACCCTAGCCGTCGGCCACCAAGTCGCCGCCGCCGCCCTAGGGTTTCCTCCTAGCCACCGAGTTGGGGCCCTAGCCACCGGCCTAGCCTCTTCTCCTTGGTGCCTCTAAACCCGAGATCGCCAAGGGCTCTCTCATAGTCCACCATACTCGCTCCAGCTTAAGGCGAAGCCCTGCGAGATCTCCCCTCTACTTCCGGTACCACGCCGTCGTGTTGCCGAAATCGCGAGGAGAGTGCTACAACCTCCGCTGCCTGCTGGAACAAGGGAGAGGAAGGTCTTCATTGAGTACCGAACGTGTGACCGACTGCGGGAGCACTGCCGGAACGCGGCGCCGGAAGGATCGTCTACGCGATCTTGAGATCGGCAAGTGTACGACTACATCACCCACGAGAATCCGATCTCGTTAACCGCTTTGGAATCTTCGAGGGTGAGTTCCTCTATCGACTCGTTGCTACAATCTAGTAGATAGATCTTGGCTTATTTGTTTGCATGCGGTAGAATTTTTTTGTTTTCCATGCTACGAACCCCTACAGAGAGACATACTGTTAGGCATAAATTATCTCTTGATGCTAAGTTTGCCACATCTCCCATACACATTAAAGATAAGGATTATGATTTCTCTCTTGATTTATCTTATATAACCATTGTGGAGAAAGAACTTTTTTGTGGGACTGAAAATGAAAGTGCCGTAGCACATATGCAAGAGCTCTCTATTTTGAGTGGCTTATTTTCTGATGATATTAAGAAACGCACCTACTTTATTGCTAAATTTTTCCCTTTTTCACTGAAAGGTGAAGCTAAAGCTTGGTTTAATAATTTACCTCCTAGATCTATTGATAGTCCTGTTGGCATGGTTGATACTTTCTTTCAGAAATATTTCCCTCCTAGTGCTCAACATGCTATTCTACAGGAACTCTTTGATTTTAAGCAGGGAAAAGAAGAGAAATTGCCTGAATCATTGACAAGGTTTTGTACTTTAATTAAAGCACGGGCTAGATATCCAGCGCCTAAAAATAAACTTCTTGATATATATTATAATGTACTAACTAATTAATCTAAGACATACCTGTATAGTTGTGCTGGTTGTGTTTTCAGGAAAAGAACTCTAGAGGAAGCTGAGGAATTAATGGATAAAATAAGCAAGAATTATGATAATTGGACTGTACCTGAGCCAACTACACCTGAGCCAACCCCAATACCAACACCAAAGAAAAGGGGAATGATTGAATTGAATGATGAAGTGATAAAGGAAGCTAAGAAATGTCTTAAGGAGAAGGGTAATAAATCTGAAGATGTGAAGAATTTACCTCCTATAGAAGATCTATGTAAGCCAATCTCTCACTCATCCACTATTGAGGTACACTCTCTCCAACATTTTGATGATGGTGAAATTCCTTACTCTAAACCTCCTGATCAATGCCTAGAAGAATTTGATATTTATGTTGTTAAGCAAGATAATTTTAATAAGAGAGTGCAGAATCATCTAATAGAAAATTCTAGAGCTATTGATAAGTTGCATGATATTGTGGAGAGAACCTCCAATGATGTAAAAATGCTTGTTAAATATTTCTAAATGGTTCAAACTCAAATTGATCAGCTTACTAAAATGCAAAAATATTTGCTAGTTAATTCTTCTAGAGAAAAACATGCTTATGAAATTAGAACTAGAAGTGGTGCTTCTACTCAGGATCTTCTATATTCTGAAGGACATCCTAAAAGAATTGAGCAAGATTCTCAACAAGCTAAAAATAGTGATACTCCTTCTAAGAAAAATAAAAAGAGACATAAAACAGTTGTAGAATCTTCTGAAACTGCTAAAGATCCTAATAGTATATCTGTCTCTGATGCTGAAACTGAAAGTGGTATTGATAAGAATGATGTTCCTGATAAAGAATAAATTGAAGAAGAACCTGAAAGGCACACTAAGAATACTAAGTACACTAAGGAAGATTTTGTGGCTAATAAACATGGTAGTGAGAGAGAGCCTTGGGTGCAAAAACCAATGCCTTTTCCTGATAAGAAACACAAGTCAAAGGAAGAAGAACACTATAACAAGTTTTGTGAGTGGATGAAACCTTTATTTTTGCAGATTCCATTGACTAATTCTATTAAATTGCCCCTTACTCAAAGTATATGAAGGATATTGTCTCTAATAAAAGGAAGATTCCTAATGAGGAAATTTCCACTTTGCTTACTAATTATTCCTTCAATGGTAAGGTTCCAAAGAAACTTGGAGATCCAGGTATCCCAACTATTCCTTGCTCTATCAAAAATAATTATGTTAGAACTGCTTTGTGTGATTTGGGAATGGGAGTTAGTGTTATGCCTTTTTCTCTCTACAAGAGACTTAACCTGGTAAATTAACACCAACCGATATATCCTTGCAAATGACTGATAAGTCTACTGCTATTCATGTTGGTGTATGTGAGGATGTTTCTGTTCAAGTGGCTCATAATTGTTTGATATTAACTAATTTTGTTGTGCTTGAAATGCCTGAAGATGATAATATGTCCATTATTCTTGGGAGACCTTTTATTAATACTGCAGGCGCTGTCATTGATTGTAATCAAGGAAAAATAACTTTTAATTTTAATGACAAGGAGCACATTGTTTATTTTCCCAAGAAGATTGATAAAAAATATGGCCTAAATTCAATTGAAAATATTGATGGCATCAAAGTTGGAGAAATATATTGTCCCATTCCACAAGAAGATTATGAAATTGTTATGATTGGGACTATTGCTATCAATGTTGAGGTAACATTATCATTTAGTGAAATGCAAAGTTTTGCTTCATACAAAATTGTTTTGGTAACGAGACTTGATCAACCTTATTAACTGAGGGATTTTGATGAACAAAAAATATTTTCACCATGATTATCCTTGTTTACTCGTATTTTCTTTATTCTAATTCCTACTTTCACCTTGCTCATCTTTGTATTGCTAGTTGCTTGCATATTTGAGTGTTTTAAAGTTTTGTAGTTTTAGTTTTGATGTGTTTTTTCATCATCCCAAAATCATTTTTCTGTAAGAAAATCATTTACCAATTTCTAAAAATTTCCCAAAAATAAAGTTTCTTGAAAGATTACAGAAAAATCATATTAAATTTTTACGTCAAAAAGGGGTAGAGAGGCACCTGTAGTGACCCAGGGGGCCCACCAGGCAGGCCCACCACTTGGTGGAGCGGCCACCCCAGGGGCGCGTCCAGCCATGGTGTGGGCCACCCCTGGCCCTCCACTTATTCTTCCACCTGCCACTTCTCTCTCTCTCTCTCTCTCTCTCTCTCTCTCTCTCTCTCTCTCTCCCGAGAAAACACCATTTCGTTGCTCAAACCCGTGTTCTTGCTGTTCTTGCTCGCTATTTTCGATCTCCTTGCTCAGCCCACCTTTGCTGCTAAGATTTGGAGCATTTGTTCTCTGGTATGTGACTCTTTCGCTTGTCCAAGTAGATTTGTGATTAATGGATTATATCTTGAGTATTTTTCTACTATAGGTGAAAGTTTATGTGAGATTGCATGTTTTTTCTATGCTTAGAAGAATCATTTTGAAGCATGTTTAATCCTCTTACAAGTCCCTATAGTAATTCCCTTCTTTTAGTAGCTTTGAGATTACTTTTTGTGATGTTTGTCTTAGAATTTCAGAAAAGAGATAGATAGACAACCATACTTTTGGAGAAGTGTTTGAGAGAGACACACCCAGGAGGGCAAGGCCTTCGATATCAGCTTCTCAATTTAGGCCATCATATAACGAAGATCTTATTGCGCCGCGCTTTGTCGATGAGGGGTGATGATGGAGATGCGCATCCATCTACCTTCCCTTGTTATGATTTCTTGAGAGTTGCGGGGATCTTCGATGAATTATTGCTCCTTGTTTGAAACCTTAAGGGTGAAGTCCTTCAGGGTGGCCGGTGAGTGGGCGGTGAAGTCGAAGGCGCCGAAGAGGAGGTGACTCTCCGTCGCCGAGGAATCATAGATCGCTCTGGATGGAACCATCACGATCGCACGATCAGCGTCCCCGCTTCCCACAGACGACGCCAATTGACGAGGGTTCGACTCATCAATGCCCATTGTTATGGACTTGGGTTTGGAGAAGATGGGGATGCTGGAAGTCGTGGAACTGTTAACAGACACGCGGCAAGGGGACACGAGGTTTACCCAGGTTCAGGCCCCCGGAGGGAAAATCCTACTCCTGCTTATCTGTTCTTTATTACGGCGGAACCGAAGGTTACAGGGGTGCGCCAGATGCAATCTGGCGTGGAGGTGTGTGTATGAGGTGGTGATTGTCCTTCTCGCCGTGCCTTCCTGGCCTTTATATAGATAGGCCAGGTCCCGGGGGTAGGTCGAGTCGGTTACAAATTAGGGTTGATACCCTTTGAAATTCTATCTAATCTAGACTTGTCCTCCAAGGAGTCGAATTCGCCATGGGCTTGGGCCATCCGAAATCTTCATGAGCTGCGTATCCTCGTGTGGGACTTCCTTGGGTTGGACCGGGTATACCAATGTTATGCAACCGCAGGGTATATCCATGTCAACGGGCACAGACTACACCGCCCGTCAGGAATAAACACACTAGGCGCCACCGTCGCTCCTCCTCTTCCACCACCTCGATGGCCCCACAAGGGATATAACAACAATAGACCTGCATAGACACCGAACCTACGCCATTGCGATACATGGGGAAACTCGTCGTAGCGCTTCCCCTCCTTGCTGCCATGGCCGTCTAGGGGAAGTACCACCGCGAGTCTCTCCAAGCCGCGCTGCCTCTCCCCCTCGCCGCCCCGGCCGAACCAGAGAGACCTCGCCACACGGTTTCGTGCATTAGAAGACGACCGACAACCGCAATTTAATTGAAGGAAGCGGCGTCCTTGTCCTCCACCACCCACTCCAACCAGAGGAGCACCGGCAACAGCATAAGAAACCCTAAGAAGCTCCGGATCTGGCCATCGTGACCCCGAGCATAGCTCCCACTAACGGGCATACAACCTACTACCGGGGCACTGACACCTAAACTACTTACTAGACCTACAGGGGCCAGCAGCCTCTCCCCATTCCACTCCGGCCAGCAAGGCTCTCTTAAATGAAACTGAAGAAGAGTGTTTTTTTTTTTGGAAAAGGAATTGAGATCAGTGTAGCTT
This sequence comes from Avena insularis, assembly GCA_023614405.1. Classification (NCBI taxonomy): domain Eukaryota; kingdom Viridiplantae; phylum Streptophyta; class Magnoliopsida; order Poales; family Poaceae; genus Avena; species Avena insularis. The sequence continues at coordinate 391,963,373 of CM042693.1, read as the reverse complement.
CTTTATTTAAAAAATAAAAAACATTACCTTGACCGGGCAAGCATTGTCGTCTAGAGAGACGAGCAAAAGCTGGAGAGAAAGGAGACATACGTGCCTGCGGGACCCCTTTGGGATTAGCACCTCCAAGCCAGCCCAAAGCAAGCAAAGAAAAAGGCCAGACAGATAACGAAAATTAACGCACATGCATTGCTGGGACGTGCTAAAGATACGATATCCTGGTAGCTCCCACCCAACCAGCACGGCAGCAGCCAGCTGAGAATGAGATCGACGGTCTCGGCCACTTCGGCCGGTGACGGGTCAATGGCAACGACAAAGGCCCAAAGCGAATAATCTTGACGCATCTTTGCGCCTGGTCCGTCCGTGCGCGCCCCGTTCCCGGATTCTTTTGGGCGCGCAACCTGAGCTGGCATCGACATCGACATGACCCGTCGTCCGTCCGGCCGTCGCCTTGCGAGACGACGATTGCCATTTCGAGGCCAGGTCGAATGAATCCCACTAGCCTTGATTTGCCATTTCTCCTCCTCGACAAGCAAAGCTGTGTGCTAGACAGCAGAGAGATGAGGACACTGGTCGTGGTCCGAGCTAGGGGGCATGGAACTACATATGCGAAAAGAGATCCAGCCGATCGCCAGGTTGCTGGGAGATCGATCGGTGCAAAGCTGCAACGGATCATCAAAAGCTGCTGCTGGCCTGCTGCCGCTGTTCCTCCGTATACGCAAATTGCATGGCACGATGCCAGTGGGAGGTGACGACGGCGCCCATGTTCCCTCTCCTCCAGTGGCATGGCAGCCAGAGAAGACGACGACGACGAACAGAAAGCGCTAGCTCTGCCAGGTGACGAAAAGACCGAAAAGCGGCGCCGGCCTCATCTCTTATCCGATGTGTAGATGTTCGCAGCCTGCGCTTTACATCAGTGTGCACCTTCGCACACTCCTCGCTCGCCTCGCCGACGGCCGGCTCGATCGGTGGCACATGCGCTCTTGGACGCATTCATCGATCTTTTTTCCTTTCGTTTCAGCTCATTTCGGTTTGCTTCTGCGGGAAGAATTAATCGGTCGGCATAGTTCATCAGAGAAGCCAGTACAGCGCATCAGTAAAGCACATCCAATTGATCGAATCTTGCTCGCGCGGCTCCTTGTCAGTAGAGCGCGATATATAGGTGAAGTTGCTTCGGCAATCCTGAACGTTGTCGGCCCGGTGCTAGCGTTCATAATCACATTGTCGCTAGTTCAACACTGTCGCTAGTTCGGATAGACAGATAGTGATATGCGAGTTGTCGGATTTTTTTCTTTCGAAAAGGGGTAAAACCCCGGCGGCCTCTGCATCGATTGATGCACACAGCCTTTTATTAAAAGTTCGCTTTCTTCACACCACGATTACTGTCAATATGTGAGTTGTCAGATATATCCTTGGTGAGTTCAGGGCATCTCAACCGGATCTATCCAAGCGGTCCGAGCGTGTTTTAATCGGTCCGCGCGGCACTACCTATCCGGATTAATTTAGACGGACCGACCCATCCATGATTAAATCTGATGGCTGGATGGGTCTGCCCGGACAGACGCGAACACAAACTACAGTCACACAATGGGTCTTTTTCTCTTGGGCTGGTATGTCCTTTTTGTCCGTTTGAGTCTTGCTGGTGGACACGGCTTGCTGGACAGGCCGGACCATGACCCCAACGGACTAAAACGGATCATTTGGGTCGTTCATTTGGGTCTCGCCGGTTGCATCACCTAACTAACTGGTTACTCTACTAGACTAGATGTGTTGCTCTTCGGCCGCGTCTGCTCTCTGCACGTACCGAGACAAACATGGATGGGCAAACAAAAAAGGATCATATCTGGATCGTCTTCTCGACCATGCTGCATTGCTGCTGCTCCCTTTCCCTCAAAGCAAGTCAATTCCCAGGTCTCCTCTTAAGAAAAAGCCGAAGCATTGAATAATAAGTAGTAGGAAAAAAGAAGTTGAAAGAGTGATTATTCCTCCAAATTACGCGTATATCGATCATTGCTCACCGTGAAAAACGAAAAGAATAAAGAGAAAAGGAGATGAAAAAGATGCTTCTCACAAGAAAGAGAGATAAGAAGGAGAAAAGGAACTGAAAAAATTGCAGGAGGAGACTAGACGAGACGAAGCTCGCCGCGCTGACGTCACCGCGAGCTACTACTAGTATAAAACGGCCAGGTGTGCTGTGCAGCTGCACAAGCTATCTCGCCTAGCCCAACCAACCCTACTCCCACAGTCCCACTCTGGTCTGCTGCTGACAGTGTGGTCGCGATCACTCCTCCCTAACCAACCACCGCTGCTTCTTGCCTTATTTAGCCAAGTTAAACCGCCGCTCCACGAGCCATATCGGGCGACGGGCCTCTCTCCTGCACTTGCTCACAGTACACGTGCATGCAGCAATGGCTTCTCCTCCGATCACATTGTCTTCCACGATCCGATGTGCACTACTCGTCGTCGCGTCCTTCCTCCAAGGTACACCCATGGTTTCCTGTCGTGGACGTACTTGCTTGTGTGTTCTTTTTTGCGTGGAAAGGTTTTACTGACGGACGGCGTGCGTGTGTGCGTGCAGGGCTGGTGGCGGCCGGCGGCGTGACGTTCACGTTCACGAACCGGTGCGGCGGGACGGTGTGGCCGGGGGTGCTGGCGAACTCGGGCAGCGCCCCCCTGGAGACCACGGGGTTCGCGCTGGCCTCCGGGGAGGCGCGGTCCATGGCGGCGCCGGCGGGGTGGTCGGGCCGGTTCTGGGCGCGCACGGGGTGCGCCTTCGACGACACCGCCTCCCCCGCCGGCTCCGGCAAGTGCGCCACGGGCGACTGCGGCAGCGGCGAGGCGGAGTGCCACGGCGCCGGCGCGACGCCCCCCGCCACGCTGGTCGAGTTCACCCTCGCCGGCGGCGCGAGCAAGGAGGACTACTACGACGTGAGCCTGGTGGACGGGTACAACGTGCCCGTGGTCGTGGAGGCGGCGGGTTGCCCGGCGACCGGGTGCGCCGTCGACCTCAACGAGCGGTGCCCGCCCGAGCTCAGGGCGTCGGCGGCGGGGCAGGGGTGCCGGAGCGCGTGCGAGGCGTTCGGGCGGCCCGAGTACTGCTGCAGCGGCGACTTCGGCAACCCGGACACGTGCCACCCGTCCACGTACTCGCAGGCGTTCAAGGCGGCCTGCCCGCGCGCCTACAGCTACGCCTACGACGACGCCTCCTCCACCTTCACCTGCTCCGGCTCCGCCGCCTACTCCGTCACCTTCTGCCCCCGCGCCGCCGCCATCCCCAGCAGGTACCGTACACGATCGATCATCTAGATTACTTAGAAAATGCATTCCCTTTTCCTGGCAAAAAAGAAGAGCATCATCGCATCGATCAAACAAAGCTTTGTTCGCCTTTGTTCCTTCCCCCACCATGCATGGTCACCAGACACCAGTCACCTCCCTCGGTAGTGCTTGACGCGTTGAAAGCTGTCCATGCCTAGTTGGCCAAAACCCCATGGAAATACTCATGAAAAAGCTTGGAATCTCTCACTCTGCTTACGCTTATAGCAGTTAACAATCATCCTTAACGTTTTCAGAGTTGCATTATTCTCAGTTCTGACCAGAGTTGCACTGACATTTTCTTGCAGCCTGAAGTCGAGCAACGACCCGACGCCGAGGCCGGGCGACGTCGTCGACAGCGCGCAGGTCGCGGCGGACACGTGGCTGGCGAGCCTGGCGACCGGCGACTCCGCCGCCGCGACGACGACTGCCGCGGCGTCGTTGGTGCTCCAAGCCACGCTAGCAGCAGCGGTCATGAGCATGCTCCTGTCACACTAGCTAGCAAAGCTAGTTAGAAGATTAACAGGAACGAGCCCCAGTAATTAATCAAGAAGATAACGACGTGATGAGCATCACATTCTTTTAAGTAGCCTTTTGCTTGTGGATAGAGTGGGAGTGATGGCAAAAGCAACCAACTATAGTACGCCTCGGTGTCGGTCAACTAGTGCGCTCTGCATCGGCTGGTTTTATCTCTCACAATTCTTGCTCCTTTTCTAGAATTCTTGATGCTGTTCTTTTCATGAATGTGTATAAAACATTGTCTTTTTTTTTTTACTTTTCGTCTCTTCTTGGCACGTGCTCTGTTCTAATCATCTTAAGATTTGTGACCTCTTGCTAGTCAGGACTTGCTTTTTTCCTGCTTTTCTTAAGTTTTGAGATCCTTCTGTAAGTTTGAGATGTAAATGATACTAATAGCTGTTTTTGAACGTTCACACTACTCAAGCAATCATTTTCTTCACAAATTCGGTCCTAATAATGAAGTTCCATTAAACAAACTACTGTCTTCTTTGGAAAGTTAACCAATATATATTATCTAATAGTAAACAGAATATTGATAAGAAGAATTTTGATGTTTACAATAGAAAACTCCTATAGGAGGACGTTCTGGTAACCACCAGCATCATTTACACTGTGTTTGGATGTATGAAATTTAGCTCGAAATTGAATTGGGCTAGAAATTCCATTTCCATGTTGGAAAGGAAATGGACTGCAATTCCATTTCTGTTGTTTGGATGTATATGAAATTTTCGCTTGGAATCAACAGCTAGAACCCAATTCTAAATCTTGTTTGGATGTCCAGGCCATGGAATTGGAAAGGAAGAAGAAGAGGGCAGGGAGAGGTCAAGGCCAGGGGCCTGGCGACCATCCGCCTTCACCCGCCGTCCGCCTCCCCTGCCGCCGCCTTTCCCTCCCACATCGACCGCTTTGCGCCATCGGCCTCAGGTCGATCTAGGGTTAGGTCAGGGAGTGCATGGGGCAGACGGAGCCACCGCCATGGCCGCCGCAGGCCACCTCCGAGGACGCGGGGAAGAGAAAGAGGAGCCGGAGGAGGCCATAGATGGGGAGGAGGGCAAGAGAGCACACACTGGAGAAGCCGTCGTCGGGTTCCTGCCTCGCTCCTGGTTGCATCGAGGTCGCGAGAGGAAGACTCGCGAGCTGGGAGAGACTCGCGAGCTGGGAGAGACTCGCGTTGAAGCGGTACGCGGGGGCAACGCGATTCCGAGCCTTTCCGAGGCAGACCTCGGAAAGATTGGAGGCTCGCGGGACACGCGCGGGGGCGCGGCGCGGAATTGCGGTCCGTTTCCACGCTCGGTTTCCACAGCCTCTCCAAACGGCTGAAAACGGTTCGACAATTCCAAAAGAGTGATTCCGAGCCCCAATTGCAACATCCAAACACAGTGTTACTAAATTTGGAGACAAATTTCAATTGTAAGTTGAATGCCTTTCAACAGTTGAACATAGGAATTTTTGACACTAATCGGATTAACTCTGCACACTGGTTACCCCCTTGGTGATCACTGCAATCTGATAATGAGTCGGCGTAACAGAATATTATGTACACATTTTTGTTTGAAATTTTGAAAGGAAAATAAGCACCATCTAAAGTATACCGGCAGAATAAGTACAGTAGACAAGTAGAATGAATCACTAGGAAGCTTAATAAGTATCCGTACATGAAATCAACAAATGCAAGCGGAGAAAGAAATCCAAGGCTCGGAGAAATAGTTCAGAAAAGGACATTCAAATAAGTGGAGCTCAATGATTTTTGCCTTGACGAATTTACTCTGAGTTATCAGTTATCACAATGAAGCAAAATGCAGACTTGATCTGAAACTGCTCTTGCATTGTCAATGGTAAATACTCGCACGGTCAAAACGATAAGAACATGATCGGCTATCCTAAAAGCAGATGCCTGATAATTATTGTAATTCTCTTTTTCTTGATATATTATCCTAATAGATCAAGCCTAGCTGTTCTTTGCATTTCTTTTCCTACCTGTTTTTCCTCTTTTTGTGTTCTTTTTTCGAAAATATCTTAGGTAAAGTTGCTAGGAATATGCGTGCTAAGTTGATGTTACAGCGGACAGCAACGTTATATTCTCTATTGAAAAATATCTAGTCCAGCCATATCTGTCAAGAATGTACCAAAGAATAGTTGCACTAATAAAAGAACCTCCATAACAAAGGATTATTCGGTATGCTTATATAGATGGAAATGTTTTCAAGAAAGCCAGCAGCAGAAAAATTCATTTTTCCAAGCAATTTACATTTTCATAACAAATTCTGCCCTAAGAATGAATTTCCACTAAACAAACTATTGTATTCTTTGTACACTTAATTAATCTATTATTCTAAAAGTAAACGGAATAGCGACAGGAGGAATTTTCACGTTTACAAACATAGAAATCATAAAGTCTTCTTTTGGCTCCCAGGCTTCAGTGCTCCCTGCTTATTAAAAAAAATAAAAACTACACTTATGAGTTTCAAAAAATTATGAAACAAAATCCTAAAAGTTACTAATGATGTATTCACAAATTGTACAAAATCTCAACTCAAAGTGCTCTGTATTCCGAGCTACACAAAAATGACAAAGTGTGACTTTTTTTGTGATTCGAAATCACTATATTATAGATCTATAGTTTTGTCATTTTTTGTGTAGCTCAAAATACACATAATTTTGAATTGAAATTTTGCATGTTTGAGGTATAAATCACGGTCTACATCCTAATTTATTTTTAGAACTCAAATAATATGATTTTTGATTATTTATTTTTGCATGTTCTGGTAAGTGGTAACCACCAACTTCATTTACTCAATTTGGACAACAATTTAATTTCTGGTTATCAGCGGTAACCGGATTTACCGTTGCACCCTGGTTACAACCTGTACACAATCCCTTGGTGATCACTGCAATCTGATGATGAGTCAGTGCAACAGAATATTATGTACACATTTTTATTTGAAATTTTGAAAGTAAAGTAAGCAACATCGAAAGTATACCGACAGAATAAGTACTACAGTAGATTAAATCACTGGGAAGCTTAATAAGCATCCTAGCTTACATGAAATGAACAAAATGTAAGCAGAGAAAAAACCCAAGGCTCGGAGAAATAGTTCAGAAAAAGTTATTTAAATAAGTGGATCTCAATGTTTTTTTATCTTGATGAAATTATTGTAAGTTATCAGTTATTAGAGTGAACCAAAATGTAGACCTTTTTTTTGCTGGTAAAATGCATACTTGATCTGGAACTGCCCTTGTATTGTCGATGATAAATACTTGCACGGTCAAAGTGATAACAACATGATCGGTCATCCTAAAAGAAGATGCTCGGTAAACCAATATAAATATAATTTTTTATATGGTCCTAATAGGGCAAGCCTAGCTTCTCTGCATTTTGTTATCCCAATGACCATAGAGAATTGTGAACAACCACACAAAGTCTATTATTGAGAGACAATACTCTACCCTTTTTTTCTTCTTTTTGTGTTCTTTTTTCCAAAATATCTTAGTTAAAGTTGCTAGGAATATGGATGCTATGTTGATGTTACAGCAGACAGCAACTTCACATTCTCTATTGAAAAATATCTAGTCTAGCTATATCAGTCAAGAATGTACCAAAGAATAGATGCACTAATAAAAGAACCTCTATAACAGCTGATTATTCCGTATGCTTATATAGATGGAAATGTTTGCAAGTATACAGAAGCCAACAACAGAAAACATTTATTCTAAAAAACACACATGGAACTAACTTAAGCAAAACTGTTGTCTATTAAAAAATATGTCATTTGTACTTAACGATCAACATGTCTTAATCTCGGTGTTAAATCCGCTGAAAGTATCTGGGAGGAAATTTCAACGGTGGAGTATTTTTCAACATGAGCTTTATGGTGAAGGGTTAGGGATGTACTCACCTTGTTTGGACGAAAGCGATGAAAAGATGTCAATATATATATTTTAGAATCATATCTGAACCTATTGTGAGCCGTTAAAAAACTCTGAAGATTATGACAGGGGGGCGATATTAAGAATCATGGACCCGACCACCCCAAAAATCAAGCTCTTTACACTGTCAGCACCCACTTATACAGTGTTACCAACTGCGTGCGTGTCAAATCAGCTCACACATTTTTGAGCCACACTGTCACCAAGCCATGTTAATATCTTTCTGGCGAAAAGACAGAGCAATCTTACTATCCACCTGGAGAGACAAGATATTTCTCCATGGCGATAATAATTCAGAGGGGTTAGTTGTTCTCGGAATAAATTGAAACCGCATAACAGAAATATCACCATCAGAAGTGTTAATGCTGGAGGAATATACCTGAATTACTTCAGATACCGTCCCTTCATCATGGTCGTTTTTTTTTCGGAGCAACAGCAACCTCGGAAAGATGGTTCTTGCATAACCAGGCAAGGCACTGAGGATGAGGCATGTAGAAAACCATGTGATCCACAGAATCACGGTCACTCGGTTACTCCTTCCCTCCTACAGCAACTGCGAGGTTCTCTACATTTCTTCAGGTTCAACATACACTCTTAAGTCTTAACTGTGTTTCGTAGTACTGATACATTTGAAAAAACAGCACTCGCATCTAAACAACCTCCGAATATTACCCTGCTTTGCATTGTCAGTCCTGGTGGACAGATGATCCCAGCAAACTTGCATTAAGAAGAGACACCAGACTGAGACTGAGATAACGGGCGGCGCTGTTAAACAGATGCTTCAAGACGTCGAGAAAGCAAAACAAAATCAATGATAAGCAGATGCTTGAAAGAAATCTCATTTTGCGTTAACTGAAGAGAGATTGGCAGCATAGTAGCAGCATGCAGCAAAGATAGCTGAAATCTTCAACATGCAAAATCTTAGGCACACAAAAAATGCGTCTGCCGGGAGTCGAACCCGGGTCTATTGCTTGGAAGGCAATTATCCTAACCGTTGGACTACAGACGCAATTATGTCTAAATTTAAAATCAATAGGACTTGTTCGTTAACTCGCAGTGCATTAGAAGCTAGGTTATGACGATGAAGTCTTAATTTAGGTTGTAATACTGGTTAAGAAAGGGACGAAGCTAAAAAAATCTGCCAATGGGGTCAGCTTTATAACCTCTAAATTACATTGGGGTCATCTTCTATAAATAAATATCACTTAGTACAAATTAGTGAGGATTTTGCTAGTTTTTATTGGGGTCAGCTGACCCCAATGCCCATAAGGCAGCTCCGTCCCTGTTAAGAATTGTTTATTGTATTGGTTGGAATGTTGGGTAACTTAATCACTCCAATATAAGAGATTGTTATGGCAGTTTTACTGCAGGCAACCAAACACTAATAGTGCTTCCTAAGTAGGTCATGCAACCAACCAAATGCTAGGGATGTGTATCTCCCTTCATGCAAAAAAAACCCGGTATGGAGGTATTAAGCAGTTGAAGTTATGCGAGTGTGTAAACCAAACAGATCAACTGCACAATCTTTGCATCTTCTCTTCAAGACAAATGTATATTGCACCGCAAAAAAAACTAGAGTAGTATTAGAAGTTTTTCTCTGCAGGGTACGCACTAAACTGAAGGGAAAAGCTGCACAATCAGCAGCGTTTTCAGTCAGTAGTACTTCAACCACTTATTTCGGATGATCGTCCCTTCATCAAGCCAAAAAAAAATAGCTAATGGTACATCAAGCAGCCAAAGTTTTCAGCTTATGGTACATCAAGCGCAACGTTCTGTACTGATTTTCAGGTTCATGATACATACTAAACTGAAGGAATATGGTGCAGTCTGCGATTGTGCATCACACACTAAGTCGACACCGACAGTAGTCCCTTGGAATCAGCTACGTGATCTTGAGACAACTGAATTCCTTCACTATGTTGTAATGCTGAATCATGACCAGAAAATATCAAACAGAACAGTTTAGAAGAAATGAACTCCATAATAAGTCGTATCGGAGGGAGTACTTGAATTTTGGACGAGCTTGGAGGCCAAATATACAATCACTATCCGTTTTCCCCAGGATACAGGTAGTATCATACAGGCACAACCATTATATGTTTGCAACTTTCTCTTCAGGATGAGTGAAGAGTGAACTGAAGGGGAAAACCACACGATCTTCAGGCTTCTCAGTCAGTCAGTAGTACCACCAATTCAGCTGACAAAACAACACTTCCAACCAATCAGCCACCAGAAACTCCCCTGGCAGTACAAAGAATCAACCTACCTATCTTTGCCAAATGAATCAAGGCTTAATTGCTGCGCAAAATTTACAGGTAAGACAGCTGTTTTGTTTTTTCCAAAATCTCACTGCTCTTCAACTTCAATGTGAACGGCTGCTAACTGTGTAAAAAACATGAGTTCCTCAGAGGAGCAGCGGCGACTAGCTGACCCTCTGCGCGGCGGCGGCCAACCTGCTGGCCCTCTTGGCCTCGTGGATCTTGGCGTACACACGCTTGGTCCTGATGCTGAGGAGCACATCGAGGCCAAATCCAACCACGCACGCCACCGCCATGACGGCGAAGACGCCACGGTAGCAGTGGGCGCCGACGCAGGTGTTGGCCCCGCCGGGCACCTTGGTGGCCTGCGCGTCGTAGAGGAGCCCCGCGAGGAGGCCCGAGAAGAGGAAGGAGCCCAGGGGCAGGTTGAGGATGAGGATGTTGTATATGAGGCCGTAGTACTTGAGCCCGAACAGCTCGGACGCCGTCGGCACTGTCACGGCGAGGCGCACACCGTAGCAGACGCCGACGACGACGGAGCCGATGAAGAGGGACCCCGGCATGCCGAAAGCCATCACGACGTAGCCTGCGCACATCAGCACCTGCGACGCCGCGTTCCACACCGGGCGCGGCATTGCTCTCGTCCTGGAAAATTCAGTGAGTGGTGTCAGAACTGAAATGAACAGATTCAGCTGCAAAAGTTTGAAGACTTCGTCGTGCATGATTGACAATCGAAAGAAGGGCATGGTTTGATAGCAAAGTAGAGACTCCGAATTAGTAAGAATATCGACACAGTTGACACGAATTTGTCTGTTCTTATTTATTGCTGAAAAGTGAGAAACCATCACGCTGAACCCACCAAGGGATAGTATACTACGAATTAGCCATAGCTATCAGTCTTAAAACTATTGGGACTTTCTACTTAAAAGAAAAAAGAGAGATGCTAAAGCCAAGAACCACATGCCATACACTGCATAGAAGAGTTGACACTTTTTCTACTCCCACCAAAGAATGAAGACAGTGAGGTGCGATGCAAATTCCTCCGCGTAGTTCTTTTATTATTGGAGGGGAATTCCTCCCCGATGTTGACGCTTTTCTACTCCCACTGTTTTATATCCACTATTAAAAAAGAGCTCCCACCCACTTTACTCTTCTAGGCCAATGTTGTTGGCTCCTTCGTGCTTAAGGTAGCAGCAAAGGCCAAAGGTTGTTCCAGTCAAATTTTAACCAAAAGATCATTTGCTTAATTGTTCAAGTGTAGAACATGCAGCTAGTGCTGCTGCAGGATGTGCTATGCTGCAATTTCACTGATAAATAATGTTTTCAGGGAGTATCCAAATCCAGAAAGATAATAATTCTAGTACTACATCGAATTCAGATTGACCATGTTTTTATATACTTCTCCTAGAAAGGTTCGTCATAATTCCTTTCACGGACGACCCTCCCTCCGACCCCATCTCAGATCTGTATGTAGTACTTCTCGCACGAGCCGACATTATCTGAAAGCAACATCTTCGAATTGTTTGCGCCGTTGATGCGCTATCGTTTTTGTTTATTTTTGTGGTGGGGGTTCGGTTCGGTTCTGCGCAAGATACGGCATCAAATCCGTACCACGGAGGAGTACTGCTCCGAACAGGACGAGAAATTAAGGAGGAGGAGGCAATCACGGGAGTAACGTACTTGATGAAGTGCTCTGAGATTGTGCCGGATGCGATGCGTCCGAAGAATCCCCAGATGCTGGTCATGGAGACGAAGAGGGAGACGTCGGAGTAGCCCATGGCGACGCCCATCTGGCCCAGGTTGTTCATGACGGCCAGCCCCGTGCCCACGCCCATGAGGAAGGAGAAGAAGAGCAGCCAGAAGTCCAGCGCCGACAGCGCCTCCGCGATCGTGTGCTCCTCCCCGAGCCGCGGCCGCTCGCCGGGGCCGCGCGCCTCCGGTGCCGCCGCCGCAGGCTTGGACGCGAGCAGGAGCGGGGCCGTCGACTCCTCCGCGGGCGCGGCCTCCTCGGCGTCGGCGTTGGCCGCCTTGCGGGTCTTCATCCAGGACCTCCACCCCACGAGCGCGGGCACGGCGATGGGTGCCGCGAGGAGGACGAGGAGGACGGTGACGAAGAGCACCGAGACGGGCCCGCCGTCGCTGCCGATGCCGGTGAGGTCGGCGGCGAGGAGGTAGAGCGCGATGGCGACGGCGAGGGTGCTGATGGCGGCGAACCCGCGCGCGTCGGCCTCGTCGTCGGTGCCCCCCACGACGCGCCCCTCGCGGAGGAACACCATGGCGACGGCGCATACGGCGGCAGGAACGACGGCGAGCATGACGAGGAACGATGCCGGGTCGTCGGCGAAGAGCGCGGAGCAGAGGTCGGTGAATATGGCGGTGCTGAGGCCCACGAAGCCCTTGAGCACCCCCGACACAGGGCCCCTGCTGCCGCGGAAGTTGCGGATGCAGGTGACGAGGACGGCGGTGTTCATCCAGGTGGTGCTGTTGCCGCCGAGGCAGAGGCAGACGCACATCTGCCAGTATGGCAGCGGCGAGACGGTCCTGGAGACGACGAGCCACTGCGCGCCGTAGCCGAGGAAGCCCTCGAGGGAGCCGATGGCGAGGAGGAGCCAGGTGGGGACGCGGTCGGAGGCGAGGCCCGCGAGGAGGCCGAAGGCCTTGCCGACGTCCTTGGCGACGGAGAGGCCGTTGAGCTGCAGCTGGGTGAGGCCCATGAGGGTCTTGATGGAGTCCGAGTAGTTGGAGAAGGTGTAGTTGTTCCCCGAGATGCACTGCACCCACACCGCCGCCACCAGGCCCAGCCACCGCCCCCACGCCGTCCCCGCCATCGCGTCCAGCGCCGACGACACCATCGCGTCCAGCGAACGGAGAGACGGACGGTTCTGCTGCTTTGCGCCGGCCGCCGCGCGCGTGGGGTGGGGTGTGTGCCTTTGGCCGCTTGTGGCTGTCTCGGGACTCGGGAGGCGGTATGGGAGGGAGGGCGGAAGCGGGGACGGTGGAGGCGTGTTGCTTTCTGCGCGTGTTACGGCGGTCGGTCAGGTCAGTCGTGGAGGGGTGCGGTGCGGTGGGCGGCTGTGTTGGGTTTTTCGCCCGGAATGAGTTTTATTGGCTGCAGAATGAGGGTTTAGCGGCGAGTCTGCCTTCGGTTTTATAGACCCTGAAGAGTTTGGAAGTTTCCTCCGGGGACATTGATGATTTTGATTTTGTAGAAGATATTTTTTCTTCTCTTCCCGACGGCGATGATTTCGTGATGGTGATGTGAAAGACTTTTATTTTCCAATTAGTTTTCTATGTTCGAAATATGCAGTTTATTATCAATTCTGTAGAGTGTATGTTTTTTATTAAGGTCTATGTTGATGGTAAGAGCATTCTAACATACACTATCAAACAGCCAAACCCGCAAAATTCCAACGGATTTAAGGGTTATGTGCTAGAACTGAGACCTAACAGAAACTGTAAATGGCCCAGCTCCTATTTTTTTCACAGGGCCGTGTGAACGGCCAGGCTCGCCCCTACTTCAACCAGCCGAAGCGGCGGACACGGTCCAAACACACACTTCTCCCTCCCCCACCCCATCGTGAACCCTAGCACGGCAGCGCAGCCGCAGCCGCCTTCCGTTCCGAGCTCCGATGAGCAATTGTGGGGCAAAGGACCATAGATCGGAGTCGATGTGCCAACGATGTGGCTAGGGGTGGCCCGTAGCGGTCGTGGAAGTGACGGAGGAGGCGAAAGGCGCCCGTGCGACGACTAGCTCCACAAGAAGTGGGTCCGCTCCGTTGGAGCGAAGAAGCGGGTGGCGCGACGGTGGACCAACCGGGGTAAGTGCATGTTGGGGAGTCATCGCTGAGCGCTCCTCGACACTTATCCCCCACCATTTCACCAGAGGACTAGGCACGCAACGACGACAAGGAGCGCGCCATGCTGCAGCATGCCACCCGCGAGTCGGAGGAGTATTGCGAGGAGGTGCTCCGCGCCATCTCGTTGGTCCGCCAGATAGAAGCTCCCACAAGCGCACCCGCCCATGAGCCTGATGTCGAGGTCATCATCCTCGACGAGTAGGCGCTACCATGTCTGTGGAGCTCCTCCAGCGAGCTCAATTTTGGTAAAAGGGTGCTGCGTCGCCGTCCCCGTGTAGGTCCGGCAACCTCCAAATATAAATCCCCGTTGCTACTTTTTATGTAAATTATGTATGCACTATGAATGATCATTGCAGCAAAATTTCTCGGTAATTGCTTTTTTTATAAGTACGGTCAAAATCCGGACTCTAATCTATGGAGAAACTATGAACCGTAAATTGTGGTTTCAGTGTCCTGTAAACTGAACTTACAGTTTTCCAATCTATGGTGTCTGTTAGTGATGCTCTAAGCACGTATGCAGTGTTGCCAAAGAAGGTAGCAAATTAGAAGAGCATATTTTCAATTCTAGCATGAGTCTAAACACTGCAAGAGGTCACTCTAGCTAAGTTTTTACAAGATTTGAGTCTAGTACTAAACATTATTAGAGATGTAATATGAGTACATATACAATTGGTTGAATTGTTGCCCTAGCCAATTATTTCAAAAGTCTGAACTGATGAAAAGATAATAGACAACATATTTATATTCTCAACACTCTCCCTCACGTCCAAGACAGTGCCTTTTTCTTCTTATTCACGGGCCTAGGACATGGATTCGGGTGTTCGCATATATTTATTTTTAATGTTGCGTTTGCCAGGATTTAAACTCAAGACCTCTCGCTTAGATACCATGTGAATTCTTATGGGTGGAACGATACCCTTGGTAGAAGAATCGGTTATGTGTTATATGGTTGGGAATAGTCCCCATCGTAGCATATACAGGGCCGGTCCTGAGATTTCGGCGACCCGAGGCGAAACTAAAATTTTGGGTCCCTTAGTATAAAATTTTATGCATATATGAGATGATGGAAACTAAATATTTTAAGTACACCTTCAACTATAATATTTATAAAAATAACAATGTTTACAAGATATCTTAAAGTTTTCTCTAAAAATTTCTAGAAGCAAAGTCCATGACGGTGAAATCAATATCAATCTTGTCCACTAACTTCTTCTCGATGCATAAACTTGCCAAACCATTTAACCTCTCCTGAGACATTGAAGATCTCAAATAGTTCTTCAATTACTCACATTGTCATCATCTACATCGATACAAACATCGTCTTCTGTACTGACAAAATTATCTTCTGGATCAACATTAGTCTGTTCCCACACAAGAACTAGCGCCAACTCATCTGGATTCGGTGAAGTGCTCGTGTTGCTCTACAAAAAATTATGAAAAGATCCTCTCTAAGATTCTATTAATTTCTTCCCTTATTGTCTCCTTTTTCTTTTCTGAGCACGGTATTCGGGCACCATAATCAGTTAACCTCGAATGCTACAAACAAGAACAACAATCATGTACTAATTAGAATTATGAACTAAGAATTAGTGCGAGCGTAACCAGCAGAGGTATGGGCTAGGCGTGGGCGGAGAGAGAACTAGCAGGCAGGCCGAGGCGGTCGATCTTTGTCTCGTCTATGGACATCACGGAATCGCATCTGGCGGTGGTCGATCGTCGATGCAAAGAGCAAAGGACTGAAGGACGATCCGATCTAGGGAGGCAGGGAGTCAGGGACCAGGGGAAGCATCGAAGCAACGACATGCTCGCGACGGGAGACTTCAGACTCGCTAATCGGGAAACGAGTAGTAACTGATGCTGGGAGTCCTAGGACCTGACGGCCTGTCCTGCCTTTTTTTTTTGAAAGGAATGCAGTAGGAGAAGCCCCCACGGCGAAATTTTTGAAATAATAAGAACCCAAATATGCATTCGTGAGGGCTTGAATCTGGGTTGTTGGGTTGTACATCCACTTCACTAACCAAGTGAGCTAAGCTCACTTCTTACGACCTGTCCTGCCTGGGAAGTGGGAATCAATCGTCGTCTCATCGATTGAGAAGGAAGCGACGGAACAGTGTTGATCAGTGCCTGGGAGTCGAGACGTTCGGCGTCGACAACCCAATAAAAAAAACTTTATTTTAGATGTATACTAGAACTATATTTTTTGAGGCCCCTATTTTTTTTGGCCCGGGGTGGCTGCCCGCTAGTCCCACTCAGGACGGGCCCTGAGCATATAAAAGATCTATACACATAAGTCTAAGGAAACCAAATGAAAGATGGGTCCACTCGTCAGTGTAAGATGTTCTTTTTTAATTCTTTCTTTCTACTCTGGTTGATGAGACCCAATCTATGCTAAACGGTGGACCAAACTTGGATTCTTTAGACTTGTGTCTATATTTTTCTTAGCTAAACCTAAACGTTATACACGCCCTAACAGTCCTAAGCCTTTTTTGAGAGACACTAAACCCTCAACATAGAGGAGGCAGAGCGCCGCTCCTTACTATGTACTCTCAATCAAACACACGGGAATGGACACACAGGATTTGAAGTTTTGAACATGGCAATGGACTATCAAACCCTCAACCTTCAACACAATTCATGAAATTCGTAGTATCCATGGGAGTGGACACACGGGAATCTATGAATATAAGACTGGTCAAAACTTCAAATCCTGAACAATGGGCAAACAACGGATTATGGGATCCCGGGCAATTATGCAGACGAGTATCTTTGCATCGGCGAAGATACGACTATGGAGCGTGTTCGTAGATTTGTCAAGGCGATTATTCACATTTTTGGCCCGGTCTATCTGCGAGCACCGAACATGCAGGACACAATTAGGTTGATGGCGATGAATGAGAGAATAGGATGGCCGGACATGCTAGGAAGCATAGATTGTATGCATTGGACTTGGAAAAACTGCCCGAAGGCATGGCACGGGCAATATTGTGGCAAAAGCCAAGATGCAATAATTGTGCTAGAAGCCGTTGTCATCTGAGGACTTGTGGATTTGGTATTGTTTTTTTGGTTTGCCCGGCACCCTCAATGATATCAATGTGCTCCATAGATCTCCTCTATTTGCAAAGCTAGCTAGTGGTGAAGCACCCGCTTGCAACTACACCATCAATGGTGTTTATTATGACAAGGGGTATTATCTAGCTAACGGCATTTATCCTCGTTGGGCTATATTTGTCAAGACCATCTCGAATCCTCAAACTAGGGAAGAGATTGAATTTGCAAAGGCTTAAGAGAGTGCCTAAAAGGACATTGGGAGAGCCTTTGGTATTTTGCAAACTCGATTTGCAGTTGTGCGAGGTCCAGCTCGTTTTTGGGACAAGAAAATTCTCAATGACATAATGATATGTTGTGTCATTCTTCACAACATGATTATTAAGGATGATAGGGGTCTAGACTTAGACATCTACGACAATGTTGGCGGCCGTGTGAAGTCAGCTAAAAACCCAAATACAATCCAAACCTTCCTTCAAACCTACCGAGACATTGAGAACATGACCACCCATGACCGGCTGCTGCATGACCTCATTGAGCACCACTGGCAGCAATTTTGGAGGAACTAGGCTGCCACATTTTATCATTTATGTGTGTGAAACATGATTTGCATTTGAAAATATTCATTTGATTTGGTCATTTGTTGTAATTGGATTATTGTTTATTCAATTTGTCTGGGCAATTGTTGTAATTGAATAATTGTTGTAAAATACAATTAATAATTTCGGGCTTATACTTTACGTTGGTATCATATTTCTGTTTGAAAATGCGAGATATGTGGTGAAATTGATAGAAAATACTCCCTCCTTCATGATTTGCAGGGCGTCTAATCAAATTTAGGTTTGTCCAAAACTGCAACGTTTCTAGACGCACAGGAATTAATTATGAATTAATTATTGATTAATGTGGCAACTTCCTTCCCAACTTTCATGCATGCAACAGTCATGCGAAAGGTATGAATTAATTAAAAGATATTACACTCCCTCTGCATGTAGGAATGAAAGCCCACGCATGCAATCCATTTGCCCACTATCTCCTCTCCCTTGTGAAATGTCTCCACCGGTGCATCCGCATGGAGTAGGCCGGGAAGGTTACCAATAGCATTATATCCGTTTAATTAGGTGCAGCTAAATTAATTCACATGCTAATTCTGCAACATAAAGTTCCTAATTTTTAGTCAATATGTTAACGCCTAGGTCCATGAGATTTTTGTAGAGCGTCCTGCAAACCGTGAAGGAGGTAGTAGTTTAATTTACGGGTTCGACCCTTGTTGTGGCGGAACATATATGTATGCGTGAAACCGTAAAAATAGAATATTTCCTTTTCTGGTTCGTTTTGAGGTGTCTGTTTTGCCCCTTTCGCTTGCGGCCTGAAAAAACCCGCAAAATGCGATCTAGGAACACGTTTTCCGGTTCGCCCTATTACGGTGACCGCTAGAGATGCTCTAAACGCTTGGATATCGAGAGCTTTAAGAAACTTTCCATATTTACCTTACCATTTCCCAATATAAAATACGTATAGGCTGAAGTACGTGAAGAAGCGAAAACGTAGCATGGGTTGTCGCGGCACGAAACGGGTTGCTTTCTTCTTCGCAGCATCCCACAACATGGCAAATTTGTGAGTGAATTCAGAAACGAAAGGCTACGTGCATTCGGGGTCCGCGCGCGGCATATTCTTCCGCCGACGAAACGGGTTGCTTTCTTCGCAGCACCCGGCGAAATGGCAAGTTTGTAAATTCAGAAACGAAAGGCTACGTCTACGTGCATTCGCGGTCCGCGGCATATTCTTCCGCTCCGATCCGCTCGTGCTGAAGAGAAGGAGTCGAGCCGAAACGTGCGTCGAACGGTACGGATCGCAAACTGTTTTTGAACTCCACATTTTCATCGCCGCAAAAGCAGGCCCCGTGCAGATTTATATACTACTACTGTACGCCACCATTTAAGAGACGGTCTATTTTAACGTCACCATGCATTTTCCGTTGTACGGTATCGGCTAAAGTGGTATTCGAAGCAGCAGTACGTACTCCCTCCGTTTCCAAATATAAGATGTTTTAGCTTTGTAAAATGAGTGTATCTAGACCCCTTTTAGTGTCTAAGTCCACTCTAAACCTAGATGAACCTATACACTAAAAAGGTCTAGATACATTTCATTCACAATGCTAAAACGTCTTATATTTTGAAACGGAGGGAGTAGTTTATAATGTGCGAAGCGAAAGCGCGTGTGAAATGCAACAACCGCCGTGGCTAGCTAGTCGCATGAATAATAATATATAATAATGTGAAGTGAAATTAAATGAAAGCGTGTGAAAGATGTTGCTTGCAAGCATGAACCGATCGATATGATATCGCGCCTCGTTTCTACACTTCTTCGTCAGTAGTACAATCCATGGATCGATCGTCAGAGAAGATAAATATCGCGCGACGCTGTTACAGGCGACCGGAAGCGAAGCAACGTCCAAATCCGCCTCGGCTAGCTCGCATCGCATGGCTATATATCTACCGCACACGTACCCGACCTGTCGCTGGTCTGGTGGCTCCACCGGTCTATCGGCGATTCAGCGGCAAAGGAAATGGTGGGTGTCTGATGATGGTAATACCGACGCGAGGAGCATCATCGAGCTTCACCACCGGTCTCAACATCTGTCACTCCGTTTCAAGCTAGCCTATCCCACTACAGGTATAGGAAGCTACGCCGACGGCTAAACGTAAAACATAAAACATTATATATAGTTTAAAACGGGCATAAAAAATTTAAAAATGATCGAAACAATGCGAAACCTTCGCGTGGTGTTATATTATGTGACATAGTTATAAGGAAAAATACCAAACTTGATATATTGATTATGTCTCAAAAAACCTTCACAAAATGACCTATCTTATTCGAGGTTTCTTGGCTTTCGGGTCAAATGACCAATGTTATGGCTAGAATCAAGGCATAGTTTGTGATAATGTGTCCATATTGTGCATACACATGCATCATGGGATGGCGAACAATGTTGCAGGAGGAGGTTTTCCTTTTCGTCGCACCAAAAAGCCATTTTCCATTTTTCGAGCACAAAAAACGGACGGTTTTATGAAGCAACCACCAAATGGCTAATTCAAAATGCTATCACCACATTTTACAAAAATACTATACCACCTTATATGGATAATATTCCAACAGGGGATCCGAAACCTTTCCGTCCACCTCTGGTAAAAAAGACAAATTCCTGCCGAATCGGCAGGAAGTGGGTTAGATATGAACTAAAGGTACATGATCCGATACTCATGTTTTTTTACAAAAATCATTTTTAAGTTTATAATATGCTATTTTATCAAAGATCCAATGCAAGTTTTCCTTTTCATCGCACCAAAAAGGCATTTTTCATTATCCGAGGGCAAAAAGGAAATTTTCTAAAGCAACCACCAAATAGCTAATTCAAAAATGGAGGGTCTATGATTAGTTTATATGGATATCATATTTGGATTCCTCTCATTTTTCTGATCAATTTAGACATATTATTTGTTAAATTTCGATTTACAGATTTAAAGATATTAATTATTCCATATTAAATAGAAAAATACAAAAAAGTAAAATTATTATATTTTATTTGAATTCAATAATTTTTTTACTTATTCATTAATGTTTACTTAAATAATTGTTTGTAATTTCAAAAAATACAAACATGTGACATGATGATATAAGAGTTAATAGGATTGATATCATTAATATTGACAATAATGTATGAATTACTTTGCGGAAACAGATTATGAAGGAACAATGAAGTTAAGCGTGCTGGAGCTAGAGTAGTATTAGGATGGGTGACCGGCTGGGAAGTTTGACCAAGACTTCAATTTAATTAAATATTAAATATAATTAGTGTTAAAAATGTTCAAAGTGAGAGATTAACGAGTCAAACAATTCAAAGATTAAAAAATTGAGAAAAAAAATAAAAAATATTTTTTTAAAAAAAATATTTTTACAACATGTCGACAAGCTATGCCGAGGGCATACGCCGACGCTATTTTGATACGCCGACGGCCTTTATATGCTCTGCCGAGGGAGACCTTTGCCGAGGAGGCTACGCCGAGGGTAGCCGTCGGCGTATCATACGCCGAGGGCATTTTGGCCTACGCCGAGGGCAAAAAGTCGTCCCACGCGCGCGTCCTGTAGTGCGCCAAGACACAGCCGGCCCACGCGTTGGCCTATGCCAAGACAGCCGACCATTCTAGTGGGTGTCTTGTAACTCTCTGGTTCACATGACGAGCATGGAAGGGGAGATGTGCGAGACTCGAGCCGATGAAGATCTTGATGATCGGACTACTGTCCCTAGGGCATCTATCGTTCCCACATAGCAACTCTCTGACCTCGTGATGCTCATATGAAGGACTTTTATTTTTTAGTCAATTTTCTATGTTTGAAACATGTACTTGTTTATTTTGATTGTGTAGAGATATATGTTGATGATAACCGTCCTAAGCCTAGACGATCAAATAATCCTCAACATAACTAGAGGAGGCAGGGCACCACTCCATACAAAGCCATGAGATAGCCTTGTATGTTGCACAGACTCAGAACTATGTACTCTTGCTATATCGACACTTACTTCCCTCAAATTCCGAAATTCAGAGTATCTAGGAGAATTGACGGAAATAGGAACCTACGGTTATCGACCCTTTTCAAGTCGTAAATAATTGAAAAGCAATGAATTCCACGCATACGAACAAATTCTATATCGAGCTTCATATATATATATCAAACCCCCTCTTACAATCGAACGATTCGGTATGGAACCGAGAGATCGAAGAAACGGCTGATATTAACATTACAAAGTGGTATACAAAACAGAACCTTAACCATGCAATAGTTATTGTAGAAGTATTTTATTATTCCTAAGAAACTTACATAGTATGATTTTTAAGTGCCATTACTCCTTATCCAATCAAAGTTATTGGCCACAGAAGCTTTGATAGGCCAAATTTGTCTTAGTCAAAAAGATATGATTTGTACAAGACCGCGGAGGGGGCATGTTATCTCATGAGGGAATTCAAAGAGTTGTATTAAGGTTTCAACAAAAGATTATACTCCCTCCGTCCTAAAATAGATGTCTCAAATTTGTCAAAACTTAGATGAATCTAGACACTATTTAGCATATAGATTCATTCAAATTTTAAGAAACTTGAGATAACCGTCCTAAGCCTAGATAATCAAAATTTGTTTATTTTGATTGTGTAGAGATATATGTTGATGATAACCGTCCTAAGCCTAGATAATCAAATCCTCAGCATAACTAGAGGAGGCAGGGCACCACTCCATACAAAGCCGTGAGATAGCCTTGTATGTTGCACAAACTCATAACTGTGTACTCTTGCTATATCGACACTTCTCTCAAATTCCGAAATTCGGAGTATCTAGGAGAATTGACGCAAATAGTAACCTCGATTATCAGCCCTTTTCAAACCATAAATAATTGAAAAGCAATGAATTCCACGCATACGAACAAATTCTATATCGAGCTTCATATATATATCAAACCCCCTCTTACAATCGAACGATGCGGTATGGAACCGAGAGATCAAAGAAACGGTCCATATTAACATTACAAAGTGGTATACAAAACAGAACCTTAACCGTGCAATAGTTATTGTAGAAGTATTTTATTATTCCTAAGAAACTTACATAGTATGATTTTTAAGTGCCATTACTCCTTATCCTATCAAAGTTATTGGCCACAGAAGCTTTGATAGGCCAAATTTGTCTTAGTCAAAAAGAGATAATTTGTACAAGACCGCGGAGGGGGCATGTTATCTCATGAGGCAATTAAAAGAGTTATGAAGGTTTCAACAAAAGATTATATTATGCTATTCTACTATCGAAGTTGACCCAAATTTAAGCAAATCTTAATAAGTCTCACAAAACAGTAGTAGCATTATCTTTCAATGTGCGTACAAAATTTTAAAATAACCCCACATAGATGACAGACATTTCTCTGTTAGCCGTTTCCAGAAAAACTAATTATGCCAGAGATGATATGTGGTATCTTGATATGTGGTATCTCCCTGCTAGTATTTTAACAGCCGCGGTGTACATCAACTTGATAGTTATGCATTGCATACCGCTAGCTCGGTGACACACGACGGGATAATCCAATCGGAATTTTTTAAAAGTGAACATAGTACTTACTCCGGCCCATATTAATTGAATTTATTTAGATTTAAATGAATTTAGACACTATTTAGTTTATAGGTTCATTTAAATTTTGAAAAATTCAAGTCAATTAATATGAATCGAAGGGAGTAGTAAGATGATGGACAGTTCTAAGGGTGTCTTCAATTATAATTATCTAATTCTGAACAATACAATGAAGGGTGGGGGCTATTTATAGGTCAGCCACATAAACAGGGGTAGTTTGGAAACAAAACAGGAAAGTATAGTAAAGGCTTTAGGCGTTAGGCCGAGCTAGTGCGCGCAGGTACTGGACAGGCCGGTAGTACCGCACTATGCTGCCGGTAGTACTGCTCTAGGTATCTGGTAGTACCGCTTGCGGACTTGGGGCTTCAGTGGAATCCTTCTGGTGCGTGCGGTAGTAGGGGACGGTAGTGTTGGAATTATGCCCTAGAGGCAATAATAAAGATGTTATTATTATAATTCTTGTTCATGATAAAGTTTATATTCCATGCTAGAATTGTATTAAGCGGAAACTTTAATACTTGTGTGGTTTGTGAACAACACCGTATCCCTAGTACGCCTCTATGGACTAGCTCATTGATCAATGATGGTTAAGGTTTCCTAACCATAGACATGAGTTGTCAATTGATAATGAGATCATATCACTAGAGAATGATGTGGTGGATAGACCCAAACTAAGCGAAGCAATTAGATCGTGTCATCGTGTTCGTCTTTGCGAAGCTTTTCATATGTCAAATATTGTATTCCTTAGACCATGAGATAATGCAACTCCCTGGTATCGGAAGAAAGCTTTGAGGTCATCAAACGTCATCCTATGAGAGGGTGATCATAAAGGTGTCTCTCAGGTGATCGGAAAGTATCTGTTGGGTTGTATGTATCGAGATGGGATTTGTCCCTCCCAGGTCGGAGAGATATACTTCGGGCCCACTCGGTAATCGATATCAACACCGCTTGCAAGCATATGGTTAAGGAGTTAATCACAAAGTGATATCGGATTACGGAACGAGTAAAGTACTTGCTGTGAACGAGATTGAACTAGGTATGACGATACCGACGATCGAATCTCGGGCAAGTAAAATATCGCGAGACGAAGGGAATATATATATGGGATTGATTGAATCCTGGCATCGTGGTTCATCCGATATGATCATCGATGAATGTGTGGGAGTCAATATGGGTGCCTGCACCCGCTGTTGATTATTGATAGAAGATCATGTCTGCATATTCTCGAACCCGCAGGGTCACACACTTAACGTGTCTCGACGCTAGGATAGATTGGATAATTGGTTTATAAATTTTTGTTCGGAGTCTCGGATGGGATCCGGGATATCACGAGAGGTTCCGGAATGATCCGGAGAATAAGATTCATATAAGGCAGTGCAGTTTTTGGAGTTCGGAATAGTTCCGGGTTAATCGATATTGTACCGGAAGCTTCTAGAACCTTCCGGAAGGGGGCCAACGTGGTCCCACCTTCCGGGAGGGGCATGGGCCTATGAGGGAGTGTCCTGGCCGCATTGGGCCAGGGGCACAAGGCCCCATAGGGCCCAGCCGATCCTAGAGAGTTTAAATCGTTTAAACTAGAGATAAGATAAGATAGGATTTCTAGATAAGGGAGTGTTTAAATTGTTTAAACTAGAGATAGGCTTGGAGGAGAGGCTAGGGCTGGCCGCACCCCCCTCTATATATAGAGGGCTGGTGCGCCCCCTCTCCACTCCCCTTACACCTTCCTCCAAACCCAGTTGCCCTGCTGCCCTTCCTCTCTCCCTCCCGACTGTTTGTAGGCGAAGCCTGCGCAAATTCTCCACCATATACACCACGCCGTCGTGTTGTAGATCCAATCCATCTCTCCACCATACTTGCTGGTCCGAGGAAGGAGGAGACGTCGAGGTGCTGCACGTGTGCATCTCACGGAGGCACCGCCACTTGTGGTGCTAGATCGGATCGGATCGCGAGGAGGAGAAGCGAGTACGACTACATCACCCACGTTCCGACAAACGTTCACTGCGAATCTTCAAGGGTATGAAGATCTAATCCAATCTCTCGTTGTTTGCATCTCCTAGATTAGATCTTGGCTTTCCTCTGCTCGATTCCATAGAAAATTTTGATTTACTATGCCGCAAACCCTTCAGTGGTATCGAGCTAGATCTATGCGTAGATGTGATTCACGAGTAGAACGCAACATGGTTGTTGCGGCGTTGATGTTTTCTGTTGCAAGCCTCTTGTTCGTGTTCTTCTTATGACGTGGATAGTGAGATTGAAGCGGTCCAGGCCAACCTTACGACGCCGTCATGAGACCGGCTCAGACTTGACGTGTGGCTTGTACCACACATGCGGCTGGTGGATGTCGATTTCTCACTATAGTTGTCATGGGATTAACACCGAGTTTGGCTACCATAATATCACCGTTGTGGCTTTCCGTAGGTAAGAATCGTTCTTAGCATCTACTCCCATGAGCCACGTAAAACATGCAACAACAAAGTAGAGGCGTCTAACTTGTTTTTGCAGGAGTGTTTTCGTGATATGGTATGGCCCAAGATGTGATGTGTATATTGTATGATGACCATGTTTTGTAATGTTTCACAACTTGCATGTCGATGAGTACACAACCGGCAGGAGCCATATGGTTGTCTTTATAATTGTGTATGACCATGAGTCAACTTCTTATACGCCATGTAATAGCTTTACTTTATCGCTAAGTAGTTAGCAATAGTTGTAGTTGCTATTCGTGGTGGAGGCAATCATGGTGGAGTGATGGAGATCATGTCAACGCACAAGATGGAGATCATTGCGAAGATTGACTATACCATATCACATAAAGTTATATGCATGTGATGTTTATCCTTTTATGTATATTATTATGCTTAGATCATGACGGTAGCATTATAAGATGATTCCTCACTTAAAGATCAAGATAAAACTGTGTTCTCCCCAAAGTATGCACTGCTATGAAAGTTCGTCGTGTCCAAGCATCACGTGATGATCGGGTGCTATAGACTCTACGCTCACATACAACGGGTGCAAGCCAGTTTTGCACACAAGGAAATACTTGGGTCTAACTTGACGAGCCTAGCATGTACAGACATGGCCTCGGAACACAAGAACCGAAAGGTTAAGCATGAGTCATATGAATGATATGATCGACACTTCGTTGTCCACCATTGAAACCACATCTCTTCTCGTGATGATCGGATTAGGTGTGGTGAATTTGGATCGTGTTCACTAAACAACTTGAGGGATGTTGAATTTAGTGGAGTTCATCTAGTAATTTGATTAAGTTGAACTATTTATCATGAACATAGTCTAAATTGTACTTGCAAATACTGTAGATCACATGGCCAAGTCCAACTTCAACTTCAACGTTTTTTCTGAGAAAGAAAAGCTTAGAAACAATGGGTCTAACTTCACCAACTGGTTCCGCAATCTAAGAATCATTCTGTCTGGCGGACAAAAGGACTATGTCCTTGAGAAAGCGTTAGGTAACCCCCGCCGAATCAAGGCTGATGAGAAAGCCGTCTATCGCCAATAAAGATGATTATGGTGTGATTAAGAGCACCATGTTGTTTGCTATGGAACCGAACTTCAAAATCGTTTTGAAAACTATCCTGCCCTTTGAGATTCTCGAGGAGCTGAAAACCATGTTTCGACTCAGGCCCGCTCGAGAGATATGAGATCTCCGAGAAGTTCTTTAACCGCAAGATGGAGGAAGGAGTTCCGTTAGTGAGCACGCCATTAAGATGTCGGCTACACTCAATGCCTTGAGCAACCGGATCGCAGATTCCAGAGGAGCTCAAGATTGACAGTGGTTCTCGCAATCACTCCTCCCGCTACAAAAGTTTTGTAGTGACTCACAATCAGATTGGTTCCATCGACACGATCACCGAGCTCTTCGCAAAGTCAAGGCTGGAGGTGGACATCAAGAAGGATAATCATGTGTTGATGGTCAACAAGCCCTCCTTTAAGAAAGGTAAAGGTGCAAAGAAGCCCTTCAAGAAAGGCGGCGCAAGCGCGTTGCCCTGCCGAGAAGAAGCTCAAGTCTGGTCCCAAGCCGGACCTCGAGTGCTTCTATTGCAAGGACAAGGGTCATCGAAGCGAATCGTCCAAGTACTTAGCGGACAAGAAGGCTGGCACCATCAAAGGTATATTTGATATACATGTTATTGATGTTTTCCTTACTAGCCCTCGCTAGTGCTCGGGTATTTGATCTTGGTTCGGTTGCTAATATTTGTAACTCAAACAGAGCTACGGAATAGAAGGCGGCTTGCGAGGGATGAGGTGACGATGCGCGCTGGCAACGGATCAAGAGTTGATGTGATGGCCGCAAGACGCCTCCTTAGTTTTACCTTCGGATTAGTTTTAAACCTTAATAAATGTTATTATGTGCCTGCGTTGAGCATGAACATTATTTCTGGATCGTGTTTATTGCAAGACAGTTATTCATTTAAATCGGAGAATAATGGTTGTTCTATTTATATGAGTAACATCTTTTATGGTCATGCACCTCTTGTGAATGGTTTATTTCTTCTAAATCTCGAAAGAGATGAAACACACATCCATAACATTGAGGCTAAGAGATGCAAAGTAGATAGTGATAATACTACTTATTTGTGGCAATCGTCTAGGTCATATTGGTGTAAAGCGATGAAGAAACTCCATTCTGATGGACTTTTGGAGTCTCTTGATTTTGAATCATTTGACACATGCGAACCATGCCTCATGGGCAAGATGATCAAAACCCCGTTCTCCGGTATGATGGAGCGAGCAACGGACTTATTGGAAATCATACATACCGATGTATGCGGACCGATGAGTGTTTCGACGCGCGGTGGATATCGCTATTTTCTCACTTTTACTGATGACTTAAGTAGATATGGGTATATCTATTTAATGAAACATAAATCTGAAACGCTTTGAAAAGTTCAAAGAATTTCAGAATGAAGTGGAGAACCATCGTAATGTAAAGATTAAGTTTCTACGATCCGATCGTGGGGGCGAATATTTGAGTTATGATTTTCACGCATCTCAAGGCAAGTGGAATCGTTTCACAACTCACGCCACCCTAACACCACAACAAGAATGGTGTGTATGAACGCCGGAATCGAACCCTATTAGATATGGTCCGATCGATGATGTCTCTTACTGATTTGCCGTTATCATTTTGGGGTTATGCATTAGAAACCACTGCATTCACTTTAAATAGGGCTCCATCTAAATCCGTTGAGACGACACCGTATGAACTGTGGTTTGGTGCTAAACCTAAGTTGTCGCTTTCTTAAAGTTTGGGGATGAAGCTTACGCCAAGAAGTTGATGCCGACAAGCTCGAACCCAAAGCGGAGAAATGCGTCTTCATAGGATACCCTAAGGAAACTATTGGGTATACCTTCTATCACGTAATCGAAGGCAAAGTGTTTGTCGCAAAGAACGGTTCCTTTCTTGAGAAGGAGTTTCTCTCGAAAGAAGTGAGGGGGAGGACAGAAGAGCTCGACGAGGTTATTGAACCTTCTCTAGAATGGGAGAGTAGCGCAGCACCTGAAATTGTTCCAAAGTCACCGCACCAACAATAGAGGAAGCTAATGACAAGGATCATGAAGCTTGGACGATCTCTATCTCGAACGTCGCAGTCGACAAGGTCGCGCCTCCCCCGAGTGGTACGCAACCCCTGTCTCGACTGTCTTGTTAGTAGAAGACAGCGAACCTACGAACTATGAGGAAGCGATGATGAGCCCAGACTCTGAGAAATGGCTAGAAGCCATGAAATCCGAATTGGGATCCATGAGCGAAAACCAAGTATGGACTTTGGTGGACCTCCTAGCACCGAAAGGCCGTTGAGTGCAAATGGATCTTCAAGAAGAAACGGACGCGGATGGTAATGTTACCGTCTATAAAGCACGGCTTGTTGCGAAAGGTTTTCGACAAGTTCAAGGTGTTGACTACGATGAGACTTTCTCTCTCGTAGCGATGTTTAAGTCCATTCGGATTTTATTAGCAATTGCTGCGTTTCATGATTATGAAATATGGCGATAGATGTCAAGATCTTCCTCAATGGTAACATTGATGAAGAGTTGTATATGATGCAACCCGAAGGTTTTGTCGATCCTAAGGATGCCGATAAAGTATGCAAACTTCAGCTCCATTTATGGGTGAAGCAAGCATCTCGGAGTTGGAACCTTTGTTTTGATCAAGTGATCAAGAGCTTTGGATTTGTTCCAAATTGCTACGAAGCTTGCATCTACAAGAAAGTGAGTGGGAGCTCGGTGACGTTTCTGGTACTATATGTGGATGACATATTGATTATTGGAAATGACATCAACATGCTTAACAATGTGAAGAGTTATTTGAACAAGTGTTTTTCAATGAAAGACCTAGGTGAAGCTGCTTATATATTGGGCATCAAAATCTATAGAGATAGACAAAGACGCCTGATAGCTTTAAGCCGAGTACATACCTAGACAAAGTTCTGAAAAGGTTCAGAATGGATAAGGCATTGAAAGGTTCAGTACCTATGTTGTCAGGTAAGATATTGAGCAAGGCTCAGTGTCCAGCTACGGTAAATGATAGGGAAGCTATGAGCAAAGTGCCTTATGCCTCGGCCATAGGTTCCATCATGTATGCCATGCTGTGTACTAGACCGGATGTGTCCAATGCTCTTAGTTTGACGAGCAGATATCAAAGTGATCCAGGAGTGGAACACTGGACAGCCGTAAAGAACATCCTAAGGTACCTAAATAGGACTAAAGAAATGTTCTTAGTCTATGGGGGTGATGAACATTGTCAGAAAGGTTACGTCGATGCTAGTTTCGACACCGACAAGGATGATGCTAAATCTCGCAGCGTGATACGTGTATATTTTGAATGGAGGAGCTGTGAGTCGGAGAAGCTGCAAGCAAAGCGTGGTCATGGATCTACACTAGAAGCGGAATACATGGCTGCTGCAGGCCAAGTGAAGGAGTTTGGATCAAACTTCATCATCGAAGCTTGGCGTGGTTCCAAGTGCATTGGACCCACTAGAGATATTGTGTGACAACACTGGCGCCATAGCACTCGCTAAGGAACCAAGATATCATCCAAAGACCAAGCATATCAACCGCAAGTTTCATATAATCCGAGATTATATAGTAGATGGAGATCTGAAGATCAGCAAAGTACATACAGATCTGAATGTCGCAGATCCATTGACTAAACCTCTTCCACGTAAACATGATCAGCACCTCGATTGCCATGGGTGTAAGATTGTTGCCAAATGTAAACTAGATTATTGACTCTAGTGCAAGTGGGAGACTGTTGGAATTATGACCTAGAGGCAATAATAAAGATGTTATTATTATAATTCTTGTTCATGATAAAGTTTATATTCCATGCTAGAATTGTATTAAGCGGAAACTTTAATACTTGTGTGGTTTGTGAACAACACCGTATCCCTAGTACGCCTCTATGGACTAGCTCATTGATCAATGATGGTTAAGGTTTCCTAACCATAGACATGAGTTGTCAATTGATAATGAGATCATATCACTAGAGAATGATGTGGTGGATAGACCCAAACTAAGCGAAGCAATTAGATCGTGTCATCGTGTTCGTCTTTGCGAAGCTTTTCATATGTCAAATATTGTATTCCTTAGACCATGAGATAATGCAACTCCCGGTATCGAAGAAAGCTTTGAGGTCATCAAACGTCATCCTATGAGAGGGTGATCATAAAGGTGTCTCTCGTGATCGGAAAGTATCTGTTGGGTTGTATGTATCGAGATGGGATTTGTCCTCCTGGTCGGAGAGATATACTTCGGCCCACTCGGTAATCGATATCAACACCGCTTGCAAGCATATGGTTAAGGAGTTAATCACAAAGTGATATCGGATTACGATTCAGTAAAGTACTTGCCGTGAACGAGATTGAACTAGGTATGACGATACCGACGATCGAATCTCGGCAAGTAAAATATCGCGAGACGGGAATATATATATGGGATTGATTGAATCTGGCATCGTGGTTCATCCGATATGATCATCGATGAATGTGGGGAGTCAATATGGGTGCCTGCACCCATTGTTGATTATTGATAGAAGATCATGTCGCATATTCTCGAACTCAGAGGTCACACACTTAACGTGTCTCGACGCTAGGATAGATTGGATAATTGGTTTATAAATTTTGTTCGAGTCTCGGATGGGATCCGGATATCACGAGAGGTTCGAATGATCCGGAGAATAAGATTCATATAAGGCGCAGTTTTGGAGTTCGAATAGTTCCGGTTAATCGATATTGTACCTAAGCTTTAGAACCTTCCGGAAGGGGCCAACGTGGTCCCACCTTCCGGAGGGGGCATGGGCCTATGAGGGAGTGTCCTGCCGCATTGAATAGGGGCACAAGGCCCCATAGGGCCCAGCCGATCCTAGAGAGTTTAAATCGTTTAAACTAGAGATAAGATAAGATAGGATTTCTAGATAAGGGAGTGTTTAATTTGTTTAAACTAGAGATAGGCTTGGAGGAGAGGTTAGGGCTGGCCGCACCCCCTCTATATAGAGGGCTGGTGCGCCTCTCACCCCCCTTACACCTTCCTCCAAACCCACGCTGCCCTTCCTCTCTCCCTCCCGACTGTTTGTAGGCGAAGCCCTGCTGCAGAAATTCTCCACCATATACACCACGCCGTCGTGTTGTAGATCCAATCCATCTCTCCACCATACTTGCTGGTCCGAGGAAGGAGGAGACGTCGAGGTGCTGCACGTGTGCATCTCACGGAGGCACCGCCACTTGTGGTGCTAGATCAGATCGGATCGCGAGGAGGAGAAGTGAGTACGACTACATCACCCACGTTCCGATTTAACGCTCCGCCAGCGAATCTTCAAGGGTATGAAGATCTAATCCAATCTCTCTCGTTGTTTGCATCTCCTAGATTAGATCTTGGCTTTCCCTCTGTTCGCTTCCGTAGAAAATTTTGATTTACTATGCTGCGAAACCCTTCAGGTAGTACCGCTGGCCGGTAGTACCGGTTCCGGCGACCGGTAGTGCCGCTGGGTGGCCTAGGGTTCATCGGTCACCTTCTGGTAAGTGCGGTAGCAGCGGCCCGGTAGTACCGCTTGTCCGGTAGTACCGGTGTTGTGGTCCGGTAGTACCGCTGGGACCAGACAGCTGCTTGTCCGGTAGTACCGGTGTCGTGGTTGCTCCGTTCCGTTCGTCCTTTCCGGCATACCTGAGGATGCATAGAGTCGGGGTATGAAGTAGCAAGCCATCCAAGGGCGCATCGAAATCACACGAGAAAAGGAGCAAGTTAATCTTAGCTTGTACTCCCTCCGATTGGAAATATAAGACATTTTAAATTTATAAAATAAATGTATCTAGTATAGGTTTACTCTAAATCTCTATGAACCTATAGCCTAAAACACGTCTAGATACATTTCATTCAGAAAGCTAAAACGTTTTATATTTCCGAACAGAGGAAGTAGGAGTTTGGCTCGAGCGCGGGTCATTGGTCCACTTGGGGTACTAGTAGAAATAGATGTAGTACGAAAGGGCTGCATCAATAGTAATGTGTGAAGCTAAAGAAATCGTGTGAAATGCAGCCGTGGCTAGCTAGTCCCACGGACAATAATAACGTAAGTACGTGCGAAGTGAAAGCGCGCGTGTGAAACCTGTTGCTTGCAAGCGTGATCCGATCTGATATCACCCCATTTCTACGTACGGTGCTTCCCCAGTAGTACAGTACAATCCAAGAATCTTCAAAGAAGAAAAATATCGCGCGAGAGGACGACCTTTCAAGCCATATGAACCTCGCCTCGATCGGTCTAGCTCTACCGCACACGTACCGACCTGTCGCTGGTGGCTGCAGTTGTACATTGAAAAGCAGTGCGAAGAAGACGCACCATGCAATGCATGGTTTGGTTTGTCGCGGCACGAGAAACTGCACGTTGCTTTCTTCTCAGGGTCCGGCAGCTATTTATTACTGTATTATCCGAAAGGAATATGGTTGCTTGAGGACGTCAAAGATGTGATGATGTCCAGTTCGTTTATTTGCTCCATTTTTTTCCAACGTTTTATTTTCGGCCTCCCTCCGTCAGAACGGTCACTGTAATTTTCCGCAGAAACGGGCTTCAAACCCTGTGAAACATGCTGGTACCCCCTGTACGATACAGGTCATACCGGTGCGCTGCGCACGTTTTGCTGCTGACGGACACGGACGGACGCGGAACGGACGGACGGACAGCAAGCAGCAGCGGGCGAGGGAAGGGACAGCATGGAGCACGCCTCTCCTCCCAACCGCCCGTGTAGGCTGTAGCTTAATGTTAGGGCATCTTCATCGCCGACCCATCCGGTCGATTTAAACGGTCCGTTTCTGTCTATTTAGTTGGGCTCCGGTCGATATGGATAGACGGTTTGGCCTGTTCGGCCACCCATTTATGCGTTGGCGCCATTGCTAGACAGGGATGCAAATAAGTTGAAAAGGGATCTATCCAGCTACTCTTCTGCCCTTGCTTGCTTCATCCGGCTGGTTCTTTTGCCGGTTGGCTCTTGATCTGTCTTGCTCCGGCCGGCTGTCTTGCTTCGGTCGGCTGGCTTGATCCAGCCGGCCGGCGCTCTTGTCGATGGTTTTCATCCGGCTGGCTGGTTTGCCAGTCAGGTCTTGGTTTGTTCCTTCTTCTGATCTGTCTTGGAGTTTTTGCGTTCGGCTACTCTCAGCCGGCTGTCGTGCTGGTGCCTTGCATCTTGTCCGGTTAGCCTACCTGGGGGCGATCCCCCTGACACTAGCCCCCGAGCGCGCGTAGATTCCGCCCTCAGGCGAAATGTGCGCGGGCTAAAAAAAGGCTAGGATTTTGAATTTTTTCCCGGTTGAATCTTGGCGGTTGAGCTGCCCCGGTTGCATCATCCCTGACGTCAGCCACGCGTGATGATGGTCGTCGGAGGCCGTGCGTCGTGGGGTCGCGTCGGTTGTCGCTTCGGGAACTGTCGCCGGTGCCTCGCCTCCCACGCTCGGATCTTCTGTGCGCGGTTTGTGGCCGCAAAGGATCCGGACTCCGTTGGAGCCGTGGGGGGTCGCGCTGCCCCTTACTGGTCATTTGCCCCCCTCGTCCTCCTTCGATGCCCAGCGCCCTCGCTGCCTCTCCTTCTTCCGCCCTTCTTCCGCGTTGTTGACGAGCTCGCACCGCCCGCTCCGCCAGCACCGCCTTATCTTTTCTTCGCCGGAGCGACGGGCAACCGCTGCTCCTCCGCCGCTCCGCCACCGACTTTCCTTCCTTCCCGTCTCCGCCGCGCTCCGCCGTCGTCGCCATGGCAGAGAGCAGGGGGCCTGGTGCGGCTCCTCCGGCATAGAGGCGCATGTAGAGAAGTACCGGCGGTCGCGCCTCCTGCCGACCGCCGGCGAGGTTGGGGTCCGGCTGGCCCCGGCCGATGAGATCTCACCGGCTCCGGAAGCCGGCGAGCGAGTAGTTTTCCTCGCGCACGGCCTGGCCTTTCCGGCCAGCATCTTCTTCTTGTCCTTTCTTGCCCACTTCGACCTCCGCCTCCACCATCTCGGGCCAAATGCAATCGGCACTTTTGCCCACTTCGTCGCCTTCTGCGAGTGTTATCTCGGGTTCTAACCGGATCTCAGGCTCTTCTGCCGGCTCTTCTTGATCCGGCCTCAGGTGCAGTTTGCCAAGGGTCCGCTGGTGACCTGCGGCGGCGCCTCCATCTACAGCCGGTCGCAGACCGGCTACCCCAAGTTCAAACTGCATGACACAGTTAAACTGTGGCAGTAGACGTACTTTTACATACAGAACTTGGGGTCGGAGGACCGGCTGAACCTCCCGGCCTTCCAAGACACCGAGTCTAGCCGGACGCGCTTGGAGGAGAAGAGCTTCAGCTCCAAGGCGGAGTCGGACGCGCTCCTCCACCGGATGAGGGGCTTGGTGATGGCTGGACTAACCGACGTCGACGTGACGCTGAGTTGGGTCAGCCGGCTCATGATGCCCCTGCAGCAGCGAGCACACAAGATGTGCTACTACTCCGGGTGGCTCGACCCCACCCGGCTCTCCCACCGCGACCCCTCCTTCGCCAACCTCTACGAGTGGGTCTGGATGATTACAAAGGAGAAGGTCGCTTCCAACTGGAAGTTCGGCATCGCTCCTTACACGCGCGAGAACCGCGCGCCCCGGGTGAGTGTACTTCTTTTCCTCTTTTCGTTCTCGCGTTGTCCGGCTAACTCTCTTATCCGGTTTGACTCGCGTTTTGTCTGCACAGATGTTCCCTTGCATCATCCGGGAGGAGGGCGATGCGCCCCTCCAGGTTTTTACGGCCGACCGTTCCGAGCCACGCCCGCGCCGGAGCAGCGGCGAGGGCTCAGACAACGAGGAGGGATTCTTCCCTAGCCGGGGTGACGAAGCGGTGGAAGACCCGCACGGCCCCGAGCCGGAGGAGAGCGACGGAACCGCCGCGCCCGAGCCTGTCCGGAAGCGTGCCAGCGAAGGCACTTCTAGCAGCAGCGCCGCGCCTGAAGAGGCGGCTGCCAAGCGCACCCGGGCAGCGGGGGTTCCTCCGCATCCTGGCCGGACCGCGGGCGACTGGAAAAGATCCACGCCCATGGTGCAGGGGTAAGTCCTCCACCCATTTCTCTTTCTCGTTCGTTTCTTTCTTTGCGTCGGCCCGCGGCCTTGCCCCGATCTTGTTTTTGTCTTGACTTTGCCTTTGCTTCCGCGCAGCGCCGTTTTGTCCTTCGCTGCGAGCCTGGCTCACAACGCGCCCGCCGCTTCATCGCCCCGTGACCTTCCTTCTCCGCCGGCTTCCCCCTCGGTGGCTACCCCGCCTCCTTCGACCGAGACCATTCCCCCACCAGAGCCGACGACCGTGGTCTAGCCGACTTCTTCTGCGCCCGAGCGCACGGAGAGCCGGCCTGATGCGGCCTCTGGGCCGGGTGGGGGCTCATCAGCCGGCATGGGGGGCTCAGGCGCCAGCAGGGACACGGTCGTCGTCGAGGACATGGAATACGATGATGAGGAGACCATGCAGTGGCAGGCGGCCATCCGCGACGCCCCGGCCGCTCTAGCCGGCCCGCTGGCGCCTCTGCCCGCGGAGGCGGGAGCCTCGCTTCAAACCCTCGAGGTCAACCTCGAGGTCGGACTGGCAGAGATGAAGCAACTCCTTGCTACGCTAGCCGGCGCCAACGAAGAGGCCGCCAAGCAGCTGGCAGCGGCGCGCGGGACTGCACGAAATAAGTTTTTGTCTTGCGCTCCTTTTCTTCTTATCTTGCTTCCGGTTTCCGACCTTCTCATTTGCGTTCCGTTTCTTCTTTCACAACCATTATGGTTTGCAGGCAGCGGGAGATTGACCGGCTGAAGCGCTCAAATGCACGCCTTAGCCGGTACAATGCCGCCCTCTGGCTCCAGAATAAAGAATGGCACGACAAGGTCAACCAGCTGGAGGCCACCATCAAGGAGCAAGAGGCGACTCTTGCCAGCCGGGCCAGCGCCTTTGACCTTTTGGACAAGGAGGCCACCCGGCTGAAGGAGCACGCCGAAATGCTCGACAATGAGCTGATGGACATCGGCCTTCTGGGGAAAGGTGAGTTCCTCCACCGGTGCCGAATGTTTTTATCCGACTGCATTTTCCGGGTCGCCTTTTGACTTGCAATTCTGATCACAAGGCTTCTAACCCCAAGTAGACGCTCTTGCCTACGACCGGGTGCAACAGGTTGCACCGGGTGAGAAGGCAACCGTCAAGGACCTGGTGGGCCAGCTCGGTGAGGACGCTGCCAACCTGCGGAAGGCCGCGACCGACATCCATGACCTGGTTTTTCTGGGGGAGCTCCTGCCGGAAACCATGGGGGCCCTGGCGATCAAGCTAGGCGGCGAGCCGAACGCGATCGACCAGCTGCGCGATCTGGCTGCCCGCGTCAGCTCCGAGATGGCGTTGGCCTTAATGCTCTCGTGGTACAAGGACGCCCGTCTCGACAAGATGGTGGACGGCTTCCGAGCCGACACGGATCTTAAAGCCGTGCGCCGGGCCTACCCGGACCTCTGCTCCGCCACGATCACAATTGCCGGCTACGCCGACATCGACGAGGTGCTCACGGACGGCGAGGTGAGCTCGGGGCCGATGGCGCGGGAGCGGATAGTGCGGAAGCGTCCTCCCAGGCTGGCGGAGCCGGCGCGGCTCCTCCTCACGACAAGGGTCCGACCGCTTGAAGATGAAGACCCCGGTATGCCGGGTGAAGTTGTAGATATTTGTTTGCTTTTCGCACTTGTGTTGTATAAACAATCTGGATCTGGATGTGCGGGGGCTTCGTCCCCCGATGCTTAAGTAACTGTCTGGTTGGGCTTGCCTTCGTGCACCCGCTTATGTTTATGCCTTGGTCGACTAGTCTTTCCGGTTGGTCCACTCCAGCCGGACTTATATTGCATTTGTCTTGCGCTTTGTTTATTCTGGCTTCCTGACGGTCTGCCGACTTTCTCTGGACGGTTGGTGCATCTGCTAACCGGATGCTACGTCCTTCCAGTGGGGGCGCGCCAGCGCACCCACTAGGTGTAGCCCCCGAGATTCGGAACAGCTGGAGTAGCTAGGTGTTTCGAATCTTCAAAAATTTCTTGTTTTTTACCTTTCTCTGCCGGATGTGACCTGCTTAGCCGGGCCGGGGAGCTGCACCGCGGTCCGGCTAAGTATGTCTGGCTTGCTTTTTCTCTATTACTTTCCTTTCTTTCCATCTTTCCTTCTTCGTCTTTCTCTTTCTTTCTTTCCTCTTTCTCTTCTTCATCTTTCTCTTTCTCATCTTTCTCTTTCCGACTAGGTTTGTCTGACGCGTCCAACTATCTACCTTTGTCTTTCTTTTTGTCCTGCTAACACACCCTTTAGCCGGACGCCGCCTTCTTCCGGTGGGGGCGCGCCAGCGCACCCACTGGGTGTAGCCCCCGAGATTCGGAGTGGCTACCGCAGATAGGTACTTTGAATCTTCACTTTTCTTGATTTTCGACTCAGTACGGTTTGTGCAAAAAGAAATATACAAAAAAGACCTCTCGTCGATATGTTGCCTTGTTAAATGTCTCTGTATTATCCGACTAGGTTTTTTTTTCGAAAACTAGCTCGTGCTCCTCTGAACACTTAGTCACTTTCTCGTGCGCAATGCTGTTTACGTTGCACCTTGCCGGACAGTCAGGTTGCGGTCTGGAGCTGGAACCGAAGGGAGATGACAATAGACCGCGCACGGTACTAGGGGCTTCGTAGCTGAAAAATAACCAACTAGGCACATGGCCGGATATGCCCGATCTGACGCATCTTTCGACGTTTTTCGTGTGGGATGCCCTCGGGCTTTTGCTCTTGCTAGCCGGACAGCCGGGTTGCGGTCTCAGAGCTGAGATAAGAGGGCCTCGCATCATCGCACACTACTCAGTCGGTTTACAGAATTGGCAGGGCGGGCCAACCGGCGAGCCCCCGGGTAGGGGTCGACGGAATCCAGAAAAATCATTGCAGGAATTTAATAGGGTAAGAACGACAATCTGACTATCCGGCAAGGAGCCCCGAGCATCAGCCGGGGTCTGCATATTTCATTCATTCAGGGATCCAGATACATACACTGATTTTTTGCGTCTAGGTGTAAAATGGTCGGAGGAGTTCCGCATTCCATGGCCGCTCGGTCTCCTCGTCCGACTTGTCCATCTTGTTCTTGCGCGGCTGCTGCGCGTCGATGAGGTAGTAGGAGTTGTTATGCAACGCCTTGCTGATGATGAAGGGGACCTCCCACGGAGGGGACAGCTTGTGCATGCCCTTCGTGTCTTGTATCATCCGGAGCACCAGGTCGCCTTCCCGGAATGCGACTGGCCAGATGCGACCGGAGTGATACCGGCGCAACCCTTGCTGGTAGATGGCCGATATGGATAAGGCTAGCTCGTGGGCCTCCTCGAGGGGGTCTACATTGTCCTCCATCGCCTCCTGGTTCTCCTTTTCCATGTATAGGAGCTTGCGGGGCGAGTCGAACTCGATGTCCACCACGAGAACTACCTCCGAGCCATAGGTGAGGAAGAACAAGGTGAAGCCGGTCGATCTATTCGGGGTGGTGCGGAGGCTCCACAGCACAGCCGGCAGCTCCTCGATCCAGCAGCCGGGTGATCGCTCTAATGGCTCGATCAGCCGGGGCTTGATTCCGGCTAGCACCAAGCCGTTGGATCTTTCCACCTGCCCGTTGGACTGCGGGTGTGCGATTTGATGCGAGGTCCAGTCGGATCCCTTTGTTGTGGCAGAGCCGGGTAAAAAGGCCCCCTTGGCGAAGTTCGTGCCGTTATCGGTGATGATGCTGTGGGGGTAGCCGAACCGGATGATGATGTCGCAGAAGATGGTGATGACTGTGGCCCCGTCCAGCTTCCGGATCGGCTTCGCCTCGATCCACTTGGTGAACTTGTCCACCGCCACCAACAGGTGGGTCATGCCGGCTCGAGCTCGCTTGAAGGGTCCAACCATGTCCAACCCCCAGACCACGAAGGGCCAAGTGACCGGTATCATCTTGAGCGCGGAAGCCGGCATGTGCCTTAGCTGGCCGAACCGCTGGCATCCATTGCACACGCAAACCAGCTAGTCCGCGTCCTCCGAAGCAGTCGGCCAGTAGAATCCGTGGCGCATCGCTTTCAACACCAAGGCCTGCGAGGAGGCGTGGTGACCGCACTCCCCTGGTGGATCTCTTTTAGCAGCCGGTAAGTATACGCATCGACGCACCACTGGAAGACGCCCACGGCGCTGCGCTTGTACAACTCTTTGTTGATGATGGTGTACGTGTGCGCGCGACGCCGGATCTGCCTTGCCTCCACCTCGTCATCTGAAAGCTCATCGTTGAGGAGGTAGTTCATGAAGGGCTGGGCCCAGAATGGAACTTCCCGAATGGTGAAGACACTGGACGGCACGAACTGGAGCTCATCCGGGGGGCGGCCGGGTGGGATACCCGAGCCGACAGCCCTCGGGCCTTTTGCCTTGCTCGCTGATGGCTTGCATGAGGAAGAGGCAGCCCCCGGGTCTTTCGAACCGGAGGTCACAAAAGCGGGGCCCGACTCTTTCGAGTCGGCAGCCGCCGGGTCTGCTACCCAGATGATGGACTCGGACTCCGGAGAGGAGTGATGCTGGGCTTGCGGAGATGCTCCAAGGATACTCCGGGCGGGATGGCCACTCTGGTGGATCCGACTCGCGCGAGCGCATCGTCCGCCTCGTTGTTGGCGCGAGGGACGTGGTGGAACTCGCATCCCTCAAAGCCAGCACTTAGCAGCTATACGTGGAATCGGTACAAATCCATGTTAGCATCCCTCGCGTACCACTCGCCGGATACTTGCTGCACCACTAGGTCCGAGTCGCCAAAGCAGAGGATCCGACGGATGCCGATGTCTTTTGCGAGCCGGAGCCCATGCGCGAGGGCCTCGTACTCGGCGACGTTGTTTGATGCGGTAAAGTGGATCTGCATCACGTACTCCAACCGGTATCCA
The DNA here is from genome assembly GCA_023614405.1 of Avena insularis. Classification (NCBI taxonomy): domain Eukaryota; kingdom Viridiplantae; phylum Streptophyta; class Magnoliopsida; order Poales; family Poaceae; genus Avena; species Avena insularis. The sequence goes on along the minus strand of CM042693.1, from coordinate 391,922,871 downwards.
TTGGGCGAGGTGAGCACGATGCCGACTCCCAAGCCCCCGCGCATCTTCGAGACATCGAAGTGCAACCTCCAGTAGTCGGAGTCTGGGACCGACGGCAGGTACTGGTTCTCCGCCTAGTCAACGAAGAAGTCCGCCACTGCCTGAGACTTGATGGTGATCCAGGGCTCGTACCGGATGCAGTAGACGGCCAGCTCGATGGCCCACTTGGCTACCGGGCCCATGGCATCCTTGTTGCCGAAGATCTCACCCAGCGGTACGGTGGACACGGCGGTGAGCGGATGCTCCTCGAAATAGTGCTTGAGTTTCTTGCAGGCCAGGTACACCCCATAGCACATCTTCTGGTAGTGGGGGTAATTCTGCTTGGAGAGGGATAGCACCTCGCTGAGGTATTAGACGGGTCGCTGAACCGGCTGCGCCTTGCCCGGCTCGGGACATTCGACCACCAGGACGACGCTGACGACCCGGTTGGTTGCGGCTATGTAGAGCAGCATCGGCTCCTTCGCAGCCGGCGTGGCGAGAAACGGTGCCATCGACAGCATGCGCTTGAGGTCGTGGAAGGCCATGTCCGCTTGAGCTGTCCAAGTGAAATTGTCTGTCTTCTTCATAAGCTGGTACAGGGGCAGGGCCTTCTCTCCCAACCGGCTGACGAATCGGCTGAGAGAAGCCAAACAGCTAGTGAACTTCTGGATACCGAGCAAGCTCTTGGGTGGCTGCATCCTCTTGATGGGCGCGATCTTCTCTGGATTGGCCTTGATTCCACGACTCGACACAAGGAAACCGAGGAGCTGTCCGGCTGGCACGCTGAACACGCACTTCTTCGGGTTCAGCTTCATCTGGTACCGGCGGAGGTTCGCGAACGTCTCGCCGAGATGTTCCAATAGGGCCTGCTTCTCCTTCGTCATGATGACGACATCATCCACGTACGCGTGCACGTTCCGGCCGATTTTCGAGTGCAAGCATTTCTGCATGCAACGCTGATAGGTAGCACCTGCATTCTTCAGGCCGAATGGCATGGTTACATAGCAGTAAGCCCCGTACGGGGTGATGAATGATGTTTTCAGTTGATCAGCCGGATTCAGCCGGATATGGTTATAGCCAGAATAACAATCGAGAAAGGAGAGCAGGTCGCAGCTGGCCGTAGAGTTAATCACTTGATCAATACGGGGCAGAGCGAAAGGGTCTTTCGGGCAGGCCTTGTTCAGGCTCGTGTAGTCGATACACATGCGCCAGGTCTTGTTCTTGTTCAGCACCAGGACTGGGTTGGCCAGCCAGTCCGGGTGGCACACTTCCATGATGAAGCCGGTAGCAAGTAGCCGGGCGATCTCGTCGCCAATGACCTTCCTCTTATCCTCCGTGAAGCGACGGGGGGGCTGTTTGACCGGCTTGGCATCCGGACGCACATGAAGCGAGTGCTCGGCGAACTCCCTCGGCACACCCGACATGTCTTTGGGAGACCATGCGAAGATGTCCCAATTCTCACGGAGGAAGTCGACGAGCGCGCTTTCCTATTTGTTGTCCAAGCCGGCGCCGATGGTGACGCACTTGGAGGGGTCAGCCGAGTCGAGCGGGATTTGGCGGGTCTCCTTGGACGGCTGGAACGCCATGTCCCCAGCCGGCTTCATACCAGTCGGCACTTCCTGCTGCAGCATAGCAACATTGCGCAGCATCTCGCGCTTCTCCTCGGCGATGAGCAGGGCCTCGGCTATCTGGGCGCCTTCTTTCGCGCAAGCCATCAACCGCCTATAGCAGCCGGCCACAGTAATCACACCGTTCGGCCCCGACAACTTCATCTTGAGGTATGCATAGTGGGGGACCGCCATGAACTTTGCGAGGGCAGGGCGCCCAAGAAGGACATGGTAGGTGCTGGCGAGGTTGACTACCTCGAACCATATTGGCTCACGCCGGAAGTTCTCTTTCGAACTGAATATGACATCTAGCCGGATCTTGCCGAGAGGGACGCATGGTGGCCCGAGCGCGACACCGTGGAACATAGTGGTCGAGGGCTATAGGTCGCACTCCCGGATACCCAGCTTGTCCATGGAGGACCGGTATAGCAGGTTGAGGCTGCTCCCACCATCTACCAGCACGCGCGAGAACCGTCAGGTGCGCGCGTCGGAGATGACGAGGGGGTCGAGCACCATCGCGTAGCCCCCGGGATTCGGGAGTGAATCCAGCTGGTCTGTCTGGCTCCAGGTGATGGGACTCTCAGACCAGTTGAGACGCAGGGGGACTTGGGGGACAACGACATTCACCTCCGTGTTGTGTTGCTTCCGGCTACGATTATCCGTCGGCTCAGCCTCGAAGATGTGGTAGTTCTCGTGCTGCTGGGGGTAGCCTCCATTGCCGCGGTTGTTGCCGGCTGCCCTAGCCAGCGGTGAGGGACCACTAGGAGGGGGTGGGGGGAGAGGAGGTAACCTGGCCTGCTCCTTGATCTGCCTAGTCCAGCTGCACTACCGAGTGGTGTGCGTAGCCGGCTTGGTGCCGCTGTGGTACTTGCAGGGCCCGTCGAACATTTCCTAGAAGGTGAAGGCATTCCTCTGCCTCTTGTCGTTGTGAGCCGGTGCGCCCGGCACCGCGTTAACTTGCCGCTGGTGGTAGCGCGAGCCGGCATCACCGTTTGCTTGCCCTGGTAGCAGCTATTGTTGCCGTGCCGTCTGGATGAGTCGGCATCACCGTTCTGGCCGGCAGGCTTCTCCCTAGCCGGCTCTGTGGGAACCGGACGTCCTTACGCATTTACCCGGAGGGGCTTCTTCATTGTCGCATCCGCGGTGGCCTACTAGTCGGCGACGGTCATCAGCTACGCCATGGTCTTGGGATCGTCGCACAGCAGCCGGTAGCGCAGCATCATGCCTTCGCGGCACCCTTAATGAATAAACTGATTTCCTGGTTCTCCACCACCCCTTCGCAGGAGTTGCACAGCTCGGTCCAGCGGGCGAGGTACGCGCGATCCGACTCGCGGTCTCTCTGGACACACAGAGAAAGATCACAGGGCCTGCCTGGGCGCTTGTACATGCCGCTGAAGTTCCGGATGAAGACTTTCTCGAAGTCTAGCCAAGCGTTGATGCTGTTAGGCGCAAGGCTGTTGAGTCAGGTTCTTGCCGAGCTAGTCAGCATGAGGGGGATGTAGCGGATCGCGACACGCTTGTTGCCGTGGCGGCGCCGATCGCGGTGACGAATCGGTCAGCCGCCTCCGCTTCATCTTGCCAGATTTGGGGTGTCCTGGTAGTGGAGAACTTGTCGGGAAAGGGATCCTTCCGGATGCGTGGTACGAAACACACGGGGACGGTTGCATCCTCCTCCTCGGTAAGGCGAGCTTCCATCAGAAGGTCGATGCGAGCGCGCGCGTCTGTCTCAACCGGATTGGGAGTTCCCACCCGGCCGGTTAGGCGGTATGGTGGAGGGGGTTCTGGCCAGCCGAGGGAGGATGGCTCGTGGCACCCTGCTCGCCGCGAGGCTAGCTGCTGCCGGACTGGCGACGCTTGGAGCGCGGGGGTTGCTGGCCCGGAGACGCGGAGCACTCGGGTTGACGAGGTCCGCCCCGACTGTTGCCAGCCGGGCGATTCCCTCTGGAGCCGGCTCCAGCTCGGCTCGCTGCCGGCCACGCCTTGGCGAGTGCCGACGCGCCTGAATCGGCGCAGCATCTCGTCCCCCTCCAGGTGAGGTAGGTCCTCCGCGACGGCTCACGCCGCACGGACATTCTTGACCGCGGTGTCGTAGACGGGCGGGGGGAAGTAGGTGCGGGAAGTCGGCTCGAGGTCATGCTCGAAACGGGCGCCCAGCTCTCCCCCACGGCGCTGCACGGAGCCCAGCCGGCTAGGATCCTCGTTAGCCGGGGTGAGGCTGTGCACGCGATTATACTCGCGGATGTTGCTCTCCATCCGGTACTTGGTGGAAGCTAGGCCTTGGGCCTGCAGGAGCAGACGCTCACGCGCCGCCTCGATCTTGGCCATGACCGCCTTCGGATCGTCCCCGGGGTGCACCGGTTTGTGGAGCTCCTCGATGACCTTATCCATCGCGCCCTTTTCGCGCACCGGGGTAGACGGGCCGGCATGGTCGCTGCCACGCTCAAGGGGAGGACGACGGCTGTTGCTTGAGGCAGCCATCATCACCTCTACAGTGCCGGGTGCAGTGAGCGCGCTGCCGGCTGAGGGCAATGGCTCGGTGAAGGAGACGATTTACTGAGAGAAACGCTCCGGCACGGTGGCGACGTAGACGGGTAGATCGCCGAACAACAGGATGGAGCCGCCTGCCGGATATCTGGATCTGGCGAAGCAGCTGGCGTTGTTGATGACGCAGTCGAACTGGTCGAGCGTGAGCACGAGGCCGGAAGCCACGCGCTCGCCTGACGAAGTGCGGGGTCCCGTGCGGAACGTCACCCCGGTCGCCGCCATCTTTGCCCCACGGTGGGCGCCAACTATCGTCGTTATGGAAACAGCAAAGCCTAAGCAGGCTAGAAAGAGGCGTGGGAGCAAAGCAGGGAAGCGTGCGACGGCGTCCGCAGGCAGGATTGGATACAAGCAAGTGCGATGACAAAAGAAGTACCCAGGTTCAGAGCCCTCGATGTGAGGTAAAGCTCCTACTCCTGCCGATCTGACTATCAGGATGATCACTAAGGACTACAATGCTCCTCGAGTTGTATCGGGTCTGGCTAGTAGTAAAAGAGAGTCCAACCCTTGCCAAGTTGCTCCTGCCGCCCCTTATATAGGCTGAGGCGGTGTGGGCAACGATCTAGCTGACTGGCGGGTCCCATAGGCGGGCCCTAGCCGGCCAGGTCATCTACAGTGGCCGGCATGGGGAGTGTGCACTCACAGTCAAGCCCATGCCGCCACGCCATCTATAGTGGTTGCCGTGCGAGTAGTTACGCATAGTGCCACCTACTGTCTACTGTTGCAACCGTCATCGATAGAAGTCGTCGGTATGGACCAAGTGTCTGAGTCTCCTTTCTATCTTGTCTACTGTCCTGGGCGTACTGCGCACTGTGCCCTACGTCATCTGGTACCTTGCCTATCTTGAGTGGCCGACTAGGGTGGTCTAGCCGGCTGGTCTTCCTAGGGCCGATGGTCGGATCCATCCGGCTACTCTTCTGCCCTTGCTTGCTTCATCCAGCCGGTTCTTCTGCTGGTTGGCTCTTGATCTGTCTTGCTCCGGCCGGCTGGCTTGATCCAGCCGGCCGATGCCCTTGTCGATGGTTTTTTCATCCGAATAGCTGGTTTGCCAGCCGAGTCTTCGTTTGTTCCTTCTTCTGATCTGTCTTGGAGTTTTTGCGTCTGGCTACTCTTAGCCGGCTGTCGTGCTAGTGCCTTGCATCTTGTCCGGTTAGCCTACCTAGGGGCGATCCCCCCGACAATGCTTCATCGCCCTTTGGGCATCGCCAACAAGTGGCCATTGGATCTAAACTGTGCAAAAGATGATAATATTATACACAATGTCCAAAAGATGGCAGCTTCCCTGCCCAAAAAGTTGCAACTGTCGTCGCCATTGCCCTTCAGGCATCGCTAGCCTTGTGGCATGCTGCCTCTTTGCAACCCAAGCCCCGTGATCGAGGTCGGCGATGTTATCCTGGTCAGTGAGCATGATGGCGTTCTCCTCGACAATGATCTTGGCTCCGGCTTCCTTGGCCTTGGCTTTGGCCTTCTTGGCCTTGGCTTCGGCCTCTGGCACCCTAGACATGGCAACTGCCTCCTTGGCATTGGCTTTGTCCTCCGTCGCCTTGGCCTCGATCTCCATCAGCCTGGCCTTGGCGTTGGCCTCGTTCGCCTCAATGGACCTCGTCTGCAACTCGACGAAGGCCTTGGCGGCAGCCTCTTTCTCTTTGCACCGCCTCTCCTCCCTCTCGGTGATGGCCTCTTCCTTCTTCTCTAGGATCTTATTCAAGGTCTCCTGGAACGCCAAGGAACCAGCCAGGCGGGCGAGGTCGGCCTTCATGGCCTTGTGGCCACCAGGGCGGCGGGCACAGCTGACAGCCTTGCCGCTTGCATATGGGACGAAGCCTTCGTTATTGTCGGTGTCTAGGTCGATGACACCGCATGTAGAAGCACAGGCCTTGCCTCTCTTCTTGTTCGTCTCTCTCCAAAGGGCAAAGATAGTTTCCCACTTTTTAATGTCCTTGAGCAACGTCCAACAATGGCTTAACGAGAAAGCCTTGTTATCGTTCATCGTCTTGATATGCTCCATTACTTTCATGATCTACACACATGGATGCCAACAATGTCTCAATCGGAAAATGCAAATGCAAGACATCGACAAAGAGGGGAAGAGGTTTTACTATGTCAAGCGGCAGCAAGCCACTTATTTTCCTTTTCGTCACCATCTCGTAGGAGCCTTGGAACTTGCTACACTTGGCATGGATGGTGCCCCAATGCTTGAAGAGGGAGAGATCATTTTGACTGCTAAGAAAGTCGTCCTTCCCAAATTTCCTATGCTCATGGAAGAACCTGCCCACCTTCTTCCAATAGGCAAAGCCCTTTTGCTCGGCGCCACATAGTGGATCTTGTGAAATCTCTATCCATGCCTTGCATAGGAGCTTGTCCTCAGCCGGGTGTAGCCCCCGGTTCGTTGGATCACCTTCATGTCATCGATAATTGAGGCCGCAAGTGAAGCGGCCAACGACGCGGGCGTGACACCCTCGCCCATGGAAGTGCCATCATTTCCATCGTTCCCGAACAATGCCTTGTCTACAATGTTGCATGCATCTTGCTGCATCTATTGATGCATCTCCATCTCGGCCTTGCCGCCATCGGCATAGCCGTGGCCACCCTCGTTGATCATGTCGTTTATGACACCCACGCCGTCCTTTCCCACGAAATCCTACACGCCAATTGGCCATCATAAAGCAGCGCGAGCAGTGCACTTGCAATGGCGAAGAAATGTGACAATCATACCGTGTCGTCCGTGGCCAGCCGCTCGGCGCGCATTCCGCCGAACAGGTTGACTGGCGTTGGCATGCTCGCGGCAGAGATGGTCCGCCACTTTGTCGACGCCTCCAAGGTTGCGTCTGCGGTAGTTGGAGTGTGGTTTAAGTCGATGGCGGGCTCTCCCGCCTCCGACGACGCCGCGTGGGGAATGGTTGAACCGGGACAGATGGTGGCCTCCAAGCGAGGGCGTGTGCGGTCCTGTCGCCCTGGGCGCTGGTGGTCGGCCTGTAGGCGTGGAAGTAACGAAGTTAGTAGAGGACGTGCCGGCCGTGGCCAGGCCAGGAAGAGAGACGGCACCGGCGAAAACGGTGTCGAACGCCTCCTGCTTGATCATGTTGACGGCGTGCTTGGCAGCATTCACTGCCATCTCGTTGGCGTTGACCCTGTGGTGACGAGGAGGCGCTCCTCCTTGTCCCGGCGCTCCGTCTCGAGCCTAGCAGCAGTGCGTCGATCTCTCGCCGCCACTTCCGGCCCTTGCGCTTGTCCGACTCGATCTTCCGCTCCTTCGGCGTCTGGTTCTTTGCGGGCTTCCTCGACCGACCGAGCTTCCTGGCAGCGGAGGGCGCAACATCAACCATGGCGGCGGGATCCATCGCCTTCCCTTCTCCTCCCGCCAGTGGAAAATTTAGGAGAGGTTTTTTTGAGGGAGAAGTGGTGTGGTTTCTATGCCACTGACGGGAGGGACCGCCAATAATAAAAGGAGGACGCGCTAGGACAAGCGCGCATCCGGGCCGACGCAACCGAGCCCCAGATTAGATGCACGGATGGGTCGAGCCAGACGCGCCAGATGGGTCAGTTAGCGCCAATGGGTCATCCGGTTAGGCGCCGCAATATTCCGACGGACAAGTTCGCGCAGACCGTTTGGGTCGGCCCGGTGCAGATGCCCTTACCTAGGACCAATCGGTCGATCGTATGGTCGGAAAACCGGGAGAAATACTCGTGGTTTTCTCTAGAAAACAATGACCGATCGGCGACTCCGTAGGCTTATATTGTTCACATTTCCCTCTAAAAATCATTGTTCAAAAAATCGTCTGATATGCCGATTTATCGGTCGATTTATAGCTTATCACTGGGTGACCGATAAGCCGCTTAATCAATTTATCGTCCGATAAATCGGCCGATACACCCAAAAATCACTAATTTCGGACTGACCGGGAAGTTAACGATGAACGATATCCCCAACATTGCTAAAATTACAAAATCTGAGGGCAAATGTGAGGAAAATAGATCCACGTGGAGGAAAAGTGAGCATAACTAAAAAGGCATGACATGAAAATAGAAATCTCATTTTTCAATTTATAAAATTTTTAAATATTTAATTTTGAAATAATCTAAGACAAATATTTATGTATTGCCAACAATGAAATCTACTAGCAGTGTCTAAAATTTCAGACCAAAATATCATGTACTTAGAGCATGTCTAGTAGAGCCCCTAAATCTTATCCAACCGCTTTTTTTTTACAGATTTGAGGGTCCAAATCTCGTAGACTAGAACCCCAAGACCTTCAAACCCTCAAAAAAAAAAATTGAAGGTCGAGCTCTCAACCCCTCCCCAAGCCTGTAGAAGTAAGGGTTAGGAGCAAAATTTAAGGGTCCAATCCTTATAAATAACCGTTTTTAAGCGTTTGAGGGTTCTAGTCCTTGCCTCTGTTTTTTAACCCTTAAAGGTGCCAAAAAATAATAATTCTCAACCTTTAAACTGCTTTGAAAATGTGAGGGTTTGAGAGTACTACTAGAGATGCTCTTACACTCAGTAAAAATGGACCACACAGCTGCCGGGTGGACGACAAATACTACTCTCTCCATTTAAAAACATAAAATGTTTTAGGTTTGTGAATGAGATGTATCTAAACACCTTTTAGTGTATAGACATTAAAAGTTGTCTAGATACATCTCCTTCGCAAGCCTAAAACATAAACACGGAGTACTTTTTTACATATCTTGGCTGACAACGTGTAGTAGCACTTTTTACAAATCGTGGCACCGAACACGCTGTGGAAAAGGCCTAGTATGGTTAAGAGTTCTCTTGCCGGAGAGGAAAGTGGGTGACGAGGACGTGCCGGAAAACGGCGCCCACGTCGGAACAAACGCGGGCAAGATATCGCGGCGATTTCACCGGACGGACGAGGACCAAAACAAAGCGCGCGTTCTCCTGTCCACGGCGACCTCTCGGCGCCCCACAAGTCACGAACCAGGATTTTTTTTTTCGAGGGACAGGAATTTAAGCTGTTGTTCCCTATCCTCATCTAGCTAGTTTCCAGCCGTCGTGGATGCGATTGACAACGTGACAAAACGTACAGAGAGGTCTAGCCCACCTAAAAGATAATGCTAATTAATCAACGGCACGCTCAACTCTACCGACTGGACCGTTTTGGACATGTTCATGGCCAACTTAGCTGCCAACATAACCTGAACACAAACACGCCGAAGCGTGGACCCTTGCCGAGGTTGACCATCGGTGCTTTGTCCATCGCTTCTGCTCGAGCTAGCGCCTTTGACTTTAGCGAAGATCAGCCATCCATGAAGATATCGTCGTAGCCGCCTCGTGAAGCGCATGTTGGCCTATGCGAATTGCCAAACGCACTACAGGACGCGTGCTACGCCAAGGAAAAAAGCCGTCGGCGTAGGCCAAAATGCCCTCAGCGTATGGTACGCCGAGGGATGCCCTCGGCGTAGCCTTCTCGATAAAGGTCTTCCCACATACAGGCCGTCGGCGTATAGAAATACCGTCGGCGTACGCTACGCCGACGGCTTTGCCTCGGCGTAGCGGGCGTCGACATAGCCTGTCAGCCGGTTGCAAAAACATTTTTTTTAATTTTTTTCTCATTTTTTAATCTTTGAATTGTTAATCTCTCGCTTTGAACATTTTTAACACTAATTACACTTAATATTTGATTAAATTGCAGTTTTGGTCAAACTTCCCGGTCGGCCACTCATCCTAATACTACTTTAACTCCAACACGCTTAACTTTCTCGTTCCTTCGGACTCTGTTTCCGCAAAGTAATTCATACATTGTTGTCAATACTATGATATCAATCCTATTAACTCTTATATCATCATATCACATGTTTGTATTTTTTGAAATTACAAATAATTATTTAAGTAAACATTAATGAATAAGTAAAAATATTATTGAATTCAAATAAAATATAACAATTTTACTTTTCGTATTTTTTTATTTATATGGAATAATTAATATCTTTGAACCCGTAAATCGGAATTCAACAAATAATATGTCTAAATTGATCAGAAAAATGAGAGGAATCCAAATATGATATCCATATCAACTAAACACTAACCCTATGTTTTTGAATTAGCTATTTGGTGGTTGCTTCAGAAAATCCCCCTTTTTGCGATTGAAAAATAAAAAATGTCTTTTTGGTGCGATAAAAAGGAAAACTTGCATTGAATTTTTGATAAAATAGCATATTTTGAACCTAAAAATGATTTTTCTAAAAAAACACGAGCATCGGATCATGTACCTGTAGTTCATATATGACCCAATTCCTACCGATTCGGCAAAAATTTATCTTTTTTACCAAAGGTGGACGGAAATGTTTCAGATCCCCCTGTTGGGACATTGTCCATATAAGGTGGTCTAGTATTTATGTAAAATGTGGTGGTAGCATTTTGAATTAGCCATTTGGTGGTTGCTTCACAAAACCGAATGTTTTTTGTGCTCGGAAAATAGAAAATGGCATTTTGGTGCGACGAAAAGGAAAACTTTCTAATGCAATATTGTTCGCCATCCCATGATGCACATGTATGCACAATATGGGCACATTATCACAAACTATACCTCGATTCTAGCCATAACATTGTTCATTTGACCCGAAAGCCAAGAAACCTCGAATGAGATAGGTCATTTTGTGAAGGTTTTTTTCAGACATAATCAATGTACCAGGTTTGATATTTTTCCTTGTAACTATGTCACATAATATGACATCATGCGAAGGTTTCGCATTGTTTTGATCGTTTTTGAATTTTTTATGCCCGTTTTAAGCTATCGTCAAACTTTGTCGAACAACGGGCATGAAGATTCTTAACTCGGGGCCGAGCCTCGCTAAACTTGCATTGGATCTTTGATAAAATAGCATATTGTGAACCTAAAAATGATTTTTTTTAAAAAACATGAGCATCGGATTATGTACCTGTAATTCATATCTGACCCACTTCCGATCGATTCGGCAGAAATTTGTCTTTTTCACCAGGGGTGGACGGAAAGGTTTAAGACCCCCCTGTTGGGACATTGTCCATATAAGATGGTCTAGTATTTTTGTAAAATGTGGTGGTAGCATTTTGAATTAGCCATTTGGTGGTTGCTTTACAAAACCGTCTATTTTTTATGCTCGGAAAATGGAAAATGGCTTTTTGGTGCGACGAAAAGGAAAACTTCCTCCTGCAACATTGTTCGCCATCCCATGATGCACATGTATGCACAATATGGGCACATTATCACAAACTATGCCTTGATTCTAGCCATAACATTGGTCATTTGATCCGAAAGCCAAGAAACCTCGAATGAGATAGGTCATTTTGTGAAGGTTTTTCAGACATAATCAAGATACCAAGTTTAATATTTTTCCTTGTAACTATGTCATATAATATGACACCACGCGAAGGTTTCCCATTGTTTCGATCGTTTTTGAATTTTTTATGCCCGTTTTAAACTATATATAGTATTTTGTGTTTTACTTAATTTTTATTTACAAATGTATAATATTTGAGTGTAGATAGATAGGTCTTATTTTTATGCAAATTTTGATATATTATTTGTATTTTTCTAAATTATAATGATTTAGTTATGATTTTCCAAAGTTTAATGAGGTAAAAGAAAAAATAGAATAGCTCACGCCGAGGGCAATTATACATCGACGGCTGCTTGGCTGGACTGGTCTGGACGATGGCTACGCCGACGGCCCGGACGTTTGGCCGTCGGCGTAGCTTCCTATTCCTGTAGTGACGGTTGACCCTTCACGTAGATTTCTGGTAGCTCCAACTCTGATGACGAGCTCCAAAAGGGTGATGTGCCAAGAGTTGGTTTTTAGGACTCTAAAAACTATTTTATTTATTAATGAAAATGTCAAATATTTAGGCTTATTTTAAATATGTATAATTCGTTGTGTGCACGCACGCAGGGATGGTTGGTTAATCACTCCTATTTGTGCACCGGGCAGGCAGGCATGTTCGTCCCAAAGCAGCTTACTTACCCCAACGTACCAAATTCCGTGTTAGTACTAGTTTAAATCGTCCAATATAATCGTAATCGAGTAAGAGAATGGTCAAAATCCACGTTACTACTGTATTGACTATGATTATTACACTTCCAAACATTGACTGCTAAAACGGCATCGCGCACTGTCCCATAGTTCACGACCAAACTCCGCGATACCGATACGTACGGCGCGGATATATGCGTGGTCACCTCCACCTCCACGCGCGCGCGGTAGGCTATCAACATCGAGCTACTCCCTCCGTATGCAAATAAGCGTACTTCTAGGATTTACCTTAGTCAAACTTTATTAAATTTAACCAAACTTTTAGATAGATATATAAACATATATTATATAAAATTGTCATATTATGAAACTAAATTTGAAACCAAATCTAGTGATACCAATTTAATGTCATAAGTATTGCTACGTTTTTTCTATAAAGTTAGTCAAAGTTCACTAAGTTTAACTTAGTACAAGGCTAGAAGTACACTTATTTGCGGATGGAGGGAGTATGTACGCCTGATAAGCCGTCCCAGTTTTCGATACTGTTAGAAGTATCACTCGTTCCAACTGTAACCTGTACGGCATGGAGAGCACGACAATTTGTGCTTTCTTTTTCCGATGAATCTGTGGGCGCGATGCGTCTGCTAGCGTGTGTAGACCGTATATTGTACGTGGCCCGTGACAAGACAGACCCTATTTCTCTTGTATACTACTACAAGCTGGTACTAGCAACCAGCGGGGCCTGTCGTGTTTGAAAATTAGTACGGAGTAGTACTACTTGGAAGGTGGTGCACCTAAACGGCTAAACCTGATGCTCGAGCTTGACCGGCCGGCCATTGTTTTGTTTCCCGGTTTGTGGAGAAAAAAATGATCGCAAATTGCTCACGTACTCTATTCAGTGTTGTGATTCTCACTCTGATCCGAGAGATCGCCATGTGCTAATCAAGGTGCAGGTCTCTACTTCCCGAGGTCGACGATCGAGCTGGCCAGATTTTCCTTATAAGTAGTACTATTTTTTTGTTGGAACATATTCCTTATACTATATGGAGTTGAATGGACTAGCACGAGCGCCAGTGGCACCGTTCGCGAAAGCAGTCGCAGCGCTTCGATCGTGGCCACTGCTACAGCCGTGGATTTAGTTTCTCCCATTTTCATGCTGCTAACCAACTGCTCCATTATTCTTTTGCTGCGTAGTACCTACTTATAACGGCGACACGTACAACCGACCAAGTCTGTGTAGTACGTTGCATGCATGTAGGGCCAACTGTGCAACGCATGGCGTCAACCAATCTAGCTAAAATTCATTTCTTTTTAGCGATCATAGACACACAGGTGTCGTGTCGTTAACCTAGCAGCGTGAGAAAAAATGTGGGCGCAATAGTGTACGGAAGAACTCTCTTGATTAGTTGGTGTTTATCCCCAATATCGCAGTTTTCCTACCTTAAAACAAAATATTTACTTGTTACTAATAAAAAATAAAAAAGTTTAGCCTACATTTTTCTTAGATCCCTTCTTTTACTCCGATAGTATTGCGGATCACAATCGATGTAAAGAAAATAAATGCATTTTCATACTATAATAAAAAAGGGTAAGTGTAATATTGGATCATGTCACATGACTTATTCCATTTCTACTCGTGAGTTTACCAGGCTAGGGTTGGCCCATGTGGGTATCGTATCTCCCTTTAGTCTATAAATAGAGGAACAACCTTTGTACGTGAGTTTACCGAGAGAGTTATGAATAAAGTTTCCTGTTTCATCTACTTTGTACTGTGTGTGTCTTCCTCTAGTCTTCTTCTCCGGTGTGGAACAACCTCGGGACCGGCTAGTCGGCAGGGGGTGTTCCAACATGTTATCAGCACGTGTCTCTCCGTCGAGCCTCCGTCAAGCCACCGTCGAGCCTGCACCACGCAGGCTTTCGTTGAAGGTAACACAAATATGACCGCAAAAATGGATTCGTCTCGCGTTTTCCTTTCAAGATTTGCGTTCAGATCTTAGATCAGATCCCATCTTAGGTGCGGATTTTTCTTTCCGGGAGTCGAGCTGATCTGCTGTCGACGACCAATGTCGATCTAATCACTCCCAGATTAGAAATTTGTTGACTATACCGTCGATGCGTGCACCTGTTGTGCCGATCTGGATTTTTTTCTTAGCAGATCGGGCTGATCTTAACCGTTTTTAGACCGATCTAGTTTTTTTAT